>CM062805.1:1286575749-1288975749 GCA_031772625.1 Pinus tabuliformis
ATCTTTCTTCTTCTCCCACCTGAGTTAGTAAAGGCCTGATAGAGCTCATCAGGGGGGTTGTAATAGTGTTGCAGCAATCGACCTGAACCAGGTTTTATATCACCTGTCAGGCTTTGGACAAAAATTCTAATCCTCACACTGTCATCATCTTCTCATAGTTTTCAAAATGGTCTTGCATCATCTTAGCAAGTTTGGATGGCAGAGTAAGGGCCAGTGGAGTCAAAATATGAGATTTGGTTTGGTAATCCTGGGGTAGAGCTGGTGGATTGCAGGTAGCCGCAAGGGTGCATATCTATTTGCCATATTTGGTGGGTTGGGTGTATTTATAGGGACTACTGGGATAATAGGAACAGTGGGTACCACAGGGGTAATAGGTGAAGCTGAACCTGAATGATGTTTGAAGGGGATATGTGCAGTGAATGAGGATGAGGGAGGAGGACTTTGAGATGTGGATGGTGAACTATGAGAACTTGGAACAAACCTAAAGAGGACTTTAAGTGGAGTAGAAAGGTTGGGAAAATCTGCAACTGAGGTCAAAATAGCAGGCTGGTCCTGCTTTTGTTGCTTCCTGATGTTTCTTGAATAGTGTTTGATTATCAACAATGATGGGTGGATTAGGGTCAGGATTAGCCCTAGTATGTCGAGGATTTTTCTTAGGAGCCAGTTTCTAACTGTTTTTCAGGACTTTTATAGGAAGTTTTTATATATGCAAGGACTGGATGAAGATTTTGAAATGGCTATATATGTTTCACAGCTAAGATGAAGATTCCCTAACTAGCTCTTCCCTAAAGTTGTCACTGTGGTACAGAAACAGTTCTAAGGCCTCTTGGCTGGTTTCAAGCTTGATGGTAGCTTTGGAAGATAGATAGTAATTGAGAAATCCTAAGAAGTCCCCAGTGGAGTCGCCAATTATGTTAACACCCAGGTTGTTCCCTATGACTCCCAAGGAATACGGCCGGGGTAACACTAACCAATCTTTGGATCACTGTTTCTAGCCAAACTGTGATCAGAGGGCCTCTCTCTTGATGATTTGTCTCTGTTATGATGGTGTTTTTAGGCTAGCTATTATGCTCAGGTTTTGTTTTATGTTTTGGGTTGAAGGATTTCTTTCAAATCTTATGGTATAGTGTTTAGATAGTGAAATACCATTAGGCAATGGAGTCTGGAGTTGTGAAATGTTTTGATATGCTGGACTGGTGGTGTTCAAACTGCAGGGCCTATTGTGTACTCTAGACAAACAAGATTGGCTTAAATGGTGATGTATGTCAACCAACAAAAAGCAATTAAGAATTTTCTATTAAGTTGATGAGGTGAAAGTGAGCACACTGCACAGGAGCAAAACTTGAATTCCTGTAACAAAGGCCACGGTGAAAGGTGTATTCTGAAAGTGCAGCAATTAAGAATTACACTTATCTAGACTACAGCTGAAGAGAACATTTATAAACAACTCAGATTGAACTCAGGGTATTCAGAGAATAAATCTTGAAAGTTATTCTTTTTCCTTGTTGCTTAGTATAGAAAATCAGATAACATATATGAATTTTAACAAAACAACTAATTGACAGTGAGAGGTATAGAGATTTTTGTATGGTGAAATACACAGGATCCAGCAGTCATCAACAAACACCGAAACGTATTCAACAGCTCAGAAATCCAAGAAATTCCATCACTTTCTTTATTCAACTTCTGAAAGGATTACAGCATAAGAATTTCTTTTGGAGAAATCAACAACAACCCCTCAAGCTTATGCGAGGAGCAAATATATACTCTCGGTCTTTACAAAAATATCTGAGTTCTAAGTTATCTCAGATTTAATACTCTCACCAACTTCTAAGATATTTAAAATCAGAAAGTTATTACAACATTGAATACAAAGTAAGGTGTCTTTATGCTTTGTCAGAAGATATTCTGGCCTTTGGAGGCCACTGAGTCGGTTAGAATGCTTTGATTAAATGTTGGAGAACACGTCTTTATGCTTGCTGCGCTGTATTTTTCGGGTTTGCCACCTATGATTGTGATTGCTGCTGTGGTGACCGAATAGCCCTGCTGAGTTGGCTCAGCTTCTGTCTTTCCTTTGTATATTTATCTACCAAAATTCTGCCTGTGCATGACTACTTATAAACTGGACAAAAATTAACATTACAGGTTCTGGCTTGATAAGATTATTTGTGTCAAATTCTTCCAGACTTCCTGTGTGGGCAATTGGTGCTTCACAATTGCCTCTATGGTTTCATCTGCTTCGGTATACTTAAAGAAATTTGGAGGTACATCAAACAAATGATGATCTCATTCATAATAAAAAATAGGTTGTCCACCCTATTGTACAAAATTTGCCCTGATGCCGGCCCTGATTCTGCTGAAGTACTGGGCTGTCTTACAATTTGTCCTGCAGCATGGGCATCAACCCTTTTGATGTAGTTTTCAAGGGTAAGCAGTCTTCCTACACTGCTTAAAATACTGGGGAGGCCTCTGTTCTGTAATGCCTGAAATCTGTCCATGAACTTGTTGATTTCGGTCTGCATATCCTGGGTTCTCCTTTCCAGCGTTCCAACCAGGTTTCGTAGTGTCAGGACCCTTTTAACCATTGAGATTGTCTCAGTTCTATGAGCAATTCCCATGGTGGCCAGTTGAGAGCTTGTCCTGTTATTTAAAATATTGATCATTCTGGTGGCAGCATCAGGCATGTTGCCAAGGCTTGCTCTAGCTCTGTGTATTTCCCTGTTTGCCTTTGCAATGAGTACTGATTGTTCATCCATAGTCTCAATATACTGCCACTGATTGGTGATAGACTGGCCAATATTGCTCCAGAGGACTGCTTTTAGCTCTGCTGTCACCTTTTCTAGTGTGAGCTCCTTCTCAAGCTCAGTTATCCTCTTCTTTAGAGATTTTATTTCTCGTTCCTTTACAGCTTCACTCTGCTTGCTCTTATCATATCTCTCATTTACTTTAGCCAAAGATTCTTTGGCTGAATTGAGCTCCAACATTTGAGCTTCCAGGACTTGAATTTCATTTCGGAGCTTCTGCATATCCAGACTATGAGTCTGCTCTGTTGTTGGTGCAGTTGTTGATGTAGTTGGTGTTGTAGGCCCTGTCTGCTGAGGAAGAGGGGCAGTTGTTGGAGGAGCTTCCTCAAGATTGATTATTTCAGGAGGAGGCTGGGAGGTTTGACCCTCTTCTCTTTGCTTCAATGTTGTCTGTAGTGCTGCCTTTGCAGCTTCTGATTCTCCTAGTTTGTCTTGAGTCCGGATCAGCTCCTTGTACAGAGATATCATTAGATCTGTGGCATCTTTTTCAAGTCTTTGTTGGGCAATATCATCTGTCTTAGGGTGGATTGTGGCTGGGAGTTTGATTTTCTTCTTTAAGGCCGCCATGTCTGCATCCCTTAACTTCAATATTTCTTGGATACCCTTAACATCCTTGGGATCATGTCCCATCTCTATAATTATATCTTCCAAGGACCTGATTCTGTTGTCCTTAGCTTGTGATGATGCTCTCTCCAATTCCAGCTGAGAGGCTGTATTATCAAGGCTGCTTTTTAGTTTGTAATTTTCCAATGTTTCATCTGCCAAGGAGGCATACACCATCTCACCAGTCTGTTTGTGCAGTTCGATTTTGTCCATTGGGTGTATGTCTTTGGCCAGGACCTCCATGTTGGTCCTGAGGTAATCTGAGGCAGATTGGGGATGCAGAGCTGTGGGCATAAAGTGACTCATGATCATTTTGCCTTCACTTACATCGAAGGCAGACATGAGTCTTTGCTGATTGGTAGGAGCCAAGTTTAGCAGATGATTGTACAGCTGTATTTTGATAGGATCACTCCTCCTTCTGATGTCTATAAATTGATGTTTGATGCTTACTTGTCCTTCTTTTTGCTGGCTGGAGGAGCTGACCTCTCCTCCTATAGCTCTGTCCTGTTCATGCTGGAAGGAACTGGCTGAAACTTCTCTGCTGGGTGGGCCCATGCCCATTGCTTGTCTTATTGCTATATCATCCTCTGGAAAGTCATTCAATCTTTGTCTTTTCTCTCCCTGGTTGATGGATGAAGTCAGGGGAGTCTCTCTATCCCTTTTTCTGGTTAAGTCCTCCTTCTGTGGGGTTTGGAGGACCGAGGCATCAAAGGTAGTCTCTGGCTAGGAGGCACTATATTTTGAGCCTGTTGCTCAGTGGAACTTGGAGCATCAATCACTCTTTCTTGCTGCAAGGGCTGCTGTTTGTTATGTTTCTCCTCTTCTTGCTGCTGCCCTTCTCCCTGCTGCTCCATCTCTTCTTGTTGCTGCAGCAATGTTTCCACTTGCTCTTCTGTCAAAGGAGGTGGTTGTTCCACCTACTTTTCTTTGTCTTTGCTGGCTGTCTGTGCCGTGTTCCCGGCAGCTTGCTGCTGTGTTGTTGATGATGAAGTAGCTACTCCAAGTTGTTTTTTGTATGAGAGGGGAACTGTCCACAAGTTTCTAAGTCAGCTTCCTTTTGAATATTTCTAGCCTCTCTCTCTAGCAGCTCTTCATTAGTAATTTCCTCTTCTAGGGTACCTTCTTCCCAGCTTAATGCATTGGCATGCTGTTCAATCTCAGGCTGCCTTACGTGTGAATAGCTGCCCAATTTGTATTTTATCCTCCTGAGGGAGACAAAGTGATTGGGGTCATAGGGTATCCATTCAAAGCTAGTTTGCAGTCTGAGGGCCTCTAGGATACTGTTTGCCTCTTTCCACCCCTCCTCTTTTCTGTTGTATAGGAAAGGACCCAGCTGGCTCCTTACCTTTAACTGTGACTTCTTGTTCTTGCTTTGAAAGTGGAGGTAGTCGGCATTCCCAAACTGCCTGAAATTTCTAAGGCAAAAAGCCTCATGGGGAAATACCTTGGCAACCTAAAAGGCTTCAACTCACAGCCATATATTCTGATGACTGTGTGGTTTTGGTAGAGGTACCAATTACCAATGCTGTAGGTTTTGTTCAGGTGGAGAATTCTCCTCATTTCATCAGTTAGCCTTGGAGGAGGAACACCATGCAATACTGTCATGGCTGGATGAATGAATAAGTCAATGAACTCAGAGTATGCGTAATGTGATACAGAGGCACAATGAAAGACAGAGGTCCAAAACACAACTGACCTTGGATTTCCCTGGGCATTGACTTGTTTCAAGGGAATAGAGAAGCTGGCTGGCTGATAAAACAAGAATAGGTGGTATATGTATGAGGTATACCTGAACAGTCTTTCCCTCTTCAAATTCATAAACTAGTCATGGATCTTATCTGCAATGTATGTAGCATAATCATAATGTACAGCTGGGGCTTACCAGGAGAGAATAGAGACAGCATTGCCATTATGATTTCATCCACATCCTCCAGTCCCTTGAACCTAGGACGTAGCTGATCAAATCCACTAACATCCTGCCCAATTCATTCAAGTACTGATATCCAATAGGAGGAGTTCTGATGGCTTCAGAGCCTGGTTTTACAAACAGCTGGTTGATTTTGATGAGTTGGTCATTTGACAACTTGCTACCCTTCTTTATCAAGTTCTGCATGTGGAGGGGGTCAATAGCTTTGCAGTATGAAGTGCAGCATCTCATTTATACTCTCTGGGGTGATATGGAACAGGACTGAGCCTGTAGGGCTAATGACAACTCTTTGGCTTGGGTCATAGCACTCCTGGCATCTGTAGACCAACTCTGGCATAGGATTTACCTGGGGGAGGTTGTAGATGGGCAAGTTTGAGTCCCAAATCCCCAAGATGTCTGCTCCACTAAGGTGCTGGGCTTTCAACTCATTCAGCATCTGAATATTATATTTGGAGCCCAATGGAAACCAGTCTATCATTTGATAATCCATATCTCCCAGGGCTTTCCATTCTAATTCCTGGTGAGGGGCACTGAGAGGCTTGATGTTCAGAGCAATGGGAGTGTCCATGGTCTTCTTTAAGCTTGTAAACTGTAAGTGAACTGTTTGAAGGGAGCAGCACAACACAGAAGTGATTTTTATAATGACAGTTTGAGTTTCAGGTACCAGAGGGAGAATTGATGCAACAGCAATTGAAATACTGTTTAAATTAGGAATAGGACTACTGTCTGGTCTCACTTTGTCTTCCTTAGCAGGTGAATTCAGTGTAAATGAGTCTTTCGCGAATGCGCGAACAGAATATTGCTTATTTGTGACAATGCGGGCAAACCAGGCTCAGCTGATATTTTGGAATTCATAATTGTAAATGGGGTGCTTGCAGAGGGAAATTGCTGGTGAAATTGTGAGTTTCGTCGTTCCTTAAGCCCTCTGAGTAATTTTATAGACAACTTCAGGCGTACGAAGGATAGAAGATGAAAAATACCTGGTAAACAGCGAGCAGAGGTCGCGTATGCATGCAGGATTGGTACTCTGGCGGTCTCCTTGGTCGATTTAGCAGGCTGGCGGAGTTAAGAACGTAAAAACAGCATGCAAGGGAAACAGTAGCAAAATGAGCGAAAAGTACAAAAAATTGCGTTTTTTGGCTAAATATGGACTTTTTGCAATTTGGCGCTTTTTGTGATGACGTCAGCATGACGTCATTGGTGGGGTCAAGGTCGGATGACGTCAGCTGACGTCATCGGGTGACGTGGCGAGATGTTGTTGGTCCATGGGGGATGGTGCGGTGGCAGCACATCGGCGGAGGGGCGGACAAAGGACTGATGCGATGGCAGGGTGGAGGTGACGTGGGCATGACGTGGGATAGTAACTTGGCGGTTAGGCCGTAGCGGTTACGGTTAAGGATAGCCGCCACGGTTTCTCGGGGCGGTTAGGGTACAGCCCCGCAATTGTCAGAGTTTGCTCCGAGAGCCCTCAATGGGCGACGCGTGGCCGCACCCTGACGTGACGCAACGTCATGTTCTCGGGCGCTAAACGTCCGCCGCGGGGGCTGCTCCGATATTGATAAGGACCGTCGGATCTCTTGGATCCGATCCGACGGTGGACGGGGTAATGATGTGTTCGGGGGATATGCATACGGGCAGAAACCTTCGGATATGGGTTTTTTATAAGGTTTTCAATGTATTTTAACAAATCAAAATTGCGCGCTGATACTTTGGATAAATGCCAAAGGTGGGTTTTTGGACTTTGATAATTTGCAAAGGGGTTTATGGGTAAAGGGGATTTATAAAGGTTTTCAATGCGCAACAATGCAGGCCCGATACTTTGGATAAGAACAAAGTGGGTATTTAGGGGTTATCTTTGCAAATGAAGGGGTATAGGTAAAACAAGGTTAGTTATGAGGCTTCTTTTGGCAGATGAAGCTTTCCAAGGGGCTAAATGACTTCAGAAGAGGGGAGGGGTTTAGGGTTAGGTTCATCGAAGTGTCCAGATGCCATTTGATCCCTGACAAAAACTTATTGGCTATAATACCAGGGGAGGGATATTTATACAAAATTTGGGGTTTATACACCATGGTGTTAGATACTAGTTGGGGAAAAGGTACTGTAGGGGATTTACATAGTAGTTTTAGAGTTAATATGGATGAAGGGGTAAATGTAGGGGAAACCACTAAGCTTATTTGAAGCTTACTTAGTTTAGAGAGTAGATCAAAATGAAAATATTTTTAGACAAGAAATGTGGCTTTTGAATGAACAAGAACCGCCATGAAACCATGATCTTCTTCCATGAATCTCAGCTGATGAGGGGATGTCAGTAATGAACTGGAAGGGGGAAGGAGGGAGGTTAGTCATGCTCCTTGCTGTAACTTGATGGAGGTGAACACCTTGTCAATTAATTGACTTTACTCTGGTAAACACAGTTAACATATGTGCAATGGTAAAGATAACCTTTCTGCAACCCCAACTACTTACCCAGCTACTTACCTAGCATTTTTTATTTCTCCTTGGAGGGTGCACTTGGACTTGCAAACCTTTACTTGCCTTTTTCTTTTCTTTGGCTTTTTCTTTGTCTTTTCTATCTACTTCTACCCTTATCTCTTCCAAGGTCCCAGATTAAGCTGTTGGGAGCCTTTTCTTCTCTACCTGAACTACTTGTCTGCCAAGATTGAACAGTTTGGACAGACTCCTTTCTCTATTCTACAACTGCAAATTTAAACCATGGAATGATCCAGATTAGACTTTTGGACCATCCATCAAAACTTTGAGTCCATACCAAGCTATAAGCACAGATCAGACTTTCTAGGAAATATGTGATCTTTGAATCATCAAAGCAGAGCATATTTGGACCTTCCATAGTCAATCATGAAATATGAAACCTATTGGTATAGGTAGCTAACACCTTCTTCCTTAAATCTGGCTTTAACACTGATTTTCATGTTTACACAGCAAAACCAATGCAAAACAGGCAAAGTGGAACTAAAAAGGGGTTACCCTATTTTAATAAACTTATCACATCCGCCTATTTAGTGTTACGTTGACTTACCCTTATAAATCACAATCGGCACTTATTTCTTTTATAATCCCTTTATAATAGAAATATATAAAAAATGTACAATCATAATGCATATGAAAAAAATTTCAATATAGTGGACCCAGCGATACTCTACAACAGGATATATAATATTTCGGGTCCGCCATATCAAGTCACAATTGGCGGTTCTTAATGATGAAGGATCTGTGATGTGGTGGACCCGACAGAACTTTAAACCATGGTGTATATACCTTTTGGGTTCGGCTTACCCTTATCGCTATTGGCATAGTTATATGTGTATAAATTTAAAACTATGCGATTATGCGGACCCACCGGTTTATAAAACTTAACCTATATGTGTTTTGGGTCCACCATCACAAGTCGCAATTGGAAAGGTCATATGTATATAATATAAGCATTTTATATTACTTCAGACCCGCCGATGTTATAAAATATGGAATATAATTTTTCGGGTCCGTAACCCAATCGCTAATCACAATCAGCACTTATTTGTGGTGCCCCATCCATATTGTGGACCCGCTGAACTTTTAAAACCAGCATATAATATTTCGGGTCCGATGTTAATGTCTTAACACTTTTTCTCTTTGAAAATTCGATCTTTTCCTTCATTTCTTTTGTATTTTGATTTCTGATACACTTACATTATCTCTTTTCAAAATGTCTTTTAAAATCACTTTAAACATTTTTCTTTTCTAAATTCGATACAGTTATGCTTTGCGATATATATATATATATATATATATATATATATATATATCACTTTAACACATTTTTCTTTTCTAAATTCGATACAGTTATGCTTTGCGATATATATATTATATATATATATATATATATATATATATAGATATACATGTACCCATATAACCATTGACTTACAATATACCATTATTGCTCCTTCCTTTTGCTTTTTTTTTTTAGTATTTTCAAAAGATTCTTGAATGAAAAATGAATTTTATAAACAATAAACAATGCATGTTACAACATCTGGCTCCACTTGGGGATAGTGCTTTTGCTACAGAAGCACTAAGAATCATAGATCAGTGCCTTATCCATTGGGAATGGAGTCATATATTGCTTCGCCAAGTCTTAACTGTGTGAAAATTCATACAGTGAACCCACACCAATAGCTGCAGTGATTAGATGCTCGCACTTTGATAGCAAAATACTAAAAATCATAGATCAGTAGCCTTAGTTGGGCGTGGAGTCCAAAACTGTGAAAATGACAACTGAAACCTAAAAATCTTGGAGTCTGAAGCCTCTTGTTGACACCTAATCCTTATGATTGGGTGAATTTATGTAAATAAGTAAATTAGAAATATGAATAGTCATTGGGAGATGAACTGAACAGTCTCTCCCTCTTGTATATAATAAAGAACTACCCGATGGAATAATACAGTCGAATCATTTTTGCTTTATGGAGTTATTGCCTGACCTGACATGGTATCAGAACCAGTGCCTTTTTATCTCTTGTCCCTTGTAACTCCCTTGTCTACTCTCATATACCTGCACTGCTCCTCCATACAATTAGCTACGTCCTCTGTCTACCATATTCCATTTATACAGACCTACCCCCTCCACAGTCGCTGTCAGGTCTAAACATTGTTTACTTGCGCTGTCTGGACTGTCCATGAAAGTTTCATAACAAAAAAAAGGTTTTGTGCGTTAATTTTTTTTTGAAGAATCAATTCATTGCAATGAGGCAATGTCTGCTATGTCCAATGGTGTGTTGTGGTGCATTTGTTTCCTGGTTGTCCATACCTATCTGCTCTTGCTCCATTTTACTGTGATAACTCACCACATTACGCAGCGTCTTGTCTGGATGCTCCTCACCACTCCGGATTAATACTATGCTGCCTTTGTTGTTAATACTCCAGGAAGATATTCCCATACTTTGATATATCCAATACGCTTCTGTATATACCCAGGATACAACGTTGTGTGGCCACCACCGCTCGGACTCGGACCATACAGTCCCCTCACAGCACAATGCCCATCTATTCAAACATGATTTCATGACCAACGTCACCAAACAACTATTATAATAGGTCCCCGAACAGCTATTATAATAGGTAAATTCATGATACCCATGTCGTACTACAGGCAATTGGTTTTGGAATAGCCATTACTTAGAGGTTAAAACATGGTCTTCACCGCCAGTTTTTTCTTTATCAATGAATATTCCTTTGTTGCTTGATTCAAAAGATTCTATGAACATAGTAGTATGGGGAGATAGAGGTGTATTCACTGTGTTTAATATATTGTTTTTAAATACCGTCGTGGGGCCCAAACCCACTTTGATATCTGCTCTAATATCTCTTCCACAAAAGCACATTTTTTGCCAGCAGAAGTATTTTTGTACCCAAATTTTTTTCTTGCTAGCAGAAGTATTTTTCTATCAGCATAAATAATTTTTACAGAATGCATTCAATCATATCCATGGTGGGAATAGTTCTCACTGGCAAGGAGAACTATCCTGAATGGTCCCAGATGATAAAACACACCCTCATTTTCAATGAGTTGTGGAAAGGAGTGTGTGTCGGAGACGGAGAACAATGAACCAGTGCAACCTACCTCAAACAAAGAGCTCGTCATTTAGGAAAACAAGAACAGTAAAGCTTATGCATTAATCACAGCATCTATAAATGAAGAGGTGAGTCGTCATATTTCGTCATATTCAACTGCCTTTGAAGCCTTACAACAGCTGAAAGAACTCTATGACTCACATTCTGCACTTGAAGTAGTTCAACTCATGATTAAACTCTTCACTCTTGAACTGCAAAATAATGATCCTCTTGCTCTTGCATCTAGTAAAGTCTATAATGCATGATATCAAATCCACTAAGGTTGAATTGGATATTCCTCTTATTGCTTTTCTCAAGGCACTTTATCCTACTTACTCCAATTATCTTGAGTCATTGCAAGAAATGGAAATCTCAAAGATATAACCTTTGACTCTCTTGTGAAAATTTTTATTGAAGGAGAGAAAGCTTTTGGAATGAAGACAACCCTTGAATCATCTGAAGAGGTTGTGTGCCTTTCTCATAAAGAAAAGCATCCTGCTCAAGATTCTACAAGAGGAAGAGGTGGTCGAAGAGGAAGAGGAAGATATTTCAGAGGCAGGGTGGGAAGACATTCTCAAGGAGAAAAGGCAGATTTTCACTGCACACGCTGCAAAAGAAATGGATCACATGATGGCTCTACATGCAAGCTACCATGGGACAAAATTAAGCAGAAAAGAAACCAACAGAAAGGTAAAACTGATGATATCGACAAAGTTAAATCACTTGAATCCACTCACTATGTTGTGGCACAATGTAACATTGCAGTAAATGAAGATTTATTTAATGCTTCACTTTCTTCTTGGAAAAATGATTGGTTGCTTGATTCAGGAGCAACCTGCCACATGACTCATAGAAATATTTTTTTGAAGATTTCACTGATAGTGTTGATGGAGCAGTATACTTTGCAGATCAATCAAAAATCAAGCCATCAGGGCATGGCACAATCAGGCATAAATTGCCTGATCTTCTAGACTGTCTTCTGCATCATGTTCTATATCTCCCATAGCTCAAGAGAAACTTGTTGTCCTTGGTCCACATCCACCAGCAAGGTCACTCCATTCATATGTTTGATGGCAAGCTTGAGGTAAGAAAAGCATCTGACCACTCACTTGTCATGAGGGGAATAGAAGAAGAAAGGCTTCTCAAACTGCAAGGAACCTCTACTCATGCACAACATTTGTCATACAATTCTCATGATGAAGAAGGTACACTTCCATCAAGTTTATTATGGCATGCTAGATTTGGACATTTGAACTATGATAGTCTTCACCTGTTGAAGAAAAATGGTGTTGCTAGTTTGCCTACAATTCCTAGAAAACTTAAGCAATGTGATGCTTGCATTCTAGGAAAGCATAGAGAATAGTCTTTTCATGATTCACATTCAAGAGAACATAGAAAACTTGAACTCATTCATTCAGATTTATGTGGTCCAATGCCTATTCCTTCTGCAAATGGAAATAAATATATCATGACATTTATTGATGACTACACCAGAATGTGTTGGGTTTATTTATTGAAGAACAAATCTGATGCTTTTCAAACATTCAAGAATTTTCATAAATGGATTGAAAATGATGCACAATCTCATATTGGGTCTATTCGCACTGATAATGGAAAATAATACACATCAAATGAATTTTAAAACTATCTTCGCCAACATGGGATCAAACATCAAACACCTGTGCCTTATAATCCCCAACAGAATGGTGTAGCTGAAAGAATGAATAGGAAAATCTTAAATATGGTACGATCCATGCTCTTTTTCAAGTATGTAAAGATAATGTTTTGGGCTAATGCTGTTCTATGTGCTGCATATATAAAGAATAGATGTCCATCTAATGCTATTAGAAACAGGACTCCTTATGAAATATGGTATGGACATGTTCCTTCGTAAAGCATCTTAGGGTCTTTGGTTCCACCTATTATGCCTTGATACCAAAGGTACATAGAAACAAACTTGGTGCTAGAATTCATAAGTGTATCTTTCTGGGATATTCAAACACCTCCAAAGCATACCGTCTCTATGATGAAGTAAATAAGAAGTTTGTTGTATCTAGAGATGTAATTTTTCTTGAATCATCCAAAACTAACAATGTTGTTGAGCAGCAAATTGATCGCTTCGATAGATTCACAAAAGCAAAATCATTTCAAGAAGTTGACAATTAGATTCCAAATCTTGAAGGGGGGATTCCTATAATAGATCAACATGTGGAATCTTCTTCTGAATAACACTCTCCCCCACATGAAACTCCAACAATAGATGATGCTTTAATTGATGTAATTGATAGAATTGGGAGACTCAATCTTGATTCAGTCCCAACTCAATCAATGGAGCAGCCTGGACCATCTAAAAAAGGTCCCCCAAAGTGGGCGACAAAGTCACTTGAAAGTGTTCATCCTGATGAAGTTGGAAAGACAGGAACCAGAAATTCAAACCGGCAAAATGGAGGTGATGTAGATGACTCTAATTCACCTGTTGATATGGATGTTTATTATGATTGTGAATTGAACTTGTCTACAAATTTTGAACCAACTTCCTTCAAAGAAGCTGCTTCTCATGATGAATGGAAAGAAGCAATGCAAAAGGAGTATGATTCCCTCGTAAAGAACGGCACTTGGAAACTGGTTGATCCTCCATTAGGAATCAAAACAATTGCCTGCAAGTGGGTCTACAAGAACAAGTATAAAGCTGATGGCTCACTTGACAAGCACAAAGCTAGGCTTGTGGTAAAAGGTTTTTCACAAGAGGAAGGGGTCAATAATGAGGATACTTTTGCCCCCATGGCAAAATGGGCTACCATCCGGACACTCTTTGCACTAGTAGCTCAAATGGATGTAAAAACTGCTTTCTTGAATGGAGATCTAAAAGAGAATGTTTTTATGTCCCAGCCTAAAGGATTTGGTGTGAAAGGACATGAACATAAAGTATGTAAACTTGTGAAGTCCTTGTATGGCCTCAAACAAGCACCACGAGCGTGGTATGAAAAAATAAATGAGCATCTTCTGAAACTCAATTTCAAACATTTTGATCTTGATGATGCAACTTTATTTGTCTAGAAACTTGGAAAAACAGTTGTAAATCTTGTGGTATATGTAGATGATATTTTGATGACAGGGAAAAATGAAAGCTATATTGCATCCATAAAGAAGGAATTGGGGAAAAGTTTTGAAATGACTAACTTGGGCTATGTTCATTACTATCTTGGCATTGAAGTAACCCAACATCCAAAGTCCATATTTCTTTCTCAAAAGAAATACATTGGAGATCTATTGAACATGTTTGGCATGACAGAGTGCAATCCTCTTACTATTCCAATGGAACAAAAATTAAAGCTCACATCTATTGAAGGAAAGGAATTTGAGGATGCAACAAAGTATAGATAGTTTGTAGGAAGTCTCAACTACCTAACTACTACCAGACCAGACATTTCATTTGTTGTTGGAATCCTCTTTAGGTTTATGCAAAATCCTTGTGAGGGACATTGGTCTGCGACAAAAAGAGCTTTAAGGTACTTGAAGGGAACTCAAGACTTTGGAATCAAGTATACATAGGTGGACGACTTCAGTTTGATTGGATACTCTGATTCAGACTTCGATGGAGACAAAGAAACTGGGGTATCAACTTTAGGATATGCTATGAGTCTTGGATCAGGAGCTGTCTCCTGGTGATCACGCAAACAATCAATTCCAGTAGATTCCACAACAGAAGAAGAATACATGGCAGCAGCTGAAGCAACAAAAGAAATTGTGTGGCTCAGGAAAATTCTTGAATATTTGTAGGTAAAACAAGTACAATCAACTCCACTCATGATTGAAAATACCTCTGCAATAAATTTGGCCAAGAACTCAAAATTCCATGATCGAACGAAGCACATCAATACTAAATATCATCTGATTCGACATCATGTTGAGGCCAAAACAATCCATCTCCATCATTGTTCCACAAATGAGAAAATTGCAAACATCTTCACCAAAGAGCTTGGAAGAGGAAAGCTAGAATGATTCAGAATGATGCTTGGACTCACCAACATCCCTTCAAATTAGGGGGGCAATGTTGACACCTAATCCTTGTGATTCTGTGAATTTATGTAAATAAGTAAATTAGAAATACGAATAGTCATCAAGAGATGAACTGAACAGTCTCTCCCTCATGTATATAATAAAGACCTACCTAATGGAATAATACAGTCGAATCATTTTTTCCTTATGGAGTTACTGCCTGGCTTGACACCTTTGCAAGCCAGTTTCCAACTAGGAAAGTCACCCTTATTCCTCAACTAATGATTAAACTGAAGAACTGCAACTGGAAACCAAATGCTCAACACGTGAACTTATTTATGTACAAATTCCTACATATGTACATGACTAACCTCAATCAGGTAAAGTCAATCTTCCAATGGTACCAAGTTAGAATTTGAGTGCATAATCTTGGACCATTCTGGTAGTGAATTTTTAAAATAAAATTCATCCGAATGAAAAATAAACTATGCATAAAGGTAGCTCACAACAAAATTTAGGAGTATATGCACAAAATGATATATGTAGACTGCTGATAAATTCTTCCATGTAATCTACCACCTGATCTTCAAAGATATAAGAAAAAAATTGTTCTTGATATGCTCCAACAAAGAAATTATCTATATATGAAAGTCCCTCCCCAATTGATCCTTCTGTTGGGGTAATATGTTCAACAGAACAATCAGAAAAATCTTTAATAAAATAATCTATGTCACTTCCATGTTTCCACTCTTCATCTCTAAGCTTTAATTGAAAATAACTTGTATTTGTAACCTTAGGAAGAAAAAGTAATTTCTTCACATTACTATATGACATACAATCAAGTTCAAATAGATTGTTTACCTCTTATCCATGAGCACCATTGTGTTCTTCAATGCACTGATATACAATCTCTTTATCAGCTTCCTTTTTACATGAGATAACCTCTTTTGCTATGATAAATGGCTCAATATATTGCTATCCAACATATTCCACTTGATGGTTTCTTCCTGTAGGTGCAACATCTAACTGATGAACTTGAAGGGCTTTTTCCTATTCCTCATTTAAATCATTTTCATTATAAATAGGAGGATCATGAAACTCATCAAAATAAGATCCCTAGGTATTTATTTGCTACTTAATTGTTTCTTCCTTTTCTTGACTACTGAGCAGAGATTCTTGATGCATGTTTGAACTTTCCTCCATCTGAATACTCTCTTGATTTGCTTGAAATAGAGTCAATTGATTCTTTGCTTGGGATATTATTGAAGAAAACCATTTTATAACCCTCTCTGCATCATTTTGAGAACATGATAGTTCCTCACTTTCAGAGACTTGCTCATAACTCTGAATGCTTGAAATATTCTCAACAAAATCATTAGTTTCATCAACAAGATTATCATTAGCTTTTAAAGTTTCCTTAGCATCATAATATTCACAACAGCCTTAAAAAAGAAACTTGTGTGGGTAATAAGTTTTACAAGAAGAATTGAACACTGAATGGAAATCTTTCAAAGATGAAATGCTTGAAAGAGGTAGAGGCATGAACCAAGCCCTAGCATCTTGATCCAAAGAAAACATAAAAAAGCTTCATCTTAACATCTTCATGAATGATTCCTTGCTGCTCCATGCATTCATGAAACTCTTGGAGATGCTGAGCTGGATCTTCATATTCTTTTCTACTAAATTTTGGAAGATACTCATTCCACACAGACTAAGATCAAATTTATGGACTAAGAATGCAGGGAGAGAAATCAAAATCCCAAAAAGAGAACTTAAAAATATAGTGGAGTCACCGATCAATATGGTAAGTCAAAATCACAAGTGTGGATGTACAACCAACTGGTGAAACTTGTCACTCTCAAGAATCGGCTTCAAACTTAATGAATTCAAGAAAAAGTGTTCTGATTTTATTGCTTTGCACCCTATGGTCTTTGTTACAATGGAGTCACCTTTTATTTCTTTTATTCAAAACATCCAAGTATTTCCTCCTTACTAAACAACTAGAGGAAAATATGAAAACCCATGGAAAAATATTCTTGTCTTCTCTCCCCGACAACGACGCCAATTAATGTTGTTCCTTAAGAAACCAATTTCCTGGTTGTAGGGAAATTGTGCTTAAGACATTAATAAATATCACTTACTATCACTTATTGTTTGTTGTGTTTTCAAATGAAGGACCTGGAAACTTGGTTTTAAACTCTTAATACATGTATGACCAGAACATCTCAGAATGCAATTTGTTGCTAAATATAAATGATGGAAGAGGAAGGTTTAAAGGAGAAGTTAAAGATAATATGTTGATCTTTCACAAAAACTACTATCTACAACTTAGAGGAATTATGATAATGAGGACTGAATCATAGATAATATGCTGATCTTTCACATAAACTATTATCTATAATTTAGAAGGGAAGTGAGGACTTCAAGTATAGGAGCGCTCTTTAAGGCACTTTAACCTTATCTACATAAGTAAATAAAGACCTGCTGCTTCATTACTATACTTGAAAAGAAGAAAACATAGCATGACACATGACAGAGAGCTTACAAAATTATATGCAACAACTCCTTGAAATTTCTGATTTTTCATTAATCAACGATGATATTAGGAATACAATGGCCTAGTCTTTGGGTTCTCCAAAGTTCGAACAACCAACCCTCTCTCTGTAAATTTTCCTCCTTTTTATACATTTGCAGAACAATTATTGATTTATAAAACCTATCTAACTGTTTTCTAACTATATGAAATCAAATTACTACAGAATTTACAGAGGGTAAAACACCTCAAAGAACATGGAATCGCAAGAACAAAACTGAATTTAGAAGGAGATGATAATTGATGGCTCTCTCTGCTTAATCCGTTGTTGAATTCCTCTGAATGTTCCTTAATGGTAATTAATCTGCTTTAATCGTAACAACCTGTGTTTAATTTGTGCATAACCTGGCTTATGCATGTATCAGGCACATTTCGACTGGCCAGAACAATAAGAAATTCGACCAACTACCTTCTTCTTTAAATTTGGATTTAACACTGATTTTCCTGTTTACACAATGAAACCAATGTAAAACAGGCAAAGCAGAACTGAAAATAGATTAACCTATTTTAATAAACTTATCACATCTGCCTATTTAGCGTTACGTTGACTTCCCCTTATAAATCACAATCGGTGCTTATTTCTTTCATAATCCCTTTATAACAGAAATATATTAAAAATGCATAATCATAACGCATATGAAAAACTTTTCAATATAGTGGACCTGCTGGTACTCTACAACAGGATATATAATATCTCAGGTCTGCTATATCAAGTCACAATTGACAGTTCTTAACGTTCAAGGCTCTGTGGCATGGTGGACCCGATGGAACTTTAAACCATGGTGTATATACCTTTCGAGTCCGGCTTACCCCTATCGCTATCGGCATAGTTATATGTGTATAAATTTAAAACTATGTGATAACGCAAACCCACCAGTTTATAAAACATAACCTATATGTGTTTCGGGTCCACCATCACAAGTCGCAATCGGCGAGGTCATATGTATATAATATAAGCGATTTATGTTATTTCGGACTCGCTAATGTTATAAAATATCGCATATAAATTTTTGGGTCCAGAACCCAATCGCTAATTGCAATCGGCCCTTATCCGTGGTGCCAACCATCCATATTGCAGACCCGTCGAACTTTTAAACGCAACATATAATATTTCAGGTCCGATGTTAATGTTTTAACACTTGTTCTCTTTGAAAATTTGATCTTTTCCTTCATTTCTTTTGTATTTTGATTTTCAATACACTTACATTATCTCTTTTCAAAATGTTTTTCAAAATCACTTTAACACAAGTTTCTTTTATAAATCTGATACAGTTATGCTTTGTGATATATATATATATATATATATATATATATATATATATATATATATCTTCCGATATACCATTATTGCTCCTTCCTTTTTCTTTGGTTTTTTTTTAAGTATTTTCAAAGGATTCTTGAATGAAAAATGAATGTTATAAACAATAAACAATGCATGTTACAAAATCTCCCATGTAGAGAACTTTATCTGCATCTCGAACCCACGCTTACATAAATCTTGTGCTATCGCTTGAACTTTAATATGGGTCGGGGCACCACCTTATATCGGATTTGAATGCCATCAAAAATAAATCATTGTTTTTAGACTCTTGCATATTTTCTCTTTTGATTTTAAAAAGAATTTCCTTTTTTCCACCTGACTATCTACTTTATCGAAGGTGGCTAAGTTAATTGGATACCTTTTCACGTATAAACCAACCACCTCATAACCCTTACAAATTTTGATCAAATGATACATATGAGTGAATGAATAGGACACTTACCTATGGTCTTGATGCCATGCTTCAGTTGTCGAAGATCAGAGGTGTTGCATTGTTTATTTGTTGCATGGTCATTCTTCTTCCTCCTCTATTGTCTGTTGTCTATTGTTTGGAGCTCCTAGATCATCCTAATGAAGACCTATTGCTAATGATTGATATTATGTGGAATAGGCTGCTACAGGACCTAACCAACCTACATTCACCGTCAAATTTCTCCCTATAGGTTTTCGAGGGATCCTGTAGAAAACACAGTCTTCACCTAAATAGAAGCACTGAAGTGAAAAAAACAATGGAATTGATGGAGAGATGCATGGTAAGGAGGGGAGGAGATGAATAAATGTGAGGTAGGGTTTCCTTTGGATCCTATCTTTTCTCCTTGATGGTCTTTCTTGCCCACCTGCAAATAACAATTATATACATATATATACATATTTATATATCTATATATTATATATATATATATATATATTATATATCGATATATATATATATATATATATATATATATATATATATATATATATATATATATATATATATATATATATATATATATATATATATATTGTGAAAAACATCTAGGCTGTCTCAGAGAGGTTTTAACCCAGGGATCTTCTTATTCCTTTTTCATTTTTTTCATCATTGTGCCGCCTCACGAGGTTTTCAACCCAAATATGGGACTTAGGCACCTCATGGAGGTTTTCACCTGAATCCTTATTCTTTTTTATCTTTTGTCAATGACCTAATGAGGGAGGAAATGGAACTTGCTCCACCATCATCACAGTCTTATTGATATTGTCAATGAAATCTTGTTTTGATAAAGGCCTCTTGTACATTTTCGATCGGTGTCCATTAACAAGCAATGGAAATAGTTCTGATTTGCACTGAACCATTATCATGGCATCTTTCCACCACATAAGGTCTGATCCATCTTGTCCTTAGCTTGCCCTTGAAGCCTTTATACCTAGAATAATATAACAATGCCCAATTGCCCTCTCGAAATTGCTTCTCCTTAATATGTCTATCATGCTAGATCTTCCTCTGATGCTGAACTATATCTATATGTAGGAGGGCCTATATTTTGAATTCATCCAATCCATTCAAATGGAAAAATATTTCTTTCTGTGCATGGCTGAGATCCAAATCTAGTTGGGCTGCCATCCTTAATGTGCTATATTCAAACTCAACAGAAAACAAATCCTTTTCCCCATAGACTAGCTCATAGGGTGTAAATCCAGTGGTGGTTTTCCATGTTTGGCCTCAACTAGTCTCTCTGCCCAATCCTTCCTGTTGTTGCTCACCCTCTTGGTTAAGATGCTCTCTAGTGCCCTGTTGGTCACCTCCACTTGCCCATTAGCTTGTGGATGATAAGGAGTTGAGGTCCTATGCTTGATTTTGTGATGGCTGAGCAGTTCTTTAATCATGTTGGAGGTAAACTAGTTGCCTTGGTATGTGACTAGCTCTCTAGGGTACCCAAATTTGTAGAATACATTCTCCCTTAGGAACTCAACCACCTTCTCTTCTGTTGCTTCCTTAATCACCTTGGTGTCAGTCCACTTAGTCAAATAATCAGTGCACACAATAATGCATTTTTTTTGCTTTGAAGGAGGGTTGATAGGCCTAATGAAGTCCATGCCCCACTTGTCAAATGGATCAAAAGTCACTTGAGGTTGTAGGGGCATTTCATCTCTTGGAATAGGCTTTCCCATCCTCTAACACTGATCACACTGACTAATGTACCTTTTCACATCCTGATGAAGAGTGGGCCAATAATATCCCCCTTGTAACACTTGGAACACTGTCCTCTTCGCTGCAAAGTGACCTCCACAAGGCCCATCATGACAGGTCAGAAAGATGTCAAAAAATTCCTCTTCCCTTACACACCTTCTCAAGATTTGATCTAGGCCAAGTTTGAAAGGATTTCACCCAATCCAGGTGAAGGGGGCACTTTTCCTGACTATCCTTCTCTTTTCTTTGGATGGAAATTTTGGTGGGAACTGTGTTGATACCAAATAGTTTGCTATATCATCAAACCATGGGGAGAGAACTGAAATAGCAAACAAATTCTCATCTGGTAACTAGTCATCCACCATTCCTTCTTCACCTGTAGGCAGATTCATCCTAGATAGAATGTCTGCAGCAAAATTTTCCTTACTAAGCTTATCAACAATAGTTGGATCAAACTGTTGTAATAAAAGCAACCATCTTCTAATTCTAACATTCACATCTGGTTTTTTCATTAAATATTTGATTGTAGTGTGGTCAGTATGCACAAATGTTTGGTAGCCTGTAATGTAATGCCTAAATTTTTTTAATGAATGCACAATAGCCAAGAGTTCCTTTTCGGTCATAGTATAATTTAGCTCAGCCTTTGACAGGTTCTTACTAATAAAATAGATGGCATAGGGCAATTTCTCCCCTACCTGACCTAAGGCTACTCCTATATCTTTGTGTGAGGCATTAGCATGAATATGAAAAGGGAGGGCCTAGTTTGGGGCTCGAAGAATTGGTGTAGTGGTTAACTTACCCTTTAAAATATCTAAGGCCTCTTGACAACTTTTTGACCATATAAACTCTGAATCTTTAGCCAACAACCCAAATAAAGGAGAGGCCAACTTGCTAAAGTCCTTTATGAACCTTCGGTAGTATCCAGCTAACCCAAAGAAACTCCTGACATCCCTCTGCTTTTGCGGAGGTGGGCCCCTTTGGATGATTGCTATTTTTTTCGGGTCCACTTGTAGTCCTTGTTGAGATATTGAATGACCTAGCACGATCCCTTCAGTCATTAAGAATTTCCATTTTTTCTAGATTGAGAGACAAGTTCATTTCAATGCATTTGTGCAATACTTTGCCTAGGTTAGTCAGGGCTTCTTGAAAATCACAGCCATAAGGTGTAAAATCATCCATATAAATTTCCACCGCATCATGTACTAATTCAGCAAAAATACACAAGAATACTCTCTATAAAGTGGCAGGAGCATTGCATAAGAAAAAAGGAAGGACCCTATAGGAAAAATTACCTCGAGGACAGGTGAGTGTGGTCTTATCTTGGTCTTCTGGGCAGATTTGGATTTGGTTGTACCCACTGAATCCATCTAGGAAAGAAAAGAACTTCTTCCCTGCTAGGTCATCTAGCACTTGATCAATGAAGGATAGGGGAAACTGATCCTTCTTTGTGGCTTTGTTCAACTCCCTGTAATCGACACAAATCCTCCACTTACCATTTTTCTTGGGAACTAACACTAAAGGAGAGACCGACTCATTGTCAGAGATAGGGTAAATGAATCCTGCATCTTGCAATTTTTGTAGTTCTTCTTTGACTATATCTTTAAGAGCTAGATTCATCCTCCTTTTGGTTGTTGGACTGGCTTGCAACCTTCTTTTATGTATATGTGGTGATTACACATTGAGGGGTGTACTCCCTTCATTTCATTGTAACTCCAAGTGAAGACTTCTATGTTTTCTCTCAACATGTTGCATAGCTTTTCCTCTCCGATAGCAGAAATAGATGGATTAATTTTCAAAGTTTTCCCTAGGCCAAATTCTATGGTTTTGATAAGGAGTGGATTAGAATTGGCCAAGTATAAGTCAATTGGATGATTGTTTTGGGTTTCCCTTCTTCTTCTAATGGTAACGAACTAGAAGTTGAAATTTGGAGTAGGTGTTCAATTAAGTCATCCTCATCTTGTTGTCCTCATTTTATGGTTGCTTCCAAGGCATAAAGTTGGGTTGAATAAGCCTCATCTTCTTCATCCTCCTCCAGCCATAAAGGTAAATCATGTTTTAGAAAAGATTGAGTAGGAGGGTATAGGACTAACTACTTGGACATATGCCCATTCTTGATGGTCATATTCCTAGCTTTGTAGCTAATGTAAGCATCGGTTATGGCCAACCATGGACTCCCAAGGATGAGAGGGTAACCAGTAAGCTTAGCCTTAGGCTAGAGAACTAGAAAATCTACAGGCTACTCCTAGGAGTCAATGGGAGACCATCACATCCTCCACAATTCCCTCAGGGGTGACTGTGGAATGGTCTCAAGTTGCAGAACTATTGTGGTCTTCCTTAATGACCCTTGGAGGTTGAGATTGAGCATGGTGTCCTTGGTAATCACATTAATGGTAGCCCCCATATCAATCAGAGTGTGTGGGACAATGGTGCCATTGATGTGCACATCTACTATAGGGCTTCCAGGGTCTAAATATTTTGGACATATTACCTTCCCTAGCATTAAGTTGGATAGCTACCCAATGACATTAATGGTAGGGGCATCCCTTTTTTTCTTCGTGGATGCTTGAAGCATTTCTCTTTAATCAGCTTATTGTAAATGGGAACACCTTTTATTTCTTGGAGAAGGGGAATCTTTACACATAGATTTTTCAATTCTCCCAGAAGTTCAAGTTCTTCTGGGGTAGGCTGGAGTGGTTGGGCTAATCTGTCAGGAAAGGGTGGATTTACTTTAAGGTTGTTTTCCTCTCTTTCCTCCTCAACTTCCCTATGTGGAGAGGGAGGTTGGTTAGCTGGGAGAATTCTCCCAGATCTTAGGTTGATCTCCTGGATTTCTACAACATAAGCTAGGTATGATGTCTCTCCACTGTATACTTGTTGAGCCTGCCTATTATTCAGGTTTGGATTTGGCTGAGCAGGCATCTGGGGTTGCTTGGGTGGAGCAGAGTGTAGGATTTGTGGTTGGGTAGGTGTTGGAGGCAATAGATTTGGAGCACTTTTGTATTGGGGCCTCCACCCCTGGAGTGGGGTATTCCAATGAGTTTGTGGTAGAATGTAGGTTCAAATGATTGGCTGGCTAGCTGGGAATGATACTGAGATGCATAGGACCAAGAAGGTGGTGTAGACCAGGAAGGATGAGAAGGGGGTCCCCAAGAAGGTATCGTTGTGGTTTGGTTGGGGTTGTAATATGCATGGGATGACCCTTGCATACCTTGTTAGTATGGTCTAGGCCCAGGAGGTCTCCTTTAGTTGATGTAGCAAAGCTACTCAGTGGCCCCTTCAGCTCCTTGATATACAATTTTGAGTCTGCGTAAAGAAGGGAACTTGTCTGTGGAGTGGTTTTCTTCATAGACCGAGAAAATATCAATGAAGTTTAATGGACATTCATTACTAGGATGCCTCCTAGTGCATCTAGGACAAAAGATGGTCAAGGCTCTCTCTGATTCCTCTTGCTTCCTTTTGATATTCATGGTGTCCAATTGCAAGGCAAGGGTTTGCAGCATCTAACTTTTTAAATCTTCCAACATATTTCCAATTTCATCCTTGATGGATGAGTTGGAAGATGGTGTACTGGCCAGAAGTTGACTACCCCTACCCTTTTTCCCAGTTGCCCTAGAATGGTTTCTAAAGACAGTCTTGGTATTGTCATAGGGTAGTTGGTAGATATCTCCTCCTGCTAACAAATGTAACATATCTAGAAGATATTCCCTTACTCTAAGCAGGACCAGTTTTAATGACTCGGGGTCAAGTGTGCACCTGGCGCTTTTGTAACTGAGTTGGAACCTTTCTTCGTAGTATTCTAAGGATTCATCATAGCCCATGGTCATCCTGAAAGTCTATTCTTTAGTATCCTTTGATCTACAATAGTACCTATATTTGTTGTTAAAAGATTGCTGCATCTAAGCCCAAGTTGTGATGCTATCTCTATAGAAATTCCCACTGTAGATCAACAGATTATGCAATATACTAAAACACAATACAAGATCTACTTCTACAACACTTTGTGGAAGCTTAATTGAATTGAGCAAGATCAAGAGAACACATATAACTGAGAATGAGAAATAAATCACACATAAAACAAAATAAATAACCCAGGGAAAGCCTCAACCTAAAACCCCAATCTTGGTATTATCATACAAGTGGAAATCTTGTTCAAGTTACAAAAAGAATCAACTATCAATCTATCATGCTCCCTCTGCAATCAAACAATACAGCTCATAGAATGAATAAACATTGTATGTGTCCTCCTCAAGCCCTCCAAGCCTCCTATTTCCTTGCGTAGTTTTTCTTGGGGTCCAGTGAAGCCACATGTGTGAATTGGCCTCTTCACACTGACTAAACCTGAAGAAGTAAATGTGAATTCGTCAAGGAAAGAATTCCTTCATCATGTAAGGAATATTCACAATGGAATATTCTAGCAACTGATAGTACACTACCCCTCCATCTGATCTCAACTGGGTCTCTGTCTGAATTGATATGGATGAGTTATTTATGAGAGAATACTCAGTTATCTGAAGTGTAGCAGTTACATGCATGCAAGAATTAACTAACTGAACTTACATTAATTCAACAAATTGTTTGAATTAATCTAATTGGACTTGACTCAATTAATTGAGCCAACTAATTACAACTCATCCTTATCTCTTTAATTGATGGATAAATTCCTCAATTAATGGATAAACTGTTGCATGTCCCCACATAGACTTCATGTTTTATTTTCCTTAACTAATTAACTCAAGATGAATTAATTAATTATTTTACAAATAGTTGCTAAGATCAAATTCGAATTTTACTTCACTATTTTAGTTTAGGGACTGACTAAAATAGGAAGGTGCTGAAATGCTATTTATAGAATGCTATTTTTATCACTTCCACTTTTTCATCCCTTGTTGCTATGTTCAACATTGGATAAACTGCTATTTATAGCAGTGATATTTTTAGCATTTCTATTTTTAGCATTTCTTGTTGCTATTTTCAACACTCCCTCTCAACAAGAAAGGGATAATCAATAACCCCAATCCTGTCTCTGTGGAACTCGAACTTGCATTTTTACAATGCCTTAGTCAAAACATCTGCATCCTATTCCTCAGTCGAAACATACAGCGACAACATGATCCTCTTGACCACACAGTCTCGAAGATGGTGATACCGGATATCAATGTGCTTGGACCTGTCATGAAAAACTGGATTCTCAAAGAGTTTGATACAACTCTAGTTATCGCAGTATATCACTGTAGGATCCATCATCTGACCAAACAATCCCACTAGAATCTTCCACATCCAAATGGCATCACATGCAGCCTGACTAGGAGCCATGTATTCAGCCTCTACTAAGCTAAGTGAAACTAATCTTTGTTTCCTGTTGTACCAGGAAACTACAGCTAAACCAAGGTTGAAGATTCCTCCAGAAGTGATCTTTTGATCTTATGGACTCCCTGCCCAATCCACATCTGTGAAGCCCTGAAGCTTCACTACCTCTATCTGTCTTTACCAAAATCCAAACTAAGATGTGCCTCTGAGGTATCTCAGCACATGCTTCGTTGCCTTCCAAAACAATTGGTAGGCTAAACCATAGCTTGACTCAGTTGGTTCATTGCAAAGCATAAGTCGGGTCATGTGTTCACCAGATACATAAGTGAACCCACCAGCTGCCAATAAATAGTAGCAGCTACTACCTCACCTGAAGTAGAATCCTCCTTCCTCCAGTTCCCAGCTAGATGATTCTGCATGGGCTTGCACTTCTCCATGTGAAAGCACTTGAGTATCTCATTAGCATACTTTCCTTGAGACACAAATACATCACCATCTTTCTACCACACCTCCATGCCTAGAAAGTAGTGCATAAGGCCCATGTCCTTCATCTCGAACACTCCTGCAAGGTCCTCCTTGCAATACTATATCAGCTGATCATCACCTGTCAAAATCAGAACATCGACATAAAGAACAATGATCAATGGTTTACCTTCTACCATGATGTGGTAAGGGCTCGCATCTGCTTCACTCTTGGTGAAGCCCAAACTAGTGAAATAGTTGTCGATCCTAGTGTACCAAGCACGGGGTTCTTACTTCAGCCCATACAAAGCCCTCTTGTGTTGGCACACATGCGACTCACGATTGAAGGTCTTGAAACCCTCTGGCTGCTTGATGTACACCTCCTCCTCAATCTTCTTATTAAGGAATGATGTCTTCACATCCATTTGGTGGATCTTCCACCCCATCTAAGCTGATAGTGCCAACATCGATCTAATCGATGAGTACCTTGCCACGGGAGAAAAAGTCTCATCGTAGTCGATCCCATCAACCTGTGAGAAACCCCGGGAAACAAACCTTGCCTTATGTTTCTCAACACTGCCATCAGCTACCTACTTTACCTTGTAAAGCAATATAGAACTCACCATTGACTCGCCCTGAGGCCTTGGGACAACATCCCACACACTGTTCCGAATGATAGATTCGTACTCCTCTACCATTGCATCAACCCAGACTGGTTGCTACACTGCCTCCTCGAATGAAGAAGGTTCGGTATCTACACACTCCCCAACCAGGGCCATGTACTCAGTGTACCGCTCGGGTGACCTCCTCTATCTGCACTGAGAAGATGGTTGTCCCACATTCTCCCGCACATCCAGCATCAACCTGTCAGCTTCCCTTGAGCATTCCTGCCCATCTCTGGAAATCTCAACATGAGTGGATGTATCCACTCCCGGATCCTCTGCATTTGGCTGTTGTGCATCAATCTGAGGCTCCTCCTCCTTAGGAGCTGAAGGTTCCTCCTCTACATGCAACCTGAGCTCCCTCTCAAGTGACACTTGCATGGCTTTCTTATCATCAAACTTCAGATCCCTACATACCATAATCCTCTGAGTGGAAGGAAAGTACACCCGATAGTTGTGGGGTGTATCCATGTACCCCACAAGTATTCCCAGCTCAGCTATTGGGTCTAGCTTCTTCCTGGAATCTTTGGTCACATGATAGTAAACTGATGATCCAAAGATTTGGAAGTGACTTACATTAGGTCACTTCCCATAATAGGCCTCCATAGGTGTCTTCATTCCCAGTATACAGTGCATGCTTATGTTCTGCAAGTATAATGTTGTATTGCATGCCTCGGCCCACAAATGCAGTGGTAGGATTTGGTCATGCAACATCACTCGAGATGCTCCCACAATCGATCTATTCTTCCTTTCGGCCACCCCATTCTTCTATGGGTTATGGGGTGCCATCAATTCCCATTTAATTCCTTCTACAGCGCAGAAGTCTTTAAATTGTTGGGAGACATACTCTCCACCATTCTCGCTATGCAAGGCTTTTATTTTCCTTCTAGATTATTTCTCTTCCAGGGCTTTAAACTCATAGAACCTCAAAACATTTTGATCCTTCTTTCTCATAAAGTAGATCCATCATCTACGAGAAAAATCATCAATAAAAATAACATAGTACCTTTGTTTAGCGGTGAAGGCTATAGAGAAAGGTCCACAAACATCTGAGTGAACTCACTCCAGGATTGCTCCAGCTTTACTGCCTCGAACCAGAAAGGAACATTTCACATACTTACCTAAGGTACAACCTTTGCATGTAGTCGTCTACTCGAGTTTTCCCTTGGGTAATCCAGTAGAAATTTGCTACATGATCTTCAGGGCTCCATGGTGTAAGTGGCCTAGTCTTCTATGCCATAGCTCAATATCTTTGCTCTGCACCATCTCAGCTTTGGAACTCAAAGCAGCACAGTCATCTACCTCCATCTTGTAGAGATTCTTAACTCGAATCCCTATTTTCTTTGTCTGTCTAGTACCGATATGCCTCAAGAATACCTTTCCTTTACAAAAGACTACATCATAGCCTTTATCTTCTAGCATAGCGACAGACACAAGATTCTTCTTCAGACCTGGTACATACTTTACATCAGTTTAGGGTGAGGGGAGCTCCATGCTCCCTCTGAAACACAACCGTACCTTCACCTAAAACAGAATACTTTCCATCATCACCCATCTTGATCTGCATATGGAGATCCTTCTCCTCCAATGTACTGAAAAAGATTCTTGTCACCTAACATGTGGAATGAAGCTCCATTATCTAGGTACCACACACATCCCACCATGGATGAAACCATGCATGCAATAAGCAAGAAATACAGCTCAAACTGTGAGGCCAGTGCCTCACCTTCAGATCCCTTCGAGGAACCCTTCTTGGATTTCTTCTGTGGACAATTTGTAGAATAATGGCCCAATTCATGACAATGAAAGCATCGCACTTTCGATTTTTCAATCTTCTTCCCACCATGGGAAGAACCAAATTTGGGATGGGATGCCTTCCCTTTCCCTTTCCTCGCCTTACTCAATAAGGCTAGATTTTCCTGATCATCTTGCTTCGATGAGGATCCATCTCTGGTTCTTCTTCTTATTTCCTCCTGCATCAGATCCGACCGAAGTCGTTCCGAATCTGACAGTTTTTCTCTTCCATTAACTGAGTCTTGGTAGCTATGCCAGCTCTTAGGAATACTGAGGAGTGCAATACTCACCATGTCATCATCAGTGGTCATGATGCCTACATTTCCAAGCTCATCCCTACAGGTGGTGAGCTTGTTCAGATATGTAGAGATCGTGTCGCCCTTTTCACACTTGATCTTACGAAGCTTGTCTTTTAGTGCCCGCTTCTTCTGATCACTATTGTTCTGATATAGATCTTTCAATTTTTTCCACATTTAAAATGGTGTCTCCTTCCCATGGAGGCTCGAGACAATGTGGTCTCTAACTCTCTCCAGGAGGATTCTCCTTGCTCTAGCCACACATTTCTTCCATTCTGCCAATTGAGTAGCATTAGTCAGCTTGGGGACTTCTTGATCAATGAATTCCTTTAGACCATTATCCTTTAATACCACCTCCATGTGATCCTTCCATGCTATATAATTCGAGCTGCCATCAAAGGCATACTCGAGCCTTAAACCACTGAATTCCATCGGTGAAATTGAGATGTGATAAGAACTCGATTTCTATATTCAGGAACCATGAACTTTGAACTTCTCCTTCTTGTATACTATTCTTCATCTTGATCACCTTCTCTCCGATACTAAAACACAATACAAGATCTACTTTGACAACACTTTGTGGAAGCTTAATCGAATTGAGCAAGATCAAGAGAACACATATAACTAAGAATGAGAAATCAATCACACATAAAACAGAAGAAATAACCCAGGTAAAGCCTCAGCCTAAAACCCCAATCTTTGTATTATCACACAAGTGGAAATATTGTTCAATTTACAAAAAGAATCAACTCTCAATCTATCCTACTCTCTTTGCAATCAAAGAATACAACTCATAAACTGAATAGACACTGTATGTGTCCTCCTCAAGCCCTCCAAGCCTCCTATTTCTTTGTGCAGTTTTTCTTGGGGTCGAGTGAAGCCACATGTGTGAATTGGCCTCTTCACACTCACTAAACCTGAAGAAGTAACTGTGAAATCGTCAAGGAAAGAATTCCTTCAGCATGCAAGGAAATTCATAATGGAATATTCTAGCAACTGATAGTACACTGCCCCTCCGTCTGATCTCAACTGGGTCTCTGTCTCAACTGATATGGATGAGTTATTTATGAGAGAATAGTCAATTATCTGAAGTGCAGTAGTTACATGCATGCAAGAATTAACTAACTAAACTTACATTAATTCAACAAACTGTTTGAATTAATCTAACTCGACTTGACTCAGTTAACTGAGCCAACTAATTACAACTCAATATTACAACTCATCCTTATCTCTTTGACTGATGGATAAATTACTCAATTAATGGAGAAACTGTTCCATGTCCCCACATAGACTTCATGTTTGATTTTCCTTAACTAATTAACTCAAGATGAATTAATTAATTATTTTACAAACAGCTACTAAGATCAAATTCGAATTTTACTTCACTATTTTAGTTTAGGGACTGACTAAAATAGGAAGGTATCTCGGAATTCTATTTATAGAATGCTATTTTTAGCACTTACATTTTTTCATCCCTTGCTGCTATGTTCAACACTGGATGAACTACTATTGATAACAGTGCTACTTTTAGCATTTCTTGTTTCTGTTTTCAACAATCTCCAGGTAAACCCATGAACCAATAAAATGTTGGATCCTTGAGGTTAGATGGAAATAGTTTTAACTTTTGCTCATCATCTGTATAGTCATAGGTTCAGAATATAACAACAAACTCAAATAGGAAAGTGTTGGGGTCCTTTGTGGTTAGGCCATGGAAATGAGGTAGAGCAGAGGAGCTTATATTCTTCATCTCTCTGATGGGGAAGGCACCTTCAATTCTCTCTCTATTTCCTCTGTCATTTCGATTTTCAGCTATTGGTTTAGTAGGAATGGGTTCTTCTTCTTCTTCTTCCCCTATAGGTTCTTCAAATATGTCAGGTTGCTCACCTAAGGGTTCCTCCAGTTCACAGCCACTGAAGAAGAGAGAAGGTTGGATGTTGGATGCAGTGGGGGTATTTGGCAAGAATTTTCCTAAATTTTCCCTACTCCTATGAGGCATGAAAGGAAATGTTTCTGGGTTGGTTTCTGGAATATTTTTTTCACAAGAAAGTACTTTGTAGAAATGAAATTGTTGATTGAATGAAAACTACTGACAGAAAGAAACTACTTGCTGAACTGAAATTCTACTTGTAGAATGGAAAGGAAAGCAGATAATGACAAATGAAAGAAAGGAAGCTACTAGATTACTTTTACAAAAATAAACTAATGGAAGAAAATTGGAGAATATAAATAGAAGAAAAGAAAGTAGACTACAAATAGAAGAAAAGAAAGCAGTACTCACATTCTACTTAGACAGCTCCCTGACAATGGTGCCAAAAAGTGATGAGCGCCAGTATTGCAGCAAGGATGTTGCAACTCCTAGGCTACCAACATTACTTATCAACTTGGGGTTCATACAAACTTGGAGGTGACAGTGCTATATGCACAAGTAGAAGTGAAGGTCCTATCTGTTGTCACTTCTTCATATGGCGAGATACCCAAGGGTTTCCAAGATAGACTTCTATAGAGTTAGAAGAAGCTTGATTCTTTGATGGAAGAAGAGAAAATCTATTCTAAGGGAGCTACTCTACTACAGTAATGAAGAAAACAACATGTAATGCTAAATCACACCATATCCTAATTAAGCATTTAAAAAACTATGCTAAGCAAAATTGCTAAACCAACTCTAACCTAATGCTGCTATCTAAGTTACAGAAGTAAAGAGCATCAAACCAAACTAATGTGCAAGAAAGGAAACTAGACTAAATATGTTTTCACCATTCTGGTTTTTTTGATGATCAGACAGTGTTAGAATCTAATTGAATAACCAAATTGAAACTTAGGATTGGTAGTGTTTAAATGATATGGAGAACAATGTTCGTGAAGGAATAAAGCGGAAGAGCAAGCAAAGATCAAACTCAGCGAAAGGAAGACATAATGAAGCAACAGTGCACAGGAAGATGAGCAGCGGTGATCTTATCGTAGGAGAGTACATGAATATGTGGACAAATAGGATTAATGGAAGATGAGTGGTGGAGATCTTATCGTGGAGTTTAAGTGAATTGATGGATGAATAGGATTAACAAAAGATGAGTGGCGAATATCTTATCATGGAGATTAAGTGAATAGATGGATGGAACACATTAAGTCACGTGGTGATAGAAGGAAAAAAACATTCAGAATGATGGAGTGGTCTTCGTAGGTGGTAAGAAGTTTCTCGGGCGCCCTCAAAGTTGTAAGCTATATTTATAAATTTCATGCGATTAGCATAAGTGAGTGACATGTAGCATGGGAAAAGCACTTATCTCGCATGCTCTCGGTCTGATATCGTTCATGCAAGAATTCGTGTGAGACTACGTGATAGCCATTGGATCATGCGAGATTAATCAATGATGGAGATCGACGAAGCTAGTTGGGAAGCAGGTGATGTGATAGTCATTGGATCAAGCAAAACAGATTGACAATGGAGATGCAGAGTGCCTAAAGTCAAATGCTGAAATGAATATAGGTGGTAAGCAGTATCTTGTGCGCCCTAAGAGCTATAAGTTGAATTGCTAAATTTTACATGATTAGCCTAGGTGAATGACACGTTGCACAAGAAAACCACTTTTCTCGCGTGCTCTCAGTTGGGTATCGGTCGTGCAATAATTCACGCGAGATTGCATGATATCATTAGATCATGCGAGATTGATCAACGGTGGAGATTAACCAAGCTAGTTGGCGAGCAGGTGATGCAATAGCCGTTGGATCAAGAAAAATAGATCGACGGTGGAGAATTGGAGCACCTAAAGTCAAACATTGAAATGAATATGTGACACACGGTTAACGATGATTGGTTAGGTTTGTTATGGATCGGACGGTAAGGAGATCTATGGGTATAATCTGATTAAGACGTGATTTATTGGCTTCCACATATCTTATGCATGAAGAAAGTGTTGAAGGAAATGAGAATATGAGTGAGTTCTTATTACAAAAATATAACGAGAAATGAACCAAGTACTGAATCAAGATGACAAACTCCAAAGCTCATGCGAGAACTAGAAATATGTGTTTTTGGGGTTGCTGAAGGGTCTCTTCCTCAAGTGATGGTCCCAGAGGGAGGAGGTGAGGCCAAGACACCTGCGGACAACCTTATGGTGATCTTTTTCTCCTTGCTAACCTGCTAATTGAAAGAAGGCATAAATGGAAGTAAACTAAAACACAGCCAATCTACACTACATTGTTGTAATGGAAATGCAACTACTTAAGCAAATGAACGATTAAACCATGGGTCTATGCGCTACACTGATGTAATGGAAATGCAGCTACTTAAGAAAATGAATGATTAAACCATGAATCTATGCTAGCATACATGTACAATAAAGAGGAGCCTTAGTTTCTAAGATTGGGCCCTAACCGAAGAGCTTCAACCCTCTGAGTTAATTGAGTGCTAGCTCAAAACAAAGCTCATTCTTATTATCAAAAACAATGGATTACATCAAAAACTGTCGCTTGAAAATAGAGTAAATTTTTACAATGAAAAATCCAAATCCTATTGATGTCCTAGGTCTCTCTACTTATACATCTGAAGTCTCCAATGACTTCCTTAAAATTAGGGAGGCTTGGCTTCCAAACTCGAGATAAACTGGTGCTTTGAATTTCACTTGCTCGACTGCCTTCTAGTCCTCATGATTTGGTTGTTTTCACTCTGAGTTGATGGAGGAATATTTGAATGGAGAGGCAGTAAATGAGGAGGGTTCCATCCTATAATTCCTCTCCCTTGTCCCATTCGAGTTTTGACCAAGGTCTTTACCAAAATTCCTTCCTTTTATCCTTTAATCCTGCATTAAATGCACATTAGACCAGAGATAAAAATATCCAACTCTAACTCATCTCATAAACAAAATATAATCAAAAGTATGCAATAAGTTGTGAGAATAGTTTGTTTCACTAATCTAGGAGGCGAATTAAGGCCCATATAATTACCCAATGATGAGGCTCACCTCTATTCAGGAGGTCCTGTGTCTCCTTCAACAATCTCTCAAACACTGAACTTGCTCTCAAAGCCTCAAAATTCACACAATCCATACACACCTTATAGCCAACAACTGAGTTTTCAAAATGCCAAGTGTTTTTCACTGGACAACCACCTATGATTTATAGGGCCTTTTGAATTCAAATCTGACCATTCCCCCTCACATTTGGCCCAATAGTGCTAGATTGGCGACATATTTTCAAGAATCTAATCCATAAATTTTGCCTTAAATGCCTGCCACCCGCTCTATTTGGCCACAATCCAACCATCAAATCATGAACAGTTACTTTAACTATCACTTTCCGGTAGACCTACATGTTATTTCCACGAGTAGCGCAGCTGCCTTCGCACTGTCGCAGACCCTGTGACACTTCCCTGCTTTGTGCAGTCCTGAAATCACGCAGCTCCCCAACCCAAGCAGTGTAGTTTATAGTCCCGCACCTCCTTTCAGCTGCCTGGAGTGCTAAGACTATGCTTCTATCGCATAGTTAGATGGCAGGGCCACCTGTGTATGGCTTCAATTGACTACCATTCACCTTTCCTAGGAAGGGATCTCCATTCAACTTAACCAACCGAACCGCGCCACCGTCAGTAATCTCCTTAATAACATAGGGCCCCAACCAATGCATTCTGAATTTCCCTGGAAATATATCAAACTTACTGTCATACAACAACACCAAGTCATTCACCTTAAAGGTCCACAACTTAATATGTTGGTTATGCCATGTTTTTTCGCGCTGCTTTTGGACCTGTTGATGAAATCCAGCCAAAAATCTCTCTTTTTCAAGCTCATCCAACTGTGCAAGCCTCTCTTCCAAGGCTATGCAATCTATCATACCCATGAGCATTGGTATGAGAAAACTAGGCACGATGTATTCCATAGGAATTACAGCTTCCACACCATAGACAAGCCTAAAAGGGGTTTGTTCCGTCAGCTTTTTGCATGTCATTCGATAAGCCGACAATACTGTAGGTATGGCGTACGTCCCAATCACTTTTTTGAGCATTGAAAACCTTCATCAACACGTTTTCAAGAACTTTGTTGAACGCCTCCACTGTCTCGTTAGCCTGTGGGTGATAAGGTGTGCTCTTCTGGTGATATACCTGAAATTCCTCCATTAGTGTGTTGATTGTCTCATTCAGGAAGTGCGTACCACAATCACTCATCAAGATCTTTAGACATCCAACCACATCAGTACATGCTCAAATAGGAACTTCGCGGCTGTCGCACCTATGCAATCCTTCACCGGTTGTGCTTCTTCCCAACGAGTCAAATACTCCATTGCAATGATAATGTACCTCGCCCCTGTCTTCCGTTGTGGATGAATGGGTCTTGCAAAATCTATTGCCCACTTCTTCAAAGGTTGCAACATCATTTGTGGATTCAAAGGCATTTCATCCCTCCACGATGGCCTACCTTTTCTTTGACATACATCACATGCCTTGCAATATGCTTTTGAATCGTGATGAAAGGTTGGCCACCACAACTCGACACGTAGAATCTTCTGCACAGTTGCTCTCCTTGCATCATGTCCTCCTGCAGCACCCCCATGAGCATCCATGAGGATGCTTCTTCGTTCAAAATTAGGTACATACCATCACAATATCTCATTAGTCCCCATCTTGTATAGATGGCCAACAATGACATAGAAATCTACTGTGCACAGACCTAATTCCTTCTTTTGCTAGATAGAGTATCCTTCTAGTGTAGTTCCTGTTGTTAGGAAGTGTATTATATCCTCTAAATGACCATAGGTGATACACACTATAAATAGCTGTGCATCAAGAAATCCTTCTTCCAAGTTAGTAGGTTCCTCCCTTGTTTCAATGCATGACAAATGGTTTGGTCCCGCGTTTAATTATCAAGGCCTCACAACAACTTCAAGATCATACTCTTGGAACAATAAGAGCCATCTGTAGATTCGCACCCCCCCCAACATAGGTTTATTGACTAGGTACTTCAGCGTGGAGTGATCTGTATACATCTTAAAGTGGCCTCCTAGCAAGTAGTGTTGGTACTTCTAGAGTGCATACACCATAGCTAGCCCCTCACGTTCAGTGATAGAGTAGTTCTTTTTTGATTTGGATAACCTACGGCTTGTGAATGCAATAGGTTGGTTCAAGCCTTCTCCACCATCCTGTGTTAGTACTGCCCCCAGTGCTATACATGACGTGTCAACATGTACATGAAACTCTTTCTTCCAGTCCCGGAAGACTAGAATCATTGCAGTAACCATCTTTTCTTTCAATATATCCAAGCTTTTCTTACAGTCATCATTCCAACAGAATGTGACATCCTTCTTCAACAATTTTTCAATCGACACGGTGATCTGGGCATAGCTTTTGATGAACTTTCTGTAATATCCCGTATGTCCCAAAGTAGCACGCAGCTATTTCACACTCCTCGACACTTCCAAGTTCAGTATCACAACAATCTTCGTGGGTTCTACCATCAGTCCTTGTCTGCAAACCACATGCCCCAATAGGTTCTCAAAGCGAACGCAGAATAGACACTTCTATAGATTGAGTGCAATCTAGTATCTTCGACAAGTATCCAACATCAAACCCAAATATAGTCTAGTCATCAAAATATAGCTCAAGGAACTTATGAATAGATTCCTTGAATTCGCAACAACCATGCACGAAAATATTGAAAGTGAATTCTTCAATCCAAACAACATTACAGTATATTGAAAGCAACCCCACTCAGTCACGAAGGTTTCCTTGCTCCTATCCTCCGTCATGATTTTGATTTGGTGGTACCTAGAGAACCCAGCAGTGAAGGAATATGCTTCCTGGCCACCTACATAGTCCAACACTTCATCCATTAATAGAGTCGGGAAAGGATCATGCACACAAGCGTCATTCAGTTTTCTGAGATACACGCATATCCTTATCTCATCCTTCTACTTCTTCTCTTGCACCACCATTAGGCTTACCCAAGCGGACTCTCCCATAGGCTCAATGATGCCTGCTGCTAGCATGTTGTCTAGCTCTAAGAAAACCTTCTCCCTGTATTTTGGATTTAGGTGGTAAGGCCTCTACTTAACTGGCTTCGCGTCAGGATTTAACATGATCTTCATCACTCTTAAATCTCTGAATGTTCCTTTCAAACCCGTAAACTTGGTAGGGAATAAACCTTGATATTCTTGGAGTAATTCAACGAACTTATCCACTGTTGAGTCATCCTAATAGTCTCGAATCTTCACGAATTTGGGTTCTGCCTCTGTACCAACGTTCACTTGTTTTGTTTTCACTGGTGTGGTTATATCAGGGTTCTTAATCTATGGTCCTTGAACCTCATGGTGGCCTTCTGTTTCTAGAATGTTAATATTCTACGGATCCTTGTCCTCCTCTTCAGTAGTTACATTATAAAATTCTAGTGTGCGACTCAGCTGAGTAGCCCATTCAGGCTGAATCGGGTCTAAAGGATCCTATGGTATCCTAAAGATGGCTTCTTTCACTTCTTGTAGCACTTCATCAATGTTGTCAAACTCGTCCTCAAAACTGAATGTCATCATGAATCCTTTGTGTAGGATATCCCATTCTCCTGTCCCATGGCGGAGCTCTATTTCTATATACCAATTCATTGGGATAACATCCAAGGTATGACAGAACAGGTTCACCCACTCAGGTTGTGGCTTTCCTCCATAAGCCTACGTCCATTTGGCCAAATGCACACGTGGATCATTCTGTCCATCATACTTGTCTATTAGTCGCATCTTAGAATTCCCAAATCATGCTCTCATCATCCTCCTACATTCACGCCAATCATCAAAGCTTCCCTTGCGCGTACTGCACCATCTTGCGGGCGTAGTACACAGTGCCTAGTCCAAGGCCTGGAAGTGTTGCTTTTCTAGCACCTCCATTTCATATGCATCCAAAAAAATATCTACCTCATTTAGACCATAATAAATAGGCATATTTCTTTCCTCTGATGACACACAATTCAGCAACCGGGTCATCATGTTGCAATTCAATGTAGTTACTTCATGTAACTGATTTTGCCATCATTCTATTTCTTCATCGGAGTCTAAGGTGTAGGAACTCTTGCAATCCCACGTAATCCTTCCGTTCGCAGTGGGATTCACCCAATCTTGATCTCACGCTGTTATCTTATAGATGCAGTCCAGGTCGTCATGACTCTCATAATAACAGACATGTTCCATATAGCGTGATCCTTCAACAGGATCTAGGGGTATTATTACATGCATCGGTTTCTTCTCAAAGGTCATCTTTCACTCCTTCAAATTTATTACCCTGTTCATATCAGTGGCCCAGTCAATTCCCAGGAGTGCAGGGTAGGGATTTCTATCATCCACTATCTCTATTACTTCAAAATATGCCAGCACGCTCACTCCCTCAATATCCACGATCACCCCCTGCAGCCATCCCATGGGTATGATTTTATGTTGATTCGCCATCCTTAGCTGAATCGAAGACCATTGTAGCGCAAGTCTCCCCATTCGATCCCAAGTCATCTTTGGTATGACATTCACATCTGACCCCAGGTCCAAAATAACCTGATCCATTTCATTCTCTCCTATTTGTGCAGTCAGTCTCATCTCTCGTCCCATCCTTATTTTATGCTTGCCAATCTTTCGCACTACATGCGGATCACCTAGCATGGTTCTAATGCATCTATTTATGAGTTCTTATAGCCATTTTATACCCTTACTATCCCTTAGTAACATCATATAGGTTTCATAGAAAGTTGTGAGCATAGAGGGGTCCATCTCCGGCTTAGGCTTATCCTTGCTTCCTGAAGTGGAGGCCTCAGTGAAGCTCTTCTTAGCTTCCATGAAGGCTTCCCGAGCATGCTCCAAATCAAGCTCAGCTTCTTTCACTGGGGCCTTGCGAACCCATGTACTGTATTTTGGTTGTTTCCCCTTGTCATCTCCCATCATGATTCCACTCCGAAGCACTATATTTACGTTTGGATCTTCCTCGCTTAGCTCAGACCTAATCATCTATAGGTTTTAAGTTAGGGGAGGTGGTAGTGCCCCTTTGTCACGTATCCTAGCTAACAATGTAGGAAAATATTTTGTTGTATTATTAAATAGCATGCAATACTTGCACGACGTATGCATTGGATTAGTGCAATCACGGGCATAGTGTCCTGGTTCTCTGCAATTGTAGCAAATAAACTGTCCTCGACCTCTACCAGGTCCTCCTCCGCCTCGGCCTTGTTGGCGCCCCTGAAATCTTGTCTACGCCATCCTTTCATTATGGTCAAGGGGCCTCGTTTCGGCCTGAAGCTGGTAGGTGGGAGTTCTATCCATCATTAATTCATATCTCCTCCAAGTACACTCATCATGTCCTCCCGACCTACAAAAGTTGCAGAACAACTGTTGCGGTGCTTGCACATACTTTTGTAGCAAGTGTCAGTTATCTGTTGCATGTTTTCAGGCTACCTGAAAGATAGCACACCACAAAGTAGGTGTCACGCTAGGTTCTGCTTGAGCTTCCGGCCTTAAAGGCATTGGTCCTCCTCTTGCAAGGTAATTTGGAATCAGGAAATGGTCTTTGTCATGATCCTGACTCTTGCATTTCAAGCACCATACCTCCTCACGTACCTCTGGCTAAACTGTCCTATCCTGCTTTAGACTTTGCATCTCAAGGCATAGATTCTTCAGTTGCACATGGATCTGATAGACTCCTAGATTAGGATCCTGAGTTTCATGTAGTCCCATGGCAATATCCAAGGCCTCTGCCTGATTTTTTATCTTCTGTTTCGACAACAGACTCCTTAAGTGTGGTAGTAGCGAAGCCACAAACCACTCGCGATGTTGTTCATCTGTCAAGTTCATGTTGGCTTCACGGATTGTACATTTGAGCCTCTAATACAGTTCCTACGGTGTCTCGCCTAGTTGCATCACGATCTCTTTGAATCCCACAATCAACTGCGCTTCATATTTACGCCTGCTAAATTTCCTATTTAGTGCTACTTGGATGTCTGCTACTCCAGCATTCGGGTTATCGTTAGAGTACTTAAAATACTCGGTTAGCATGTGCTCTTGCAAAGAACTAACCAGTGTCACATTCTTTATATGATCATCTGTAACACCTTGAGCTTCCCATACATCCCTCACAATGAACTAGAATTTATCTAGGTCTTCATTTCCCAAGCCTTTGAACAAAGGCAACTTCACTTTATTTGCCATACTGAACCATGCTGGAGGTGGAGATGGTATGGGTGAAGTTGGAGGTGATGGTGGTAAAGTAAGAGGTGGTGTGGGTGGAGGTGGTATTCGCGGGAATCCTTGTCTTATTAACTGAATAGCACTTCGTGGAGAGACCTTCGCTATCCCTTCTTCATCCCTGCGTGGAGGTGAAATCAAGGGGCTATACTCCGGACCCTTATTCCCTTTTTTTTTGTAAATTTTTCTGCTTTGCGTAGTCCCAAACATTAAGGTAGCTGCATAACCCATTTTTCACACAACAACATTTTAATCCAAGTATTTAAAGAGTTTACGTACTTACCTCGTGGTCTTTTGAAAAAGCATCACTTCGCTTCGCTATAGCTGACTGAGGGGTCGACTATGAATTCAGTCACAAATCCTCCTATGACGCGATCAATCCAACGATCAACAGTGCAGGTGATCTTATCCTCTAATGCTTCCAACCTTCACACTAGCTCTAGGGTCCACACAATAGGACCATCAAGTTTCCACCTTCTTTGGCTATCTGCTAGCTTCATGATCCACTCATATATCTCAATAAGGAAAGAGAAGAAAAAGATCTCATGGATCTCTATATATAGGTAACGGTCCAACCACAGTTTGTTTGTCAGTCATAGGTTTCTGTTCTCTTGTGCCGCAAATTCGTGGATTTTTCTATCCAACCAGTCTCCAATCTCCTTCTTAGTTAGATTCCAGGATACAACATCACACATCTCTCATGCAGATTCCGGTCCCGGCGACAGAACCATTTATTGGCTTGAGGGGGCCTGAACCAGGTTCAGCATTAGTTAGCCAAACAAATCCCTACACTATTGGCCCTTTCGGCATCATCTCGCAGAGCACAGACTAAAGTCTCACCCGAAGCAGTATGGGGGGATGCTGGAACCAAGTTTTTGCACCCTTGAGATGGTTGCGATGTCAGTTTATTCCAGCTATACCTACCTTTACACAAGTTTCTTAGCCCACTATTCCACCCTTCAGTACCTTCACGAAAGGGTACAGTTGGTTTTCATGCAGCCCTAACCTCCAGTTCAGGGACTGTCGCGCTGCTAGGGCAGCGAACTGCGATATCTCCCAGACTAGGCTAAGTGTCTTGCTTATCTTATTAACCGATCTTAGTTAGCTTTGTGTATACAGAATTTCTTACTTGCATTCACTTAACCAACACATTTACATACATTTGTGCATCATATAAGCATTATAAGTGAAATTCATACCCAACATAACAAGATGCATAAATAGGAAATAAGGACGCAGAAATTATAGAATACTTATCTTTATTGATACTTCTGGATGATTACAGTCTTGACCCGCCCTGCGCACTCAGCTGCAGGGGTCCATGCACTCAGCTGGAGAATTCTACCCCGGGCCTCTGCACACTCAGTTGTAGAGCCTCTACCTACGATACGACATGAGACTTAGACTTCTTGCTCTAAAGCTATGACTCTCTTAGATGTTCAATTCTTCCTTTTTCTAACTACCTAGAGCTTAGCTCATTTTATACAATCCCATGGTCCACCAACCATGGGTAGATCTTTTACAGCTGACATTACATTTCCAAAATAAGGGTGGACAACCCTATGACTCTTTAACACCTACGTGCTCCGCGACCAAAAAATGCAGAGAATTTACACTTGGATTAAAAAATTTGACCAAAATATGGGCTTTTAGCCACAAAACTACCCTTGGGGGATCCCGCGCTCAACGCTTTTCAACCATGTTATTTCCAGGTTCGACGTACCTCAAGCCATTGTCACAGTCCATGGCTCCCATTTCAGATATTACATGATGGCTAAGCTGACATCCACATTGGTCTTGTGCCACGATAGCTCGACCCCATATTACCCTCAGGCCAACGGCTATGTTGAAGCCGTGAATAAGGTTTTGGTTACAATTCTTCAGCGTACTATTGGGATGCACAAGTCAAATTGGCATCTCATGCTCTTTTTAGCTCTTTGGGCATACCGAACCTCGACCAAAGACACAACTGGTTTCACACCATTCCAAGTGGTCTATGGTCTGGAAGCAACATTGCCGATCGAATGCGAGATTCCTTCACTCAAGTTAGCTATTGAACTACTCCCTGAAACATCACCTCAGGAGGAACGCCTCTTATATTTAGAATGATTGGATGAGACTCATCGTCTCACTGCCTTGGTCATTGAAGCACAAAAAAAATGAGTCAAGTCCAATTTTGATCAGTCGGTCTCCCCTCACGTGTTCTTTGAGGGTGATTTTGTCTTATTATACGACCAAGCTAATGATAAGTTGGGGGCAGGCAAGTTTGAACCCATGTGGCATGTGCCCTACATTGTGAAACATGTTTTTCAAAAGGGAGCATATGAGCTTATTGATTATGAAGGAAATCCTCTGGATAAGCCCCAAAATGAGCTTTACCTCGAGAAGTATTATGCTTAGATCATCTTGCATGGTTACTTATGTACATTAGTGTGTCATTCATTTTTGTGTAGTGTGGTTTTGTGTGTTAGTTTTAAAAAAAAATTCCTATTTACTATGCTTTTCTTGCTTTGAAGATGTCTATGACTCCTCACATTGGTTTTGCTGATGGTGCTTGCCGTAGTACTCGGAACCTATAATCCATGGCATGGGCTATTTATGCCCCTAACGGTGAGTTGATTGACCTTCAAGGTATATGTCTAGGTCCTACAACTAACAACATTGCTGAAGACAGTGCGGTCATCAAACTATTGTTAGAAGCCATTACTCTTGACATTAGAGAGTCGGTTGTCAACCTAGATTCACAGCTTGTCATCCTTCAAATCAACGAGCAATATTCCGTCAGAAACCCTCAAATATCGAGAATGTATCTCTGTATTCATCTACTAGAAAGACATTTTGATTACATTACATATCATCATATTCCTAGGCGCACGAATACATTGACAGATGCATTAGCTAATTATGTGTTAGATAGACATTTACGAAACATGTGAAAAGATAAAACAAACCATTTGTACCATAGTAAGCAAGAAAATACATCATATATATATGGTGATAATGTTTGATACATCAGAACCCCAAAAAATAATATGTGTGTCGAAAATAACGTCGGCGGCTCGCGTGCCTCATATATCCGTGGCACACAGGCCTAAAAAATGTAAGTGCTGGACACAGGAACTAATCAACATGGTGATCATGGTAGCATGATACAGCTCGTGCAACATGAGTAAGCAATCGGCAGATCCAATCTAAGACTCCCACCATGTGTCTCTACTACTGATAAGGAATGTCTCATACTCGAGCATATGCTGCGATACCACGAGTCAACCCCTCAAGGTTCCTCGTGATCTCCTCCTCGTTTTCACTACCCTCCTGATAAGGAGTGACAACATCAATTGAGCGGGACTCACCTAGCTATTAGGGACATCCCAGCAGGCCGGTCTGGTCCAACATCTACATTAACAAGAGAAATGTTATAAGAACATATATACCAAAAACAATTTAAAAAATCTCAAAATTAAAAGATTGATTTTTTACTTTCATCGTCAAAATTCTCTCCATCTGGTAAGGGCATATGTGGATCTCCAGGGAATTCGGTACCACTGTATGGCCAGTCCTCCACGACGATCTTCTGTCATCGCAGCCATGAAAATAATGTAAGTCTATACGACATGTGCTGACCCCCAGTGATCCTGGGCATCAAACGGCTCTAGTGGGCCATCCGCGGATCGCGTGGCATAGGAGGATCTACCTCAGTCAACTGATACTAGAACAATGGCACCTGTTCCAAGAAAAAGGTCACGAGCACAAATCTGAAGCAAAATTACTTCAGATTCCCTGCCTTATATTTGGAAAGTTGGTGCTTCATGTTGATCTTCATGGCCTCTGCCCAGTTGAAGATCGTAGGTGTTGTACAGTCGATAGAATATAGGAACTTTGACTTGTTGGTCTCATGTTCCACCTGGGACCCCACTGTCACACGAAATCAGTCAAAAGTGCGGACACAACCGACCTTCCTAGAAGTCTAAGACGTTCTAATGACAGACAAAACAAACTGGAGCTATCCTTCTCTAAACATACATTATGATATGAGAAATCAAGTGTTTCGTTCTTACCTTTGTCCAAACGTTGTTGTAGAAGTCCAATCTTTGTTGATCTGGATGAGCTCCTCCTTTTCTCCAAAACCTGCAATCACCAACAGTCAAACAATTAAATAGCACCTGATTATAACATAAAACAAAGCATATTCAACATATAGACCAAGGAGTACATGAAATAACCCATAAACAACAAGTTATTGAGAAGAATGGACCAATTTGCATTAAAGGTAATCAAAAGGAACCATTACAACCTGAGCCTTGGTGTTGTGCAAGCTCCTTCCAGGGTCCACAAGAATCTTCCTCTACTTTGACAAAGCTCACCCACTTCCAAATAGAACAAGAAAAGATGGCAATCTCTCCTCACAAGCTTCCAAATGGGAGTCCTAATTCCTGCAGCATTTACCCTTAGAAATCTATAGCTTTCAACCTCTTTCCTTCTGGCTCAATGCCTCTTTTTATAGTGCTCAAGAGGAAGTTAATCAGGTCCACCATCAATGGGATAGTCCCCTCTTTGGATGGGATCACTCCCTTATTGATGGGATAAGTTCCTCTTTGATAGGAGTGCATGAACCATCTGGAGGCGCTCAATACACATCAGACAACCTTCTAGAATGCTCTAGAAATGACCACAAGTAAGTTTTTGAAGATAAAACTTGCGCATTTTAACCTTTTCAGAGGGACGCACCTGCCCCTTTAGATACAGAGCGTCCTTGGACGCAGACCTTATGAACAAAAGGTGCGTACCCGCAGGCAAGGCTTGAGAGAACCTGCGTACCCAGAGATAAACATATTTATAAGGACTTTCTCTCTTTCTTGGAGTTTGACATGAATAGCAGAGGCATAAGACTTGCTCAAGAGGGTAGTATGACTGTTGATTGAGCCATACCGACTGTAAATAGCCATGGTGACATTTTTTAGTGTAACAGATTGCCCCCTAAAGTGCGAAGCCTAGAATAGATTAGGGTTTTGTATTATCTAGGAAGGGTGAAGCGCTTTATCATTTCGAGGATTATCTCGTGGAGAACCTGGTTGGAACCTGCAATTTTCAACACAAAATACATGGATAAGATTATATCATCACTGAGGTAGGCATTCCCATACTCAGATAAAAACTTTAACTAACAGACTAACTACTCTGATACAGGAATGTTTTTGCAGTACATCATAATCATAGACTTTTGTAGACACAGTATGGACGCAGCCATCTGTTTATGATTAGTCTACTTAGATAATGAATACAAAACTTCTCGCAGCCTGAATGGTAAAGATTTGATCCAGGGTCTTCATTCCTACTTCTCGAATTGGTACGATTCTAGCCATGCGAATAAATGAGTCGATGTCGAACATGGTAGAAACCACTTGATTACCAGTCAATGATGTGAACTGTTAACAAGCATGAGAGAAACCACCAGTAATGTCAATGGTTCTCAAAGTACCCAATACAATCCATGAGATGTGAATGAATGAGTTGATGTCGAACATTTCACGGAATCCTTCGATCGAAAGTCAATGATGTAAACTGATGTCAAAGGCGAGAAACCTGCCATTGATGCATGCAGACTTCAAGGCACTAACGATTTCTAAGTCATCTCTCTAGATAATGTGCTGATGTTGATAGAAAGTGACCCGTTGCGGGCAAGCCCACAACACGAAATCATTGTTCAAGTTGAAGAAATATTGCTGTAAGGACTGACTCGGGGATGGTCAAATGGATGACAAGTATTTTGCAGATGAAAGTTTTGTTTGCAGACCTCTTGGACACATAACGACACGACAGATGGTTTGGTGCTGAATAACTCAAAGTTAATCCCCGGAACCCGGTTGAAGACTTTCAAAAGTGGTTTGATTGACTGTGAGGTAAAAGATTTCCCAACCCAGGTGAATGAAAAGTGTCGTGTCCAAGAGTGGTAATAAAGTTTCTTCTGAGACAAAAGGTAACAAATAGGCTCATTCTTCTCTCTTTTCCCCCACCATTTCTGGCAAGTACCTCTTTATTTTTAACAAGCTTGAGGAGGATAACATATGCTTGATTATAAGCTCATCCTTCGGATGAGTCCAACCTAGTTTTGATTCGAACCCTAGGAAGGAGTGGTTCGTTCCTGTTTGTAATTGAACAGGTCCTTTACCGTGAAATGTTTAACGAGCCCAGTATAGGAGAAACTCGGCGTTTTTCAATTTTAGAGAGTCTGAAAAACTTAAGGAGACTCCAAGTTGAACTTTTTCGTAAATTTGTGTCCCTCAAGCCCGAAAAAAGTATAAAATAATACCTGAGGGAACCGCTTGATCTTGCGACCAAGGAGTACTTTCATAATTAGTGTCACTGACCTGAAAAGTAAAAAGCGATCAAGGACACGTCGTTTTATTTCCGTATCGAGTTTGAAACGACAAAAACACGGCAATCTTTTCCTGATTTTACGGTCAGAAAAGAGCTATAAGGGGACCGTCTTTTAATTCCATTTTAACAAGTGTAAAAGAAACGCTCGGCAATCTTTTCATTTTTTAGGAGTCAGAAAAGGGCTTAAAAGATGACTCCAAGGTTTCACTTTTTCGTAAGTTTTAACGAGTTCGAAAAAGGGATAAAAATGTACTCATGTGGCCGACTTTCAATTTAATTTACGAGTAGGAAAAGACGGAAAGAACTCGGCATTTTCATTTGTTTTACGAGAATGAAAGATAGCAAAATAATCTCGGGATTTTCATGAGTTTAACGAGTTTTGAAAATAACTGAAATTAACTCGAGATAGGTTTCATTTTTACGAAAGCTTGAAACAGAGAAAAACTATGCTTCAAAGTAGTTTCATTTTTACACAAGCTTGAAACAGAGATAAAACTGTGCTTGATGCCCCCTAATGATAACTGTTAGAGCACATGCCCTCCAGCTTCATTCATTCAACTACAGATGAAATGAAGGATTGAGTTACGAGATCATTTGAAAGACTCGACCTAGACTGTAAGAAAAGTATGCAAAACACTGAAATAACTAACCTAAACATACAACCTAACATCTATGAGATCTAGTCAATCTCTCGACTCAAGTAGAGGAGGATTTGTTTCATTTTTTAACGAGCTTGACACAGGAAAAGAACTATGCTCGGATTCAGTTTCATGTTTATGCAAGCTTGAAACGAAAAACTATGCTTGTTATAAGTTCGCGTGCCCCCAGCATAATGACCCAAAATGAGGTACATGCCCCCCAAGCTTCATTGCATTCAATGAGGTGGATGGAATGAAGCTTTACTTTCAAGATCTTGGAAAGACTTGTGGGAGATGTTTCATTTTTTAGTGAGGTTGATACAGGAAAAGAACTATCCTCAAAACCCTTGTTTCATTTTTTAAACGAGCTTGACACAAGATAAGGAACTATGCTCGTAACTATTCTCTACAATCTACCTAACAAAAACTCTACTCTAAAAAAACCTTGATTCATTTTTTAACGAGCTTGACACAAGACAAAGAACTATGCTCTAAAATCCTTGTTTCATTTTTTAACGAGCTTGACACAAGACACGGAACTATGCTCATGACTACTCTCTACAATCTACCTACTTAACCTACCCTTGTTTCATTTTTTGACGAGCTTGACACAAGACAAGGAACTGTGCTCAAAAGTTCGCATGCCCCCAGCATAATGATGCAAAGCGAGGTACATGCCCCCCAGGCTTCATTGCATTCAACCGGCTGGATGAAATGAAGGTTTACTTTCAATATTTAACTTGAAAAGGGAGTTGTTTCATTTTTAAGGAGGTTGACGCAAGAAAAGAACTATCCTCATACCTGATTCATTTTTTAACGAGGTTGACTCAGTAACAGGAACTATCCTCATAACCCTACTTTCTACAATCTACCTGATTCATTTTTTAATGAGGTTGACTCAGTAAAAGAACTATCCTCATGCTTACTAATTCATTTTTTAACGAGGTTGACACAGTAAAAGGAACTTTCCTCATGCATCCAGTTTCATTTTTTAACGAGGTTGAGACAGGAACAAACTATCCTCGTCCACACTGATTCATTTTTTAACGAGGTCGACACAGTAAAAGGAACTTTCCTCGTACACACTGATTCATTTTTTAACGAGGTCGACACAGTAAAAGGAACTTTCCTCGTAACATCCAATTTCATTTTTTAACGAGGTTGAGAGAGGAACAAACTATCCTCGTCACACGGAATCAGTCAAGGGTGCGGACACAACGGACCTTCCTAGAAGTCTAAGACATTCTAATGACAAACAAAACAAACTGGAGCTATCCTTCTCTAAGCATACACTATGATATGAGAAATCAAGTGTTTCATTCTTACCTTTGTCCAAACGCTGTTGTAGAAGTCCAAGCTTTGTTGATCTGGATGAGCTCCTCCTTTTCTCCAAAACCTGCAATCACCAACAGTCAAACAATTAAATAGCACCTGATTATAACATAAAACAAAGCATATTCAACATATAGACCAAGGAGTACATGAAATAACCCATAAACAACAAGTTATTGAGAAGAATGGACCAATTTGCATTAAAGGTAATCAAAAGGAACCATTACAACCTGAGCCTTGGTGTTGTGCAAGCTCCTTCCAGGGTCCACAAGAATCTTCCTCTACTTTGACAAAGCTCACCCACTTCCAAATAGAACAAGCAAAGATGGCAATCTCTCCTCACAAGCTTCCAAATGGGAGTCCTAATTCCTGCAGCATTTACCCTTAGAAATCTATAGCTTTCAACCTCTTTCCTTCTGGCTCAATGCCTCTTTTTATAGTGCTCAAGAGGAAGTTAATCAGGTCCACCATCAATGGGATAGTCCCCTCTTTGGATGGGATCACTCCCTTATTGATGGGATAAGTTCCTCTTTGATAGGAGTGCATGAACCATCTGGAGGCGCTCAATACACATCAGACAACCTTCTAGAATGCTCTAGAAATGACCACAAGTAAGTTTTTGAAGATAAAACTTGCGCATTTTAACCTTTTCAGAGGGACGCACCTGCCCCTTTAGATACAGAGCGTCCTTGGACGCAGACCTTATGAACAAAAGGTGCGTACCCGTAGGCAAGGCTTGAGAGAACCTGCGTACCCAGAGATAAACATATTTATAAGGACTTTCTCTCTTTCTTGGAGTTTGACATGAATAGTAGAGGCATAAGACTTGCTCAAGAGGGTAGTATGACTGTTGATTGAGCCATACCGACTGTAAATAGCCATGGTGACATTTTTTAGTGTAACACCCACCACTCTATTGATGGTTGACAGAAGCACTCTCAGTGTTAGATCCCAAAAACTGGAAATCTCAATCTTCCCACTCTTGGATTTTAGGGCCTTAGGGTAGTGTTCAGCAAGCAATGAAGATATGCTTGCCCCAATTAGTCGTGACCCATATAAGTTGACTGGTTTTCCTCTTCGGGACAATCTAGTGATGAAATATATATCTGAAGTTTCTAACTCTAGATTCTAGTCACCAATGAAAAATATTTCCTGGTTTATGTCCCAAAGACTAATTAGGTACCGAAGAAACTCAGGTTGGGCCCACATCCCGGGCGTGAGAAAGAATTTGAGGAGCCCATAAGCCCTCAAAGCTTCCAGGAAATGTGGATCATTCAGTGCTTGGGTGCCCACATCCTCATGTTCCCATTCTTTCCAGTCCACCATTTTCAATGATTCTTTCCTGCAAAAGCCATTAATTTGAGTCAACAATCATGCTTGGCCCATAAATTTTAAGTTTTAACAGCGATTTGTGAAGAAATAGGGTTTTTCCCTATTCACGGCACTAACGGTCATGTTTTAAAAATAGTTGCACCGATGGCGCGATAGGCTTTGTTAATCATCCTTGGCCAGCGCGATTCCATGCCTAGAAGTTGTGTCAATCGAGGGCGAAAAACGTTTTTCAAAACCCCCTCAAAAAACCAAAAAAATGGTTACAAATATGAATAAAAGACATGAAAATGGAGCTTAGGGCTTTGGCTCTTACCTATAATTGGTGGCTTAGTGAATGACCTCCCAGATTTCCCGTAATCTGCTCTAAAACAATTATGGAAAAAGTGAGTAAAAATTCTTCACAGCAAGGTAAAATGGTAAATGGTAAAAATATATTTACTTTTCTACTTTTTATTCATTTTTTCATGAAAATATCAGGTTTTTGTAAATATTTTAACCTATTTTTCCTCAAGAACTGGATAATACATTATAACTTTTTGCGCAACGATAGGTGATGGATGTTCGATGATGATGATGAGTCACATTTCAGCTCTTTTCTCGACTCGTTAAGCTCATATGAAAATATTTCTGAGTATTTTTCCCTTTTGACTCGTAAAAGAGAATAAAATGGGGGGTCAACTTTTAAGCTCTTTTCCAACCCTTTAAAAGTGAAAATATGGCCGAGCCCTTATCATTTCGAACTCATTAATGGATACAAAATGTCATGTGCCCAGTGTAAGTTTACCCCTTTTTCGAGCTGGGAGGCACTATTTACGAAAAAGTTACTCCTTGACTGAGATGGTCAAGCGGTTCTCTAAAGTATTTTTTTCTACCTTTTCAGGCTCAAAAGACACAAATGTATGAAAAGAGACCATGCGGAGTTTTCTTTTCCGTGTTTTTTTCAAACTCTCTAAACATGAAAAAGATCTTGAGCTACACCTTTGTTAGACTCATTAAAATATTAAACGGCATCAGATTAGTCACCATGACGAAGATGAGCTTCTCATTCCGAAGGCTCGTTAAACTTACTAGGTCAGATTCATCCGAAGGATGAACTTACAGTGCAAGCATATGCTATCCCCTTCAAGATTGCGATTAAAAATAATTGGGGTACCTACCAGAAATGGTGGGGGAAAATTTGGAAATCTAATTAGTTGTGTTGACAACTCACTCTTGAACATGACACTTTCAACTTCGTGTCGAGTTGGGATATCCTCCTCTGTATCATTGACCTTCCTAGGTTAGGCCATTCATTTGTTCCTTCCATTTCATCTTTGCCATGTCATCATGACCAACGATCCTATGGATCCAAAAGCTGCCAAGCTTGCAGTTGTGTCGCCGATATGTTCAAGAGTTGTTCTTCTACAGTTACATTTACCTTTGATTCTCTGTATCATTCGTCTCACGTCGATGATGTGGGAAAAATTATGGCCCTCATTCAACGTCGTTGTTTCCTATCGACTTCAGCTCATTATCCGGGAAGTTGATCGAGAGACTCCCTTCCAGTACCTTAGAATTTTCATGCCCTAATGGCAACAAGTTCACATCATTGGCTTTTGATTGAGTGATTTCACGTGTGTTCGACTTCAGTTCCTCTGTTCACATTCCATGAATTGTGCTGATAGTACCTTGAGGACCATTGTCATTATTGATTGTTTCTCTCGCGCTTATTAATAGTTTACATCATTGACTAGTAATCAAGTGACTTTCTAGGATGTTCGACGTCAACACATTTATTCGCATATTATAATTTGTACTTTGATCGGGTCATGCTAAAGCGCAAGATCCTAGACTCAAATCACAAAATTCCAAGTTACAAAGTGATGTGACATGGTTATGTTGATATACATGATCCTCTTTGACAGATGGTTGTGCCCATACCTGGACCCATTTACATGATCATTCTCTAGGTGGCTGCATCCATGCCACGATTCATTTATCATTTGATAGAGTTCTCAGTTATATATATGTATCTGTACTTGCTTGTAGGTTCTCTTATGGCAGACTACAGTTCCTCGCACTAATTCATAAAGCATCATCCCTCACTCTAGTTCAGCCTTCATGCTTTAGGGGTCATCAATTACATAAAATTTTGTCACTGTCCCTGTACTCCCCATTCCTTGATCCTAGAGGACCTCTACAATGAACCCCACATGCTTTCCCTTCATGAAGAAACCCCCATTGTTTCCCTCTTCATCAGCAGATCAATTCCCTTTTGCACCATTTCCCCTTAAACTTCTATTTTGCTTAGTTTACAAGACCGACACTAATGACGCTTATTTTCCTCGCGCAAATATGTAGGGATTAGAATTGTCCCTAGCACCGACTGGAGTGACTGAGATGTGTTCCAGTCATGCCAGTCCTGTTATGGAAATTTTTTTAAATTAACAGCCAAAGCTTCCAGCTCTAGAAGCTTTCGAAAGGAAGTCTGGTAAATGGTTTGGCTGGATGGGGTCGAGCATGTTAGTTTGGGCTCCTTTCCCCTATAATGATGGAACTACCTAAAGGGATAAGACCTTCTCCCATGAGAAGAGGATCCATCTCCCATCCATTCATCCTATATAAACCTCCCTTTTTCCCAAGCACAAGCTAATGTTAATGTTGGTGTGCTAGTGCTATTTTGGTTTGGAGTAAACAGCAAGCTATTCATAGTTGTAGCTCTCTAGTTGTGTGAGAGAGAAGTGTGATTTGGTTTGGAGTGAAGCCTAAAGGGAATAGCCTTAAAACTATTATTGTCGAGGCCATCATGGAATGCTAGCAGAAGTGTGTGGGAACCTGGTCTTGTCAGAGGAGAACGACAATTTCAAGGCAATGGTTGTAATCTCTTCTTGGTTCAATATATATGCAAATATCGATTGATTTCCTACATGATTTTTCATCTTACATGTTCATGGCTTAATGTTTCTTGACTTTCTAAGTAGGTTGAATTACAGTTTGTCTATTATCACGGTTGTTTTTTGTTGTTGTTTACTTGTTTCGGGTCTTTGAAGAAGGAAGCAAGAGATAGATGGAGTGAGAAAACAAGGACATCATCAAACAGGATAAGCATACTAAGAGGTAGGCCCTCTTAATTAGTTCTAACCTAAGGAAATCTTCCATAGAATGTATCTGTTGTGGCTAGACCCATTATCAAGCTAGAAGAATTTGTTTTTGTTTGCACTTATAATTTTACTTCACCACGGGGATAACCGCCCCCCTCAAACCCCTCGTACAGGGGGGGCTTCTGCCCCCCCATACAAGGTGGTCTTCTACCCCCCACTGCGCATCGACACAATGAAAGGGGGTTCCACCCCCCCTCTAACCCCCTAGTTCAACTAGGCAGGCTAGTCATGGAAAGAATATAACACAACCCAAAATTATCCCACTTGTTGTTTTCTTTCCACAGGGGGCCACATGAAAGCTTAGCAATTTCTCCAACCCCGAAACGGCCATTGTTTCTCTAAACCAAGATAAATTCTCAGAGCTCATAGATTTTGTCAATGCATCTATAGTATTCTTCAAAGTGTCCATCATTACTAGCAAAACCTTTTTGTCTTCTATCATATCCCTCACAAAGTGATACTGAACATCACTATGATTTGTCTTTGAATGATAAGAAGAGCTCTTTGCCAAGAAAATTGCACTTTGGTTGTCACAGTCTATCCTTATAGCTCCATGTACTGAACCCATACTTGAACACAATCTCTACAACCAAACTACTTCCTTGCTTGCATGAGTGGCTGCCATGTATTCTGCCTCTATAGTTGATGGTTCCACTACAGATTGTTTCTTACTCATCTAACTGACTGCACCTCCAAATAGGTTAAACACATACCCACTTGTAGATCTTCTCTAATCCAGATCTCCATCCTAGTATGCATCAACAAAGCCATGGATATCCAAAACTTTTTCCAATCCTAGTCTTCTTTGTAGCACAAACCATAATCACCAGTGCCATGCAAATACCTGAAAATCCGCTTTACTGTTGTCCAATTCTCCTTCCCTAGTTTCGACATAAACCTGCTCAATACTCCTACTGCATGTGCAATGTCTGGTCTAGTATAGACCATCGCATACATCATGCTACTGAATGTACTTGCATATGGAACACGAGACATGTCCTCTTCCTCTTCTCATGTCTTGGGACACTATTCAGCAGATAACTTTACACCTATAGGAATAGGAACCTTCACCGGTTTACTATCTTGCATATTAAACCTCTGCAGTATTGTCTCAACATACTTCCTTTAGTTTAACCAGAGCTTCCTCTTTGCCCGATCTTTTTTAATTTCCATGCCCAAAATATATTTTGCAGCACCAAGATCTTTCATGTCAAATTTGGAGGACAATTGGGTCTTCAAATCCTAGATAATTTCTTTGCCATTTCCAACCAACAATATATCATCCACATACAAGACCAGATAAATAACATGGTCACCCATTAATTTGAAATACACACAGTGATCTACTTTGCTTCTGGTGAAGCCAAGTCCCCATATAAATGTATCATATTTCTGATACCACATCCTTGGTGATTGTTTTAACCCATATAGAGAATTTTTTAACTTGCATACCAGTTCTTTCTTACCCTTCACTGCAAAGCCTTTAGGTTGCTTCATGTGGATCTCCTCTTCTAGACCCCTGTGAAGGAATGTTGTCTTCACATCCATCTGTTCTACCTCAAAATCAAAAGTAGCGGCAACAGATAAAAGTAATCTAATAGAAGCTACCTTGGCAACAGGAGAAAAAATATCACCAAAATTAATTCCCGACACCTGGGAATAACCTTTTTCTACCAACTGAGCTTTGTATTTTTCCACCTTTCCTTCTACATTTGTCTTCTTATTGAACGCCCATTTGCTGCCAATGGGTTTCCTTCTAGCTGGCAACTCCACCAGATCCCAAGTCTCATGTTTGTGCAGAGATGCCATTTCATCAACCATGGCCTCTTTCCAGAGTTTTCCATCCTCCGAATCTACTGCTTCCTTCACAGTTCTAGGTTCGTCATTAGTAATAGATAAAGAAAATTTTTAGCAAAACATAGATGGACTATACCTTTCTGGCTACCTTCTTTCTCAAACTGGTCTTCTCACAACCATAGTTTGTGGCTCTTCATCTTTTGATTCATCTTTTGTTGTAGAGTCTGATTCTTCCTCCTTTAGCTCAAACTTTATCTTCTAAGGTTCCTTTTATAGGGCTTCATGTTTAATAACATCTTTGACCTCTTTGAACACCACATCTTGGCTGTACACAACCTTCCTTGTTACTGGATTCCAAAGTTTATACTTTAAACCATGCTTATACCCAATAAAGATGCACTTTTCATATTTCTATCCAACTTTGTTCTTTTCTCCTTTGGAACATGTACATATGCACCACATCCAAATACCCTCAGACGTGAAAGAGAGGGTTTCTTACTAGTCGATACCTCTTGTGGAGTCTTATCCTCCAAAGTTGATGAAGGTGATCTATTGACCAGGTAACATGCAGTCTCGAGTGCCTATGCCCAGAATTCCTATCCTCACCTGACACCATTGAGCATGCTTCTTTCCCTTTCCATCAACGTCTTGTTCATTCTTTCTGCAATTCCATTTTTCTCAAGTGTGTATGGATTATTCTTCTGTCGTGATATACCACAATTCTTACAAAATTCTTCAAACTACTTCTTGCAAAACTCTCCACCATTATATATCCTCAACACCTTTATCTTCTTCTTTGTATGGTTTTCCACCAGAGCCTTAAATTCTTTAAACATGTCAAAGACTTTAGATTTCTTCTTAAGGAAATATATCCATGCATTCCTTGAGAAGTTATCTATAAATGATACATAGTACACAGACTTACCCAGTGATGGAACCTTCACAGGTCCAAACACATCACTATGCACAAGCTCTAATATTTGTTTCGCCCTCTTACCACGAGAGGGGAAACTCACTTGATTCTACTTCCCACATACAAAATTTTCACATAAATCAAAATCCAGAGAGCTATTGGTCATACCTTCTACCATACCTTTACCATGAAGTATTCGAATGCCCTTCTCTCCAATATGTCCAAGCCTTTGATGCCATTGCATGGTCTTTTCTCCATAGGCCACTAGATTTTTTGCTCCACTTTCAAGAACCACAGAACTGTTGCACCCATCAACAATAGTGCTACCTTGCAGCTTGTACAGAGTTCCAATCCAAACTGCCTGCATCAATACCAGTGCTCCCCAAACCATCTTGTAGGTATCCTTCTCGAACACTATTTTTACACATGCATCATCCAGATTTCTTACAAAAATTAGAATTTTAGCCAACGCAGGAATATGTAGAACACCTGGAAGTGTTCTAATCCTTCGACCTTGCAAATTCAACATAAATTTTCTGTGACCAACGATTTTAGCCTTCCTATCATCCCCCAAGAAGACATCACCACCATCATATTTCTCATACTCACAAAACCACTCTCTATCGGGAGTGAAGTGAAAGGATGCACCTGAGTTAATCAACCATGCCTCATGATCTACATGTGTACTTGAAGAAGCCAAGTATACATCCACACCTTCATCTGAGGTGGTTTTCACCTCTGTAGAAGGAGCATCATCAGATCCATTTCCTATGTCAGGAGCTTTAGATTTACACTCCCTTTTGTAGTGCCCTTCCTTTCCGCATTTATAGCACACCTTTACAACTTTTTCCTCGAGATTTAGATCTCCCTGTAGATTTAGATCTCCCACTCGATGACTTATTTTTGTTTCTATTTTGGAACCTTCCTCGTACAGACAAGGCATCACCATTCTAGCTCTCCATATTTTTCCATCTCATCTCCTCCATCAGTAAGGATGAGACTATTTCATCAAACTGCAAGGAAGTTGCATTGCTACATATTGCAATAACCTGACTATCCCACAAATCTGGTAGAGAACACAACAAACTGATGCACTTATCTTCATCTGAAATTTTAATATCAACAAATAATAACTGACTTACCATAGTATTAAATGCATTCAAATTCTCTGTCAGTGAGTCTCCATCTTTCATCCTCAGGTTATACAGCTTTTTCCTTAGGAACATTTTATTCACGAGAGACTTAGATTGGTACAAAGTCCCTAACTTTTCCCACAAATCCTTCGTCGTAGCTTCCCTTGATACATTTAGCAATACTGAATATGAGACACACAATCGTATTGTTCTCTTTACCTTCTGATCCAACTTCTTCCATTTTTCATCAGATAATCCTATTGGTTTAGTACTCGGATCTACCATGATCCACTAATCTTTATCCACCAACAGAACCTCCATATTTAGTTTCCACGACTCAAAACTCTGACCATAAATTTCTTGATCTCTATATTTCCACTGCCCGCCATCTTCTTTCACCACTAGAATCAATCCTACAGATCTCCCACTGATTAAGATCTACCATAGGCTTGAGTGAAACCCCTCAGCAATAAAGGCTTCCCCTTGAAGCCAAAATAGCTTTGATACCAAATGCAGGTTTTAATCCCTTACAAAAATTAACTGCATACGAACTCTAAAAGATAGAAAATAAACAATAGTGAGAGCATAATTCATAAAACAAATATACACAAAGATTTTTCCCTGCATCCCAAAACCGGGACTACCAGATTGATTTTTCATTATGTTCCATTCAATGTTAGAATACATATATATACATTATGAAGCATCCAATACCATGGACTGAAAACCATCACGCCAAAAACCATGTGCGAAAACCATGCACAAAACCATAGGTAGGTATGCCCACCTAATATAGGGTCTAAAAAAAATTCCCCGGGGAGCTGCCCTAGACCTTGTAGAGGGGGGCTAACCACCCCCCACAAATCCCCCTATGACCCGCCCATTGCGGAATGAAGGGGGGGCTCCACCCCCCCTCTAATCCCCCCGTTTGAGTAGTGGGGCTAGTCATGGAAAGAATATAACACAACCTAACATAATTCCTAGCTACCCTACCTATGACAAGGAGCTATATGCCATGGTGCAAGTTGTGAAGAAGTGGAAGAGCTATTTTATGGGAAAGGAGACAGTAATCCAAATAGATCAATAGTCGTTACAGTACTTACAGGCCTAGAGTAAGCTACAATAAATTGGGCATTACAAGTGGATGGGGTTTTTACAATAGTTTAAATTGGTCATCAAATATAAGAAGGGAACCAAAAACAAGTTGGCCAACATGCTTTAAAGGCCACCCACATCAAAGGTTACATATTTGGGGAATCTTATGCACATGGAGCCATTCACCCATGATGTATAGAAAGAGGCATATTCAAAGGATGAGGAATTCAAGGAGGTGTATCAGTAGTTGCAGAGCCAGAGTCATATGCACGATGGTGACAACACCATTGAATACCATCTCTAGGATTGGTTACCCTACAGATTGAATAAGTTACATGTTCCTAAATGTGAGTGATTGCAGTTGATTAGAGAGGCTCATACCTCCAAGGTTGCATGCCACTTTGGTGTAGGGAAGACCATTGTTAACTTGTATAGGTATGTGTAATTTCCCAAGAAATAAGAGTAGGTAGTTAGGTTCATAAGGGTATGCATTCGTTGTTGTACATGTAAGCCTACCAATATGAAACAGGGTTTATATCATCCCTTACATGTACCTACTCGTCCTTGGGAAAACATTTCCATGGATTTTGAGGGGCATTTACTGACAACCAGGAAGGGATGTGACTACCTTTTCATGGTAGTTGATAGGTTCAACAAGATGTGTGTTATAATGCCATTTAAAAATACGATCAACGGACAAGAAGAAACAAGCTTATTTTTTAGACATGTTTGGGTGCACTTTGGGATACCAAGGAGCATCATTTTAGACAGGGATATAAGATTTCTTAGTGAATTTTGGAATACATTGTGGGAGAAGATGGATACAAAGTTGAAGATATCTACAACATTGCATCCAAAGACAGATTGGTAGACAAAATTAGTGAACGAAACTTTGTTACAACTTCTGATGGGATACAACTAGAAGCTTTCGAACACCTTAGATAAAAATCTGGTATATATACAACATTCTTACAACAGAGCAGTCCACACTTCTATAGGGAAGCTCCCTTTTGAAACTTGTTTCAACATTTTCCACCTTCAACTTTGGATATTTGTTATCAGGAAAATTAGTGTCTATTCAAAGCTGCTAGTCCCACTAAGATGGGTAGCTATCTTAGAAACAAACAAACTAAATTCACTTGTGTTTTCCTTTATGAGAGATAGATGAGAAATAAGTAGAGAGTACCAACCTCAGTCTTTTGCTTGGCTCCTTACTTGTTTCCCTTCCCCTTTTGATAGAATTTCGCCACTCCTTCCTTACTTGTCCCGCTTCAAAAGGCACCTGTAGAGTCAAAGTAGCATAATACCATCAAAGCATAGCGATTTATAACCAGAAACAATATAGGATCAGATGTATATTAACCATACAAATTCATATATCAATACAAGATTCAGAGATATACAAGAATATGGAGGAAAACTCAAATAGCTTTATTGATAGAAGTAGTAGAAGAGAGGATTAAAACCCATTGGTCTGACCCAGGGTCATCCTCCCAGCGTGAAAGCCCTCTTCACCTCATACAAAGCAAGATCACCCAACAATGTCTTCAAAGAGAAACCAACAACACTTCCTTGCAAATTACAAAATTCCAACCTTTGGATCTCTTGGATGAGGGATCCATATATAGATGTTTGCAAGGGGGTGAGTCAGCTTCTGGTATTTTGATTAGTGTCATCTCTCTGATAGCTCTTGGTTCCACTTAGATATTTCATGATCTCTTACTCATCCCTGGGCGAATTCAGAGAGGCAAGTGTCAAATGAGTACCTTCTAGAATATTCTCAGGGTCTCCACCTAGCAAACTACTTCTACCATTTGTCTGCTCTCGCTCATCGCACCCTACAGAAGGGCTTTCCAGTATGCATCACACTTTTTTCATGTGGCAGGTGAGATGCATCACATCCTTAGCACTGAGCAGTCTGTATGGTCCAGTTTTGACTAGTTTTGAGTAGTTTTTTAGGGGGAACTTCTGGGAGATGATGTAATCAGCTGACCTTGCTCCTTTAGGGTATGAAACAACACTTTTAGGGACTTAGAAGCCCTTGGTTTATGGACATATGTTATTGGGATTGCAGTGCCCAAATATTTCTATAACAGTTGCCCCCTAAAGCATGAGGTCATAAATCTTTTTGATGTCGGGTGAAATGCTTTATCATGAGGATCCGAGGTTTTTCGAACTAGAAGGTGACCTGTAATAAGAAACAATACAATACATTATCTTCATAATATTTTCATGATCTAGCTGAGGCGAGAATTCCCATGCTCAGCTTTATAAATTCATTTTCATGTACATAGGACAAACAACCATCTGTGTAGCAAACTGATGATTCTGGTAGAGCCATCATCCTTTGGTTTAGATGATTATCTATGCAGCAATGATGTACATTTGATGTCTTTATTTTCCTGAATATATCGCAGCCCATATGGATGAAACTAGATTTGGGGTCTTCAAAACTCATTCAATCTTCGCCTGAAGTACAAGTCGGTCCATGTGAAAAGATATTCTGATGTTGAACATGGGAAGACATCGCCTGATTACCAGCCAATGATGTAAGCTGCTAAGAGGCGCGAGAGGAATCATCGATGATGATGATGACCCTGAAGGTACTACAGTACAATTCACATGGTTTGAATACATGAGTCGATGTCAAACACCACACAAAATCTTTCGGTCAAAGGCTATTAATGTAAACCTATCGCTGAAAGTGAGAAACTTGCCATTGAGGCATGCAAGCTTCAAAGTACTGAAAGGTTTGTTCCTAGGTTTACTTCCTAGATAATGAAGTAATGTCGACAAGAAGTGACCTGTCATAGAAGGGAATTAATGAATCCCACATCTACAACACGGAACAGAGCAAATGATTTTGTAGAGGTGAAAACGATCTCATGATACCAGGTTCAGGGTGGCGGTTATGAAAGAATGAAGCGTGAAGGTATTGCAGCGGATGAGACACAAGCTGGGTTGGTGAATTCTCTAAGCAACTTCTCTTGAACATATCGGTGACACTAAAATGGATTGGTAGCGTTAACCCCAAAAGTGGATGGTACGGTGGACCAATGGTGATATGACCAGTGAACGGAATAACCCAACCCGACTCAATCATGGTGATGGAGTGAAAGTGTCATGTTCAAGAGCGACCTGCTACCAATAAAGTTTCTTCAAGTTTTCTTCCCAATTTTCCCCAGTAATTTCTGACCAGTACCTTTTTATTTTTGTCAAGCTTGAGGAGGATAACATATGCTTGTTCTATAATTTTCCCCTCGGGCAAACCCATCGCTATGTTTTAACGAGCCTAGTGACAGTGAGACTCGCTTTTTTCCCCATGGACAAGTTTGTCGCTATTTTTTTAACGAGTTTAACGACAAGGATAACTCGGTTATTTTCCATTTTAGAGAGTCTGAAAAGAGACGGAAAGGAAACTCCAATATTCCTTTTTGGTAATATAATCCCTTAAGTCCGAAGAAGTATAAGACAATGCGAAAGGGATAACTTTTCGATAGTTTTAACGAGACGAACAAGACAGACACTCGATCTTTTTGTGTAATAATCCCTTGAGTACAAAAAGATTAAAATATAGAGGAGGGATGGCACTTCCAATCACTTTAACGAGCTGGAGAGGCCAATTGCTCGGCAATATTTTCATATTTTACGAGTCATATGAAAAGAGCTTAAACGAGACTCATATTTTGAGGAGCAAGTGATGTTTTCAGATAGCAGCTGGTTCTAGGTAATGTTTGGAACTTTTTCAATCATGGCAATGTAAAGAAGGTGGCTAATAGGATCACTCGTTGCAGTTGTTCCTCAAAAGGGGTAAACAATCAAATGGAGGCGTGTGATCGACTAAAAAGAGTGCAGGTGATGGTAAGAACACAACCAAGGCTCAAAGGCTGATAATAATGCAATCGCAATGTTTATTTACCAGAGGTGGGTTCATTTTTTAATGAGCTTAAACTCTAGTGGAACATATGCTCATTGCTAGTTCTATTTTTTAATGAGCTTGAACTTCACGTAAAACTACTCGTGCCAGTCATATAATAAGGATGTCTCATCGATAGGTTCATTTTTTAGGGAGCTTGCCCCATTCAAAACTTTGCTCTGGATCCTTTTATTATGTAAGCTAGGAACGACCAATCCTACAAGTTTAAAGGGTTAATAACCTACAAACTAAGAAAATAAATGGTCGCTTTTCACTTTCATAGAAAAAGGTTTTCATGCCCCCAGGTATAGCAAAGTAGAGTTTTCAGGTTACCCTTCAATTTGCAGACAAAACCCTTGCTCTGTCAAGAAACGCATACCTTCTGACGGAGGTATCTTATTCTAGTCTAGTACCATTTTCCTAAATGGACAGGTGTGTTAGACTAGTCATATATCCTCTGTGGAAACCTACCCTATACCTAAAGTTTTCCTGCCGAAGCAGGCCAGGGCGAATGCCCCCTGGGTTTCAATCACAATCACCGAATCACTCGCGCTCATCAGGTGGACAGACTGGAGATTGATGAGACATTACTTATGCAAAAATACTAGTTAGGGTTGGCACTTGAATATTAGCTATGTGTGAACTAGGGAATGAAAGTTGGTCTACGAGCTGGACCACTCTACCTTCATGCAGAAAACACATCACTTGAAAGAGTGAGGAAACAATAGCTCCCATGCTATAAATGTAGTCATGCCCAAGGAGTAGATTGTAATCTAAAGGTCCTTGGGCTACCATTACGTTCAGATAAATGGTTTTCCTTCTCAAAGTTATAGGCAAATTTGGAAGGATCCCTAATGGTCGACTGGTTCCTTTGTCGAAGCCTATTAGATTTCGCATCTCAAGCAAAAGCGATGGTGAACCAAGTGCTTTCCAAGTAGTTGAGGAAAGGATACTCATAGAAGCCCCTTCATTTATGATAGTACCAACCATGACCATTCTGTAAGCTTGTACTATGATTCAGAATGGTACATTAGATGGTAGACGGGGTCTACCTAGTAGATTCCAATCGAAGGAAACGACTAGGTTGCTTGGAGGTGGTGTTATTGGGAAAAGTGTCTATTTAGAATGACTTTATCCCACTAAGGTGTGACAACTACCTTAGAAACAAACAAAGAAAACTACTTTTGTATTCTTCTTTATGAACTATAAACAAAGAGGAATAGGATGAACCAACCTGTGTCTTGCGCTAGTCCTTTGATCCAATCTCTCTCCTCTTTAACAGCTTCCAGCTACCTACTCCCTTACTTGCCCAGCTTCACCAAGTACCTGTAAGATCACAGAAGAAGGAAACTATACAAAGACATGGGTTTATATTCATAAATAACTTAGGATCAGATTTAAGCTAACCATACAAATGTAACAAGCATCAATGAAACACAAGCATGGAGAAGAAACTCAAATAGTTTTATTGATATACAAGAAGATCCAGGAGGAGTTACAACCGATGATTCCTGACCTAGCATCAACCTCCCAGCAAAGAAATCCCTTCTTCAACCCCAACAAAGCATAGATCACCCAATTCTCTGATATGTATCTCAAAACCAACAGCAATTCCTTACAATGTGCAAAATTCCAGCCTCTGGATATCTGGGATGAGGGATCCATATATAGATGTATGCAAGGAGGATGAGCCAGCTCATGAATTGATTACTGGCTTCTCTTTGTCAGTTCTTGCTTCCACTTGGAGACTGAAAGCCTCTTACTCATCCTTGGTCGAATTCAGTGAGGCAAGTGTCATTGGAGAAGATTCTGGAAGCTTCCATTGTCTCTCCACCTCGTGGAATGACTCTGCCACTTGTCATTTCCCGCTCAACGCACCCTGGTAGTGCATTTAGGTGCATTGCAACGCACCTAGCTAGTGGACTTGGGTGCTATGCAATGCACTTGGCTAGTGGAGCAGCTGAAATGATCCCGATTTGACTTATTTTGAGTAGTTTCTGGTGGAGAACTTCTGGGAGAAGCTGTAATTTGTTGACCTTGTTCCTTTAGGAGTTAGAACAACACTTTTAGGGACTTAGGAGCCCTTGGTTTATGGACATTTCATGCCTAGAGCTGTAAGGCGCAAAAATGTCTATAACAGTTTCCCCCTAAAGTATGAGGCCGTTTATCGGGTGAAATGCTTTATTAGGAGGATTTGAAGTTCTTTCAATGCTGGGAGGAGAACTGTAATAAGATACAATACAATACATTATCTTCATACTGTTTTCATGATCTAGCTGAGGTGGGCATTCCCATGCTCAGCTTTATAAATTCATTTTCATGTACATAGGACAGACAATCGTCTGATGGTGGACTGATGATTCTGATAGAGCCATCATCCTTTTGGTAGGATGATTATCTGTGCTGCAATGCTGTTCATTTCAATGTCTTTATTTTCCTGAATATATATCGCAGCCCGGATGGATGAAACTAGATCTAGGGTCTTCAATCTCGTCCGATCTTCACTCGAAGTACAATTCGATCCATGTGAGAAATGTTTTGAAGTCGAACATGGAAAGACATCGCTTGATTACCAGTCAATGATGTAAACTGTTAACAAGTGCGAGAGGAATCACCGATAATGATGATGACCCTCGAGGTACTGCAGTACAATTCACGCGGTGTGAATAAAGGACTTGGCGTCGAACACCACGCAAAATCTTTTGGTCGAAGGTCATTGATGTATACCTTTCGCCGGAAGTGAGAAACTTGCCATTGAGGCATGCAAGCTTCAAAGTGCTGAATGGGGTGTTCCTAGATCAACTTCTTGGATAATGAGCTGATGTTGACAAGAAGTGATCCATCATAGGAGGGCCTTAATGAATCCCACATCAATGACACGGAACGGAGCAAATGATTTTGATGGAGGTGAAAACGATCTGATGATATATGGTTCAGGGTGGCGGTCATGAAAGAATGGAGTATAATGTATGGTAGTGGGTGGGACACAGGTGGCCTTTCTGGATGACTTCTCTTGAACATGTCGGCGACACTTATGTGATGGATTGGTAGCATTAACCCCAAATGTGGATGGTATGGTGAGACCATGGCGATGTGACCGGTGAATGAAACAACCCAACCCGACTCGGGCACGGAGTGGAAGTGTCATGTTCAAGAGCGACTTGCTACCAATAAAGATTCTTTGAGTTTTCTTCCCAATTTTTCCCCAGTCATTTTTGACCAGTACCTCTTTATTTTTGTCAAGCTTGAGGAGGATAACATATGCTTGTTCTATAATTTTCCCTTCGGGCAAACCCATCGCTATGTTTTAACGAGCCTAGCGATAGTGAAACTCGTTCTCGTCTAAAGACAAGTTTGTCGCTATTAATCTTTTTAACGAGTGTAACGACAAAGATAACTCGGTCCTTTTCATTTTTAGAGAGTATGAAAAGGTACGTAAAGGTAACTCCAAAATTCCTTTTTCATCATCTAATCCCTTAAGTCCAAAAAAGTATAAAACAATACCGAAGGGATGAATTTTCGATAGTTTTAAAGAGCTGAACAAAACAAGCGCTCGATCTTTCTGTGCAATAATCCCTCAGGTCCAAAAAGATTAAAATCTAGAGGAGGGATAGCACTTCCTGTCCCTTTAACGAGCTGGAAGGCCAAGGACTCGGCAATCTTTTCATATTTTACGAGTCAGTTGAAAAGAGCTTAAAGAAGACTCGTCTTTTGAGGAACGAGTGATAAAACGGGTAGCAGCTGATTCCAGGTAAGGTTTGGAATTTTCCAATCATGGCAGTGTCACAAGGATGGCTAGTGAAATCACTCTTCGCAGCTGTTCCTCAAAATGGGTAAACAATCAAATGGAGGTGAATGATCGGCCAATGGAAAAGTGGAGGTGACGGTGCAAACACGACCAAGGCTTTAATGGCTGAAGTGCTACATTCACGATGGTTATTTACCAGGGAATAGTTCATTTTTTAACGAGCTTAAACGCGGGTGGAAACATTTGCTCGGTCCGGGTTTATTTTTTAACGAGCTTGAACCTCGCGGTAAACACTGCTCGATCAGATGGTCTTGTTTTGATTTTTTACCATAAATAGCTTTGTCCTTCCAAAGATCGTACTGTATTTTCAACTGCTTCATCAAACTAGTCAGAAATGAACAATATTTTCTTGAAAACGAGATTAAAACGCTAATATTTTACTTTGAACTACGTAAAAGTAATCAAAAAGTGTTTTTTACCTCTCATTTTACCATTTCATTTGAACTTGGTTTGTTGGAGCTTTGGAGGTGCTTTTCCCCCTCGATTTTCATCAGTTGATTTCGGGAGATTCTGTGGATGATTCTCGGCACCGTTTGGACCAGGTAGGAGCTAAACCTGAGCTCTTTCATTTCATGGTTTCCATTTTGCTTTTTGAGCCTGATTCCCTGCTTTTCTGAGCCCCTGGGGTTTGAGGGACTCGTTCTGTCATCAACGCACCCCCAGTGTATCGAAACCTGCATTGAATGCTGGCTTGTATGAAGGTAGTTTGACATTCAACGCACCTAGAACACTGCTGCAGGTGCGTTGGGCGCAGAAAGGGAATTTGTTGCACAATTTTTGATGGAATTTTTGCCTGTTTCTCACCAAAATTAGGATCTAACTCCTCTCTTGTTTGTTTTTTTAGAGATTTGGGAGCAAGATGACCCTTACATGGCGAGAACGTGAGCATGAAGAAGAGGACATGATTGCCCTACATGATCCAGTTACAGTGAACGCGCTGCGGAATTGTGGCTTGCTGAAGTTCTTCCGCATTTCTAGCATGAGACAGCAGATCAACTTACTGCAGTATTTGCTCGATGCTTGGGATCCTACTAATCAGGTTTTCCAGATTAGGGGCAAATCTATCCCCTTGACTGTAGTAGACATCTATTTCTTGACTGGCTTGTCGAGGCGGGGTGCCCCCATCTCTTTGTCAGGTTCAGCCCGAGGAGGCGATTCTGTGAGAGATTATGTCTGTCGGTATTGCAGAGAAGGATCTCAGCCGAGTAAAGACGGAAAGATCATCATCCGCGATGTCACTGACAGGTCCCTTAGGACTATCCTGTTTACTTTTGGTAGGATGGTCGGTAGTGCGTCTCTTCATGTAGCCAATCGATCCTATATGCAACATGCCTTGGAATGCCTCCAACCGAAGGTGTTCAACTGGTGTGACGCAGTACTTCTTGTGATGAAAGAATAGTTGACCAAGATAAAGAACGGGAGGTTGAAGAACTTTGGGTATGGTTCTATTTTGACCGCCTTTGCCTTGGAGAAGATACCACTGATGCAGCCGAAGTACATTGCACTCGATTTACCTTATCCTACTGAACCACGTATGCAGAGATGGGTTGACCATATGTCTAGGCATCCTGGTCAGTCTCAGATTTCATTTTCTGACACCTTCTTTAGGTGGTTTGATCGTCAGGAGATGGTTTATTCCGAGTATCCATACGCTGGCATGGACTTCCGGGGTGATCCAGATTTAGTACTGCCGGATGGCGAGCAGTGGGGTGCTATTGGTAAAATCTCTGACCATATTGCTGTTTACTGCTTTTGTTTATAATGTCCTTGTGCTTTTTTCTGTCAAGACTCTAATCAAACTCATGTGTACATGCAGATGTTGGTCCTGTTCATCTAGTAGTTTGCCTGAGAGTACCAGCCATTGCCCCAGCAGGAGAGGCCGCCGGAAGGGCTATTCTTCGCGACCTTGATGTGGCTGAGACTCTCACAGCTTTGCAGGAGAAGGTTGAGGGCCTCACTCTCGGTATACCAGATGTGAGGACTGACGAGATACCTTTGTGGTTACAGCGGCATACTACTGGTGTGCCCATACGATGGACTCGTCTCTTATGCATGATCGCACAGGCTGTGACTTGCTATCACGAGCATCATTAGACTAGGGTGTCCCCTAACATTTTGAGTTTTTGGGTCACGTGACCAATTTTGTCTTGGTTACAGAACATTATGTGTAAACCATAAACAACTATATATATTTTTTATTTTCGGGGTTTTATTTTGGTTGAGCTATATGATCCACATGTAAAACATTGATGATGTGTTTCTTTTTATAAATGTTGCAAATGTCTATCTAACACATAGTTTTCTAATGAGTCGGTTAATGTGTTTAAGTTTCTGGAAATATGTTGGTATTGAATAAGATCAAATTGTCTTTCCAAAATCTTAACCCTTAGGAACATGCGATAAATAGCTGGGTTTCAGACGGAATATATACCATCGAGTTGTAGTATTACGAGTTGTGAGTCTAGCTTGACAATTAGTCGGCGTATACCATGAGTGATGGCATCAGAGAGAAGTTCTATCAACGCGCTATACTCAGCGATATTATTCGTTGATCGACCAATACATACACCTCTGAAACTTACTAACTCGCCGCTTGGATCAAAAATGGCCCAGGCTGCGGAGGACAGGTTCCGCGAACTACGACTCGCTCCATCGGCATATCCAACACATGGCTCCAATAGGTTTGACATCTGCAATAAATGTAAAAAGGTGGATTACTCGACCAAAACAAACACTTTAACGAAAACAAAAATTTAACAAAAGCATATTGGTTACTATTACGCATAGTAACGCTTGAGGTACAACCCATTACGAGGTTGCGCCAGTGGAATTCCGTCATAATCCATTAACTCGTAGGCTCCCTTTGCTAACACCCGCTTAACAATATAGGGGCCCATCCATAAAGACTTAAATTTACCTGCTCCCAATTTGTCAGATTCTTGGTCGTAAAGCAAGACCAAATCACCTTCTGAGAAGACACGGGGTTTGACATTTTTGTCGAACTGCGCCTTGACTTGTTTCTTATGGGCTTTGTTAGCCAAAGCGGCGTCACGACGGGTTTCATCCAATTGGATTAATTCCAAGAAACGAGCCTCTTCTTCTGAAGTTCCGGGGAGGAGATCAATTGCGAGTTTGAGAGACGATATTTCACACTGGACTGGTAAGACTGCTTCCAGGCCATATACCAGTTAGAAGGGTGTGAACTCGGTTGCATTCCTTACCGATGTTCGGTAAGCCCACAAAGCTGAGTATAGGATTAGGTGCCATCTCCTTTTTTGAACTCCGATCATCCTTTGCAGCACGCGTTTCAGGACCTTGTTTATTGCTTCAACTTGTCCGTTGGCTTGCTGATAATATGGAGTAGAGTTGTCATGAGACAACGCTAGTTTGGCAGCTAATTCAACCATCATGTGATTGCAAAAATGCGATCCATGATCTGTGACTATAGCCTGTGGTATGCCGAATCTGGCGACTACATGATTGAAAAAGAAGAGGGCAGCTGTTTCACCAGTATTATCTAATGTAGGCATCGCCTCGGCCCATTTGGTAAAATAGTCAACTGCGACTATGATATACCCATGCCCCCCGGTCGAGGTGGGGTTACATGTCATGAAATCGATGCCCCATTTGGCGAATGGCCCAACAACAACTATTGGTTGTAGAGGTGCGGGTGGTCTTCTGGTTTTGCTATCAAAAATTTGGCAAGCATGGCAACTTCTGACTGCAGTTATGCAATCTTTGAACATTGTTGGCCAGAAGTATCCTGCTCGTAAGATTTTTTGTGCTGTAGCATATCCAGATTGATGCCACCCACATGCGCCTAAATGACACTCATTCAGGACTTTTTCGGCCTCCTCATGGGTGAGGCACCTTCTCAGAACTGTATCAATACCACGACGGTAAAGTGTATCACCGACAATCATGTAGTCTTTTGCTTGGTATCGTATACGTTTTTGTTCAGAGTGGGAGGTGTTTGGCCTAAATTTTTGGGTTTGGAGATAAATGATTATATCCCCATACCACTCATTTCTTGTAGATATCAGAAACAAACTTTCATCCACAATTGATTCTTCGGATGTTTCATCGTTGGACGATGATGGGAGATCGCATAATAATTCTGAAAAAACTAGAGCTTTCTTTGACTTGGATTTTACAAATTCCAGATCAAACTCTTGAAGGATTGCTATCCATTTTGAATATTTTCCCCCCAGCAACTGTTGCGACAATATATAAGTCATGGGGTTGCAATCTGATAGAATGGTAGTTTTCCGAAAGAGGACATAGTGTCGAAATATTTGTATCGCTTGACAGCTGCAAGCGCTAGTTTTTCAACATAAGAATATTTTCTTTCTGTATCATTTAAGTTCTTACTTAAATAATATATAGGATGTTCAATTCCATCGACTTCTTGAACTAAAACCATTGCAATGGTCGTATCTTCTATAGCCAGATACAGGTTAAAATCTCTTTGATAATTGGGGGCGTACATTAATGATGCTTTCATTAGGGAATCTTTTAAAGCATCAAAGGAAGCTTGCGCAACCTGATCCCATACGAAGGGTACCTACTTTTTCAAGAGACGAGTATAACCTTTAGCAAGTTCAGCGTAATTTGGAATGAACCTCCTCAGAAAGTTTGATTTCCCTTGGAGTTTCTGAATCTGAAGCAAATCCGAAGGTGGAGGCAAATTTATGATTGCCTAGACCTTATACGGGTTGAGACGAATCCCATCCTTAGAGACTACAAAGCCAAGTAAACAACTAGAACTAACGCAAAATACACATTTGTGCGGATTGAGTCGTATCTTGTAGTGTTGACAACGTAGAAATATCGCTCTTAAATGCTGCGAATGATCATTCCGCTTTCGCAAATGAGCCGGAAGGTCGTCGAGGTATGGTTGAACGATGTTTTTGATGTCATGAAAGGCATAATTCATTGCCCTCTGAAACGTCGCCCCTGCGTTCTTTAAACCAAAGGGTAATTTTTGATATGCGAATGTGCCCCACGGACAGATAAATGCAGTCTTTGACTAGTCCTGTGGGTGGATATTTATTTGATTATACCCGGAGAATCCATCCATGAATGAAAAGATTTCACATCTGGTGCATTCATCAATTATCTGGTCGATGAAGGGTGTAGGGTAGTTGTCTTTTGGACAAGCTTGATTTACATCCCTATCATCGACGCACACTCTAATTGTCCCCTGCTTTTTCATAACAGGGACAATATTCGATACCCAATCGGTTAGAGGAACCGGGTAGATGAAACCAGCATGGAGAAGTTTTTCAATTTTTGCCTTAATGGCAATGACTTTCTTATCGGGATCTCAAAACCAACAACAATTCCTTACAATGTGCAAAATTCCAGCCTATGGATCTCTGGGATGAGGGATCCATATATAGATGTATGCAAGGAGGATGAGTCAGCTCATGAATTGATTAGTGGCTTCTCTCTGTCAGTTCTTGCTTCCACTTGGAGACTGAAAGCCTCTTACTCATCCTTGGTCGAAGTCAGTGAGGGAAGTGTCATTAGAGAAGATTCTGGAAGCTTCCATTGTCTCTCCACCTCGTGGAATGACTCTGCCACTTGTCATTTCCCGCTCAACGCATCCTGGTAGTGCATTTAGGTGCATTGCAATGCACCTATCTAGTGGACTTCGGTGCTATGCAATGCACTTGGCTAGTGGAGCAGCTGAAATGATCCTGATTTGACTTATTCTGAGCAGTTTCTGGTGGAGAACTTCTGGGAGAAGCTGTAATTTGTTGACCTTGTTCCTTTAGGAGTTAGAACAACACTTTTAGGGACTTAGGAGCACTTGGTTTATGGACATTTCATGCCTAGAGCTGTAAGGCACAAAAATGTCTATAACAGGTGGGACCGAAAAAATGGTCGGATACATCTCTAACGAACTTTCTTCCTGCAGTAAAGGAATGGGTAAATTTCCCCCATGTTCATCGAAGTCTGTGTTTACGAAAAGAATTTGAACAGTGTTTTTCTCATTATCTTTAGTGATGGTATCATCTGAAGGTGGATCCTCTGAAGACAAGATGTGGTTGACTGTCGTCTCGACTTGTTGACTTTGGTCTAATGTGGACTCGAGGGTTTATCTTCAATGACATGTGCTTCCACCGACCACAAAGGTGTGTCAGTCAAATTTTCAACTAGTGATGGACTCGGCAAGAGTTTCTTGTATCCAGGAGGAAGTCGTAGCGGTGAAGCAGGATGGTTATCCAAGACTCTTTTAGCTTCATCTAGGAAGGGACAATGGTGGATGGCATGATCGCCTTCACACAAACTACAAGGAAATTTAGATCTTCCTTTTTATCCATTGACTTTGTTTTCACTAGTTGACAGTGTACTCTCAACATGATCATCAGAGGTTGACGACACCGGATTGTGCAAGTGGAGAGACCAGTCCTTTAAGATCCGTGGGATGCAAGGAAAATCTCGATGATAGTGGTCCCCTTTATATATGACACAAGGAGATTTAGATTTGGACGGTGCAGTGTGTGGATTTTCGCTAGACGATGTATGGTTGCCCCTTTTTTCCGTTGGCTCCTTCTTCTTCTTCTCCTTTCCTTTTTTCTTCTTCTCAATTACTTTATTTTTAGGTTTACCAAGCCAAGAGGAAGAAGGAGAGGGAGAAACAAATGAAGTAGAAGGTTGGGGGGTAACTCTAGTATCATCTAGTTGCTAATTTGATTGCTCAGAAATCATGGTTCTTTGAACGACAGAGGTCGAGAAGAGCCATACTGGCAGGCCACTTGTCAGTCCTGGAAGGGACAATGTGGCCATATGAGGTGCACCAACATCTCCCCAAGAGGAGAAAGGACTAGGATTTCCCCCAAGGGGAAATCCTAGATTGGTGGACTCCATTTTCTCAACCTAAGATCAACGAGGGAATAGTGACATTATTCTGATTAAAATAAATTTATGACGCTTTGACACAACTTGCTTTTTCAATTTTTAAGAGTCGAGAAAAAGCTAAAGATGACTCTAGTCGCCTTCGATTTTTAATGAGCCTGAAGTGACAAGTGCTCAGATGGACCTTTTCCTTTAAGGAGTCTGAAAAGGAACAAAAGAGGCTACTCTGGAAATCTAGATAGAGGGATTACCAAACCAATCACAAAACTACAAAATACTTTTTACAGTATGGCAGTCAATCTTCCTGAATGTTGTTTTCAGTGCATTGCGATCGATAGGGCAGTAGACATGGCTTCCTAAGGATAAAGGATATAGCCTATTGTGGTCTCCCAATATATAATCGATGGTACGTGGGAGCACAAGTCCGTACTGGCACTTTTCGTCTCAAAGAGGAGGAATCACCCAACCTACGATGAAAGCATTAGTTACCAGGCTTTACGACACTGGAATACGTCTCTAGCCTAGACTTCTAAATGTTGTGCATTAAGTTCCAAAGCATTTTTATGTTCATTGAATTTATTTTACAGTTGATATTTCTTAAGAAGTTTTCCTTTAAGGTTCACCGCATGATGTAGATATCAAATTTCTAAATATGCAATCTAAGATGATAAACAATCGTTTACTCTTCTTTTTGCAATGAAAATCCTAGCTACTAAGGAAAGAGAAGCGAAATTCTTTCAACATAGAGCAGAGAGCACACACTAGATGCACTGTCCTAAATCAAAATCAACAAGCAGTCTAAATGCAAATGCACATGCATGTATTTGTTTTCCACTTTCTTAATGTTTGAATGACAAAAAGAATGCTAAGTACAAATCTGAACTATCTTTTCTTTCAAAGCGGCAGTACTAACAATTTTCTCTTCAAAAACCAAAGGAAGACAAGACGACACTTTGCAATTTCGAATTCAAAAACTGCTTTCGACACTTAAAATACTATTAATTCAAATCAAATACAAGAGTAATAGTGTAATCAACCATCAAAAAGAGTAGGATTCTTTTCTTTGACTGAAAACGACACTTGCGACACTTTCAAATCAAAATACGACAATTCGATTAAGCTACTTTTTGTAAATGAGAACTGTAAATGGAAAAAAATACACAAAAACATTCACAATTCTTTGTACAATGGAGGATGAATAATGCAAATCAAGGGGGTTTCAATAGTGATATATTGATCACAAACAACAAAACTCCTAAATAAAGCTGAAGACAATAAAGAAAAAACCAAAATCTGGAGGCAGAAACAATCTTATCTGATCGTCGCACCTGTAACACAGGGAAACAAGGATGCATCCCACCTACTGCACATGGGAGGTGTGATGCATCCAGTCTACCATAAGGAGACAGTGTGATGGTCCATGGATGAGACTTTAACTTGGTTTTTGGTCACAGTTTGTAGCTTAGTTCAGGGATTCGGGCTGAGCTAATGATAGGCAGTAAATATAAAGTATAGGGGCTGATCTAATGAGGTTAGTTGAGCTACCACCAGTGCACTTAGGATGTTTGCAAGTCAGTTGTTCAGTTCATAAACAAACCTAGAGATTGACTGAAGCAGCATTGATCTACTTTGCACTTGCATAGAAATTGCAATTCGAAGGCTAGCTGGCTTAACTTCAAGCTCTGTCTGTAGTTTATGACGCAAACAAATAGAGACAAGCAATCAAACTATTCACTCCCCTTCTAAGTCACCATTTTGTTATCAAGAAAACTAGTGTCTATTTAGAGCTGCTAGTCCCACTAAGACAGATCGTTGTCTTAGAAATAAGCAAACTAAAGTCACTTGTGTTTCGTTTATGACAGATAGATGAGAAAGAAGCAGAGAGTACCAACCTCAGTCTTTCACTTGGCTCCTTGCTTGTTTCCTTTCCCATTTTGACAGAATTTCGCCACTCCTTCCTTACTTTTCCCACTTCAAAGAGCACCTGTAGAGTCAAATTAGCGTAATATCATCAAAGCATAGAGATCTATAACCATAAACAATATAGGATCAGATGTATATTAACCATACAAATGCATATATCAATACAAGATTCAGAGATATACAAGAATATGGAGGAAAACTCAAATAGCTTTATTGATAGAAGTAGTAGAAGAGAGGATTACAACCAATTAGTTTGACCTAGTGCCATCCTCCTAGCATGAAAGCCCTCTTCACCTCATACAAGGCAAGATCACTCAACAATGTCTTCAAAGAGAAACCAACAATACTTCCTTGAAAATTACAAAATTCCAGCCTTTGGATCTCTGGGATGAGGGATCCATATATAGATGTTTGCCAGGGGGGTGAGTTAGCTTCTGGGATTTTGATTAGTGTCATCTCTCTGATATTTCTTGGGTCCACTTGGAGATTTCATGATCTCTTACTCATCCCTGGGCGAATTCAGAGAGGCAAGTGTCAAATGAGCAGCTTCTAGAAGATTCTCAAGGTCTGCACCTAGCAAACTGCTTCTGCCATTTGTCTGCTCTCACTCATCGCACCCTACAGAAGGTATTTCCAGTATGCATCACACTTTTTGCATGTGGCAGGTGAGATGCATCGCACCCTTAGCACTGAGCAGTCTGTATGGTCCAGTTTTGACCAGTTCTGAGTAGTTTTTCAGGGAGAACTTCTGGGAGGTGATGTAATCAGCTAACCCTGCTCCTTTAGGGTATGAAACAACACTTTTAGGGACTTAGAAGCCCTTGGTTTATGGACATATGTGATTGGGGTTGTTGTGCCCAAATATGTCTATAACAATATTGCATATGGGAAATAAGGAGGAGTAAGGGAAGATCTTATAACAGATGCTTTAAGGGATGAGAATTTTATAGAGAAGATCAAGAAGATTCATCTACAAGTACAAGAAACACTACAGAAGTCACAGGAGAAGTATAAGGCCAGGAATGATCAGTACAAAACAGAGAAATTGTTCAAGGTGCGAGACAGAGTATGGCTACAATTGAACAAGGATAGGTGGTAGGGGCCTAGTAAGGAAATCAAGGCTCTCAGTTATTCTCCCATTGAGATATTGGAAAAGGTGGGTGATAATTCCTATCGACTCAATTTACCACCATATATGCACATTTAATCAGTTTTGAATGTAGAGAAATTGAAAATCTATGAGCCTTCCTTGCTAGATCAGGAAGAGGAACAAGTCCTACCTTCTATGGAGGATTTAGTATCGAACTCTCAAGTAGAGTTGACAAAAGACATAGTTTTGTAGAAGAGTTCCAGAACTGCAAGATAGGGTAGCATGACCTTTGGTAGATTGGGTTGAAGGGAAAACTTTCAAGTAAATCTAAATGGTACACCAAAGAGAAGGTAGAGGAAAAATTTCCTCACCTCATTTAGTAAAAGCTTTTAGGAACCAAAAGCCTCCCAAAATGGGGAGGTGTGATTCATATTGGATCCTTATATTGTTTTTCATCTATCTCAATGCATTTAGAGTGGAAAAAGTGGAGGAATTATCTCACGGGACCATTTTATGTGCAGGACCCAGTTTGACAAAACGGGGTCTAAAACCTTCTCAGAGCATTTTGGGGCATCAAACGATGTTTTTTTGGGGGTAAAAATTTGTCTCTTTAGAACCACAATTTTCATGTTGTTCTACACAGATAGATATTTCCAATGGCTCAATAAGAACTTCAATCAGAGACTGTATGCAAAAGTTATGCCACCCAGAAGTTGAACTTCGTGTTTTCACACATATAATTTGGGAGGATGCCATGTCAACCCCCATTATTCATGGAAAGGGGGCTATCCGCTTGTTTTTTATGTAAAATACTTTAGAAGAGTCTATATTGTAACTCTAGTTAAGAGTTGATGTAGTCCAACTTAACCACTAGTAGGTTATCAGACTGTGTTATAACTGGGCCACTAGTAGGAAGAGGCATTCCATTCTTTCGAGAGAATTTTGTTCCATATATAGGATGTAGAAAAAGCATAGAGGATTTGTGCATTGTAGCAACCCATAGGCCACGAGCCTTACTTATTTATACCTGTAGCCAAATTTCCAGATAGAGAAAGAGAGTGAAGTGACCTCACACTCCAGCTCGGTATTCTCCCAAAAGGGTTTCCCTGATCACGTCTTCTAACTTATGTGTGTGTGTGAGCTTATGTTTTTGTTCTCTACTTTTATGCATAATTTTCATTTACATGCATGCACTAAATATAGTTATATTTATAGATCTAGAGTTTTAATTAAACTGTAATAGTGTAGAAATTCAGAATTTTAACATATTATTATTAGATCTGTTGTGATGAACTTTCTAATGGAATATCCATGAAAATTTATAGATCACAATACATCTAACATGGTTTGTCTTGTAGAAGTGCAACTAAATTGTTGTCGATTTTTGGAGGTGTCAGCAATTCCATGCAACAGTAGTATCATCACGTGTTCCTGGGAGTGTCAATGACTTAAGAGTAGTCGTAACTTTGATAAAATGTAGCTACATGAGTAATAGAAACTACCAATTGGGTGTATCAACAACTTTAAAATATATGGGAGAAACAACACTTATTACAACTCAACATAAACTTGTTTTTTGGTTAAAGAGGATTGTTTGTGGCCAAGGATGGTCCTACATCAATATACCAAGGTGAATTCAATGAGATCATTCACACTTTAATCAATTCCATAACCCACATGTGTTCCAACATTTTCTTTCATTGAAAGTTCTATTCCCATGCAACATGAGATAGAACAAGTTGTAGTTTTGGTGCATCACCATAAAACTAGTCGTTAAGAAAAATCAATTCCTCATTTCAATGTTACATGACTTAGGCTAATAACAATTATTACAAATTACCGAATAACTTAGTATTCGTATACACTTCAATACAACAATTCCTCTTAAAAAAATTCACCATTGCACAAACATTTCTTTAAAATACTATTTCTAAATATATGCATCAAGTCCTCTTCCGCACGTCTTCATACACTTCTCAAAAACCCCTAGGATTACCTAAGGTTTCTTCTAATATGAAATCACTTTTCCACCACAACATGACAAACACTTTGGATTTTGTGTGAATTAATTACACTGAAGGTGTTACTCTATGAAGTTGGTTGGGAAAACACTATTTTCCCCAGCCAATCCTGAACTCTCATTTTCATTGTCCTCCGACAAGTTAAAAATTGCCAGGTGGAAAGGGTCTCGATTCTTCGTTAAGGGCCCTGATTTTTTGAGCCATGGGAGGTTCTTCAGATCCTTTTCTGAATTGTGGAGTGGCATGGGAGGATAAGATAGGCAAACAGGCATGCCAATAATCAGCGATGGCCTCGTAGAATTCGTGGAAATTGATGCCAGTTTTGATTCCCCTTACATGAGCTTCCTAATTGTTATAGCTCCAAATCTCACCCTTGATATTTGTGATGCTGCATTTATGGCCTAAGGCAACCCCTCCTTCCAAACCTGGTCCAAATACTCAAAAAACAGTGTTTTACTCCCTATACACGACATTGCCCTAAGCTAAACGTGTGTATACACAGGTCAGTGTATACCCAACCCGCTTATATGTCTTAAAACACTTAAAAAAAATAAATCTCCTTAATTTTTGGAGGAGATCATGGGTTTAGCTATTGATTACCTATTAGTGCCCATGGCCCAACTGTTCCCAATGAATTCCCAACTAAAAAACTACTTTGGGAGAAGTATAAAAAGGCTTCAATGGGAAGGCCTAAGGGAGGAGAGAAGAGAGAGAAAATTACTCTGCTGAGATTATCCTTGATTAGGTTTGAAGATCCTTGTGCTTCCAGCACTTCCCCCATTGCAGGAAACCCTTGTTTCCTTGAGTTATGATGGCATTTCACTAGTTGAGATAACTTTGTGTGAGTCATGGAAGGAGCCTTTTGAAGACTTGGGAAAAGAGGGATCCTAAGGACGGTTCCACTTGGAGCCAGCAAGAGGAAGGCTCAGGTGATATCATTTCTTGCTTTGTTTTAGTTATCTGCAATAAAGAAACATTTGTCTTGTTCTTGAAATCAATCTTCTTCATGCATATGATGTTATTGTTATGGTTTACATATGAATTATTGTTTCAATTGTATAACTAACCATCTTTCAATATGTTATGAAGTTGATTTATATATGATACTTGGTCCATATATTCATATGATTCTTTGAATTGGTTATTTTGCAGCTTCAAGGATCAAAAGGAACTCCAAGAGGGTTTGAACCTTGGTTGGATCTACTCGAATGAAGGACCCCCAGGTGCACCTCTCTTCGCATAGTTTGCTTATTTAAGTATCATGGCTATGTGGAATGCTTATTTTATACTCTAGATAACCCCTGATCTGCTAGGGTGTTGACCCAAAACCCTAGGGGACTTTCTCCCTCAATAGAATTGGCAACTTCACTGGGGAAAACAATATTGTTGTCCCTAGTTTGGGTTAATTTAAGCCAATCAGGGCTCAGCCACTGGTGTTCTTACTGTCACTGGTTTGTCTATTCCTGTAGGAACTCAGACTTTAAGTCTGAGCAGTTTCTTGAGACCTCTTTTTTTCTTTTTTCTTGTGAACTCTTATATACGTAGTTTTGTCAAGTTACAGTAGTGTATGTACACAAGTTTCCCCATATGAACCCACATATACAAGGTTTCTTTGGGCTGAATCGTGTATGCATGCAACTATGTATTGACAAAGTCATGTATACCCTAATTTTTCAAGATTTTGTCAATTCTTTTTGTTTCAGAAGATGTGTTTATTAGCCTGAGTATTTCCTGAGCAAACAATTCTTGTTGTGAGTCTTTGGTTTTGTAGCAAGTTTCTGGTTTCGAATTCTCTCTTATTGTAGAAAGTTTTGGTCTTGTTTTTGTTTTGTCGCAAGTGTCATCATTGGTGTCTGAGCACACGAGATTTCTTTCTAAGAATCTTAGCTATTCTGGTCTTCCAGGGCAGAAAGATTGGTTTCAATCTTTGTGACAAACTTTATCTTTGTGATCTTCTGGCTTTGTGTTAAAACTATAGCTTGTGGCCATTTGCTTTTCTCGCTTTTTGAAAGTTGTTGAGTGACGATTTTGAAAGTTTTCTTTCTTGGTCTTTTGATCATTCTCATTAAGCTCTTTTTGCTGCTTTTTGGTCATTAAGAGCATCTTGAAACACCTATTTTGTGGAGTTTTTGCCTATTTTGAGTTGATAACTTGCAAAGTGTTTTTGTTGCCTATCTTTCAGTCTCAAAGTTTTCAATAGTATTTGGAGCACTTTTGAAAACTCGTTTTTGTTTTTTCTTTTGAAGAAAACATCTTGAAAACTTGGTTTTTGCTCTCTTTTGCCTTGTTTTGATTTGGTTTCTTTTTGCAAGTGAAAGTGCATTTTGTTTGTCTTGAGATTTGCTTTTAGTGTTTGGATGAAAATGAGCATTAGGACCTTATATTCTATCTAAACATCTTAAGTGGCTAATTAGAAGTGATGAACAAGTTACTTTCATTGTTTGCTTTAGAGTAATTTTAAGTTTTTGCATCAACATATACTCATTGCATTAGGATAGTTTGTGCATATTTTAGGGAATCCATAGTTTTTTTTAGTTTTTGTGAGTGTGAAGCTTGTTGAAAGAAAAGAAAAGAGAAATTTATCGCTTTCTTAGAAGTTCCTTAGAACCTAGTAGAAATTTCTTTCATCGAAGAACAAAACAACTGCATTTGCATACAGTTTGGTTTTTATTAATTTCTTTCGTGTCGAAGAACACCACAAGTTTCATTTATGTTTATCCCTTGACTTAAGAATAGCTCATTTAAAAACAAGTGCTAACTAAAATATACTAGAAATTTTTTATATTGTCAATTTAGACACACCAACAAGCTTTAGGATATTTAGGGCCTTGGATTAGGTGAGTGGAGAGAAAACTCTCCAAGGCCACTTTAAATTGTCAAACATAGAATTCTGAATAATGAGTGCAAATCCAATAGCGTTAGGGAGACCAAGAAAGCTCCAGATCTGAGAGTTAAGCACGAGGGTTTTTGAAGATAAGGAAGAGAGATACCCCCTCTCCTACTTGTCAGATCTTACCTCAAGACTTTTCTCCCTAGTTTCTAACACGAGTTGGTAACCTTAGTTGCTTATCCTAGGGATCTACACAGGTGGCTATGGAGGGGAATCCGGTGACACCCGAGCTCGATGTTGTATCACTCTTAGTATTACTTCTGGAGGGCACCCTTGTGAAGCTTGGGGGCTTGCACTGGCACAGGTTGTTGTTTGGAGGTCAGCGTAACTTCCTTTGATACCTTCGCTGATGGGCCTGGGCCGTCATTATCCCAGACTATCTTCAGAAGGCCCCTACATCACTTTCTTGTATTTTGGTGTCCGGTCCTCATCACCTGGAGCGGAAATAGTTGAAAGTTGTTTGCCTGGCTAATATCTTTTAGGTACTTTTTTAGTGTATGCTTTATGCTCTTAGTTGGCCTAGCTTTCATTTTTCCTTGAGTCTTTAATTAGATCTTAGTAAAAAATTCAAAGTGGCTAACCAATCGCCTAGATAGTCTTGAATACTTCATGGTTTTTCACCACCAAGTTTAGAGCCTTCTCCTAGAAGGCAGATAGGCAATACTGCCAGTGGTTTTCACCCAGTGGCAGCCAACGCATCGGGGATTGATCCTCCGCTTTGGGGCATTCGTGTACAAGACAGGCCTGGTACTACCATAGATCTAGAGAGGAAAACTCTAGTTCTTGCTCGATTTCTCTTCCAGTTGGAAGATAATATTGAGGTAGAAAAACTCTTAGAGTTGTTAGCAGTTCCATATTATCCTCTACCTCCTAATCATCCCAACGTAGTATTATACGTCAGGAATTTGACACATAGACCTTCAAGTCTAGGTCACATCACACACATCCCTTCGATGACCACAGCTGGAAGCGTGGCATCCACTGCAAGTGCTATAGGCACGCAGACTCCTATATCAGTACAAGGGGCAGGAACCATTTCCATCCCTTCTACATATTTATTTGGGGCTACTGCTAGCACATCTTTGTTTGGGTCTACTTCCATTCCGTCGATGAGTGGAAGTTCCCAAGAACATGCATCCAGTTCTAGATTCTTCCCGTTTGGCACCCAGTCACAGGGTATTCTATTAGTTCCGTTTAGTGCCTCCACATCCATGATGAGTGGATCGGCTTCATTTTAGGGTTTTCCTTTTGGAAGTGGTCATATACCACATTCCAACCCGACGATAGGATCTATGCCTTTCTCTTCTATAGGTCAAGGGAGTAATCCCTTTCAAGGTTGGACTAACCCTACGGTTAGTGGCATAGGAACTAGGAATCTATTTTTTGGCCAACAAGGGAATACATTGTACTCCATAGTTAGCATGTTTCGAAGTATTCCTCCCATAGCTACCGCTTGGAATCCTTATCAAGGGTTATCAACTCCTTATAATGCTTTAGGAGGAACTTCGCTGGTTTTGGAGGCGTTTCAGCTGGATTTGGTCAAACTCCGAGTTTTTCTGGACCACAAGGGTCACCTTTTGGTTCAATGGGTTCTGCTAGTTACTTCAGGCAGCCTAGTGCCTTTCAGAATCTAGGCCAATCTTTTTAGAACATTGGGAACTCCGCCCAATCTGGGTGGAATCCTTAAGGTCCTCCTAGGCTTCCTTTTCTGGCAATGCTGAATTTGCTAGATCTCACGAAATTAACAAATGGTCCAATTAGATACAATCTGGCTTGGCCTCTGGTCCCAACCAAACTCCCAACAGATATTCCAAAGTTCAAGGGAAGGGTGGTGAAAACCCAGGTGACCATGTAACCACATTCCATTTGTGGTGCTCTTCAAACTCCCTCATCGATGACTCGGTTAGGTTGAGACTTTTTCAATGCACCCTAACTAGTAATGTGGCCAAGTGGTGTATAGAGTTGCCAGGGGGCAGGCAAGTTCAAGCCTATGTGGTATGGTCCCTTTATAATTAAACGAGTTTTAGAAAAAATGGCATATGAGTTAGTCGATTTTGAAGGGAACAAGTTGGCAAAGCCCCAAAATGGGCTCTACCTTAAGAAGTACTTTGCTTAAGTAGCAGCTAGGCCATGGCTTATCTGTACATTTTGTATTTTTGTACATATCTCAAGGGGAGTTTTTGATATCAACACTTTTTGATCTCTTGTGGCAGGTGTTGATGGATGACTTGGTCTATTTTGGATTCGCCAATGGTTCTTCTCGGTACACTCGGAACCTCGCTTTCACAGCTTGGGTGATCTACTGTCCAATTGGTCAGTTGATGGTGTCAAGGGGAGTATGCATTGGTCTTGCATCAAATAATATGGCTGAGTATACTGTCGTCATTAATTTACTATCCAAGGCTATTTCTTATGGAATCGATTCATTGGTAGTCTATCTTAATTCACAACTGATAGTGTCACAATTGAATAACATTTATCACGTAAGGAATCCATGTTTATATCGCCAATATTTAAGAGTGAGGGTGTTGTAAATACCATTTACTTACATTACTTATTTTCACATTCCAAGATCTCATAATTGGTTAGCAGATTCTATTGATAATCAAGCTTTATATTGGCACATCATTCATTCATCACAATAAAATCAAGCATCAAAAGGTTGAAATTGTATATATATATATATATATATATATATATATCATAAAACATCTCGAATGTACATAAGTATGTCCAAAATAATATACAAAAATTGGGACTCAAATGCCCATAATCATGCCCAGTACATCTAATGACTCGGCATAGGATGAGCAGCCAAGTATGCGACTACAACCTTAGCCATGCACCTACGAGTCCAAACCTAGTCGCGTGGCATTCCAACCATGCGACGCTGCATGTCTATAGGGAGATCCTCTATAACCTCCATCGGTACTCGGTGAGTCAATATCACCAAGTTTCACTGAACTATGTATAGGAGTCACTCTGTATTGGCAGTTGCCTCCTCGGCACCTTGGCTGCGATGTCCATGTTGTGGGAAACCATCTAGTCATACTGGCCCAATATCTAGAATATGATCATTACATTAGTCATTTGAATCCCATCAAAAATATTTTTCAAGTTCATTTTCATATTTGAAAAAAAATCATAAAAATCATAAAATCAAAAACATTTGTTACCTATATCGCCCCATGTCATGGCTGGTGGTAATGCTAGATTAGGATTTCCCTGTAAGTCCAAGTCGGCATAGGGGTAATCATCCACTGTGATGATCTGTTGCTCCCACCAGGAGAAGAAGTCATCATAAAAAGCTATCCGCGGTACGTAACCACCTCCTAGTTGTTTCATCAGATCATCTCAACTGCCCATCCATGGACCTCGTGGGCTACTGAGCGGAACTAGTACTCTAGGGCATAGTGTTGGGACCCTATCGAAAAAGAAGGAGCACAGAATGGTCCCATACCCAAAGTTTTTGATCTGGCCCTTTTTGATAGATGATAGTTGGCTCTTCAAGTTGGTGAGAAAGGGAGTACACCGATCAAATACTGTGGTGAGATAGTCTATCGCCAAGCTCATGGCAAGCTGTGAAGCGTGGTGTAAGGAAGCTGATCCATTCACTCTGTCTATAGTGAACATGATGATCCTCAATGAAAAACTCTCTACGTGCTTGATTAGAATTTGGCTTCCAATATTTTCTAGATGGCTTAGGCAATATATATGCACATACTCCTCGATAGAAAGGCTACCTTGTGATTGGCACATGGAATGTACTACCTCTCCCCTCTAGTAAAGGCCTATGATAAAATAGATATCCTCAATCTCTATCCTCAGTGGCATTTGATCAATAATGAATGAGTCATCCTCGACGCTCTAGTAGTGAATGAGCATTTCGAGCAAGTGAGTATTTGCCTTCATATTTGGCATTTTGAAAAATTTTAGCAAACTGCATCCTCTTAAGGCATCTAAGGCCTATTGATCGTTCATAACCTCATCATCAACAGTGGCATGCTCCCTTTCCCTCCAGTGACTGGCATGCTGAGGAAAAAGCATGTTTGGACCATTAGATTTTTGTTTTGAAGTTTAAACAGCATATACGCTGGTCATTTTCATACATGGTCGCGTCTAGGACCTGCGTATATGCAGGTTGCATATAGCCAACCCGTGTATATGCCGTAAAATTTTTTTGACATAAATTCAACGGTGAAAATTTAATTAAAATTCTTAAAACTAATCAGAAATTGATGCAAGACAAGTTTTGGGGTTACCTGATGATTTTGGGAAGATTTGAATGGTCGGATTCAACAAAAGGCAAAGCTTGCTTCTTTTTCTCCACTCCTTGTGCTTTCAACTCAAACGGTAACAATGGTGAGTCAAAAAACTATTTTATAAAGCTTTGAAAATGTCAAATTTTTTCAAAACTTGATTTTGTTTTGTCTCATGTAACTTTTAACTTGGGAGCTTGGAATGTTGAGAATGGTTTGTTTTTCAGGACACTTTGGACACTTTTTCGACAGTTTCGAGTCGGTTCCATGACTGCTGACCTGTCATGGCAGGTATCATTTTCTCACTAGCATATAGGTTAGGGAAGCCATTTTTCCATTGCATTATGCATACTAGCCTCGGTTTGTCGATACACTTGCCATAGGGTCGATCCCATCGTGTTATGGTTCGTAAACCATTTTCACTCGCCGATTTTTTAAACCATGGCACGATGGTAGAGCCATCCTTTTCATGGGCATCATAGTTACCACCTCACTGACATTTTTTGCCCATGCTGCTTCGATTTGAGTAGGCTTGGGAGTCCTCTGTAGTCTTGCCATGACTTATGTGATGAATACTCATTCCTATTTGCTTCTTCACTTCATTCTGGCCTTATACCCTAGAGGCTCCTTCATGTTGAGTTGTACTACTACATTGCATTTTGACCATTTGCACCTTTTGGCCTAGAGCCTGCTTCACTTGGACTCGTGTTTAAGCCACTTTTTGACCATGTCATCTACAAAATCAAACTTGCAATCCCTTAGCTTCTACAACTCGACACCCTATGACCCGTGGAAGGAACACACCTTTGAGTTTCTTTGACCCATTTTCGCCTCCCTGCATTGAGCATAGGATTGTTCCAATCCCAGGAACTAGATCCTGCTTCACTGACACTCGTTCTTTCCACTGTATTATAGCATTCTTTTATTATTTTTCCAGCTTAAAGAAAAAGACAAAAAAGATTATATGTTCCAGAAAGAGCGGGAATGGGACAATATTTCCATTTATTATTCGCAGCTAGAGTTAGTCGTGTCACCCTTGAACAGAGCACTCAAAACAAAGTCTCCTCCATTTGGGTGGGATTTAGTTTGACTTAGGTATGCCTTAACCTTGTCATTGAGTCAGTTCTCCCATGATTGGTTGTCTCTTCCAATCATATGGAGAGTTCGTTCATGCCTCCTGCATGACGAACTTATACAAAGTCATCATATGCTACCACATGGTCATCATTGAGTTGTGCTTTTGTTCAAGGGAAGTTAGCTTGAGTCGGCCTCTCTGTGATGTCTCTTGACTCATTTTTCAATGGCCATCCCTAATTGTTAGTGTCTTGTCTATCATCACATCAGTTATATTGGTCCTTTACTCGTGCCGGTTTGAGAAGGTCTCCATTCACTTCTTGCTGGCAGGTCTTGTCCTTATCGACGATGACATCTTGGTCTGAGGATAGGCCTAGAGCCGTACCCTAGACCTATTTTCATTATTGACAGGCCACCTTGTGTTCAGCATCAATCAGTATCATGGGTCTTTGACTGTGTTGTTTCCCTTGTGTTCGACATCAGCTTACATTATCACACATTGGGATTTTTGCATTACCTTGGTTTCCATTTGACCCTATTGGTGGATACCTCGCATCTGTGTCAGCTTTCATTAATGGTTGGTGCTAGCCACATCTTTTGTATGCCAAAAACGTGCTTCGGTCGGGTTACTACATCTTTTTCATCTGATTCCTTCCACATTATTGGCCTATGGGTTACACTCGCACTAGATTGATGAAGGATGCCTTAATGCATTCCTTCTGCGGATCTTTCCCCATCGAATACGACACATTGCTATGGGGAAAAGGTCTAGAGTCCATTTGGCAGTACCTTGGTGTTTGCAGTCATTAGTGGCAGATCCTTCGCTATCGATAATGGGAAACCATCATTGCCTCCAGATCGATAGATTCTTCCAGGTGTTCGACTTCAGATCATCTATTCACACTTGTTAGATTGTATTGGGGTACCTTGACTCTCATTATCATCAGCGGTGAGTAGTCTCGTGTTTGTTAATGGTATACATCAATGACCGGTAATCAAACGATTTCTCACATGGTCGACTTCAGCTCATTCATTCCCATTGTGGAGAAATGTACCACGGTGGTCAGTGAAGACCTCGAGTTGCATCAACATTCATTGGTTCACTTGACAATTGCTCCTATTGTTGCTAGTTGATACCATTCCACCTTATATGTTGCAGTCACTCATGGCGACATTCTATATGCTGGCACCCAAGTTTGCAGTGTAGTACCATCTTATTCCATCATGTTCATTTGGTACTATTGGGATCAGTCTTTCATATCAATGATCATCTTCATCCTTCAGCATCATTGACATTCTTATATGTGATATTCAGACATGTACTTGTTCGATCATGATCAGATGATCCATTATGTATTTCCAGTCTTTTATACTTGTATACTTAGTGGATCCACTTGTACTTGATATGCAGACATGCTTTACTTTCTTTGAGCATGGGTATTCCCACCTCAGACAATGTTTCTTTTTGATCTCCTTTTGTGGCTTGGTAGGCTGAAATCTGGTGAAATCCTTCTCAGTTTTTGGCAGGTTCCTTTCCATGTACTTAATACATTTCGGCCATCATGTACCCCTTCTGACCTCATGTATTAGGGGGCATCTATTATAGCTCCAAATCTCACCCTTGATATTTGTGATGCTGCATTTATGGCCTAGGGCAACTCCTCCTTCCAGACCTAGTCCAAATACTTAAAAAATAGTGTTTTACTCCCTATATGTGACATTTCCCTGAGCTAAACGTGTGTATACACATGTCGGTGTATACCCAACCCGCATATATGTCTTAAAACACTTTAAAAAATTAAATATCCTTAATTTCGAGTGGAGATCACGAGTTTTACGTGCTGATTACCTATTAGTGCCCGTGGCCCAACTGTTCCCAATGAATTCCCAACTAAAAAAATACTTTGGGAGAAGTATAAAAAGGCTTCAATGGGAAGGCCTGAGGGAGGAGAGAAGAGAGAGAAAATTACTCTGCTGAGATTATCCCTGATCAGGTTTGAAGATCCTTGTGCTTCTAGCACTTCCCCCATTGCAGGAAACCCTTGTTTCCTTGAGTTATGATGTCATTTCACTAGTTGAGATATCTTTGTGTGAGTCATGGAAGGAGCCTTTTGAAGACTTGGGATTGGACGGATCTGGAGGACGGTTCCGCCTGGAGCCAGCAAGAGGAAGGTTCAGGTGATATCATGCCTTGCTTTTTTTTAGTTATCTACAATAAAGAAACATTTCTATTATTCCTGAAATCAATCTTCTTCATGCATATGATGTTATTGTTATGGTTTACATATGAATAATTGTTTCAATTGTATAACTAACCATCTTTCAATATGTTATGAAGATTATTTCTATATGATACTTGGTCCATATATTGTTATGCTTCTTTGAATTGGTTGTTTTGCACGTTCAAGGATCGAGAGGAACTCCAAGAGGGTTTCAACCCTGGCTAGATCTACCCAAACTAAGGACCCCCAAGTGCACCTCTCTTCGTGTAGTTTGCTTATTTAAGTATCATGGTTGTGTGGAATGCTTGTTTTTTATTGTAGATAACCCCCGTTCTGCTAGGGTGTTGAACCAAAACCCTAGGCGACTTTTTCCCTCAACACTAATTTTTCATAAGGATACATTGTTCTTTTCTTTGATAATTTCATTTCTTCATTAATACATTAAGATCACCCCATATCATCATTACATTATTAAGATCTACACCATTATTCATCAGCTTATGCAATTACATAGAAAGAACAAGATCATCATTATCAATGCAGTAGAACATAGAAGAACAATAGAAGAAAAGCATGCACACACATAGAGACACTGGGATTGGTCCGAGACTAGGGAAAAGCCCACTATGGGGAAAACCCTTGCAAATATTCTTCTTCTTAGATCATCATCAAATTATTCAACAAAAGAGATTACAATGATCCATAACTTCATCTATGCAACAAAACAACTATGATATCCAAGAAACAGATCTAATCATGCTTATAATAAAAAACCCTTATTTTGATGGTTGTAATGTGTTGTCAGTGACTGTAGTCAACTACTGGATACTATTAAACACTCCTAACACTGAGCATAATCTTTATAATACTGGGATCTCATCTTTGAGTCCTAGACGTAGGGAGGAGTTGTGTGAGAATTTATAGCAGTCTTGGATGCTCTCTGTAAACTGTATGCCAACATCTATGGTAGCCCAGAAACTCCCTAGAACTTTATGTGCATGCATCCAGGGACCAACTCACTAGATCTTCTCCAAATCACGAGACACTACCTTCTAGTTACTGTTCTTGTGTCTGGGACAACTTGGACACTCTTAGGACCACTTTATGCTAGTTTCTAGGGACTAACACCTCTAGATCTACCTCTAAAACCATAGACGCTCCCATAGGCTTCTGTGCCAGTGTCTAGGGATCTTTGGACATTGCCTTGACCACTGTGTGCCAGTGTCCAGGGACTAAAATTCCCAATTCTATGCCAGCATCTAGGAATCAAAAAATGATAGATTAGTGTGAGATTCATCCCTGAGATTGTAGACCTTTTCATGAACTTTCCTCCGATAAACCTATGCAAACCAACACAATAAGATAAAATAAGATGGCTTGATCAATATGTCAAACTGAGATTTAGGTATTCTCTATTTATAGGCTTTCATGAGGGTCCACTTGGGGTTGAGGCCTACCTAACCAAATTAACATGTGATTAGGGCTGACCTAACCCAATATACATGAGTGAATAAATAAATTCAAAAACCAACTTTCATTTGTCCAAATAAGATGATATTTAGGTTGATTTTGTTGGAATTTGACTGCAGTTGCAAAATTTAACAATCCCTCTCAACTAGCGAGAATTCCACCTGCCAATATCTATCCATCGATCAATATGTAATTCTTGTGTCTTCAAGTGTCATCACGTATCATTCTTGATCATCTCTGTCATGTAGTCATCGTGACATGACGACCTCAAGTATCTCATCATCACAAATCATCAATGTACATCTCGATCTATCCCTTTCTTATTCATTCTTATCTCTTAATTGTCCCTGCTCATATGTTGCACATTACTAAACCTAGAAGAAGAATAATTTGTTACTAGAGGGGGTCTTAAGCTACAACCTTCTATCCATCTACATGCTACCTAGAATCACTTCTAATTGGCTACTACCTGGATGTTGGGCATGGCATCCCCCCACAACAAGTTTTGGGGTTCAAAGCCCAAGTTTTGGTCAAAGATGGTGTAGAACTCCACGAATTGTGGGCACGGAGTGCGAAGTGTACAATTGAGTCATAGGGTTGTCTGCCCTAAGCATTGTATTGTAAATTAGTGTAAAGTCAGCCTACCCATGGTCCATGGACCATGATATTGTATAAATAAAGCGAGGCTCTAAGTTGTAAAGTCAGGGGGACTAATAGATAAGATAGCGAAGGCATGGTTCAAGGTTAGAGTTGAATCTGAAAGTGTACTGGGTCATAGTAGTAGGAAGAGGCTCTACAACTGAGTGCACAAAGGCCTAGTAGAGTTTGAAGACCCCCGCAGCTGAGTGCGTAGGGTGGAGTCGAGTCTGTACTTGGGATTGAAAGTCAATAAAGAGAAGTTTACTCTGCACATTTGTTCTCGAATTTGTATTTTGATGTTATGCATTACTTTTACTCTATTTATTTATTGCGCGCACTTGATAAATACTTGTATGAATGCTTATATATGAAAATAATCTAAGTAATCAGCTAAGTGAGCCTAATTAAGGAAGACTTGGGTAAATAACACGGGTCGTGCTGCGGCTAGAACTACTTGAAGAAAGTATCGCAGGGCGTGGGGTGCCCACTGGGGCACGTAGCACAGTAAGTGCAAAGGTTGGATCGTGTACCAATCACCTCATAGTAGACATCCCTAGGGCACATAAACCTCGTTCTAGCACTCTCCCATACTACTTCGACTGAGACCTCATTCTTCACTCCGCGGACTATTACCGAAAGGGCCAGTAGTACTGAAATTTGCTTGGCTAAATCACTTTTGAACCTGGGTTAGGCCCCACTTAGAAAACAAATGGTTTTGTTGCCAGGATCGAGATATGCATAAGGGATGTCTGATGTCATGCCATTGGAACCCAGCAAAGAAGGAAATTGAAGAGTGGTTGGATAGGAAGATTCACGAGTTCGCGACACAGGAAAACCGAACTCCGGAAGCATCTAAGGAAAAGTGGTTGGAGCGCTATGTGTATATGGAAATCCATGAGATTTTCTTTGCATCCTTTCCTTCTGAGCTGTATGAGTGGATCGTGACATTAGCCAACAGCCAGGAAAGGCGTAGGCTCGACAAACCAATAGTATGGACTCTGAAATTAGTGCACAGACTAGAAGCATCAGAAGATAAGATCGCGTGAGTTGTGGACCATTGGATCGACCGGATAATAGGGGGATTTATCACTGAGTTTGTGGTAGACACAAACTTGAGCTATAGTGAGGTAGAGCAATGCTTTCTCAAAGGACCGCGAGGTAAGTATATTAAATCTTTGAATACTTGGATTAAGATGCTATTGTGTGAAAAAAGGGTCATGCAAATACATTAATGTTTGGGACTATGCAGAGCGGAAATATCTACAAAAATAGCGAAGAATTAGAAAACAGTCCCTTAATTTCACCCTTGCAAGAGAGCGAGGAAGAGTTCACTAAGGTTTCTCCGAGAAGCATGGTCAGCTTGATAAGGCAGCACATTCCACGGTTACCACCTCCACCTGCATCGCCAACCGCTTCACCCCCCTCACCTCCATCTCCACCCACTCCACCTCCACCAACTCCACGGTTCAGTATGGCAAGCACGATCAAACTACCAGTATTTAGAGGAGTAAGGAATGATGATCCAGACCAATTCTGATTCGTGGTAAGAGCAGTATGGGAAGCACAAGGTGTCACGGATGACAATATTAAGAAGGCTACATTAGTGAGCACTCTACAGGATCAAGCACTAACATGGTATATCAAGCACTCTAATGACCACCTAAACACAGGGATAGCAGAGATCCAGAATGCATTGAATGGGGAATTTAGCAGGCCAAAGTCAGAAACACAATCAATCATCAAGTTTAAAGAGATTGCAATGCTCCCGGGGGAGACTCCCTGGGATCTGGATCAACGACTAAAGAGTATGATCTGCGAAGCCAATATGATGCTGACAGATGGACAACATTGCACATGGTTTGTAACATCTCTTACACCGCACTTGAGGATGGCACTTTCACAACAGAAACTTTCCACCCAAGCCAAAGCATTGGAAATGGAAATGAGATCACATGAGACCCTGATACAAGACCCTAGGATGGGATTTCAACAAATCCACACGCAACTACAGAATCTATGTTTAGAAATGCAAAGTTTGAAGCAGGATAGTGCACCGCAGCTAGAGGCACACGAAGAAGCATGGTGCATAAAATTCAAAGGCTAGGGCCATGACAAGGACCATTGTCCAATATTCGTGAACTACTTGGAAGGAGGAGGCCCAATGCCGTTGAGACCAAAGGCACGGGCAGGGCTGAGCATGGCACCCATTTTATGGCGCCTGATCTATCAGATAGGAGGGAAACACATGACGGATAATTGTCATTTGTTGCAGAAGTTTACACAGACACCCCAACAATTATTTTGTAATTTCTGTAGGTTGGTAAGCCACGATGAGCACATACCACAATTACGAGCTAATGATGGATTGGACCCTTGCCTATAGGATGCAGACTGAAACGCGAGCCCTCAACCCAAATGCAGGGATGATGCACGCTAGATTTCAGGGGCGAGGTCGAGGATGAGGTGGAATGGGACCAAGAAGGGGCCGCAGACAATTAATCTATTACAATTACAGAGGACTAGGGCACTATGCCCGTGATTGTACCAACCTGATGAGGATATCCTATTTGTATTGTGCTCAGTTTGATCATGAAACAATAGACTATCCTACATTGATCACAAGGATGCACGAAAAAGGGGTATTCTAGCCTCCCCCAACCCAGAATATACAATGGTGAGGTCTAAGCCACACAAAGAGGACCTGAATGTAAACATGATGCTTAGAAGCGGTACGGGCACAAGAGAGGATACTGGGAAGCAGCTAGAGGAAAGTACATGGGTTCGCAAGGCTCCTGTAAAGGAACCTGAGTTTGACATAGAACACGCAAAGGAGACATTCATGGAAGCTAAGAAGAGCTTCACGGAGGCCTCCACTTCAGGTAGTAAGGATCAACCAGAGCTAAGAATGGACCATTCAATTCTCACTACCTTTTGGAGACATGCATGAAACTGCTGCACGACACCAAGGTAGTCAAATGACTATAGGAGCTAATCACCATAAGCACAGGGTCAAGAGAACCGTGCGTAGTTTGGAAATTGGGGAAGCATGCGTTGCGCACTGGAAGGGAAATGAGGTTGACTGCACAAATTGGTGAATATGAAATGGATCAGGTAATCCTAGATCTAGGTTCGAACGTGAATGTATTACCGAAGCAAACATGGGAACGCATGGGCAGGCCCACGTTACAAAGGTCCCCTATTCAATTATGAATGGAAAACCAACAAAAGATTTTACCCATGGGGAGGTTGAAGGGGTAACAGTGGATATTGAAGGTGAAAGCACACAAGAAAATTTTGAGGTAATAGAGATTGTCGATGACAGCAATCCCCATCCGATGTTGTTAGGAATAGACTGGGCCACGTATATGAATGGATTCATTCATCTGAAGAAGCGCAAAATGGTCTTCGAAAAAAAGTCATTACGCTTAGTAGTCCCACTAGACCTAGTCGAAGGAGTCCACTACACTGAACCAGTGTGTGATGATGATAGCGACAATGATCTTGGTTGTATTTACAAGATAACTATGCAAGACCGGGATAGGGTGAATCCAACTACAGATGGGAGAATCTTGTGGGAGCATGAAAGCTCCTACACTTCGGATTCAGACGAAGAAGTAGAGTAATGGCAGAATCGGTTGCACAAAGTGATGATGCTGAATTGTAACATGATGGTTAGATCACTGCATTGTGTGACAATAGAGGCAAGAGAGATGCTGACATATGATGGATTGATAACGGTGGATGAATTCCTAAGAAAATTTGAAAGCACAGTACCGGAAGAGCAGCGGTTCAATGCATTGAAGTGGGCACTGCGTGCAGCACCCACACAATGGTGGGTACACATCAAGGGACTTTTGAGGACTGGCATGGATGTAGAAGGGTGATGCACCTACGGTTTGGGAAACCGAAACTACAGTTAGAAGACAAATATGATGGATGAGATGACCCATGCACACATGTTTCGAAATCGACCAAGGTCTACGGGGAAGAACCACAGCCTGAATGGGTACACTTATTCTACCATACCCTGGATGTCATACCCATAAATTGGTATACCAAGACAATACTTCGATATGGTACGAGTGAATGGGATTTCTTACGCGAGGGATTTTTGTTAACATTCAGATTTGAAGACCGATGGTCGAATACTGTTGGCGATGCGCTATAAGCAGTAAAAGAATCCATCTTCAAAATACGATAGGAACCACTGGAAATGCTTCAACTACTATGGGCAATCTAGTTAAGCACCGCCCTAGAATGTTATAACATGCAGGTGGAGGAGGATGATGACAACCCCCGAAATATTGATATTCTAGAAACCGAAGGTTGTCGCGAGGTTCGGGGACCATCAATTTAGGATCTCGACATCACCGCACCATTGAAAACAAAGCAAGTAAACACTAGCACAAAAGTGGAGCCAAAGTATGTGACACTTGGGGACTATTGGGACGACGCTATGGTGGATAAGATCACTGAGTTACTCCGTGAATACCAAGACTTGTTCCTGACCAAAATCACAGACTTAAAAGGGATCATTGGTGACTTAAGGGTGATGAAGAACACTTTGAAACTAGACGCGACGCTAGTTAAGCAGCGGCCTTACCGCTTGAACACGAAGTATAAAGAAAAGGTCCGTGACGAATTAGACAAAATGCTCGCAGCCAGAATTATTGAACCAGTGGAAAAATCCGATTGGGTGAGTCCTATGGTAGTGCAGGAGAAAAAATAGAAAGGCAAAATAAGAATATGCGTGGACCTTAGGAAGCTTAATGACGCATGTGTTCATGATCCATTCCCGACACCATTCACAGATGAAGTATTGGAGAATGTTGGCTGTCAGGAAGCTTACTCATTCACGGATGGCTTCTCAAGGTACCATCAGATGAAGATCGTGCCAAAAGATAGGATCAAAACAACCTTCACAACAGAATGGGGCTACTTTCAGTACACCATTATGCCCTTTGGACTAAAGAATGTGGCAGCAATATTTTTGCACATAGTGGTGACGGCGTTCATAGAATGCATCCACAAATTTTTGGAGGTCTATCTGGATGATTGGACTATTTTTAGATTAGTTAGGTTCCATGTAGCAAGCTTACGTTTGATGCTGGATACTTGTTGCTGACACTAGCTTGCGTTGAACCTGAAGAAGTGCACATTCCTCATCCCCTTTGGAAACCTACTGGGAAATGAGGTCTGAAAACAAGGACTGATGGTGGACCGTGTGAATATTTTCGTTATCCTCAATTTGGAAGCATCACAAAGTTTTAAACAACTACGTGCCACCTTGGAACACACTGGATACTATAGGAAGTTCATCAAAAGCTATGCCCAAGTAACAACGCCGATGGAATACATTGTCCCTAGTCTGCGAATAGCAGCACTCATAGGCTTGATAGACTGTGAAGCTCTAGAAGAAAGGTTCACACAATTAGAAGAGCTCGAGGAAGAATGATTTCTTGTCAGATTTCACCAGCAGGTAAAAAAGTAGTGTGAAAAATCCTGGCACGTTTGCCATATCAAGTTGCGCACCTTCAAGGTAAATGACCTAGTACTACTGTATGATAGCAAGTTTGAAAAATTTCTGAGAAAATTTAAATACATTGGCTGGGACCATATGTGGTAAAAGAGGTCACCGACGGAGGTGTGGTCCAGCTAGTCAAACTCAATGGAGAACATTTCCCAGGCAATGTCAATGACAGTCGCTTGAAACCATACACGGGTGGGTCAACTCTCTGACTAATCGACCAAAGCACAGTCTTCGTGGCCCAAGGAGTTGGACAAGGGTGCGGGACTATAAAAAAAGGCACCAAAATTCAGTACCAAAGAAGAGACACAAATTAGACACGGATGATTCAGAAGTAGGAATGTAGCAGATCCAACGGACTACAGATTACTGCATCGCGGACCTTAGGAAAACAAAGGAACTGTTGGAAGGGCCCCATGCCAAGATCGCCGCACCAGCAAAGTGACTCAAGATGAGTCACGATGATTTTGTTGGGGGCATGTTGGGCATCACATCCCCCCACAGCAGGCTTTGGGGCTCAAAGCCCAAGTTTTGGTCAAAGATGGTGTAGAACTTCGTGAATTGTGGGTGCGGAGTGTGAAGTGTACAATTGAGTCATAGGGTTGTCCACTCTAAGAATTATATTGTGAATTAGAGTAAAGTTGGCCTAACCATGGTTCGTTGACCATGGGATTGTATAAATAAAGCGAGGCTCTAAGTTGTAACATCAGGGGGACTGATAGATAAGATAGCGAAGGCATGGTTCAGGGTTAGAGTTGAATCTAAAAGTGTACTAGGTCATACTAGTAGGAAGAAGCTCTGCAGCTGAGTTCACAAAGGCCTAGTAGAGTCCGCAGATGAGTGCGCAGACCCCTGTAGCTGAGTGCACAAGGCAGAGTCAGATCTATACTAGGTATTGAAAGTTAATAAAGAGAAGTTTACTCTGTGCATCTATTCTCGAATTTGTATTTTGATGTTATGCATTACTTTTACTTTGTTTATTTACTGCACGCAATTGATAAGTACTTGTATGAATTCTTATATATGAAAATAATCCAAGTAATCAGCTAACAGAGCCTAATTAAGGAAGACTTGGGTAAATAACACAGGTCGCACTACGGCTAGAACTACTCGAAGACAGTATCACATGGCGTGGGGTGCCCACTGGTGCACATAGCGTACTAACTGTGAAGGTTGGACTACGTACCAATCACCTCATATCAGACATCCCCAATGTGTGGAAACCTGGTTCTAGCACCCTCCCATACGACTTCAACTGAGACCTCAGTCTGTGCTCCACGGACTGTTGTCTAAAAGGCCAGTAGTACTGGGATTTTATTGGCTAAATAACTTCTAAACCTGGGTCAGGCCCCACTAAGCCAACACCGGAATATCATCATCAATCGATTGTCATTAGAGATAATATCATCAAGGAGCACATATCATCCTGGAACCACATCGTGGAACACATCTCGACCCGAAATCTCATGGGGGAGCTATACATCTTCAACTCCATATCAAGCAATACAATATCCAAACACACAAGGGAGCACATCTTGACCCTTGGATCTCATTATGGAGATCAATCTCAACCTAGAATTCCATAGGGTTATCTCAACCCATCCTATTTCCTATTGATCTTCCCATCGATGACCTGAATAGTCATGTGGTAGAATGCCTGCATCATAATCGACTTGGTTTATACATCCCAAGTACACTCTCAACTAGTTGTCCAAACGAGGAGCGGTATTCCAGACAAGCAATGCTTGTGGGTAAGATGCCAACTGGGTTATACTCTGCATCGACCAAACAAGGGAGCAACATTCTTCAACCTTATGAATATAGGGAATCAACATCTCCAACCTTATGGGTAGCATATAGGAGTCATACCCTATTTTCCAGAGTTCCCTTTGTGATGCAGGAAAGTGTTCCCTCTACGGACAGAGGCAACCCCTCTAGCCCTAGAGTGGGTCTAGTCACAAACAAGGACAAATCAACAATAACTTTCCTTAAACAGTCATAGTTGGATGCCTACCTCAACCGGTGGTTGATGGAGTTCCGTTGCACTGCTCCAGCTTCCGTTTCCTTCTCCTAATGAGTAATCAACCTGAAACAATGCAAAGGAAATACAACAAAACACGTAACTAAAACAACAATGATCTATTTACTCACCAAGTCAAGAAGTCATGAGCTATCAAGTACATTACATAGAAGACATAGGAAAACATCATTGATTGCATTAATAATGAAATAAGAGTAAGCTTACAACCAAAGTCTTGACGTCACAAGCCTTCTCAGAGGGATCCAACCAACATGTTCCTCAAGCATTCACTCTTTGAAGATGGATCTCCCAACATACAAGTGTCTCTCACTCACAAGTTTTACACAAGATTAAGGTAACTTCAAAACCTTCCTCAAGCTATCAACAATCCCACACTTGTCACACTCACACCAGCTATCTAGCAAACTCACAAATACTCACAGCACTATTAGCAAGCACTCCAAAGACTAAGAATTCCAAACTAGCATCACATAGCAATGGTGAGAGTTTAAATAGGAGAAGGAGTCTCCATGAAAGGTGGGAAGATGAGCTTATCTCCAAGGAAGGTAGCACAAATGATGGAACAGCCATGCCAGAGAAAGGACGACGACATAAACTAGGCCAACAACTAGGTCTGGAGTCATCTGGAAGGCCGATTGTTGGAACAAACTCGCCCAATCTGGATAATCGCGGGCACATAACTATTCTGTCGCGCTGACATCGCTATTGAATAACAGAGCTAGTCAGGTCATCGCTCAGAATTACAAGCGACGTTAGCGCTGGCACATAAAATCCGACCATCGCGGGAATCACGTCTACTTCCACGATGCCAGCGCTTTTGGACTGTTTTGGAGCACCCTTCAGCGCGTTTATTTATCCAAAAACCACAATGAGGTAGAAACCTTTGGAAAAGTGGGTCATTTGGCAACATCAGAGAGCATTTTTCTAAAATGAGCATGTACAACTTGGACACATGACACTGTAGGGAGACTGGAGTGAAGATAGTGACAAATTACTGTGTAACAGATGCCCCCTAAAGTATGAAGCCCGAGAGAGAGGGAGGGGTGAAATGCTTTATGAAACTGACTGAACTGGAACACCATCTGGAAGAACCTACACACAAGTACAACTGATATCTCTGATAATGAAGTACATGTAGTCTAGGCATGGGCGCAGCTATCCAAAACACATATGAACTAGGTCTGTGGTATGGACGCAGCCATCCAGCTAATGAGACCACGACGATAATAAAGGTATGGTCGAAGCCATCCATGAAGACTCAGGTATGGTCGCAGCCATCCATCAATGAGTCATGTAATCATAAACCAATCCACACAGCCTGAACATGTGTAATCTGAGTTCGGGGTCTTGAACCCATCCGATCATAGTACAAATTCTAACATGTGAATAGATGTGCTGAGTTTGAGCATGATAGAACATCGCTTGATTACCGGTCAATGATGGAAACCATTAACAAGCGCGAGAGAAACCACCAATAATGCCAATGGCTCTTAAGGTACTGTCTAGCACAATCCACGAAGTGTGAAAAAGGAGCTGAAGTCGAACACTCGTGGAATCGCCCAATCGATGACCAATGATGAAAGTCGACCGTCAGGTGTGAAGAACTTGCCATTGAGGCATGCAAGCTCTAAGGTACCAAAGGGGATCTCTAGATCAATCTCCTGGATAATGAGCTGATGTCGACAGGAGATGACCCATCGCAGGAGGGCCATAATTTTTCCCCCATCAATGACACGAGATAAGGAACAAGTGGTAGATGGCGAAATAGAGTATGAGAGGAGAAGACAAGGGTGTAAACTGCAGAAGGATTATACTCTTGAACATGTCAACGACACGAATCTGGAGGGTGGCAGCATTCAGGCATCAAGGGATGAGGGGCTTGATGGAAATGGCATGAATCAGATGGAATGAGGCTAGAATAATAACCCAAACCCGCGGAAGGCCAAATGACGAGGTATGGATATCCCAACCTAACAAGAAGCAAAAGTGTCGATGTTCAAGAGTGACTAGCTACCATAGACAATCAAAGATAAACTTGTTGCTGAGTCCAACCTAGTAATAGGCTAATGAGCCCTAGGAAGGAGAAGCTCGAGTCTCGTCATGGTGACGAGTCCAATGTTGTTAGGGTTTAACGAGTCCGACATAGGTAAAACTCGGAGACTTTTTCATGTTTAGAGAGTTTGAAAAAGACAAGGAAAAGAAAACTCCAAGGGGGCCCTTTTTCATAGAGTTGTGTCTCTCGAGCCCAAAAAAGTATAAAACGATACTCGAAAGAACCGCTTGACCATTACGATCAAGGAGTACTTTTCGTAGGTAGTGACTTCGACCCGAAAAGGTAGAAAAGCGGTCGGAAGCACATTGTTTCGCAACCAATAACTAGCCTGAAACGACAAAAACCTGGCAATATTTTTGTGTTTAAATGGTCGAAAAATAGCTTAAAAGCGACCGCCTCTCATTTGTTTTAATGATTCAAGAGGAAAACTCGGCAATCTTTTCATCTTTAAACAGTAAGAAAAGAGCTGAAAGAAGACCTCCATTTTATTCTCTTTAACGAGTCAAAAAGGGAAAAATACTTGGCAATCTTTTCATCTTTTACGAGTCAGAAAAGAGCTTCAAGGAGACTTGTCCTAGAGGAACGAGTGGTATAAAGGGTCGCAACTGGTTCCGGCAATGGTGGAACTATTCAAAACATGTAATGGTCAAGAGGCTAGCTAATAAAACCACTCATCGCTGTGGTCCCTCAGGAAAGGAAAAAAAACCAAGGGAAAGCACATGATCAGCCAAAGATATGGTGGCGATCAAATGAAACAACCAAGGATCATCTAGAAAAATTTAGAGGATAAACGGCAATTACGAGATGTAAATCGGGCATGGGTTCATTTTTACACAAGCTTGAACCATGGAGAACTCTGCTTGGATTTGGTTTCATGTTTACACAAGCTTGAAACGAAAAATAATGCTTGTTATAAGTTCACATGCCCCCAGCATAATGGCGCAAATCGAGGTACATGCCCCCAAGCTTCATTGCATTCAATGAGGTGGATGGAATGAAGGTTCACTTTTGAGATCTTGGAAAGACTCGACTTGGATTTTACGAGATCTTAATCAAAGACTTGATTTGGAAAGGGAGTTGTTTCATTTTTTAATGAGGTTGACACAGTAAAAGAACTATCCTCATAACCCTTGTTTCATTTTTTAACGAGGTTGACATAAGATCAAGAAACTATCCTCAGGCACCTTGTTTCATTTTTTACCGAGGTCGACACAAGAAAAGAACTATCCTCGACACTCCTTGTTTCATTTTTTAACGAGGTTGACACAGGAACAAACTATCCTCGTGACACCTTGTTTCATTTTTTAATGAGGTTGAGACAGGAACAAACTATCCTCGTCACCCCTTATTTCATTGTTTAACAAGGTTGACACAAGATCAAAACTATCCTCAGACACCTTTTCATGGGCCACACGAGAACATGGATCCCATGAGGTCTTCGCGGGATGGAAGAGATGCACTCTGGGAGGAATACATGTCAGGATGCACCAATGACAAATTGGGTTCCAATGCCCCCAGTACATGATGTACGAGACCATCTGCATGATCATCAACAGAGCCAGAGACAGAATGGGTAGCCACATAATTGACCTGTGGCAAGGAAGGTACTACTTGTGAGCAAGAACCAAGAGGGGATGAAAACTGCGCAGGAGGCACTGGGGGACTAAAGAATGATAATTTTTCTATGGTCACCATTCTTCCGTCATGTGGAAAACAAACCACATGGAAAGTGAAGAGACGAGGGTCCCCATGGCATAAACATAGTCACGGCCAAGGAGAAGACTGAAATCTAAAGCACCTTGGACAACCATGACGTCTATATAGACGGTTTTGCCGCCCAAAGTAACAAGAAGCTTTGGGAGGATCCCTAAAGGTTGACTGGTTCCTCCATAAAACACCAACAAATTCTGCATGACTGGCACAAGCTGTGGGGAGCCCAAATCTTGCCAAGTAGTGGAAGGCATAAGACTGACAGATGCACCCTCATCTAAGACAGTGCCAGGTACTGCCTTATCATAGGCATGTACTATAATCTAGAAAGGCACATGGGATGGAAGGAAAAATGTATTCAAATGACTCCAGTCGAAGGAAACGACTAAACTACTTGGTGGGAGAATCGTATGATTGCCCCCCTGCTCTATAAGAACCGAAGAAGGACTCTCGTGATTAGCAGGGATAGGAGGGTCATTCTTGGACTCGGGAGAATCTGACGAGATGAGAAGAACATGAGCATGACACTCTTTCGAAATAGAGTGATCAACAGGTGGTGAACCTAAGTTGACACTCTCCCCGACCAATGGGTGGTCTGGGATAGGCTTAGCATAACCAGGCTCGGAACGAGGAGGGAAAACAAGAGAAGAATATAAGTCAATCTCTTTGTCAATCGGGAGAGGGTCTGAAGAGAGCCTATGATAGCCAATGGGAAGTTGGGGTGAAGAAGCTGTAAGAATTTCCAAAATGGTGAAAGCTTTATCCATGAGCAGACAAGGTGAAGGGGATGGTTGCCTTCACATAGCCTACAGGGGAATCGAATCTTCCCTTCCTTATTACCATTGCTAGTTGATAGGGTAGCATCGCCATGAGATTTAGAGGACGATGAGGGGTGGGCCAAATCACGATACCATACATCTAAGATCCTAGGAATACCAAGACAATCACAAAGAAGATGGTCACCCTTGTACAATTTACAAGGAAACTTAACCTCTCGCGGAGGAGAAGAAGGTGGCCCGACCTAGGATGTACTTAGAGAAATAACTACACAAGTGGCCTTGGATTTATCAGACTTCTTCTCCTTCTCGTTCTTCTTCTTTTTCTTCTTAGTCTCCTGGTTACTGTAGAAATTTTGAATAATATGACACTTATTCACAGAGATTATCCTGATTATACACTATTGCGGAATTAAAAACAATGAAACATCAATCGCATGCACACATTAACACAATATGTAACCTGGGGAAAGCATATAGCTGAAAACCCCACACTATTTGTATATTATAATGATTGAGAACATGTAACAATACATAGTACAATACTCCTCGCAAGTACTCAGTACTATCTCCACCTGTTACACACAAACTAGCTTAGATCCAAATCAATCACAGGTTCAAATCTTCTCCACTGCTTGCCTGCCTCCACTGTGCAATACTGCATGAGAATAGATGATGAATGGATGATACAAACTCATATTTCCCTTGGTTGAACCATGCAATCCTCATTGGCAATACTCAATCCATTGGTTGTGAAAATATCATGCACAACTATAGTCACAACTAACAGCTGCCTTGCCCTTTCACTCACCTATAACACTTGTCTCCACTGAACTGTCCATGCACTGAGCTAACTGATGTATTCTTTAGTTGATTTATGAGTTAATAATTAGTGAATTAATTAATAATTAATTCACATCACTCATCACTAGTGTATTCTGCAGTTAGACTAAATACAATTAGTTTAACCAAGTCAAACTAAATACAACTCCATCAACTCCTCAATCAACTCCACCAAACTCAACCACTTGAGTTCTAACTGAATTCCATCATGCAATAGCTCAACTAACCCATAAGAAAAGCGTATTTCCTTCTGACAGCTGCATGTGCCACATCTGTAACTCGAACTGAAGTGCTCCAAGAGGATAAGATAATGTTTATAGTCCAAATATTATTAAGAGCTAATAATATTCGACTGCTCTATTTTTAGCCTGGCAGTCTAAAAATAGACTCCGCCCATATGTCTAAAAATAGAAGTCCATCTATTTTTACCAACATGACCAATCATCCACAAATAGCATCATGCAACTCATAGACCATGATTCATATGTCTAAAAATAGACCTAGTCTAAAAATAGACTTTGCGCCAAAAATAGTATGCGGGCCCACTTAGTGAAGGCGACTCCTTTTCACTAAGCTCCATCATCTTGTTGCATTTTCAAAACTCCCTCTCAACAAGATATGGATTATCTGCAACCCCTATATACTGAAACTCTGGAATGTTTTGCATGCAACACATTTGCCTGGTCCACTTGTTCCAACAACACTTGGAATAAAAACACTCCCAACTAACCACTCTGTTTGGCTAGGAACATACTCTGATGCTGAAGCTCTACCTGCTGCTAACAAGTGCTCCCTCTCTGACATCTGTGCTACTGCAACATCTCCATGCATCTCGCACCATTGCACACTTCTCTGTGCCACCTATCACTATGCAAAACACTTGTGTCTCTCGCATTGCTGTAGCCTGCTAACTATGCGTTGTCCTGGGATTCCCTGCACTATCACTCTCTCTACTGCACCATCCGCATTTGTCTCTACCCAATCAGTCAGTTCCTGCTACTCCACATCGGGGCTCCCATAGCAAGGTCTCATCCAAGAGGTTGGGTACCTCAAGGATCCTGCCCCTCCTCCTTGGGATGATCATTCTACATCGCCCCACCTCCTACCTAGAGGTATGGCTGCATGTGATCCCTCAGCTCACCTGGCTCGAAGTTTCCCCCTACTAGAGGTCTCTGCATGAGTAGATGTCTCTACTCGATCTCCTCTTAGCTTCCCTTGTTATGGCTGCTCCACAACCTCCTGAAGCTGCTGCACCAATCGTGGCTCCTCTACAATTGTCCGAGACTTCTTCTGGCTCTACATGTTGAGAGGCAATATACGCTCCCTCTCAACCACCAAGTCTCCATCAGTTGCCTCATTGGTCAAGGCTTTGCATGCATCTTGAACCTCAAGAGCATACAGGTTCTTGACCTGTGAACCAATCTGTTTCACCTGTCTAGTGATGATGTGTCTAAGGAAAACCTTTCCCTTACTAAAGACTACATCATAGCCTCCATATTCTAGCATCGCGATCGACACCAAGTTTCTCTTCAGTCCTGGTACATACTTGACATCGGTCAAGATAAGGCGAGCCCCCTGCTCCCTCTGAAAAATAACTGTTCCTACACCTGAGACACTATACTTCTCATCATTACCCATCACTATGAGTATCTGGAGATATTTCTCCTCCAAATTACTGAACAAACTCTTGTCACTTGTCATGTGGAAAGAGGCTCCACTGTCAAGAAACCAACCACTTCCCACCATGGATGAAACCATGCATGCGAAGAGTGTGAAATCCAACTCAAACTGTGAAGCAAGTGCCTCACCTTCAGATCCTTCCCCAGATCCCTTCTTGGATTTCCTTCGTGGACAATTTGCAGCACAATGGCCCACCTCATGACAACGAAAGCATCGCACTTTCGATTTGTCAACCTTCTTCCCATCATTGGAAGAACTGGATTCGGAAAGAGAACCCTTATCCTTCCCCTTCTTTGCTTTGGTAGCCAAAGCACAATTTTCTTCATCATATGCCTTTGATGAAGATCCGTCCCTGGTATTATGCCTGATCTCCTCTTGCACAAGATCTGACCAAAGTCTCTCCCATCCTGGCAATTTCTCCTGGCCATTGACAGAGTCCTGATAGGAATGCAAACTCTTCAGAAGACCAAGGAGAGCCAAGCTCACCAAGTCCTCATCATCGACAGTCACCCCCACACTTCCCAGCTCATCCGGGCACTGGGTGAACTTCGTGAGATACTTGGGCATACTGTCTCCATTCTCACACTTAATGTTTCTGAGTTTATCCTTGAGTGCCAACTTCCTCTGGTCACTCATGCTTTGGAATAAATCTGTCAACGCTTTCCACATCAAGTATGGAGAAGCCTTTCCATGCAGGCTGGATACAATGTGATCCTTCACGCCCTCCAATAGAATCCTTCGAAACTTTGTTGTCTTCTTTTGCCATACCTCAACGTGAGTAGCATTAGTAGGCTTTGGGACCTCAGCCTCTATGAAATCCTTCAACCCATTGTCATCTAACACCGCCTCCATCCTGTCTTTCCATGCAATATAATTCAAGCTTCCCTCAAGGGCATACTCCAATCGCAATCCGTTGAAAGACATTTCAACTTTGACACCAAGAAAACAATGTTGCAAATTCGAATTCCACCAACTCAAAACTCAACCGCTTCTGATATAAAATTCGAGAGAACAAAGTATTTCTCATACAGAGATTGACTATATGGGCTTTTACCAGATATCTCACCTTCCAAAGGAAGGATGAATCCAGAGGCTACCTGGCCTGATTACAGACTCTACCTGAAGAAATAAAATTTAACCACTTTCTGAATAATAGATCTGATGATCAACTCTACTCTGATACCATGTAGAAATTTTGAATAATATGACACTTATTCAGAGAGATTATCCTGATTATACACTATTGCGGAATTAAAAACAATGAAACATCAATCGCATGTGCACATTAACACAGTATGTAACCCGGGGAAAGCATAGAGCTGAAAACCCCACACTATCTGTATATTATAATGATTGAGAACATGTAACAATATATAGTACAATACTCCTCGCAAGTACTCAATACTATCTCCACCTGTTACACACAAACTAGCTCATATCTGAATCAATCACAGGTTCAAATCTTCTCCACTTCTTTCCTACCTCCATTGCGCAATCATGCATGAGATAGATGATGAATGGCTGATCGAAACTCGTATTTCCCTTGGCTGAACCATACAATCCTCATTGGAAATACTCAATCCATTGATTGTGCAAATCTCATGCACAACTATAGTCACAACTGACAGTTGTCTTGCCCTTTTACTCACCTCTAACACTTGTCTCCACTAAACTGTCCATGCACTGAGTTAACTGATGTATTCTTTAGTTGATTTATGAGTTAATAATTAGTGATTTAATTAATAATTAATTCACATCACTCATCACTAGTGTATTCTGTAGTTAGACTAAATACAACTAGTTTAACCAAGTCAAACTGAACACAACTCCATCAACTCCTCAATCAACTCCACCAAACTCAACCATTTGAGTTCTAACCGAAGTCCATCATGCAATAGTTCAACTGACCCATAAGAAAAGCGTATTTCCTTCTAACAGCTGCATGTGCCACATCCGTAGCTCGAACTAAAGTGCTCCAAGAGGATAAGTTAATGTTTATAGCTAATAATATTCGACTATTCTATTTTTAGCCTGGTAGTCTAAAAATAGACTCCACCCATATGTCTAAAAATAGAATTCCATCTATTTTTACCAACATGACCAATCATCCACAATTAGCATCCTGCAACTCATAGACCATGATCCATATGTCTAAAAATAGACTTTGCGCCAAAAATAGCATGCGGGCCCACTTAGTGAAGACAACTCCTTTTCACTAAGCTCCATCATCTTGTTGCATTTTCAACAGTTACTAGATATGGAGCTTTCACCAGGCGAAGGAGGAGACGAGGAGGAAGAAATAGGAGAAGAAGGCATAGGCTCAACCTTGGAATCAACATGTCTTGGTTCAGATGAAGGAGACAGTGGAACAGGAGTCATGACACTCGGGACCACTGACGTGGAAAACAACGATACGAGCAAACCTATGGTTATCCCAAGTAATGACAATGTTGCCATATATGGAGCACCGGCATTTCCAAAAGGCGGAAATTGACCAGGATTTCCATCTGGGGGAAGACCTTGGCCGGTAGATTCGGGGAATGTTGCCATCAAGAACGAGCCTGAAAACACTCGAATTGTAATGAAAAACTCTAACTGTTACTAGGAATATTTCGTGGGAAAATAAATTTTATGACACAGGAACAAAACTTGACCTTTTCATGTTTCAAGAGTCGAGAAAAGGACGAAAATGTGACTTTATCTCTTTCGAGGTTTAATGAGCCTGAAAGGACAAGTGCTTAGATGGACCTTTTCTTTTAAGGAGTCTGAAAAGGAACGAAAGTCACTACTCTGGAGAACTAGGCAAAAAGGTTTACGAAACAAATCCGTAAAACTCCATATACACCTTGGCAGTCATATGAAAACCAAGGACTTTGCGTACGGCAGTCAATCTTCCTGAATGTTGTGTTCAGTGCGTTACAGCTTGTAAGGCAGCAGACACGGCTTCCTATGGATAAAGGATGATAACCTAGTGGGCTCTCCCAACATATACTCAACGGTACATGGGAGCACAAATCCGTGCTAAACCACTATTGAGTCACAAAAGGAGGAATCACCCAACCTTGAGTGGAAACAAAAGTGACTAGGTTTAACGACGCCGGAGCACGTCTCTAGCCTAGACTTCTAAATAGTGTGTGTTATGTTCCAATGCATTGTTAGATTTATTCAGTTCATTTTAAAGTTGATCTTGGATTATGTTTCAGTTTTCAGGCCTTACCGTATGTATATCAAAAACCTAGGATGCAGCTAGAATGAGTAAAGCATCTTTCATTTCGATGAACACCTACTTACAGAAAGGTAGAGAGTTCATTACCAAACCAAGACAAGCGAATGAAACCACTAATAAACACAATGCATCAATACACTAATCTCACGATGCATCGATACTACTAATGAAAGATTTAAAATTTGCTTTCCAATTTCTCAAACATGAAAATTCGTAATGCAAATGTACTTTCACTTTTGTATGCTAAATGAATCCAAACTGTTGATTTTTTTTTTGAATTTAAATATAAACAAGCAAGTGTGAACTGATCGATCCAAACAATTGTGATCTATTCTTGGTAGTGAAGAAAATGAATCAACATAAAAAATTGGTTCAATAATCGACACTAAAAATCAACCAGAAACAAGTAGTGAAAAAGCCTCAAGCAAATCAATAAGAGGGTTGTGGATGAACCTTGAACAGACAAGTAACCCAAGCAAACAGTTTCTTGACGAAACTTCTAAAGGGATAGGTCACATGGTCTAAAAAAAACAAGACTCACTCAAATGAAATCAAAGTGACAATACCCTAACCAAAAGCATTTAAAACAAGCTAATGAGAGACAAGAAACAACATGGGATAAGCAAGACTGATGAATTCAGGAGGTAAAGTCATAAAAACAACTTTTCAGGAATCATCGCAAGTTGTACACTGACAACTAGAGATGTCATCGCTATTTTTACACAGACAAACCGAGATGATCGCGAAAAAACACGTATTTTCTGCGATGATGCGATTTCAAGAGTCGTCACAGGAATTTAGCTAGCAACCCAAGATCATCATGGGTAAAAAGCTACAAAGTGGCGATGACATCGCAAATGTAAGGCTTTTTTCCACGATGATGCAAAAAACAATGACAAATGAACAAAAACTCCTGAACCAAAAATAGTCAATCCTTCAATTAAATAGAGGTACTTCCCAAATCAACCCAGGAAGCTCAAAAGACTGATAATGAATCCCCAAACTTCAAAAGAGACCAAATCAAAAATCAAAACAAGAGCAAAAAAGAAAAGAACAAAGGCCAAAGTTCGAATCCCTAGCGCAGTCACCAATTTGTGATGCAGGAAAGTGTTCCCTCTACAAACAGAGGAAACCCCTCTAGCCCTAGGGTGGGTCTAGTCACAAACAAGGACAAATCAATAATAGCTTTCCTTAAACAGTCATAGTTGGAGGCCTACCTCAACCGGTGGTCGATGGAGTTCCGTTGCGCTGCTCTAGCTTTCGTTTCCTTCTCCCAATGACTAATCAACCTGAAACAATGCAAAGGAAATAAAACAAAGCACGTAACTGGAACAAAAATGATCTATTTACTCACAAAGTCAAGAAGTCATGAGCTATCAAATACATTACATACAAGACATAGTAAAACATCATTGATTGCATTAATAATGAAATAAGAGTAAGCTTACAACCAAAGTCTTGACGTCACAAGCCTTCTCAGAGGGATCCATCCAACATGTTCCTCAAGCATTCACTCTTTGAAGATGGATCTCCCAACATACAAGTCTCTCTCACTCACAAGTTTTACACAAGCTTAAGGGCACTTCACAACCTTCCTCAAGCTATCAACAATCTGACACTTGTCACACTCACATCAACTATCTAGCAAACTCACAAATACTAACAGCACTATCAGCAACCACTCCAAAGACTAAGAATTCCAAACTAGCAGCACATAGCGATGGTGAGAGTTTAAATAGGAGAAGGAGTCTACATGAAAGGTGGGAAGATGAGCTTATCTCCAAGGAAGGTAGCAGAAAAGATGGAACATCCATGCCAGAGAAAGGAGGGCGACATAAACTAGGCCAACAACTAGGTCTGGAGTCATCTGGAAGGCCAACTGTTGGAACAAACTCGCCCAATCTGGATAATCGCGGGCACATAACTGGTCTGCCGCGCTGACATCGCTATTGAATAACAGAGCTAGTCAGGTCATCGCTCAGAATTACAAGCGACGGTAGCGCTGGCACATAAAATCCGACCGTCGCGGGAATCATGTGTATTTCCATGATGGGAGAGCTTTTGGACTATTTTGGAGTGCCCTTTAGCGCATTTATTTAGCCAACAGCTGCGATGAGGTAGAAACCTTTGGAAAAGTGGGTCATTTGGCAACATCAGAGAGCATTTGTCTAACATGAGCATGTACAACTTGGACACATGACATAGTAGGGAGACTAGAGTGAAGACACTGACAAATGACTGTGTAACAACCTTAACCCCACGATCCATCCATCTCAATTCCTCACCTTGGGAGCTCACACACGAAGGAAGAGTTGGCTTAGTGTCCTCGAACAATGTTGCTATCATCATACTCAAATATGGTATCATATTGTCTCAATAGAAGTTATTTCTTGTTCATATAGGACATCAAATCAAATATCATGTTAGAACATAAATAACTATATAAATCTCAAAAGGATACCATAATCATCCTCCCTCTCAAGGAGGTGCCAACCACAAGCTTGATCTTATTTCTAATACCTGCATTATCTCAATATACGAGAGTATCATAGTCCCAACTATAAATATGGGAATTTATTCCAATCGGATCTATGTCATCACAACGTATCCATGTCATATGTAGATCATGCTCATATAACTCTCTAAGTAGCTTCTTCATCCTACCTCACAACTAGCCATGCTAGCAACATTGTACTCATCCTCAATCATACTATGGACCTGTCATCCAAGATATCATGGAAGACCTTATACTAAAGAAGCAGCCAAATGTACTTAACAATAATATCTATCAACAACAATACATCCATGCAGTCACATATCATAGGAGAAATATCTCAACCTAAAAAATAGAATATCTCGTGTAAATATTTCAAAGGATGCTTGGTAGAAAATCTATCTGAATTAAGCGACTCACTCATGAATTTACTCAAGTTCTATGCACATCATATATATATATATATATATATATATATATGGATGTTCAAAACAAAACATCAATTCTTCAATCAATAGTAAGATGTCATGTCAAGTTCAACAACATCTTTAAACTTCAAATAGGAGTATCCAAGGATGTGCATTTTCATTATTCAAATATATTTTTCAATGGCTTTCCAATATAGAATTTCTTTTCCAAATTCCAAAAATTGATTCATCATGCCATGATACATCATTTCAATCTTCAGAATTTATCTCCCTCTGATTTAGATCATCAGAGGCTCATCACCTATCAAGAGTAGGCCATCAAGATGTAAAACCAAAACCATAATCAAAATTAAAGCCATACCTTGGAACTCATCATCCTGAATTCAACTGATAATTGTCAAACGTAGACATACTTGGATTGGGGAGCTTGCTTCATGCAATTCTCTAAACATAATGCCTTACTAAGCTATCATAATCAACCTTACATAAATCAATGTTGTACCACCACATCAACAGAGTCAACTTATCAAAGTTTAAAAGTCAGATCATAACCATTATCAAAGTCATCAACATCACAGTATTGGTTCTTTCAACCAGGAGATAGGTGGAGCTCATATCAAATATTGACTAACAAGTTGTAATCATTCATGCAATATCAATCCAAACTTTTTCAGGTCATTCTCATAAGTCATTTATGTCGCTAGGTGCAAATGAATACACCAAGGCCGAGTCATGTAGGTTTCAATTTCATGTTGAATGAAAACTATCAATACCTCAACCATTGTTCTAGGAATAAGGATGCCAATACAAAAACATTTTTTTGAATACTCACATAACTCATTATGCCCACATAGCATAGACATCAAGGCAAATCAACAATTTTCAAATCAGATCATAGTCATCAGGTCAAGTCCAAATTGGTTATCATGGAGAGATCTATAGTCAAAGCATATCTTAATCGTCAATTCAAAAATCAAAGTTATTGTAAATTAGCATGACACAACACTAAATATTTCTCATTTATATCAATCAGCTAAATCATGCCAACCTCTTGTAGCACAAACATAGTGACATGTCTATGTGTATGCCCCAGTCACCTACTAACACAAGTTCATTCTACATGTTCATGTTATGGAAAACATTCAAGCTTTTCCTTCTTCCATATCTTACTATTATCTGCAACACATCTATGGAACTGGAATCTTCCAGGCGACCAAAGGATTTCATGCACAATACTTCATTTTTATGTGATCAACAATTTAACCCAACAACTTTAGAAATTATATTACAGTGGTAGAAGATGTCAAAGACACCTTGATTCAGAGTTCATACAACTTTAGAAAGCTTCATATTATGTTCAATTGTAGTCAAACAGATGTACGCTCCCTTCAGGTTAGCATGGGAGTGTCTTTAGCTACCTGTACGCTATCTGAGCCTTATCATGCATGCATCCAGGGACGATATTTCCCAGTTTAGTCTCTGTGTCTAGAGTAGAGACCTTAATTTCTGTACAACCATCAGATCTGAGACTTTGTTGCAAATCAATTATGTAAGATGCACATAAATCATACTTCAACAGTACAAAATTCCATTATTAATAAGAGGAATAATCTTGAGAAGAAATTCTCCCTCTGACTGATAATCTATGTCATCAACCTGTCTCTACTAGAGTCAAGAAACAATAGATCTATTAGATCATAAACATATATCCATCACAGCTATCAACATCATGGCATCAATCTTTCATCAAAGGTTAGACTTAAAGCAAAATATAGATGCAACATTATATCTCAAAGATATGAGCACTTTCTATCAAGTTACTTCATCAAGTCAAGGCATTCAGTTTAACCATATGTCATCAAGACATGACCACAGTAGTAAGTGATCTAGAATATCAATCTCATAGTTATACCTCTACCATCAAGGCTACGATGCTTATCATGATGAATGAGATCAAGTAAGTTCATTCAATAAAAATTTATCAAAACAATGAGAGTGGCAATCTCTCTTTCCATATGCGTTCATCATACTTATCACAAGCATTATCAGCATAATCATGTATAAGAGTCAATGAGCTATCCTTTTATATGAAACCCATCATGACATTTATGAAGAGTATCACTTACTAGAGTCAAGGTGTTAGCCTTCTTTATAGGATCAATATGCCCAATGGATGGATGTTATCAAATCATCAAGTGTATCAATGTATCAATAAGATAGGCTCATAGAATTCAAGAAGATCAAAATGTTCAATACCAGGTGCATCACTCCATCATTGGAAACATAGATCCAAGACGCTTTCATATGCATATATGGTGTGTTACACAAAAATATCGTCACCATGATTATTTGCAGTCATTATGGGTCTATCATCACTTGTATTGTCCTCCTAAGCAAGTCTCAGACCTTAGCTCTTCAAGTCAAGCTTTGAAAATGAGAGAAAGACATTGAAAATCAATAAAACTCTGGTTCCGCACTTTTTCTCACTATTGCCTGTGGTTCCGCACCTTCTGTTTACAAAAACTGCGGACCTGCCCGCTCTGTCCCTAAAGGTGTGGGTGCGGACCCCTATGAAAGTCAAAAAGGTGCAAGTTTATTCTAAAAAACTCACTTTGAGTTAATTCTAGATGATTCTATTTTGATGTGGATTGGTCGCTCTTAGGTGGTTCATGCATCCCAAAAGAGAAGGAGCTAATCCCTTGATGAGAGGAGCTATCCCTTTGAAGGAGGGCTTTATCCCTTTGAAGGAGGACCTAGTAACTTCCCTCCATTGCACTATAAATTTAGGCATTGGGCTGGTTTCTAGGGAGGTTAGAAGCTCAACATTTTTGAGGGTAAATGCTGGTGAAATTAACACTTCCTAGTTGAGCTTAAGAGGAGAGATCACATACTTTTTTGGCTTCATTGGGAAGAGAGTGAAACTTGTCAAAGTAGAGGAGACTTCTTGCTGGACCCTGGGAGGAGCTTGTACAGTGTCAAGGCACAGGTTGTAAAGTTCTTCTTGATTTGAATTAATACAATCAAACTCATTTTTCTCAACAAGTGTCTCATGTCATTTGTTTCATGAATTCGTTGACTTTCATGTTAAATATGTTTTATGACATTGGCTTTTCAGGTGCTATTTAATTTGTTTGCCTTGTTTGTGTTTGCAGATTCGCGACAAAGGAACTCATTTGGATCAAAGGAGCGAAGGCTTCCACAAACTTGCGTTGGACCTAAGGTAGGCCTAAAACAATTGTTTGCCCTTGTTTATAAAAGCATATTTAGAGAAAGATAGTGTGTGATTGGTTTGCTTGTCATTAGGTCTTCTTTAGATTCTAGGAAGGTCTATCTTGTCCGCAAGATCGACTTATTCCATGTGACAAAATGGCGACTCCACTGGGGATTTGATTTTTTCCTTATTTTCACTTTGACCTGAGAAACTGTGTTTTTGTTTCTGTTTTTGGCTTGTTGTGTGTGGAATTGGGTAGAGTTTGTAGATCCAGGGTTATTTTTCGTTTTTCATAATTTTGGGAGAGGACCGCACCCTAGCCTTTTGACACAATGCATACTTATCCGCACTTTTTCTTTTAGCACAGAGCAGTACCGCACATGTGTTAACTGTGGGCCTGCAGACCCTTTCAAAATTTTGAAAAACCTAAGATTTCCTCTGTTAGTCAGCTTAGTTTTTGTTTAGAAGTTATTATCGACTGCCCATACCTGCATATAACCTGTCAAAAGCTTTCCTTAGGTTGATTTCATTGGTGTTAGGGTTTTAGGTGAAATTCCTAGGAGTTTTGCTTGTTGGGTTTGTTTTTCATTTTGGTCTTGTAGTAGCTCTGAGCTTAGAAGTTGTAGGGACCTCAGATCACCTTGGTGTCTACCAACCTTCTTATGAGTCTGACCATTTATGAAATATCCCCTTGTTGAGGAATCCGCTTTGGATTTTCTCTTTACAAAACTTCGAAAAGCTTGTGTTTAAGAGTTTGGATTTTCATTTTTAAAAAGAAAACAAAATTGGTTGTTTTTTACTGATTTGTGATTCTGCATAAATTGGTCCTTAGCTTGCATCTGGCTAAGTAAAAAATCCTTAAAAATACATCTTGTAGGCTTTGACTTCAAATAGGTTTTTATATTTTATAGATCTCAAAGTTAGTCGTTTGCATAGTTTTGAGTGTTTTATATAAAATTAAAAAAATCTCTTTTGGAAAAAGTTTGTTTTTTGTAGTGGTTGAGTGCTTTGAAAAGAAAAGGGAAATTTTTGTGAAATAACTAGTTGTCTCGTTTTGAGTGCATTGGAAAGGACAAAATCTCTTCTTTTAATTTGTGTGTTAAGAAAGATTTGTGTTTACAAAGTATTTTGCATTCTCAAACTCTTTCATAGCTAGAAGTTCATCGAAGAGAAAAGATTGTTTAAATCATCTTAGGTGCATTTTTAGTGATTTTGAGTCGAGTCTTCATACCACGAGTTTCATCTCCGCACCTTTTGACTTAAACAAAAACCAATAAAAATAACGCTTAAAGTAAAATTCATCTAGCAACATTTTTATTTCTAGGGCTCTGATACACCAACTTAGCTTAGGCTAGTGTCTTGGAGTAGGAGAGTAATTAACTCTCCAAGACAGTAAAAACAAACCAGTAGTTGTATCTTGTGGTAGGGAAGAAATCCAATTGTTGCATTTATGCTTTGGGAAAGCTCCTCTTAAAGGAGAAGCACGAGATCGTGTCCGAAGTAGTGTGGGAATCAATCCTTCCTCATTGGGAACGACGCCAGATATTCACGTATTAAAAACGGTAAACCTCGGATTAACCATTGTCGAGGAGCCTGGGGTCACTTGTTGGTAAACCATGGATTATGTCAAGGAGCCTTCAAGAGGATTGAGCTTGCTACTCTGCCCTTGCGTGCGTATCAGATCGTAGACTGTTCCCCAGGTATATTTGTTTTAGTTGGTAACCTTAGTGGCCATATTCTTTAGGATTCTTCCTAAGGTGACAGTGGTGGGAAGATCCCACTGTACCTGGAGCAGACGTTGGCTAGAATCACTTGGATTTTCTAGGGGATTCTCTTCACTCGAGACGGTTAAGTGGAGGAACTTGTGCCAGTCTATTCATTAAGCAGGTTGTTGGGGTAACTGTTCCAACCGCCATTTCTGTATTGAACTCTGCGACGTTGGATTTCATCACCAACTAGTGTTTTCAGTACGGAAAGTTACTGTTTGTGTGTGTTTGATCTCCTAGATTCTTTAGGCGTGTGATTCAAATTTGTTTGGTTCTTTAGAGGCTTTAGGTGGTTTTCATTGAGATTTTACTTTGTTTGTGTGTGAAGTAGTTAAATGTTTTAATCGTGGCTGAATTACCGAGGAAGTCCCGTAGACTTCGGGGCCAACCTCCTGAGTTTTCACCAAGCCATCCTAAAGGGTTGAAAGTCCTCGTAACTCCTAGAGACAGTAGAGTTGGGTCACCTGAAGAAGGAGAGTCTTCTTTGGTGGTACATCCTGATTTTCAAGCTTTAGTAGCAGATTATAATCCACAATCAGTGTCTGTTTCCGAAGTTACTGGTAGCTTTTCATCTAATAGTGATATAGGTGAGGAACCTGAAATATCTGAACCTGAAAGTGAATTTGCTGCTACTCCGACATCGGGGTTTGCTTCTCCAGCTTCTAGTGGTCTTGGTTCGCCTAGGGTAGAAAGAATAATCACCCAAGATCTTCCTTCTGGACTTATATCTATTGAAGAAATTGCTACTCCGGAAGAAGAAGTAGGCATCCCTATCCCTGAAAATCAACCTGTTATTGAGCTAAGGGAGCGTGAATCAATTTTTTACAGTCCACCTAGGAGCAGTACTTGGTATATTTCTTTGACTAATTTCTTAGAAAACCTAGGGTTAAGTTTTTCACCACCTCGTGTTCCTTATCACCCAACACCTAGAGGTTATTATCCTCTGTTAAATATGTCAAGACAGTCGTCCATGTTTACTCAATCGCCCGAATCCTTTTTGTACGGCGGTCCTTCTGTTCCCTCTGGGTATCAGTCACTCTCTGGTACTTTTTCGGGAGCATCTCCTCAACCCATTGAACAAGGGTTATTAACTGGAAGTAATGGTACTAAGTCGTTGAGCATAGAAGATATTCTCATGACGTCAAGTTCTATTCCCAATCCTCAACCTCAAGGTGGCCAGTTACCGCCTAGGGGGTAGCTTCAATTATCGCCTGGGGGGCAACCTCAAGGTACCCAATTTGCGCCTGGGGGGCAACCTCAAGGACAATACATACCTACGGGGCAGTACGTTCCTCAAGGTCAACCCCAGACTCAATATGTACCCCAAGGTCAACCCCAGTATCAATTTATACCTCAAGGTCAACCCCAGTATCAGTACGTGCCTCAAGGGTATCAACCCCAAGGTCAGTACTCGAACCAAGGTTTCCAACCACCCTCTGGTCAATCATATGTTCAAGGAACAGGAAATGTAACTTTGAATTATCAATCCTACCCTCAACCCGGTTATGGTCCTCAATTTTCTCAACCTGTTATGGGTCAGTACCCCGGAATGAATTTAGGGTGGGATCCATCACAAACTCAACAAGTGTTGCAGCCAAATGTACAGTTGTCATCTCAAACTGGACAACCCTTAGTTTCTGGTACACCCCAGCAACCTGTCCAGTCTAATATTCAAACTTCTGTACCTTCGGTAGTTTCTCAGCCTGGGCCTAGTACGCCTCGTACTCCGCCTCAAACGACTGCTGCATCTGCCGTAACATCTGTTCAATCTACCCCACCTACTTCTGGAGTATCGACAGCTCTGGTTTCTACTGTTCTTGTATCTACTCCTCAGACATCTTTACCACCATCTGGATCCATGATTCAAACTTCGGTTCAGATGCCTGTAGGACAACCTAGTTCAAGTACGGTTGTCACAAGTCAACCACAATTTACTTATCAACCATACCAGGGACAATACCAATTCGGTCCTGCTGTGCAGCAGCTAGTCTATCAGTATCAACCCTACCCTGGGTACACTTATCAACAACCTCAACAACCCCAGTATGGTCCGGTCAATCCTGGTTTTCTGGGACGATACAATATCCCAAATGCAATTCCTATTCCTAGTTATCCTGGATATCCTCCTCCTGGGACTGGTCTCATGACCCAGAGTTTTAGGGACCCTATTCGTCAGTTACCGTTTATCGCAAATTTGGACTTTCCTGACTTGTCGCACCTAACGAACGATCCCATTAATTATCTTCCGTTTTGGCCGCCAATGCTGAATAAGTTGCCTAGTGATATTCCTAAGTTCGAAGGAAAATCAGGAGAGGACCGGTCGAACCATGTGATGACTTATCACCTCTGGTGTGCGTCTAACTCCATTTCAGATGATTCGATCTGTCTAAGACTTTTCCAGCACACTCTAATTGGTCTTGCGGCCAAGTGGTATATTGAGTTATCACGAGGCACTTTTTATAATTTTAGTTAGTTAGCTACCTCTTTTTTAACTCATTTTTAGTTATCGGTCAGATATGACAATGGCACGGAATTGTTAACTTCGTTAAAGCAATCGACGTCCACTTACATTTCAGATCATATTCATGAATGGAGAAGTCGACGGCGCTTAGTGAAGGTTTTTATTCCGGATAAGATTTTGGCTGAGTGGTTTGTAAAGTCTTTGTTGCCAAAGATCACTGAAGATGTAGCTAAAGCTGGAGTTGTTACTGAGGAGCAAGTAATTGCTCAAGCACAGTACCTTGACTTGGTCTATACTCAGTTAGGTACGTTACATGAGAAAATCCCTGATCTTCCCAAGAAAAATCAAATCACTACAACTCCTTCGGGATCTCATGACGCTGATGGTATGATTGGGATGGTTAACACTAAGAGTAAGAAGAATTCTTCCAAGAATTCTTCTCCTATCATAACCTTTCCTGATTCCCCGACAGGAGATTCTTCTGCGGAGATTTCCGCCGATATTCACGTTGTAGAGTCATCTACAGCCAAATCAAAATCTGATGGGAAGAAGAAAGGAAAGAAGAAGAATAAAACGGACAAAAATTCAAAGGAGAAACCTGAAAAATCGGAATCCAATGATGAAAAACGCAAACCTCGTTATCCTTGTCTCATTTGTGACGATGAACATTTTACAAGAGACTGCCCTCATTGTGCAGAGGTTGCGAAGATTATCAAAGGTTCCCAAACGCCTACTGTTTTGAAGGATCCTTTTCCAGCTCAAGATAGTAAGATGATAGGTTCTTCCTCGAGTGCCAATGAAGAACCCATCTTGATGATGTCCCATGTTAGGATTACGACTTGATCGCATGATTATGGTAGTAAAAGTCTTGTTGATGGTAAAGAAGCAGAAGCTTCTCATTCTAATCCATCAACCTCAGCTCCCGGTTCCGATCCACTACAGATCGAGAAACCTAATCCAGACTGGGTAATCAAACCGCCCGCCAAGGGTATACTTCGAAAGTCAGCTTTCAATCCACATGCGACAGCGGCTCAGAACTATAACATTGTTGAGGATTTAGCTGTTTCACCCTCAGCAATGTTGGCTTTGGAAGTGTTGCAATCATGTCCAGCACAGGGTAAATTACTTTTGTCGGCTATAGGAGCTATTGACGTTCAGGACTCGAACCTAATAATTTTAGATCTAGAAAATAGTACACCACGCTTACCTCATCAAATGGCTTTCCAAATTCCAGTGATAGTAAAAAACAGGCCTATTCATCGGACTGTGATTAATGAGGGAGCCTCAACGTGTATTATGTTGATACAGTGTTGGAGATCACTTGGTTCTCCTTCGCTAAATCAATCCCCGACGATTCTTAAGGCCTTTTATGGCCGTGGGTTTCATCCTTTTGGCATTCTACAGGATTTGCCTATAGGGGTTGAAGGAAAAACCATTAATCTAGATGTGGAGGTGGTTGATGCCCCTCTAGATTACAACCTTCTCTTGGGTCGAAGTTGGTCTTACGCTATGATAGAGGTTGTTTCATCGGTCTTTCGGGTTATTAAGTTTCCTCATAATGGAAAGATCGTAACAATAGAGTAGCTGGCTTATTTTTCATCTGACCCAGCCTCTTCTGAAAGTATTCAACATGTCGGTAAAACGACTATCCCGTATAAGGATGTTGGAGTAGGACTAGTTAAAGATGTCGGTTTACTGGGAACTTTTCCTTTTCCTCCGATCAACGCATCGTCTTCATTTGCAACCATTCATATGATTACGTCAGACACCATTGTTTATGATGATCCTTGGATCATTCCTTCTGAATCTAAGATAGACTCATTTGGTGATGTCATGCCTTTGAGTCCATATGAAATTGCGTATGAGGCCGTGCAATCGTTTACCGACCCATCTTCAACCGAAATTGACTTAATGAATGTGGTCCGTGAAGAATCACTTTTCACATCAAGCTCGGATTCAATCACGTTTTCTGAACTTATTCACTCTGATGAGCAAATTCTTGAAATCCTATGTGTAGATGATTTACCATGGGAAGATCTCCATCACAGATCTTCATTTTTACCCGAGAATGATAATTTTGAAAATGATTTTTCATCAATTTTTACGACTGAATATGTCAAGGAACCTCAGAATCCAATGAAACATCGCGATTCAGAGTTAAATTTGGGAAACATCTCTCGAACTGTTCCTATTGACATTTCGGTTAAGCCTGGAATTGTTAAGAACATTCATATAGGTACCTCGTGTACAGATGACGAGATTCAAATATATAAGGCCCTATTTCAAGAATTCCACGACGTGTTTGCCTGGTCCTATGAGGAAATGCCAGGAATTGATCCCGCGATTGTTGTTCATGAGATCAAGACTTACCTGGACGCTAAACCCGTCCAGCAACGTTTGCGTCAGATTCACCCAAGAAAAGCTGCTGCAATTAAAGCAGAAGTTGAAAAATTACTGAAAGCAGGTTTCATTTATCCGATCTCGTTAATGGATTGGGTATCGAATATTGTTCCGGTTAACAAAAAGCAAGGAACAATAAGAATATGCATCGATTATAGGGACATTAATCGAGCCTGTCCAAAGGACAATTACCCAACTCCCTATATCGATCAAATCATTGATGATTGTGCCGGCAGCGAAATATTCTCCTTCATGTATGGTTTTTCCGGATACAATCAAATCAATATTCTACCTGCCGATCAACCCAAAATGGCGTTCATTTGTCCATGGGGGACATTTTCTTATTGCAAATTACCTTTTGGGCTCAAGAATGTCGGAGAAACTTTTCAAAGGGCCATGTCTTATGCGTTTCATGACATCAAGCACATTGTGAAACCCTATCTCGATGACTTGTCTGCTCATTCATTACATCGAGTAGATCACCTCGTCCATTTACGAGCAATATTTATGAGGTGTAGGCATTATCGGATTCGGTTGAACCCACACAAATGTGTCTTCTTTATAGAAATGGGTCGATTGCTGGGGTTTGTAGTTTCGGAAGTCGGCATTCATGTCAATCCCTCGAAGGTCGAAGCTATTGTTAAATTACCTCCTCCTTCGATTCTTTGCCAACTCCAAAGTTTGCAAGGGAAAGCAAACTTTTTACGACAATTCATTCCTAACTACGCCGAGGTTACAAAGGGTTTTACCCGGTTGTTGAAACAGAATACTCAATTCTATTGGGATGAGATAGCTCAGAAATCTTTTGATGCACTAAAACATGCGTTGACCCATGCACTGTTATTGCATCCTCCCAACTACAACCAGGATTACTTCTTGTATCTCGTTGCCTCTCATTCCACCATTGGAATGGTCTTAGTTCAGGAAGATGAATTCAGAACTGAGCATGTGATATATTACCTTAGTTGAACTTTAGATACAACTGAGCTAAAATACTCACATGTGGAGAAATTGGCATTGGCATCTCTTCAAGCTGTCCAACGTTTTCGTCACTACATTTTACTACGTAAAACTACAGCAATTTCGGATTGCAACCCTATGATCTACATTTTGACGAAGCAATTGCTAGGGGGCAAGTACTCTAAATGGATTGTTATCCTACAGGAGTTCGACTTGGAATTTGAGAAATCTAAGTCAAAGAAATCTTTAGTTTTTGCGGAGTTAATGTGTGATTTCCCGCGTGTTGACACAGAAACTGTGGCAGAGGAGCCCATTGCGGACGAATCCTTGTTTCTAATCATCACTTTAGATCCGTGGTATGGGGATATTATCATTTATCTCCAGACCCAATCCTTTCAGCCAGAAATTTCAAGGTCAGAACATCGGAAAATACGATTCCAGTCCCAACAATTCAGGATTATTGGAGATACTCTTTATCGTCGTGGGGTGGACTCTATTTTTCGACGTTGCTTAACTCACGAGGAAGTTGAAAGGGTTCTAAATGACTATCACTCTGGAGCGTGTGGCGGTCATATGTCTAGGTATGCCACAACCCAAAAGATATTACGCACTGGCTACTTCTGGCCGTCTTTGTTTAAAGATTGTATTACTGCGGTCCGAAAATGCCACAACTGCCAAATTTTTTATCGAAAGATGCGTGCTCCACCTGCTCCTCTCCACCCTATAATTGCCGTTGGTCCTTTTGCCAAATGGGGAATCGATTTTATTACATGTAACCCTCACTCGGCCGGGGGGCATGTGTATATCATCCTTGCGGTAGATTATTTTACCAAGTGGGCCGAAGCGATGCCTACATTTGAGGCAGATGGCAAGACAGCTGCAATTTTCATGTTCAATCATATAATTTCTAGGTTTGGTGTCCCACAAGCGATAATTACTAATCATGGGCGTCATTTTCAAAACGTTATGATGACCGAACTTACAGGCCAGCTTGGTTTGCATCACGATAGTTCAACTCCTTATTATCCACAAGCTAATGGTCTAGTTGAATCCATCAACAAAGTTTTAGTCATCATGATCTGACGAATCATTGGGATTCATCGGTCGAATTGGCATAACATGCTATTTTCAGCGCTTTGGGCGTACCGAACTTCAGTAAAAACATCAACAGGATTCACTCCTTCCCAACTAGTCTATGGTCTGGAAGCTGTGTTACCCATTGAATGCGAAATCCCGTCATTGCAAATGGCCATTGAGTTACTTCTAGCCACTTCCGAAGAGGAAGAGCGTTTTTTATACTTGGCTCAATTAGATGAGAATCGATGTAATGCTACATTGGCGATCGAGACTCACGCAAAACATATGAAAGCTCAGTATGATCGAAATGTGACCCCTCGAAATTTTTTGGAAGGAGATCTAGTCTTAGTTTACGATCAAGCTAATGATAAATTAGGCACTGGAAAATTTGTTCCTATGTGGCATGGTCCCTATGTTGTCAAGCGAAAGCTAGCAAAAGGGGCCTATGAATTGGTAGACTTTGACGGGGACTCTTTGGGTAAACCCAGAAATGGTCTTTACCTGAAGATGTATTATGCTTAAAGAATGGGTATGGAGAATTTTAGTTAGGATAGCTTTTCTTTCTAGCTGGTGTGTTTTAGTTTAAACAGTGTGCTTAGCTTAGAGAGTGTTTTTTTCGTCATTATTCTTGCTTATCTTGGTTTCACTCTTGATATTGCAGATATCGATGCCTCTCCAAACATACATTGGTTTCGCTGATGGTGCTTGTCGTAATACACGGAACATTTCTTCCGCAGCTTGGGTTATCTATTCGCCCTCTGACGAGTTAGTATCTATGCATGGGGTAAGCCTCGGTCAAACAACAAACAACATTGCTGAGTATAGTGTAGTGATTGAGTTATTATCTGAATCTATTTCATTTGGGATTCGGAGTTTGATAGTGAGGTTAGATTCTGAACTCGTTGTATTACAGCTTAATAGAGTGTATGCCATTAGAAATCCAGTGTTATTAAGATTATTTTTGAGAGTGCGTCTCTTGGAACTTGAATTTGATTATATTGAATATGAGCATATTCCAAGATCGTTAAATACATTAGCAAATGCAATTGCTTCTCGAATGTTAAGTAGACATTTGCAATAATCATACATGTAAATTTAAAACCATTCCATAACATGATTTACAAGATAAGCCAGTAATAGTGATATATATATAGATATATATATATATATATATATATATATATATATATATATATATATATATATATATATATATATATATATATATATATATATATATATATATACATATATATATATATACATATATATATATATATATATATATATATATAGGAGTGTGTCAAAAAATACATCGTCCTCGATCATAGGTTGAAAAACACCTTATGATCGGCAAAAATGATAAGTACAAAAAGCAAAAATGTCATATGTGCCCACAATAGGCAATCATCCTATCACTGGTGATGATCTCGATAAGAAACCACTACACGGGCCACCTTGCAAAGGAACCTCCTAAAAGGTCCTAGGACCCCAATCACATAGCGCTGAAGCCGACGAGGAATGTCGTCTATATTGGTCTCCGGAATATCTCCTGTCAAGCGCTCGAGATGACCCTCCAACTCGGCCAAAACCTCTGCTGATTCGTCATGTGGGGCTGGCGCGGCTGCAACTGGTTGTTTCCTCTCGTAAGGCCGGAGAGTGTCTGGTCGTTGTGGACCCACATCTGCATTTGAAAATTTTACTATCAGTTTTGGGACGATGAAAAATAATAAAAAAATTAATTAAAATAGGAAAAATGTTGAAAGTGATTTTACCTGAGTCATCCCACTGCTCTCCTAGTGGAAGAGCCATGTCTGGGTCACCACGAAAATCTACCCCAGCGTAAGGGAAGTCCTGAATAGAAAAAACCTGGTTTTACAACCATTGGAAATACTCAGGTTTGAATCGAACAACCTCAGTCCCCTCGTCCGGATCACGGGCCATAACTGCGACCCATCGCATCAGTTTGGGCTCTCGAGGAAGCCCAGCTCCAACAATAAGGTGTTGCTGGATCAACATGGGAACCCTCTCCAGACCAAAGCTCACAACCAAAGCCCCATAACCAAAGGTCTTTAGTTGTCCGTTCTTGGCTCTAGTCAGTTGGCCTTTCACATTGGCCAACACAACATCGCACCAGTTGAAGATGGTGCCTCGAAAGCAATCAACTGCCATGCGCATCTGGGATCCGGTGGAAACATGTAATGCAGCACTCCCGCAAACTCTGGTGACAGTTAACGCGATCACCATGAGTTCAGGAAGGGATATGGTTTTTATGTCTATCCCTTTGTCTCTAGCCTGGCTATTGCAGAACTCTAGCCGGAGGCTATCGACAGACTGGCCAACTGGCCTAGCCCCAAATAGAGTCAAGTCTTCACCTCTCTTAGGCAAACCAGTCAAGAAATATATATTTGCCAGCTCGATTTCGAGCTGGTGGCCACCAATGAAGAAGCACTGGTCTTGTATGCTCCATCTGTCAACCAACCACTATAAGAAATCCACTTGGGCCCTCATGCCAGGTACGGCCCAGAATTTGAACAAGCCGCACGCCTTCAAAGCATCAATCGAAGGTTGGTGGTTCCATGTGGCAACATCCATGTCCTCATGCTCTCGTTCATGCCAATCTAGCATGATTTACTCTCTGCATCAAGTAAAAAGATAAATTAGAATGCTAGAAATTAATTTGTTTGGGTCAATTTTGAGAATTTTTGGGTTCAAAACCCTTGCGGCGGGGAACGCACCCTATGGGTTAGACACAGTGCGTGGGTCCGCACCTTGCCTACATGGAAGGTGCGGACCCTTGACTTTTTCCCCATTGAGAAAAAGTCGGGGTCTGCGAGCTGGCAGTGTTACACCCGTGGGCCCCCGCGTGCCGGTTTTAAGCCTAAAAACCCTCCAAAAATGAAATGAAAGCCTAAAACAAGAAATGAAACGGTTAAAAATGGAGTAGGATGATGTGGATTACCTGGAGAAGACGATGTTCGATTCCGACGGTTGGATTTTCTGCAATCTTCACGGGAAGTTTTCTGAACAAAAGCACTATTTTCTCACCCAAAACTCAAATAGTAAAAATGAATTGACGAAAGCCCTTTTTATAAATTTTTTGAGTAAATAAATTGCAAATTTGTTTATGTTTCACTTTCGAAAGGTATTTTTGCAACATTTTTATCCATTTCAAACAGGTATGAGTAATGTTTGCATTTTTGTTCAGGATAACAGATTATTCAGGCGATATATATCATTTTCGACGGAAAAAACATTTATAGTTACCTTTAAGCTCTTTTCTGACTCTTGAAACATGAAAAGATTGCCGAGATTTTCTTTTAAACTCATTAAAACGGAACTAAAAGATGGTCCATTTATAGCTCTTTTCTAACCGTAAAAACATGAAAAGATTTCTGGATTTTTTTCGTTTCAAATTTGATACTGGTTATAAGACGACGTGTCGTTGATCGCTTTTATACTTTTTCGGATCAGGGACACTATTTACGAAAAGTAATCCTTGGTCGTAAAGATCAAGCGGTTCTCTCAAGTATTATTTTATACTTTTTCGGGCTTGGGAGACACAAATTTATGAAAATGGTCAACCTTGGAGTCTTCTTAAGTTTTTTCAGACACTCTAAAATTGAAAAACGCCGAGTTTCTCCTATACTGGACTCATTAAAATTTCACAATAAAGGACCTATTCAATTACAAACAAAAACGAACCACTCCTTCTTAGGGTTCGAATATAAACTAAGTTGGACTCATCTGAAGGATGAGCTTATAATCAAGCAAATGTTATCCTCCTCAAGCTTGTTAAAAGTAAAGAGGTACTTGCCAGAAATGGTGGGGGAAAAGAGAGAAAAATGAGCCTGTCTTGAACACGACACTTTTATTCACCTGGGTTGGGAAAGCCTTTGCCTAACAGTTGATCAAACCACATTGAAAGTCTTCAGCCAGTTTCTGGGTATTAACTTTGGGTCAATTGTCACCAAGCCATCTGTCGTGTCGTTATGTGTTCAAGAGGTCACTGCCAATAAGCCATTCATCTTCAAAATATCTGTCATCCATCTTGACCATCCCTGAGTTAGTCCTTGCAACTAAATTTCTTCAACTTGATCTATGATTTTGTGTTGTGGGATTGCCTTCGACGGATCGCTTTCTATCGACTTCAGCTCATTATCTAGAAAGATGATCTAGAAATCGTCAGTACCTTGGGATCTGCATGCCTCAATGGCAGGTTTCTTGCCTTTGATGACAGGTTGCATCATTGACCTTCGATCAAAGGATTCCGTGATATGTTCGACATCAACACATTTATTCACATCTCATGGATTGTACTGGGTACTTTGAGAGCCATTGACATCATTGGTGGTTTCTCTCACACTTGTTAACAGTTTACATCATTGACTGGTAATCAAGTGGTTTCTACCATGTTCAACTTCAACACATTCATTCGCATGGATAGAATTGTAATGTTTCGGGAAATAGAAATGAAGACCCTGGATCTAGTTTCCACAATCCAAGCTGCGAGGAATTTTGTATTCATTATATAATGGACTATTCATAAACAGATGGTTGCGTCCATACTTTGTCCACATGAGTCTATACTTGTGATGTATTACAAGATCATTCCTGTATCACATCAATAGTTAGTTTTCTAAGTCAGTTTTGATCTGAGTATGGGAATGCCTACCTTAGCGATGATATGATCTCATATATATATCTTGCATTGAATGTTTTTACAGGTTCCAACTAGGCTCTCCACAAGATGATCCTCGAAATGATAAAGTACTTCACTCTTCCTAAATGATAAATGAAATCCTTATCTACTACAGACTTCACACTTTAGGGGGCAATCTGTTACACAAAAATATCATCACCATGATTATTTGCAGTCAGTATGGGTCTATCATCACTTGTACTGTCCTCCTAAGCAGTCTCAGACCTTAGCTCTTCTTGTCAAGCTTTGAAAGTGAGAGAAAAACATTGAAAATCAATAAAACTCTGGTTCCGCACTTTCTCTCACTATTGCCTGCGGTCCCGCACCTTCTGTTTATAAAAACTGCGGACCTGCCTGCTCTGTCCCTAAAGGTGTGGGTGCAGACCCCTGTGAAAGTCAAAAAGGCGCAAGTTTATTCTAAAAAACTCACTTTGGGTTGATTCTAGATGATTCTAGAAGGAATTTTGACGTGGATTGGCCGCTCTTAGGTGGTTCATGCATCCCAAAAGAGAAGGAGCTAATCCCTTGATGAGAGGAGCTATCCCTTTGAAGTAGGGCTTTATCCCTTTGAAGGAGGACCTAGTAACTTCCCTCCATTGCACTATAAATTCAGGCATTGGGCTGGTTGCTAGGGAGGTTAGAAGCTAAACATTTTTTAGGGTAAATGCTGGTGAAATTAAGACTTCCTAGTTGAGCTTAAGAGGAGAGATCACATACTTTTCTGGCTTCATTGGGAAGAGAGTGAAACTTGTCAAAGTAGAGGAGACTCCTTGCTGGACCCTGGGAGGAGCTTGTACAACGTCAAGGCATAGGTTGTAAAGTTCTTCTTGATTTGAATTAATACAATCAAACTCATTTTTCTCAACAACTGTCTCATGTCATTTGTTTCATGAATTCGTTGACTTTCATGTTAAATATGTTTTATGACATTGGCTTTTTAGGTGCTATTTAATTTGTTTGCCTTGTTTGTGTTTGCAGATTCACGACAAAGGAACTCATTTGGATCAAAGGAGCGAAGGCTTCCACAAACTTGCATTGGACCTAAGGTAGGACTAAAACACTTGTTTGCCGTTGTTTATAAAAGCATATTTAGAGAAAGATAGTGTGTGATTGGTTTGCTTGTCATTAGGTCTTCTTTAGATTCTAGGAAGGTCTATCTTGTCCGCAAGATCGACTTATTTCATGTGACATGGTGCATCAAAGAAAGAGACATTCTCATCATACCTTAGGGTTTTCCTAGCCATCAATGTTATTGTTGAAATACAACATACCATGCATACCTTTTGGTATTCAAATACCCATGCACCTTCTCATAGGCAGCATGTAGTGCTTTTCACCTTTTCATCAAGTACCTCTTTACCTCTTTCCAAATCTAGCTTTTATTTCATACATCTCAAATGATCCTCAAGATGGATCTACTCATCAAATCTCATCAAGGAGGTTAGAAACATCTATATACTCAAATACATATGCAGGAAGTATAATAATAATCATATCCATAAGTCTAAACAAAAGTAAGGGGCATCATGAGTCAAGAAATACTTATCTTCAATTAGAGGTGATCCTCTCCCTCTTGAACTAATATTCAAGAGCCATCAATGTCCATGGTCCATATACCAATGTTTCCTCTAGTTATCCAACTAGGTCTGCTAGGGATTATCCCATCTAGGGCTTTATCAAATCTTTTTCAAGTGCTTGAGGATGTTCACACTGACCAACTAAGTTCCATATCTCATATTGTTTCCATAAAACATGGTTTTCTCTCCAAACCTAACCTCATAGAATCCATCAAACCCTAATAATTAGGTTACCCAGGGTTTTCTTCAAACTCTAGAACTCTTTTAGGTCTCCACCATCAACTTCTTACTTCCATAAAAGGTGTCATCATCGAGGTGATCTCCATGGATTTTCTTCAACCCACCTCTGATACCATGTTAATTTTTCATAGGGCTACATTATTGTTTGCTTTGATAATTGAATTTCTTCCTTAATACATTAATTTCACCCCATATCATCATTAAATTATTCATATATACACTATTATTCATCAACATATGAAGTTATATAGAAAGAACATCATCACCATCATCATTAATGCAACGAAGCATAAAGGAACAATAGAAGAAAATCAAGCACACACATAGAGACACTAGGATTGGTTCGATGTAGAAGAATTCTCTACAAATCTCGCTCTGAGATCATGTAGAAAATTTGACTGTAGGTTAACTCGAGAATGCAATATAAATCAAAGCAGAATACTATAACCTACTTCTACTATCAATTTTTGGAAGCTTAAAGATCAAGCTGAACAATATAACCAGAAGAAGAAGAATCAATGCACAATACCCATGAAAATACTTTGGGGAAAGCCTTAGCTAAACACCCCACTATTTGTATTATCATACAAGGTGGAAATACATAGAGATTATACAAAGCCTTATCTCTCACAGCTAGCCAACTCTTAGTACAATCCTCACTGATGCTCACAGGAAATCTTGGCTTCTCACAAGCCTTCCTCTCTACCCTCCAAGCTCCTATTTCCTTGCATTGTTCCTATGGGATGATTCACCTTCAACCAATTGGAACACTCTAATCTCACACACTGTCAGAATTGTGCAATCCTCAAGGAATGAATCCTTCTGCATGCATGAGTTTTCATTATAGGAAAACACATGCAACTGATAGTACACTATCCTTGACTTTAATCTCAACTGGGTCTTTCTCAGAATAGATATGCACGAGTTTTTTATGGGGGAATCTTCAATTAACTAGAGTACACTAGTTGAGTGCATGCATGCATCAACTAACTGTTAACTCTCTATTAGTTCCTCAAATAGTTTGGAACTAATTTAACTAGACTTAGTTAACTGAGTTAACTAATTACAACTCAAATATAACTCAATCTTATCTCCTTAATTTAAGGGATAACTCTTGCATGACTTCAGAAAGACTTCTAACTTAAATTTCTCCAACTAATTAAGTCAAAATAACTTAATTAACTATTTCCAAGTAATTGGTAAGACTAATTCAAGGAAAAATTAAATTGGAATATTCTTGTTGCCACATTTCAACACTCCCTCTCAAAAAGAAAGGGATTATTTTCCACCCTGATCCTGTCTCTATGGAACTCAAATTTACACTTTGACAATGCCTTTATCAAAATGTCAGCATCTTGATCCTTTGTCAAAACATACTCCAGCAACATGATCCTCCCATCATCAACATCTTGCTTTACCTTGTAAAGCCAATGGGAACTCACAACTCACTTGTTCTTTGGTCTTGGAACCACGTCCCAAACATTGTTACGAACTATGGAGTCATACTCCACCATATCATCAACCCAAATCAGTTGTTGGACTGCTTCCTCAAGGGAAGATGGCTTGGTCTCAACACATTCCCCAGCAAGGGCCATGTATCTAGTGTACCTCTCATGTGACCTCCTCTGTCTATGCTGAGAAAATGGTGCTCCCACATTCTCTCTCGCAACCTCCAACAATCTGTCAGCTTCTCTTGTGTGATTCCTTCCATCTCTGGAAGACTCTTCTTGATTGGATGTCCCCACTCCTGGAACCTCTGCATGCGGCTACTCTGCATGAATCTGAGGCTCCTCCTCCTTAGGAGCCAACAGTTCCTCCACAACCTATAGTTGGAGCTCCCTCTCAAGGGAAACTTGCATGGCCTTCTGCTCATCAAACTTGACATCTCTGCGAACCACTGTCCTCTGACTGGTAGACAAGTACACCTGATAGTTGTGAGGTGTAGCAGTGTACCCCATAAGTATCCCCAAATTTGGTGTTGGCTCAAGCTTCTTTCGTACATACTTTGTCACATGGTAATATACTGATGAGCCAAAGATCCTGAAGTGACCCACATCTGGTCTCTTACTGGAGAAAGCTTCCTTTGGTGCCTTCATCCCAAGTATGCGATGCGGGATTCTATTCTACAAATAGACCATTGTGTTGCATGATTTAGACCACAAGTGAACTGGTAGCCCTTGGTCATGTAGCATTGGTCATGCTACCCCTACAAAAGTTTTGTTCTTCCTCTTGGCCACCCCATTTTGCTGTGGGTTATGAGGTGCCGTCAGCTCTTGTTTAATTCCTTCTACAGCACAGAAGTCCTTAAACTCTTGAGAGACATATTCTCCACCATTGTCGCTTCTCAAGGCCTTAATCTTCTTCCTTTACTCTTTCTCAACCAAAGCTTTGAACTCACAAAACTTTGAGAAGGTTTGGTCCTTCTTCTCCATCAAATAAATAAAGAATTTACGAGAATAATCATTAATGAAAATCACACAATACCTTTGCTTCGTTGTGGATGTCATCAAGAATGGTCCAAACACATCAGTATGAAATCACTTTAAGATAACCTTTGCTCAACTATCTTGATCATGAAAGGAAGACTTGGTGTACTTTCCCAAGGTACAACCTTTGCATGTGTCAACTTGCTCAATTTTACCTTTGGGAAGTCCTGTAGATATCTGCTGCATTATCTTCAAAGCCCCATGATGCAAATGGCCCAACCACCTATGCCACAACTCGCCAATGTCTTGGCTTTGCATCAATTCTGCTTTCATACTCAATGTTGTACAATCATCTACCTCTAGTTTATAGAGATTTTTCACTTGAATCCCTATCCTCTTGGTCTGACCTATGGATATGTTTCTTAGTAATTCCTTTCCTTTACTAAAGACAACATCATAGCCTTTGTCCTCCAACATCGTAACCTATACCAAGTTCTTCTTCAGTCTAGGAACATACTTCACATCTGTCAAGGTGATAGGAGCTCCATGTTCCCTCAAGCAACTGTGCCTACTCCTGAAACACTATACTTTATGTCGTCACCCATCTCTATGTGCATCTTTAGGTCTTTTTCCTCCAAGGCACTGAATAAACTTTTATCACTAGTCATGTGGAATGAGGCTCCATTGTCAAGATACCAAACACAACCCATCATCGATGACACCATGCATGCGATGAGGGTAAAGTCCATTTTGAATTGAGAGTCTAATGCCTCACCTTCTAACCCTTCTAAGGATCCCTTCTTAGACTTATTCGATGGACAATTAGTCACATAATGTCCCATGTCATGATAATTAAAGCAACTCACTTTAGACTTGTCACCTTTCTTCCCTCCATGAGAAGAATTCAATTTGGAATGGGAAGCCTTCCCCTTTCCTTTCCTTCCCTTACTTGCTAAGGCCAGATTTTCTTCATCATCATCCTTAGATGAAGAACCATCTTGTGCACTCCTCGTGATCTCCTCCTGCATCAGATCTGATCGCAGTTGTTCCTAATCCAACAGTTTCTTCCTTCCATTCAAAGAGTCCTGGTAGCCATTCCAACTCTTTGGAAGGCCAAGGAGAAGGAGGCTCACCATATCATCATCGACAGTAGTTATTCCCACACTGCTAAGCTCATCTCTGCAGGTGGTGAGCTTGTTCAGATATGTGGAAATAGTATTTCCCTTCTCCATATTGATTCTTCGAAGCTTATCCTTAAGTGCCAATTTCCTCTGGTCACTACTATTCTGGTAGAGGTCCTTCAGTGTTTTCCACATTGAATATGGAGTATCCTTCCCATGGAGACTTGAGACAACATGGTCTCAAACTCCCTCAAGGATGATCCATTTCGCCTTCGCCACACACTTCTTCCACTCAGCCAACTCTTGTGCATTAGTTGAAGTTGGCTTTGGGATCTCTTGATCAACGAATTCCTTCAAGCCATTCTCTTCTAATACAACGTCCATTGTATCTTTCCATGCTATGTAATTTCAGCTACCTTCCAAGGCATACTCGAGTCTCAAGCCATAGAATGCCATTGGCCAACCTTGAAGTATGATATGAATTCGATTTGCACCTACAACCCTGAACTTCAAACTTCAAATTCTCTTCTCAGTATACCCTTCACAGCTTCGTTAAGCTTGTCTCCAATACCATGTAGGAAATTTCTCTACAAATATTGCTTTGAGAGCATGTAGAAAATGTAACTGCAGGTTAACCAAATAATGCAATATAAATCAAAACAAAATACTATAACCTACTTCTACTATCAATTTGTAGAATCTTAAAGATCAAGCTGAACAATATAACCAGAAGAAGAAGAATCAATGCACAATACACATGAAAATACTTTGGGGAAAGCCTCAGCTAAAAACCCCACTATTTTTATTATCATACAAGGTGGAAATACATAGAGATTATATAAAGCCTTAGCTCTCACAACGAGATGACTCTCAGTACAATCCTCATAGATTCTCACAGACAATCCTGGATTCTCACAAGCTTCCTCTCTACCCTCTAAGATCTTATTTTCTTGCGCTTTTCCTTTGGGATGATTCACCTTCAAGCAAGTGGAACACTCTGATCTCACACACTGTCAGAACTTCGCAATCCTCAAGGAATGAATCCTTCTACATGAATGATTTTTCTTTATAAGAAAACACATGCAACTGATAGTACATTGTCCTTGACTTTAATCTCAACTGGGTCTTTCTCATAATAGACCTGCATGAGTTTTTGATGAGGGAATCTTCAGTTAACTGGAATACACTAGTTGAGTGCATGCATGCATCAACTAACTGTTAACTCTCTATTAGTTCCTCAAACAGTTTGGAACTAATTTAACTGGACTTAACTCAGTGAAATGAGTTAACTAATTACAACTCAAATATAACTCAATATTATCTCCTTAATTTAAGGCTTATCTCCTTAATTTAAGAGATAAATCTTGCATGACTTCAGAAAGACTTCTAACTTGAATTTCTCCAACTAATTAAGTCAAAATAACTTAATTAATTATTGCCAAGTAGCTAAAAGGCTAAATTTGATTTTAATTCACAATTTAATTCAAGGACAAATTAAATTGGAATATTCTTATTGCCACATTTCAGCACTCCCTCTCAACAAGAAAGGTATTATCTGCCACCCCGATCCTATCTCTATGGAACTCGAATTTACACTTTGACAATGCCTTTGTCAAAATGCCAGCATCTTGCTCCTCTGTCGAAACATATTGCAGCAACATGATCCTCCCATCATCAGTAGCTTGCTTTACCTTGTAAAGACAACAGGAACTCACAACTCACTTGTTCTCCAGTCTCAGAACCATGTCCCAAACACTTTTACGAACTATGGAGTCATACTCCTCCACCATAGCATCAACCCAAATCAGCTGTTGCACTGCTTCCTCAAAGGAAGATGGCTTGATCTCAACACATTCCCCAGCAAGGGCCATGTATCCAGTGTATCTTTCAAGTCACCTCCTCTCTCTGTGTTGAGAAAATGGTGCTCCCACATTCTCTCTCACATCCTCCAATAGTCTGTTAGCTTCTCTTGTGCACTTCCGTCCATCTCTAGAAGACTCTACTTGAGTGGATATCTCCACTCCTAGAACCTCTGCATGTGGATGCTCTGCATTAGTATGAGGCTTCTCCTCCTTAGGAACCAACAGTTCCTCCACAACCTGTAGTTGGAGCTCCCTCTCAAGGGAAACTCGCATGGCCTTCTGCTCATCAAACTTAAGATCTCTGTGAACCACTGTCCTCCGACTAGTAGGCAAGTACACCCGATAGTTGTGAGTTGTATTAGTGTACCCCACAAGTATCCCCAACTCTGCTGTTAGCTCAAGATTCTTCCATGCATCCTTTGTCACATGGAAATATACCAATGAGCTAAAGATCCTGAAGTGACCCACATCTAGTCTCTTACTGGAGAAAGCTTCGTTTGGTGTCTTCATCCCAAGTATGTGATGTGGGCTTCTATTCTGCAAATAGACTTCTGTGTTGCATGCCTCAGCCCACAAGTGAAGTGGTAGGCCTTGGTCATGAAGCATTGCCCGTCCTACCCCTACAATAGTTCTATTCTTCCTCTCGGCCACCCCATTTTATTGTGGGTTATGAGGTGTCATCAACTCTCGTTTAATTCCTTCCACTGCACAAAATTCCTTAAACTCTTGAGAGACATATTCTCCACCGTTGTCATTTGTCAAGGCCTTGATCTTCTTCCTTGACTCTTTCTTGACCAAAGCTTTGAACTCACAAAACTTTGAGAAGGTTTGGTCCTTCTTCTGCATGAAATAAATCCAAAATTTACGAGAATAATCATCAATGAAAATCATATAATACCTTTCCTTCACTGTGGATGCCTTCGAGAATGGTCCACACACGTTAGTATGAACTCGCTCTAAGATAGCCTCTGCTCGACTGTCTCGATCATGAAAGGAAGACTTGGTGTAATTTCCCAAGGTACAACCTTTGCATGTGTCAAATTTCTCAAGTTTACCTTTGGGAAGTCTTGTATATATCTGCTACATTATCTTCAAAGCCCTATGATGCAAATGGCCCAACCGATTGTGCTACAACTCGCTAATGTCTTGGCTTTGCACCAATTATGCTTTTGTATTCAATGTTGCACAATCATCTACCTCTAGTTTATATAGATTCTTCACCAGAATCCCTATCCTCTTGGTCTGACTCGTGGCTTTGTGTCTTAGGAATGCCTTTCCTTTACTGAAGACAACATCGTAGCCTTTGTCCTCCAACATCATGATGGATACCAAGTTCTTCTTAAGTCCAGGCACATACTTCACATCTGTCAAGGTGATAGAAGCTCCATGCTCCTTCTGAAAAGCAACCGTGCCCACTCTTGAAACACTATACTTTCTACCGTCACCCATCTCTATGTGCATCTTGAGGTCTTTCTCCTCCAAGGCACTAAATAAACTTTTATCATTGGTCATGTGGAATGAGGCTCCATTGTCAAGATACCAAACACAACCCATCATCGATGACACCATGCATGCGATGAGGGTAAAGTCCATTTCGAACTGAGAGGCTAATGCCTCACCTTCCTATCCTTCTGAGGATCCCATCTTAGGCTTCTTCGATGGGAAATTCATCACATAATGTCCCATCTCATGACAATTAAACCATCTCACTTTAGACTTGTCACCCTTCTTCCCTCCATGAGAAGAATTCGATTTTGGAATAGGAAGCCTTCCCCTTTCCTTTCGTTGCCTTGCTTGATAAGACCAGATTTTCTTCATCATCATCATTGGATGAAGAACCATCTCGTGTGCTCCTCCTAATCTCCTCCAGCATCAGATCTTACCATGGTCGTTCCCAATCTGGCAGTTTCTCCCTTCCATTCACAGAGTCCTAGTAGCTATTCCAACTCTTTGGAAGGCCAAGGAGAAGGAGGATCACCATATCATCATTGACAGTAGTTATTCCCACACTTCTAATCTCATCTTTGTATGTGGTGAGCTTGTTCATATATGTGGAAATAGTATCACCCTTCTCCATTTTGATTCTTCGAAGCTTATCCTTGAGCACCAATTTTCTCTAGTTGCTAATATTCTAGTAGAGGTCCTTTAATGTCTTCCACATTGAATATGGAGTATCCTTCCCATGGAGACTTGAGACAATATGGTCTCGAACTTCATCAAGGATGATCTGTCTCACGTTCGCCACACACTTCTTCCACTCAGCCAACTCTTGTGCATTGGTTGAAGCTGGCTTTGGGATTTCTTGATCAATGAATTCCTTCAAGCCATTGTCTTCTAATACAGCCTCCATTCTATCTTTCCATGCTATGTAATTCGAGCTACCTTCCAAGGAATACTCGAGTCTCAAGCCATAGAATGCCATTGGCCAACCTTGAAGTATGATATGAATTCGGTTTTCACCTGCAAGCCCGAACTTCAAACTTCGAATTCTCTTCTCAGTATACCTTTCACAAGCGCGTTAAACTTGGGTCTGATACCATGTAGAAAAATTCTCTACAAATCTTGCTCTGAGACCATCTACAAAATATGACTGTAGGTTAACCCGATAATGAAATATAAATCAAAGCAGAATACTATAACCTACTTCTACTATGAATTTGGAGAAGCTTAAAGATTGAGCTAAACAATATAACTAGAAGAAGAAGAATCAATGCACAATACACATGAAAATACTTTTGGGAAAGCCTGAGCTAAAAACCCCACTATCTGTATTATCATACAAGGTGGAAATACATAGAGATTATACAAAGCCTTAACTCTCACTGCTAGCCAGCTCTCAGTACAATCCTCATAGATGCTCACAGGCAATCCTGGCTTCTCACAAGCCTTCCTCTCTACCCTCCAAGCTCCTATTTCCTTGCGTTGTTCCTCTAGGATGATTGACCTTCAACTAAGTGGAACACCCTAATCTCACACATTGTTAAAACTGCGCAATCCTCGAGGAATGCATCCTTATATATGCATGAGTTTTCTTTATAGGAAAACACATGCAACTGATAGTACAATGTCCTTGACTTTAATCTCAACTGGGTATTTCTCAGAATAGACATGCATGAGTTTCTAATGAGGGAATCTTCAGTTAACTGGAGTACACTAGTTGACTGCATGCATGCATCAACTGACTGTTAACTCTCTATTAGTTCCTCAAATAGTTTCGAACTAATTTAACTAGACTTAACTCAGTAAACTAAGTTCACTAACTACAACTCAAATATAACTCAACCTTATCTCCTTAATTTAAGGCTTGTCTCCTTAATTTTATGGGTAACTCCTGCATGACTTCAGAAAGACTTCTAACTTGAATTTATCCAACTATTTAAGTCAAAATAACTTAATTAATTATTTCCAAGTAGCTGTTAAGACTAAATTCAATTTTAATTCACAATTTAATTCAAGGACAAATTAAAATGGAATATTCTTATTGCCACATTTCAACATTCCAGACCAGGGAAAACCCCACTATGGGGAAAACCCTCACAAATCTTCTTCTTCCTAGATCGTCATCAAATTATTTAGAAAAAGAGAGTACAATGATCCATAACTTCATTTATGCAACAAAACAACCATGATATCCAAGAAACAGATATAATCGTGCTTATAATAAAAAACCCTCATTCTAATGGTTGTAATGTGTTGTCACTAACTGCAGTCAATTGCTGGATACTGGTGAACACTGTAGGCACTGAGCAAAATCTTTGGAATACTGATATCTCCTCTTTCAGTCTTGGATGCAGGGAGGAGGAGTTGTGCGAGCATCTATAATAGTCTTGGACGCTCTCTAGGAAGTATATGTCAGTGTCTACGGTAGTCCGAACACTCCCTAGACCATTTTTCGCATGAATCCAATGACCAACTCACAAAATCTACTCCAAACCCCCAGAAACTCCCTTCCAGTTACTTTGTGTGCATCCAGGAAAACCTGGACACTCTCAGGATCACTCTATTCCAACATTCGAGAACGAACATCTCCATATCTACCTCTGAAACCCTAGATGCTCCCATAGGCTTTTGTTGCAGCATCTATGGATTTCTGGATGTTGTCTTGACCACTGTGTGCCAAATCCAAAGACTAAAATTCCCAATTCTATGCTAACATCCCGAAATTAGAAAACCCTAGAGCAGTGTGAGCTTCATCCCTGAGTTTTCAGATCGTTTCACGAAATTTCCTTGTACAGACCTGTGCGAACCAAGACAATAAGAGAAAAGAATATGGTTTTATCAATATGTCCAAATGAGCTTGCTATCTCTTTTATTTATAGGCTTTCATGATGATCCACTTGGGGTTGAGCCTGACCTGACCAAAGTAACCTGTGCTTAGGGCCGACCTAAAATTCAAAAGCCAACATTCACTTATCCAAATAAGGTGATCTTTAGGTCAATTTTAGTCCTCTCGAAAAGAGGAATCTAATGAAATTATCATATATGTCATTTGAGTTTCCCAAGGTGGAATTTGATCACAGTTTCAAAAATCAACAGATCTTCACAAAGTCCTTACAGGTCGAGTTGCAAATGGATGTCATGGATTATTCAAGGTCTCTAGGTCTCTAGATCAAGCCGCACTCAGTGGAGTGATCGCGTTCAATTTCTCATATCCATTAATAGTGGAAGAATGAGACGAAGCCAAAGCTAGATTCAAAGCCATATTAGGTCATCTTGGCCATACCCCCTAATGTGCCCACAACACAAGTCTCTTCTATATCTTTTTCTTCTATAGAAGCAATCGAAGATTACGAACCAAGCTTCCTTGCAACCGTGGCATCCACAAGTGGTGCAAAAGTGGGTGGGGAAGCCATGCGGCGGGCTCCAACAGATTTGGAATCTCAAGACAAGCCTTCACTGCAGTCCAAAAAAAATAAATTTTCACATTACATTTTTTTATAATCACTCAACGTATTTACATGCTTTTTTATTTTGAAATCAGGAGCAAACCTAGAAATAAGGGTCAGAAACGAAATGAAAAAACATAATATTCCAAAAGATCCTATCATCATATTTTTTTCGCCACCACAATGAAATACGACAGTGTTCCGAACTCCTATCATGGATTGTGAAAATCTTCATTCTAAAATACAAGAATTTTGTTAATCTTGAACCCTGATTGCGAAATTGGAATGACTCATCTCAGCTCAGTTCAATCAAATCAAGAAATGGTTTTTATATTGGGAATGGAATCCTCAAATCTTTGGTTTGCATGTGTCCAAGCTTAATATATTATCTGTGACAATGAAGAAATGAATTAATCTCTGCTTGCTCTTGACTGAAGCTCACCGTGGAAAGAATAATGGCCCCTCACAAGTATGTTAATTGATAAACTCTTTTATTATTATTTTATATTGTTGGAGTTACTACATATGCAAAAATGATAAGTTATCTGTTAAAAAGAGAGTGGAACGCACATGGAAAATTAGTTTAAGGATCCCAGAGTCGTCATAACCACTTACAAAGGTCAACACATGCATCAAAGCCCTGCATTGCTATGCAGTTCAGGAGGGGAAGGTGTTGCTACCAACATGGTAGAGAGGAGTAGTACCATAAATTCTTCATTGTCGCCCTTCACTCAATCTTCCCTTGGCTTCTCATTGCAAATGACAGTGCCCTGCACCACTGGTGTTGCCTCATTCAACCCCCACATGCAACAACAACAACAAGGACAATAAATTGATTTGTAGTCATCGCAAAGTCACATGAGCAGTGTGGTGTCTGCCTCATTTTGCATTGTTACAACAATTTTCTCAGCGTCAAACTGCAGTTGCAATACCGAATCCAACCGACCAGGGCTTGTACAACAACATTCTCAACCTCACATTGCGGCAATAATACCCAATCCAACCGACGAGAGCCTCCTCAAGGAAATTGTTCCATTGGGAATGTGCAAACTTTCTTAACCAGTTAATTCATCAGATTAATTATTCATTGAATATTGTACTCAAGGATAATCGATTCCCAATCATCGAAAATATACTTATAATAACATCATGATAATCTTGTAGAGGTATGTAATTCACAGTTGAATATTTTTTTTTGGAGAACAATTTTTTTTTAATTTCCATGGGAAATTAGATGATCCCTCTCGAGAGATGTAGATAGCATTCCCAATCTGAGTTGGAATCATCAATCATGGGGATATTCTATTGATTGTGCATCTACTTCCTACTTCCATATTTCCATTATTATACTGAAAAACATAAGAACAAAATAACTTCCAATTATCTACCTGAATCAAATTGCCTACTATGATTGTGGACTCCTTTGCAACTGCTCTGTAATTCCTAGAGCTCACAATAATTTTGGAGTTGGAGCGGTGAGTTAGCTGGAGTACACCCAATTCCTCCAGCAATTCAACACCATGTTCCCACACATCATCTAAGAAGAGGGGAAACCTCCTTACCTACATAATCTCATTCAACGATATAGTTTATATTTGTATTTGGTTCTATAACCTTTCTCTGCATGCTTATTTGTGTGGAGATTTCATTTGGTAGACTTAAAAAATAAGGACACTTAGAAACGATGAGCCAAAGCAAGAAACTATCACGGAAGAGATCCCTTACCTTTTGGATGTTAAAGAGTGCCTCCAGAAGCAAATTTTTTCCAACACCATGCTTGCCAACCATGCCAATTTGGGAGAAGGGAGAGTTAGCCTTTGCATCAGTCACTAACTTCTCCAGCTTCGAAAAACCATTGTATTGTCCCACTACAAGGGGTAATTGCGTGAAATAATGTAGCCACTTCAGCATTCCTGAACCATTATAATAGAATTGTATGATGCCAAATGTACGACAAAAATTTGTTATTCTAAGTGTATTACATGATTATAAAAAATAGCAATGAGAACCATCCAAATGTGATGCCAAGGCATAATGATAAAACTTTGAAATATAACATGCATCTTTTGTTGTATTTAGGTTTAAGAATGCATCCAAGAAATTTATCATTTCTATTATGCCCCTATACCAATAGGTGTCATATATCATGATTGACTTGTTGAGCTTTGTAATATGTTCATACCTTTACTTGTTGCTATGGTTTTCCATATTTGTAAAAAATCATAAAATTTGAAAAATGTAAAGAGGGTATACCCTAAAAGAAAGATCAGAGGGTGAAAAGAATAAAAAGAGGTCAAAAAATGAAAGAAAATGAACCCCAACAAAAAGAAAAGACCATGAAAGTGTGCAAGTCTAAATGTCACTAATTTTTACTTTTGTATAATAAGAAAATGTGTGCAGCTTGTCACCTATGCCACAATTCATGAATAGTCAAATAGCTTAGCTTGACTAGTTCATATTTTCAATTTCATGTTTTACAAGTAGAGAATAAAGATCTGAACAAACAGTGTAATCTTGGCAGATAAGTAGATAGGTAGAGTGAATAAAAGGAGCTCAACAGTTTAATCTGAGCCCTTGGATGTAATAAGTGTAGATTTAGATAGATATCACTATGTAAAAGAAAAGAAAGTGAGAAAAGGGTTTGCCAGTCTAAGTGCACCCTAATAAAGAAGTGAAAATTCTAGGATAAAGTAGGTAGGGTAAGTAGATGATGGTTGCAGAATAAATGTGTGGTGAATGGTTAATTTTAATGCTTAAATATTTTACTTTCATCACTTGGACAAAGCACAACACACATTGGAGACAACACATCAAAGAAACAAAGTAAAAAATAATTAACTTCCCTACTCATTTCCCCTAAATTTTCACTAATTTCCCCTAAGTGCCAAGGTATTTATCAAGTTAGAGGGGCTTAGAGCATTTCTCTGACTATTGGAGGGACTGGACCCTCGGCCCAATAATTTATAATGCCTAAGTACTTAAAACCCCTTCATAAATCATTCATTCCCTTTTTAAAGTTTTCCTAAGTAAAATCCTATTTTACTTAGGGAAATTAAAATATTTTCCATAAAAACCCTCATTTTTCACTTAGCCTAAGTTTTAAACATATACATGAAAATGGTTCAAACTTAGCACGCACTTCACAAAATCATATTAACTTTTAACTTACATTATTATTTAATTTCCCTATATAAACATTACCCATTCTTGTATTACTATAACTATGCAAAATCCCCAAATTCATATATATCCCACCCCTCGTTTAAATATAACCATAATAGAGTTAATAAATGGGATTAATTAGTTAAACCGTAACTAATTAAGAACCTCGACCCCCGCCATATTAAGTGAGGATTAATTAATCATCAGGATTAATTAATAACTCAACGACCAATCCCGCTACTCCCGATGTAATTAAAAAACCTTTAATTATGTTGGGCCTGCCCTCATTAACTTTCCGCCACCTCACCTCCCCGATAGCCATCCGATCGGATCCCTCAGATCCGACGGTTGTCACGCATATTGCACAGCCCTTCGCGACCGAACATTAGCGCGCGATCGCGAGCGGTTTTGCAAATAGTGCCATCGCCACACGTCGCTCATCGTATGGAATCACTCGGTCTAGCCCAAATATCGCCGCCCCTCCATTAGCAGTGCGATGAAAACCACTTACCAACTCCTACTAACGCCAAAACATCAAATCTTTCTCCTACTAACACCACCTGTCCAAATCCCGAAACCTGCCAATTTTTTTACTTTGTATAAAAAAACAAAAGTAATAAGTTTTTCGTCCTATTCTACGAACCAGCAACCTGAATGTTGAAAACCAACTAGCTCGTGCACCCAACTGCTAACCACCTTCAAAACTTATAGTTGACGCTGCTCAGAGTCTGCCATTACACCCAGTGAACCTACATTCCATTGCCCTCACTAAAAACAAGTATTTACCAATTACCATCAAGAAACCCTGTAAATACTTGCTTTCTCTGCAATTAATTGAAAAGAACCCCAAATTTTACCATAATTCAGTTGTTGCACTTGAAATTCAAGTTCCCCAGTGTTGTTGGGAAAAGTATCTATTCAGAACGCCCCTATCCCACTCTAAGGTGTGACAGTGCCTTAGCAACAAACAAGGAAAACTATTTTCGTATTCTTCTTTATGAAATGTAAACGAAGAGGAAGGATGAACTAACCTGTGTCTTGCGCTAGTTTGTCGATCCAATCGCTCTCCTCTTAGTTAGCTTCCAGTTACCTGCTCCCTGACTTACCCAGCTTCACCAAGTTCCTGCAAGATCACAGAAGAGGGAAAACTACACAAAGATATAGATTTACATTCATAAATAGCTTAGGATCAGATTAAGCTAAACATGCAAATATAACAAAACATCATTGATACACAGCATGTAGGAGAAACTCAAATAGTTTTATTGATATAATAAGAAGATCCAGGAGAAGATACAACCAAGTGAGTCCCGATCCAGCATCTACCTCCCAGCAAAGGAATCCCTTCCTCACCTCCAACAAAGCATAAATCACCCAATGCACTAATCTCAATCTCAAAACCAACAGCAATTCTCTGCAAAGTACAAACTTCCAGCCTCTGTATCTCTGGGATGAGGGATCCATATATAGATGTAAGCAGAGAGGATGAGTCAGCTTATGTTTTGACTTGTGGCTTCTCTCTGTCAGTTCTTTCTTCCACTTGGAGGCTGAGAGCCTCTTACTCATCCTTGGTCGAACTTAGTGAGGCAAGTGTCATTGAGGAAGATTCTGGAAGCTTCCATTGTCTCTCCACCTTGTTGAATGACTCTGCCACTTGTCATTTCCCGCTCAACGCACCTGGGTAGTTCATTCAAGTGCGTTGCAACGCACGTAGCCAGTGTATTTGGGTGCTTTGAAACGCAGCCAGCTAGTGGAGCATTTGAATTGATCCTGATTTGACTAGTTTTGAGCAGTTTCTGGTGGAGAACTTCTGGGAGAAGCTGTCATTGGTTGACCTTGTTCCTCTAGGGGTAGGAACAAAACTTTCAGAGACTTTGGATCCCTTGGATTATGGACATTTCATGCTTAGAGCTGTAAGACACAAAAATGTCTATAACAGTTGCCCCCTAAAGTATGAGGTCGTTTATCAGGTGAAATGCTTTATTAGGAGGATCCGAAGTTCTTTCAATGCTGGGAGGAGACCTGTAATAAGATACAATACAATACATTATTTTCATACTTTTTTCATGATCTAGCTGAGGTGGGCATTCCCATGCTCAGCTTTATAAATTCATTTTTATGTACACAGGACAGACAATCGTCTGATGGTAGACTGATGATTTTGATGAAGTCATCATCCTTTTGGTAGGATGATTATCTGTGCTGCAATGTTGTACATGTCAATGTCTTTATTTTTCCTGAATATATATCGCAGCCCGGATGGATGAAACTAGATCTGGGGTCTTCAATATCTTCCGATCTTCACTCGAAGTACAAGTCGATCCATGTGAGAAATGTTTTGAAGTCGAACATGCAAAGACATCGCTTGATTACCAGTCGATGACGTAAACTGTTAACAAGCGCGAGAGGAATCACCGATAAGGATGATGACCCTCAAGGTACTGCAGTACAATTCACGTGGTGTGAATAAAGGACTTGGCGTCGAACACCACGCAAAATCTTTCAGTCGAAGGTCATTGATGTATACCTGTCACCGGAAGTGAGAAACTTGCCATTGAGGCATGCAAGCTTTAAAGTACTGAATGGGGTGTTCCTAGATCAATTTCTTGGATAATGAGCAAATGATTTTGATGGAGGTGAAAACGATCTGATGATACATGGTTCAGGGTGGCGGTCATGAAAGAATGAAGTATAATGTATGGTAGTGGATGGGACACGGGTGACTTCTCTGGATGACTTCTCTTGAACATGTTGGCGACACTTATGTGATGGATCGGTAGCATTTACCCCAAATGTGGATGGTATGGCGAGACCATGGTGATGTGACCGGTGAATGAAACAACCCAACCCGACTCAGGCACGGAGTGGAAGTGTCATGTTCAAGAGTGACTTGCTACCAATAAAGATTCTTTGAGTTTCTTCCCAATTTTTCCCCAGTCATTGCTGACCAGTACCTCTTTATTTTTGTCAAGCTTGAGGAGGATAACATATGCTTGTTCTATAATTTTCCCTTCGGGCAAACCCATCGCTATGTTTTAACGAGCCTAGCGATAGTGAAACTCGTTCTCGTCTAAAGACAAGTTTGTCGCTATTAATGTTTTTAACGAGTCTAACGACAAAGATAACTCGGTCCTTTTCATTTTTAGAGAGTCTGAAAAGGTACGTAAAGTTAACTCCGGAATTCCTTTTTCGTCATCTAATCCCTTAAGTCCGAAAAAGTATAAAACAATACAAAAGGGATGAATTTTCGATAGTTTTAACGAGCCGAACAAAACAAGCACTCGATCTTTTTGTGCAATAATCCCTCAGGTCCAAAAAGATTAAAATCTAGAGGAGGGATAGCACTTCCGGTCGCTTTAACGAGCTAGAAGGCCAAAACTCGGCAATCTTTTCATATTTTACGAGTCAGATGAAAAGAGCTTAAAGAAGACTCGTCTTTTGAGGAACGAGTGATAAAATGGGTAGCAGCTAATTCCAGGTAAGGGTTGGAATTTTCCAATCACGGCAGTGTCACAAGGATGGCTAGTGAAATCACTCTTCACAGCTGTTCCTCAAAATGGGTAAACAATCAAATGGAGGTGAATGATCGGCCAATGAAAAGTGGAGGTGACAGTGCAAACACGACCAAGGCTTTAATGGCTGATAATGTTACATTCACGGTGGTTATTTGCCAGAGGATAGTTCATTTTTTAACGAGCTTAAACGCAGATTGAAACACTTGCTCGGTCTTATGTTTATTTTTTAACGAGCATAACTATGTGCTAAAACTAATCGATAATATGGTCTAGTTTTGATTTTTCTTTTACCATAAATAGCTTTGTCTCTTCAAAAATAGTACTGTACTTTCAATTGCTTCATCAAACTAGTTAGAAATGAACAACATTTGCATGGAAATGAGATTAAAACACTAATATTTTACTTTGAACTACGTAAAAAGCATTTAAAAAGTGTTTTTACCTCTCATTTTACCATTTCATTTTAACTTGGTTTGTTGGAGCTTTGGAGGTGCCTCTTCCCCCTTGATTTTCATCAGCTGATTTTGGGAGATTCTGTGGACGATTCTCAGCGCCGTCTGGACCAGGTAGGAGTTAAACCTCAACTCTTTCATTTCATGGTTTCCTTTCTGCATTCTGTGCTTCATTCTCTGCTTTTCTGAGCCCTTGGCGTTTGATGGGTTCGTTCTGCCATCAACGCACCCTGGGCATATCGAAACCTAAGATGAATGTTGACCAGTGTGAAGGCAGTTTGACATTCAACGCAAGTGGAACACTCCTACAGGTGCGTTGGGCGCAGAAAAGGAATTTGTTGCACAGTTTTTGATGAAAATTTTTGCCTGTTTCTCATCAAAATCAGGATCTAACTCCTCTCTTGTTTGTTTTTCAGAGATCTCGGAGCAAAATGACCCTTACATGGCGAGAACGAGAACATGAAGAAGAGGACATGATTGCCCTACATGATCCGATTACAGTGAACTCGCTGCGGAACTGTGGCTTGCTGAAGTTCTTTCGCATCTCTAGCATGAGACAGTAGATCAACCTACTGCAATATTTGCTCGATGCTTGGGATCTTATCAATCAAGTTTTCCAGATTAGGGGCAAATCTATCCCCTTGACTACAGTAGACATTTACTTCTTGACTGGCTTGTCGAGGCGGGGTGCCCCCATTTCTTTGTCAGGTTCGGCCCAAGGGAGTGACTCTGTGAGAGATTATGTCCACCAGTATTGCAGGGAAGGATCTCAGCCGAGTAAAGACGGTAAGATCATCATCCGAGATGTCACTGACAGGTCCCTTAGGTCTATCCTATTTACTTTTTGTAGGATGGCCGGGAGTGCGTCTCTTCATGTAGCCAACAGATCCTATATGCAGCATGCCTTGGAGTGCCTCCAACCGAAAATATTCAACTGGTGTGATTCAGTACTTCCTGTGATGAAAAGTCAGTTGACCAAGATAAAGGACGGGAGGTTGAAGAACTTTGGGTTCGGTTCTATTTTGACCGCCTTTGCCTTGGAGAAGATACCACTGATGCAGCCGCAGTACATTGCACTCGACTTACCTTCTCCTACTGAACCACGTATGCAGAGATGGGTTGACCATATGTCTAGGCATGCTGGTCAGTCTCAGATTTCGTTTTCTGATACCTTCTTCAGGTGGTTTGATCGGCAGGAGATGGCTTATGCCGAGTATCCATATGCTGGCATGGACTTCCGGGGTGATCTGGATTTAGTACTGCCGGATGGCGAGCAGTGGGGCGCTATTGGTAAAACCTTTGACCATATCACTGTTTACTATTTTTATTTATAATGTCCTTGTGCTTTATTCTATCAAGACTTTTAATCAAACTCATGTGTACATGCAGATGTTGGTCCTGTTTGTCCAGTAGTCCGTCTGAGAGTGCCAGCCGCTGCCCCAATAGGAGAGGGCGTCGGGAGGGTTATCCTTCGTGACCTTGATGTGGCCGAGACTCTCACAGCTGTACAGGAGCAGGTTGAGAGCCTTACTCTCGGTATTCCCGATGTGAGGATCGACGAGCTACCTTCGCAGTTACAGCGGCATACTACTGGTGTGCCTAGACGATGGACTCGTCTTTTACGCATGATCGCACAGGCTGTGACTTGCTATCACGAGCATCATTAGACTAGGGTGCCCCCTAGCATTTTGAGTTTTTGGGTCATGCGACCGATTTTGTCTTGGTTACATAACATTATATGTAAACCATAAACAGCTATATATATATTTTGATTTTCAGGGTTTTATTCTGGTTGAGCTATATGATCCACATGTGAAACATTGATGATGTGTTTCTTTTTATAAATGTTGCAAATGTCTATCTAACACATAGTTTGCTAATGAGTCGGTTAATGTGTTTAAGTTTCTGGAAATATGCTGGTATTGAATAAAATCAATTTGTCTTTCCAAAACCTTAACCCTTAGGAACATGCGATAAATAGCTGGGTTTCGGATGGAATATATACCATTGAGTTGTAGTATTACGAGTTGTGAGTCTAGCCTGACGATTAGTCGGCGTATACCATGGATGATGGCATCATAGAGAAGTTCTATCAACGCGCTATACTCAGCGATGTTATTCGTTGATTGACCAATACATACACCTCTGAAACTTACTAACTCGCTGCTTGGATCAAAAATGGCCCAGGCTGCGAAGGACAGGTTCCGCGAACTACGACTCGCTCCATCGGCATATCCAACACATGTCTCCAAAAGGTTTGACATCTGCAATAAATGTAAAAAGGTGGATTACTCGACCAAAACAAACACCTTAGCAAAAAAAAAATACAACAAAAGCATATTGGTTACTATTTAAGCATAGTAACGCTTGAGGTACAACCCATTACGAGGTTGCGCCAGTGGAATTCGGTCATAATCCATTAACTCATAGGCTCCTTTTGCTAACACCCGTTTAACAATATAAGGGCCCATCCATAAAGACTTAAATTTACCTTCTCCCAATTTATCGGATTCTTGGTCGTAAAGCAAGACCAAGTCACCTTCTGAGAAGACACGGGGTTTGACATTTTTGTCGAACTGCGCCTTGACTCGTTTCTTATGGGCTTCGTTAGCCAAAGCGGCATCACGACAGGTTTCATCCAATTGGATTAATTCCAAGAAATGGGCCTCTTCTTCTGAAGTTCCGGGGAGGAGATCGATTGCGAGTTTAAGAGACGAGATTTCGCACTGGACCGGTAAGACTGCTTCCAGGCCATATACCAGTTGGAAGGGTGTGAACCCGGTTTCATTCCTTACCGATGCTCGGTAAGCCCACAAGGCTGAGTACAGGATTAGGTGCCACCTTATTTTGTGAACTCCGATCATCCTTTGCAACATGCGCTTCAAGACCTTGTTGATTGCTTCAACTTGTTCGTTGGCTTGCGGATAATACGGAGTAGAGCTGTCGTGAGACAACCCTAGTTTGGCAGCTAATTCGAGCATCATGTGATTGCGAAAATACGACCCATGATATGTGACTATAGCCTGTGGTATGCCGAATCTGGCAACTACATGATTGAAAAAGAAAAGGGCAGCTGTTTCACCAGTATTATCTAATGTAGGCATCGCCTCGGCCCATTTGGTAAAATAGTCAACTGCGACTATGATATACCCATGCCCCCGGTCGAGGTGGGGTTACATGTCATGAAATCAATGCCCCATTTGGCGAACGGCCCAACAACAATTAATGGCTGTAGAGGTGCAGGTGGTCTTCTGGTTTTGCTATCAAAAATTTGACAAGCATGGCAACTTCTGACTGTAGTTATGCAATCTTTGAACATTGTTGGCCAGAAGTATCCTGCTCGTAAGATTTTTTGTGCTGTAGCATATCCAGATTGATGCCCCACACAAGCTCCTGAATGACACTCATTCAGGGCTTTCTCGGCCTCCTCATGGGTGAGGCACCTTCTCAGAACTGTATCGATTCCACGATAGTAAAGTGTATCACCGACGATCATGTAGTCTTTTGCTTGGTATCGAATACATTTTTGTTCAGAGTGAGAGGTGTTAGGCCTAAACTTTTGGGTTTGGAGATAAATTATTATATCTCCATACCACTCATTGCTTGTAGATATCAGAAACAAACTCTCATCCACAATTGATTCTTCAGATGTTTCATCGTTGGACGACGATGGGAGATCACATAATAATTCTGCAAAAACTAGAGCTTTCTTTGATTTGGATTTTATGAATTCCAGATCAAACTCTTGAAGGATTGCTATCCATTTTGAATATTTGCCCCCCAGCAACTGTCACGACAATATATAAGTCATGGGGTTGCAATATGACAGAATGGTAGTTTTCCGGAAGAGGACATAGTGTCGAAATCTTTGTATCGCTTGAACAGCTGCAAGCGCTAGTTTTTCAACATAAGAATATTTACTTTCTGTATCATTTAAGTTTTTACTTAAATAATATATAGGGTGTTCAATCCCATCGACTTCTTGAACTAAAACCATTGCGATGGTTGTATCTGCTGCAGCCAGATACAGGTTAAAATCTCTTTGATAATCGGGGGCGTACATTAATGATGCTTTCATTAAGGAATCTTTCAAAGCATCAAAGGAAGCTTGCGTAACCTGATCCCATACAAAGGGTACCTCCTTTTTCAAAAGACGTGTATAACCTTTAGCAAGTTCGGCGTAATTTGGAATGAACCTCCTCAGAAAGTTTGCTTTCCCTTGGAGTTTCTGAATCTGAAGCAAATTTGAAGGTGGAGGCAAATTTATGATTTCCTGTACCTTGCACGGGTGAGATGAATCCCATCCTTGGAGACTACAAAGCCAAGTAAATGACCAGAACTGACGCAAAATACACATTTGTGCGGATTGAGTCGTATCTTGTAGTGTCGGCAACGTAGAAATATCACTCTTAAATGCTGCGGATGATCAGTCCGCTTTCGCGAATGAGCCGGAAGGTCGTCGAGGTATGGTTGAACGATATTTTTGATGTCGTGGAAGGCATAATTCATTGCCCTCTAAAACGTCGCCCCTGCGTTCTTTAAATCAAAGGGTAATTTTCGATATGCGAATGTGCCCCACGGACAAATGAACGCAGTCTTTGACTGGTCCTGTGGGTGGATATTTATTTGATTATACCCGGAAAATCCATCCATGAATGAAAAGATTTCGCATCCGGCGCATTCATCAATTATCTGGTCGATGAAGGGTGTAGGGTAGTTGTCTTTTGGACAAGCTTGATTTACATCCCTATAATCGACACACACTCTAATTGTCCCTTGTTTCTTCATAACAGGGACGATATTCGATACGCAATCGGTTAGAGGAACCAGGTAGATGAAACCAGCATGGAGAAGTTTTTCAACTTCCGCCTTAATGGCAGCGGCTTTATTGGGGTGCACCTGCCTGAGCCGTTGTCGTACCAGTTTGACGTCTGGATACATCTTAATTTCGTGTTCAACAATACTCGAGTCGATGCCTAGCATTTCACTGTATGACCAAGCAAAGACATCTTTGAATTCACGAAAAAGAGCGTTATATATTTCCAGTTCTGAAGGAGAACAACATTTGCCAACATAAATATTCTCTACAACATCTGTTTTAGTCGAGATATTTATGGCTATAGTCTCTTCAATGTTGGATAAGTTTCGCTCGGAATCCACCGTATTTACAGTATTTGATAGGAATTCAAAAACTAAAGGATGATAAAGGTCATCTTGAGTATCTTCTTCATAATCCGGAAGAAGGGAACGATGGTGGCAATCACTCCATGGTGCCCCTTCAATCAACATTGATTGAACAATTCCTTCGTCGGTTCCATGCACTCGCAACCAAGGATCTGAAGGGGTACCATATTCTCTAGACCTATCTATCCAAACGCTTGATGAGCGTTGATTTGGGTTTGCCTCCCATGCTAGAAACATTGATTGCTATAATACTTCTATTGGGCTTGGGGGAAAAACCATTGTATGATCCATGTTGATATCGTTTTCTGAGATCTTTGTGGAAGATATCATATTGTAGGTTCCTATCGACGCTACTTCCGCCAGATTGATTAGAGGCGGAAAAGCGAAAGTTCCCATTAGTATAGGATCTTTTAGTAGGCCTACTCCGATATTCTGAAGCGAATGGGGGCTTCCATGGATCATGGGAATGCTTCCTGTAACTTGAGAACCATTGGGGAGGAAGTTTTGTTGATCGACGATTGTAATCCCTCCTTGAAAGGGAAATGTAATTTTTCTAAAATAGGTCGACACAACAGCTGCCATGGCATATATCCATGGTCTTCCTAGTAGGATGTTGTAATCAAGATTCCCATCGATGACTTCAACATCTATTTCTATTGTTTTTCCCCCTAGTTCAAATTTCAAGTTGTTAAGGATACCATACGGGGTATATGTCCTTCCGTCGAATGCTTTTAATGTCATCTAAGATCGCGAAAAGGTTGGAGATCCTAAAGTTTTCCAGCAACTCATCGACATAATACATGTAGATGCCCCCTCATCAATAATTGTTCGATGAACAATTTTGTTGAGGGCTTTCACTTGAATAAGGAAAGCTAGTTGGGCTGGTAACTGAGGATCTTATCCTTTGTGGTCGAAGGATACAAGATTGGAATCCTTTGGGTTGACCCCACCAATGGCTGATAACAAAGCCTGCCTCAAGATTCGACATAGCGGATGGCGATTGGGCCAAATCTTCCACTATGTTATAATGCTGCGCCACTCTAGCGCGGGGATTAAATGTCGACTTGTGTACTACTCCCTTCGGCGGTTTTATTGTTAATTTAGGAATGATGGGTGGTACAACTTCTATAGAAGTTGTCGTCGAACTACTTGGTTGATGTTTATCCTTGTCGTTCGACAGCTTCGGATTCCCGTAATCTTTGTTCCTTGTCGAAATCAAAGCATCATTTTGCTATTTCGAAACTGACAACATTAGCACTTGAGACGGGGAAGAATTTCCACTTTCAACTAGATTTGTTCCTGCATTTGGAAACGGGTCAGTTAACACTGTTGAGGTTTTCGAACTTTTAAAGAATTTCTTAAGCTCAGCTTTGTATGGACACTCTTTTGTCCAGTGATCCTCATCACATATCTGACACCCTGAAGGGGGTTTCCTATTTCTAGGAGGGTTTGAAGAAGGTTTTTCAGGAGATGACTCATCTTGTTTCTTCTTCTTCCCTTTGCCTTGTTTCTTCTTGCTTCTTGGTTGTTTGGTTTCTTTTCCCTTATCTGTCGATACGACATTTACTTCCGAAGCAAGAAGTTCGTCTTTTGCATTTTGATATGAAATCTTACGGGCCTTCTTGGATGTAGCCTTTGTCGATTTCGTGTCTGTTTTGCCAATCACGCCATCATCGGCGTGAGAGTCATTGTTCGATTTAGGAGGAGGAGGAATTGAGAATTCTGGTCTAGGGGCGTCAGGTATTTTGTCGTAGAGCGTGCCAGACTGAGTATAGATTAAGTCCAGATATTGCGCACGAGCTATAACTTGCTCTTCCGTTACGACTCCCCCCTTTGCCACATCTTCCGTGATGGAAGGTAATAAAGACTTGATAAACCATTCAGCTAATAGCTGATCGGGAATGTACGTTTTTACCATCATGCGACGACGTTGCCACTCATGTATATGATCAGATATGTGAGTAGCCATCGTCTGTTTGAAGTTGGTAAGGAGTTCTGTTCCCATTTCATATCTTATTGGTAATTGAAAATGGGTTAAGAAAGTCGTGGCTAAGGTACTGAAGTTGTCGAACGAAGCTCTAGGCAATTCAATATACCATTTTCCGCTGGACCCGTTAACGTCCTCTGAAAAAGGCGAAGCCTTATCGAATCATCATTCAGGGTGTTTGATGAACACCATAGATGAAATGTCATCACGTGATTCGATGGATCTTCACCTGGATTTCCATTAAATTTAGGAATATCTGATGGAAGTTTGTGCGGAATCGCTGGCCACCAAGGGGCGTAAGCAATTGGATCGTTTGTTAACCGGTGTAAATCAGGTAACTCTAAGGTTGCCACAAATGGTAACTGTTGATTCAGGTTAGGTGAAGCATACCCAGGATATGATGGGATCGCCTAAGCAGTTGGCCTTTGCATACCAGCATAATGCAGCTGATGCTGGTATGACTGATATGGTTGGTGGACATGACCATTGTAAAATGGTTGATTTTGACCGTTTTGAATGTACGACTATCCACTGTTCGCAAAGATCTGCTGCTCAGAACCTTGGTATACTTGTTGGAATTGTGGTTGTTGGTATTGCACCAGCCACAGTTGTGAAGCCATGTGCTATTGCGCTATACTAACCATTGGACCAAGGTGTGGGGTAATTGTACCCGTCTGGACCTGTGTCGCCCCACTAGTTGGTGATTGTGGTTGAGTTACAGGGTCAAGGGGTTGTTGCATTACAACCTGAGAAATCTAAGGTTGGCACACAACAGGCAGCGTTTGAACTTGTGACACCGTCACAATAGCTGGTGTAGTCGGGATGTTCGACATAGGTACACATTGTTGCATTGAATACACAACTCTTGGTTGTTGAGGTAGCATAGGTACCCAACCACTTGAGGTGATTCCAGTGTAACCTGAATATTGTTGTGAACTCCCGTATGGATACCCTCCAGGAGGGGGTAATGAAAGGGCATAATGCCCCCCATACGGTGGTAATCCGGAACTCAAGGGGATTGTCTGCCCTTGGGGACTGGATTGCCCAAATCGACCTCCAGATGGATCAATTTGTTGAGACTCAACATAAGAGTTACCGGATATTATTCCGGTTGAACAAACAGGAACAGACCAGACTGTCGAAATAGCCCCTGAGTGGGCTCCTTCTAGCGGTTGAGAGCTAGTTGGGACAGATGGTATGCCAGCGAAAATTGTCGGAGTGACGGCAGGGAGTTCTGCTGTCGCTGTGTCAGTCGACACAGTCCTAGATGTTGACAGTTGTTCAGACATTTGGAGTCTATCCAAAAGATTACCTAGCGATTCTACAGGAACTTCCATTGGTGGTAGACTAACTTCTGATGAAAAGGGATATAGAGTAACCCCGACTCCAAAGTGCGTTGGAGTACTTGTTTGAGGGTCTTCTACAATTTCTTCAATCGCAATCAAACCAGGTGGAAGGGGAAGACCGTCAGGTCCGTAAAATATTTCTGGTGCCGAAGAAGGGGTGGAATTGACAGCGACAGATGTTTGAAGAGTAAGACTCTCCGAACCGGTTGTAGATGGAACTGGTTCGGTAACACAAGTGTTTACTCTCAGACTAGGATCAGTATCACTGTCCCTCTGTGGCTGTTGAACTTCTTCTGTAGAGGTAGGGTTTCCAGAAATGTTTGGACTAACCAGAATCTCGGATGTTGTTGGAACACTTGTTCTAACTTTAATGGGAGATTTGGAACCGGTTAAACGAGTTCGCTTTGTCCGTACTGGTTTCGATTCCGGCGACAAAGACGGTTGACTCGTAAGCCTCCGCGAACGACGGGGTTTCAATTGACTTTCTTCCACGATTGCGGATTACTTGATCAACTAAAATACAAAAGGGGAAATATGTTTCCGAATTAAATGAATTTTAGACGCTTTAGACACAACTTGCTTTTTCAATTTTAAAGAGTCGAGAAAAAACAAAAGATGACTCTAGTCTCCTTCGATTTTTAATGAGCCTGAAGTGACAAGTGCTCAGATGGACCTTTCCCGTTAAGGAGTCTGAAAAGGAACGAAAGGGACTGCTCTAGAGATCTAGGTAGAGGGTGTGCCAAACGAATCACAAAACTGCAGAGTACGTTTTATGGTACGGCAGTCAATCTTCCCGAATGCTGTGTTTGGTGCATTGCGATCAGTAGGGCGGCCGACACGACTTCCTATGGATAAAAGGTTTTAAGCCTATAGGGGTCTCCCAATATATACTCGACGGTACGTGGGAGCACAATCTGTACTGGCACTTATCGTCTCACAGTGGAGGAATCACCCAACCATCAGTGAGGACAACAGTTACCAGGTTTTACGACGCCGGAACACGTCTCTAGCCTAGACCTCTATGTTGTGCGTTAAGTTCCAATGCGTTGTTAGATTCATTCAATTTATTTTAAGTTGATCTTTCTTAGAAGTTTGCCTTTTTGGATCACAACGAGATGTAGATATAATTCCTAAATGCAATCTAAAGATGACAAGCAAGCTTTTATCTCTTTTCAACAATGAAAATCCTAGCTACAAGGGGAAAAGAAAGACACAATCTTTTCTCAAAGAGAAAAGAGCACACTGTAAATGCACTTTTTCCTAAATCAAACCATACAAGCTATCAATATGCAAATGCACAAATGCATGTATTTGTTTTCACTTTCTTAATATTGATGCCTAAAAAGAAAGTTGATGTACAAATTTGAATTTTCTTTCAAGTGAACAACACAAACAAGCTTCTTTTTCGAAATCAAAAGGGTAGAGAAGATTACGACACTTTATGACTCTGAAATAAACACTCGTTTCGACACTAGAAAGAGACAAATTCAAACCAAAGCAAAAGTAAAAAGTATAATCAACTGTCAACAGCAAAGAAACTTTCTCCTAAGATCAAAATCGACACTTACGACAGATCTAAATCTAAGGACGACAGTATGACTATTTTACTTTTCAATGGAAAACTGCAAATGATGTAACAAACACACAAAGAACACCTACAGTATTTTTGTATAAAGGAGGCGGAATTAAGGCAAAGAAAAGGGGTTTTCAGATAGGTACACACACTGATAACAAGCTGCAAAAATCAGATATAAAACTGTACAAAATGAAGCAAAGAACCTCAGCTGCACAGGGCAAGGGCTGATCAGCGCACCTGTTGTACAAAGAAACTGAATTGCAGCGCAGGTAGCCCTCTCGGGATTTGCGTTGAAATGCAGAACCTCTTCACAGAGCCTGCGCTGGGGCAGAAACGAGACTTCTATCCGGGTTCTGGGTCACAGTTTGCAGTTTAATCTATGGATTTTGGCCAAGTAAAAGCAATCAGTAAGGTACAATTAGAGGGATGATTTAAAGGAGGACTAAGAGCTATCACAAGGGGTAATTAGAGCATTTGTGGATCAGCTGTTCAAATCATAAACAAATCCAATGGGTGGATTGAAGTAGCAGCTACTTTGCATTTGATAATAGCAAATGTAGTTCGGTTGCTACTTCCGTGTTTATGAAGCAAACAACAAGAGAAACACAAATAAACTAACTAGACACGATCCCCAGTGGAGTCGCCATTTTGTTTTTGGGAAAAGTATCTATTCAGAACGCCCCTATCCCACTCTAGGGTGTGACAGTGCCTTAGCAACAAACAAGGAAAACTATTTTCGTATTCTTCTTTATGAAATGTAAACGAAGAGGAAGGATGAACTAACCTGTGTCTTGTGCTAGTTTGTTGATCCAATCGCTCTCCTCTTAGTTAGCTTCCAGTTACCTGCTCCCTGACTTACCCAGCTTCACCAAGTTCCTGCAAGATCACAGAAGAGGGAAAACTACACAAAGATATAGATTTACATTCATAAATAGCTTAGGATCAAATTAAGCTAAACATGCAAATATAACAAAACATCATTGATACACAGCATGTAGGAGAAACTCAAATAGTTTTATTGATATAATAAGAAGATCCAGGAGAAGATACAACCAAGTGAGTCCCGATCCAGCATCTACCTCCCAGCAAAGGAATCCCTTCCTCACCTCCAACAAAGCATAAATCACCCAATGCACTAATCTCAATCTCAAAACCAACAGCAATTCTCTGCAAAGTACAAAATTCCAACCTCTGGATCTCTGGGATGAGGGATCCATATATAGATGTAAGCAGAGAGGATGAGTCAGCTTATGTTTTGACTTTTGGCTTCTCTCTGTCAGTTCTTGCTTCCACTTGGAGGCTGAGAGCCTCTTACTCATCCTTGGTCAAACTCAGTGAGGCAAGTGTCATTGAGGAAGATTCTGGAAGCTTCCATTGTCTCTCCATCTTGTTGAATGACTCTACCACTTGTCATTTCCCGCTCAACGCACCTGGTTAGTTCATTCAAGTGCGTTGCAACGCACCTAGCCAGTGTATTTGGGTGCTTTGCAATGCAGCCAGCTAGTGGAGCATCTGAATTGATCCTGATTTTACTAGTTTTGAGCAGTTTCTGGTGGAGAACTTCTGGGAGAAGTTGTCATTAGCTGACCTTGTTCCTCTAGGGGTAGGAACAAAACTTTTAGGGACTTTGGATCCCTTGGATTATGGACATTTCATGCTTAGAGCTGTAAGGCACAAAAATGTCTGTAACACCCAGATCCTCTGTTTTCACCAATTTCTCATCAAAACCCCAGTTTCCTATCTGAATCCACAAGAACCAGAATGGAAACCCTCGTTGCCCTAAATATTGCACCTATTACTACCCCCCACCATGATTTAGATTATCTGCCCCTCGCAGATAAGGATTTTCAAATAAAAGACTTGAATACTGATAAAGACCACCTAAAAGTATTTTTCCAATGCCGAGACAATCACTTGAATGGCTATGATACCATAGGACTTTGGGAATCTAATCTCCCAATGTACTTTCTCCCCTCTATGCACATTTTCCCTGACATTATCCATCAGTGTCATGCCAACTATGATCCCAACCTCAGAGCAGTAATGTCCCCAAATCAAACTGTCCTCTTCACAATTACTACAGACTCCATCAATGAGATGCTTCAGTTTCAACCCAGTCAAGCCCTCACCCCCATTTCCCTTGGAGATTTGCTAGAGAAATCATCCAAATTTTCCCAGTTTGAACTCAGTCGCCTTTGCTAGACTTTCATATATAAGGAGCATCAACCCTAAAACCCCCCTCCCTATCTATCAGTTTTCTTCATAGAAATAGGCAAAATTTTAGTTGATATGATAGCTGAAGTCATGGGATTCAACATTATTGAGTATGTGGATGAGTTGACCCTAGTTTTGATGACCATTTTTACCCCTGGTCAGCCTCTTCCTGTCAAGTAAAACTATGTTGCATTTATTGCTGAGAAAATCCATGAGCACTCCATGAGATTGGAAAATGAGAAAGTATTCAAGTACTCAACATTCATATATCACCTCATCCTCTACTATTAGTCTGACAAGTTCCCATTCTCTGTGAATAAACTTGATACAAAGGATAATCCAAGGTCAGTCATTTTTTGGACTTCTATCTTCCACCATTCCTTTGCTTGTCCCTATTCATATAATGAATTCATTGACTAGTTTGTCCACCCAGTGACCACCATGCTGACAGGTAATCCTCCCCCTAGGATTAGTGATGAAAGCAAAAGAATCCTTCAACTATCTAAATAGTACAAGGTCGGTGACTAGTACTTGTACCAGAATCACATAGAGATCAAAATATATGGTTATGAGCTTCCTCCATTCAAGCTACCAAAATATGTTCCAATGAGGTTGTTTGCATTGGAGTATTATAGACAAATGATAAACTCATATCAGATCCACTTTACCAAGGCCATGAAGAAAGCACAGTTGAGAATCAAGGATCACCTAAGCCCATTTGTTTGCAACAATAGAGAAGCAGGAAAAGTAGCAGAAGAAATCCTAGAACACCTGAAATTAAGTAAAAGTTTTGGTTGGAAATATGACCCACACAGTTTCATTTGTGATAGGAGAATGAGAAATAGACTATCACCATACTTTCATCACAGAATCCCAGAAATTGAGCAATATGATAATATGGATAAATGGAGGGAAGGAAAACTTGTAGAGATGGATAGTGATCAAATCAATGTAGAAAATGTAATGAAATACCTAGAAAATACACTTGAATTGGACTCTTTTGAACAAGTACCAGTTGGAACTTCTCAGAAGCCAACACCAGGGACTAGTGCCTCAACAGCAGATACCTCTCAAAGGCACTCATAGGAAACTAGTGCACCACTTACAGAATCATCATAGGGAAAAGAACAAGAAAACAATACTCCAGCAGTAGGGCAATCAAACATGTCAAAGCAGCCTAAAATTTCAGAAGAACAGATTCAACCACAAACCAATCCAACTCAGGTTAACATGGGAGATTCCCCAGTTTTGCAGACTCCTCTGAATGAGGAAAAGAGCTTAAAAAGAGACAGGGAAGTAGCTACCCCTGCTAGTGGTCCTTCAGACTATCCTGGTTCTAAGAGGCACAGGCTAAATCCTCATTCAGAGGAAGAATTTTTTGAAGAAACAACAAGCAGTTTGATGAAAGAAGGTGGAGACAGTCAGCATACATTCCCAGTAGGTGGGACACATGCCAATTCCCAAAAGCAAGAGCTTGAACAACAACAAAGTGCTGAAGTTTCATCATTCAGGTCTTCATCTAACAAGACCTTAGACATTAAAGAGAAATTCAAGGAAATAAAGGCCAAAAATGAACAGCTAAAGGCCCAAGCTTACACTCAATATTTAAAGATGGCTCCTACCAATCAAACTAGGTTGATGTCAGCTTATGACATCAAGGAAGGCAAAATGCAGATGAGCTTTTTAAAGCCTAAAGTATAGCAGCCCCAAACACTTGCAGACTACCTCAAAACTAATTTTGAGGTCTTGGCCAAGGAAATTCACCCCATAGATCATATAGAATTACATAAGAAGACAAGGGAAATGGTATTCAAAATTGACAAGCAAGGCCATGGTGGCACACCGATTGGAAAATTCACTGAATAATACCACTGCTTAGTTACATTTAGAAAGAACCTCCTCACAGGCAAAAGAAAACAGAATCAAATCACTAGAGGATTTGATTATTGGATTAGGCCATAACCCAAAGGAAGTTAAAGCTGCAGAGACCTTGATAAAGAAGAAAAATGAAGACATAGCTGCCTTGAGAAAGCAGTTAAAATTTCCACCACTGATGCATCCACAGACTGCAGAAGTGATTGAAGAAAAGAAGAATCAAGAAGAGCTCATGGACATAGTCCTCAAGCTAAATCAACAATTAAGGGAGACAAAGTAGCAACTAGAGAAAACACGACAAAGCAGGCAGAGTGAGTCAACCTCTCAACCTCAAAATGTGGTACCAGTGGTCTCCACTGCAATTCCTTCAACATTGGCAACAACTCTTCAACCAAATGTCCCTTTGGCCACAACAGAAACTATCACAGGTGTAGTTACAGGTACAAGCACAGGTACATCACAGGTGGGAATTTCAGGTTAGAGCACTGAAGAATTAATCAAGTCCATGGAGGAGATGAAACTCCAAGTTTCTGAACTCCAAAAGGTAAAGGAAAAATTTGTCACCTTGGAGCAAAAGTATGATGTGTCAAAGATCAATTTTGCTGAAGAAGTGAGGAAGAACAAAGGCTTGGCTCAACAAGTAAAAACATTGGAAAAAGACCTCACATTTGAAAAGCCTTTAACAGATATCAGAAAAATTCTATGGACCAACATCACTCAATCAATAAATGATGTTTGGTCATCAATACAGATCATTTTTGAACAGATTGACCTAGTCAAGGTTGCTCTTCAAGAGATTTCCAAAACCAAGGAAGAGCTAGGAGGGAAACCTGAGGAAGCTATCAGGCTAATAAACTTTTTGAACAGTAGGAACAAGCATCAATTAGAACAGCTGAATATTGAAGATAGAACTGGAACCATCCTTGAAATCAAGAAAGTCTTGACCAAAAGGGCTTTAATGCAGAACCTGGAAAGAAAATGTTAGAATATGCAGGAGGATATAGATGAATTTATGGAAAAACTTGACATTTTACAGAGTAAAGGGCTTCCCAGTCCTTTAGTTATCAGTGATAAGTTAATGAGGCATGAGGATTATATTGACAAATTAGGTCAGTATGCAAATAAACAAGCTAGTTCATCTGCACCTAAAGCATTACTTACAGGCAGAGTTCTCTATGATAGTCTCAAGAACCTCTTTTATGTTGAACATGAATTGAAACATTTGTTTTATGTTCAGCCAATTTTGTAAAATACACAAAGGTTGATGAAATCTTTAGGAAGCTACAAAGGACCAGGATACCAAGGGATGATTGGTGGACAGATATGATAGACATTTTATGATTTACCTTGGTAAAAGGTGAAATTGAAGTATTTACCATAGTCAATTTTGGTAAATAAGGTGAATGAAGATAAAGCAGGTAAAGAGTATCAGAACAGGTTAAAGAGTATCAGTTAAAAGCCAAAAGCAATCAGCCAGCACAGAATTATGAGCAAGACAACAAGATGCTCAATCATAGGGCCTGCCTCCAGCTCATTCAACAAAAACAGGGACAGCAAGCCAGCAGTTCACTTTCAGTTTCTATCTTCGAGACCATCTGTCTCTACTTTTATGTAAAATATATTTAGTTTTCCTAGAATATATCTCTCTCAGTTAGGAGATATTTTATTGTAAATTTTTGTATAAGTACTTCCCCATTCGAAGTACTTAGGGTGGATTCTTAGACATTTCTGTAGACTCTCTATTTTGGAATAAAGTGCTGTTGAACAACTATTGTATGGATGGCTGGATGATGAAATAAAGCAAAGGAATTTTATAGGATTCATGTGTCAAACATTGGAAAAATAAGTATTTTGTATCTTATGTGTTACTGTTTTCTGGTTTAATATTTCACATGTGTTCCAAATATGAATAATAAATGAAAAAGTATATTTCAGAAAGTGCTTTACTGCATTCTGTCTTTAAAATCGTTTATATTCTAAATGTTTTCTTCTAAGCTATCATAGGTAGGGAATTTTTAACTGCTCCTTTCTTCTTAGTTTATCATTGTGGTCATTTAATAAGAAATTCTTAATTTCTTTTTGTTAGTGATCACCCACTTTCCCTCCTCTTAAAATTTGTTGAAGGATTCTTAACTGCCCTTCTTCCCTTTTAAGACCATTTCACCCTTTCAAGTTACCATTTGTCTCTTGTTTAACTATCTTTCCCTGTGAAGCCCTCCTTTGTTGAATCAACCTGATCCAGTTAAGCCATCCCTAGTTGACTCCATAGCCCAATGGCCTGAAATACTATGTTCTATCCATCTGCTCCTGAATTCCACCACCAAACAAAATCAAAACCCCCAAGCTTTCATACCTAGCCTAATATCTTATAAACAAAGCTAAATCATAAAGAGAGAGCCCTCTCTGAGTATAGATTGGCTAGATTCTATACTTAAAAGTTGGTTTGTGGTTACCTCGAACCCCTTTCTTTCTTCTGACAACTTCAAGGAAGATCTGAGTGATAACAATTTCCATCGGATATTTATAACACATGACGTTATTTCAACCCTCAACGCAAAAACTATACTCATGAATAACAATGGAACCCTTCAACTATCAAAGAAACAATTAAACTCATGAATAACAATGGAACCCTAGGTGTTGAAGGTAAAGAAGTGGATGGTGATATTAGTATGCAAATGTAAGGTTATATATGAGAAGCACTCTTGCACCTTTGGATTAAGAAATAACTATTTATCATATACATAGTACATCCTTGAGTTGAGAAATTTATTTTATATTCATTACACTTTTGGGTTTCAATTTTTTTTTCCTAACTTTATTATCCTTATTAAATTTGAAAAATTTAAACCTTTGGATTAAGAAATAACTATTTATCATATATGTAGTACATCCTTGAGTTGAGAAATTTATTTTATATTCATTACACTTTTGGGTTTCAAAATTTTTTTCCTAACTTTATTATCCTTATTAAATTTGAAAAATTTAAATGATCTTTATGTGGGCTAAAGATCATCCAAATGTGATGCTAAGGCATGATGATAAAACTTTGGAATATAACATGCGTCTTTAGTTGTATTTAGGTTTAAGAATGCGTCCAAGAAATTTATCATTTCCATCGGATATTTATAACACATGATGTTATTTCAACCATCAAAGCAACAATTATACTCATGAATAACAATGGAACCCTTCAACTATGAAAGCAACAATTAAACTCATGAATAACAATGGAACCCTAGGTGTCGAAGGTAAAGAAGTGGATGGTGATCTTAGTATGCAAATGTAAGGTTATATATGAGAAGCACTCTTGCACCTTTGGATTAAGAAATAACTATTTATCATATATGTAGTACATCCTTGAGTTGAGAAATTTATTTTATATTTATTACACTTTTGGGTTTCGAAAGTTTTTTCTAACTTTATTATCATTATTAAATTTGAAAAATTTAAACCTTTGGATTAAGAAATAACTATTTATCATATATGTAGTACATCTTTGAGTTGAGAAATTTATTTTATATTCATTAGGGTTTCAATTTTTTTTTCAACTTTATTATCTTTATTAAATTTGAAAAATTTAAATGATCTTTATTTCAACTAAATTATTGAAAACTTTGAATATAATTAAGAAGAGTGAAGTGACTTTATTCATGGCGAGAGGAATTTCCAAAATCTTCCATTCTTGTAATCTAACTTTGCACCTTTAAATGCAATTGCTATATGATAGGACTTTCCCACATAACATTACAAACCCTTTGTGTTTTCGGAGTCTATAGGTGGGTGCCCTCTGAAGTATTGGTAAAACATTACAAAGGTTGTTGGCTGAGTACTAATAATGATTGGGTGCGCTCTGAAGTATTGGTAAAACATTATAACGGTTGTTGGCTAAGTACTAATAATGATTGATGAGGATGACCAAATTACTATTTTACCTTAATCTATCCTCAAGGAGACGTGTGATCCCAAGCAGACACGTAGTAGTCCGGAACCATCCGAAAGGGCAAATTGTACAACTGACACCTCGATCCCTGAAAGACGGGTTAAAGCAAAAAAATAAAAAGGACAAATGGGACCATTGCCCCATTTACCCCAATACACCGTACTTAGACCAGATGTCGCGTCAATATCCTTGGAATGCGGGCATGGATGAGCATTGCCATACCTATCCCTAAATTTCGGGTGAAATCGTTTCTTTACAGGGTTTCTCCCTCGGTGTCTTTCGGTTTTCTCTCCCGTGGGAATAACGGATTGTTCAGAGAAGTAAAATCTTGAGAAAGCTATTTTTGGGTATTTTGCTCCTTTTCAATCTGAGATTGTATTGTGTTGGTCAAGCTTAGATGTTAGATTTCATTACAGTTTTCTGCAACAAACTAAGGAGCCATATCTCTCAGCGCGGTTTTAGGAATTCTAAGGTTTCTACGGATATATCCTGTAACAAAACCTGCTCATTTCCAGTGTTGGATAGAATATTGTAATAACAGTTTTAGATGTGTGAAGTATTCTCTCTATCAGTCTGCATAGATTTATTCTATAGCAGTTTTGGCTACTTTTTCGTGGATAATATTTGGGTGACAATGAGAGAGAGCACGCCTGCGGAAATTCATGGGCATTCCTGTAGAATACGGCCGTGATCTTTCTCGCTGCCACCCAAATTTTTTTCATGAGATCTAAAATCCGAGGAGCATAGTTATATGTAGTCATTTTAAGCGATTTCAGTCATTTTAAGCGATTTCAGTGTGCAGGCTGATGACTAGCTTTCAAGGAAATAAGGAGCCAAAAGTCAAGGAGGAGCATAAATATCTGCAGTCATTTTGATTGATTTCAATATACAAACTGATGACAAGCATTCTAGTGCTGTCGAATATTCAAAAAGGTAGAAACATGCTTTAACTGAAACGAAATTTGCGGAAGGCGACGCTGTTTCACATTATTCGGGTAAGCTCCCATCACACTTTATAATCTGCAATAAAATCTCTAAGTTTCTATGGTCGATTAAGAACCCTCATTGCTTAGTAAAACGCTCATCCACAATCCTCATTTCTTTTTCTATTTTATTTTTAGAATATCGAGTTTACAAATAGAAAAGTGGCTTATGCAAAAGATCGAGAAAGAATAGGAAAAATCTTGAACAGCGGGCGGCCAGTACAAAATTAAACATGATTCGAACAGAAAGTGATTTCTTCCATTTTGTTTTGGAGTGCTTAGGACATTTTCATGTTTTCAAGGATGGAAGCATAACCCTTGTTCACATTTAAAACACGAAGTAGAAAACTTGTCGTTATCTACTTTTGAATCATAGGAAGTACGGATGTCAATAGTCAATTGAACACAATATTTTTTGTCAGAGAGAAAAACATCATGGATTATATTAAGAGAATATAAAGTTTTGTTATATAACATGGTCGTCCTATCTTGAACAGATAGGTCTGTCTGATACTGCATATAAATCCAGAAACTTCCAAAAAAAGACTGTCTAGATAGCTTACAGATATATCTTCATTTAGAAACATTTTATAATACCATCCAAAAACAGAGAGGAAGATCAAAAGAGAAAAATCATCCACATAAACCGAAAAAAAAACGATAGAGGTCAAATTGACAGAAACCTGAACAATATAACCTGAGGCAGTCAATTGAACAATATAACCTGAGGCATTTGTAGTTAATGTAGACTGGAAAGAGAGAAGGTGTTGCGGTTGCTTTGCTTGAACAGTTGAGAAATACAATGTAATTTATTTTCATTTTCAAGGAAAGAGGGAGGAAGGAATTTACTTTAGGTTGGATGGAATCATAACCCAGTTCACATTGAAATACAAAATGGAAAACTCGTTGTTATCTACCTTGAATCATAAGATGTATTAATGTCAATTGAACAATGTAACCTATAGTCAACAGAGGAGGGTTTGGTAGTTAATGTAGCTTGGTGACAGAAAAGGTGCTGCAGTTGTGGTTGTTTGTCTTAAAAAATGTAATGTAATGTATGTCGTTATATTTTGGAAGGAAGATTTTGAAAAAGAAAAGAAATTTGGAATGAAAGAAAGTAAGGAAGAAAAGTTGGAGATAAGGATTTGTGGTTGTGGTTTTTTTGTTTGAATAATTATAAGGAAAAAGTCAATGTAATTTATTTGAAAGAATGACGAAAGTTGCTTTGCTCCAAGAAATTTGTTTTGTTATATTTTGTAGGAAGGAAGGAATTTATTTTGTTATATTTTGTAGGAAGGAAGCAAAGAAGGCTCTATGGTTGTGGTTGCTTTGCTTGAATTATAAGGAAGAATATGATGAAATTTATTTTGCTATATTTTGTTGGAAGGAAGGAAGAAAGGAAGGAAAGAAGGAGCTAAGAAAGAAAGAAATTGATTTAAAAAAATAAGAAACATGTTTATATTTCTTTTTAAGCTAATAAAGCTGGTTTATAATGTTATATTTTTATTTCTATTTAGTTTAGAATTATTAGTATTTTTATTATTTTTATTTACTGTAAGAGAGTAAGATTTGTTTATAATGTTATATTTATATTTTACTATGTTAGAAAACTAAACTATCAAAGTTATTAAAGTTATTTTATATTTGAATATGAGAAAAAGAAAATATTATAAATATAATAATTTTAAGTAGATATTATTTAAATTATTTAAATTATACATTAAATAAAATAAAATTTTCAATTCGACTTTTCAAGATTGGGAATATACAAATGAAATGCTTATATATATATATATATATATATATATATATATATATAGATATTTCATAAAGTTAAAAAATTGTTTCAACTCTCAAAATTAAAATTTTAGTGAAATTAATTTTCTTATTTAAAGCAAAAATAAGTAAAATAATAAATATTCTTTTTATGGTAATTTGATGTTAAATTAATATGAATCTATAATTAAATAAATCTTAATTTATATAATACAAATCAAGTATTTTTAAATATTCCGTTTGTTTATACAAATGTAAAATATAATCACCATATTTTTACTATACATACTCAATACGTTTCTTTATTAAATACATATCTAAATTTACATTTTTTTTGTTTATACAAATATAAAACATAACCACCATATTTTTAATAAATATTTTTTTATGAATTTTTTAAATTAATAAAATGGTAATTTGATGTTAAATTAATATTAATCTATAATTAAAAAAAATCCTAAATTATTTAATACAATCAAATATTTTTAAAATATAATTGTCCATTCAATACATTTCTTTTATTAAATACATATCTAAATTTATATTGTGTTTATTTACACAAATATAAACTATAATCACCATATTTTCTTTTATATACAATATTATTCCTCCTTGTCATTTATCTAAAATGGAGTGGATAACTAATTTTTAAGAAAGTAAATTATGTAATTTCTCATTAATTCATTGGACTGAATCATTTCTCTAAAAAAATGAAATTGAGGATCAATATGTTTTGTGTTTTTATGAAAAACATGATTATCTGCCAGCTTGATTGAACTTTGGTTGTTGCATTTGATAATTGTAGCATCCTTTTGTTCTTCTCGTGAAGGAGTCTCCTCAACCAAATTGCTTCAGAAGCTTGATACTCTTTTTTTGCTGATGATAAAGATACAATACTCTTCTTTTTACTGCACCAAGAAATAACCCGGGACCCAATATTGAAAGCATACCATGTTATAGATATTCTATCGTTTAGATCTCTAACCCAATCTAAATTTGAATAGCCTATTAGTTCAATGTCAAAAGAATTAGTATATTTAATGCCAAAATTTATTGTTCTTTGAAGATACCTTAAGACATCTTGTGCTGCCACCCAATGATTTTCAAGAGTTTTTGTCATGAAATGAATCAACACATTGACTGAATATGTTAAGTTAGGTCTGGTTGTAGTATAGGCACTAAAGTAGCTTTACACTGATCCATTCTGAATTTCATCAACAATTCCTTGGCATACTTTCCTTGAGTAACAAAAGTTTGACTAGAATCCCTCTAGACTTCAAGACCTAAACAACAATGCAGTTCTCTAAGGTCTTTCATTTTGAATACCGTGACATATCCACTTTAATTTGTTCAACCAATTCATTAGAATTTCCAGTAAAAGTAAAATCATCAACATTTAAGGAAATCAACACAATCTGCCCCTTTGAATGAAATCTAGTATATAGATTTGGATCATTTTTACTTCTCTTATAACCATGTTGTAAGAAGGAAGAGTCTATCTTTTCATACCAAGATTTGGGAGAATGTTTTAATCCATACAATGCCTTCTTTAATTTAGAAACAAAGTGTTCTTGCCCCTTTTTAATAAATCCTTCTGGTTGAGTCCAATATGCCTCTTCTTTCAACTCCATTTAGAAAAGAAAATTTCACATATAGCTGGTGTAGGCTCCAATGGTACTTAGTTGCTAGAGCTATTTACATTCTAATGGTATTTAACTTAGCTATAGGAGAAAAAGTCTCCTCATAATCAATTCCTTCTCTCTCTGAGTACCTTTTGGTCACCAACCTAGATTTATACTTGTCTACACTAACATCTGCTTTGAACTTAGGTTTAAATAACGATTTACAAGCTATGGGATCTTTTCCTTTTGGCAGTTCAACTAATTCCGAAGTTTTATTTTTAATTATGGACACATACTCTTCTATCATATTTAACTTCCATTCATCATATTGATTTTCTTCATTAAAATTCATGGGCTCAACAACATTTAAAATACTAGTCATAAGAGCATAATCTTTGTACCTTGCAGGTAAGTGAGTTTTCCTACTTGATCTCCTTGGTAGCAGACTTGCCTCAATTATGTCTTGTGTGATTTCCTGCTCACCTCTTAATGGACTTCGACTGTTAAATGTATCCACATCACTAGGTTCCTCTTTTTGCTGCTACTATAAATGATTGTCTTTGGCTTCATCATTACTGTCATCAATCAGTAAAGGCATGTGCCACTCCTCATAAATTTTGTCCTTATTCCCTTCATCAACATGTTCATGAAAGATAACATCTCTACTCGCAAACACCTTGTGAGTAGATGGATTAAACATCTTATATGCTTTGAAATTAGAACAATACCCTACAAATATGCACTTTATAGCTTTAACATCCAATTTCTTCCTATCTTCCTTAGGAATGTGTGAAAAATATTTAGAGCCAAATACTCTCAAGTGATGGACTGTAGGTTTGAAACCATACAAAGCCTCAAATGGAGTCTTGAGATCAAGACACCTAGTTGGAATTCTTTTTCTTTAAGTAAATTGCAGTATTAATTGCATCTACCCAAAATCCATTAGATAGGTTCTCACCTTTTATCATGTTGCGTGCAAACTCCACCAGAGTTATGTTCTTCCTCTCTGCAACTCCATTCTATTGTGGAGTGTGGGGTACTATAAATTGTTGTGTTATCCCATGATCTCTACAATATTTGATGAAGTTTCCAAGTCTGTATTCTCCCCCTTGATGTGAGCGGAGAATTTTGATGACTTTCCCTATCTTCTTTTCAACCATATTTCTAAACTCTTTAAAATATTCAAAAGCATGACTATTCCTTCTAAGAATGTATACCCAAGAATATCCTATGCAGTTATCAACAAATAACAAGAAATAATAAGCTCCACCTAAGGAACTTATTTGTGTGGGTTCACATATATCATTATGCACAAGTTCGACTATATCTTTCTTTTTACTATTTAAACTAGAGGGAAATTCATCCTTGTGCATTTTCCCAAGTGCACAACCTTCAAAAACAACATGTTCATTCTTTAAAATAGGAAGTCCATCAACCATACCTTGTTTTTGTAGCAGCAATAAGTCATGAAGGTTGATGTGACCAAATCTTTGATGTCAAAGGTTCTCTATAGTCATAGTGGTTGAAGTTAAAGCTTAATGTGACATGCTTGTAACATTGAACTTATAAAGGTCTCAACTTCTACTCCTGATGCGACTGACTTCTGATGATCCAACAAATCCTTTATAACACAGTAACTTTTGAAAAATTTATCTTTAAATTCTGATATGCAATCATTGAGATAGAGATCAAATTATTTTTAATACTATGTGCATACATTACGTTATGGATGTGCCTGATATTAACATTAGGCAATATCATAGGAATATCTCGATACCCTTTAATTTGATATGTTGCTCTATCATCTCCCAGGTAGGTGTCCACACCATTGCTGGTCACCTTAAAATTTTCATACTAATGTTTATTACCTGCCATATGAGTGGATGCTCCAAAATCCACAAACCAAGTTTCAGCCTCGTCGGTCTCAATAGACAGAGAAGCATCAGACACATAATTTAAGATCATGATTCTGATCTTCACTAGCAAAATGCCATGTATTCCTCTTCTGTCTATGTTTGGTTTCATCAGTCTTATTTTTATAACAACCTCTAGCAATATGACAAGCTCCGTCACAGTAAAAACACTTAATTCCTTAATCATTTCTAGCAGATGACATACCTTGAAATGGTTTTTTATGGGATGGACCACTACTTTTTTGTCCTCCTCTTGGTTTCCCTTTGAAGAAATTTTTCTTTGCCACCAATGTCAGATTTTCATTTTGAGGCTTCAGATTCATATGCCTCTCTTCTTCCTACATCAAGATTCCTGTCAAATAGTCAAAGGTGGGAGCTTTCTCCCTCACCGCAAGCCCTATAATCAGCATTTCATAATCCTCCGTGATACCATTTAAGGTAATTGTGACGAGATCTATATTGGACACTTTCTCCTCTATGTCTCTCACCTTGTCTCTCAGTTCTTTGATTCGTAAGATGAATTTAGCAACAAATTCATTCTCCATTATGATAGAGAGAATCTTGCTCTTTAGAAATAACACACGATTTGTATTTTTCGTCTCATACAAATCCTTGAGCGTCACCCAAATGTTATTAGCGGTTTCGCATTCTCAGATGTGAGGGATTATGCTATCTTTTATCGACATCTTTAACAACACCTTCACTTTATTTTCCCTCTTCTCCCAATCATGAACCGATGCGGCTGTGGAACCACCAGCTGCAGTCAGCTTTGCTTCATCTCCATTTGCAATTGTCCATGCACTGGAACCCTCGAGCAATGTTCGTGACATGAATGTAGCAACAGACTCATTATCCTCCATTCTCATGGAGAGAATCTTGCTATTCAGAAACAACACGCGATTTGTATTTTTGGTCTCATACAAATCCTTGAGTGTCATGCAAATGCCATTGGCAGTTTTGCATTCTCTGATGTGAGGGATTATGTTGTCTTTTACCAATGTCTTCAACAACACCTTCACTTTATTTTCCCTCTTCTCCTAATCCTGAATTGATGCAATTGTGGCACCACTGGCTATAGTCGGCTTTGCTTCATCTCCATTTGCAATTGTCCATGCACTAGAACCCTCAAGTAATGTCTACAACTTGAACTTGCAGTTGGCATAATTTATCCCATCGATCTTATCGCTCTCATTCAAGTATGTCTCTGTAATGTGATTATTCATTGTGACAAAACCATGGCTCCACTAGTAGATCTAATGGTCTAATATATAGATCCAATAATCCAGCAACTCCTCTACGAATCCAACACCAGATCCTCCAACAGTGAGTTTGCGGATCGAACTCTAGATCCTCCAAACTTTGATCTGTGGATCAAACTCATGGGGGATTCACTCAATGAACCTATGACATAGCACGTGCGTTTGTGGCATACTAAAAAATACCCTTAGTTTGACTACATATTGGAAAATACCTCTAAAAATCACATTATTTAACCCCCTACCAATATGAACCCAATACAACTTGTCAATTTAAGAAACCCCTACTTTCACTAGATATTGTAGGTATCCATTTTTTCATTAACATTTTTTATACCCCTTTATCATTTTTCATTAACTTTGTACCCGATTTTTTATATATGCCAATATAAAAACCCTTTATCCCTTAATATATGCTTAATATATTATGTCATTTTCCCTCAATATATATCCCCCAATATGAATGCACATGGTATGGTATTTGTTAAAATTGGAAACTAGGGCCAAACTCCATGTGGGTCATCTTATTAATGGAAGCTAATATTTTTCCTGGATCCCTCTCATCAAGAGGTGTAGTGTTGATCTAAAGATCATCCAATTCCGATAAGTATTCATGGAGATATGAATTTATTTGTGTTATGGGACAATTCGTCAAGGTCGACCAGCAACCAAATAAACCCCACTTGTGCTCAACATTTTAGTATAAATAGAGGTGGCCTTCAAGTCATTTCAACACACTTGGGATCTATTCCTCTCTACTTTTCTTTGGGTTTTAGTAGGAGGAGAGATCCTAAGGGATAACATTACCCTAATCCATACGGCAGAAGCTGAAACTGCCGGAATTGTCGAAACTACTGGAATTGTTGGAATTACCGGAACTACCAGCACTACAGGAACTGCCGGAATCGTTGGAATTGCCAGAACTACTTGAATTTTCAGAACTACAAAAATTGTTAGAACTGTTGAAACTACTAGAATTGCCGAAATTGTTGGAACTATCGAAACTGCCAGAACTGCCGGAACTATCAAAATTGCTAGAACTACTCGAATTGCCAGAATTTCCGGAACTACCGGAATTGTCAGAACTACCAGAATTGCCGGAACTACCGGAATTGTTGGAACTACTAGAATTGCCAGAACTACCAGAAATGCTGGAATTCCTGGAATTTCCGGAATTGTCGGAATTGCAGGAAATATCGGAGTTGCTGGAGTTGCTGAAATTGTCGGAAGTGCCGGAATTGTCGGAACTGCCAGAATTTCCAAAACTGCTGGGAACAGCTAGAAAAAGCCAGAACTGTTAGAATTGCCGGGAAAAGCCAAAATTGTCGAAACTGCCAAGAATAGCCAGAATTGCCAGAACTGCCGAGAACAGTTAGAATTTTCGAAACTGCTGGAAATTCCAGAACAAGTGGGAAAGCTGACGCAAAGGGTAGAAGCCGGAACTTCCGAGAACAGTCAGAATTGCTGGAATTTCCAGACACTACCTAAAATACCAGGAACAATTGAAACTGCTGGAACTATCGAGAACTGCCGGAACAACCTGAGCATATGTCTCCGTTGGAGAGCAGCTTGCAAGGGACAGCTAACTAACATTGGGACAATTGTATGTTACTTAGCAGCAAATACACCAAGCATGCAATGTTATAGCTAGCATGCAAGGGACAACTAGCATGTAATAGTAAGCATGCTAAGGACAACAAGCATGTTATGGACAACAAGTAAGCTAGGGACAAAATGTAAGCAAGATGTAGCCAACACATAGGTCAGTATGGAAAAATGGTGTAGCAGTGGCACATAATGCAATACAGTGATGGGTACAGTTCTGATTAATGAAGCATGATGAGATGCAACATAGTGCTGATGGGTGCAGCATGGTGCAACGCGGTGAGGTGTAGCATGATGACGAAATGAAGCACAATGATAGGTGAAGGAGTCACCTTGGAGAATTAGTTGAAGCAACATGTCTTCAACTGATCTCATATATCATCTTCTTAGAGATGATCTATGCTCTTATCTAGATAAGTCAAAATGTTGACTTCTATTGAAAATGTACTATCTATCTCTCTCTCTGCTGAACTATTGAAGAACATATAAGAAGAATTGATCGAGGGTTTCCCACGTTAGGGTTTGTCCCTGGCTAGCACTACATCTTGTGTCCTCTTTGTTGTGGAGGTAAATCCCCTCTGTGGATAGAGGTGATCCCTACTAGCCCAGACCAGGTCTAGCAACAATCATACAACACTACAGCGCAAGCTCCTAATTGCAAATTAATAGACCACTGATGAAGGCCTACCTAGATTCCAAGGCTAGTGCTTGTAGAAGAGGTGGTGCTCCTGTTCCTTTGCTCTGGCAGATAACAATCCCCACGATCTCCGCGAATGGACACCTGCACATACAAGAAACGATGCAAACAAAAACATAAAATCTAGCATATGCAACTATATATCAGTCAGAAAGGATATAACTCATCATCATCACAAATAACAATAAGAGTGGAACCATAACCAATAGTCGTCCATTAATAATTCATCAAAGAAGAATACAACCAAAGTCCTGACGCTAGATTCTCCTTTGGCTGGGTAGTCAGCAGCACATGTCTTGCAAAGCTTGTTGGGAATAGGGACAAGCCTCTCTCTCTTTGGTTATTGGACAAGAATCTCCTTGCTTGGATTTGGCCTTGTGGGAATTAAGAAGGCTCTTATAGCATGAAGCTCTTGGAAACTTGACAATTCCCAATCTCTGGAACTATGGAACTCTCAAAACTCAAAAACTAGCTTGCAAAGGAAATACGCAATCTTTTGTGGAGGAAGGGGAGTTGGGATCCCTATAATCATGGGATTGGACATATCATCAAGGAAGCTTTCGTGAGAGGTGGCAAACCACTTCCTCTCTATGGAAATCCGTAGCCAACCCACCCAACTCAAGATAGATTCAGTCTAGGAATTTGTTAGAATGAAACTTCCGTTGTTTGTTTGTTAAAAAACACCACTGATTATGGTTGGCGCGGGTACGACTCTATGACAGAGCGCCAACTGGCGCGCCCTATTTGGAGAATTTCCCCCATTAGCACGAGGGCTGCACTATGGAACCACGCCAATGGAAAAGGGCTATTTTCAGGGTTTTTTAGCAGGAGATGTCTTCAGGGCAAACAAAGCTCATGTTCAGAGGAATGCAATGCAAGTGTTTGTATGCCATGTCACTTCTCATAGGTCCCGGAATGAGTCCTCCAAGATGCGGGAGAGGGGTAGCAGGGACGGTGACAAATTGCTATGTAACAGATGCCCCCTAAAGCATGAGGCCCAAGAGAGAGAGAGGGGTGAAATGCTTTACGAGAACATGTCCAACCGAAAACATTGCCGCCGGAAAACCTGCATGGAGAAGTACAACTGATATCTCAAATACATGATATAGGTGGTATGGGCGCAGCCATCCATAGCAGAGTACACAATAATCTAGATCCAAGGTATGGGCGCAACCATCCAGTGAGGATCGAGACATAGACTCAGGCATGGTCGCAGCCATCCAGTGAATGAGTCATGTAATAATCATAATAATCTACAAAAATGCAGCCTGGACCCCAACAGACAAAATCTAGGGTCTTGCGCTCCATCTCGATCCGAACAAAGTACAAGTTCAAGCATGCAAATATATGAGCTGAAGTCGAACATGTAGGAACATCGTCTGATTACCAACCAATGATGGAAGCTGTTAACAGATGTGAGAGGTACCACCAATAATGACAATGGCCCTCAAGGTACTATAGGTACAATCTACGGTGTGTGAATTAGTGAACTGGCGTCGAACACCCGTAGAATCATCTGATCGGAGGCTAATGATGAAAATCTCACGTCGAATGCAAAGAACCTGCCATTGAGGCATGTAGGCTCCAAGGCACCAGAAGGGAGTCTCTAGATCAGCTTCCTGGATAATGAACTGAAGTTGATAGGAAGTGACCTTGATCGAAGGTGGGCCATAGTGTTTCCCACATCATCGACACGAGACAGAGGAAGATAATGTTGTTGTGAATCAGGATTATGTGAGTTATCAGAGGGAGGTTGTTATTTCGCAGAGGTCAACTTCTCTTGAATATCAGCGGCACGACAGTGGACTTGGCATTGTTTGACATCAACCGATCAGAGGTCATGGTGACAAGGCAAAGAGCAGATGAGAGGTCAAACAGGATCACCGAAACCCATGGAGGCAAGTGAAAAACAAGATGAGATGTCCCCACCCAGACACAAATGCAGACAATTGCCATGTTCAAGAGCGACATACTGCCGACATGACAATGATTGTGGTTTTATTTTCCCCGCCATTTCTGGCGAGTACCCCAGTTATTTTTATCAACAAGCTTGACGGGGATATCATATGCTTGTAAAGCGTCATTTCGAAAAAATCCAATGTCATCAATTTTTAACGACTCTAACAGAGGAAGAACTCAACGTCTTTTCATGTTTAGAGAGTTTGAAAAGACAGTAGAAAAGTAAACTCCGGGGGTGTCCTTTTTCGTAAAGTTGTGTCTCTCGAGCCCGAAAAAGTAGAAAACAATGCTCGAAAGAACCGCCCGACCATTATGATCGAGGAGTACTTTTCATGATTAGTGACTTCGACCTGAAAAAGTAAAAAAGCGATCGAAATCACGTCGTTTCGTAACCGTTAATGAGCCTGAAACGACAAGGGCCCGACAATCTTTTCGTCTTTACACGGTCGGAAAAGAGTTTAAAGACGACCGCCTCTTATTTACGTTTAGCGAGTCAAGAGGAATAACTCGGCGATCTTTTCACATTTAGAGAGTCAGAAAAGAGCTGAAAGATGACTCTAGAATGAATTTTTCATGTATTTACCGAGTCCGAAAAAGTATAAAATACAACTCGTTTCACCGTCTAAGTCGCATAAAAACCTGTCGCTGCACAAAAACAAGTGTAAAACCCATTTTCGACAAAAATATATTAAAATATTCATAAAAAATGACTTTTAAAACCTATTTTGAGTTGAAAAAGCTATAAGTATGTCAAAATGGTAAAAACCAAAATTACTTTTTACTTTTTACCTCATTGAAGAGCAGCAGTGGTCCATTTGGTGGCGAACTTCGGGCGGCGATTGTGACAGATCCGTGCGACCATTTAGAGCTCCGTCAGTTCCAGGTAAGAGGCGCTTCCTCATACTCCATTTTAGTCCATTTTTTAATGGTTTTCTTGTCCTCATTCGATCTTTGTGGGAGGACTTTGAAAAATTAGGGCCGCACCCATTGGCGCCGGTATCAGGCACGAACCTACGCCAATGGGCCTTTATACTCCAAAGACCAGCACCAATGGGCGCGACTGTTTTAAAAACAGTTGTGCCAATGGCCGAAGCGCGTTTTTTCTTTTGAATTTCAAATTTGCAAGTGATTTAAATGCATTTTGAGCCTACCAGAGATCTAATCAAGTTTTGTTTGACCATGTGGATGCAGGCAACCGAACAAAATGGTGGTCCAATGGAAAGAAAGGGAGCATGACAATGTGGATGAATTGGCCATGGAAGACGAAGCTTGCATGGATGCCCTCAGGAATTGCGGGCTGAAAAAATTCTTCCTGACCTCTTACTTACAAGCTCAACCTGAGCTCTTACAGTACTTGATCAATCTGTGGGACGAAAACGAGCAAGTGTTCCGATTACGAGACCAAGTATTGGAACTGGATGTTTCTGACATCTATTTCATCATAGGATTGTCACGCAGAGGGCCGGTGCCCATATTGACAGGGAGCAGACCATCTGGTGAGAAGATGGGCGAGGTGATGGAACGGGTGTGCCCAGGGGCACAATTCGGATCCGGGAGTGCAAAGGTGGATATTGCCACCATTCGGTACCTAACACTCAAGGTGGTGTTATTTACCATCACACGGGCTGCGGGGGTGCAGGCACCCCACAAGGTAACAAAAAACCAACTCATATTGACCACAGAGTGTCTAAATCCCACTATTTTTGATTGGGCCACAACAGTGACTGCAAACATGAAGAGACAGCTTACAAAATGTAAGCGAGGCAAACTGAAGTAGTTTGGCTACGGTTCTATCCTGGTATCATTCATTCTGGAACGATTACCAATCTTCCAGGGCCAGGGGGCCATCGTAGCTGATCCGGTGCCACGAGAGCTGAGAATGGCTCGCTGGGCAGCGTTGATGCCCAGAGGGGGAGGAGGCCAACAGATGTCCTGGAGGCCAGAGTTCTTTGGGTGGCTCCGTCGCCAGCTGATCGTGGTCGAGGATTGGCCATATGCAGGGACTGACTTCACAGGTGACCCAAATCTCCCATTGCCAGAGGGAGATGAGTGGGATGAGGAGCTGGGTATGATCTCTTTTTGATTTTATGTTTTATGATTTTTTTGTTAATACATGCTCGTTCTAACAACAATCATATGTGTATGCAGATGTTGGCCCAGAGAGACCAGCCGGCATGTCCCCTATTTCGCGAAGAAACCAGCCTGCAGCTGACCCTCAGGAAGAGGGTGCCGAGGGAGGGGAGTTGATCCAGAACCTCGAGGGAATTTCTCGGGGGATTCCGGATTATGCCCGGCTGGCGGATGTCCCACTAGTGTATCAGAGGCATACAGTGGGAGTGCCCAGTCGCATCCACCATCTCTTGAGACGCCTAGTGTGTGCGGTGACGTGCTATCATGAGCACCACAGGGATTAGACACCTAGGTTTATTTTTATGCATATTTTTTTAGAGACATGTCGTCTCCGGATGTATTAAGACGAACATGTATATTTTTTATCTATGTGATGCATGTTGTGCAAACATTTCGACACACACACACACACACACACACATATATATATACATATGCCTATTTTGGATGGATCTTTTACATGTGATGATGTTTTTATATGCCATGCAGATGTCTAACACAAACGTAATCTAATGTATCAGTTGCATAACAAACGACCCAATGCGAAATGTTTTTAGTCACATATTTTATTTTTACGCAAGCTTAAAAGCAACACATATGCAAACTATGCTTGGAAATGGATTTTATTTTTATGCAAGCTTAAAAGCACACACATGCAAACTATGCTTGAAAACAAGGGAAACGGGCATGCCCCCCAGCATGATGTCTCAACTCGAGGTACATGCCCCCCAAGCTTTACTCCATTGAAAATGGAGTGAAGGTTGACAATATCTTGATCGTACTCGAATTGAACGAGCTCATGTTTCATTATTTTAACGAGGTTGACACACTTAAAAGAACTATCCTCATGATACCTAGTTTCATTTGTTAAGGAGCTTGACACAGGAAAGGAACTATGCTCCAACCGGACCCAGATTCATTTAGTAAGGAGCTTGACATAGGAAAGCAAACTATGCTCCGACCAGACCCAATTTCATTTTTTAAGGAGCTTGACATAGGAAAGCGAACTATGCTCCGACCAGACCTAGTTTCATTTTTTAAGGAGCTTGACATAGGAAAGGAACTATGCTCCGACCAGACCCAATTTCATTTTTTAAGAGTTTGACATAGGAAAGCGAACTATGCTCCGACTGGACCCAGTTTCAATTTTTAAGGAGCTTTACATAAGAAAGCGAACTATGCTCCAACCAGACCCAATTTCATTTTTTAAGGAGCTTGACATAGGAGAGCGAACTATGCTCCGACCATACCTAGTTTCATTTTTTAAGGAGCTTGACATAGGAAAGGAACTATGCCCCGACCAGACCCAATTTCATTTTTTAAGGAGCTTGACATAGGAAAGCGAACTATGCTCCGAACGAACTTCATCATAATGAGCAGGAAGTCGTTGCTTCCAAGAGTGCCACTCCCGGTGGAAGGACAACATCTTGGAAGTCAGGGCCCAATTCCCCCAGGACATCATGCACGACGGCATCATCACTAGATACAGGCACTGGATAAGTAGCCAGGTAGTTGACCTACGGTGGGGCAGATACAACCGGTGGAGAAAACCAGAAGGGGATGCAAGCTGCACAGGAGGGACCGGGGGACTAAAGAACGATAATTGATTGATAGTCACGATTCTTCCGTCGTGTGGAAAGAAAACCACACGGAAAAGCGAAGAGACAAGGGCCCCCATGGCATAAATATAGTCACGGCCAAGGAGAAAACTGAAATTCGCACCTTGGACAACCATGACGTTGATATAGACGGTTTTGCTTCCCAAAGTAACAGGAAGTTTGGGGAGGACTCCTACAGATTGACAGGCTCCTCGTCAAAGGCCAACGGATTCTGCGTTACTGGCACAAGCTGTGGGGAACCCAAAGCTTGCCAAGTAGTGGACGGCATAAGACTGACCGACGCACCCTCATCCAGGACAGTGCCAGGTACTGCTTTATAGTAGACGTGTACCGTGATCTCGAAAGGCACATAGGCGGGGAGGCAGAAAGTAGACAAGTGACTCCAGTCGAAGGTGACAGCCAAACTACTTGGTGGGGGACTCGTATGATTGCCCCCATGCTCTACAGGAACCGAAGAAGGACTCTCTGGATCAGCTGAGGCAGGAGAGTCGTTTTCGAACTCTGGAGAATCTGATGAGACAAGAAGGACATGAGCATGATGCTCTTCCGAAACAAAGTGATCAACGGGTGGGGAACCCAAGTTGACACTCTCACCGACCAACGATTGGTCTAGACCAGGCTAAGCACAACCACGTTCGGGAAGAGAAGCCCGGACAAGAGAAGAATCTAAGTTAATCTCTTTGTCGACAGGGAGGTGATCTGAAGAGAGACTCTAATAACCAATGGGAAGTTGGGGTGAAGAAGCTGTAAGACTTTCCAAAACAGCGGAAGCTTTATCCATGAGCGGACAAAGGTGAAGGGGATGATTGCCTTCACATAGTCTACAGGGGATTCAAATCTTCCCTTTCTTCTGAATGTTTTCAGTTGAGAGGGTGGCATCGCCATGAGCTTCAGAGGACGATGAGGGGCAAGCCAGATCGTGAGACCATGCTTCTAAGACCCTAGGAATGCCAGGACAATCACGAAGAAGATGGTCTCCCTTGCACAATTTACAAGGAAACTTAACCTTCCACGGAGGAGCAGAAGGAGTTCTGACTTGAGATGTACTTGGAGCAGTAGCTGCACAGGTGGCCTCACATTTATCAGACTTCTTCTTCTTCTTCATCTTCTTCTTCTTCTTCTTAGTCACCTGGTTACTTGAATCCAGACTTTCACCAGGCGAAGTAGAAGATGAGGACGTAGAAACAGGCGAAGAAGGGGAGAGGTCCACCTTGGAATCAACATGATGTTGTTCGGGTGGAGGAACTAATTGACCAGTAGTTAAGACATTAGGGACTACAAAGGTTGAGAAAAACCAAACAGGCAACCTAACAGTTAACCCAGGAAGGGACAACGTTGCCATGTAAGGAGCACCAACATTCCCAAAAGGAGGAAAATGACCACGATTCCCGCCAGAGGGTATTCCTGGGTTGGTGAACTCTGGAAAAGTTGCCATCAAAAACTGAAAATCGCACACGGGGCTGAAAAAGAGTCAAGACGCACAATCAAACGACCAACAAGTAGCATCTAACAGGGTGTGTGATCGCGGGTGAATAAATTTTAAGACACAAGGACATAACTTGACCTTTTCATCTTTAAAGAGTCGAGAAAAGGACAAAAAGATGACTCTAGTCGCCTTCGAATGTTTAATGAGCCTGAAGTGACAAGTGCTCAGATGAGCCTTTTCTTTTAGGGAGTCCGAAAAGGAGAAAAAGTGACTACTCTGGAGAACTAGGCAAAAGGTTTACCAGACAATCCGTGAAACTGCATATACACCTTGGCAATCGTATGAAAACCAAGGACTTTCTGTACGGTAGTCAATCTTCCCGAATGCTGTGTTCGGTGCATTACGGGTCGTAAGGCGGCAAACACGGGTTCCTATGGATAAAGGATGATAACCTAGTGGGGTCTCCCCATATACTCGATGGTACGTGGGAGCACAAATCTATACTAGACCACTATTGAATCACAGAAGGAGGAATCACCCAACCTTGACTGGAAACAAAAGTGACTAGGTTTAACGATGCCGGAGCACGTCTCTAGCCTAAACCTCTAAACAGTCTGTGTTATGTTCCAATGCATTGTTAGATTCATTCAGTTCATTTTAAAGTTGATCTTGGATTATGTTTCAGTTTTTAGGCCTTACCGTATGTAATGTCTCAAAATTTCCTAAATGCAAACTATATACCACAATATATCATTTCATGCGATGAATGCTAACTATGAGAGAGTTGAGAGCTTTCACACAAACAAAATGATCATAGAACAATCAACAATATCTCTAATGCAGCTAATGGAAATTAACAAACTTTTCTTCAAAATCACTAATCACTAATAACAACGAAAAGCTCTAATTCACATTAACTAATGAAAAGCAAAAGATATTGTTTTTTTTTTTAATTGATGGCAAGATGCACTAAACGAACTTTGAGAGACGATAATAAAAGAGTAAAAAAACAAATTTCACTCAATGCAAACATAATCAGATCCCTAAATGCCAAAGCAGTGCTTCAAAACTAGGAAAAGTCCCAAAGACATCAATGAGCCGTGTAATCTAGGCCCAAAGCGAAACAAAGCGGAGTTCAAGTGAAAAAGACGTAGGTCACTCAAACAATGCAATGAAACGATTAACGACCACTAAACGAGTGCAAGGGAGCAATCAAAAAGTTGACTAGACCAACAAAAGACCAAAAGCTCCTAAGGAAGGCTCGACACACAAATCCACTAAATGCCCTAGGGCTAAAAACGTGAAATCGATAGAAAAAGGCAAACATCCAAAGGGTAAAGGTTAAAGCCAGTCAAACAAGACTCCAACACACTCAAGCAGTCGAGCAAATGTATCCAAAACAAAGACCAATCTCAGAAGGCTTAAAACCAAGCAAACTTCAAAAGTTCCCAGGCCTGGTGCGACTGTCAGGCTATAACTAGCGCCTTTTAAGTATTGGCGCGGGCTGTATATTAGCAACTAGTGCCAATTGGCGCGACTATGAGGCTACAAAAGCGCGCCAGTCAAGTTTCCTATGAAAAAATAAAAAATATGCAATCCAAAGCTAGGCCAACAATAACCAGGTAAACCAAGAGGCGAGAAACAACAAAAGAACTCAACCCAGAAGGCTAACCAAGCCGGTAAAAACCAAGAAACAACCAAAAAGGCAAGACAAGCTTCCCCAGTGGAGTCGCCAAATTGTTGTGGAGGTAAATCCCCTCTACGAACAAAGGCGATCCCTACTAGCCCAGATCGGGTCTAGCAACAATCATACAATGCTACAGCGCAAGTTCCTAATTGCAAATTAATAAACCAGTGATGAAGGCCTACCTGGATTATAATGCTAGTGCTTGTAGAAGTGGTGGTGCTCCTGTTCCTTTGCTCCGACAGATCACAATCGCCGCGATCTTCGCGAATGGACACCTGTACATACAAGAAACGACACAAACACAAACATAAAATCCAGCATATGCAACTATATATCAGTCAAAAAGGATATAACTCATCATCATCACAAAAAACAATAAGAGTGGAACCATAACCAATAGTCATCCATTAATAATTCATCAAAGAAGAATACAACCAAAGTCCTGACGCTAGATTCTCCTTTGGCTGGGTAGTCAGCAGCACATGTCTTGCAAAGCTTGATGGGAATAGGGACAAGCCTCTCTCCCTTTGGTTATTGGACAAGAATCTCCTTGCTTGGATTTGGCCTTGTGGGAATTAAGAAGGCTCTTACAGCATGAAGCTCTTGGAAACTTGACAATTCTCAATCTCTGGAACTATGGAACTCTCAAAACTCAAAAACTAGCTTGCAAAGGAAATGGGCAAGCTTTTATGGAGGAAGGGGAGTTGGGATCCCTATAATCATGGGATTGGCCATATCATCAAGGAAGCTTCCATGAGAGGTGGCAAACCACTTCCTCTCTATGGAAATCCGTAGCCAACCCACCCAACTCAACATAGATTCAGTCCAGAAATTTGTTAGGATGAAACTTTCGCCATTTGTTTGTTAAAAAACACCACTGATTATGGTTGGTGCGGGTACGACTATGTGACAGAGCGCCAACTGGCTTGCCCTATTTGGAGAATTTCCCCCATTGGTGCAAGGGCTGCACTATGGAACCGCACCAATGGAAAAAGGGCTATTTTTAGTGTTTTTTAGCAGGAGATGTCTTCAGGGCAAACAAAGCTCATGTTCAGAGGAATGCAATGCAAGTGTTTGTAGGCCATGTCACTTCTCATAGGTCCCGGAATGAGTCCTCCAAGATGCAGGAGGGGGGTAGCAGGGACGGTGATAAATTGCTATGTAACACTCTTGTCTTGGCTTGTCTTCTGTGATTTATGTTTATGTTCTATCTGCAGTTTACATTAATGCTGATGTGATTGTTAATATGGAAAATCTGGAAAAGATATTGAGTTAACTATGAAAATTGAAATAAATTGCTCTAACCATAGAACATACCTCAAATTTAACATGGTATTAGAACTTAGGTGAAGGCAATGCCCAAGCAAGAGTGAAAGAGGAATCACTGAAGACAGTTGGGAAAAAAAAGGATCAATGGATTCCTCATCCCTCTTCAAATTCACCAAGGGTGAAGTTGAAGTAGATAATATTATCAGAATGGCACAGCAGAAGTTTATGATGGCCTACCTAAAGATCACTTCAATGGGAAGTCCAGAAGTAAGGGTGGAAGGAAAGGCAGATGCCTTGGTTGTAATAAGTTCGGCCATTATGCGAAGGAGTGTCTGAGGTAGGGACACATCACTTGATGATGATAACAATCATTCCATGGACATCTTCAATGATTAGAGGAATGACAAGTAATGCAGGTCATCAAGGAAACAACCGACTCTTCAGAGAAAGCAAGGAACCCCAAGTATGAAGAATCAAATGTTGTTTCTGATGAGATAAAGAAGCGTTATCTTGTATTGGCCCTCTCCTTCAGATTCTTCGGTAATCTGGCTTAGTGATCATAGTTCAAGGCACCTCATCCGATAGAAGGGTTCTCTCTCGAATTTTGTATAAATGAAAACAACCATGGGATTATACTTGGAGTGGATGCCACCTATCCTGAAAAGGGTGCAGGGAATGTTACTCCTCAATTAAATGAAGGTAACTCTATTCATTTACAAGAATCTCTTTTATGTACCTAATCGCAAGAAGAATCTGGTGTCCATCTTCGAAATGGAAGTCAAAGGTTTCAGGTTGGCATTCATCGATGGAAAGGTATGTGTTAAAAAATAAAATTTTCAAAGATGCTTTTTCTCATGGGTTCAGGGTTGGCAATTTGTCTCAAGTTATAGGATGGTCCATTGGGGATCATGTCAATTGACATATCACATCTATAACACCGGAGGTCTACCTATGGGGCTGTTGTGGAGGTAAATCCCCTCTGCGGACAGAGGCGATCCCTACTAGACCAAATGGGGTCTAGCAACAATCAAACAACGCTAACACGCAGGTTCCTAATTGAAAATCAAAGACCGATGATGAGGGCCTACCTGGATTCCAATGCTAATATTTGTAGAAGAGTCGTCGCTCCCGTTCCTTTGCTCCGGCTGGTCACAATCCCCACGATCCTCGTGAACGGACACCTGCACATGCAAAGAACGACACAAACACAAGCATAAAATCCAATAGATGCAATTATATATCAGTCAGAAAGGACATAACTCAATCATCATTACAAAAGACAATAAGACTGGAACCATAATGATAGTCATCTATTATTGATAAACAACAAAGAAGAATACAACCATAGTTCTGACGTCAAATCCTCCTTTGGTTGGGTGATCAGCAACACATGCCTTGCAAAGCTTGTTGGGAATGGGGAACAAGCCTCTCTCTCCTTGGTCACTTCGATAAGAATCTCCTCACTTAAGATTTAGCCTCATGGGAATGAATAAGGCTCCTTGTAGCACGAGCTTAGCAATTCTCAGACTTTGGGACTTAGATTTTGGAACTTGGAGACTAACTTGTCAAAGACAAAAGGACAAGCTTTAGGAGTTAGGCCATCCACAAGATTCATGGGATTGGCTTTATCACTAAGAAGCTTCCATGAGAGGTGGATAACTACTTCCCTTCTATGGAGATTCGAAGCCCAACTGAACTAACTCAAGATGGAATCAGTTCATGAATAGGTTAGCAAGAACCTTTGTAAGTTTGTTTGTTAAAAACTTTACCCAACTGGGCTGGCGCGAGTGCGACTCTGAGACAGAGTGCCAGTTGGCGCGCCCTCTTTGGAGGATTTCCCCCATTGGCGCGGGTGACACACAGTGGAACCACGCCAATGGAAAGAAGGCTATTTTTATGGGTATTCTGTAGAAGGTGTCTTCATGGCATATGAAGTACATACTCAAGAGGATACAAGGCAAGTGTTTTCAGGTTATGTCACTTCTCACAAGTCCCAGAATAAGTCCTCCAATGTGCGGGAAAAGGGGTAACAGGGACGGTGACAAATTACTGTGTAACAGATGCCCCCTAAAGCATGAGGCCCGAGAGAGAGAGAGGGGTGAAATGCTTTACAAGAACAGGGCCAACTGAAAACACTGCCGCCGGAGAACCTGCATGAAGAAGTACAACTGATATCTCAAATACATGATGTATGTGGTATGGACGCAGCCATCCATAGCAGAGTACATAAAAATCTAGATCCAAGGTATGGGTGCAGCCATCCAGTAAGGATCGATAGGTAGACTTAGGCATGGTCGCAACCATCCAGTGAATGAGTCATGTAATGATCACAATAATCCACAAAATCGCAACCTGGTTCTCAACAGACAAAATCCAAGGTCTTGCGCTCAATCTCGACCCGAACAAAGTACAAGTTCAAGCATGCGAATATGGGAGTCGAAGTCGAACATGCAAGAACATCGTCTAATTACCAGTCAATAAAGAAAATTGTTAACAGACGTGAGAGGTACCACCAATAATGACAATGGTCCTCAAGGCACTATAGGCACAATTTACGGCGTGCGAATCAGTGAGCCAGCGTCGAACACCCGTAGAATCATTCGATCAGAGGTCAATAATGAAAACCTTGCGTCGAATATGAAGAACCTGCCATTGAGGCATGCAATATCCAAGGCACCAGAAGGGAGTCTCTAGATCAACTTCCTGGATAATGAGCTGAAGTCGACAGGAAGTGACCTTGATCAAAGGTGGGCCATAATGTTTCCCACATCATCGACACGAGACAAAGAAGGATAAGATGTTTTTTGTGAGGTATCAGAGGGAGGTTGAGTATAATACAGAGGTCAACTTCTCTTGAACATATTGGCGGCACAACAATGGACTTGGCAGTATTTGACATCAAATGATCAAGGGTCATGGTGACGAAGTAATGAGCAGATGAGAGGTCAAACAGGATAACCCAAACCCACGGAGGCAAGTGTAAAAACAAGATGAGATGTCCCCATGCAGACACGAATGCAGACAAGTGCCATGTTCAAGAGCGACATACTGCCAACACGACAATAATTGTGGTTCCATTTTCCCCACCATTTCTAGCGAGTACCCTAGTTATTTTTATCAACAAGCTTGACGGGGATAGCATATGCTTGTAAAGTGTCATTTTGACGAAATCCAATGTCATGAAGTTTTAACGAGTCTAACAGAGGAAAAACTCGGTGTCTTTTCATGTTTAGAGAGTTTGAAAAGACAGCGGAAAAGGAAACTCCAGGGGTGTCCTTTTTCGTAAAGTTATGTCTCTCGAGCCCGAAAAAGTATAAAACAATGCTCGAAAGAACCACCCGACCATTACGATCGAGGAGTACTTTTCATGAGTAGTGATTTTGACCTGAAAAAGTAAAAAAGCGATCGAAACCACGTCGCTTCATAACCATTAACAAACCTAAAATGACAAGGGTCCGACGATCTTTTCGTCTTTACAGGGTCGGAAAAGAGTTTAAAGACGACTGCCTCTTATTTACGTTTAACAAGTCAAGAGGAAAAACTCGGCAATCTTTTCGTCTTTAAACGATCGGAAAAGAGCTGAAAGAAGACCTCCATTTTTATTCTCTTTAACGACTCAAAAAGGGAAACAAAAAAATATTCGGCAATCTTTTCATATTTTACGAGTCAGAAAAGAGGTTAAAGGTGACTCGTCCTAGAGGAACGAGTGGTATAAAGGGCAACAACTGGTTCCGGCAATGGTGGAACTGCTTAAAAGATGTAATGGTCAAGAGGCTAGCTAATAAAACCACTCATCGCTGCGGTTCCTCAGGAAAGGAAAAACAACCAAGTGAGAGCATATGATCTGCCAAAGAGATGGTGGCGATGGAATGAAAAAACCAAGGCTCATCTAACAGAATTTAGCAGATAAAAATGGCAATCACAAGATGTAAATCGGCTATGGGTTCATTTTTACACAAGCTTGAACCATGGAGAACTTTGCTTGGATTTGGTTTCATGTTTACACAAGTTTGAAACGAAAAACTATGCTTGTTACGAGTTCGCATGCCCCCATCATAATAATGCAAATCAAGGTACATGCCCCCCAAGCTTCATTGCATTCAATGAGGTGGATGGAATGAAGGTTCACTTTCGAGATCTTGGAAAGACTTGACCTGGATTTTACGAGATCTTAATCAAAAGACTCGATTTGGAAAGGGAGTTGTTTCATTTTTTGATGAGGCTGACACAGTAAAATAACTATCCTCATAACCCTTGTTTCATTTTTTAACGAGCTTGACACAAGATCAGGAACTATGCTCGAGACCCAGTTTCAATTTTTAAGGAGCTTGACATAGGAAAGTGAACTATGCTCCGACCAGACCAAACCTAGTTTCATTTTTTAAGCAGCTTGACATAGGAAAGGAACTATGCTCCGACCAAACCTAGTTTCGTTTTTTAAGGAGCTTGACATAGGAAAGTGAACTATGCTCTGACCAGACCTAGTTTCATTTTTTAAGGAGCTTGACATAGGAAAGGAACTATGCTCCGACCAGACCTAGTTTCATTTTTTAAGGAGCTTGACATAGGAAAGCGAACTATGCTCCGAACGAACTTCATCATAATGAACAGGAAGTTGTTGCTTCCAAGGGTGTCACTCCCGGTGGAAGGACAACATCTTGGAAGTCAGGGCCCAATGCCCCCAGGACATCATGCACGATGGCATCATCACTGGATACAGGCATGGGATAAGTAGCCACGTAGTTGATCTGTGGTGGGGCAGATACAACTGGTGGATAAAAACTAGGAGGGGATGGCAACTGCACAGGAGGCTCCAGGGGACTAAAGAACGATAATTGATCTATAGTCACGATTCTTCCGTCGTGTGGAAAACAAACCACATGGAAAAGTGAAGAGACGAGGGCCCCCATGGCATAAACATAGTCACGACCAAGGAGAAGACTGAAATCTAAAGCACCTTGGACAACCAACACGTCTATATAGACAATTTTTCCCCCCAAAGTAATAGGAAACTTTGGGAGGACCCCTAAAGGTTGACTGGTTCCTCCGTCAAATGCTAACAGATTCTGCGCGACTGGCACAAGCTGTGGGGAGCCCAAAGCTTGCCAAGTAGTGGAAGACATAAGACTGACAGATGCACCCTCATCCAAGACAGTGCCAGGTACTGCCTTATCATAGGCAAGTACTGTAATCTGGAAAGGCACATGGGATGGAAGGCAGAAAGTAGTCAAGTGACTCCAGTCGAAGGAGACAACCAAACTACTTGGTGGGGGAATCGTATGATTGCCTCCATGCTCTATAGGAACCGAAGAAGGACCTTCTTGATCAGCGAGGATAGGAGGGTTGTTCTGAGACTCAAGAGAATCTGACGAGCTGAGAAGAACATGAGCAGTAGAATCATGATGCTCCTTCGGAACAGAGTAATCAACAGGTGGTGAAACCAAGTCAGCACTCTCTTCGACCAATGGTTGGTCTGGAGCAGGCTTGGCACGGCCAGGTTCGGGAGGAGGAGCCTGGACAAGAGAAGAATCTAAATCAATCTCTTTGTCAACAAGGACGGGGTCAAAAGAGAGCTTCTGATAACCAACAAGAAGTTGGGTTGAAGAAGCTATAAGACTTTCCAAAATAGCGGAAGCTTCATCCATGAGTGGACAAAGGTGAAGGGGATGGTTGCCTTCACATAGTCTACAGCGGATTCGAATCTTCCCTTTCTTCTGAATGTTGTCAGTTGATAGGGTGGCATCGCCATGATCTTTAGAGGACGATGAGGGATGAGTCGGATCGCGAGACCATACTTCAAAGATCCTGGGAATACCAAGGCAATCACGAAGAAGATGGTCACCCTTGCACAAATTACAAGGAAACTTAACCTTCCGTGGGGGGGCGGAAGGTGTTTCGACCTGGGATGGATTTGAAGCAGTAGCTGCACTTTTAGCCTCTCGCTTATGATACTTCTTCTTCTTCTTCTTAGCCACCTGGTTACTTGAATCTAGACTTTCACCAGGCGAAGTAGAGGACGAGGACGTAAAAACAGGTGAAGAAGGGGAGAGGTCCACCTTAGAATCAACATGATTTTTTTTTTTTTATTGATCGGAGAATCCACAGTTTCAACATCTTTATACCAACGTTTCAAATCCCAAGTGGGATCCATCATCAGGGTTGAAGAATGATGATACAAGAAGAGCAGAAAACTTTTAATAAATACTAATGAGGAGGAATAATAATAGAGAACATAGAGTCGGCTTGGGATTTTTTAATTTTATTTTATATATTTTTATTTTATTTTATATATTTATATATTTATATATTTTATTTATATTTTATTCTTATTAATTATTATAAATAATTAATTTTTATAATAAATATTTAATTAATATTAATAATATTGTTGTTATACATGTAAATCATTATAAATAATTAATATGTTTACAATAAATTAATTATTAAACCTAATGATCATAATCATAATTTCTGTTATTCATATTAGTTACTAATTCCTTAAACAAAGATGATATTAATAATTAAAATATTAATTAATCAAATTAAATTAGAATGAAACTACATTCATAGAAATCAATTATTATAAATAATTAATTAATATTGTATAATAAATAATTAATTATTATTAAATATTATTAAATATAATAATAATTAATTAATTAATTAATTAATAAACTAATTAATATATTAATATAATTATTATAAAAAATTTTAATTTATATTAGAAAATTTTTTAGGTGATTAGGCTTAGGGTTGACTAATATAATAATTAATTAATTAATATGTTTAAGTCATATTAACTAATTAATATAACAAACAAATTAATAATTATTATTAATGATTAATAATTAATTTTATAGTTATAATAATTCATAATAATGACCAATTGTTATTGATTAATTGTCCCATAAAATGATGATTAAAATATAATAATAATTATTAATTGATTAATTAATATATTGATTAGGAATTAATAAAATTATAATTATTAAATAGATTAAATTATAGGAGATTAGAATCTAAAGATGACAAAAATAATGATGATTAACTAAATAATATTTAGTCATATTAATTACTTAATAAATTAATACAAATTAATAATTAATATTTATGGCTAACTAATATTCAAAAAATTATTTAATATAATAGCTAATAAAATAATATAAGACTAATCAAATGTTAAATAATAATTTGTTAATAATTAGAATAAATGATAATACATAAATATTTTAATAATTAATTAATTAGTATAATAATAAATATGTTAAATAATATAATAATTATAAATTTATTAAGTAAATTAATTAAATTTTAATTTTATTTTTATTTTATATATTTGAATAATATTAGTAATTATAAATGGTTAATATCTATGGTTAATTAATATAATAAAATATATTCATTAAATTATTAAAGAAGACTTAAATCATTAAGTCTTCTTTAATAATTTAATGAATATATTTTATTATATTAATTAACCATAGATATTAACCATTTATAATTACTAATATTATTCAAATATATAAAATAAAATTAAAATTAAAATTTAATTAATTTACTTAATAAATTTATAATTATTATATTATTTAACATATTTATTATTATACTAATTAATTAATTATTAAAATATTTATGTATTATCATTTATTCTAATTATTAACAAATTATTATTTAACATTTGATTAGTCTTATATTATTTTATTAGCTATTATATTAAATAATTTTTTGAATATTAGTTAGCCATAAATATTAATTATTAATTTGTATTAATTTATTAAGTAATTAATATGACTAAATATTATTTAGTTAATCATCATTATTTTTGTCATCTTTAGATTCTAATCTCCTATAATTTAATCTATTTAATAATTATAATTTTATTAATTCCTAATCAATATATTAATTAATCAATTAATAATTATTATTATATTTTAATCATCATTTTATGGGACAATTAATCAATAACAATTGGTCATTATTATGAATTATTATAACTATAAAATTAATTATTAATCATTAATAATAATTATTAATTTGTTTGTTATATTAATTAGTTAATATGACTTAAACATATTAATTAATTAATTATTATATTAGTCAACCCTAAGCCTAATCACCTAAAAAATTTTCTAATATAAATTAAAAATTTTTATAATAATTATATTAATATATTAATTAGTTTATTAATTAATTAATTAATTAATTATTATTATATTTAATAATATTTAATAATAATTAATTATTTATTATACAATATTAATTAATTATTTATAATAATTGATTTCTATGAATGTAGTTTCATTCTAATTTAATTTGATTAATTAATATTTTAATTATTAATATCATCTTTGTTTAAGGAATTAGTAACTAATATGAATAACAGAAATTATGATTATGATCATTAGGTTTAATAATTAATTTATTGTAAACATATTAATTATTTATAATGATTTACATGTATAACAACAATATTATTAATATTAATTAAATATTTATTATAAAAATTAATTATTTATAATAATTAATAAGAATAAAATATAAATAAAATATATAAATATATAAATATATAAAATAAAATAAAAATATATAAAATAAAATTAAAAATTCCCAAGCCGACTCTATGTTCTCTATTATTATTCCTCCTCATTAGTATTTATTAAAAGTTTTCTGCTCTTCTTGTATCATCATTCTTCAACCCTGATGATGGATCCCACTTGGGATTTGAAACGTTGGTATAAAGATGTTGAAACTATGGATTCTCCGATCAATAAAAATGACACAAGCCACAGATCTCTAAAATCCAAAATCAACATGATGTTGTTCGAGTGGAGGAACTGATTGAGCAGCAGTTGAGACGGTAGGGACCAGAGAGGTTGAGAACAACCAAACAGGCAACCCAACAGTTAACCCAAGAAGGGACAACGTTGCCATGTAAGGAGCACCAACATTTCCAAAATGAGGGAAATGACCAGGATTCCCATCAGAGGGGATGCCTGGGTTGGTAAACTCCGGAAAAGTTGCCATCACAAACGAGAAAGAACCCTACTCAAACTAACGCAAACAAGATCTAACCGGGTAAATGTGAATCGTGGCCAAATAAACTTTAAGACGCAAGGACATAACTTGACCTTTTCATTTTTAAAGAGTCGAGAAAAGGACAAAAGATGACTCTAGTCGCCTTCGAATGTTTAATGAGCCTGAAGTGACAAGTGCTCAGATGGACCTTTTCTTTTAGGGAGTCTGAAAAGGAACGAAAGTGACTACTCTGGAGAGCTAGGAAAAAGGGTTTACCAAACAAATCTGTAAAACTGCATATACACCTTGGCAATCATATGAAAACCAAGGACTTTCCGTACGGTAGTCAATCTTCCCGAATGTTGTGTTCGGTGCATTACGGCTTGTAAGGCGGTAGACATGGCTTCCTATGGATAAATGATGATAACCTAGTGGGGTCTCCCCATATACTCGACAGTACGTGGGAGCACAAGTCCGTACTAGACCACTATTGCATCACGGAAGGAGGAATCACCCAACCTTGAGTGAAACAAAAGTGACTAGGTTTAACGACGCCGGAGCACGTCTCTAGCCTAAACCTCTAAATGTGTGCGTTATGTTCCAATGCGTTGTTAGATTCATTCAGTTCATTTTAAAGTTGATCTTGTATTAGGTTTCAATTTTTAGGCCTTACCATATGTAATCTCTCAAAATTCCTTAAATGCAAACTATATGCCACAATATATCATTTCATTTAATGAATGCTAGTTACGAGAGGGTTTGAGAGCTTTCACGCAAACAAAATGATCACAAAACAACAAAGAACCTCTCTAATGCAGCTAATGGAGATTAACAAACTTTTCTTTAAGATCACTAATCACTAATCAAAATGAAAAGTTCCAACTCTAATTAACTAATACAAATCAAAAGAGATTTTTTCTTTTATGTTGATGGCAAAATGCACGAAACAAACTTTTAGAAATGATAACAAGCAAATTGTACTCAATACAAGCACATTCAGATCCCTAAATCACAAAGAAAACCTCCAAAGAACGAGAAAAGTCTCGAAGACACCAATGAGCTGTGTAATCTAGGCTCAAAGCAAAACAAAGCAGAATTCAAGTGAAAAAAAAGCAAGTCACCCAAATAACGCAACAAAACGATTAACAACCACTAAACGAGTGCAAGGGAGCGATTAGAAAGTTGACTGGACTAATAGAAGACCAAAACTCCTAAGGAAGGCTCGACACACAAAGCCACTAGATGCTCTAGGGCTAGAAATGTGAAATCGATAGAAAATGGCAAACATCCAAAGGGTAAAGGTAATCTATGCACAATTCACTTGAAAAGTATGCAAATGTAATCTATGCACATTCTGAAAATGAGAATTCTAATTATGCAAGTGTGATCTATGCAAGAGAATTCTCAAACACAAGATGATTCTAATGTAATCCAAGAACCAATCAAGTGCAAATCAAGAAAATTGGGTGAGAGTTCCAAAGATCAAAAAATAAAAACACTCAAAGGCGATTAACACTCATACACAATTTAGCAAAATTGTGAAAAGACTGGGACAAACCTCCAAGTAATGACCAAAGGAAATCAAATTAAGAATTTCTCAAAAAAGATACTCAAAACCAGTCAAACAAGACTCCAACACACTCAAGTAGTCGAAAAAAGGTACCCAGAACAAAAACCAAGCTCAGGAGGGTCAGAAACAAGCAAACTTCAAAAGTTCCCAGGCCTGGTGTGACTGTCAGGCTGAAACAAGTGCCTTTCAGGTATTGGCGTGGGTTGTCAATGTGCAACATGCACGAACTGGCATGACCGTAATGCTATAAAAAAGCGCCAGCCGAGTTTGCTATCGAAAGATAAAAACAAACGAGCCAAAGCTAAGTCAACAGTACCCAGGTACACCAAAGAGAAAGAAGCAACACAGGGATTCAACCCAGAAAGCTAATCAAGCAGGAGAAACCAAGAAACAACCAAGAAACAAGGCAAGTTCCAAGTCGTTCAGCTCGTAAACCAAACCGGAGATGGACTGAAGTAGCGTTGATCTACTTTGCTAATGCAGAGCAATAGCGTTTCGAAGGCTATCTGGCCATCCTTCAGGCTCCATCCAAGGTTTACAAATAAAACAACAAGACAAAACAATCAACAAGACAAAAAGCCAACTCCCCAGCGGAGTCGCCAAATTGTTCTGGAGGTAAATCCCCTTTGTGTACAGAGGCAATCCCTACTAGCCCAAATGGGGTCTAGCAACAATCAAACAATCCTAACACGCAGGTTCCTAATTGCAAATCAAAGACCGATGATGAGGGCCTACCTGGATTCCAATGCTAATATTTGTAGAAGAGTCGTTGCTCCCATTCCTTTGATCCGGCTGGTCACAATCCCCACGATCCTCGTGAACAGACACTTGCACATGCAAAGAACGACACAAACACAAGCATAAAATCCAATAGATGCAACTATATATCAGTCAAAAAGGACATAACTCAATCATCATTACAAAAGACAATAAGAGTGAAACCATAATGATAGTCGTCTATTACTGATAAACAACAAAGAAGAATACAACTATAGTTCTGACGTCAAATCCTCCTTTGGCTGGGTGATCAGCAACACATGCCTTGCAAAGGTTGTTGGGAATGGGGAACAAGCCTCTCTCTCCTTGGTCACTTGGATAAGAATCTCCTCACTTAAGATTTAGCCTCATGGGAATGAATAAGGCTCCTTGTAGCATGAGCTTAGCAATTCTCAGACTTTGGGACTTAGATTTTGGAACTTGGAGACTAACTTGTCAAAGGCAAAAGGACAGGCTTTTATAGATAGAGGAGAAAGAGTTAGGCCATCCACAAGATTCATGGGATTAGCTTTATCACTAAGAAGCTTCCATGAGAGGTGGAGAACTACTTCCCTTCTATGGAGATTCGAAGCCCAACTGAACTAACTCAAGATGGAATCAGTTCATGAATATGTTAGGAAGAACCTTCGTAAGTTTGTTTGTTAAAAACTTTTCCCAACTGGGCTGGCGTGAGTGCGACTCTGAGACAGAGCGCCAGCTGGCGCGCCCTCTTTGGAGGATTTCCCCCATTGGCCTGAGTGATACACAGTGGAACCACGCCAATGGAAAAAGGGCTATTTTTATGGGTATTCTGCAGAAGGTGTCTTCAGGGCATATGAAGTACATACTCAAGGGGATACAATGCAAGTGTTTTCAGGTTATGTCACTTCTCATAGGTCCCGGAATAAGTCCTCCAATGTGCAGGAAAAGGGGTAACAGTGACGGTGACAAATTACTGTGTAGCAGGGGCTCTACCCGATCTGAGTCAGATGGCGATAGGGATCCTTGAATTCAAGAAGAGCATGAAGGTACATGTTTGAGATGTACTGAAGGAAAATCTTATAAGGGGAGCATTCCCCTCATGCAACAGGTCCATAGGTTTGGAACAACCTAAGGAGTTTGAGATTCATGATCAGGAATCTCATGTATACAAGTGGAAGAAAGCCCTCTATGGCTTGAAGCAAAACACCCTGGGCATAGTATGAGAGGATTGATAGCTATTTGATGAAGCTGAAATTCACTAGGAGTGAAACCAATCCAAACCATTACCTGAAGGTTGTGGATGATAGACCTCTCATACTGGCACCTTATGAGAATGACCTATTTCTGACAGGTGTAGACCCTCTCATTTGTAGAAGTAGGAGGGAGTTTGATTCCAGATATGGAATGGTAAACTACAAGCCCGTGACTACCTCAAGGATCTTAACTTTCAAAAGTTATATGGTGCTGATGCCGAACTAGATTTGGGAAATGCCTCCGAGTTTCATAAACTCATTTGCATTGATGTCCTTGGTGAACTTTTGTTTGGACATATGTTTTGTAGTTAGCAGGGTGAGATCATATTTGGTTGAGCCTCACTGGATTGGTTCCAAGAATCTTGTGAGATATCTTCGGGGCACAATCTCTCATGGATTGAGATAAACTGCCATAAATATGAAGCTACATGATTATTTTAATGCTGACTAGGCAGACAGTGTGGAGGATCACTAGAGCACTTCTCAGTGCTAGTTATCTTTGGGTTCTGCTTCGATATCTGTGATGATTAGTTCTCCCGTGGCAATTGTGAAACAAGATGATTAGTTCTCCTGTGGGCCGGGATGATTAGTTCTCCCGTGGCAATTGTGAAATAGGATGATTAGTTCTCCTGTGGGCTAGGATGATTAGTTCTCCCGTGGCAACTATGAAACATGATGATTAGTTCTCTTGTGAGCCGGGATGATTAGTTCTCCCATGGCAACTGTGAAATAGGATGATTAGTTCTCCTGTCAAGGCATCCTACCCATGCAGTCTGAGACTCATGGTAAGTACCTCTCATCTTATCAATGAGTAAGGAAATGGGGTTAGGGACCATAGTAGTATTATTGATGGATAACGCTGCCCTAATACATAAGGGAGAAGCTAAAACTGTCGGAATTGTTGGAACTACCAGAATTGTCGGAATTGCTAGAACTACTGGAATTGCCAGAATTGTTGAAACTACCGGAATTGCCGAAACTACCGGAACTGAAGAAATTACCAGAACTACTGGAATTGCCAAAACTGTCGGAACTGTCAAAATTGACGAACTACCGGAACTATCGGAATTGCCGAAACTACCGGAATTGCCGGAACTGCCAAAACTACCAGGATTGCTGGAACTGCCGGAATTGCCAAAACTGCCAGAACAACCGGAATTGTTGGAACTACCAGAATTGCCAGAACTACTAGCATTGTCGGAACTACCGGAATTGCTGGAATTGCTGAAATTGCCGGAACTACTGGAACTACAGGAATTGCCAGAATTGTTGGAACTACCGGAATTGATAGAACTGTTAGCTCTACTGCATGTTTAGGTATTTGGATGATCAAATTTCAACTCGGCCATGTGTTATTGCAGGAAAGGGAGCTCACAATGTTTCTTTTAGGCTTCTTCCCCTTCATTTTCACTTATCCTCACATCCTCTACTATCTGCATTCCTCCTTTAAAACTCTGTTTAATCTCGTGTTTACTCTGAGCCCCGCTTTCTCTGCTTGTTTTCAAAATTTCTTCTTTCCCCGCTAGCCCCATTTTCTTTCAAAACTCAGTGCGAATTCATGTTTATTCCATAAGTCTACAATTCCTAAAGACTAGGTGCTTAACCCTCGAAACTCTGCCCATATAGTTTCCTTCATTCGTAGCCATTGATCTTCGTGATCCAACAGTCACAGCTCCTTTTCCCGCACGTTAAACCCTGTGTATGTTTATCGCCATCTGACTATCCATCGCCAAATCAATAGCTCACGCTTCCTCTTATCGTGTGACTTGCGCACCCGTTAACCCGCGGGGGCAGTGGTTTTCGCTGCCACGCATCGTGTTTTGATTGGATCGCGCGGTGATTTACAGAAACCGCCGCATCCTCATGGGCGGTGCAGGGAATATCACCAACCTCCCAAAACCGTTCTCTCACACGTTAATCATTGTGCATTTTCTGCGTGTGATCACCGTCGGATCTGCCGTATCCAGATCTGATGGCCCTCATTATCTTCGCCTGTCTGCCTCCCGATTCCTCCCCCCAACAATCTCCACCATTGATTTATGTGATCCGACAGCTCATGATGCACTCCACCCACTTCTTCCGATAGCCCCTGCGATTCATTCTCTGCCGTCAATCCACGCGATCTGACGGTTGATCTTTCTCCTTCCGCCCATGCCTCCACCATTCCTTCCACACCTCTAACTTGTTTTGTGCTCCCGGAGGAAGAAGGCCAGATCTAGCACTTTGTGCCATTACTCCTCACCAACTGCATTTAAACAAAATAATGGCCGAAGGAGAAACAGGACGCCCTTGGGCAGATAACAACATTTATCAATTATGGGTTTCTTTCAGTCAGTGTTCCGCCTGCTCAGAGAAGACATCAAACTATCTAAAAAGGCCAATTTTGTTCATTAAGACACTGAGATTGCAGCAGAGGCCCATTTCAGATTGTAAATGTGGTTGGTGGTCCATTACGACCCCTCCACGCATAGTTTAGCAGACTGTTTTTGTAAACCAACCTTTATATATATCCAGAAGATAGAATGTAAGGGGTTGATGAATGTTATTTTGTTGTAAACTTCAACTTCTGGAGACTGCAACTTTTGTGACACCTATAGCTTCTGGTCTTTATTTCCAGCTAATACAAGCTTCTTTTGCTGTTAATTTCTCACTTTCCACTTCTTCTTCTTTATTCGAGGCTGTGCCTGTTATGCATTTATTCATGTGTTGTAGGTGTTAAGCATTAGAGGGGTTGTCATCCCACCTTTGTGTTCGAATCTAGCATGTATCATTGAATTTGTATGCAAGTTTTTGTTATTTTAATGCCAAAGAGTTGTCATCCTGTCTGTGTGTTAGGAAACAGATTTACAGACCTCTTTACTGGTTGCAGCTGGCCATCACAGGGTCCTGTGCATCTGTTGGTGTGATTAGTACTCTCCATCATAACATTTTCCTTAAACTGTGAGTAATTGCTGGTCTAAAGCCTTGTAGTCTGGGGGTATTCACCCATGTCTGGGGTTAAACATAGTGGAAGTGGTTATCTGGCTTGAATGTGCAGCATTTTTTTCATTCATCCACCATTTATCCAACATTTTGTTGAGTTTGTAATGTTCCCAAGCATCATTGATATACAACCTAGGAGAGTTTCATGGGGTGGTAACATTAATTGGTGCCGTTGCCGGGGAGAGGAGAATTGAAGCTCAGCTTCCCTGGGAGAATGCCACAGCTTCAAGCTTTGATGATAGACAAGGTTTGAACATAGTTTTTGGTTGTAACCATCTATTTGGCAACTCCACTGGTGGAAGACCAATCTTTGGTGACTCCACATTGCAGTTACAGCGCAGTTGGTGAGGCATGTTCGGAGATATCTTCAGAAATCATCAGCTGAACCAGTGCCTGATCCTGAGAAGATCGTTCAGCAGAAGAAAATATCGCAGTAAGGAGCATTAGAATCAGGTAAGCCTTGGAATTTTTATGTATCTCTGCTAGTGTAGAAATACCTTCAGAGATTCATACAGCTCCTTGTTATTCATTTCCCTTTCGGACCTCAGTTCAAAGAAGCATCCATGTTGTCCATCATATTCCTCTGTTTCTGTCATTCTTTTCATTGATTCATTCCACTCAGTCCACCAGTATCCCTTTCGTATACCTTAGTCATGGCAGGCCAGCAAGCCCTCACAAAGATAGAAAGAATAGTTGCTGCTAGGTATGGGCCCTTAGTCTTGCCTACCCCTTTGAATGCCATGCCTGCAGGAGATTATCAAGAGTTTATGCCTAAGTTTACTGGTACAGAAGGAGTAACAGCTGAAGAGCATTTAGAGGCCTTTTATAGCTATGCTGATAACCTGGATATAAATGAAGAGGATGTCTGGATGAGGGTTTTTGTTCAAAGCCTATATGAGGAAGCTAGAAAATGGTTTAGAAATTTACCCCCTAGGTCTGTTACAGACATTGAGGCCCTAGATGATGTATTTTTAAAGCACTGGGGGAATAATAAAGATCTACTCTTTTATCATGATGAATTTGGGAACTTGCAGAGAGAAGATGGTGAGTTGTTGTCTGAATTTAACATTGGATTCAATCATATGTACAGTAGAATGGAAACTGAAGTAAGACCCACCCCTGCTTCTGTCATGCTTATTTATGCTAATGCCTTTGATTGTCAATTCTGCCTGATGTTAAGAGAAAGAAGATGTACTTCTTTGGCTGATATTCAAAATGCAGCCTTTGAGGTAGAAGCAAACATTATTGTTGTAGAAAGACTCGAAGGTGATGATGAAAGGAGAAGTCAGGGAGGTGAATCCTCATCATCCTCATAGCCTGAGATAGATGAATTAGCTAGTATGATTGAGTTTCTGGCCTCTGAAGTTTCCAAACTAAAAACTGAGTAGTATTCTGAGGAAGCTAAAGCTCATTGTTCTTTTTCTCTTTCAACTCCAAATCTATACAGTGGAGCAAATGAGCATTTGCAGATTTTGCAAAGAAATAAAGCTACAAGTAAAGATAAAGGGGTGAAGACCCTTTTACAGAATATAGTCATGGAAGAAGTGCAGTATGAAGAAGAGGAGGAGGTCCATGGTTTGGAAGGTGCTCCTTTCCTAATCAGAGCTAGCTCTGAAGAAGCATTATCCAAAGGCAATGCTCACAATTTGTTGTAGCTGCAGAACAACAAGTTGACCAGCAGTGGTAGCCAGCATCAGATCCCTTCATCCTCGAAGAATCTAAGCCTGAAGCCTGCTCATCTTCACATGGCTATGCAGATCTACCAATTTTCCAGCCTACTTTTGTCCCTAGTCCAGTGATTAAAAATGGAGAGGAAAGCTCTCCATCATATTCCGTTTCTCTGTCTGCTCAAAAGAGAACCCCTCACAGTTGCCCCTTGAACACTGAGGCAGAACAAAATTTAATGCTCAAGGCTAAAACTAATCATCTCAGTCTTGATAATCTGAAACCTGCTCAGATGGCCTCCACGCAGATTGAAAAGGCAGCTTAACAGATAACAGAGGAAGAGGATGCACAGTCTTGGAACTTCTCCTTGGATGTGGATTGTTCGAAGAAAAATGAAGGAGTAGATAATGTCTTTGTGCCCTCCACACATGAACACAAGGGTATACCTTTCATATTAATTGTGCAGGCCACAGAAGACATAGGCAAGTACACAGCAATGATTATTCAACAAGTGTACAAAAGCTCCCATGAAGAACATCCAAGAAGGAGAGCACACAGAAGGGAGATGAAATTTGATCCATATCTACCTATGAAGCTCAAATGTCCTAAACTGTTTGAGGTAGAGGATCAAATAAATCCTATTTTGCAGCTCTATGATGAAGGGGCTGAGAGCAAGAGAAACAATTTTGATGGCCCATCAGTTGGCCAGTTTTTGAGTTTTTATGTTGTTTAAGGTCCTCTGGCCTTAATGATTGTAATCATGTTCTTTTATAGGTTTCTATTGTAGGCTTAGTTGACTCCATGCCCAATGGATACTAGGCATAGTTTTGAAAGCTGATTTTGCATGAAGGCATTGGTCTACAGGTTCTTGAGACCTCACAGGGAGGATCTCATCCCCAGAAGGAGCCAGTGTTAGCTCTGCTACATGTTTAGGCATTTGGATGATCAAATTTCAACTCGGCCATGTGTTATTGCAGGAAAGGGAGCTCGCAACATTTCTTTTAGGCTTCTTCCCCTTCATTTTCCCTTATCCTCACATCCTCTGCTATCTACGTTCCTCCTTTAAAACTCTGTTTAATCCTGTGTTTACTCTGAGCCCCGCTTTCTCTGCTTTGTTTCCAAAATTTCTTCTTTCCCCGCTAGCCCCATTTTCTTGCAAAACTCAGCGCGAATTCATGTTTATTCCATAAGTCTACATTTCCTAAAGACTGGGTGCTTAACCCTCGAAACTCTGCCCATATAGTTTCCTTCATCTGCAGCCGTTGATCGCCGTGATCCAACGGTCGCAACTCCTTTTCCCGCACGTTAAACCCTGCGTATGTTTATCGCCATCTGACCATCCATCGCCAGATCAACGGCTGACGCTTCCTCCGATCGCGCGACTTGCGCACCCGTTAACCCGCGAGGGTGGTGGTTTTGGCCGCCATGCATCGTGTTTTGATTGGATCACGTGGTGATTTACGGAAACCACCATAGCCCTGTGGGTGGTGCAGGGAATACCGCCCACCTGCCAAAACCGTTCTCCTGCGTGTTAATCATCGTGCATTTTCCGTGTGCGATCACCGTCGGATCTGCCGTGTCCAGATCCGACGGCCCTCGTTGTCTTCACCTGTCCACCTCCCGATTCCTCCCGCCAACGATCTCCACCATTGATTTATGTGATCCGATGGCTCACGATGCACTCCACCCGCTTCTCCTGATAGCCCCTGTGATTCATTCTCTGCCATTGATCCACGCAATCCGACGGTTGATCTTTCTCCCTCCGCCCATGCCTCTGCCATTCCTTCCACACCTCTAACCTATTTTGTGCTCCCGAAGGAGGAAGAAGGCCAGATCTAGCACTTTGCGCCATTACTCCTCACCAACTACATTTAAACAACAGAATGGTCGAAGGTCAAACAGGACAACCTCGGGCAGATAACAACATTTATCAGTTATGGGTTTCTTTCAATCAGCATTCCACCTACTGAGAGAAAGATATTAGACTATCTAAAAAGGCCGATTTTGTTCATTAAGACACCGAGATTGCAGCAGAGGCCCATTTCAGATTGTAAATGTGGTTGGTGGTCCATTATGACCCCTCCACGCATAGTTTAGCAGACTGTTTTTGTAAACCAACCTGTATATATATCTAGAAGACAGAATGTAAGGGGTTGATGAATGTTATTTTGTTGTAAACTTCAACTTCTGGAGACTGCAACTTTTGTGACACCTACAGCTTCTGGTCATCCCACCTTCTGCAGCTTGTGACACATGCATTTATGCATGTGCTGTAGGTGTTTAGCATTAGAGGGGCTGTCATCCCACCTCTGTGTTTGGATCTAGCATGTATCATTGAATTTGTATGCAGGTTTTTGTTATTTTAATGCCAGAGAGCTGTCATCCTGTCTGTGTGTTAGGAAACAGATTTACAGACCTCTTTACTGGTTGCTGCTAGCCATCACAAGGTCCTGTGCATTTGCTGGTGTGATTAGTATTCTCCATCATCACATTTTCCTTAAACTGTGAGTAATTGGCGGTCTAAAGCCTGGTAGTCTGGGGGTATTCACCCATGTCTAGGGTTAAACATAGTGGAAGTGGTTATCTGGCTTGAATGTGCAGCATTTCTTTCATTCATCCATTATTTATTAAACATTTTGTTGAGTTTGTAATGTTCCCGAGCATCTCTGATATACAACCTAGGGGAGTTTCTTGAGGCGATAACAATAACTACCGGAACTGCCAGAACTGTCAGAATTGTCGGAACTACTGGAACTTCCAAAACTGCCGGAATTGTTGGAACTACTGGAACTGTCGGAATTGTTGGAGATGCCGAAATTGCCGGAACTGCCAGAATTGCAGGAATTGCTGGAATTGTTGGAACTACCAAAATTACCGAAACTGTCGAGAAAAGCTGGGAAAAGCTAGAACTGCTGAAACTGCTGAGAAAATATGGAATTGTAGGAACTACCGGGAATAGCTAGAATTGCAAGAACTATCAAAACTGCCGAGAACAGTCGGAATTATCAAAACTGCCAAAACTATCGGGAACTGTCAGAATAGGGGGGAAAGCTGACGTAGAGGGCAACAGTCGGATCTGTCGGGAACAACTGGAATTTCCTAAACTGTTGGAAACTACCTGAACTGCTGGGAACAGTCGGAACTGCCGGGAACTGCCAAAACAGCCAGAGCATCTGTCTTCGAAGGAGAGCAATATGAAAGGGACAACTAACTAACATTGGGACAGTTGTATGGTACTTAGCAGCAAATACACCAAGCATGCAATGTTACAGCTAGCATGCAAGGGACAACTAGCATGCAACAACAAGCATGCTAAGGACAACAAGCATGCTAGGTACAAAAAGTAAGCTAGGGACAACAAGCAAGTAAGATGCAGCCAACACATAGGTCAGTATGGCAACATGGTGTAGCAATGGCACATAATACAATACAGTGATGGTTATAGTCATGATTAATGAATCGTGATGAGATGCAGCATAGTGATGATGGGTGCAGCATGGTGCAGCGTGGTGAGGTGCAGCATGATGACGAAATGCAACACAACGATAGGTGAAGGAGTCACCTTAGAGAATCAATTGAAGCAACATTTCTTCAACTGACCTCATGTATCTTCTTCTTAGAGATAATCTATGCTCTTATCTAGATAAGTCAAAATGTTGACTTCTGTTGTAAATGTACTCTCTCTCTCGCTCTCTCTCTGTTGAACTATTGAAGAACATATAAGAAGAATTGATCAAGGGTTTCCCCACATTGGGGTTTGTCCCTAGCTAGCACCACATCTTGTGTCCTCTTGTCTTGGTTTGTCTTCTACGATTTATGTTTATGTTGTATCTGCAGTTTAGTTTAATGCTGATGTGATTGCTAATCTCGAAAAGATATTGATCTAACTATGAAAATTGAAATAAATTGCTCTAAGAATAGAACATACCTAAAATTTAATAGTATTGCTCCCCCAGTGAAGTCCCCATGATCAAACTCTAGATCCTCCCAGATCTAACTCCAGATCCAGGTGCTATGGATCCAAATTTAGACAGATGGCCTTCAAAAAATGCTATACAAGACCACCAACTCAAGCACTTATGGTCTCGAGCTGCCTCCAATGGGAAAAAAATACCAGCGCCCTTTCACCATACTGTAGGTTGCGTTGATGAAAAATTCTACAAGTTTTTTGGATCAACATGAGTTTGACCCCTAAAACTAGCGCTAATAAAGCTTCCTCAAAATTTCAACACTCTATCACAAAGGCAATTGAACTAGCCACCAAGGCTCTCAACCACCAAGACTTAACTCAGCCACCAAGGCTCAACTCAACCACCAAAGCTCTCAATCTAGCCACCAAGGCACACTCACCACAGACCCAATTCTCTGTGCTCCGATACCATGTTAAAAAATGGAAAGACCAAATTGGAATGAAACTTACACACTGAAACTAGCAGCTCACAAGTGAGCAAGCTACACCTGGAGACTACCCCAAGCAGTACGCTCTATCACATTAATCATAAAATTAGAAATATATAAGATTACATTCAATTTAGGGAGATTAAAATCATCTCCTAGAAAATATGAACTAACTCTAATGTAGGACACACACACACAACCGTGAAACAAACTTTCTACATTAATTTTCAACTTAAAATAAGTCCATATTACTTATTTTTTCATTTTAAATATATATAGAGATATTATTCATAAAGATATTTTTTGCACCTTAATCATAAGAATTTTCGACTTAAAATAAGTCCATATTACTTAATTTTTATTTTAAATATATGTAGAGATGTTATTCATACATATATTTTTCCCACCTTAATCATAAGAGAAGTGAGAAGTGATAATTGTAAGAGATTTAGATGTTAAGTTATTTTAGAGTGCAAAATTTGAAAACATGTTTTGATATTCATATTTTTAATATTTTTGGACTAAATGTCTCTAGGCAGTTAATAGATTTGTGCTTAAGATGGATCTATACTGATTATATGTGTGTTTGTGTGTGTAACTTTTGTCATGCTCTAAACTATAATTTTGAATACATAAATGTGTTTAACCCCTTGAAATGATTATATGTGTGTAACTTTTTTCATTCTATAAATTGTACTTTTGAATACATAAATGTGGTTAACCCCTTGAAAAGCCCTTTGGACACATGGAGCTATACTGATTATATGTGTGTTTTTATGTGTGTAACTTTTTTCATTCTCTAAATTGCACTTTTCAATACTTAAATGTGTTTAACCCCTTGAAAATCCCTTTGGACACTTGGTTGTGTAGAGTAAAAAGAGTAAACGTGAAATTCCAACAAATACAATGTTTACATTAAAATGTGTTTGTTATTAATATATTTTAAATGCAAATAAATATAACTTAATCTTGGGTATTGGTGAGCACCATTATTGCAGCAATAATTCTTCAACTCTTGGGCTTCCTACATTACTTTTATCAACCCAGTAGTTCGTAACAAACTTGGAAGCGACAGTGCTATATGCACAAGTACTAGTTCTTATTGAAGGCTGTCACTTAGTCAGCTGGCGCAAGATCACTAGGAGCTCAAGCCAACTTCTACAAATTCCATAAGAAGCTTTATATGTGATGAAAGAAAGGAAAACTTACCCTACAGAGGCTACTCTACTTGTAGAAAGTGAAAGAAGACCAAAATGTGAAGTAACCCTAGCAAACCCTAATTAACCAACTAATCCTACTTTTGCAGAAAGAGAGATGAAAAACCATAAAATGAATGCCATTACCTATTTAGGAAGTAAACAACATCTACTCAAGCTATTTCTAGAAGGAAATGAGAGAAAAAACATCTTTTTGGATTTTTATGTATTTTTAGGTGAAATTGTCATGCATGTAATTTATTTGTTTGTGAATGTGGCAGTGATTAGGTGGAGATGGAGGGCGACTTTGGAGTTTGCAGAGGTGTAGGAAGGTGTGGAGGGGTCCTAAGAGGTCCCAGGTGGCCTTCTAGAGGCTTTTCCTACAATCAGACTTCAAAAGACACCTACAGGAAAATCTACAGGAGGCTATAGGGGATCTACAGGAGGTCTACAGGAGGATGCCAAGAGCTGTTTTAGAGGTTTTGAAGGTGGGAAAATGGGTGGAAAGGGTAGCTGATGGCTAGGAGGATGTGTTAAGGTGTCTAAGGTTCATCAAGGAGGATTAGGGAAGAGAAAGATGATTGGACTTGTTCAAGGAAAGAAAGTTCATGAGAAAAGTGTAGAAAATTAGGGCAGATTTGTGAGGGACTTTGGATGACCTATGGAACATGGATAAAAAAGAGATGGCGATGGCTGATTGGTTAACTTATTGTGAGCAGAGATGTACTACAAGAGAACTAAAAATCAAACATCAAGAATGAGCAAGCAAAGAAACTAGCTACACTACAAAACATAACTGTTCATCAAGCTAGTCTAAATTCTAATATAGGGAAGTAAATGTTGAACAATGCTATATGGAACAAAAGCATGGAAGGAAATTTATTGCATAGACATAAATGAGCATAACTGAAATAGATCTACAGCAAAGCATTAACCTTCTAACAAGCTGCAACACTAGAAACCCTATGGCAAAGGCAAATCTATGTTTTTGTGGCAGTAATAGGGTCTTGGCCTCAGTTCATGGTCCCAAAGGGGAGAAAGGAGGCCAAGGCTCTGTTGATGGCCTTTTTGTATCTTCTTCTATCACTATTCAACCTACTACAGCAAACTGGAATGAAAACAACCTTTCAAATCACCAAAAGCAACCTATTCTTAACTAAGAAAGAAATCTATCTAACAACAACTCACTGAAACAAAGCATATAAATACAAAACAAGAGGTGTTTGACTTCTTGGATTGGGCCCTAACCCAAGAGCTTCAGCCCTCTGAGGTAACTCACTGCTAGCTCAGAAACAATCTCATCTTCATTATCAAAATAATAGTAAGATTACATGAAACTGTCTACAAAAGTATGCTCGAAGTTGAGCAGAGAAAAGCTGCAACAAAAGTGAAAAAATTTGACTAACATCCAACAACCTAATGAGGCCCTAAGCCTATCTACTTATAAAATTGGAGCTCCCAACATCTCCCTTAAAATCAGGGAGGCTTGGCTCCCAAAACTTGAGATAGACAATAGTTATCCTTCACTTGTTCGGCTGCCTCCTTGGTGCATTGATGTGGTTGCTTGTGCTCCGAGCTTTCTGAAGGAGAATTCGAAGTAGGGAGTCATAAATGAGGGGGACACCCCTCCTATAAATCCTCTCCCTTGTTTTCTTCAAATATTTGCTGCCAAATTCTCATTAAATCTTTGACTTTGTCTCCAAAATTGACCAAAAATCTGCATTAAGCACACATTAGACTTCAAGGAATAATGACCAACCCAACTCACTCTATTAGCATAAATATAATAAAAAACATGCAATAAACTAATGAGAATGGTGGATTAAGCTAAGTTAGGATGAAAAATGAGCCCATATAATTACCCATTTATGGGGCTTACCAAGTATCAAAATATTTTGTTTATGATCCATATTAGATTTATTATTATTAATATTTTCTAAATGGGACATTAATTTTATATTAAGAATTGAATGAACTACAAATTTCCCTCCTACATTAAAATATTTTATTATAGTCAAAACACACACACACATATATATATATGAAGTTAATGTTGAAATAAATTAACACACATATAATAGTTTATATATATATATATATATATATATATATATATATATATATATATATATATATATATATATATATATATATATATATATATATATATATATATAAGTGATGTTAAAATAAATTAATTGATATGGATACTCAAATAAATTATATATTAAAATGTTTAAAAAAAATAAGAATGATATACTTTACTCGCACTAAAAGTTAAAAATATAATATCTGATTATTTTGATTATTTTATCTTTTTCTAAAGTTCATATAAAATTATATATATTTTTTACATATGGAGATTGAAATATTTATTTTATTTTATTTAATATTTTATTTTTCTTCATACTAGGTTGTAATATCAGTAATGAATTGAGGATAGTGACACTGAAATTATTATTGATGTTTTATAATGCTTTTAATTAAAATTAACCAAATATATATTTTCATTTTTGTTTTTTTAATTCTAGTAGTCATTGTTTTTTATTTAGATAATATATTATTTTAAAGCCACATCTCCCTCATACTCACAGTGGCTCTAAAATGTACCTCTCAACATAATTATGGTCAACACACATAACATATATATGAAGTTGATATTAAAATAAATTAGTTGACATGAGCATTCCAATGATTTAAGTCATGTATTAAAATAATTTTTAAAATATATAATAATTATACATCTCACTCATCCTTAAAAATCAAAATATAGAATTTTCTAACTTTTAATTAATTTAATGGACTAAACATTATTTCGTATTTAGATAATATTTCTATAATTTTAAAAGACATATATTAATGTAACATCCCTAACGTAATAACTATTTACGGGTTGTTTGTAAACCGAAAGTCATGGTAACTCAGCGTAAATCATCAGTTATGATTAGTTAACATTCGGAACTGATTCTTGGATTCTTGGTATTCTGTTTGAGGCGCTAATTAAGTGACAGGTGGTATACCTTAACGCTTCATTAAAATGCCGGTATTGTGCATTCCACGGGAGGCGGGTGTTGCTGCCTTGTGTTAAGGTTTCCCATTTGGGAGCAGGGGTTCTCGGAGACTGTTTCGTGGTTTGTGGAACGGCTGCTAACGTCCATGACCATAACCTGTCTGTGGTTGGAGAGTGACAGGGGAGGTGGATTTGGCGGAGGTCGAAGTGACGGAGATCACGGGGCCGTCATGAAGCATGAGCAGATCTATCTTTTCTGGTTGGTTGTGAAGGAGCACCAGATCGTGGAGGTCCTGTTCGGTCCTCAGCTCAAGGATGATGTCATGAAGATCATGCCTGCAGACGAGGGTCGGGTAGAGGACTCGATTAAAAACATTCGTTGTTGTGAGTGACGGAAAGAATGTTCTACAGTTTGCTGGGATCCAAGATGTGTTCACCTTCTCTGGAAGATCCACCCAGTCGCTAGGAAATTTCGTGAAGGTGCACTTTTCGAAATGGCGTGCTTCGTATCTTAGAGCGCCCTGGCAGGAGTGTTGGGTATAAAGGATTTCGGAAGATGGCTATATGCTACTCTTCAAATACTTATCTGAGTAAAGTGGGCAAAGGATAATTACTTTCTCAATTCCGAGAATTCTTCAGAATTTTTTGAGAAAATCCCTGACAACGCGTTTCATATATATTACTCTTCCGCGTTTTGGCTAAATGCTGTCTTGGCTGGCATTGATTCCTTTTCTGCAAAGGTTAGATGCAGAGAGTAAAAGAGGAGGGCACTCGAGGTAATAAAAAGACACGGTGCGACCAAAGAATTCGACAGCCACACCAGGTAAAGAATTCAACACTGTATTTAATGGAAAAAGGAAGGTGGTTTGCTAAATGATTTAGAAACTGCAAGAGAAAGGCGAAGTATATGTAATCTTTCTTCCTATAAATTACATGGGAATTTCATGTTAATTGCTTTATGAATCTAGATAACTGTCGATGTTTTAGAAATGCATTACATGCATGATGGCAAGAACATGTTACCTTCATTGTTCCAACGGCCGCTTAGCCGAAGACCCACCCTGGAAAAGCTTGGTTTCGAAAAACTCAGCCTTCTTCAACACTTGAGAATGGAGTAGAAGAGGTTTTCCGAGATGCTCCACTCCAGCCGAATCGATTATATTTAATCTTACGCCGGTTGTCTTCTCGTCTCCAAACCTTAGTGGCTGATTATAAGCCATTGCTTTCTACAATTACAATGGAACTTAGGCCTCAATATCTTTGCACACAACATGCACCGTTTTACGACTTTTGTGTTCCATATTTTCTGTGAATGCAGTGACCATTCTTAAACACCGTGAAAGAATCTCTCTCTGGGCGTCTCGTCTCTTGGAAGTGATAATATAATCGCCAGTGTTACTGCAGGTTGATTGGACTTCACTATTGTGTGAAGGGTTAGCTAATGGCGTGCTTTTGAGCATATAGTATTTATTCTTGTAGCTTCTTTAAGAGAATACGTACTCCAAGTATGCGTTCTTGTAAGTTAGCCAAAATATGATAATATCTTGGAAAATAACCGTGGATAAGAAATGCATGTGCAAAGGCGCAGAGCAGTAGTGTGTTATATGTTTTACTTGTAACACTATTGGATAGATCTCTTAGAAAGAGATATGTGTGAAAAGTGGAATAAGAATGTACAGGAATAGATGTACTAGTAGTAGTATGTGATGCTTACTCATGCAGATGAGCAGATGATAAAGATCATTTTTAGAGGTTGTTTAATGGATTATTGATATTGTAACTAATCTTGTTGCCAAGATTGTTGTCAACAGCATTGACAGGAAACGTTGACGGTTGGTGCCAAAGGAAAGTAATGTTTGACAGTGGCAGGAAAGGATTATTCGTCCATGCAGGATTGTCCATTGCTAGAACAATTATGCCACAAGGAATGTTGCATGTGGCGGTATGTAAATAAAAGATTACATGTAAATTTTATTAGCTTTTAGCTGGTTATGTGACAGCTTGATAATAATTCATTGTAAAGATTTTAATACAATGGTTAAGGGATGGAATCCCTTATAAGCCATTGAGTGAGGGGTGAAAACCCTCACGAGCGTTTAATAATAAGATTAAACGTTTGTTGGTTTTCACCCTACGGGGTTTCCAGGGTATATCCGTGTTCAATGGTGTGATTGATGTGATTGCCTTTTTGTGTCAGATGGATGATGTTGAGTCCTTGATGTTGATGGTTCTTTATTAGATTACATGATTATCTAATATGGTTAAGGATATCAAGAAATGGATGCATGGATTCATGAGACAGTTTATGTTATTACAGTGATGGTTAATGGTTATGCAATGGTTATGAAACTTACTGTCTTTGATGGCAATTTACTTGATGCACCAATGAATATTATATTTTATGGTTAATGATGAATTGAGGAGTTGTGAATTGGTTAATTACTTGTGGTAATTTGTACGAAAAATTCTAACTCCCTACTTTTACCTGCGAGGTTACCGGGGTATGTGACAAGTGGTATCAGAGCTAAAGGTTGCAATACTGGCGCCTTTGGGAATTGGTAAGCGGAAAGGATATTGAAGTACGCCATCAGTAGGCATTAACTCAGGTATGAGTTTAATCATTCGCATATTCATTTATGTCGTACACTACTTTTGGCATGACAGGTGTGATTCATGTTTATAACTTCTTTGAGAAGTAGGTAATAAGTTGTTGCATAACTACGTTCATAACGTTGGGTTCCTGATGAGGATAAAAGACAATGAAACTTTTGTCGCACTTACAAACAAAATTGAACACTCATTACACTTAAGAACAATATTGAACACTCATTGAGGAAGTGACAATCAACTACCAACTTTTGATTTGCACATATGGCAATAACAACAATGCATATATTGAACTAGATTGAAATTACAATGAACGAAACTTAATAGGCCAATGCATGAATATAAAATTAGGGGGAAACATCCTTGAATAGGATGGAAAAATTGTTTTAAAAAGGACATTAGAAGAACCCCTTTAGATATTGAAAACATGCAATGAGTCAAGAAGCGAGATTTGATTGTCATAACTAATTTTGATTCAGTCTTGTCATGGATGCATGAAGACGATTGGTAGTTGAGATTGGTTAGTGTTGTATGACTAACCCATAGAACTTATATGCATTAATTGAATTGGACTTAAGATTATTACAATTTGTAAACAAGTGAAGGTTGATTGATGTTACGAATGTGTGTATGAAGATTCTTACTCTCCTTGTGCTATAGTTCTAGTTGTTTATGAGAAGAGTCTTAATTTTATTCACCATGAGAATGCATGATGAATAGTATATGCTTATGTCTTAATAGACTTAATGATGTTACCCTTTAATTAATCGAAATTCACTAGCATGATATGTGTTTATGTTAATCATTACTTGTTGGGAGATAAAAATCATTCGAGCTTCGATTTAATGATGGTTGAATTTATCTCTACTATGGGAATGATGGATTTCTTATGCATGTTGCATTCAGTGTGAGGTTAATTGTAAAGGCATGTTCAGTGGGTAACATTTCTAGGACCCATTCGTGGGTTGATTACATGCGATAATTATTCATAAATAGACTACCTGTGTTAATACAATTGTCAGTAAACTCCAATTACCTTCCCCAACTATAGATGCTTCCAAAGGAAATGGAAGTAAGGAGAAGGAAGAAGACCGTGCTGTAGGGACAGACGGAGATGGGAAAAAAGAGTTTGGGAATGACTAGATAGCGCTTGATGTGCATGTGAGTATTCCCTTGACCATGCTTAAGGAATTGGAAAATGATAACTATAGTGTGTTGCTGTTAATGATTTTCGTAATGTCTCCTTGAAGTCATTATTCTGAAATGGATACATAGTAGTGTTATGATATTTGTTGCATCTAGCATCAAGTGATAACTCTGGTGCATGTGTGACACTTAGGAGATTATGTTTCTAATTGCATAAGTAGAGCAATTGCTTCCGGTAAGGGTGGTTTAATTTGTTAGTTATGCATGTTGATCCAAGGATAAGATAAGTATCTTGCTCACTTTCTTGAAGAATACATATGAATGGTTATATGATTTCTTAGTAGAGGAAGTATTTGAATGCATGCAATTAAAGATTGATTATTTTGTATGCTTTCTTAATAAAGCAAATAAGTAGTTCTTATTGGGAAGACTCCACGTGAGTCTTGTATGTGAAATGCTTGTCTCTTGTCTATAAAATCCTTGCTAAAATGGCCAAAGTAACTTCTTGAGGAAAGAATATATTACATATATACATAAATATAGTCTCATCCTAAGAGTATGCATGCTTCATGTATGAAGATGCAGGATTTTATGAGAATTTTCTTGAAAATAAAAGTAGAGGTTCTTTCCTTAAAGACACATTAGAATAGTGATCATACAAGAACCAAAATCCTTACTTGTTTCATGAAAAGAACTATGTGCATTGAAGTAAAGTAATTGTGTTAGGAGAACACATGTTGCATATTGGTAGCTATTGTGACTTTGAAATTGTAAGTCGGTGTGTACTTAGAGAAAGCGGTCATGCTAGCTTCTTTGAAATAATAATCTCTTGGAGAGAGTGTCTTGTTGGATGAGCTGTGTCGATTGCTTGATTTTGATACATAAAGGATAAGTAAACTTTGTTTTTGTATCTTGATTTTTATGCCTAAAGATAGATATCTTTAATAATTTCTTGCAAGGGAATCTTGAGAAACCCTCACATCGGAAGATAGAGAAATGAGGATTAAAATGACTTCCTTTAAGAAAGAGGTATGTGGTTTGTTGTATGAAATGCTGGTAGTATTCTAGTGAAAGGAATATGGGTTGCATACATTAAAGAAAGGCTTATATGATAAGCAATGGTATGCACAAAGATTAGTCATTATGATATAGAGTTATGATCTTTATTAGAAAGATTATGTTTAATTACATTAACAATGCATGACTAAAGCTAGACATAGTAAACGTAAGCTAATACTCCATTAATGATGATTTGAATTGGAACAACAGACTATGGCAAAATTGGAAATGTTTAGATTATTGACTCAACTGTTGTTGACATTTATACATTAATGAGTATTTGCATATGCTTTTATACATGACAATATTGTATGCATGAACATTCTTGGAAATGGAATACGTGTTAACTGATGCATATTTATAACTAACGTTGCTGATGGGATTAAGTAGTGGTAGCTTAATGGCAACAAGAAAACTCATCACATAAATTGCTGCAATGTGAAATGCAATTATAAATGAGAAAGAATGATGTTATATGATATGCATGAATTATGTTATTTGGAAAATTTGCATGCATACAACGTGTATGATGGATATGTTTCCCATCAATCTTGATGTTATGGACCCATGATGAGGGATAAGTGTAAATGCATGGTGTACATGCATGTTTATTTTGTAATGATAATGATTATATGGTTCATTGTGTAATTACTTTGAGAAAGAGTAATAAAAGAGAAATTTAACATGCCAGACAGTTGCAGATAGTTGGGTTGATGGCAATTACCTGCCCGGAGGGGTTGATGGTACTTGTCTGCCCGGATATGCCTTGGGTTGATGGCAGTTACCTACCCGGAGGGGTTGATGGTACTTGTCTGCCCGGATTTCCTCTCCCTAGAGATCAATGATCTCAGTAAGGGAAAAGAGTTTGCCAAGACGGTGAAGAGGGGTAAAAAGCCTGAGGCAGCTCTGTTGATTTGGAGCCTGTTGGAGGAGGCCCAAAATTCCTCATAGACGGGACGCTGTCAGAGGAATAGGCAGGACGCTGCCAAGAGGAATCCTATATTGGACCCTATGTGGTCATTGGAATTCTTGAGCTGGTTGGCCAGTGGAATTCCATGTTAGACCTGGTAAGGTCTCTATCAAAGAAACTGTCTGGATGTGAAAATGACTCGATTTGGTTGTGGAAACTAGTTCCCATGGGTTGGGAATTCCTTAGCCTATTACGGTGCTCATAGCTAAAGAAATGAACGAATCAGCTATATGATATGTTGAAAATAAATCCTATGTATAGTTGTGTGAAATGTGTTATGCACTTTTAACAGGAAATGAGTTTAATGTTCAATAAGGAGTAATTGGAAATTTTAATTCCTTTATAGTATTATTAATTTTATGAACATCTTAGTGGGAGCTAAGACAATTCTTGCTTGATGCAGTGATTGACTGTTTTGATGATTAGAGAGCTAGGTGCTCTTTTGGTACTTCTTGAAGTACTTTACGGATGTCTTTAGTGAGAATTCGTTCAGTGTGCACGTGAGTAGTGATTTATCATTTGATGATTAGTGTTAGTGCTCTTTAAGTACTTGTAAAAGTACTGTGATTTAGAAAGCATCTAACATTGCACAATTGATTGCTAGTCAAAAGTATCTCATTTGACTCAAAATATAGTGACTAATGTGGTTGAATTTGTTAGTCATATATTGCAGGAACTACTTACCATGGAAGGTTGAAGAATTGTCCAACCTCTATTAAAATGCTTACATGAAAGTATTCATGGTTTTCAACATAGATGGTAAGTAATGGTAAGTTGACACAGAGAATTGTTATCATGAATGAATAAGGGCCAAGTGGTGGTGATTAGAAGTTGCATATTTTTGCAAATACGAATGCTTATGTTTATTGATGCTTATAACTAATGATATTTCTTATGACTATATCATTACTATTTTGTTTGTTGTCATTTCCTGGAATGACAAATTTGATTTTAAAGAGGAAGGATCACATTTTGTGTGGTTTGTATGGTATACAATGAGTAAAATCTCAAGTTCTCAATGAAAGGTAAACATCGAGGACGGTGTTTCTGTTAAGGGGGGGAGTATGTAACATCCCTAACGTAATAACTATTTACGGGTTGTTTGTAAACCGAAAGTCATGGTAACTCAGCGTAAATCATCAGTTATGATTAGTTAACATTCAGAACTGATTCTTGGATTCTTGGTATTCTGTTTGAGGCGCTAATTAAGTGACAGGTGGTATACCTTAACGCTTCATTAAAATGCCTGTATTGTGCATTCCACGGGAGGCGGGCGTTGCTGCCTTGTGTTAAGGTTTCCCATTTGGAAGCAGGGGTTCTCGGAGACTGTTTCGTGGTTTTGTGGAACGGCTGCTAACGTCCATGACCATAACCTGTCTGTGGTTGGAGAGTGACGGGGGAAGTGGATTTGGCGGAGGTCGAAGTGACGGAGATCACGGGGCCGTCATGAAGCATGAGCAGATCTATCTTTTCTGGTTGGTTGTGAAGGAGCACCAGATCGTGGAGGTCCTGTTCGGTCCTCAGCTCAAGGATGATGTCATGAAGATCATGCCTACAGACGAGGGTCGGGTAGAGGACTCGATTAAAAAAATTCGTTGTTGTGAGTTACAGAAAGAATGTTCTACAGTTTGCTGGGATCCAAGATGTGTTCACCTTCTCTGGAAGATCCACCCAGTCGCTAGGAAATTTCGTGAAGGTGCACTTTTCGAAATGGCGTGCTTTGTATCTTAGAGCGCCCTGGCAGGAGTGTTGGGTATAAAGGATTTCGGAAGATGGCTATATGCTACTCTTCAAATACTTATCTGAGTAAAGTGGGCAACGGACAGTTACTTTCTCAATTCCGAGAATTCTTCAGAATTTTTTGAGAAAATCCCTGACAACGCGTTTCATATATATTACTCTTCCGCGTTTTGGCTAAATGTTGTCTTGGCTGGCATTGATTCCTTTTCTGCAAAGGTTAGATGCAGAGAGTAAAAGAGGAGGGCACTCGAGGTAATAAAAAGACACGGTGCGACCAAAGAATTTGACAGCCACACCAGGTAAAGAATTCAACACTGTATTTCATGGAAAAAGGAAGGTGGTTTGCTAAATGATTTAGAAACTGCAAGAGAAAGGCGAAGTATATGTAATCTTTCTTCCTATAAATTACATGGAAATTTCATGTTAATTGCTTTATGAATCTAGATAACTGTCGATGTTTTAGAAATGCATTACATGCATGATGGCAAGAACATGTTACCTTCATGGTTCCAACGGCCGCTTAACCGAACTCAGCCTTCTTCAACACTTGAGAATGGAGTAGAAGAGGTTTTCCGAGATGCTCCACTCCAGCCAAATCGATTAGATTTAATCTTACGTCGGTTGTATTCTCGTCTCCAAACCTTAGTGGCTGATTATAAGCCATTGCTTTCTGCAATTACAATGGAACTTAGGCCTCAATGTCTTTGCACACAACATGCACCGTTTTACGACTTTTGTGTTCCATATTTTCTGTGAATGCAGTGACCATTCCTAAACACCGTGAAAGAATCTCTCTCTGGGCGTCTCGTCTCTTGGAAGTGATAATCTAATCGCCAGTGTTACTGCAGGTTGATTGGACTTCACTATTGTGTGAAGGGTTAGCTAATGGCATGCTTTTGAGCATATAGTATTTATTCTTGTAGCTTCTTTAAGAGAATACGTACTTCAAGTATGCGTTCTTGTATGTTAGCCAGAATATGATAATATCTTGGAAAATAACCGTGGATAAGAAATGCATGTGCAAAGGCGCAGAGCAGTAGTGTGTTATATGTTTTACTTGTAACACTATTGGATAGATCTCTTAGAAAGAGATATGTGTGAAAAGTGGAATAAGAATGTACAGGAATAGATGTACTAGTAATAGTATGTGATGCTTACTCATGCAGATGAGCAGATGATAAAGATCATTTTTAGAGGTTGTTTAATGGATTATTGATATTGTAACTAATCTTGTTGCCAAGATTGTTGTCAACAGCATTGACAGGAAACGTTGACGGTTGGTGCCAAAGGAAAGTAATGTTTGACAGTGGCAGGAAAGGATTATTATTCGTCCATCCAGGATTGTCCATTGCTAGAACAATTATGCCACAAGGAATGTTGCATGTGGCGGTATGTAAATAAAAGATTACATGTAAATTTTATTAGCTTTTAGCTGGTTATGTGACAGCTTGATAATAATTCATTGTAAAGATTTTAATACAATGGTTAAGGGATGGAATCCCTTATAAGCCATTGAGTGAGGGGTGAAAACCCTCACGAGCGTTTAATAATAAGATTAAATGTTTGCTGGTTTTCACCCTACGGGGTTTCCAGGGTATATCCGTGTTCAATGGTGTGATTGATGTGATTGCCTTTTTGTGTCAGATGGATGATGTTGAGTCCTTGATGTTGATGGTTCTTTATTAGATTACATGATTATCTAATACGGTTAAGGATATCAAGAAATGGATGCATGGATTCATGAGACAGTTTATGTTGTTACAGTGATGGTTAATGGTTATGAAACTTACTGTCTTTGATGGCAATTTACTTGATGCAGCAATGAATATTATATTTTATGGTTAATGATGAATTGAGGAGTTGTGAATTGGTTAATTACTTGTGGTAATTTGTACGAAAAATTCTAACTCCCTACTTTTACCTGCGAGGTTACTGGGGTATGTGACAAGCTAGAAGATGAGTATGGTACGAATTACACATCTCCCCATATTGAACTATAAAATGAGTCAAATTTGAAGTTGTCACTCTCTATCTTGTCATAGAAGGGCACAAAATTATTTCCCATGCAAATGAAAATTAAAATAAAAAATACTTATCAATTTGAAATGGAAATTGTCTCTTATTTTTACAATTGAAAACTTTTCATAACATATTTTACTTGTCGTTTTTTTTAAGTTTTATTCTCTTTATTAATCATTTTTCTATAACACTTGAAAAGCAAATAATGTTAATTTTCTTCTTCCATATTATGATACTTCAGGAAAACAAATGTTATCATTCTCATGCAATATGATCATATTGTTATGGAGCTCATGCACCCATATATTATCACTTTGTTGAAATTATATTTTAGTAGTGGGCATTGAAAATCAAAAGATTTGGTTTTCTTGCATTTATGAATAATACCTTCATGATACAATCCCAATTCAGATCAACTCCTCATCTTCTTAGGGTTTGGATTTACCAATGGTACCTACTAATCTTCCATGGCTCCACTTGCAAATTTCCTTACTTTAATTATTTATTATTTAATTTTCTATAATACTTTTTGGATTTACCAATGGTACCTACTAATCTTCCATGGCTCCACGTGCAAATTTCCTTACTTTAGTTATTTACTATTTATTTTTCTATAGTACCGTCATGCCCTCTTTATGCGTACTTAATATGAGGACAAGACAACCTACGCTAATGATAAAAAATGATTAAATGTAGGTATGATTCTTTATTATCATAAATTCTTGTTTACATGTATGAATATTACCTTTATGTCGTCTTTATGCCTACTTAATATGAGAACAATACATGCAATAAGATTAAAATTGATTCAATGTAGGTATGATTATTTTTAATCATATATTCAATGCTAAATAATTAGTAGTACAGGATTAGTACCCATCAATTATGTAGACAAAAAATAATGTTATTTATGTATTATTTTGCAATGGTTTCATGCATCATAATAAACATTTTTATGGAAAAATGTTCATGGAAGTAGTTTCATTGTAAAATAATTTCTTTGTATTCAAAGAATGGCCTCGATGAGATGAAAGACTAAATATTCTTATTAAGTTCCCTCTATATGATTCTTATATCCATTATAAATAAATAATTCAATTAAATTCTCTATATATAATTCATATATAAAGTGTAAATAAACTTATTAATTTTCATAAATATGATTTTTATATAAATTGTAATAGTAGTATGTTCTCATTTAATTGTATTTAGTATTTTGATCTAAATAAAATTCTTCATTTACAAAATCTTAACACAATAAAAATTATAATATGATAATTTTATATGAAATTTGATTATATATATATATAAACTCATCGCTATTGAAATCCCTTTAAATCAATGTGACTCTTTCTTTCAAATTTAATATCCCGGATTGGTATGAAATTATTTTTTCACAGGCCGTCTACACTATGGTGTTGTGGGGATGATCACATTATTTATGGGTATAAAATGATGCATTGATTTTCGTTTCAGATCTCTGGACTGAGTTAAAATGGATCTAGGCTAGTTTAATTCCCTATTTAAATAGGCTATATTTCGCATAAATACTATAAGTTCTCGTAAACTTAAAACTCATAAACTTAAATTTCAGTAACCAAAATAACTTGACCAAATCAACTTTAACTACTCAACAAAAATTAATTAAAAAAACTTAAATTTTATATTTTAACTTATTTTTATTCCAAATTTATTTTAACTAATGTGACTAATGAAAATAGTTACACGACATCATAACCTTACAATATTTTTTCCATAGTTTAAAAACAAAACGAAAACAATTGTGACGAGTAAAATTAAATATTGGTTTTAATAATTTAAGTTTAAATGGTGATTAATCCATATATTATATAAAAGCGATCTATTCTACTATAAAATATTGTTACTTTAAATTGTGACTTAACTACATGTTATATGAAAAACAATTTACCAACTATAAAATACTGTAATAATTACAGTTATCAGAAAGCAATTGTGATAAGTGAAATTAAATATAGGTTTAAATAATTTAAGTTTAAATGGTGATTAATCCACATATTATATAAAAGCCATCTATCCTACTATAAAATATTGTTAAGTTGAATGGTCACTTAACTGCATTTTATATGAAAAACAATTTATCAACTATAAAATACTGTCATAAATTACAGTTATCAGATTTATGCCCCAAATATTTTACAGGTATACGCGAATATCTAATTGCTTAACAAACAACACAGGTTCTTACATGTAATTTTCGATAGGTACTTGGAGACGTGAGATTGTTTGGGCGACCTGTGCATGCCCAGGGAACGTGGGCACATATTATAAAGGGCAATGTTTTCACTAGTTAGTTTTGGTAGCCACAATGATTGCTACTTGCCTTTGTAACATTTAAGTGACGAAGTTTAATTGTTTTATATTTTTTCATAAAAATGTAATGATATAATTTTTAATAAAAATTTTAGTTTTTATTTATTTTTTTTGGTAAATTTATATTTTGTATTTAAAAAATTAGAATAATATAAGTGTGCTAAATTTATAAAACAGAGTGTTACACTAATCCAATATATAGAAAACTAAGCCCTGAATACATCCAAAAGCATAAGTCCTCTTGATTGGGTTGAACTAAAACTAAGTAGATAGAAAGTATTAAAAATTATTAGTTTTCATTTATGTATTAAAAGAAAACTAGAATTATATAGGTGCGTCAAATTGTTTTCTGATTATTAAACTAATAGATTAACATTTCTCTAGATATTTGTGGTTACAAAAATTCATAAAATCTAGTGTAACACTAGATCCAATATATAGAAAACTAAGACCTGAATACATCGTAAAAGCATAAGCCCTCTTGACTAGGTTGAACCAAAACTGAGTAGACAAAAAGTAGGAAAGCTAATAGACAATACATTTTAATCATTTTCAAAGGAAGAAAACAACATGAGAGCCCTGGCGCTCGAACTGAATACACTACTCAACATGAGCGAGACAAGCATTAATTTTTTCCAAGTAGAAGCATTGATTTCTCAACGTTTCTTCATATCTTCCATGGAGGCAAATACATTGTACTGTTCCTACTTGTCCTTCAAGACAAGCCCCAACAAGGTTTTCATTTGCAGATGCGAAGCCACAGACTTCAAATGTTGCTTCTTCCTTCTCTTGATGTGCTAAGGGGTAAGGAACCCATATAGACATATCCTCCAATATTTTTGAATCAGAGTCGGATTGTCTCATCGCTTGAGCTTGAGTTTCCAAATTACGTAACCCTATCCTTGTTTCTAGCGGAAGTGCATTAAAGTATGTGCCAAGGAAGTCATAAGTGAAAATCCCCACTCCTCTCTGCCCTAGTGGACGATTGCTCCCTCCCGCACACTTACAATGCATTTGTTGTCTAGGTGGCATGCCTGAAACTGGGAGGGCACACTTGGAGCAGCTATTGTAAATACCTCTACCTGCAAAAAAATAAGAAATGAAACCATATGTATCCACAACAAAGCTAGAGCTCCAACCCTCTAAATCATCCCTTAAAGTCGTGACATAGACCTTGGACCTGAGGGAATCACCTTGGTGTTATACAAAATTCAAGGAAAACTTTGAAAAGGACCCCTTCCCCAACACCATTAAACATATGCCCAAACACACACAGTACATTGAACCTAGGTCATAGAAAACTCTTAGACACCTAGGAAACCAAGATCAAAGCAACTCTCTAGCCCAAACCTCACAATTCATTGTATGACATTCACTAAAATTAACATGAAATTTATAAATAGACCCAGACATCACAAATGCAAGGAAAGCCCCGAGTGAAAGACACAGACAGGTTTCCAAACCTTCCCAATCCAGACAAATAGACTAAAACCAAACCCCCAACACAAAGAAATTAGACCTACAACCTCAGACCCTACCCGAGTACTTAAGTAAAAAAAATTGTCAAACAAGGGAAGGAATGGACATGAATTTGAATGCAAAGCTCCAAACTAGAAACCTCAACACTAAAAATACTCCACTCCTACCACCAACGCCCTCGTCGGTTGGAGAGCCATGTCTTTGTGGTTACTACATCAAACTCAAGCCAAAATGCAAAGCACCATTCACTACTGACTAGAATAAAAAGCATTTGCTCAGAGGTTGATGACCCAACTTGGCCTCCTCCTCTTTGGCCTCCTCTAACTACTCCTCAAGGCATCGTTTGTACAAATCATTTGTACAAATTTATAATGAGTCAAGGCCATTTGAAGTCTTAATTCACGTTCAAAAGACTACCCACACCCCTCCTCATAAATATACATCATGTCTAAAAATAACAAGCATAACCTCTCAAACCCCCTCATTATTAGAATTCACCTATCAAAATTCATTATATATACATTCATTTAAAATCCTAAATTATTTCAAAACAATAAATTTATATAAATTTAACAAAAATCTATTTTGAAAAAAAAACAAAACCTAAAACATTTATAGCATAATTATTCAAATTCCTTAATTTAACAACCTCAAATCTATTTATAAATTAAAAACAAAAAAAAAAACAAAGAGACACAACACAACACACAAATACAAAACGTTAGACATTTATACTACGATTATTCAAATTCCTTGAAACACTTATAATTACCCACAGTGTATATTTGGGATGGTTTGTATTAGGTTTTCTCCTCAAATCAGATAACCATTAACATTCTCAGTGTGTGCCATTATGTTTTTTCCCATAATCATCAATAATTTAATATGAACCAATTTTTGAAGGTATTTAGTATTTCTTTTATACATGAATTGGATCTCCCCCACAAGAATTGCAATTTTTGAAAATATAATAAAATTAGAATCAAATCTTCCTTTGATATAAGGGTTTAATCGGCCAACGGAAGTTGAAAGCTTTGTTTTTAGAAAAAAAAAAAAAAACGGTTTATTTTCATATTGTATAAAAAAGAGTATATTTCGTATATTTTCAGATTTTTTTTCATTCTATAGTATTTTATTTTTCTCATGTCCTTTTTTACTTTGTTTCTAAATGCAGAAAAGTCGACTAATAGAAGTTTTGTAACAGTGTAACACATAAAAATTACTAGTGTAACACATAAAAATTACTAATAGAAGTTTTGTAGCAGTGTAACACAAATAAAAATTACTAAAAGTTGAAGAAGTTGAAGCTTGTGAGCATATTATCTACGAGTGAATACACGAATTTCTACGAGGAGTAATACTGTTGGATTATTCTCAGAATGTTGTGTCCATAGAGCATATGCAATATAAATAGAAGAAGGACCCAGAGTTTCAGAGCTAGCCATGTGCATAAACTGTGAAATGATACTTATCTGGTTCGGATTGAATACTTTTTTTTAGAGAGGAGGTCTGCCACTTTCTGCTCTCTTTAGATGCGGGTGAAAGTTATGTTCTGAAAGTTGTTAGCTAGTTTTCTGATAGGCCCCATCCATCCCATTGGAGAGGATTGGAGGGTTGAAAGAGAGTGATCCCTGACCCAATTTATTTTTAGCATCTCATGTATGAAAATTTCCTGTGTCTTTAACCAAAGACATTCTTTAAACTGAAGAGTGCCCTATAGTGCTATGGTCTCGGCTCTGCTGTTAGTGCATTATCCACCCTTCCACCACAAGTGATAAAGCCTCACAAGTTCCAGAATAATGACTACTCCATAGCCACAACTCCTTGGTTGGCTTGCCCCGTCAAATAAGCCAATTAGATATTTACCTTTCAATCTAAACAAAACCAAAAAGTAATTTAACCCAAAGTAAATAAAATAGCAATTTAACGTTTAAAATCTATTTTTATATATACTCTTTATGATCTATTTTTAACTTATAATTTTAGAACTTAAATATAATTTTATTATAGTATTCAATAATAATTCACTATACTCTCATACAAACATCATAAAACAACATTCAAATAAACACCATTCGAAGCTTATTTGGATTCCACCCAATGGCACAAGGGTTGTTCACTAGATTATTGCTTTGGAGTAGTTAGCTTTTTGTTTTGGGGTAAAATAAAAAAAAGTTCCTAGGATCCCAGGATCCCCTTATAAAAATTATATAAAATTATATATATATAGATATATATATAGATATAAATATATAATATTTAAAAAAAAAATTATATTCTTTATTTTTAATTTATTAAAATATATTAATTTTATGTTAAAATATATTATTTTATTAAAAAAATTTATTTTATATTTTATTTTTTATTTACAAAATGATTATATATATATATATATATATATTTTTTGATGTTTTTGTTTTAAACAAATTTTATTTCAAATCCAAATATTGCTATTAATTGGTTTACAATATTTTTATGGTCTTATCTCGTAATTATATTTTTTTAACTCTTTCTTTAGCTATGTTTAAGTGCATTTCATTTGGTTATGAAAAATTGAAATAATTTTTTTTTCTCTTTTTAAATGTTCTCATCACCATATTTCTCATTCATACCCTCATTGGCTAAGTTTAAAGGAAAAAGACTCACGCCTAATACCATCACCCTCTCCAAAAATACATTGTTCTTAAAAATGCTATTATTTGAGCCATTAAATTTACAGGCCTCAATGTTTTGGGAAATAAAAAACTCATCTAGCTAAAGAAGTAATGACCAATTATTATTTCTCTTTCTAACTCAACAATGCCTTTTTCTCAACCCATTGTTTTAAATCTAAAAACTCACATTCCTCTTCATTCCCTTAACTCTAATTTCTCTTCCCCATATCTAACGTACTACAAATTGTATCCTTAAGACATTGACTATATGTGTGTGTGTGTGTATCTGTATGTGTATATATATATAATCAATCTAGATGGATCTAGATTGGATCATTATAATATTCGTCATCCGTCTTGATGCTTTCATAGTCGAGAAAGTGGAGGAATAAACTCACAAGACCATTTTTACTAGTTGGACCCATTTTGGCAAATTCAGTTCTGAAACCTTCCGGAAGCATTTTGAGGTATCAAATGATGTCTTTTGGGCGTAAACTTTGTCACTTTATCTCCACACATTTTTTCCTATTCTACACATAGAGCCTTTTTCAGCAATGAAGAATCACCTCAATCGAAGTTTGTATGCAAAATTTATGTCACTCAGAAGTTGACATTCATGTTTTCACTACCATAATTCGAGAGGATGCCATGTTAACCCCCATTAATCAAGGAAAAGGGGATAGTAACGTGATCATGATGACTAATAGTCTAGAAGAGTCCATATTATAACTCTAGTTAAGAGTTGAGGGATTCAAACCTAACAACTGGTAGGCTATCAAATTATGTTATAATCAGGCAACTAGGAGGAAAAGGGGTTCTATTCTTTTCGAGTCTGATTGTTCCACAAACAAGAAGAATAACTGAGAGTGATAGGGAAAGAACACAAAGAGATGATTTGTGCACTATAGTAGCCCGCAAGCCATAAGTCTTACTTCTTTGTACCTACAACCATTTTCTACTCGGAGAAGGAAAGCAGAGCAGCCTCACCTTCCAGATGGGTTTTCTCTCAAAATGGTTTCCCAAGATATATCATGTGTAAAATGTGGTTTATGAGTTTTTATTTCATTGTTCTCTATTTTGTACATAAATTTTGATTTTCACACATGCACATTAAACAATAATATACAAATCAAAAAATCTAAAGAGAAATAAACCGCCATAGTGTACATTTCAAATTTTTTAGTATAATTTTATCAAATATGTTATGACAGACTGTCCACTGGAATATCCACAATAGTTTTTGGATCATATTGGTATTAGAGTAGGTTTTTTCAAGTATAATATTGGGATTTTCTAGGGATCTAGATCACCTAAGTCAAAAGTTAGAAAACCATAGTCATGACTGAAAAATCTATGAATAAATTTCATGATCCTTTAGAGGAGAGGTTTTCGTGACTAGAAGTACAAGTTGCAGATATCAACCAAAATGTGAATCACCTCATTTTGGTCCTGAGTAATAATCTCATGTTTTTTGGAGAAGATGGGGGTTCTAACACAAGGGATCGATCAATGCGGAGATCAAGATATCAAGAAGAAATAGAGAATAAGTCAAAGAAAGAACCTGAAAGATATCAACCTAGTTTGAGTGCCATGAACCATTCACAGGCCATGTCCAAAATGGAAGCGAAGGTCAATATCAATTTGTACAAGGATGAGATCAATGCTCCAAAACTAAATCACTAGTTACAATAATTTGAATTTTGTTTCAATGTTCATCATATAGAGGAAGAATAGAAGATTTCCTTTGTGCAGTTAAAATTAGAGAGTCATGCTCTAATATAGTGAGAAATCCACATGTAGACCTTGAGGTTGGAGGGAGATCCTCTAGTAACTAAGTCGGGGGGATTTAAAACCCTCATAATGTCACAATTTTACCTGATTGGCCATGTAGAGGACCAGTGGATCTGGTGGATCTACTTCAGGAAGAAGGAGGGGAAAAGTGTACAAGAATACAAAATAGAATTTAGAAAGATGGCCTTAATACTAGGTATCTCCTTAAAGAGATTGGATGTACTTCTTAAGTATCCGGGGGTCTACATAGCCATCTGCGAAAGAAAGTGGTGTTGTTTAAGCATGGTTCGATCGATGAGGCTTGTGTACAAACACAATGTACATGCACAATTCATGGAAAACATAAGCTTGAAGAAAGGGAAATGAAGCAGACCGAATTAGAAGTAGCACCGGGATGCTTCTAAGGAGGGGAAGAAGAAGTGGAGAGGGGGAAAAGATAAAAGGACATAAACCACAACACACCAGTGCCAGGATCCCAATAGGAACTTTAATATTGATGGTCATATAGAGAAGTGTTGGAAGTTACATCTAAAGCTTAACCCAAAGAAAAAAAAGAGATGATATGAAGAAAAATCTCTTGGCCACTGATTTGAGCAACCGGGTTTAAAGAAACTCAGATGTCGATGAGAAGATTGTTTGTACATCGACACATAAGGAGGTGAATCTTAGTAGCATTCAAGAATAAGAAGAGAGAATTAAATGACCAAAATCTTACTCATAAAGATATAGGTCAAGAAGAAGAATATTGATGCTATGTTTAATTTAGGATTATAGGTGAATCTCATTACAACAGATCTAGTTAACAAATTTGGATTGGAATTGTGTGATCATCTAAGTCCATATCCATTGGGTTGGGTAAATGAAGATGAAGAGTTAAAGGTAACAAAATAATGTGAAGTCAAATTTGTGATTAGTGTTGATTTTATTGATGTAGAACTAGATATAGTTCCCCTTGATGTATGTGAGTGGTGTTTGGAAGTCCCTACATGTACTTGTGAGGTGTTATCTTCATGCAAAGAGCCAACAAATACTAGCTCATTAAGGATGGAAAATTATTCACCATCAATATGCATAAAGGAAAGTAAAAAAATTCACTTGAAAGTGCCAACCAAGCCAAGAAATTTATTATTTCCAACAAAAAATATGTTCTACTATTTTAAGAGAAAATCAATTTGTATAAGAGTTAGTAAGAGGCAAGGCATCCCTAGAGGGGTGTATTAAGAAACAAGAATAAAAAATAGAATAGTTACTATAAGTATATGGGAATGTTTTCTAGGAGCCTAAAGGGCTACTTCCCAAGAGGTAGGTGGAGCATGAGATCTAGCTATTTTTAGACTTCTCATTGCCAAACATTGTGCTATATAGGAAATTTGTGATAGAATCAAGTGAGGTGAATAAATAGTTGCATTAGTTACTAGAACATGGTGTCTTTTGACCAAGTACATGACTATGTGGATCACCCATCCTTTGGGATAAAATTTTAAAGGAAGGGTTACATTTTGATTTTAAGGGTCTACTTCATTTAAACTTTTAAATATTGACTAGTTAAAATAAGTGGTTATTTTTGTATGAAAGTGAACAATAATTACAAGTTTCATATATACCTCACACAGCACAATTTATATTGTGTTAAGTTATACATACCTTAAATGAGAAATCTTATTTATAGATCAAAACACTATGTACACATAAATGAAAACACATAGACTTCCTACATATAAATAATGAGGAAAATTAATAGTAAAATTTACTTATAATTTATATATGTGATCTAGGATGATCCAAAAATGGAAAAAAAATCAAAGTCTTTGGAGTCGAGTGAAAGTTACACCATTGCATAAAGCTCAGTGATCTAAATATGACACAACTTGAATGGGAGAAAATAAAATTTGTATGTGATAGTTATTTCATTATAAAGATTATGTGGAACCTACAAAAAGGTTAATAAGCAACCATGTGGAAACACCAACAAGTACCAAAAGACACTAGGAGGTTGACATGGAAAGTCTATATAGCATCATGACAATACCAAAATATGACGTGGCAGATTTGAGATGATCTGGAAAAGGCTACAAAATTGACATGTGGAGCTGACATGTGGCACTATATGAAGTTAATGTGGCAAGGCCATACAGTGATGTGGAAACATCAGTATGCAACACATGAAATTGTATAGAGCCGATGTGGCAACACTATGTAGTGATGTACCAACATCAATATGTGATATGTGGCATGGTAATAACATGGTTGAGTTGATGTCGCAAGACAAATGGCACCTATGTGGGAGTTGATTGGGAACTGACTTGATATGGGTGGACCAATTCAGAAATGATACATGGCATGATCAAGTGATGCAACATAGCACCCTGGTGGTAGCCAAAATGGGCTCAAAAGTTAGATAGAAGTTTCGTCAGTAAACAAACAATAGCCAAGTGAAGCGCATTGGGTTAGAACCCATGACTGGTAGGTACATAACACAATGACTACATTGTTAGGCCACTAACCGCCGATGTGATAGGAAGGTGGTTTATTTTGTATTTCAAGTTGGTAAATTTTCCAGCAATTTTATATGCCAATGTAATTGTGGTTATAATAAAGGTTACAATAATTACAACAATGATATACACCAACTATACTAGTCACATGCCATGGGACCGTTGTTGAAACCACCCTCGACAGTTACAACAAATATACCAAAATGGTAATAGACTTCAAAAAGTCAATAATGCTGTATTAATATAATTCTACCGCTAGCCTAATATCTGTAATGAAATATTTGGTATGTGGTTATATTAGTTGCAACTATAAAAATTCCCTTGAAATGGAACAACTTGAATTAATTATCCTAACTCATTAACAATTTATTAATTTTCTTATAAATATTGAATTAATCATAGTTCGATTTATTCACCAAAAAAAATACTATGAAAGAAAAAAATAGGAAATGAGAAATACTAGCAGACACACATAAAATGACACAGTTATTTTTGAAAAATTGTCCCCAGAAAAGCCGAGTATGGGAAAATCGGTGCAACAAATGAGGGTTTATTTTATTATGTAATAGAGAATTATGAGTACAATCTTTGGAATCCTTGTTAGCTATCCAAATAGTAATAATATGACAAAAATTATTTGCAAATAAAGCTGTCTCCCTCCACAAGCAAACCCCGACCTCTTAAAATTGATTGTTAGCCCCACACAAGCTGATTTTGCTTCTAAAAATCCACACGGTTGTGTTAGGAAATCCTATGCAATACTCACAATTGTTTTGGGAAAACCCACATGACCCTAATCTATGATGTCATAAAAATTTGTGTGACCCTTGCAGTTAATCTAGGCTACATGTGCCTTAGAATACTTCAATGACTCACTTTTTACCTATCCACAACTGGAAATCCTCCTTCAGATCACTGTCTCTACCCCTCCAACATTTTCCACTCGATCTCTTGAACTATCTAAATCACTGAGCGTCTACAAAAAAAAAATCCATCTACGCATCAAATCCTTCTTATAATCTCTAGTCGGGACTCCAACTACCAAGATTAAATCTTAATCAATGGATGAGATCATCTCTAAGTCAATCTATGTGTCTCTATAGAATTCACACATTTCTCAATTAATTACTATTAATTAACCCCTTTTTCATAAGCTATACTTAGGGAAAATTAAATTATGACTACTTAATTTAATTGAGCCATTTCTAGGTGGAATTTCCAGGAACAATTTCTAGGTTTTGGAGAAATCATGTCTTTTATCCTGTCCACAATGTTTTGAGACTAGAACACCTGTGATCATACAAAAAATAACATTCCCGCTTAGAAAGGAATATTTTCTACTGCTAAACTATTGAAACAACCTTGTCTTTACATCACCCTCTATACACATTGTTGATGTCTAGCCACCATGACTACTTGCCACTTCCCACCAACTACTGCGCAACTTTGATGTTGCACCTGTGTTGTTGTTGACACTGTGTTGTGTTATTCAACAACCCCCCATTTATTAATGATAGAAGTTAATATTACGTTAATAAATGGCGGTCCTTCAAAAAATCTATCGAAAAAACAAAACTTAGCATTTAGGCATTTATTTATTTTTTGGAATAAAGAAAAGATAATGATCAAAACCCTCTCTTTAGAAATACTACTAGAAATTTACCTTCACACATATAGCATGATTTAAACCCACCAAAATACCTTTCTAAACCTCCAAAATCAAGAAAATCAACTAAGTAAGGACACTATGCTTGAAACTATCATAAAACTCGACATAAACTAGTCCTTAAGCTTTTTCTTGCATCGTATAGCACCATTCATAAAGGGCTTGCTTTTAAAAGCCATTGCGAAAAATGCAAGATGCGAAACTGCAATGGTGTTATCTCTTATCGCATCGCATTTCGGGAGTTTAAACAAACACCATGTACTTAACACCAACTGATATTGCGAAATGTGATTAAGACCTAGACCCACTCCTTCAAAAATCATAAGCAAATGTTTTAGGTCTGCCATTCAGTAAAAAGGGTGTTTTACATAGGATAAACCTAGCAAGTCACCACGTTTTCAAAAAACTAATGAGTGGCTCGCATCTCACATCTCGCAGAAACACATTGAGTGGTAAGAAAGGTGGAAAGGCATATTGCGATCTGTGATATTGCTTAGCAAATCGCACAATCACTATCATCGTAGTTCAAAGGCTCGTCACCCTAGAAGCTTTTTTCCCATTTTACAATGTGTAACGTTTATGAGCATTAAAGCTAAGGGATAACGAATCATTAATGGGCATTTAGTAAGAGATAACTACATTTATGTGTGAAAAGCCATTTAGTGTGATATGATATCTTCTTACGTGTGTTCAGATAAAACTACTTTTACCACCTTTACAAGCTATCAGCATTATTTCGTTTTACATTCATCTTTGTGTATCTAATGGCTATTGTTCTTCACTTTCAAGAAAATTCTGCAGAGAAAAGTGTTGAGAACAATGGTGAAGAAAGGCAACACAATCAATTCTGAGAAGTCGGAAATGACTCCTCTGTTTATGGATACTACATGCAACAGAGAGGGAGGAATCTCTACATGGCAGGCTATGTATAACATACTGGAGGAGGAGCAGCAGAGGATTATGGAAACAAGAATTATAGTTGACAGATGTGATTCCTCAAATGCTTCCATGCTAGAAATGACATGCTCATTTTTGCACCGCATAGCTGCGCAGCCGAAGATAATCCCTTATATTAGGACAAGAATCCAAGGGGTTATGGGATCTCTTACCCCAGACAACATATGACTTATGTACCACCTACCAGAGCCACCGGTCATCTACAACAGAAAGTTCGTGGAGATGTTTGCCAAAGAAAACGACAACCAAGGAGACTGCACTCGGACCTGGTCAAATAATGAGGAAAAAATCAAGAAAGATAAAAACAATATGTACACTACCTCATCTGTTTGTCCCCCTCATAGTTTTGTAGTGGCTATGTTACGTAGACTATTTGGAAAACCAAATAGTACTAAGTTTTCCCTAGAATGGTTGTCGCTAATAGATGTAGTTGTTAATGCAACTGTAATGAATTGGGCACAAATTATGTCTGACAATTTAGCAAAAACAATAATCAAGTATAGAAGGAAAAGAAGTGTTGCTTTGAGGGTTTGCCCTCCATTTTTTATGAGCACCTACGTCATGGACGCAATTTGTTTTAGTTAAAAATTCCCTATCATGGGATGGAAATGGACAATTCGAAATCCACTTCCCATTCACATACACCACAAGGACATGTGGGAATCCAATTTTCAACCACATTTTTTCAAGATTTGTCATGGAGTTATGCTCCCTATTCATAGGTGGCTTTATAATCAAGACGTCCCGAGGTTTTCCCAAGAAGCTGAAGTTGACATCCTCCCAGTGGCCAGATGGTTCAGGGAGGAAAAATTTACATATATCAGGGTTTTTGGTAGCATCACCTCCCCCCATGTCCTCCCATACTATGTTCCATATAAATTGATGGCTAGAGAGATAGCCTATCAAACAACTAGTAAGGGAGGAATGAGCAAGACATTGAAGGATTCAAAGAAGGCCATCTGGCTTACATTCCCTATATAGTGTGGAGCATTTGCATTACATGACCTAGGGCATGCATTCAAAGAATCAAAGAATATGCTATCTTTGTGATTACCTAAATTCCCTGGAAAGCAATACGACCCATTTGGCACTGTCGAAAATTTCACCACTGTGGTGAAAATAAAAGTATTCAGCAATGAGGCGGATGCCTTTGATGATATCTTTTTGCAAAAAAACACCTTCACAGAGGTGAATCATATGGCACAGCTACTTTTCAATCGTGAATATCTGGAAAAAAATTATAGTTATAGAGAAAGGAGGTTAGCAAAGGTCCCATTGGACCAATTATTGATTGAACCAATAAGCGAGCCTACTCCCAATGTGACTATAGAAGGTGACTCCAAAGAAAATTCTAAGACTGATTCTGGAGCAGAATCTCAAGAGAAATATACCAGGGAATCACAATAGTCATCACAAAATGGGAAAAGCAGAAGCATGGAGTCAATAAAGGATACAACCCAATCTACACAGAAGCTAGTTGAAGAAATTTCAGCTATTAAATAAGCTAAAATCCCTACTACCTCCACACATCCAATAAAACTCCTGGTAATTGATTTAGAGGAAGAGTGGGATAATTTTAATAAAAGTCTCAACACAGAGGAACAGGAGCTAGAGTTGCAAACTCCACAACAAAAAACAACACTGGAAATTATAGTGGAAGAGACTGCAAATACACAAGAGGTAGAGCACATCCTTGCCACCCCAACTTCCGAAATAATTTTGAGAATTAAAGAAATTCCCCCTCTAGACATGTTCTATAGCACAAAGCATAAGGCTGTGGTGAAAAGACAAAGAAAGAAGGGAAATTAGACTCTACTGCTGCTATCACCCCTGAAAACGAACCAATGGATGTTCTATGGAAAGACTCACCCATTGACCCATCCACCAACCTTACTAGGCTCTTGCAGTTTGCAGGTGCTTACGCTACAATGACCATGGACAAAGCAACAAAAATAAAAATGTTACTTAGAGAAAAGGAAGATAAAATAACTTCGCTTGAGCAACAATTAAAATAAGTAAAATCCGACCAGCAGGTAGAGATACGGTTGGCCAAGATTCAATAGGTATTTGAACAGATGCAAATAGAACATCGAACTAGCTTAGCCAAGAAGGAAGCAAAAATGTAGGAAATAACTGATCTACACAAAGATGATTGAAAAATTGATCAGTTTGTTTTCGAAGCACTTGGTCTTAACTCCCAGCTGATGCACCAGAAAGAATTATTCTGCCAGAAGATTTCACAGTGGAAATCTTATTGCGAAACAAGTGATAAACTGACAAGTCAAGTCGTTGAAATGAGACTTGAATACAACGAGATCTTTAAAAAGGTCTACGATTATATCACCCAGAAAAATACAAAAGATGGGAGAAAGGCCGACCTACCCAAGCTAAAAGAATCACATAAAAAAATTCTATTTGCAAGCTAGTATTCTCGGCTTAAAGAAACAGAAAATAAAACAGCAAACGCAGTGGCAACAACAAGCAGTGTCATAGAAAATATCAATGAAAATTTGCATAGTGCCAATCTTGTGGCAAAATCCATTTTGGGTTTCCTTCCTAATTCGAAACAGCTTGAACATCAACAGAAACAGGCAACGACAGAAAAGGTAGAAGTGATAAGGCAAACGACTAGATTAGACTTGTAGGCATATTGACAACACTTGGTTAAGCCTCGCAGCCAATGGATGACCCTGTGATGCCTAACCACTTCTATGGAGAAAATGGCACTAGCACTGACCGATGCCATATTCGCTGGACAGTTGAAAGCTGAAGTCGGCCAACCATTACAGCTAGAGCCCATGATGGATATTTGCGATCTGAAGGATCAAATGCTGGATAGTTAGTCACCTTGTTTATTTCCATTTTGATTTTGTTTTTTTCACAAATTGAGGCAGGTCATTTAAACCTCCTCAACTATTTTTGTAATAATCTATTTTTAGTTTTATATTTTTATTATTTAAACCCCTCTCATGAATTTATAGAGGGGTCCATAATTTTATTAGAAACAATGTTCGAAACATGCACTTTTGTCCCTTTGAGGAAGTTCTGGTGAAATTAATGGAACGTGATTTATTTTCTATCTAATTTAGCATCTTCTACTCAAATTGCACTTTTGTACTCTTAGATGGCGTTGAATGGAATAAAGATAGATCAATATTACTGAAACACATGAGTAGGACGTATTATAAATGGTACTTTTATCTCATAATCCTTTTCACCTATGTATTAAGCAATGATTTCTTCTAGAATTATTTATGTATGAAACTCTGAATCTTGATTACCATTATTGCACTTCTGTATGATGATGATCTTTATTTTATGCTGAATATATGAATAATTCTTTATGCGATATATCTCACACAATCATTTTGGCTAACTTTTTATACGAAACGATTATTGTTAAAAAAGATTCACTTCTCATCGAAATTGAATGATCTTTATTATCAGTTGCTTTCAGATATTATTGTAGATCACATATATCAATTCAAATCCTAGGTACATTTATAATTAGATAGTGCTTAAATTAGGACTAAATGCATATGATTGTTAGTTTATATTAGATTACTTTTAGCTTAGACATTACTTTAAAACCTCACATATCACCCCATTAACACAATCATAAAATAGATTGGGAAACTGGTCCCATTATCCCCAGTCGGAGCCACTACTCCAAACAGAAAAGGAGCTGCCAACCAAGGTCTGGACCGAGTGGTTCTCCCCTATGTTTAGGCAACGATTTTTGATGCTTCAACATTTCAACACTAGAAAGAGGGCCTGACTGTGAATGACAAGTAAATATAAATTAACAGGCCAGTCTAAGAGTAAAAATCCGTCACCCTCACCTTCAACTTCTCGAAAGACTTCCAAATCCCCTGATCCTAAGCAAGAAGTTGCACATAATATTATACAACTCGTTGTTGAAATCCCAAACAAACCAAATCATTCTTCTTTTACTGAAGCCCCTCAAGTTCAAGCATTGATTCATAAATTACAGGGGATTTCGCTATCTCAAGAAGAATCTGAGTTATCCCAAGATAGTGTTACCTCTCAGTTCACTCTATCTCAATGGTTGACTAGAGCACAGAGTGAAAAGTTCGGAATTCCTTTGTTTGAATTTCCTCTACCAAGCCAAAAGAGAGCTAAGAAAACACCATCAAGATCTCACAGCAAGGTTCTATCATCATCTTCATTCATTCCATCTATACCATCACAAGATCAATCATCCACCTCACCACTCTAGATCGTGATTCACACAGGTACAAGAGCTACATCTTCCTCTACCCAATCACCTTCAAACACTACTGCTACACCTTCCCCTACCCACATACCAGCAATGGCACAAAATCCTCCAAGGCCATGGACAAATCTAGGGGTTGTTAGTATGGCTGGACCTTTACATCAATTACCAGCACACCTAGAGAAATGGTTGCCCAAATTCAATCCTTATAATGGCCTATTAGCTGAGGAACATATAAATAATTTTATGTTTTCCATTAACTTGAATGAAGTAGAGGAAGAAGATGCAATTGTAAGATTATTCCCATATACTTTGTAGGGAGCAGCAAGATCATGGTACTTTTCATTACCATCAAGTTCTATTAACAGTTGGGATGCTTTTCAAGAGCAATTTTTAACTAAATTTGGAGATGGTAGATCTACGGCTACCATAATCATTGATCTCTCCAATTTGAAAGATGAGCCAAGAAAACTCATTAAGGACTCGAACTCTCGCTTCAATAAATTATTGTATAAGATACCAATGGCATCTAAGTTGAGCAATGAGGTTCAAAATGACTGGTACATCTCTGCTCTACCATCAAACACAACTATCTTCATTGATAGAGCTACCAAACCAACTTTGGCAAAAAATATGAAAGAGGAAATAGTTGTGGAAAAACACATTCTAGCTGTGGAAAAGAAAAACGCATTAGAAGAATGGAGCTCTAAGAAAGTAACATTCATAGATGACTCTAAGAAGAAACACCAAAAGATCGTTTTGATCTTGAAGGGTTATAGAAAGTCCTCAAGACCATGTCTAACGAAATGGTTGATATCAAAATATAGGTAGAAGAGACTTCCTCTAAGAAACCTTTTATACCATTTAAAAGGAATTCGCTCCTAAACCCCCAAATTCCATATCAAATGTTGAATCAAATGGAGAGGAGGATGAAGTTTCAACAAACGAAGAACAAACGGATGATGTGTAAGTATCAAAGTTACAAGGGATGTGGGATTTTATACTTCCCAATGAAGAAACTCAAGAAGAATTACCTGTCACTACCTGAAGTAAAAATATTGTTGAATTGTGACAAACAAATTCAAAATAGAAGGCTTCAATGCCACCCCCTAGGGATAAAGCAATAGGTAAGAAATCTGTAACAAAATCCACTCAAACTACACCTACTCAATTGGATCCTTCTCCCTCATCTTAAAATTTGATATTTTATGATGAAATGGTATATAATATTATTGATGACATGAAGAAGACTAGAGCAAACATCACATTTCATGAGCTTATTAAATTGAAACATCAGCAGAAGTTACTCCTCAAAGAACTTAAATCAGTACCTACTGCACCACTTCCTGCTGCCATGATCTCATAAGCTGCCCAAGAAGTGGGAAGACCCCATAGCGCTTCTTTGAATAAAATTGATCCAATTGATATAGATTTAATTGGGGGAAGATCAAAATCCCACACTCCACCATTTCTCCTTACTTTTGAAGTCTTTAGCAAAAATTTACACAACTGTTTAGTTGATTCTGGAGCTTCATCTAGCATATTACCCAGAATGGTTTGTGGAAATTTGAATGTTCAGCCTCAGAAATCTACTGCACAAATAGTTTAGTTAGATTGATCTCAAGTCGAAGTTGTTGGGGAACTTAACCATGTAACCATCAGACTTTCATCAAACCCTAAAGTTTGCCAAGTCATTAACATATCTGTAGCTGACATTACTGAATTCTATGGCTTAATCCTTAATAGAGACTGGTCAGAAAAACTTATGGTTATTTCGCAACTAACTGGTCTCACCTGTGGCTTCCCTATAACGGAAAACCAAATCAAATAAGGGTTGATCGTGAGAAACATCAAAAGTTCATAGTGACAGAATTAGAAGAAAACGAACCAGCCGCGTATAGCAACAATATCATTAGAAATTGTTCTGTAGAATCCTTTCTAGGAAATTTCAATGCTCATACTTCTCCTTTCTTAGAAAACTTTGTTGTCTCTCAAATTGGAAATTTTTTCAAAAATACACTTCTAAATGTGTAAATGTTGTAGATAAACCTATAGTTAAATTTTTATTTTGGAATTTATTTTTTGATGGATCTAAATCCAATGATGGAGCAAGAGCGGGTTGCATCTTAGTCAGCCTAGAGGGGGAAAAACTATGCTAGCATGCAAAATCGAATTCGATTGCACAAACAATACCACTAAATATGAGGCACTAGTTCAAGATTTCTATAAGGCAATTGGCCTTAATGTTAAATACCTCCAAGTATTGGAGATTTAGAGATTTTCATAAAACATGTGAGAAATACTATACACTATTTTTCAGGACATTTGGAACACTATTAGTCATTAGTCCAAGACCTGACTCTCCACTTTAAAACTTTTAATATTTCTCCTATTCCAAGACTCCAAAATGCTAGTGACGATCTTCTAGCCAATGTCGCTTCCAAGCTTATTCCACCAGAAGACTACATCCTAGATTGATTTTCCATTGAATTAATTTTTTGGCCTTCTATTCCTGACAATATAACGAACTGGAGAGTCTTTAATAACGATTCGGATATCATAAGCTTCCTGACCTCAGAAGGATCTTACAATGACCAAATAGTTGATGAGGACTAGCATGATAACCAACTTAAACAAGAAACAATCATTAATGCTATACTAAAATCTGTTGTTAAGTTGGAAGATTTATATGACCTTAAAGACAGATTTAAATGACCCATGAATTCAAAACTTTAGAGTTCAACTCTGAGGTTTGAATTGATCAATATTGGGACTCATTTAAAACCTCAAAATATTAACTTAGGTCTCGGTCTTTCATGAGATGAAAAAGCAACTTTTATAGGTTTGTTGAAAACATACAATAATGTCTTCGCATGGAACTATGAAGATCTCAAGACATACAAAACCTCTATTATTCATCGTACTATTCCCATGATATCTAACGAAAGACCTATTCAACAGAAATTGACAAAGATCCATCCTAATTTAGAAAAGCCAAATTAGATATGAGTTGAATAAATTGCTGAAAGCCAAAATTATTTTTCCTATCAGACACTCACGGTGGGTTTCCAATCTTTTCCCAGTCAGGAAAAAGAATGGAGATATTCGGATATGTATCGATTTATGCAACCTCAATAAAGCTTGCCAAAAGGACAATTTCCCATTACTGCCTATGGAACATATTTTGCAATCAGTAGGAGGCTCAGAATTAATGTCCTTCTTGGATGAATTCTTAGGCTATAATCAAATCTTAGTATACCTAGATGACCAGTTGAAAACTACATTCAGTACAAAGTGGGGGCACGTATGCTTATCAGAAGATGCCATTTGGACTGATCAATGCCAGTGCCACTTTCCAAAGAGCTATGGATATAGCCTTCAAGGGTTTAATAAAAACATCAGTAGTGATCTACTTGGATGATATTATAGTATACTCCAAAAAACGCAGTAGTCATCTAAAATATTTAAAACAAATCTTTGAATGTAGCTAAAGGTATGGAATTTCTCTGAACCCTAAGAAGTCTTTTTTCACATTAAGTGAAGGAAGGCTCCTTGGATTCATTGTGTCTAGAGTAGAAACTCATATCGACCCTGACATAATTAGATAAATTTCTGAAATAACTTTACCCCATAACAAAAAATCAATGCAATCTTTCCTGGGTCAAATAATGTTTGTTAAAAGATTTGTCCCTAATTTCTCGAGAATTGTTTTACCGCTTCAATCCATGATAAAGAAAAATTCTATGTTTAAATGGGGACATTCAGAACATGAATCTTTTAGCTTGATAAAACAAGTAATTATAAATGCCCCATCTCTAGCAACCCCCAATTTTTCTAATCATTTCATTCTATATACTTTCGCTTCCAAGAAATCATACACGGCCATATTGACACAAGTAAATCAAGATAAAACTGAAGCTCCAATCTCTTTCTTTAGCTCCAATTTTCAAGGGGCTGAATTAAATTACTTAGATGTTGAAAAACAGGATTTTGTTGTTTTCAAATCTATAAAACACTTCAGACCTTTTCTCCTCAAAACCCACACTAAAGTCAGAGTACCATTCTCAGCAGTGAGAAATCTTTTAATAAAAAGGGACGTAGGAGAAAAGAGAGAAAATTGGGTGATAGCCCTGCAAGAATATGACATAAAAATTAAACCAGCTAAAATTGTAAAAGGTCAAGGTTTTTGCAGGATGTTAGCAGGAGCATCGAATCTATGAAAGTCACAACATTTAGGTGATGATGTACAAGTCTGTGAGGTAAGCCTCATCAACATAGAGTCAAGGTATGTTGATATCATATTTTACTTGAAATTCGGATATGCACCAAGCCAATTAAATTACACAAAGAAAAGGGCCTTGAGATTAAAAGTTAGGCAATATCAAATTGTCAATGATGTGCTTTTCTGAATAAATTATGATTATGTTTTACTTAGATGTCTTGAAAAATCTAAGGCTAAGAAGGTGTTGTAGGAACTTCATGATGGACCAGCTGGTGGTCACTTTGGAGGTGATACTACAGCACATAAACTCCTACATGTCGACTATTATTGGCCAACGTTGTTCAAAGATGCACACAGTTATGTAAGGAGCTGCAAGATTTTTCAAATAATTGCTGGAAGACAGAGAAAACCCATACTACCATTACAACCCATCAACATTGACCAGCCATTTGAACAATGGCGATTGGACATAATAGGTGAGATCGTTCCTCATTCTTCCAAACATCATAGGTGCATCCTTACAACGACTGATTATTTCACCAAATGGGTAGAAGCAATTCCACTCAAGATAGCCAATTCAGAGATATTATTGAATTCATAGATCAATTTATCATCACCAGATTTGGCTTACCATCTTCTTTGATGTTTGATAATGCATCTTATTTTTCAGGCAATGCTATGACAAAGTTTTCTCTTAAAAGAGGTTTTAAGCTCAAGTATTTGGCCAATTACTATCCGTAAGGAAATGGATTAGCCAAATCCACAGACAAAAATCTCATCAGGATTATTAAACGAACTGTTGACCAAGGCCAAAAGAACTAACATAAGTCTTTGATGTTTGCTCTATGGGCAGATTGAATAACTCAGAAAGCCTCCATTGGCACTTTTCCTTTTAATTTGGTCTATGGGAAAGAAGAAGTCTTACTCACAAATGTAGATATTCCCTCCTTAGCCTTAGTTCAGTTCATTGGAGAAACTCCCTCCTCCGCTATGTAGGTTAGACAATTACAAATTCTTAAGCTTGAAGAGGAAAGGGAAAAAGCCAGGGCCACGCATGCACATCATCAGTAGTTAGTAAAAGCCTCCTTTTGATTCAAATTTTGTAAGTTCAAAATCTTTGCAACTTGGAGACCTAGTATTAAAATGGGACAAAGACCATGAAGAGAAAGGTAAGCATACCAAGTTCCAACAAATGTGGCTTGGCCCATTTCAGATTGTGGAACAATTAGGCCCATCAACGTTTCTGCTATAAGATTTATCAGGTAAGAAAGAATCTCTAGCTATTAATGGATAGGTTTTAAAGAAATACTTTCCATAGAAGATGATCTCTTTTGTCTACTATGTATTATTGCCTTTAGTTAAATTTTTCCTTTAGAAATAATAATACGAATTCAAAAGCATTTACTTTTGGTTTTACAAAGGATAGTCTCTTTTTAATTTTGACTTTTCAATTGTATAAGTAAAGATTGTTATGAAAGTAATATTCACATATAAAATATATAGTTTCGATTTCTCTTAAATTGCCTATTTTCTGCATTAATTATCTGATTTTGATGAAACTAAGCTTTAAGAAAGAAACTCCTCCTTTACATCAGTCCAAAAAAGTATCTATAACAAAACAAAGTCCCTCTCCAAAAAGGCATCTTCAAAACTCTACAATTGTGATCCAGAAGCTCTTAAGGAGCCAATGATCCTCCCCACTTAATCAACTTTCATTTTTAGAGTGTAATTCTAAAATATACTTAAAATTAAAGGATAAGAGGTCTCATCAAGAGCCGACTTACCATGATCATAAGATTATAACTAAGTGACATTACCAACACTGCATATCAAAAACAGGGTAATGGCTTAAGATTATATTAATCAAAAGACAAGGGGTCTCATCATGAGCCAACTTGTTCAGTTAAGTTACAAATCAAGTGAATGGCATTATCAATATTGGTCACCAAACCAAGACATTTTCCTTTAAGAAACAAAAGATGAAGAGTTGAAGCAACAATGAGCTACTTCAGAAAAGAAAGAAAGCAATAAGTACACTTACAAGCTTATCTTCAAAATTGCATTCTGATTTAAGTGGGAGACTATATCATTGTTGGTTAAAAGGTAACCTTGTGGAGGCTATGAACGCCTATTGGCAATAGAGGCTCCACCTACGACAACTGAGTATACCCAAAACTGATCTGTGGGAGAGACTTGTTGCTTTTATCTTTAAAGACCAAGTAAAGACTGATGTAGATGAAGTGACTTTTTATGAGAAAAGAATAGTTAAAAGAATGGTAGTTAAGTAGATGTTGTTTTATTAATAAAGAGAAATATTTCCTACCTTATATTCCATGTAACAATCTTATTTTCAAAACTATATTTATTTTGGAAGTTATAGAAATTTCAAAAAACTCTCATACATAACTAGTTCTTCCAAGTAAATCGCCAATTTTTGTGGTATTCAACAACCCCCCATTTATTAATGATAGTAGTTAATATTACGTTAATAAATGGGGACCCTTCAGAAAATCTATCCAAAAAACAAAACTTAGCATTTAGGCATTTCTTTTATTTTTTGGAATAAAGCAAAGATAATAATCAAAACCCTCGTTTTAGAAAAACTACTAGAAAAATTATCTTCACACATATAACATGATTTAAACCCTACCAAACGACCTTTCTAAACCTCCAAAATCAAGAAAATCGATTAAGTAAGGACTCTATGCTTGAAACCATCATAAAACCCAACATAAACTATTCCTTAAGAGTTTTCTCGCATCGCATAGCACCATTCATAAAGGGCCCACTTTAAAAGGTCATTGTGAAACATGCGAAACTGCGATGGTGTTATAACTCTTATCGCATCGCATTTTAGGCATTTAACCAAACACTGTGTACTTACCACTAGCCAATATTGAGAAATTCTATTAAGACCTGGACCCACTCCTTAAAAAATCATAAGCAAATTTTCTAGGTCCGCCATTCAATAAAAAGGGTCTTTTACATAGGATAAACTTGACAAGTCACCACGTTTTGAAAACAACTAACAAGTGTGTCGCATCTCACATCTCACAGAAACAAAACAAGAGGTAAGAAAGGCAGAAAGGCTTATTGCGATATTGCAATCTGCAAAATTTCTTCGCAAATTGCACAATCTCTATCATCGCAATTCAAAGGCTCATCACCCTAGAAGTGTTTTTCCTGTTCTACGATGCATAACATTTATGAGCATTAAAGCTAAGGGATAATGAATCATTAGTGGGCATTTAGTAAGCAATAAGAACATTATATCTTCTTATGTGCATTCAAATAAAACTAATTTTACCATCTTTACTAGCTATCTCTATTATTTCATTTTAATTTCATCTTTGTGTATCCAATACCTGTTGTTCTTCACTTTCAGGAAAGCTCGCAGAGCAAAGTGTTGAGACAATAACAAAGAAAGGTAAGGCAGCCACTTCTGAGAAGTCAGAAATGACTCCTCTATTTATGGATACTACATGCAACAGAGAGGGAGGAACCTCTACATGGGAGGCTATGTATAGCATACTCGAGGAGGAGCAGTCGAGGATTATAAAAACAAAAATTACAGTTAACCGACGTGATTCCTCATAAACTTCCATGCTATAAACGACATGCTCATTTTTGCACCGCATAGCCATGCAGCCGAACATAATCCCTTATACTGACATGGTTAAATGGGTTATTGATGAAGCCGACATCTCAGATAGAAAATTTAGTACAAGAAGCCAAGAGGTAATAGGATCTTTTACCCTGGACAACCTATGGCTTATGTACCACCTACCAAAGCCACGGGTCATCTACAACAGGTAGTTTGTGGAGAAGTTTGCCAAAGAAAATGATGACTTAGCAGACTGCACCCAAACCTAGTCCAATAATGAGGAAAAAAATCAAGAAAGATAAAAACAGTATGTACACTACCTCATCTGTTTGTCCCCCTCATAGTTCTGCAGCGGCTATGTTATGTAGACTATTTGGCAGATCCAATAGTACTAAGTTCTCCCAAGATGGTTGTTGTTGATAGATGTTCGTTAACACAATTGTAATGAATTGGGCACAAATTCTATCTAACAATTTAGCAAAAACAATCATCAAGTATAGAATGAAAAGAAGTGTTGCTTCGAGGGTTTACCCTCCATTTTTTATGAGCACCTATGTCATGGATGCAATTAATTTTAGTTCCAAATTCCATATTATGCGATGGAAATGGAATGTTCGAAATCCACTTCCCATTCACATATACAACAAGAACATGTGGGAATCCAATTTTCAACCACATTTTTCAGGATTTGTCATGGAGTTATGCTCCCATTTCCCAAGAAGCTAAACCTGACATCCTCCCGGTGGCCAGATTGTTCGGGGAGGAAACATTTACATATATCAATATTTTTGGTAGCATCACCTCCCCCCATGTCCTCCCATACTATGTTCCAAATAAATTGATGGCTAGAGAGATAGCCTATCAAACAGCTAGTGAGAGAGGAATGAGCAAGATATTGAAGGATTCAAAGAAGGCCATCTGGCCTACATTCCCTATAGAGTGTGGAGCATTTGCATTACATGACCTAGGGCATGCATTCAAAGAAGTAGAGAACATGTTATCTCTACGATTACCTAAATTCCCTAGAAGGAAATACGACCTGTTTGGCACTGTCGAAAATTTCACCACTGTGGTGAAAATAAAAGTATTCAATAATGAGGTAGATGCCTTTGATGATATTTTTTTGCAGAAAAACACCTTCACAAAGTAAATCATATGGCACAACTACCTTTTGACCATGAATATCTAGAAATTTTTTACAGTTATAGATAAAGGAGGTTAGCAAAGGTCCCATTGGACCAATTATTGCTTGAGCCAATAAGGGAGCCTACTCCCAGCGTGACTATAGAAGGTGACTCCAAAGAAAATTATAAGACCGATTCTGGACCAGAATCTCAAGAGAATTCTACCAGGGAATCGCAACAGTCATTGCAAAATGGGAAAAGCAGAAGCATGGAGTCGATAAAGGATACAACCCAATCTACACAGAAGCTAGCTAAAGAAACTTCAGCTAGCAAATAGTCTTAAATCCTTACTACCTCCACACATCCAATAACACCCCTGGTAATCTATTTATATGAAGAGTGGGATAATTTTAATAAAAGTATCAACACAGAGAAACATGCACCAGAGTTGCAAACTCCACAACAAAAAAAAGCTTTGGAAATTACAGTGGAAGAGATTGCAAATACACAAGAGGTAGAGCACATCCTTGCCACCCCCACTTCCGAAATAATTTTGAGAATTGAAGAAATTCCCCCTCTAGATGTGGTGAAAAGACAAGGAAAGAAAGGAAATTGGACTCTACAGCTGCTACTACCCCTGAAAATGAACCAATGGATGTTCTATAGAAAGACTCACCCGTTGACCCATCCACCAACCTTACTAGGCTCTCACAGTTTTCAAGTCCTTACGCTACAATGACCATGGACAAAGCAAAAAAAATAAAAAAGTTGCTTAGAGAAAAGGAAGATAAAATAGTGTCACTTGAGCAACAATTACAGCAAGTAAAATCCGACCAGCAGGTAGAGATACAGTTGGCCAAGCTTCAACAGGTATTTGAACAGATGCAAATAGAATATGGAACTAGCTTAGCTAAGAAGGCATCACAAATGTAGGCAATAACTAATCTACACAAAGACGATCGAAAAATTGATCAGTTTTTACTGAAGCACTCGGTCTTAACTCCCAACTGATGCACCAGAAATAGTTATTCTGCCAAAAGATTTCACAGTGGAAATCTTATTGCGAAACAAGCGATAAACTAACAAGTCAAGTTGTGGAAATGAGACTTGAATACGATGAGATCTTTAAAAAGGTCTCTGATTTTATCGCCTGGAAAAATACAGAAGATGGGAGAAAGGTCGACCTACCCAAGCTAGAAGAATCACATAAAGAAATTCTATTTGCAAGCTGGGATTCTCGGCTTAAAGAAGCAGAAAAGGCAACAACAGATGTGATGGCGGCAGCAAACAGTGTCATAGAAAATATCAATGAAAATTTGCATAGTGCCAATCTTGTGGCAGAATCCATTCCAAGTTTCCTTCCTAATTTGAAACAGCTTGAACAGCAATGGAAATAGGTAGTGGCAGAAAAAGCTAAAGTGATAAGGTAAATGACCAGGTTAGATTGGGAGGCATATCGGCGACATTTGTTCAAGCCTCACAGCTAATGGATAACCATCTGATGCCTAACCACTTCTACCAAGAAAATGGCGCCAACACTGACCGATGTTGTATTCGCTGGACAGTTGAAAGTTGAAGTCGGCCAACCAACACAACTAAAGCCCATGATGGATATTTGCGATCTGAAGGATCAAATGCAGGATAGTTAGTCACATTGTTTATTTGCACTTTGATTTTATTTTCTGCCAAATTGAGGTAGGTCATTTAAACCTCCTCAACTATTTTTGTAATAATCTATTTTTAGTGTTTAAACCCCTCTCATGCATTTAGAGAGGGGTCTAGAATTTTATCAGAAACAGTCTTCGAAACATGCACTTTTGCCCCTTTGAGGAAGTTCTGATGAAATTAATGGGACATGATTTATTTATATCTAATTCAGCATATTCTACTCAAATTGCACTTTTGTACTCTTAGATGGCGTTGAATGGATTGAAGATAGATCAATATTGCTGACACACATGAGTGGGAAGTGTTATAAATGGTACTTTTATCTCGTAATCCTTTTTACCTATGTATTAAGCAATGATTTCTTCTCAAATTGTTTATGTATGAAAGTTTGAATCTTGATTACCATTATTTCACTTCTTTATGATGATGATCTTTATTTTATGCTAAATATATGAATAATTATTTATGCGATATATCTCACACAATTGTTTCAGCTAACTTTTTATACGAAACTATTATTGTTAAAGCGGATTCACTTCTCATCGAATTGAATGATCTTTATTGCCAATTGATTTAAAATATTATTGTAGATCGCATATATCAATTTAAATCCCGGGTATATTTATAATTAGATAGTGCTTAAATTAGGATGAAATGCATGTGATTGTTAGTCTAGATTAGATTACTTTTAGCTTAGACATTACTTTAAAACCTCACATATCACCCCATCAACACAGGCATTAAATAGATTGGGAAATTGGTCCCATTATCCCTAGTGAGAGCCACTACTCCAAACAGAAAAATAGATACCAACCAAGGTCCGGATCGGGTGGTTTTCCCCCATGTTGAGGCAATGATTTTCGAGGCTTCAACTTTTTGTCTCTAGAAAGAGGGCCTGACTGTGAATGGCAAGTAAATCTAAATTAACAGGCCAATCTAAGGGTAAAACTCCCTCACCCTCACCTTCAACTTCTGAAAAGTCTTCCAAATCCCCTGATCCTGAGCGAGAAGTTGAACAAAATATTATACAACTCGTTGCTAAAATCCCAAACAAACCAAATCATTCTTCTTTTATTGAAGCCCCTGAAGTTCAAGATTTGATTCATAAATTACAGGGGATTTCGCTATCTCAAGAAGAATCTGAGTTATCCTAAGATAGTGTTACCTCTCAGTTCACTCCATCTCAACAGTTGACTATAGCACAGAGCGAAAATTTCAGAATTCCTTTGTTCAAATTTCCTCTACGAAGCTGAAAGAGAGCTAAGAAAACACCATCAGAATCTCACAGTGAGGTTCTATCATCATCTTCATTCATTCCATCTATACCATCACAAGATCAATCATCCACCTAAAAAATCCAGATCATGATTCACACATGTACAGGAGCTACATCTTCCTCTACCCAATCACCTTCAAACACTACTGCTACACCTTCCCCTATCCACATACCAAAAATGGCACAAAATCCTCCAATGCCATGGACAAATCCAGGGGCTATTTGGATGGTTGGACCTTCACATCAATTGCCAGCACACCCAGAGAAATGGTTGCCCAAATTCAATCCTGATAACATCTTATTAACTGAGGAACATGTAAATAATTTTATGTTGTCCATTAACTTAAATGAAGTAGAGGAACAAGACGCAGTTGTAAGATTATTCCGATATACTTTACAGGGAGCAGCAGGATCATGGTACTTTTCATTACCATGAGGTTCTATTAACAGTTGGATGCTTTCCAAGAGCGATTTTTAACTAAATTTGGAGATGATAGATCTACGGCGACCCTAATCAATGATATCTCCAATTTGAAAGTTGAGCCAAGAGAACCCATTAAGGACTTCAACTCTCGCTTCAATAAATTATTGAATAAGATACCAACGACATCTAAGCTAAGTGATGAGGTCCAAAATGAATGGTACATCTCTACTCTACCATCAAACACAACTATCTTTGTTGATAGAGCTGCCAAACTAACTTGGGCAGAAAATATGAAAGAGGCAATGGCTGTGGAAAATCGCATTCTAGCTGTGGAAAAGAAAAACAAATTATAAGAATGGAGATCTAAGAAAGTAACCTTAAGAGATGACTCTAAGAAGAAACACCAAAAGATCCTTTTGATCTTGAAGGTTTATAGAAAGTCCTCAAGACCATGTTTAACAAAATGGTTGATATCAAGAAATAGGTAGAAGAGACTTCCTCTAAGAAACCTTTTAGACCATTTAAGAGGAATTCCCCTGCTGATCCTAAACCCCCTAATTCCATATCAAATGCTAAATCAAATGGAGAGGAAGATGAAGTTTCAACAAACAAAGAATATACAGACGATGACGAAGTATCAGAGTTACAAGAGATGTGGGATTTTATACTTCCAAATGAAGAAACTCAAGAAGAATTACCTGTCACTACCCAAAGTAAAAAACTTGTTGAAATTTCATAGACAAATTTAAAATAGAAGGCTTCAATTCCATGCCTAGGGATAAAGAAATAGGTAAGAAATCTATAACAAAATCCTCTCAAACTACACCTACTCAATTGGATCCTCCCCCCTCATCTAAAACTTTGATAGTTTCTAATGAAATGGAATATAATATTATTGATGACATGAAGAAGACTAGGGAAAACATAACATTTCATGAGCTTAGTAAATTGAAACATCAACAGAAGTTACTCCTCAAAGAACTTAAATCAGTACCTACTGTGCCACTTCCTGCTGCTGTGATCTCACAAGCTGCACAAGAAATGAGAAGACCCCCTAGCACTTCTTTGAATAAAATTGATCCAACTGATATAGCTTTAATTGGGGGAAGATCAAAATCCCACACTCTGACATTTCTCCTTACTTTTGAAGTCTTTAACAAAAACTTACACAACTGTTTAGTTGATTCTGGAGCTTCATCTAACATATTTCCCAAAACTGTTTGTGGAAAGTTGAATGTTCAGCTTCATAAATCTGTTGTAGAAATAGTTCAGTTAGATAGCTCTCAAGTTGAAGTTGTTGGGGGACTTAACAAAGTAACCATTAGACTTTCATAGAACCCTAAAGTTTTCCAAGTCATTGATGTACTTGTAGCTGACATTCCTGAATTTTATGGCTTAATCCTTAGTAGAGACTGGTCAGAAAAAAGTCATGATTATTTGACAACTTACTGGTCTCACCTGTGGCTTCCCTATAATGGCAAACCAAATCAAATAAGGGTTCATCGCAAGATACATAAAAACTTCATAATGACGGAATTAGAAGAAGAAAATGAACCAATCGTGTATAGCAACAATATCATCAGAAAATATTCTGTAGAATCATTTCTAGGAAATTTCAATGCTCATACTTATCCTTTCTTAGAAAACTCTGTTGTCTCTCAAGTTGAAAAATTTTCTCAAACAGAGACTTCTAAATGCATAAATGTTTTAGATAAACCTGTAGTTAAATATTTATTTTGGAAATTATTTTTTGATGGATCTAAATCAAATGATGGAGCAGGAGCGGGTTGCATCTTAGTCATACCAAAGGGGTAAAAAACTATGCTAGCATGCAGAATCGAATTCGATTGCACAAACAATGCCACTAAATATGAGGCACAAGTTCAACATTTGTATAAGGCAATTGGCCTTAATGTTAAATACCTCCAAGTATTTGGAGATTCAGAGATTGTCATAAAACAAGTGAGAAATACTATACATTGTTTGTCAGAACATTTGAAACATTATCATTCATTAGTCCAAGACCAGACTCTCCACTTTAGAGCTTTTAATATTTCCCCTATTGCAAGACTCCAAAATGCTAGTGCCAATCTTCTAGGCAATGTCACTTCCAAGCTTATTCCACCAGAAGAATACAGCCCAGATCAATTTTCCAATCTTCTAGCCAATGTTGTTTCCAAGCTTATTCCACTAGAAGATTATAGCCCAGATCAATTTTCCATTGAATTAATTTTTAGGCCTTCTATTCCTGAAAATATAACCAACTGGAGAGTATTTAATAACAATCTAGATATCATAAGCTTCCTGGCCTCAGAAGGATCTTATAATGACCAGATAGTTGATGAGGACCAACATGATAACCAACTTAAAAAACAAACAGTCATTAATGCTATACCAAAATCTGTTGTTAAGTTTGATGATTTATGTGACCTTAAAGCCAAATTTAAATGACCCACCATTTCAAAACTTCATAGTTCAACTTTGAGGTTTGAATTGATCAATCTTGGGACTCGTTTAAAACCTCAAAATATTAAATTCGGTCTCGATCTTTCATCAAACGAAAAAGAATATTTTATAGGTTTGTTGAAAAGATACAAGAATGTCTTCGCATGGAACTATGAAGATCTCAAGACATACGACACCTCTATTATTCAACGTACTATTCCCATGATATCTGACGAAAGGCCTATTCAATAGAAATTGAGGAAGATCCATCCTAATTTAGAAAGCCAAATTAAATATGAGTTGAATAAACTGCTGAAAGCCAAAATTATTTTTCCTATCAGACACTCACAGTGGGTTTCCAATCTTGTCCAAGTCACGCAAAAGAAGGGAGATATTTGTATATGTATAGATTTCCGCAACCTCAATAAAGCTTCCCAAAAGGACAATTTCCCATTAACCCCTATGGAACAGATTTTGCAATCAGTAGCAGGCTCAGAATTAATGTCTTTCTTGGATGGATTCTCACGTTATAATCAAATCTTAGTACACCTAGATGACCAGTTGAAAATTACATTCAGGACAAACTCGGGCACTTATGATTATTAGAAGATTCAATTTGGACTGATCAATGCCAGTGCCACTTTCCAGAGAGCTATGGATATAGCCTTCAATGGTTTAGTAAACAAATCAGTAGTGATCTACTTGGATGATATTATAGTATACTCCAGAAATTGCAGTAGTCATCTAAGAGATTTAAAACAAATCTTTCAACATTGCCAAAGGTATGGAATTTCTCTGAACCCCGAGAAGTATTTTTCACATTAAGTGAAGGAAAGCTCCTTGGATTCATTGTGTCCAAAGAAGTAATTCATATTGACCCTGACAGAATTAGAGAAATTTCTAAAATACCTTTACCCCATAACAAAAAATCAATGCAATCTTTCCTGGGTCAAGTAAAGTTTGTTAAAATATTTGTCCCTGACTTCTCAAGAATTGTTTTACTGCTTCAATCCATGATAAAGAAAAATTATTTGTTTAAACGGGGACATTTTGAACATGAAGCTTTTAGCTTGATAAAACAAGTAATTATAAATGCCCCATCTCTAGCAACCCCCAATTTTTCAAATCTTTTCATTCTATATACTTTCACTTCCAAGAAATCATATGCAGCCATATTGACATAAGTAAATCAAGATAAAGCTGAAGCTCCAATCTCTTTGTTTAGCTCCAATTTTCAAGGGGTTGAGTTAAATTACTTAGATGTTGAAAAACAAGCTTTTGCTATTTTCAAATCTATAGAACACTTCAGACCTTTTCTCCTCAAAACCCACACTAAAGTCATAGTACCATTCTCAGCAGTGAGAAATATTTTAAGTCAAAGGGACATCGGATAAGAGAGAGCAATTTGGGTGACAACCCTACAAGAATATGACATCGAAATTAAACCAACTAAAATTGTAAAAGGTCAAGGTTTTTGCAGGATGTTTGCAGGAGCATCGAATCTATAAGAGTTACAGCATTCAAGAGATGATGTACAAGGATATGAGGTAAGACTCAACGACACAGAATCAAGGTATGTTGATATCATATTTTGCTTGAAAAATGGACATGCACCAACCCAATTAAATTAAACTAAGAAAAGGGCCTTGAGATTAAAAGCTATGTAATATCAAATTGTCAATGATGTGCTTTTCTGAATAAACTATGATTTTGTTTCACTTAGATGTCTTGAAAAATCTGAGGCTAAGAAGGTGTTGAAGGAACTTCATGATGGACTAGTTGGTGGTCACTTTGGAGGTGATACTACAACACATAAAATCCTACATGTCAGCTATTATTGGCCAACGTTGTTCAAAGATGCACATAGTTATGTAAGGAGATGCAAGATTTGTCAAACAGCTTCTGGAAGACAGAGAAAACTTGCACTACCATTACAGCCCGTCAACATTGACCAACCATTTGAACAATGGGGATTGGACATAATAGGTGATATCATTCCTCATTCTTCTAAACAACATAGGTACATCCTTACAGCAACTGATTATTTCACCAAATGGGTAGAAGCAATTCCACTCAAGATAGCCAATTCAGAAAATATTATTGAATTCATAGATCAATTTATCATCACTAGATCTGGCTTACCATATTCTTTGATGTTTGATAATGCATCTTATTTTTCAGGCAATGCTATGACAAAATAACAACACAACTTTCAGTTCAAGCATTATTGTCAATTTCAGTTTCAGATAGTAGTACAACTTTCAGTTCAATGTGTATTTCATATTTCAGTGTGCAGAATGGTTTTGATTCCAGTTTTAATATTTTCAGTCATAGAGATTTTTATGACAGAGCAGGTTGCAGATTTGGGATCACCCTAATGGATCAGGCTACTAGTCTATGATGTTCTTGACACTTCACCAAGAAGTGTCATCCCTAGTTGAAGCCACTGTTAGGGTCCTATAATTTTTATAGGATTTCTTGATTATAACTGATGATTATTATATTTGAAATGTTGTAAATAATATTTCATCCTCCAAATTATTTCCAAGAAGGGGTAAAAAAGATAAAATGTGGTTAATTTTACATGAAATCCTAAATATTTGAGTTCATTATGTCTCTATCCAAAGTTCAGAGGCATTATGCATTATAACCAAAGTTTTCTGCTCATGTCATAAGGGTTGAAAATGACAAAAGGATTTTGTCTCTTGTGGTTAAGTCCCGTGCACCATCCAGCCGCCTGATCATCACTCCATCAGATCAATGGTCAACAGGGATTTTCGGCCCCCCCTTGCCATCCTACCTTTATTGGCGAGGCGAGCAGGTTCGAAAATCTATTCTCCTCCCCACCGGACCCACTCTACATGTCATCACATCACCATTTTGGAACCCCCACTTCACAGATTGATTACTGCTTTGACACCCCTTCGAAAACAGCCAACCTCCTCAGATTTTTTCGTCATAATCCATGCTCACGGTTTCATCCACCCCCCACTTACTCTCATCATCGACTCATATTCTGCCACCTAATCAGCTTCCTGCCAACCATGTGCCTCCATGTGACTTCCCACCTCCACGTCATATGTTTGTTTCATGGTCGAGTAAAACTATGTTTTTCCCTATACAACACAATAATTTCAAACATGGTTTACAAACAATTGAGAATGAATTTTCAAAATCAGAAAAATGTCTTTGTTTCTAACATCCTCATGTACAAAAACCTATCTCAGTTATGTAGCGTCTATTATGGTTTCAGAGATTCAGATGAATATTTGGAGGTATATTTTCCCGAATGGTTTTGTTTATAGTTAGTGGATTCCAATGCAGTTTCTAAGTAGGTGGAAATGAATTTTCAAAAAATGAAACACGTTTTTGTTTCCAACATCATCATTTACAAAACCTCTCTCAGTTTTCTACCAACTATTATGGTTTTGGATATACAAAGGTATTACAGGACCCTATTTTTCAAAATTTTCGGAGGAAAAAGCTCAAAGATAGTTAGTGACTTGGATGCCACCTCATCAAATAAGAGTTGCTATCAAATTCAAATTTCTCCTCTTTGCCACTAGCAATCCACAAAGATAGTGCTAAGTAGATTCATTAGTTTTGAATGTCCTATATTTTAGTTCTATTTGTTTAAGACAAATTGAGATATTTGTAAACAAATCTTGATAATATTTTCAAGATATTTTAGTGTAGAATTTGTATAAATACTTCATAGTTTGGAGTAATAGATATTTATTGTTCAATATAATTTTCCTCTATGAATTGTAATTTCCCAGTTGCTGGAAGCATCAATAATACAAGGACATTTTCACAGGATTCATGTGGTGTACGAAATGGTGAAGTTTTTCTTCAGTTTATGTGTTTGATTATTGTTTCCTTTCTCTATTATCTATGAAAAGTCTTAATTACATAATAGAAAATGTGACGAATAGGATATGTTACACAGAGCACCCTATTCTGGCTGTTAGTGATTTACATGTTTCCTGATGAAGTCAAATTAAGGAATTCTTCGTTGCTCCTTAGTTTCTATGAAATCTTACATTTCTTTTGTCTCATAATCCATTTAAAATTATGAAAGATCCAATTAGTGAAACCTAGATTTCCCTGTGAAACTCCTTCAAAGTTTGATATAGATCCAGTTAATCTTTAGACTCCATAGCCCAATGGAATTATAATAATTTAATCAACCAAGAAATCCAATAAAAAACAATCAGTACAGTAATAACTAGCCTAAAATTCACATCAAACATAGTTAAATTTTATAGAGAGATCCCTCTCTAAAGTTGGTAGGGCTAGATACCAACTTCTAAAGTGGTTTTGATGTTGTCTTATGTGTTTACACCCTTAGCCTAAAAAATATAGAATAACACTAGTGATAAAGGTAAGGAAGTTGAGGATACAGAGGTGTTGAGCCGGTACCAAGTTTTACAACAGTTCATGGATGTATTTCCTCGGGACATTATAAATTTTCCACCTCATACGGAGGTAGACTTTTCTATTGAGTTAATGCTAGGGGAAACTCCAACATCAGAAGCACCTTACATGATGAGCGCACCTAAGTTAATTGAGTTAAAGTTGGAGTTCAAGGAAATGTTGTACAAGGGATGCATATCACCTTGGGGCGCACTAGTGTTGTTCGTAAAGAAGAAAGATGGAAAAATTAGATTATGCATTGATTACAGGAAGATGAACAAAGTGACCACCAAGAATAGGTATTCGTTGGTGAGGATTGATGGCTTATTCGATCAGTTGAATGGGGCATCAATGTTCTCGAAGATTGATTTGAGATCCAGATATCGTTAGGTACGCATCAAAGAAGAGGACATTTGAAAGATTGCATTCAAGACCAGGTACGGGCATTATGAGATTGTTATAGTTTCATTTGGCATAACTAATGACCCAACTACATTTATGTGCTTGATGAATAGTGTTTTGCATCCATATTTGGATAAGTTCGTTATTGTGTTCATTGATGATATACTGGTATATTATAAAAATGAGGAAGAGCATGTTGAACATTTAGCAACAGTGTTGAGGTTGTTGAGAGAGCATCAGTTGTATGCTAAACTCAGCAAGTGTAGCTTCTTTCATACTGAGGTACACTACTTGAGGCATGTTGTCTCCAAGGATGGCATAATAGTAGATCTAGAAAATATAAGAGCCATCATGGAGTGGGTAACTCTTAATAATGTGGATTTGATGAGATCTTTCATGGGTTTGGCAGGCTGTTAGTGGAGGTTCATCAAGAACTTCTCACAAATTTCTTATCCTATCACATCATTGCAAAGGAAATGTAAGTCACTCAAATGGAAAGAGGAGTGTGAGGCTAGTTTTGAGCAGCGTAAGCAATTGTTGACACATGTGCCAGTGCTAAAGATTGTAGATCCAGACAAAGAGTTTGTAGTATGCACAAATGCTTGCAAGAGAGGACTTTGTGGAGTACTTATGTAGGATGGATAGGTGGTATGCCATGAGTCGTGTTGTCTTGTATGGGCCTAACCCAAGTTCAAAGGTGATTTAGCCAAACAAATCTTGGTACTACTGGCCCTTTCGGAAACATTCCATGGAGCGCATACTGAGGTCTCACCAGAAGTAGTATGGGAGGGTCCAAGAACTAGGTTTCCACACCTTAGAGATGTTTAATGATTTTTGGTGGTCTGCAGTTTGACCCTGCGTGCACGTCACTACGCGCACCTATCAGTACCTCGCAACCTATGATGCTGCCTTCACGCAACTATACTCGGGGCTCGATCCACGTTATTACCTGAATTCTTACGATTAACCCAATCTTAGTTGATCACGTAGCTTATATGTATGTGTTTAGTTATCCTTAATAGTGTTCAACATTCATACAAGTGCGCGCGATAAATAAAACAATACAATTTCAAAAGATATCAACCATATAATAACTCAAAACAGATACACAAGATTTTGAATCAAACTTCTCTTTATTATCTCTTTCCCTGGTTACAGACCCGACTCTACCCTACGCACTCAGCTACATGGACCCACACACTTAGCTACGAACTCTACTAGGCCTCTGTGCACTCAGCTACAGAGCCTCTTCCTACTACTATGACCCAAAGCACTTAGACCTTTACTCTATGCTCGCTATCTTCTAGACTCCATCCGTTTGTCAACTTACTTCCTCCTAACTACTTTACAACTTAGAGCCTCACTCTATTTATACAATCCCATGGTCCGCGGACCATCGGTAGGCTGACACTAAATTCAAAACTTAAGGTGGACAACCCTATGACTCTAACATACAATTTGCGCTCCACACCCGTAATCTATAGAGTCTTTACAACAATAGTACTCAAAACTTGGGCTTTGAGCCCCAAAACATGTTGTGGGGGATTTCCATGCCCAACAGGCCCACAAAAAAAACATCGTGACTCACCCTTGAGTCACTCTGTCAGAGCGACGATCTTGGCGCAGAGTCCCTCCAGCTGGTTCCGAATGGTCTGAATGTTAGTAGTGCACTGCACTGCTACCTGCTGAACCTGCTACGTTCGTGCTTCTAAACCCTCTATTTCTGGCTTGCTACGTTGCATCTAAGCATGCATTCCTTGAACCTGCATGAGCTTTCCTTCAATATCTGCCGTGATTGTGAAGGCTTCATCAATCCATGGCCAGACGCGCACTTTTAGAACTGCTTCCTTGTGATGCGCTACATCCACCTGCTCTTTTCAACCCTTAGTTTGTTGCATCCTTGCAAGCCGCTGAGTAAGGACTACTATCTATGCAGTCCCTCTAATACTATCATATTGTTGCTGGAGTTCGCAGGCATCGGTTTCCAGTTGTTGGATGTTTGGGTCCTCCCACAACATAGTTAGAACCTCAAACGCCTGCTCCAAAATGTTGGTACAATCATGGACTGCACCTCCAATCTCTTCCATCCCTATGACGAAAGCGCTGGTGTGCTACTGGCTGACCTCTGGGGGAGTGGAAGGCTGCGCCTTTAGCCACAGCTCGACAATTTGGAGATTCAGCTCCAGCTACACTCTTTGTTTCTTCTCTCGCATTGCAAACTCCCCTAGACAAACTGTGGATCTGTACTTCCACCAGTAGATCTTCTGTGATAGCAAGCTCTGGGATGTGCTAGAAAGCGTCATCAACTGTCTACACCAACTGTTGGTTATGTGACACCAACTCGTCGTGCTGCAAGCTAAGATGTTCTATATTAATCTTCTTCTTGCTCAGAACCTAGATCGCGTGGCTCTCTCTCGCCCAGAGTTCTGCTGTTATCCCATCCTACAGTTGATAAAGTGTGTCGTGGGGAAGGAAAACCAAGTTAAGGCCAAAGCCTTTCATCGTATTAAGCGTCACCTAATCCATTGTGTTTTCTGAGACTAGTGCTCCATCTGGAAATGTTACCATATTGGCCATCTTCACGTGTAGCATCTGTTCTACTGCTGACGAGCCTGCTGCGACGTGGGTAGACAAGCTACCCTCTTGCGGGGCCCACACTTGTAACTCCTGTAGCTGCACCCTTAGGGCCCCCAACATAGTCTGCTACTCCATCATAAAGTCTTGGAGCACTTCACTGGTGACATCACGAACTATCTCGCTCATGTCATGGAGATCACCTTCAGTTAAGATGATCGGGTCGATGGCAAGCTTTAAGGCCTTGACCTTCTTTCTTGAACCCAAACTTTTTGTGATGCATGGCCGTTTGAGCTGTGTAGAGGTAGTCCCTAGGTCCATGCTCTCTTATACAAGTTCCATGTCTTCTGCCTCCTATCCTGCAGATGCTGGTTAGCCTTCCTCCACCTGTACTATGGCGGCTTCTACTATCTGCACTGTTGTATCTCCTTTTGCGGCCTTCTTCTGCTCCACGGCTACCTGTGCCACTTCGCTGACTGCCCTAACCTCGGCTAGCACTTTTTGTTGCGCCTTTTCTCAGCCAATTGGTTGACATGCATCTTAGCATCATCCTTCCTTTTCTGTGCTATCGTCTTTTCCAGCTCCACCAAATTTGGTGTGCACCACTCGGGAGGCCATGTCTCTAACACCGTAAAGATCGCGTCATCAGTGGCTATGAATGGGAGCTTTGTCCACTACTACATTGGATCCTTTCACGCCCTGATGTAGATGTTGTGCATGTCCAACTTGAAGTCTGAAAAACTCTGTAGACTGTTGTGCACTGTGGAGGACAGGCATGGCCTCCTATTAATCGGCATTCGAATGATCACCTCCATGAGCACACAGAAAATATTATTATCGTGAATACGTTTCACGTCCTTTGTGGCCCAAAGTGAATCGTACTTCGCGGCCTCTGGTAAGTCTCAGTCAATGGTTGGGAACTAGCTATCCTCCAGCAGTTCCTGCTACTAACAAGATGGATAAGATCAACCATGCATAATGGAAGGTCTTACCTTGTTCCTGGGCCTCCTGACAGTTGAGCAAAAATTCTTCGCAGAGGAACTCAGCCTAGTTGAACTGGATCCCCTCCACACACTCTTTGGCCAATGCAACCACCAGTGCTGGTACTTCATCAATGCGACATTTTCTCATTACTTTACCAGCCAAGATTTGGACGGCTATGCGCACCACTTTATCATTGATACTAGTGATAGCATAACCCCTCTTTTTCTTCTCGAGCTTATATTTTGCCTTCATGACCTCTGCGAGAGCCAAATTGCTGCTTTTCCCTATAATTGTCACGGTGTCCTTTCACTTACAAGGAAGCCAAGAAATTTGGTGGATGAGATCTGTCGTGATGGGAATAGGCTCCTCCAGCCATAAGTACCCATCATGCACAAGGTAGAGCAGCTGCCTGATGATGAAAATGGTGATGGGCACATAGCCGAAATGTGGTATCTATAGCAAATGAAGCAACCTGACCTTTTCCAAACTGCACAACCGTTTTTGCGACTCTAGCATTATCACCAGCCCCTCCATATTGTGTTTCATCAGGTTCATTGTTTCTAAGTGCAGGAACTTCTCGTTGTCCGCGAGGTCCTAGTATTCAAATTTCAGGGTGGGCATGCATCCTAAGAGTGAGCCTTCAAAGGTAATTCCATTGAGGAGGAGCGGGGTCTGGAGTGCACTCTTCATTGAATCCAGATCCTTTGGTATTTAGGTTTTCCCTTTTCACAGTGGGACATACTCGGGCAATTTCGCTGCAGAGTGCAGCGGTTGGATGTCTTCCTCCACATCTTCTTCTTCCTCTACGGAAGCAACCAGAACCTGCAAGTCTTCTTCCTCTACATCTGTTTCAATAGTGACTTCATTGCCTTTCTCTTCCATTGATAACTTACTATGTCGCAGATTCCTTGGGGACATGCATACTGGTCCCATTGATTACTTATCCTTCTTCAGTCTCGGCATCTGGGGTGATTTAGGGATTTTTGTCACAACCCCAGTAACTTCAGGAACATCGTGGACCAAGGGGATCTACGTGGCCTCATCGGCGGTTCCTTCTTCAATGCATAACCCATTCTTAGTGTTTGTCATCATTTCTACATTGTATGTGGTCTTTTGCGAACATAAGGGCTCTATTATCGCTCGGCTCTCAACACTCTGTGCTCCGCTCAACCGCTCAAATCTCAATTGGCCAAGTGTTGTCTACTGGCTAGCCCTTGGAGTTTTATAGTACCTTTTGAATTCGAGTTCAACCTTCCCCCCATTTCTGGGCCATCAATGCTTTCTTGGCGGCAAATTTTTCAAAATCTTGCCCATAACTCTTGTCTTAAATGCCTGCTACCCACTCCATTTGGCCTCGAATCGGACATCCCATCATGAAAAATGACACCGATGTTCACTTCCTAGCCACCTATGTGGCAACGCATCCCTCCATGCACGGGCGCAAGCCTTGTGACAAGTTGTTCCTACATGCACCTGTCAAAGCGCGCAGCTCCTAGGCAGATTAATTTATAGTCTCGCGCTCCCTTTTAGCTGCCTGTAGTGCTAAGACTGTTCTTCCTATGACTAGTCAAGTGGTTGCACCACTTGTACGAGGCTCAATCGCACCCTCCAGTATAGTCTGCGAAAAATCCTCATCTATCCTTGTGGCAATCGGCGCCATGCGTTTTACTATTTGTAGTGTGCTCCCCTAGTTACTGCATTTGGTGATATGTGGTCCTAGCCACGACAACAGACTAATTAATTCTCAATAATAGTCTTCTAATTCATTAGTATGATCATCCGCACCTTTCCTTACCATCCTTGGTTTATCGACGAGACATGCTCCCTCGATCTCATTTTCCAGCCTCTTGACCTTTGCGTCCATGAAAATGCTTTTCTTCCTTAGTCATACCCAATCCTTTTCAAGTTCGCAAAGTCTAAGGTTCCCTTTCCGAATGGCTTCCTAAAGTCTTATGTTTTCTACTTCATGTAGCTATGTGATTTCTTCGTCCTGGGCTTTGCGCGTTGTCGCACCTACGGCTGCTATTACGTGTGGATTCATCTTTGCAAGCTCCTCAAAGATTACGATCCCTACTTCATTCTACAACCTTGGAATTATGTTCATGGTCAAGGTTTTACACATGGTCCTATAGGCCCATCGAACCACTGCTATGCGCAGGTCCCAGCTAGTGCATCTCACCTGGTGAACCCTGTTTAGCACATCACATACCCTATCGAATGCTTCTCCGTGGATAATATTTGGCACACTTCACCTTTCCTACCATTACATTTTGTTCTGATTCTCTATTCTAGGAGTGGTGTGCGCTTTTGCGGGCTACATGTCATATGTTTGTACCCATCAGGAAAGGTGGGCATGCAAGTTGTTTTGTCCCTCGTAACCGGTTCTCATTCGTAGCTGGGGTTTTCGAAATCATAGGCGCATCATCCTTCTACATCTGCACTAGTCGTTAAAACTTCTCTCATGTGTACCCCACCACCTTGCGGGCATCTTGCGCATTGCCCATTTCAAAGCATTGAACCGCTGTTGTGCTGGCACTGCGCTTTCAAATTTTTTCAGGAATTCATCCACCGCTGTCAACCTGTCATACATAGGCAAATCCCTTACCTCTGTTGTCATGCAGCATAGTGATCTTACCATCATGTTGCAATTGAGCATGGTTACATTGTGTAATCGGTTCTTCCATCGTTCTGTTTCCTCATCTGAATCTGATGTGCAGGAGCTTTCGCGCTCCCATGAAATCCAACCATCCGCTGTAGGATTCACCCAATCCTATTCTCAAGTGCTTATTTTGTAGATACAGTCTAGCTCGTTGTCGCTCTCATTGTCACGCACTGGCTCTCTATAGCATGCTCCTTCTGTAGGGTCTAAAGGGACCACTATGCGTAGTGACTTTTTTTCAAAAATCATTTTTCACTTCTTCAAATTTATTACTCTGTTCATACCAGTGGCCCAGTCTATTCCTAGTAGCGTGGGATAGGGATTATTGTCATCGAAAATCTCTATCACTTCAAAATCTGTCGCTCACTCGCACCTTCAATATCCACTATTACTCCTTGCAATCTTCCCATGGGTAAGATCTTCTACTAGTTCGCGATTCATAATTGGATAGGAGACCATTGTAGTGTGGGTCTACCCATGTGTTCCCATGTTTGTTTCAGTAGTACATTCGCATCCGATCCTAGATCCAAAATTACTTGATCCATTTCATGCTCTCCAATTTCACAGTCAATCTCATTTCCCTTCCTATGCACTATGCATGCTTTCCAAGTTTCCGAACCATGCGCGGCTCTCCTGACCCCGCACACCTAGTGATAAGTTCCTGTAGTCCTTTTATAGCCTTGCTATCATGTAGTAGTTTCATGCATGTCTCCAGAAAGGTAGTGAGCATTAAAGGATCCATCTTCGGCTCTAGTTGATCCTTACTACCTGAAGTGGAGGCCTCCGTGAAGCTCTTCTTAGCTTCCATGAATGTCTCCTTCGTGTGCTCCAAATCAAATTGAAGTTCCTTTGTAGGAGCGTTGCGAACCCACACACTTTCTTCAGGTTGCTTACCTTTGTCATCTCTTATCGTGATACCACTTCTGAGAACTATGTTTACATTCAGGTCTTCTTCGCACAGCTTAGACCTCATCATTTACAAATTCTGAGTCGGGGGAGGCTGGAGTATGCCTTTTTCACACAGCCTCGCTACCAATGCAGGGTAGTCTTCTACCTCATGATCAAACTGAGTACAATAAAAACATGATGTTATCCGTAGTGTGTTTTCCTCCTATCTGACAAATCGTGCACCATAGTGCAGACGTCGTGCTCAGTCCTGCTTGTGCCTTCAGTCTTAATGGCATCGGCCCTCCTCCCGCCAAGTAATTCGTGAAGACAGGACAATGGTCCTTGTCATACCCCTAGCCTTTTTATTTTATGCACCATACCTCCTCGTGTGCTTCTGGATGAGGTGTCCTATCCTGTTTAAAACTCTACATTTCCAGACAAATTTTGCAGTCACACATGGATTTGTTGGAATCATAGACCAAGATCTTGTATAGGGGTCTCATGCAATCTCATTGCCATCTCCAAAGTTTCGGCCTGGGTGGAAAGCTTTTTTTGTGACAATGCCATCCGTAAATGTGGTGTTAATGATGCTACAAACCATGCGCAATGTTGTTTATCCCTCAAAGTCATGTTGGCTTCGCAAATCATACTCCTTAGTCTCTGGTCTAGATCCGAGGGGGTCTCACCCGGGAGCATGTAATCTCCTTAAACCTGATAATTGATTGTGTCTTCAACTTTGGCTTGCTAAATTCCTTGTTCAGTATGGCTTGGATTTCTGTGATTCCTGTGTTTGGATGGTCATTAGAATGCTGAATGTACCATGTTAATGCACGATCCTGCAATGCGCTTACCAGCGTAGCCTTCTTTATATTTTCATCCATGACTCCTTGTGCTTCCCATACCGCCCTTACTATGAACCTGAATTGGTCTGGATCTTCATTCCCTACTCCTCTAAATACTGGCAGTTTGATCACACTCACCATACTGAACTGTGGTGGTGGCGGAGGTGGGGTGGGTGGAGATGGAGGTGAAGATGGTGAGATGGGTGGCGGTGTAGGTTTAGGTGGTAAGAACAGAATTCACTACCTTATCATACTGACCGCACTTCTCGGAGAAACTTTCGTGAGCTCTTCCTTGCTTTCCTGCAAGGGTGAAATTAAGGGATTGGTTTCTAATTCTTCAATAATTTCGTGTTTGTAGATCTTCCCACTTCGCGTAGTCCAAAACATTAATTTATTCGCATAACCCGCTTTTCACACAATAGCATCTTAACCCAAGTGTTCAAATATTTAATATATTTACCTCGCGGTCCTTTGAGGAAGTGTCATTCCACCTCGATGTAGCTGATGGTCGTATCCATTGCGAACTCAATGATAAATCCTCCTATAATTCGATCAAGCAAATGGTCCAAAGCTAGCGTGATTTATCTTCTGATGCTTCTAGTCTGTGCGCTAATTCTGGAGTCCACATGATTATTTTGTCGAGCCTACACCTTCCCTAACTGTCTTGTAGCTTCGCGATCCACTCATATAGCTTAGAACAAAAGGATGCAAAGAAAATTTCATGGATTTCCATATATAAGTAGCGCTCCAACCACTGTTCCTTAGATACTCGTAGATTCCTGTTTTGCTGCACCGCGAACTTCTGAATCTTCTTGTCCAGCCACGCTTCAATTTCTTTCTTGGTTGGATTCTAGTGACATGACATCAGACTTCCCTTATTCAAATCCTGATCCTGGCAATGGAACCATGTGTTGGCTTGTAGGGGCCTGATCTAAGTTCAGAGGTGATTTAGCCAAACAAATCCCAGTACTACTGGCCCTTTCGGCAACAGTCCGCAGAGCGTGGACGAAAGTCTCACTCAAAGTAGTATGGGAAGGTGCTAGAACCAAGTTTCCACACCCTAGAGATGTCTGATGTTTTTTGGTGGTCCACGGTTTGACCTTGTGTGCACGTCACTACATGCACCTATCAGTACCTCGCAGCCTACAATGCTACCTTCGTGCAACCCTACTCGGGGCTCGATCCGTGTTATTACTTGAATTCTTACGATTAAAACAATCTTATTTTATCACTTAGCTTATATTTATGTGTTTAGTTACCCTTAACAGTGTTTAACATTCATATAGGTGCGTGTGATAAATAAAATAGTACAATTGTAAAAGATATCAACCATTTAATAAATCAAAACAAATACACAAGATTTGGAATCAAACTTCTCTTTATTATCTCTTTCCCTGGTTAGAGACCCTACTCTACCCTGCGCACTCAGCTATAGGGGTCCGCGCACTCAGCTGCGAACTCTACTAGGCCTCTGCGCACTCAGTTGTAGAGCCTCTTCCTACTACTACGACCCAAAGCACTTAGACCTTTACTATATGCTCGCTATCTTCTAGGCTCCATCCATTTATCAACTTACTTCCTTCTAACTACTTTACAACTTAGAGCCTCGATCTATTTATACAATCCTATGGTTCTTCGACCATGGGTAGGCTGAAACTACATTCAAAATTTAGGGCGGACAGCCATATGACTCTAACATACAATTCGCACTCCGTGCCCACAATTTCCAGAGTCTTTACAATAGTAGTACTCAAAACTCGTGCTTTGAGCCCAAAAAAATGTTGTGGGGGGATTCCATTCCCAACAAGTCATAGAAGTTGAATGAGCACGAGAAGTACTATCCCACACATGATCTTGAGCTGGCAGCGATTATACATGCACTGAAGATGTGGAGACACTATCTTCTGGGTAGGAGGTTTACATTGATGAGTGATTAAGTGGTTTGTGATATCTATTTGAACAACTAAATATGAATGGTAGGCAGGCTTGGTGGTTGGCTATGATAAATGAGTTTGATTTCAAGATCTGATACATCAAAGTTAAAGAGAATAGAGTGGATAATTCTCTTCGCAGGCTGGTATAGGTAAATCACTTAGCAGCCATGAGCTCCTATGGGATAGGTCTACAAGATAGGTTCTTGCGGGTAGGTCAATAGGATGTCAGGTATATGGATATTGTGCTCATGTTATAGTAGAGTATTGGTACAGGTACATGTACATGTGATGGTACAAGTGCAAGTATAGGGAGTGGTACACGTACAGGTAGTAGTACCAGTACAGGTAGTGGTATAGGTACAGGTATAGGTTCTAATGCACAGGATATGGATTATTGTCATATGGTAGATGGATTGGTCTAATTCAGGAACATGATATATGTGCCAGATAGTAGTGAGCTCAAGAAGGTGATCTTGAGAGAGTTTCATGTGAAACCTTATTGAGGTCACCCAGGCTACTAGAAGACACTGACAGTAGTGAAGATATTTTATTATTGGTCGAATTTGAAGAGGGATGTAGCAGATCTTGTGGCTAGGTGTGTTCATTGTCAGCGAATAAAGGTAGAATGTAAACATCTAGGTGGAATGCTACAGCCAATTGGGATTCCAGAGTGGCAATGGGAGGTCATTTCCATGGAATTCATCACAAGGTTTTAGAAGACACTGAGAAAACATGATTCCATCATGGTTATTGTGGACACATTGACAAAGGTTTCATGCTTCATTCTAGTGAATTCTACATTCTTAGCTAGCAACGTAGCACAGGTTTTCATGAGAGATGTGGTCATACTGCATGGTGTTCCGAACAAGATTGTGTTAGGCAGGTGGTGTGCACCAGTATTGCAGCAATAATGCTGCAACTCCTGGGTTGGCTACTTTACTCTTATCAACCCATTAGTTCGTAACAAACTTGGAAGCGACGGTGTTGTATGAAAGAGTACTAGTTCTTACTGCAGGTTGTCACTTGGTTAGTCGCCGCAATATCAATAGGAACTCAAGCCAACTTCTATGGATTCCAGAAGAAGTTCTATATGTGATGAAAGGAGAGAAAGACTATTCTACAAATACTACTCTAATTGCAGAAATGAGAAACACTGAAATGTAAAGCAAACCAAGTAAATCCCAATTAACCAACTAATCCTACTTTTGCATAAATCACTATGAAAACCATGAAAAGAATTCCATTACCTACTCAAGGAAGTAAACAACATCTAACTAAGCTATTTCTAGAAGTAAACGAGCAAAAAACATCCTTTTGGATTTTTATGTATTTTTATGTGAATTTGACATGCATGTAATTTATTGTTTGTGAATGTGGCAGTGAACAGGTGGTGTTGGAGGGTGGTTTTTGGACTTGAGAGGATGTAGGATGGTGTGGATGGGTCCTAGGATGTCTCAGGTGGCCTTCTGGAGGCTTTTCCCAAACTCGACCTTCAAAAGAAAACCTACAGGACCGGGTGCAAGCCCCGGAAGTGATGATTGATGCTATGTGATTCGTTCTCCACATTTCACTAGTTTCAATCCCACTTCTTCACCCCTGTGAGCATCACCCGATGCAATGAGTGCTAAGTGAACTATTCAAAAATCATGAGAAATTAGTCACTTTACGACTACCTCTCATGGAAATGGTCATACTTTGAATGACTTACTTAACGCAGTTGAATCCCAAAAATGATATCTAATATAATGCACTGCGAAAATCCCCCATACTTAAAAAAAAAAGAAAAAAAAAAGAAGGAAAAACAACGTTCTACAGGAGGAGGCCAAGAGCAGTTTTCACTATTTTGAAGGTGTAAGAGTGGTTGGAAAAGGTGGATGAAGGTTGGAATGAAGTGCTAGGGCACCTAGGGTCTACCAAGAATCATTATGAGAGAGAAATATGATTGGATTTGCTTAAGGAGAGAGGACGAAATTCTATGGAAAATGCAGGAAACTAAGGCATAATTGAGGGGAGACTTGGGTGACCTGTAGGGCATGGATTAGATGGAGGATGGAATGACTGATAGGCTGGCCTGCTGCTAGAAGATATTTGCTACACAAACAACTGAAAGTCAACCAATGAGACCAAGCAAGCAATGAAATAAGTGCATCTAAAAAACAAAGTTTTGCATCAAAGTAAACTATGATCTATGAAAGGAAATGATGATAACCATTGCAGGAAAGGAAAGCATGAGAGAATATTGTTGTAACTAAGGAAATGAGCATGATCAAGTAGTTCTGAAGCAAAGAAAAACTAGACTATTAACCAACTATAAAGTTGCAAAAACTAGAAGTCCTACGAATGAGGAAAATCTGTGTTTTTGGGGCAGCAAGAGGGTCTTTGCCTCAAATCATTGTCCCAAAGGTAGGAAGGGAGGCCAAGGCAATGTTGCTAGCCTTTTCGATCTTTTATTTCATTACTTAACCTGCTATATAAAGCACAAATGGAAGAAAACTACTGAATCATCAAAAGCAACCTATTCCAAACCATAAAAGAAATGCATCTAACAGCAACCTAATCTACAAATTGAAATAAAACTTATAGATACAAGTAAAGAGGAGCTTGGCTGCTTGGATTAGGCCCTAACCCAAGAGATTCAGCCCTTTGAGGTAACTCAATGCTAGCTCAAAAAGGATTCCATCTTTATTCTCAAAACAATAACAAGATTACATGAACTGTCAAGATAATAAGCTCGAAGTTGAGCAGAGTTTACATAAGCAAAACTGCAACAAAAATCCAACAAAAATCTGACCCTAGTGAGGCCCTAAGCCTCTCTACTTATACAAATGAAGCTACCAACAACTTCCTTAAAATCAGGGAGGCTTGGCTCCCAAAAATTGAGGTAATCATCAGTCATCCTCCACTTGCTCGGCTGCCTGCTAATGCATGACTTGGCTGCTTGTACTTCAAGCTGAATGAAGGGGAATTCAAGGTAAGGAGTAATAAATGAGGGGGTTTCCATCCTATAAGTCCTCTCCTTTGTCCACTAGATCCTTGACTTTGGCCTCACAATTCATCAATAATCTACATTAAACACATATTAGACCACATCACATCATAACTAACTCAACTCACTCTATAAGCATAAATATAATCAGAAAATCATACAATAAGCTAAGAGAATGGTTGATTTGACTAGGTTTGGAGGTAAAATGAGCCCATATAATTACCCATTTATGAGGCTCATCAGCAGGGATGCAAAGTTCACTTCCAAATTTTGGAAAGAGTTGTTTGTAGGTTTGGGCACAGAATTGGCCTTTAGTACAACTTATCATCTATAGACAAATGGACAGACAGAAAGGGTCAACAAGATATTGGAGGACATTTTGAGGATGTATGTGATGCATCAGTAGTGAAAGTGGGAACAATATCTTCCACAGGTAGAGTTCGCGTACAACAACGGGTATCAGGAATCATTGAGAATGAGTCCTTTTGAGGCATTGTATAGGTGGAATTGCAACACTCCCATCAGTTGGAGTGATCGGGTTACTAGGGTGTTGATTGGACCAAACATGTTGGAAGACATGGAACAGGAAATGTGGGTTATAAATAATAATCTAAAGGCAACACAAGATAGGTAGAAGAGTTATTTAGATAGGAAGATATTGTTCAATTAGTTCTAGGTTGGGGAACAAGTGTATTTTTTCATCAAACCAAAGAAGAGTTCCTTACGGATTGGGTCATGTACCAAGCTGGCACCATGGTTTTTCAGACCCTTCAGTATCATTGAGAGGATTGGGCCAGTAGCCTATCGACTTGCAATGCCTTTGACAATGAAATTCCATGATTTTTTATATGTTTCCTTACTTAAGAAGTATGTTAGAGATGTTGATCATGTGATTGACTGGCTTGTATTGCAGATGGAACTAGATGGAGAATTCCAACTAGAGCCTTAGTGTATATTGCAGAAAAAAGTGCTCATGCTCCAGAACTAAGCAATTAAGAAAGTTAAAGTGCAATGGAAGCACCTTAGGCTTGATGAAGCTAGATGGGAGCTAGCGGATCATATGTGGGCTATGTATCCTTCCTTGCTTCTTGGTTGAGGAAAAGTAGCTTTAGCTTGGTGTTTTGGTGTGATTTTGGTATATTCTTTGGTGTATGTTTCGACATATGTTTGGTGATGTTGGTTTATGTACATATGTATATGGATGCAAATACTTCCATCAGCTATGTTATAAAGCTCCAATAAGTGGTATGGGTGTCATGTAATTATGATGTTGTGTTTTCATTTTTTCATGTTGGTTTTCTTCTCAGTAGGTTGATCAGTATAAATACGGCATCAAGCTAAGTTATAAAGCTCCATCGACAATATATTTTGCTTACAGTAGTTTTGTGGTTATAGGTGTTGTTGAACACTGTTGGGTCCCTATAATACTAGTGATTACCCCATTACTATTATAGTTATACCCAATATTTATATTGTTGTGCCCCTATTACCCCCATATTATTATTTCTGTGCCCCATAGAATCCCTCTATTGTTATTTTTGTGGCTTTATATTATTATTGTTAGGTCGGCTGGATTATATTGTGACTCTTTAGACTCCTATATATAGGAAGGAGGTTTTGTCATTTGTATCATCCAAGAATTGTTCATTTATGTAATGTAAAGGAGGTTGCCCCCTCGAAGAGGCTGAATTCTAAGGCGTTGATCTCTCTTTTCTATCTTTTCTTGAGCTGGTTTCATAACATTTTGTATCAGAGCTTTGGATTCTAGGGTTTCGCTGCTCCAAACAGGTCATCGTGGCATTTTCGCTATAACTTTTTTTCTGTGACGTTTCAGAAGTCACAAAAAAAACCCATTTGAGAAGAATTGGCGCTGAACCTTGGGTCCAAATTTCAGAGCTTCTCGCGTAATATTTTCGGAGATATGATCTGAGGAAGTTGGTCTTTTTGCAGACTCCTGAATTACATTCAAAACAGGTGACCTGGGGAAAATCGTCATAACTTTCTCTCTGAGGATCAGATTGAAATTTCGTAGAAAGTTACAGAAATAGGACGGACTGTAGTTTCTTTTGGGTGTTTTTTTAGATCCAAAGGTTGAAACAGTGACTCACAGCACGTCGTACAAGTTAGCTCTACTGAACTAGTCTATAATCAAGTCACTGTGGGAGATTTCGCATAACTCTTCCTTGGAGAATCCAATTTGGGTCAGACTTGTGGCATTGGAAAGAGGACACAGAGAGCTACTACAGGTAACAAGTTCAGAACTAGATGACTGGAAAGTACAGAGATACATCAGAGGCAATATCGAGCTCCTACAAAGTGAAAAAAGGTGTGTAGATTTTTTTAAATTTTTGCTTAAGCTTAGTTTGAAAATTTATTTTGAAGGAATTCAAAGGGCATAGTAGAGCATTATTATCGGTAACTGATGCCCCGAGGAAAGAAAATGCAAACACCTAGTAAGGAACCTGAAAGCTCTAGCATGACTCATGAAGAAGAGGAAGAAATGCTACATGATATATCAAAATTACAAGAACAAGTGCAACAAATGTCACGCTCACAAAAGTTAACAGATGCTAAGATAAATGGCGTGGAAGCTAAGCTAAATGGCGTGGAAGCTAAGATGAATGGCATGGAAGCTAAGATGGACAATTTGAAGATAGATTTGAACACAAATTTGAAGACAGGCATGGCAGATTTGAAGACAGATTTGACTAATTTTCTACAAGAAATACTTACTAATGGTGAAAAGGTAGTAAAGGAAACTCATGATGAGAACAAAAGAAATGTTAATCATGATTCCATAGACTCTAATGTTGGATCGAAGAATCACCATATTCCAAAAATCGATATGAGGAAGTTTGATGGCAAGGATCCCGCCACATGGATATTACAGATGGAGCAATTCTTCGATCTCAATAATGTGCAAAACACACAAAAGGTACGTATGGCAACTTTATATTTGGAACCAAATCAGTTTGTATGGTATCAATGGCTTTGTTCTCGTAAACAATTTATCACTTGGGCAATTTTTACGGAAGAATTGATAGCACATTATGAGGATACAAAAAGCAACACTTTTTTTAGCCAATTGATAAGTCTCAAACAAAAGGGTTCAATAATGGAGCACATTGAGGAGTTCCAAAAATTGAACATAAGGGTAAAAGATATTCCAGAGGAGCATAGGATTGATGTGTTCATAGGGTCTTTAAAGGATAATATCCAACATGATGTGTGCCTTTGGGAACCTGATTCATTAGAGAAGGCATTCAGGTTAGCAAGAAAAATGGAAAGCAAAATTATGGCAACTAGGAAGCATACCATTCACAACTATAAAGACGGAAGTGTTGTTGCCCATAGTCTTCCACAACCTACAAGGTTGACACCACAACAATTGGAAGAAAAAAGAGCAAAAGGGCTTTGTTACAATTGTGATAGCAAATACACAAAAGGTCATAAGTGTGCTGAGAAGAAATTATTCTACATAGATTGTGAAGAGGAAGAAGAAAAGGAGCAAGAAAGGTCAAAAGAAGAGGATATATTCCAGGAACAAAGCCTAGATGAAGAACAAATAAATCCGACCATATCTTGTAATGCATTGGCGGGAATTACCACTCCTCAAACCATCAAGATAGAAGGACAAATCAAGAAGAAAAAGGTAATAGTGTTGATTGATTCAGGAAGCACCCACAATTTTATTCATTGTAGGGTAGCAAAAGAATTGAATTGCTTCCTATATCCAGCACCAGAGTGTCAAGTGATGATTGCAAATGGAGGAACAATAAATTTTTCTGGAAAGTGCCATAATATCAAGCTATCCATGGGAGAATATGTATTGACTAGCCCAATGCTTTCCATTCCAATGGGAGGTGCTGATGTTGTACTAGGAGTCCAATGGCTACAATCCTTGGGTACAATAGCTTTTAATTTTCAAGAACTTTTCATGAAATTTTCTGTGGAAGGAAAGGAAGTTGAATTAAGGGGTATTGCAGGGAAACCAGGAAAGATAATCAGCTCTAATGGCATGACAAAGCTTCTAAAAAAGGAGCAAAGAGGTGTAATTGCACAATTATGTTCGCTAGATGTTTCCACATTGGAATCATCTATTTCTCCAGATCTCCAAAAAGTCCTGGACAATCATTCCAAGGTATTTGAGACTCCCAAAGGTCTCCCACCTATGCGTGATCATGATCATGCTATTCATCTGATTCCAGGAAGTGTTCCTCCAAACATCAGGCCGTACAGATATCCATATGTCCAAAAAAGTGAAATTGAACGTATGGTTGCAGAAATGCTAGAGGCTGGTATAATTCAACCGAGTCAAAGTTCTTTCTCAGCTCCAGTAGTATTGGTGCACAAGAAGGATGGATCATGGCGCATGTGTCCAGATTATAGGGAGCTCAACAAGCTCACTATTAAAGATAAGTTCCCCATTCCTGTCATTGATGAATTACTGGATGAATTGCATGGATCAATTTACTTCACCAAGTTGGATCTTCGTTCGGATATCATCAAATCAGAATGAAGATTGAAGACATTCCGAAAATGCATTTAGAACTCATGAGGGTCATTATGAATTTTTGGTCATGCCTTTTGGCCTTACCAATGCACCTTCAACATTTCAAGGTTTGATGAATTCAATTTTCAAACCATTCCTTAGAAAATTTGTGTTAGTATTTTTTGATGATATACTAATCTACAGCAAGTCTTGGAAGGATCATGTTGAACATGTTGACAGGGTGCTACAACTATTGGAGGAGAAACAATTATATGCAAAAAGATCCAAATGTTTCTTTGGAGTCCAGGAGGTGGAATATTTGGGTCATATTGTATCTCATGAAGGAGTTAAGGTAGACCCTAGCAAAATTAAAGCCATTAAGGAATGGAAAATCCCCACATCCATAAAGCATCTGCGAGGATTTCTTGGGTTGACAGGGTATTATCGCAAGTTTGTTAAGAATTATGGGAGAATAGCAGCACCTCTAACAACATTATTGAAGAAAGATTCATTTTCATGGACTCCGGAAGCAACAAAGGCCTTTGAACATCTTAAAGAGGCAATGTGCCAAGCACCGGTCTTAGCTACACCGGACTTCACAAAAACCTTTATTGTGGAATGTGATGCTTCAGGAAATGGAATTGGTGCTGTTCTAATGCAAGATGAAAGACCCATTGCTTTTGAAAGTCGTCCAATCAAGGGAAAGTTTTTAAGCAAAGCTATTTATGAGAAGGAAATGTTGGCAATACTCCATGCACTTAAGAAATGGCGACCCTACCTAATGGGAAGACACTTCAAGGTAAAAACGGATCATGATAGCCTTAAATACTTTTTAGAACAAAGATTATCCTCTGAAGAGCAACAAAAGTGGGTCACAAAGATGTTGGGTTATGACTTTGAAATCATCTACAAAAAAGGGAAGCAAAATGTGGTGGCAGATGCACTCTCAAGAAAGGATGAGGATGTGGAAGCATTGTTGTGTGCCATTTCTATTATCCAACCAGATTGGATAAACGAAGCAAGGGAGGAATGGAAGAATGACGAAGAAGTGTGGGCACTTATTCGAAAGCTACAACAAGATTCCAGTACTTCTGATACATTTAGCTGGAAAAATGATTCGTTATGGTACAAAGATCGCTTATACCTCTGTAAGAATTCCCAGCTAAAACAAAAGATTCTTATGGAATTGCACACTTCTCCCTTAGGAGGGCACTCAGGATTTTTAAAAACTTACCACAGGGTTAAGAAGGAATTTTTTTGGGATGGCCTTAAATCAGATATTCAAAAGTTTGTGGCGGAATGTTTGGTTTGCCAACAAAATAAAGTTGAAACAATTAAGACACCGGGTCTATTACAACCTTTATCCATTCCAAGCCAACGTTGGGAGGAGGTTTCAATGGATTTTATCACAGGTTTACCCAAGTCTGAGGGAAAGAGTGTCATCATGGTGGTAGTTGACAGACTTACCAAGTATGCACACTTTTGTGCATTATCACATCCATTTAAAGCCAGTACAGTTTCTACTGCATTTATGGAAACAGTTCAAAAGCTACATGGAAACCCAAAGATTATTGTAAGTGACAGAGATCCCATTTTCACTGGAAATTTTTGGACAGAATTATTTTCTTGTCTTGGTACTCAGTTAGCTCATAGCTCATCTTATCATCCTCAATCTGATGGGCAAACTGAGATAGTAAACAAATGTTTGGAAGGATATCTTCGTTGCTTTGTATCTGATAAACAGACACAATGGGTCAAATGGTTGCCTCTGGCTGAATGGTGGTATAACACTTCCTTCCATACAGCAACAAAAATGACCCCATTTATGGCACTTTATGGGTATCAACCACCATCCATCACATCATATTTAAGAGAAAATTCTAAGGTTCAGGCAGTGGAACATCACATCGAACATCAACAACAAGTCCTCCAACTCTTAAAGGATAACCTCGTGTTGGCACAAAATAGAATGAAACAACAGGCAGATCAACATCGCAGTGAAAGAAGTTTTGATGTAGGTGATTGGGTATTCCTACGGCTACAACCATATAAGCAAATGTCCCTAAAGCAAGCTAAGAAGGATAATAAATTATCACCAAAGTATTATGGTCCGTACAAGGTGTTGCAAAAGATTGGTACTATGGCATACAAATTGGAGCTTCCTGCAGCTTCTCGATTGCACCCAGTTTTCCATGTTTCATGTTTAAAGAAGGTTATAGGTGACAAGCTCCCAGTTCAAACAATATTGCCAGAACTTGACGAGGAAGGAAAAATTATATTGGAACCGGAAGCAGTCACAGAAACAAGAACTCGACAGCTACGAAATCGATCAATTTCAGAGTATCTTATCAAGTGGAAGAACTTATCCGCTGAAGATTCCACATGGGAGGATGAGAATTTTATGCAGAAGTATCCAGAACTACTCAAGCGTTGAGGACAACACTTTTTTGAAGGAGAGGGGCATGTTGGGTCCCTATAATACTAGTGATTACCCCATTACTATTGTAGTTATACCCCTTATTTATATTGTTGTGCCCCTATTACCCCCATATTGTTATTTCTGTGCCCCATAGAATCCCTCTATTGTTATTTTTGTGGCTTTATATTATTATTGTTAGGTCGGCTGGATTATATTGTGACTCCTTAGACTCCTATATATAGAAAGGAGGTTTTGTCATTTGTATCATCCAAGAATTGTTCATTTATGTAATGTAAAGGAGGTTGCCCCTCAAAGAGGCTGAATTCTAAGGCGTTGATCTCTCTTTTCTATCTTTTCTTGAGCTGGTTTCATAAAAAACACCAAGGATAGTGTTCCCCCAATGGGGATGATTCTGTAACATCCCTGGTGAAAATTCCATGCGACAAAAGTTAATAAAGGCAAAAACAATAACCACGGTTGATGGGAAACTTATTCCAAGTCGAATGTTGGGAAAAATCCTATTGGTGGGGATTACTTGTGATTTTTTATGGATAAGGAATTTGAAAAATGAAATGGCTAAGGCTTTTGAAAGACAAAATGGCATTTTGGACACAACTATTTATGAAAATAATGGAAATTAGGAGAAAAGGGAGGTGAAAGGTCACAGGTTGCATGTGAAGAGGAAAATAATGGAAAATGAAGAAAATAGAGGCCTCATTCATAAAAAATCTTTTGAGGATTAGTTGGTAACCTTTTCTCAGTTCAATTTTAATGCTCTCTCATTATTCTCTCTCTCTCTCATACTCTTGGAGGCTTAGAGTTTTCTTGGAGCACTTTTGGAGGCTATGGCATACTTGGATTCTTGGAGAAAGAAGGCAAAGGAAGATCAAGAATGTGCAAGAAGGCATTGGGATCAACATCTACATCATATTTTCTTGCTTATACTGAGTTGCATGTATGTTTCCTTCACTATTTTTGGCATGCATGGCATATGCATGTGGTTTTTTGGTTGTGAGTTGTCATTGGGATCGAGGATGGATGGGATTGATAATGGATTTCCTAGCCTTGCCATTTCCTCGATAATAATGGAGTTTTCAGATTTATTTCCTCATTTTGTTTTTGGTTGGTTCTCATGTTTCCTTAGCTTGGCTTGAGTTATTAGTTCTCGGAGCCTTGGTTGGACAAATGATCTCAAGCCCTGTAACAACTTGGGTTGAGTTACTAGTCCTGTAGCCTTGGTTGGGAAAATGCTCTAGAGCCCTTGGTGGGCTGAGTTACTATCCTGTAGCCTTGGTTACACAAATGATCTGGAGCCTAGAGGTAGTTATGGGTTGAGTTACTGGTCTTGGAGCCTTGGTTGAAACAGATGCTTTGGAGCCCTCAATGACTGGGATAGAAACCAATCTGATGATGGTCTTGTGATGTTCGATCGTGAGGTGGAACCATCATTTCATGGGTTGAGTTGGATGTCCTTTGGAAGCCCTTGATGGTTTTTTATTGATTTTTTCTATGAGATCCCACATTCATGCTTCGAATATGGCATGGGGTGAATTCTTGAAGAGATTTTTGGCTCATCCATTCTATGATTGGGTGGAACTTGGAAGTCCCATCCCGAGGTTGGACTTTGCATCATTAATGAAAGGTTATTTCTCCTTGTATTTATATGATAATTTTGATGGATTATATGGGGTCTATATGGTTGTACTTTCATGAGTATTTATGTTGTTCTTATGCTGGTTATGTATATGTTTTATGACAACAACTATGTATGGCTTTCACCATTTATTTACTTGTAATTGAATGATCAATGTGTCTATGACCTAATGGATGGAATGGAAATCTATGTGTTGAGGCATCAATGGTTCTTAGTGATTCTCAGCTAAGTATGAGATCCCTATGCTCAGAATTGTTATTTACACTAGTTTACATATTCGTGATGTGTTTAACAAAATCGTTGTCATGGCTAGTAGGGGTCCATTCAATGTCTTAAATGAGTATTGTCTTCAATACTATGAAAATATCATTTTTCATGTTATTTTACTATTTTGAAGATATGGTTCATTTCTTAGCAGTGACTTGGGCTCTAGGGCTGAAAATTTGGCTCAAATCTCAGGGTTGCTGGCATAACATTGACAAATTTAGTCTTTGGTCACTGGCAGGAAAGCCCATGAGAGCGACTTTTGGTTTCTGGACACTGTCATTCCTATAACATGAAAGCGACCGACGCTTAAGTTTTCCAAAAGTTCAGTGGAACCCAAGGGCAAGCTATCTAAAGTATTGGATAGGTTCCTGAGTGTTCTGTAGCTGATGCTAAATGTTTGTATGGTGTGTTTCCATCAGTTCTACTTCCTTATTATGACTTATTATGTCAAATCATATCATAATGGCCTCTCTTCACATGTTTAACTTGGATGGATGGTTTCTTGGGTAGAAGTGGGAGGAGGGTGCTACAGGGATCAAAAATATGTTCAAAATCTCTCAGAACTAGTGCCAAAGTGTAGATCTAGTGGTTCTGATAATAGTGACACATGAATCACCTCAATCTCACACTGTATGAGGAATTTATCATGTTCTGAAGTTTTTGGAAAACAACTAAAAAGTCAATTTGTTAGGTTTGGCTGAACAATGTACGTTGTCATGTCACAGTCCATATGATGAATTCATGCTAACATCAGCATACTGAGTAGGTGGTATGGTTTTCAGATGGGCCAATCCTGTGAGGAAAAGTGGCAAATATCTATTGGTGGTTGAATTTTTTTAGGGTGCCAACTAGAGGGTGCCACGTGACCCTATGAGAGGTCGCCATGTGGCCCTCATAATTTTTGAAAATTTTGGTTTATGCACTGGGTGAGCTTCCATGGGTTTCGACATGATGACCTCCATGTTACAAGCCTACTACTTTACCAATATGCCATGTTTGGTTCTTTTTATATGCAGTGGGTTTATATTTAAATTCAAATGGAATCAACGTTTGGTGGAGGCCTGGGCCAACGGGCGCACCTGAACGACCCAACCCAAGTGATATGGTAAGTAACATGATTAAAGACGTGAATGGGAGGTGTAGGGTGCACGTAACCATACCCATGCCCAAGCCATGGTTTCGTTAACAAGTGTGACCACTTGTGAAAGGATTTGGGGCTACAGCGGAAGGGGCAGAGAGATAAGGGCTCAACATTGGAAGTTAACACGTGACCAATGGGTAGGGATTGGGGGCTGGAGTGCATGGAATATTGTCCACACTTGTGGCCCATGGCCATATGGCACCGAGAAATCACGAGAACGGATCTTAAAGGGGGGTCAGGCCACATATAAAGAAACATTAATTTTTTATAACCAAAACACACAATCTCCACCACCAAACATGGATCGAACCCACAACATCTGTTCCACTAACGGAGCAACATACCAACAAGCCAAAGGATTGGTTCATTTCCCAATTTGTAGAGCATATACTTTTGTTGACATCTTGGAGAAGGAGCCATATTTTGGCCAGTTTTAAGTCCTTTTTAGCCCAAGAAGAGCCTACACATGGCTTTTTGGGTATCTTGGATGCAATGGTAGTGTTATTTTTTTAATTTGAGCATTGTATGTTGATGTAATTTCACATTTGAGAATATAATATAAAGGACCACCATTGGAAGCTTGATCCAGAGACATAGCCTAGGAGGGGTGAACTCTGTCATCAAATCGTTGTGTTGTGATGTTGATTATTTTCCATTTTTAACTGTTAACATCTAAAAAATTAACTCAGTTTTCATTCTTTTGCAATCACAATCCATTTCTCATAAGAGATAAAATAAATTGCAAAATTTTATATGAAACCCTCAATTTTAATTTCATATCACATTTAACATCACCATCATTGGCACTGAAATTTTGTAAATGGAGCTCTGCTGACATGCTAGAAATGGAGGGTTTCTCTACAACTTTGGCACTCAAATAGTAGGTTCTTGGGTAAATATTTCTAAAATACAACTCCTCCTGTTCCTAAGGTTCAATTGAGTATTTGACGAACTCATGGGTTTCGATAAGGATTACCTTAGCTGCATGTATGCTAAACACAAAGGTTCTCCTCGTGTATTTTAACTAACATTTCCCATTGGTAGGCAATTCTTTCGCAGAATTTTTGAAATAACATTTTTAATGGTTTTGAACATGTTTCAAGACCAGGGTTGTATGAAATATTTAGAATTTCACTTGGAGACTTTGAATTTTAAATTTTTTCAAAAGAATAAACCCTTCCTTGCTTAAATTTATTATTTTCACTCATAGGTTGGAGCTTTGAGGTTTCAAGATCATGACTGTAGAAGTTATTGAAAGAATTTATGGTGTCTTAATACACCATTTTGTAGCCTTCCTCATCTCTCTTAAAACCCCAAAAGAAAAATAGAATAGTTGCTCACTAACACAGTTTTTTTATGATTAGTTATTAAACCCTTGTTTTGCCTTCCTAAGGGTTGGGGATTTTTTTCAACTTTCACCTTTTTGAAAACCAAATGTGCACTGGTTTGACCGTAATCATTTTTTCCCATTCTTTGCAATGACCCTAATGACCCTATATGTTTCATCTTGTTGATTAGTTACTAAACCTTCCATCTGACATTATTAGTTATTGTCACTAGTTCAAATTTTATTTTTCTCGCGGCTTTGTTTATCTCAGGTAATATCAAGTGACTACACCCCTTTCTTTTATGTTGCATAAGTGAGTATTGTTAAAATCCATCTACTCTTCCCTTGTTCCATTGTTAATCACATGCTTTATTTATTGCATGTTAGTTCTAGATTTTTAATTAAAGGTTTTTAAAAGAGATTATTAGGGTTTATGTTCAAATTTGTATTTCCTGGTACCCAAAAAAATCACCTATTTATCTTCCTTTGTACATTTCTATTTATTTTATCTTATGTAGTAGTGGTTTTAAAAACATGCAATTTAGGTCCCCCGTGACTTGAAAATTTGTAACCTATTAATTTTTGAGGAAGACTAAGTACATTTAATACTGAATTTGTATTTAAATATATGTATTCTTTTTTTTCAGAAAGAAAATCAGAATAGTATTATATTAAGAAGATATAATGAGCGATTACATGACAGCATTCAGGACTTTAAATGCAGGAAATAGCAGGAGCCTGGATCAAGCTGAAAACTGGGACATAGTCGAAGATATGCAGAACAATATCATATGCATAGACCCCGTAAATCAAAAACAAGAACAGGTTGTCTTCCAAGAAAGGAAAGGATCAGCATAGATCAGAGCCATCATTGAGCAGGCTGGTTGTCTTAGTTCCTATCGAATTGGAAGATGTATGGATATAATGAATTTTATTTTTAAAGTAATGGTTCTTTCTAAAGACATCTTTGTGTTTTAAATGTCTTTTTATAGTATTTATTTGGCATCATTATTTATTCACAATAATTTTGTGCAACGTTTATATATACAAACATTCATAGACACAAGATGTGTTCATGGATTTCTTTGTTGATTATCTGTACATAATCTTGTCTCGGTTTTTTCACCCTTGTTTTTTTCACCCTTGTACTATTTACTTATATATATATATATATATATATATATATATAGTCATGGATAATCGTTGCATACAAAAAATAGAGTACATGACTCCTAGGTTCCAAGTTCCTGGACTTCTATCTTCCTTGAGGATTTTGTCACTTGACAAGGACTACATGTTGGTTGAGGGATAAACTTAGAACCTTTTCTCAGTGTTGACCTATAATCTAACCCTGTCACATATGTTTGTATATTTATCTGTATATATGTAACATTTATGAAATGTATCATAATCTATCTCCTACTAAAACTGAGTTTCTACTACATCGTTCCAACATTTGAATATATTTTTTATTCTAACATTTATATACAACTAATTATACAACACCAATCATAACATTTACATACAAACTACTCCATATATCCAGTTATAAGAAAATTAAACCTTATTTCTTTAGAATACCTTATTAAATTCTTGCTTTCATCCTTATCTCCTACTTAGAATTGTAAGCAAACCTTGGAACTCGCAATATCAACACAAAATAATAGATAACCTAAATACTTATCTGAATTTTTGAAAACATAATAAGATTTTGCATGCTCATATGATCCATACTAATGTAAGAACACAAAAAAATACAGACATGAACATAAACATAGAGATGCAGCAGAAATAAATCTTCATTTCATTAATATCAAAGAACTGAAAGATGCTTACAAGCAAAATGGAAATAAACTAGCTCAAGCGATGGTGGCTTATCTTCGAGAAGAGATGTGGTGGTTACATAGGAATTTTTATTATTGAACAATAAGGGGAAACCCTAAAAAAACAAAACCTAGCCCTAGGAGATGGAACACCGAAAGTTTGTTGGCCTCGTTTGGGTTAGTTAGGCAATCAACTTCCTGGGGTTGTAATTTGGTCATATGATCTCCGTTTGGTGCATACAATACCTCGCTATAAATATCTATCTGAGTACTACAGGATTCGCCGCATGATCCATGAGCCTACTACAGACCTCAAAAAAGCATTATTTAGAGGGTCGAAACAACTCAAGAAGTTCAGGACCCGAAAAACTACTAAAAACAATAAATTATGTTATAATCAAGGAAACTATTGAAATTGACTAGAGGACTAGGTGCAATAGGTGGGTGGTAACCAATATCCACCTGGATAAGTCCTACCTCCTTAGGAAGCAATGCTTCCCATTATGTGCAGAGCCTCCATGAGCTGAGGATATTTCTGTTGGACATAGTCCCTAGTGAGCCACTTTCCCTGGTGAAGGAGCTAGCTTGCTTTGACAAGTCAATATAGTTGGATCTGTTGCTAGTGAGTGTTATGATTTTTATGTTCATGATCCTATTAGTTGTGGCTTGTTCCATGTAGCTTGGGTTGAGCTCTATTGGTGTCAGTTGATCTGTAATGTCTGATGTGTCCAATAATGGGAGAAATTATGGCCACATTTGGTCCACATTGAATATTGGGTGCAGGCCAAGGAATGGTGGAATGCTAAGATAAGATGAATTTTCTCCTATAGCGTTACTAATGGTGTTAGGCCCATATTAGAGTGATTTAATCTTGCGGTGAGGATTAATGAGGCACTTCTTCTGTAAATGTAACAAAAATTTGTCGCCCACCTAGAACGTGTGTGGTACTCGATGTTGATCATGATGTTGTTTATATATAGTATTTTCTCTATCCAATATGTCATGGTCCTGTTAGCCGATGTGCTGAATTTGCTTGATTTATATTTTATCCCTGTCAGCTTCATATTAGACATGAGCTGAATCTGCCTAAGTAGGTACAAATGGTATGGCAACATCAATGGGACATAATGATTGGAACCCAAATCCCACCTAAAAGGGGTTATGGCTAGTTGAGCTATGGAGAGCTTTGTTGTAGCTGTGCTGGACATAGGGAAGGCTCTCATCCCATGTGCGTGGGTGCTTTGAGTTGTATATGTGTAGGATGTGCATGATCATTATGTTGATTACCTCTGTTTGGTCATCAATTTGGGGGTGGAATGTTGTGGACTCAGTGAGATTGGTATCCAATAACAATGAGAGGTTTTACCATAATGAACTTAGGAACCCATTGTGTTGATATAAGATAATGGACTGTGGGATCCCAAAGTGTACCCATATTCATTCAAATAAGAGGTTCACAATGGATTCTTCTATGATACTCTTCTTGCAGGTTGTCGAAATGGCCATCTTAGACAATTTGTCGATGACCACAAAACAAAGACATTTCCATGCTTTGTAGAAGGAAGGTCTAACGTGTAATCCATGGAGATGGATTCCTAGGGTCGTTCAAGAGTAGGTAAGGGGGTATACATGCCTTGATTCTTGATTGTAGGTTTGGAAATGGCATAGGAAGTGCTGATTTGATGTACTCCCCAACATCTTGTCAAAGGTTTGGTAAATATACATACTTTTGCTGCACTGTCACTGTCTTCTCCACCGCAAAGTGTCCAACGACCTGACTGTAATGCACCTTCCAAATCATCTTGTCATGCTCACTTGAAGGAACACAGAGGTGTCCCAGGTTGCATAATAGTATGTCTTGGAGGTGAAAGTATAGAACTCTCTTACCTTCCAAGAGAATTTGGTATGTGGTGTCGAGTTCTAGATTACTCTTCTAAATATGTGGCCATTTTGAAGTCCCGTGTCCAAAAGAGTCGAGTAGATTGGTCATCGCTAAGACCGACGATTAGCTAAGGTAGGCTACAACATTATTAATATTTCCCTTCTTATAATTGATGTTCAAATGGAACTATTGCAGGTATGTGGACCATTTTCGATGGCGATTTCGCTGCAACTTTCCTTGTGTCTGTATGAACTATAGGGATCGATGGTCTATGTGGATGAATGTTTCCTTCCCCAGAATTTAATGCTTCCATTGTCGGTAGGCCTACACAATGGAATACATCTCTTTGTCATAGGTGGGATAATTTTGAACTGTTTTCGAAGGTGTTTCACTGTGATATGCCATTGAATGCCCTTGCTGAGTAAGAACTGTCTTGATGGCATAGTCAGAGGCATCTATCTCAATTTCAAATGGTTGCTACAAGTCTCATAATGTCAGCACTGGTGCAAAGAAGAGGTGTTTATTCAACTCAAAAAATGCATTCTGTTGGGATTCGTAACAGAAGAAATTTTCTTTCGCTCTGTCCTTGGTGACTTCATTCAAAGGCCAAGTGATATGAGAGAAACCCAACACGAACTTGCAATAGAAATTAGCAAGACCTAGAAAGCTGTGTAGCACTGTTAGAGTGGTTAGGGGTGGCCAATATCAAATAACTTTTATTTTGGATGGGTCCACATGCACACCCTGCTCACCAATGATGTACCTCAGATATTAAACCTGGGTGATACCAAAAGTGCATTTTTCCAAATTGGAACACAACTTGTGTCACAAGGTTTGGAGGACTTGCCGAATATTGTGTATGTGCTCTTCCCAACTCTGGCTGAAGATAAGGATGTTGTTCAAATACACTACCATGAATGAATTGTTCAAGGGTCGTAATATGTCATCCATCAACCTCATGAAGGTTGTGGGCGCATTCGTTAACCTCAAAGGCATGACCAACCATTCAAAAAGGCTCTTCTTGGATATGAAGGCAATGTTCCACACATTAGAGGGTTCAATTAGCACCTGATGATAACCAGACTTCAAATCAATCTTGCTAAAATATTTGCCCCCCTTGAGCTATTCTAGAAGGTCATCAATCCATGGGATTGGATACCTATTCCAGATAGTGTTCTTATTTAGTGCTCAATAGTCAATACAAAGTCTCCAGGTGTCATATTTCTTCTATACTAGCACGATTAAGCTCCCACATGATGATGAACTTGGCCTGATGTACCCTTTCTACAACAACTCCTGGATCTGCCTCTTAATTTCATCATTCTCCATAACATAGCACTGGTATATCAGTATGTTCAGTAGCGACATGCCCAGGCTTAGATCAATGGAGTGCTTTACTTGATAATGTAGGGGTACCCCTATGGGTGAGGTGAAGATGTCCCTATAATCCTCCACAATAATGTCCATCTTCTGTTGTCGTGTAGAGGAGTCCTGTCTAGAGGTTGTGGATGTGGCAACAATCTTCTTCTTGCTCTAAGGGAGAATCAAAAGCAAGGTAAATTTCTCGGTCTAGGAAATGAACTTACTACATTGTTTCACAAAGATCAAAGAGATTGTGGTATGCGATTCTACCTCCAGTATCTTATATAACTAGTTGCCCAAATAAATAATAACAATGTGAGGTTTAGATTCATATAAAATATGATGCTTCCATAAGTATGGTTGGCCTAATAATACATCACAAACTTCAAGAAGAGAAACATCACACAATACCTCATCTGTGAAGGGCTTGATGTTTTAGGGAAGGTGACATTGTTGGCTAATGCATACATCTCATCCATGGTGAAGCCACCCGATGGCATATGTCTATGGGCCTAGTGTGGTCGGTAGGACCAACCACTTCATGACCTCTATTGAAATGAGGTTATTTTGTCTTCCATTATCAAAAATGAATTGTAGCGGAGAAAACTTCACCCACATTTATGAGTGGAAGATACACTCCCCCTCCTCTCAAAATTCACGCTCAATCTTCTAGATCTTGGAGGTGGCAATGGTGGCACTAGGAGCCACATCGATAATCTGCTTCCCTTTGTCATTCCCCTTGTAAGGTTCTAACTCAGATTTGAAACATGCATCTAACTCTGAAGCCTTAAGTTTAGCCACCAGTGACTGCTTGGCCACCATTGACTGCTTGGCTTGACACTCACTTGTGTTGTGAGTGGGGATCTTATGGAAATAAACATATTTTCCTGTGTCCTTCTTTGTCTTCGTGGTGTTGTTCTTTGCTTATGGCTTCGACTGGATTGTTAGGGTCCCCCAACCCCCTTATTTATGTAATAGGGTCAAGTCATAGTTATATTTAGTTAAAGAGTCAATAAAGCCCATATTAATAACTGTAAGTGGTTGACCCACATTTAAAGATGGGACCACAGTTAGTTGCAAATGGGTCATGGTATTAGATAGATGGTATTAATAAGAACCATGGTACTGACCAATGGTATTGCATGTATGAATCCTATATAAAATATAGAGACTCCCCTTAAGGAGCGTCATGTATTATTTTGTAATCGAGCCCAACTCTATTGGAGCTTTCCCCCTTGAAGAGGCAAGTGAACATTGCTTTCCTTTCTGAATAATAAAATGCATGCTATTATTTCTCATTGTTCTATGTTCTGGGTATATTTCTTCGCATATTTGGTATTCTGGTATCTTCTCGTAGGTCAAGAGCATAACAAGTGGTATTAGAGCGCTTTCCAAGGCCGGTGGGATCTCCATTTTTAGCATGATTTTTTTTTGCCTAGAGACGTGTTCTGGTGTCTTTAAACCATAGGATCTATCATTGAGTGCATACACTTGCAGATTTGGTAAGGCATGCACGCAGGAAATACAAGAGGTGGTCACACTTGTTGGACAACCTTGTAACCCCTATGGGTACCCCTTCGAGTAGTAGCGCATTAGACAGAACCGCACACGGACTATCTTCCAAGTACCCTCTAGGTATATTGGAAGCCCCCTAGGCTCAACTAAAACCTCATCATAGATAAACTGTTGGCCATCTTGCTGCTACAGTACACCAAGAACAACACTCAGGGAGATTACTCGCACGTACGATAGGGTAGTCGAGTAGTACAGATAAGGGTACGATTGATCCTCCTTGCTTATTGCCATGAAAGATTGGGTCAAGTACTACTGTTGGACCCTTATGTATATTGTGATCTATAGCACCTTGTTACACTAAAAAATGTCACCATAACTACTTGCAGTTAGTATGGCTCTATCCACTGTCATACTATCCTCCTTGGCAAGTCTCATGCCTCTGCTCTCCATGTCAAACTTCAAGAAAGAGAGAAAAGTCATTTAAAGTCAATTATCTCTGGTACGCAGTTTCTCTTAGCCTTACCTGCGGGTACGCAACCCAAGTTCACAATACCTGTGTACTTGTACGCCCTGTATGTAAAGGGGTGGGTGTGTACTCCTGTAAAGGTCAAAAGGTGCAAGTTTCACTCCAAAAAAGTTACTTGTGGTCATTTCTAGAGTCTTCTAGAAGCATGTTTGACGTGTATGAAGCGCCTCCAGATGGTTCATGTATCCCTACCAAAGAGGAACTTATCCCATCAATAGGGGAGCTATCCCATCCAAAGAGGGGATTATCCCATTGATGGTGGACCTGAATAACTTCCTCTAGAGCACTATAAATACAGGCATTGGGCCAAAGGGAGGAGAGGTTGAAAGCTGAACATTCCTAAGGGTAGATGCTGCTGGAATTAGGACTTCCTTGTAGAAGCTTGTGAGGAGAGATTACCATCTTTACTTGTTTCCATTGGGAGGTGGGTGAGCTGATCAGAGTAGGGGAGAACTCTTGTGGACCCTGGGAGGAGCTTGCACAACACCAAGGCTCAGGTTGTAATGGTTCCTTTTGTTACCTTTTAATACAAATTAGTCCATTCTTCTCAACAATTTGTTATTTATGAGTTGTTTCATATACTCCTTGGTCTATATGTTAAATATGTTTTATTTTATGTGATATTCAGGTGCTATTTAATCGTTTGATTGTTAGTGAATGCAGGTTTCGAAGGGAAGGAGGAGCTCATCCGGATCAACGAAGCTGGACTACTGCAACAGCGTTGGATTACAGGTAGGATCTAAACACTTGATTTCTCATATTGTAAAAGCATATTTAGGGAAGGATTGCTCTTATTTGTCTTGTTTGTCATTAGAAAGTCTTAGGATTTCTAGGAAGGTCAGTTGTGTCCGCACTAACGACTCTTTCCGCATGAAAAAATGGCGACTCCGCTGGGGAATCCATGAATATGTTTGAGTTCTTTTTGATTTGATATTTTGGTCTGAGAAAAATTGCTTGTTTTCTGATTTTTGGTTGTCTAGCTGTGTATTTGGGTGGGTTAGCTTAGAGTCAATTTAGTTTTTTATTTTTCTTAGCCTTGCCAGTAGTACGCAGTCTCTGGGTTTGACACAGTGCGTACTTTTACGCACTGCGTCTTTGTGCACAGTGCGTACCCATGCCTGTGTGAACAGATGACCTGCGTATCCCTGTCAATTTTGAGAAAATTTCAATTTTTGCTTTTTTCTCTTTAGATTTTGTTTTCAATTTGTTTTTACTGCCCAGATCCATCAGTTTACTGTCAAAGATCTTCACCTGAACTTGTCCCGTTAGTGTCGAGGGTTTTGGTGGAATTCATAGGGATTTTTCCTTAGGGTTTGATTTTTAACTGGTCCTGTAGTGACTTTGGCGTTAGAGGTTGTCAAACTTTGGATCTCCCTGGTTTTGATCAGTCCTCTTAGGAGTCGGGCCTGTCATAGAAGTCACCCTAGTGAGAGACCTACCTTTGTGTCTTCTCTTTGCAAATCTCGAAAAGTTTGTTTGTTAAAGCCTTGAATTCCATTCTTGAGAAAAAAGAACAAAAAGATTTCGATTTTGTTTTTTGGTTAGTTTAGGATTCTGCATGAACTAATCCTTAGTTTCATTTTGACTAAGTAAAACATCCGGGAATCATCTCTGTAGGCTTTTGTCCTCATTATTTTTTACTTTTAGGTAAATTTACTTTTGATTTGCTTTTGAGTGAATTTGATTTGATTGTATTAGATTTGTTAAATTCGATTTGATAAAATAATTTGACATGCTTTATTAACATAGAAAAAACACAAAAATTCTTTTGGAAAAAGTTTGCTTTGGTAGGATTTGTAGACTTTTGGGAGAAAAAGGAAATTTCGTAGAGTAATTAGTGGTCATGAGTTGTGTGTTTTGAAAAGATAAAGAGAATTGTTTCTTTGATTGTCTTTACTAAGAAAGTTGTTTTCTATAAAATTTGCATTTTCCAACTCTCTTAGTTAGGAGATTCATTGAAAAGGAAAAGTAGTGTAAATCATCTTAGGTGCATCTTTGTAGTGGTTGCGAGTCGAGTCTACACACCACCAGTTTCATCTTCACTACCTTTTGTCTTTAAGAAAAACCATAAAATTAACGCTTAAAGTAAAATCAACGTAGTAACTTTTATTTACTAGGGCTCTGAAACACCAATTTAGATCAGGCTAGTGTCTTGGAGTAGGAGAGTAATTAACTCTCCAAGACAACAAAACCAAACAAGTAGCTTATCTTGTGATAGAATAAATCCAATTGTCTCATTTGTACTCTGGGAAAGCTCCTCTTAAAGGAGAAGTACGAGCTCGTGTCCGAACCAGTGAGGGGATCAATCCTCCCTCGTTGGGAACGACGCCAGACACGCACGTATTACAAACAGTAAACCTCGGATTAACCATTGTTGAGGAGCCAAGGGTCACTTGTCGGTAAACCTTGGATTATTGTCAAGGAACCGGCAAGGGGATTGAGCTTGATACTCTGCCCTTGCGTGCTGTCGGAGTGTAGATTGTTCCCCCAAGTGCATTTGTTGCAGTTGGTAACCTTAGTGACCATTATCTTTAGGATTCTACCGAGGTGACGGTGGAGGGAAGATCCCACTGTACCTGGAGTAGACGTCGGCTAGACTCACTTGGATTTTCTGGGGGGTTCACTTCACTCGAGACGGTTAAAGTGGAGGAACTTGTGCCAGTCTATTCATTAAGCAGGTTGCCGGGGTAACTGTTCCACCCGCCACTTCTGTACTGAATCCGGCGATGTTGGGTTTCATCTCCAACTAGCGTTTTCGGTCTGGAAGGCTACTGTTTGTGCTTGGTTTGACGCCCTAGATTCTTTAGACGTATGATTCAAATTTGTTTGGTTTTTTAGAGACTTTAGGTGGTTTTCTTTGAGATTTTACTTTGTTTGCGTGTGCAGTAGTTAAAAGTTTTTAACTATGGCGGAATTACCGAGACAGTCCTGTAGACTTCGGGGCAAGTCTCCTGAGATTGTTTCTGTGGCCGAATTGTTGAGGAAATCCCGTAGACTTCGGGGTGAACCTCCTCAAGACGTCCCAAGTCATTACGAAGGTTCAAAGGTCCTTTTAACTCCTCCTAGCGGCAGTAGAGTAGGTTCACCAGAAGAAGGAGAGACTTCGTTGGTAGTCCATCAAGATTACCAAAGTCTAGAAACAGGTTATAATCCTGAAGCAGTTGAAGTTTCTGAGCTTGCTGGTATTTTTTCATCTACTAGTGATATAGGCGAAGAACCTGAAATATCTGAACCTGTTACTCCAACTTCTAGTGTACCAGATTCACCTAGGGTAGAAAGAGTCATCACCGAAAATCTTCCTACTGGTTTGATAGCTATTGAAGAACTTGCTCCAGAGGAAGAACTAGGTGAATCTACCCTTGAAGAACAACCTACTATTGATCTAAGGGAGCGTGAATCTATCTTTTACAGTCCTCCTAGAAGTACTACTTGGTACCTTTCGTTAACCAATTATTTAGACAACTCAGGGGTAGGTTTTTCTCCACCTCGTACTCCTTTTCCACCTGGAGGTATTTATACTCCTGTAAATATGTCTGGTCAGTCGTCCGTGTTCACTCAATCTCCTGAATCTTTCTTACACGGCGGTCCTTCTATTCCCACCGGGTATCAGTCACTTTCTGGTACCTTTGCGGGGGCATCTCCTCAACCCATTGATCATGGGTTATTAGCTGGAAACAATGGTAATAAACCATTGGGTGTAGGGGACATTTACATGATGTCAGGTTCAGTTCCCGTTTCTCAACCTCAAGGTGGTCAATTACCACCTGGGGGGCAACCTCAATTAACGCCTGGGGGACAACCTCAAGGTACACAAATTGTGTTTGGGGGGCAGCCTCAAGGTCAGTATGTACCTATGGTACAATACATGCCTCAAGGTCAACCCCAGCCTCAATATGTACCCCAGGGTCAACCTCAGTATCAATATTTACCTCAAGAGTATCAACCCCAAGGGTATCAACCTCAAGGGTATCAACCTCAAGGTCAAGGTCAACCCCAGTATCAGTATTTACCCCAAGGTTATCAACCTCAAGGTCAATACTCAAGTCAAGGTTATCAACCACCTCAAGGTCAGTCATATGTTCAAGGTATGGGAACTATGCCTTTCAGTTATCAATCCTATCCTCAATCCGGTTATGGATCTCAGTATCCTCAACCTGTTACGGGTCAATACCCCGGAATGATAGTGTGGGATCCATCACAGGGTCAACAGGTGTTGCAGCCAAGTATACAGTTGTTACCTCAAACTGGACAACCCGTAGTTTCTGGTTCACCCCAGCAACCGCAACCTGTCCAGTCAAACGTTCAAACTTCTGTAACTTCGGTAGTTACTCAGCCGCCAATTGCACCTAGTACTCCATCTCAAACGGCTGTTGCAACTACCACAACATCTACCGCGCTTACTTCTAGAGTATCGACAGCTCCGGTTTCTACTGTCTCTGCAACCACTCCTCAGACATCTTTACTGTTGTCCAGATCTACGATTCAAACTACGGTCCAGATGCCTGTAGGGAAACCTGGTTTAAGCACTGTTGTAACAAGTCAACCTCAATTTACTTACCAACAGTATCAGGGACAGTACCAATTCGGTCCTGCTGTCCAACAACCGGTTTACCAGTATCAACCGTATCCTGGGTACACTTATCAACAACATCAACAACCCCAGTACGGTCCGGTTAATCCTAGTTTTCCAGGAGGATATAATATCCCTAATGCGATTCCTGTTCCTAGTTATCCTGGATATCCTCCTCCTAGGACTGGTCTTGTGACCCAGAGTTTTAGAGATCCTAACCGATAGTTACCATTTATCGCAACTTTGGATTTACCAAACTTGACGCGCCTAACGAACGATCCAATTCAATATCTTCCGTTCTGGCTGCCAATGCCGAATAAGTTGCCCAGTGATATACCCAAGTTCGAAGGTAAGTCTGGAGAGGATCCGTCCAATCACGTGATGACTTACCACCTCTGGTGTGCTTCCAATTCTATCTCGGATGATTCGATCCGCTTACGTCTTTTCCAGCGTACGCTCATTGGTCTCGCGGCCAAGTGGTACATTGAGTTACCACGGGCCTCTTTTTACAATTTTAGCCAGTTAGCTGCCTCGTTCCTAACTCATTTTCAGTTGCCGGTCAGATACGATAACGGCACGGAGCTATTAACTTCATTAAAACAGACGACCTCCACCTATATTTCGGATCATATTCATGAATGGAGACGTCGAAGACGTTTAGTGAAAGTTTTTATCCCAGACCAAATCTTAGCTGAATGATTTGTAAAATCATTATTACCGAAGATTACTGAAGATGTAGCTAAGGTCGGAGTAGTTACTGAGGAGCAAGTCATTGCTCAAGCCTAGTACCTTGACTTAGTTTACACTGAGTCGGGTACGTTGCACGAGAAGATCCCAGATCTTCCTAAGTCGAATCAAATCGCTGCTGCTCCTTCGGGGTCTCATGCTGCTGATGGCATGATTGGTATGGTGAATACAAAAAGTAAGAAGAAATCCTCAAAGAATTCTTCTCCAATTATAACCCTACCAGACTCCCCGACAGGAGAGTCTTCTCCTGAAATTACCGCCGACATTCATGCTGTAGAGACATCTACGGCTAAATCAAAAAACGGTGGTAAGAAGAAAGGCAAGAAGAAGGATAAAGCAGACAAGGCTCCAAAGGAGAAAAAAGAGAAGTCGGAATCTAACGACGAAAAGCGCAAACCTCGCTATCCTTGTTTAATTTGTGAAGAAGATCATTTCACAAGAGATTGCCCTCATCGGGCAGAGGTTGTGAAAATCGTTAAAGGTTCCCCAACTCCTGCTGTTTTGAAAGATCCATTTCCGAAGCAGGAGAGTAAAATGATAGGTTCTTCCTCGAGTGCCAGTGAAGAACCCATATTGATGATGTCTCATGTACGGATTGCGACTCGATCGCAAGATTATGGTAGTAAGAATCCTGTTGATGGTAAAGAAGAAGAATCTTCTCATTCTAATCCATCAACCTCAGCTCCCGGTTCTGATCCACTACAGATCGAGAAACCTAACCCGGACTTGGTAATTAAACCGCCCGCCAAGGGTATACTTTGAAAGTCCGCTTTCAATCCACATGCGAGAGCAGCTCAGAATTATAACATTGTTGAGGATTTAGCTGTTTCACCCTCAGCAATGTTGGCTTTGGAAGTGCTACAATCATACCCAACACACCAAAAATTACTCTTATCGGCTATAGGAGCTGTTGATATTCAGGACCCGAACCTGATAATCTTTGATCTAGAAAATAGTACACCACGTCTCCCTCATCAAATGGCTTTCCAGATTCCAGTGATAGTCAAAAACAGGCCTATTCATTGGACTGTAATTGATGAAGGAGCTTCTACGTGTATTATGTCGATTCAGTGTTGGAGATCGCTTGGTTCTCCTTCACTGAACCAATCCCCGACGATTCTTAAGGCCTTTGATGGCCATGGGTGGTGAGCTCCAGTATTGTAGCAATAATGCTACAACTCCTGGGGCTTCCTGTCTCTTAATTTTATCAACCCGGTAGTTCGTACAAACTTGGAAGCGGCGGTGCTATATGCACAAGTACTAGCTCTTGTCGCAGCTGTCACTTGGTCAGCTGGCACAAGTCCGCTAGGGCTCAAGCCAACTTCTATAGGCTCTCAGAAGAAGCTTGCTAATTGATGGATGAAAGCTAATCTCAAAGGAAAGCTACTTTACTTGACAAAAATGAACTGAAAGCAAGTCAAAGCATGTAAACCTAGGAAACCCTAATTTAACTAGTCTAACCTCTACAATGCAAGGAATGTAAATGCAACTTCTACCAATGCTGTCATTACCTATAATAAGTGAAAATGCATGGATCTAAGCTACTTGCATCATGAAAGTTATGTTTTTGTATTTTTCCTTTAAGTGTGTGGAATGATGGTGATCTTGTGCTAACTAGGGTTTGGTTGTGCAGATGGGATGGAGAAGGAGGGAAAGCGTGGGACAGGTTGGGGAGGCTAGGAGAGGTCCCTAGGGATCCTTAGCATCCATCCACAGAGGTTCCTCGCATTTAGATGCTCAGCAACCGAGAGAGTGGCCTCCTACAGGATGGTTGTGGAGGATCCTACAGGATACTCTGTTTTCTACAGGATAGTCCTGTAGGTCTTCTACAGGATGTTTAAAAATGGCTACAGGATGACCTACCGTGCATGTTTGGAGTGATGGAGGGATGATGAAATGGTAGAGGGAGATGTGTAAGGTAGGAATGAGGTTGGTGATGGCTTTATAAGTGAAAGAATGGGATGGGAAGTGAGTGTAGGGAGTAGGTTGGAAGGTAAAGGGCTATGTCAACGAAAGGGCTAGAGAATGGAAGTACGTGAGGAGTGAAAGGCTTTGGGAGATAACAGAGCGGAGCAGGGATCAAAGATGTGTTTGTAGGTGTGATCAAGGTGGAGGACGAAGTGATGGAACAAGAGAAAGTAGTGTAGATGAAACAAATGCTTGTGAGTGTCACCAAAACGAGAATGCTTCAACCTGAGCTACCTGTGACATAAAATCAATGAACAACAATATAAAACGTGAGGAGAAATGTGCATGAAGCTGAGATGAAGGTGTGTAGTGCAGGTGTGAAGTACATGAAAGAATCTAACATAACCGTGACTGTGTTGCAGCAAGCACAAAGTAAAGAAAGGTGTTTTTGTTGGCAGCAAGGTTACATTGGTCCCAGCTCATGATTCCATTGAAGGGGAGGTGAGATCCAAAGTACTTGGTAGCCTTTTTTGAATATATTCCCTGTGATTAACCTACCAAGCAAATCTGAACATTAAAAACCTTTTCTAATCATCAAAAGCAACCTAAACAACAACACAATATTTAAATCTAAATAGCAGATTTTATTATGAGAATGCAGCAAAGACACATGAATATAAACAAGGGAGGTACTGGGCGCTTGAGATGGGCCCAACCCCAAGAACTACAGCCTCCCAAGAGAGATTTAGAGCTGGTGCAAAGCTGGATCCATCTTTATTAATCAAGAAATGAAAAGTACATCAAAACTGTCCATAAGGAGAGCTTGAGCATGAGCTGAAAGCAAAGCTAGTCTATTGCATAAAAATCGAATTACAAAATGGCTAACTAATGGCTAAAACAAAATGACTAACTAGCTAAACGAATTGACTACCAACTAGCTAAAAAAATGACTAACCACTAGCTAGCCAAAATGAGGCCCCAAGCCTTCTTATTTATACAATTTGAGGACCCAACAGTCCTCCTAAAAGTTAGGGACTTGGCTGCCCAAGACTTGGAGTTAACAGCAGTCCAACTTGACTTGCTTGGCTGCCCTTGAGCTGATTGATTCGGTGGCCCTTGAACTCCGAGCTGATGGTGGAGAATTCGAGGTAAGGGCCCATAAATGAGGGGGACACCTTCCTACAAATCCTCTAGCTTGTTCTCCCACGAATTTGGCTGCCAAGTGCACATTAAGACCTTCCATTTTGTCTCCAAGTTGACCAACAAGGCTACACAAAGCACCCATTAGACTTGTTGGCATAATGACTAACCAAATTCACTCTATTAACATAAAAATAATCAAAAACATGCAATAAACAAATGAGAATGGTGGACTAAGCCAAATGAGGAGGTTGAATGAGCCCAAATAATTGTGCATTTTTGGGACTCATCATCACCCCCCTACTGAGAGTGTTGCTCATCCTCTGAGCAACCAAATCTCTCCCCTTGTCTTTGATGGCCCTGGTGACTTCCTTGGCTAGCATCTCGGCCAATTTCTCCTTTGGCTTCCCGCTTTTCAAACTTTCCTGTAGAAACTGTTCTGTCTTCCTGTAGAAACAAACTCTGTCTTCCTGTAGAAACAGTCTCTGTCTTCCTGTAGAAAGCATTTCAACTGTTTTGGTCTGCTTGGTTGGGGGTTCCTTCTCCTTGACCTGTGCTGTGGTTGCCTTGGGTGTGCTCTGCTGTTCATCAGATGTTTCCTTGTCTGCTGGAGGCCCTTCTTACTGCTGTTGTTCTCCCATGTTGATAAGCAATAACCGTTTTGAGAAGAGATGTGTATTGATGTTAAATTCACATGTGTAGAAGCCCAACTATCTCGGATAAGGATGCATGATGAGGCAAACTTGGAATATGAATATCTGGATAGAGCCTTTACTGCAATAATAGTGCCATAAATCTCAAAGGCCCTTATGAATGGAAGCTTCAGTAGAATCATATGGAAGGCCACGAACATATGCTGAATCTTCATCATCAACCGTCATCTTTCTAATACTTTGGATGCTTGGTAACCGGTTTTTCACTTTAAACTTGAGACATTGAAGAACTTAAAGAAGATCAAACACTGGACATACTTGAATTTTCAGCATCAAAGGTGCAAGAATTCCTTCTTATGACATAGGAAGTAAAGGAATTTGAACGTGTGATATTTCTCTTGAAAAGGAAGTGATAAAGTTCCCAAAATGTTAATAGGCCATTTGTATTTGTTGGTCCTGCTGAAATTAGTCACAACATCTAAAACAAGCCAGCAATATGGTGATAGACCGCTTTCTCAAGGTCATCCTCCAATTGATATCAAGGTTCTGCAACCCAAGCTTTCATGCGGACAATCACAGTATCTCATCTGGAGCTCCAAATTCAACAAGAATTCTTGGTCTTCCGCGTAGCTGTTCTCTGCCTTTCCTGTAGACGACATCCTGTAGGCTGCGTTCCTGTAGAACTGCGCTCCTGTGATTTTTCTTCTTGGTTCTTATGACAGAGTTTCATCACTGTGTAGACCTCTCCTTTGACCAATTCTCAGGTCATAATACTGCTGCTACCCCAGACTCGACTGATCAACAAGAATTAATCTCTTCACAGAGATAGTGCAGAGCTGATTTTTACACCAACCATGTAACCTATTGCAAAACAGAGATTGGACATGTGCATAGGTGAGTGTTACAATGGTTTATCGCTTCCAACAAAGGAATTTCTTAATAGGACCCATGGAAGAGAATTTGACGCAGAATCAGTTGAACATTCCGTGCACACACAGGAGAACTACTATTATGGATTCAAATGCAAGAGCAAATTAATCAGCGGTTGGTGAAGGCATTTCACGGTTGCGTTCAATTGGCTGCTTATGGAAGCTTCCACTGATGGAGGGTGAGCTGGCGAAGTGCACGTTGGCCCCATGCAAACTGTAGTTCTGCAACGGCATAAGATTTTTCTGTAGCAATCTTGATGGCGGCTGCTCTTCTGCTAATAAAAGTTACCAACAAAATCCATACTTCCAGTTGTGTGCAAGTTGACTAACAGCTGAGCGCTCATTCTGCGTGATTTTTGGAGTGAGGTGGCAAAACATGCGTGCTGGCTTTTTCAAACTGCAGTGATACATGTCTTCTTCTCTCCGTTAATTAATTGACATCCTGTTCACTGGAGTTCCACTACCATTAACTGTGTTTTTTTTTTTTTTTTTTTTTTTTTAATTTTCACGTGAATGGCCGATCATGCTGCGTGATTGCCGGCTAAATTCTCAGGGACGATAATCAGCTGAACTAATTCATGGCTTAATCCCACATTTCATTCATTCATGCAGTTTCCAAATTAATTTTATGCAATAGAAGAATGGGTTGGTCACATACCTCGAAGTGGAATGGCTGCCGTGAGCTCTTTGTTGCTTCCTGCTCTGATTTTGCTGCTGCATGCTTAGTTTTCTTGATTGCATATGGCTTGGCTGCTAATCCTTGATTTCTTGTTCATGTGCAGGTGTCCTCTGGCCGGATCTGAGTGCATGCAATCAATTCCACGTTCAACTCTGCCCGTTCAAGCTGCTGCCATTGGATTTTCTCAAGACCAGAACTTCTTTTTGCCATTTCTCCCAAACGGTCGATCGGATTGAGTTGAAACTTGGTAGGCATGTTCCTACCATCATGATGCATCTCCCATAGCAAATTCGTGATCAATGGATGCACGGATTTCGAGAAAATTGGAAAATAGCTGAAGATTTCAGAGCTCGATTTCTCGGAAACCGTGCATCGGAATTGGCTGAAACTGCTTGGGTAGGCTAATATCATCCATGTGCATCTCCCCATGAAATAGGTTTTGAAACGGATGCACGGTTATGGAGAAAATGCAAAAATGGCTGATGGTGATGGAGGCTGATTCCTTGGAAACCGTGCACCGGAATTGCATGAAACTGCTCAGGCATGTTGTCATCGACCTTGTACAATCCCCCATAAAATGGTTTGTCAAATGGATGCATGGTTCTCAAGTTATGGCAAAAACAAATTCTGCTCTATGTGTTTTTGGCTTCAAGGCATTTTGCATGTGTTTGCATGGTATGACAAAATGAATTTTTGCTGGGATGCAGGTATGGAGATGATGGAGGATGAGTTGGAAGATGGCAGGAGGACTCTTGAACCCTTGAGGAAGCTACCATGCTTGCAAAACCACTCTTTGAAATGCATGCCTAGTTTCCCACAATTTCTACAGGAAGATCCTGTAGAAGCACAATGAGAAGCACAAGGAGGTGAAAAAATGATGGATGAAGGCAAGGGATGGACACACAAGTGCTTGCAGGCCTAACCAATAGATTCCCATCATTAGATTCACTTTTGAGATTGAATTTGGCTCGTCCAAAGGTTCTACAGGATGTTTCCTGTAGAAATTCAGAGCATCCTGTAGAAAACACAGTTTTGAGGAAAGAAGCATAATGACATGAAAAAAATGATGGGAAAGGGGTGAGGAATGGAAACATGGATGAGTGTAGGCCTCATGGACATATTCCAAGCCTTCAGGTCCTCTTTGGAGATCAATTTGGCTTTTTTGTAAGCTTCCTGTAGAAGATACGAAACTTCCTGTAGAAGGCACAAAAACTCCTTTGTCTTTGTTTTGAGTGATCCACCTGACCTACAATGCCCTTCTTGCGACCTGCAATGTCACTGCTGCAACATGAAATTATTCAATGGAGATTAGCTTTTTATTTTTTTTCTTTTTTTTTTCTCTTTTTTTTTGAAAAACAACTAGGGTGCCTCATGGAGGTTTTCACCCTAATTGCCCGCCTTGGGCGCCTCCAAGGGAGGTTTTCACCCAAAGATCTTTTTCTATTTTCTCTTTTTTTTCCAACCCATTGACCGCCTCATGGAGGTTTTCAATCAATGAGCCAATCTAAGGCGCCTCCGAGGAGGTTTTCACCTTAGATTTCTATTTTCCTCTTTTTTCATTTTTTTCTTTTTCTTTTTTCTCTTTTTTCCTTTTTTTTTTTTCTTTTTTTTTTCTACCCTACCCTACTTGAAAAACAAAATCATTTTCAAGTATAAGAATACTTCCAATGGAGCCATGTGCACATCGAGATTAGAGACAAGATGATGTGAAGGCTCGGAATGCATGCTTTGACAACTATCCAAGTTTCAGAGACAAAATGATCTGACTTTGAAAGTACAAAACATAGCTGAGGAAGAGAGTACTGCTGCAACTGAGTGACCTTCTGAAACCATATCTCAATATAGCTTTGATATCCTTGGTTCCTTTTCTGATCTGGATCATTCTTCATGTCACTTTCTATCATGACTTTCTCATCTTCCTCCTTTTGCTGATCTTTCTCTTGAATACATGGAAGATTTGATGGTAACCATGAGGGAACTTTCTCCATCTCTGATTTAGATCTCTTTTCTTCATCAAGTGCAGCCCATGGTTCTTTGATCTCCTCTTTTGATTCTCCTTTTGCTTTTGGTCCTTCAATGCTTTCAAGATGATCTCTTTTTTGCATTACTTTTCCTGAGCTTTGGTGAACATCATTGAGCTCACGAGGAATCATTTGCACATGTTGTGCCTCAGATTTGCAATTGGGTTGAGCTGCCCCATTGCATGGTTTTGGAAATGGAGGTACGGGTAGCTGAGTGGAGGTGTGAAATTGAGATGGAGATGGATGGCATTGTGGTTGGGTAGGCATTTGGGGTTGCCTTGGTGGAGGAGGAGGCGATGGTTGTGGATGAGCAGGTGGTGGAGGAAAATGAGCGGGATGAGAGTTATACTGGGGCCTCCACTCCCGATAAGGTGCATTCCACTGAGGTTGTGGCTGAGCATAAGAGTGAAATGAATGAGCAACTGGTTGGGCATAGTATGGATCTGTGAAGGAACAAGGAGAATATGACCAAGGAGGAGGTGTAGACCAGGAAGGATGAGCAGGGGGATCCCAAGAAGGCATGAAAGTGGCTTGATAAGGGTCATAATAGGTCTCGGGTGTCCCTTGTAGTTCCTGCTGGTAGGGTATGGGTCCATGTGGCCTCCTTTGGTTCATATAACAGAGTGATCCAATGGCTCCCTTGGCTCTTTGATATGTAGCTTTGATTCTGGACAAGGAAGGGCACTGATCTGTAGGATGGTATTCTTCACAGATGAAACACACTTCTAGGGAGTGCATTGGACATTCGTTCCTAGGATGCTTTTTAAGGCACCTAGGACAAAAAATGACCAAAGCCCTCTTGGCTTCTTCTTGCTTCTTTTGGATCCGCAAGGTATCCAGTTGCATGGCAAGAAACTGCCTCATATCACTCTTGAAATCTTCGATCTGATTTTCAAATTCATCTTTGGACAAGATATTGCTCCCAACATCTCTGCTTGTAGCCATTTGCTTCAGAGGAATGTTTCTTCTTCTTCTCCCCTAGAGGTTCTTCAGATATGTCTTAATGTCCACCCAGGGGTCCTTTCATCACAGCCATCGAAGAAGAACGTTGGCTGTGTGAAGCAGTGGGGGTGTTGTGCAATCATTTTTCTAACTTATCTCTACTCCTACAAGGCATGAAATAGATTGAACTGCAACTAACTATCTTGCGAAATTGAAATGAAAGCAGGAAAGGACTAATCTATTTTGCTCAAATGAAATTGTAAGAATGAAATGCTAGGCTACGCTTGCGAAATTGAAACACTAATCTACGCTTGCAGAATTGAAATGCGGAATTGAAAGGCTATTCTAGGAAAGCAGGAAATGCTAGTCTATGAAAGCGGGAAATACTAATCTAGGAAAGCAAGAAAGGCTAATCTACTTTTGCATAAATGAAATTGCATAATGGAAATGAAATAAACTACTTAGAAGAAGGTTGTAGTAGAAAATAGAAGAATAGCAACAATCACCAATACTCTGCCGCTTCCCCGGCAACGGTGCCAAAAAGATGGTGAGCTCCAGTATTGTAGCAATAATGCTACAACTCCTGGGGCTTCATGTCTCTTAATTTTATCAACCCGGTAGTTCGTACAAACTTGGAAGCGGCGGTGCTATATGCACAAGTACTAGCTCTTGTCGCAGCTGTCACTTGGTCAGCTGGCACAAGTCCGCTAGGGCTCAAGCCAACTTCTATAGGCTCTCAAAAGAAGCTTGCTAATTGATGGACGAAAGCTAATCTCAAAGGAAAGCTACTTTACTTGACAAAAATGAACTGAAAGCAAGTCAAAGCATGTAAACCTAGGAAACCCTAATTTAACTAGTCTAACCTCTACAATGCAAGGAATGTAAATGCAACTTCTACCAATGCTGTCATTACCTATAATAAGTGAAAATGCATGGATCTAAGCTACTTGCATCATGAAAGTTATGTTTTTGTATTTTTCCTTTAAGTGTGTGGAATGATGGTGATCTTGTGCTAACTAGGGTTTGGTTGTGCAGATGGGATGGAGAAGGAGGGAAAGCGTGGGACAGGTTGGGGAGGCTAGGAGAGGTCCCTAGGGATCCTTAGCATCCATCCACAGAGGTTCCTCGCATTTAGATGCTCAGCAACCGAGAGAGTGGCCTCCTACAGGATGGTTGTGGAGGATCCTACAGGATACTCTGTTTTCTACAGGATAGTCCTGTAGGTCTTCTACAGGATGTTTAAAAATGGCTACAGGATGACCTACCGTGCGTGTTTGGAGTGATGGAGGGATGATGAAATGGTAGAGGGAGATGTGTAAGGTAGGAATGAGGTTGGTGATGGCTTTATAAGTGAAAGAATGGGATGGGAAGTGAGTGTAGGGAGTAGGTTGGAAGGTAAAGGGCTATGTCAACGAAAGGGCTAGAGAATGGAAGTACGTGAGGAGTGAAAGGCTTTGGGAGATAACAGAGCGGAGCAGGGATCAAAGATGTGTTTGTAGGTGTGATCAAGGTGGAGGACGAAGTGATGGAACAAGAGAAAGTAGTGTAGATGAAACAAATGCTTGTGAGTGTCACCAAAACGAGAATGCTTCAACCTGAGCTACCTGTGACATAAAATCAATGAACAACAATATAAAACGTGAGGAGAAATGTGCATGAAGCTGAGATGAAGGTGTGTAGTGCAGGTGTGAAGTACATGAAAGAATCTAACATAACCGTGACTGTGTTGCAGCAAGCACAAAGTAAAGAAAGGTGTTTTTGTTGGCAGCAAGGTTACATTGGTCCCAGCTCATGATTCCATTGACGGGGAGGTGAGATCCAAAGTACTTGGTAGCCTTTTTTGAATATATTCCCTGTGATTAACCTACCAAGCAAATCTGAACATTAAAAACCTTTTCTAATCATCAAAAGCAACCTAAACAACAACACAATATTTAAATCTAAATAGCAGATTTTATTATGAGAATGCAGCAAAGACACATGAATATAAACAAGGGAGGTACTGGGCGCTTGAGATGGGCCCAACCCCAAGAACTACAGCCTCCCAAGAGAGATTTAGAGCTGGTGCAAAGCTGGATCCATCTTTATTAATCAAGAAATGAAAAGTACATCAAAACTGTCCATAAGGAGAGCTTGAGCATGAGCTGAAAGCAAAGCTAGTCTATTGCATAAAAATCGAATTACAAAATGGCTAACTAATGGCTAAAACAAAATGACTAACTAGCTAAACGAATTGACTACCAACTAGCTAAAAAAATGACTAACCACTAGCTAACCAAAATGAGGCCCCAAGCCTTCTTATTTATACAATTTGAGGACCCAACAGTCCTCCTAAAAGTTAGGGACTTGGCTGCCCAAGACTTGGAGTTAACAGCAGTCCAACTTGACTTGCTTGGCTGCCCTTGAGCTGATTGATTCGGTGGCCCTTGAACTCCGAGCTGATGGTGGAGAATTCGAGGTAAGGGCCCATAAATGAGGGGGACACCTTCCTACAAATCCTCTAGCTTGTTCTCCCACGAATTTGGCTGCCAAGTGCACATTAAGACCTTCCATTTTGCCTCCAAGTTGACCAACAAGGCTACACAAAGCACCCATTAGACTTGTTGGCATAATGACTAACCAAATTCACTCTATTAACATAAAAATAATCAAAAACATGCAATAAACAAATGAGAATGGTGGACTAAGCCAAATGAGGAGGTTGAATGAGCCCAAATAATTGTGCATTTTTGGGACTCATCAATGGGTTCCATCCATTTGGCATTCTACAGGATTTGCCTATAGGGGTTGAAGGAAAAACCGTTAGTCTGGAAGTGGAGGTGGTTGATGGCCCTCTATACTACAACCTTCTTTTGGGTCGCAGTTGGTCTTACGCTATGACAGCGGTCGTGTCATCGGTCTTCAGAGTTATAAAGTTTCCACATAATGGTAAGATCGTGACGATAGACCAGCTGGCTTACTTTTCATCCGACCCAGCCTCTTCAGAGAGTATCCAGCATGTCGGTAAAACGACTATCCCTTACAAGGATGTTAGTGTGGGATTAGTTAAAGATTCCGGTTTACTGGGAACTTTTCCTTTTCCTTCGATCAATGCAGACCCTTCATTTGCATCCATTCATATGATTACTTCAGACACTATTATTTACGATGATCCTTGGATTGTCCCATCTGAATCTGAAATAGACTCCTTCGGTAATGCAATTCCTTTGAGTCCATATGAAATTGCTTATGAGGTCGTGCAGTCTTTTTCCGACTCCAGTTCAACCCAATTCGACCAAATGAATGTGGTCCGTGAGGAATCATTTTTCACATCAACCTCAGAACGGATAACGTTTCCTGAAGTCGTGTCATCTGACGCACAACTTCGCGAAATCCTAACTGTAGACGATCTACCATGGGAAGATCTTCAGCATAGATCTTCGTTTTTACCTGAGGGTGATGACTTTGAAAATGATTTTTCATCAATTTTTACAGCTGAATATGTCAAGGACGCTCAGAATCCCATGAAACATCCTGATTCCGAGTTGAATTTGGGAAATATTTCCCAAACTATTGCCATCGACATTTCAGTCAAAATCAGAGTTATTGAAAACATTCATATAGGTGCCTCGTGTACAGATAACGAAATTCAAACATACAAGGTCCTATTTCAAGAATTCCGCGACGTGTTTGCCTGGTCCTATGAGGAAATGCCGGGAATTGATCCCTCCATTGTTGTTCATGAAATCAAGACCTGCCCGGACGCTAAACCCGTTCGGCAACGTCTGCGTCAGATACACCCTAGGAAAGCGACTGCGATTAAAGCAGAAGTCGAGAAGCTATTGAAAGCAGGCTTCATTTATCTGATCCCGTTAACGGATTGGGTATCGAATATTGTTCCGGTTAACAAGAAACAAGGAACAATAAGAATATGTATCGACTATAGGGATATAAATCGTGCTTGTCCAAAAGACAACTATCCTACGCCCTATATCGATCAAATAATCGATGATTGTGCCGGCAGTGAAATATTTTCCTTTATGGACGGTTTTTCCGGTTACAACCAAATTAATATTCTACCTGTCGATCAACCAAAAACGGCTTTCATTTGTCCTTGGGGGACATTTGCTTACTGCAAATTACCTTTCGGACTTAAGAATGCTGGAGCCACTTTCCAACGGGCAATGCCTTACGCTTTTCACGACATCAAGCACATTGTGCAACCGTATCTCAATGATTTCCCTGCTCATTCTTTACATCGAGCTGATCACCTTGTCCACTTACGCGCTATTTTTATGAGGTGTCGGCATTATCGAATTCGGTTGAACCCACACAAATGTGTCTTCTGCATAGAAGTGGGACGATTGCTAGGATTTGTCGTTTCAAAAGCCGGTATCCGCGTCGATCCCTCGAAGGTCGAAGCCATCATCAAATTGCCTCCTCCTTCGAGTTTGCGCCAACTCCAAAGTTTGCAGGTGAAAGCAAACTTTTTACCTCGATTCATTCCTAACTACGCCGAGGTTACAAAGGGTTTCACCCGATTGTTGAAACAAAACACTCAATTTTCTTGGGATGAGATAGCTCAGAAATCTTTTGATGCACTTAAGCACGCGTTGACCCATGCACCGTTGCTGCATCCTCCCAACTACAACCAGGACTACTTTTTGTATCTCACCGCCTCCCACTCCACCATTGGAATGGTCTTAGTTCAGGAGGACGAATTCGGAACGGAACATGTGATATATCATCTTAGTAGGACGTTAAATCCCACTGAGCTAAAATATTCGTATGTGGAGAAATTGGCCCTGGCAGCTGTTCAGGCTGTCCAGCGTTTTCGTCATTACATTCTTCTCCGTAAAACTACAGTGATTTCGGATTACAACCCTATGATCTACATTTTGACAAAAGAATTGCTAGGGGGAAAGTACTTCAAATGGATTGTTATCCTGTAGGAGTTCGATTTGGAGTTCGAGAAGTCCAAGTCTAAGAAATCCTTAGTTTTTGCGGAATTGATGTGTGACTTCCCACGTGCTGACACGGAAACTGTGGCAGAGGAACCTCTGTTTCTTATCAGCACTTTAGATCCGTGGTATGGAGATATAATCGTCTATGTCCAAACCCAATCCTTTCGGCCCGAAGCTTCAAAGTCGGAACGCCGGAAAATTCGATTCCAGTCCCAACAATACAGAATTATTGGAGATACTCTTTATCGTCGTGGGGCGGACTTGGTTTTTCGTCATTGCTTAACTCATGAAGAGGTAGAAAGGGTTTTGAATGACTGTCATTCTGGAGCATGTGGCAGTCATATGTCTGGGTATGCCACAGCTCAGAAGGTGTTGCGTGCTGGCTATTTCTGGTCGTCCATGTTTAAAGATTGCATCATTGCGGTCCGAAAATGCCACAACTGTCAAGTGTTTGATCGCAAGATGCGCGCACCACCTCCTCCTCTCCACCCTATAATTGTCGTTGGTCCTTTTGCTTAATGGGGTATCGATTTTATTACTTGTAACCCTCACTCGGTCGGGGGGCATGCATATATCATCCTTGCGGTTGATTATTTTACTAAATGGGCCGAGGCGATGCCTACATTCGAGGCAAGCGGCAAAACAACAGTGATTTTCGTATTCAATCATATTATTGCTAGGTTTGGTGTCCCACAAGCGATCATCACTGACCATGGGTGCCATTTTCGAAACATTATGATGACAGAACTTACAAGCCAGCTTGGTTTACGCCATGATAGTTCTACTCCTTATTATCCTCAAGCAAACGGTTTGGTTGAATCTATCAACAAAGTTCTAGTTATCATGATCCAACGAATCATTGGTATTCATCAGTCGAATTGGCACAACATGTTATTCTCAGCACTTTGGGCGTATCGAACCTCAGTAAAAGCATCAACAGGGTTCACTCCTTTCCAGCTAGTTTATGGTTTGGAAGTAGTGTTGCCCATTGAATGCGAAATCCCATCACTTCAAATGGCTATCGAATTACTCCCATCTACTTCCGAAGAGGAGAAGCGTCTGTTATACTTAGCTAAATTAGATGAGACTCGACGAGATGCTGCTTTGGCAATCGAGACTCACGCAAAAAGGATGAAAGCTCAGTATGATCGTAACGTGACCCCTCGTAATTTTTCGGAAGGAGACCTAGTGCTATTATATGATCAAGCTAACGATAAATTAGGCGCTGGAAAATTTGTTCCCATGTGGCATGGACCCTACATTGTCAAGCGAAAGCTGGCAAAAGGGGCCTATGAGCTGGTAGATTTTGATGGGGACTCTTTGGGTAAGCCCAGAAATGGACTTTACCTAAATAGGTATTATGCTTAAATGGTGGGTATGGAGATTTAGTTAGTTCTAGTTAGGTTAATTTTCTTTCTAGCTGGTATGTTTGCTTAGTTTAGGCTGTGTGCTTAGTTTAAAGAGTGTGTTTTTGTCGTTATTCTGGCTTATCTTGGTTTTACTCTTGATATTGCAGATGTCGACGCCTCTCCAAACGTACATTGGATTTGATGATGGTGCTTGTCGTAGTACACGGAATATCTCTTCTGCAGCTTGGGTTATCTATTCGCCCTCTGACGAGTTAGATTCTATGCATGGGGTGAGCCTCGGTCAAACAACAAACAACATTGCAGAATACAGTGCAGTGATTGAATTATTATCTGAATCTATTTCATTTGGGATTCGGAGTTTGATAGTGAGGTTAGATTCTGAACTCGTTGTATTACAGCTTAATAGAGTCTATGCCATTAGAAATCCGGTGTTATTAAGATTGTTTTTGAGGGTGCGTCTCTTGGAACGTGAATTTGATTACATTGAATATCAGCATATTCCAAGGTCTTTAAATACATTAGCAGATGCAATGGCGTCTCGAATGTTAAATAGACATTTGTAACAATCATAAATGTAAATTTATAAACATTTCATCACACATGTTTAACAAAATAAGCCGGTAATAATGATATATATAGATAGGAGTGTGTCAAAAAATATACATCGTCTTCGATCATAGGTTGAAAAACACCTTATGATCGGCAAAAATGATAAGTACAAAAACCAAAAATGTCATATGTGTCTACAAAAGTGACTAGCCAATCACTGGTGGTGTTCTCTATACGAGACCACTGCCCGCGCTACCCTACATAGGAACCTCCTGAAAGGTCCTGGGACTGCGACCACGTAGCGCTGAAGTTGGATAGGAATGTCATCTATAGTGGTCTCTGGTATATCCTCCGTCAGACACTCTAGATCTTGTTCCAGCTCGGCTAAGGTCTCTGCGGCCGCATCCTGTGGGGTCGGTGCTGGTATAGCTGGTACTCTCCTCTCAAAAGCCCGGAGGTTGGCCGGACGCCGCAGACCCACATCTGCATTTTGAAAATTTGTGCTGTCAGTTTTGAGACGATATATAAAAAACAAAAAAATAGATAATTTAAAAACTTGTGAAAAATGAAATACCTCTGTCGTCCCATTGTTCTCCCTGTGGAAGAACCATGTCCGGATCATGGCGAAAATCCATTCCGGCATACGGAAAATCCTGAATCGCAAAGACCTCGCCCTCCAGCCAGTGAAAGTAACCATCAGGAAATCGAACAACTGTTGCTCCCTCATCAGGATGTCGGGCCATTACCGCAACCCATCTCGTCAACTTAGGCTCCCGAGGAGCCCCAACTAGAACTGTAAGATGCTGGGGGATCAGCATTGGAACTCTCTCTAGGGCAAAGCTCACAACTAAAGGCCCGTATCCAAAGGTCTTCAGTTGTCCTCTCTTTGCCCTGGTTAGTTGGCCCTTCATATTGGCCAACACAGCATCGCACCAGTTGAAAATGGTGCCTTGGAAGCAATCTATAGCCATCCGCATTTGGGAACCAGTGGTTATGTGCAAAGCGGCAGCGCCGCAAAGTCTGGTAACTGTAAAGGCAATTACCATAAGTTCAGGTTGGGATATGTACTTGATTTCTATCCCCTTCTCCTGGTTTTGATTGTTGCACCACTCTAGTCGGAGACTAGCAAGGGATTCGCCACCCGGCCTAGTCCCGAATAGAGAGAGTTGCTTGCCCCTGTTAGGCAAGCCAGTGAGAAAGTATATTTCGGAGGACTCTATCTCGAGCTGGTTTTCTCCGATGTAAAAATATTGATCCTGAATATTCCACCTTTCAACCAACCACTCTAAGAATGGCACCTGGGCCCTCATGCCAGGTATGGCCCAGTACTTGTAGAGACCGCATGCCTTTAACGTATCAATAGAAGGTTGATGACCTATTGCGGCCAAATCAACGTCTTCGTGTTCCCTTTCACGCCAATCTAGCATGGTGAGTGACCTACACACCAAAAAACAATGATTAGAATTCATTAAACAAAATTTGGTTGGTTAAAATTTGGGTTTGGGGTTTCAAAATCCACGTTTCACGGGGTACGCACCCCGCGTTCAGAAAACAGAGTGGCGGTACGCAGCTGTTCTGAAGGCGGGCTGCGTACCCCAACCTTTTTCCCATATACGAAAAAGTCGGGGTACGCAGGTCGCCCATGGGGCACCTGCGTCCCCCGAGAAACGAATTTTAAAACCCTAAAATCAAACTAAAACTTGAAATGAAATTCTAAATGGATGAAATTGAAGAGGAGGATGTTGTGAAATACCTGAAAGAGACGGCGCTCGATTCTGACGGTCGGATTCTCCGCAAAGTCCACGGGAAGTTTTCTTGTCAAAAGCCCTTTTCTCAACCTCAACAGTAAAATGGTAAAAATGACATGGTAAAAAATCTTTTTATAGGTTTTTTGGATGAATGAATGCTAAGTTTGTTTATTTTTCACCATGAAAAGGTATTTTTCAATGTATTTTTACCCATCTTAAACAGGTATGAGTAATGTGTCGTTTTTGTGCAGGACAAAAGGACTTTAGAGTAAAATCATCATTTTTCACGAACCAAAACATCAGAGTCATCTTTTAAGCTCTTTTCTGACTCCCAAAACATGAAAAGATTGCCGAGTGTTTCTTTTACACTCGTTAAAACGGAATTAAAAGACGGTCCCCTTATAGCTCTTTTCTGACCGTAAAAACAGGAAAAGATTGCCAGGTTTTTATCGTTTCAAACTCGATACGGAAATAAAACGACGTGTCCTTGATCGCTTTTTACTTTTCAGGTCAGAGACACTAATCATGAAAGTACTCCTTAGTCGCGAGATCAAGCGGTTCTCTCAGGTATTATTTTATACTTTTTTGGGCTTGGGAGACACAAATTTACGAAAAAGTTCACCTTGGAGTCTTCTTTAGTTTTTTTCAGACTCTCTAAAAATGAAAAACGTCGAGTTTTTCGTATACTAGACTCGTTAAAATTTCACAGTAGAGGACCTGTTCAATTTCAAACAGGAATGGACCACTCCTTCTTAGAGTCTGAATCTAAACTAAGTTGGACTCATCTGAAGGATGAGCTTATAATCAAGCATATGTTATCCTCCTCAAGCTTGTAAAAAATAAAGAGGTACTTGCCAGAAATGGTGGGGGAAAAGAGAGAAGAATGAACTTCCATTCACCTGGGTTGGGAAATCCTTTGCCTTAAAAGTTGATCAAACCACTTTGAAAGTCTTCAACCGTTTCCGGGTATTAACTTTGGGTCAATCGTCACCAAGCCATCTGTCGTTTCGTTATGTGTTCAAGAGGTCTCTGCAAATAAACCATTCATATGCAAAATACTTTTCATCCATTTGACCATCCCTGAGTCAGTCCTTACAGCAACATTTCTTCAACTTGAACAATGATTTCGTGTTGTGGGCTTGCCTGCAACGAGTCGCTTTCTATCGACATCAGCATATTATCTAGAAAGATGACTTAGAAATTGTCAGTACCTTGAAGTCTGCATGCATCAATGGCAGGTTTCTCGCCTTTGACGATGGTTTACATCATTGACTTTCGATCGAAGGATTCCGTGACGTGTTCGACATCAACCCATTCATTCACATTTCATGGATTGTACTGGGTACTTTGAGAACCATTGACATTACTGGTGGTCTCTCTCACACTTGTTAACGGTTTACATCATTGACTGGTAATCAAGTGGTTTCTACCATGCTCGACATCAACTCATTTATTCGCATGGATAGAATCGTACCAATTCGGGAAGTAGAAATGAAGACCCTGGATCTAGTTTCCACCATCCAGGCTGCGAGGAGTTTTGTATTCATTATACAGTAGACTAATCATAAACAGATGGCTGCGTCCATACTGTGTCTACAAAAGTCTATGATTATGATGTACTGCAAAGTCATTCTTGTACCAGAGCAGTAGTTAGATTATTAGTTAAGGTTTTCAATCTGAGTATGGGAATGCCTACCTCAGCAATGATATCATCTTATATATGTATTTTGTGTTGAATATTTGCAGGTTTTGACCGTGTCCTCCGCAAGATACTCCTTGAAATGATAAAGTACTTCACCCTTCCTAGATCATAAAAACCCTAATCTACTACAGGCTTCGCACTTTAGGGGGCAATCTGTTACACTAAAAAATGTCACCATGACTATTTGCAGTTAGTATGGCTCTATCCACTGTCATACTATCCTCCTTGGCAAGTCTCATGCGTCTGCTCTCCATGTCAAACTTCAAGAAAGAGAGAAAAGTCATTTAAAGTCAATTATCTCTGGTACGCAGTTTCTCTTAGCCTTACCTGCGGGTACGCAACCCAAGTTCACAATACCTGCGTACTTGTACGCTCTGTATATAAAGGGGTGGGTGCGTACTCCTGTAAAGGTCAAAAGGCGCAAGTTTCACTCCAAAAAAGTTACTTGTGGTCATTTCTAGAGTCTTCTAGAAGCATGTTTGATGTGTATGAAGCGCCTCCAGATGGTTCATGTATCCCTACCAAAGAGGAACTTATCCCATCAATAGGGGAGCTATCCCATCCAAAGAGGGGATTATCCCATTGATGGTGGACCTGAATAACTTCCTCTAGAGCACTATAAATACAGGCATTGGGCCAAAGGGAGGAGAGGTTGAAAGCTGAACATTCCTAAGGGTAGATGCTGCTGGAATTAGGACTTCCTTGTAGAAGCTTGTGAGGAGAGATTACCATCTTTACTTGTTTCCATTGGGAGGTGGGTGAGCTGATCAGAGTAGGGGAGAACTCTTGTGGACCCTGGGAGGAGCTTGTACAACACCAAGGCTCAGGTTGTAATGGTTCCTTTTGTTACCTTTTAATACAAATTAGTCCATTCTTCTCAACAATTTGTTATTTATGAGTTGTTTCATATACTCCTTGGTCTATATGTTAAATATGTTTTATTTTATGTGATATTCAGGTGCTATTTAATCATTTGATTGTTAGTGAATGCAGGTTTCGAAGGGAAGGAGGAGCTCATCCGGATCAACGAAGCTAGACTACTGCAACAGCGTTGGATTACAGGTAGGATCTAAACACTTGATTTCTCATATTGTAAAAGCATATTTAGGGAAGGATTGCTCTTATTTGTCTTGTTTGTCATTAGAAAGTCTTAGGCTTTCTAGGAAGGTCGGTTGTGTCCGCACTAACGACTCTTTCCGCGTGACACACCTGACACTCCTTGAGACCATAGTTCCCTTGTCTCTCTCTAGATCACGCATCATCTTTTCCGAATCGGATCTAGCAGGTTGGGTTCTGTCGTAGTCGCAACAATCAGATCTGCCATTCAAATCTAGCAGCAGGGGTTTGATCACTGCCACATTCCTACTCATACTCTGCAGTTGAGGGTTTCGTCGACAGATCTGACTATTTGTGCAGGGAGACTTGTGGCTCCTATACCTAGGCGTGATTCTTGCAGGACATTGGGTAGAATTAACTTTTCTGGGAATCGGCTTCTGTAGTATTCTTAAGTGAGGAGTAAAACTCCTTTCGAAGTAATAAATAAATAAATTAATAAATCTGAGACCCTCCCGAGATGCTTATAGGAGACTTAGCCCATAAGAATTAGGTCAACGGGTTGAGCAAGGTGGTACCATTCACTTGTCACCGTTAAAATTTTGGGTGGTCCCAATTTTTTTTCACAATAATGACAGGTACACCAGATCTGTGCATGGTACAAACTAGAGCTCAAGCTATGGCCAATGAGAAGATAGACACCCTTGAACAAAAGTTGGAGGAATTAATGAAGCATATCCAGTCCTTAAATGACACAATCACAAAGGGCAAGGCGGGGGTACAATCAAAGGAATATACTTTTAATGAAAACCTTAAGGGCGAATCTAGCCATTCTCTTCACTTATGTGGAAACCACCAACAGTCCTAGCCTCGACCACCCAAGCTGGACATGTATAAATTTGATGGCTCTCATCTGGCCATATGGCTATCACAATGGAGCAATATTTCACATTGAATCACATCAGATATGATGCAACTAAGCTAAGTGTGGGAAGCCTATACTTGGACCAAGAAAGATGGCAATGGTGGCAGTGGCATCAACACTGCTATGCAAGGCCAATGACTTGGCAGATATTATCAAAAGCCCTTTCTGATCACTTTGACCATGTATCTAACTTTTTGGTTCGTCTTACTAAGCTCCAACAGATAGGCATAGTGCAAGAATATATTAAAGCCTTTGAAGCATTAGGCTTCCGCACAGGAGGTCTAGCAGATGAATTCTACTTGGAATGTTTTAGCAGTGGTCTCAAAGATGCCACACAAGCCCACATCCAGATGCACCACCCAGTCACATGGCTGGAAGCTTGCATGACAGCTCGTGAAGTAGAATGCACGTTAGCGGCCCAGTCAACTCATCCAAATTTCATAGCCAAGGGATGCCCCACCCAGGCTCTGAGCACTACCCAAACATTCAAGGTTCAAAAGCTATCACCAGCAGAAATGGCGGAAAGAAGAAAGCAAGGATTGTGTTACTACTGTGATGAGAAATACTCCCCGGGGCATAAATGCAAGGAACCCAAATTCTTTCAGAGTGATGCAATTGATCACAGTTCATCTGAGGAAGCCCCACCATTTGAGGGACCAAAGAAGGAAGATGTGGAAAACCAGCCAAACAATGAGCTCCTAGCTACACCAGAAGAACCAGTTATCTCGTTCCATGCTTTGCTAGGAATTTCTTCTCCCCAAACTGTCAAAATCATAGGTCTTATTAAACATCGCCCTGTAGTAATCTTGATTGATAGTGGTAGTACGCATAACTTTATCCATGAAAGAGTCATCGAAGAAGTGCATTGTTTTGTTAGAGCAGTCTCTAATTTCCAGGTCCAGATTACTGATGGGGGGACAAGAAATGTGAAGGCCACTATGAAAATGTCAAACTTCAGATGGGGGATTATCACATAAAGACCCACATGTTTGCCATCAACATGGGTGGGTGTGACATTGTCTTGGGTGCTGAATGGCTCCGCACACTCGACCCAATCACAATGGATTTCCAGGAGTTATATATGAGCTTTAAGCAGAATGACCACACGCATACCCTCCACGGACTCCAAGCAGGTGCTCCTTCTATCATCAGCTCGCATAGGATGGAAAAGTTGTTAAAAAAGGGCCACCATGGAGTTATAGCCCAATTTAATGCCATCCAAGCCTTCGAGCCCACTTCTCTTCATATTCATCCTGAGATGCAATAGGTCTTAAACAACCATCTGCAGGTCTTTGACAAGCCTCAGGAGCTTCCACCCTCGAGAGGGGAACATAATCATAGCATTACTTTGGTCCCAGGGGCACAACCACGAAATGTGCACCCATATAGATATCCTTTTGCCCAAAAGAATGAAATTGAAAAAATCATCAAGGAACTCCTGGAAGCCGGTGTCATTTGTCTTAGCATTAGTCCTTATTCATTGCCTATGGTCATGGTGCTCATGAAAGATGGGGAATGGTGTATGTGTCCAGACTTCAAGGCTCTCAACAAGCTGACGGTCAAAGATAAATTTCCCATCCCGACTGTTGATGATTTGCTGGATGAACTAAATGGGGCTCAATTTTTTTCTAAGCTCGACCTTCGCCTGGGCTATCACCAAATTCACATGAAAGAAGTCAACATTCCAAAGACTGTTTTCTAAACTCATGAAGGCTATTATGAATTCCTGGTCATGCCATTTGGTCTTTGTAATGCCCCATCCATTTTTCACACCCTGGTGAATCACCTGCTCAAACCATATCTCAGAAAATTTGTCCTTGTTTTCTTTGATGACATCCTCATTTATAACCTCACCTGGGAAAAACATCTTCAGCACGTAGACCTGCTCTTGCAACTACTCCAAAAGCATAAATTATTTGTCAAATTGTCCAAGTGCTCTTTTGGCATGAAAGAAGTCAAGTATTTGTGCCACATTGTGGGGCGTGATGGTGTTAGGGTTGATCCCAAAAAGATCCAAGCAATGCAGGATTGGCCTCAACTAATGACCTTGAAGAGTTTGACAGGATTTTTGGGTCTCACCAACTACTATCACAAATTTTTCTACAATTGTGGTCACATTGCTAGACCCCTCACTCACCTTCTCAAGAAAAATTCATTCTTCTGGAATGATGAAGCACAAAAGGCATTTATAGCTCCCAAACATGCCATGTGTTCCACTCCCGTATTGGCACTACGTGACTTCACCAAATCTTTTGTGATTGAATGTGATGCTTCAGGTATGGGTATTGGGGCTATCTTAATGTAGGAAGGTCAACCCTTGGCCTTCACTAGCCAACAACTAAGTGGGACAAATTTGGGACAATCTACCTATGAGAAGGAGATGATGGCCATCTTACATGCAATGGATACCTGGCAACCATATTTATTGGGACGACATTTCAAAATCCGCACAAACCATGAAATCCTTAAATATTTTTTGGAGCAATGCCTATCCTTGCCACAACCAAATAAATGGCTAGCCAAAATGTTGGGATATGATTATGAGATAATTTACAAGAAAGGGTGTGAAAATGTCTTAGCGGATGCTTTATCACACCAATTTGAGGAGGAAAGCACCCTGCTAGCAATCTCTCTTCCCATTCCAGACTGGATTGAAGAGGCCCACAAGGAATTGTTTTCACATCCTTCGCTCTCCCAATTCATTAATAAATTGCAGATCCAAATTCCACAGCGGGCTACTCTTTGCAGGATGTGATTCTTTGCTACAAGGACAAAGTAGTGATATCACCACCATCCACCCTCGAAAGTCACATTTTGGCAGAGTTGCACTCATCTCCCACTACAGGCCATTCAGGCTTTCAGAAGAGTTATGCTCGCACTCGACGTTCATTCTTTTGGACAAGCATGAAAAAGGACATTCTTACTTTTGTAGCTGAGTGTGATGTGTATCAGCACCACAAAGGAGGAACAGACAAATCCCTAGGCACCATACAACCATTGCCCATCCCTGCCTCAATCTGGATGGAGGTTTCTATGGATTTCATTACTGGTCTTCCGAAGTAAGGCAAAAAGTCAGTCATCATGGTGGTTGTAGATAGACTTTCTAAGTATGCTCATTTTTGCGCCCTACCCCACCATTTTACACCTACTTTGGTGGGTCAATCTGTCATGGACTAGATCTTCAAATTTCATGGCATGCCCACTTCCATTGTGTCTGATCGTGACCCGATCTTCACCAGTAACTTTTGGCAGGAAATCTTCAGGCTACAAGGTACCCAACTACAACTCAGTACTTCCTATCATCCCCAAACTGATGGTCAAACTGAATCAGACAACAAATGTCTGGAGACCTACCTCGGATGTTTCACTTCAGAAAAGAAACATCTATGGGTACAGTGGTTACCTCTAGCCGAATGGTGGTATAATACTAACTATCATGCCACCACCAAGATTACTCCATATGAAGCAGTTGGTCTAGCCCCCCCTTTACCTACTTCTTATATCCAAGGATGCTCTAAGGTACAAGTAGTGGATCAACTCCTATAGAACCGTGCAACCATGCTTGCCCACCTCAAAGAGAATCTCTATCAAGCTCAAAATCGCATGAAGCAATAGATAGAGAAACATCGTTCAGAGCACAAATTTCAAGAAGGGGATTAGGTATTCTTGAGGCTGCAACCATATAAGCAAACAACACTCAAAGACAAGGGTTGTCAGAAATTATCTCCAAAATTCTACGCGTCGTATCAAATACTTCAGCACATCGAAGAAGTAGCCTACAAGCTAGCCTTGCCACCCACTGAAAAATCCATCCTGTCTTCCTGTCTCATGCCTCAAGAAAGTGGTTGGGAACAATTGCAGAATTCAAACTAGTCTACCGAAATTAGATGAAGAAGGTTCAAGCTGGCTCCAACCTGAACAGGTTCTTGACACACGAGAACGACACCTATGCAGCTATACGATCAAGGAAGTCCTTCTCAAGTGGAAAGACACCTATTCAAAGGATGCAACCTAGGAACTAGCCACTATTCTTCAGCATTTTCCGCAGCTTCAGCATTGAGGACAAGGCTATTTTTATGGGGGAGGGCATGTTAGGGTCCAACCCTAACCCCCTTATTTATGTAATAAGGTCGAGTCATAGTTATAGTTAGTTAAAGAGTTAATAAATCCCATATTAATAATTGTAAGTGGTTAACCCGCATTTAAAGAAGGGACCATGGTTAGTTGCAAATGGGCCATGGTATTAGATAGATGGTATTAATAAGAACCATGGTACTGACCCATGGTATTGCATGTATGAATCCTATATAAAGGATAGAGACTCCCCTTAAGGAGCATCGTGTCTTATTTTGTAATCGAGCCCAGCTCTATTGGAGGTCGCCCCCTCGAAGAGGCAAGTGAACATTGCTTTCCTTTCTGAATAATAAAATACATGTTGTTATTTCTCATTATTCCTTGTTCTAGGTATATTTCTTCTCATATTTGGTGTTCTGGTATCTTCTTGCAGGTCAAGAGCATAACATGGATCACCTCGCCTTGGAATTTTCCTTTGTTTTGTGGTTTGTAGGCACCTTTCCCTTACTTCAGATTCAAAGATCCAAAGTCTCCATTCTTCTATTTAAATTTCTACTCAATATTGTCAGTGTATCAAAAGGTGGCGTGAAGGGAGGAGATATCCGAGAACTCCATCTTGTCCTGGATATACTTTTGTAGATAGGCATGGTACTTGAGTATTAGATGCCGCTCAGAATCCTTGATACCCAACTTCGTGCGATGGGTATGAAAATTATTTGTGAACTTTGGCACATCTTGGTCCCTTCCATACTGCCCCTTGATGAAATCTCATAAAGAATTCCATGTGGGTGCAGTTGAAATTAGTGAGGGTTCCTCCTTGTCCTTCTTCTCACAGTAGGTTTCTCACCATTCCTTGTCATGGGGGGTGGCTTTGAGGAATGAAAAAGTAATCTTTTCTTGATTGGAAAAATCATGAACCGAAAAGTATCCTTCCAACAAATTTAACCATTTATCTATGGCATCTGCATCTGTCTAGCCTTCAAATATGGGGATATCAAAGTTGACTTGTAGCTTAAAGGGATTGGCACCTCTAAAGTGGTTGTTGCATGAAGATATGTCGCGTGTGGGTAGTAGCCAAAGGATCTGGGCAAGTTTATCCATCAACATGTTCCCCTGTTGCTCGAGGGCTTCCTCAAGCAATATTTTGAAAGAATTTGTTTCTCCCTCATCTTTATTTTCTTTTACCATGGGAGGTCATCAGGGTTTGCAAGGCTCATCTTGAAAAGGTTCAACTAGTTCAAGACCTAACTCCTTATACCTTGACTTTGTTGGGGACATGCAAAGAAAAACAGAGAAATATCATACTGCTCTATTACCACCGATCTAGACTTATGCAAGAACCCAATAGAAGACAAGTATAAACATAAACACATAGATGCAATAGAAATAAATCTTTATTTCATTAATATCAAAAACTGAAATATGCTTACAAGCAGAATTGAAATAAACTAGCTTGCGCAATGGTAGCTTATCTTTGAGAATAGAGGTGGCAAATACATGGCTCTGAACTGTATTATAATTAGGCTCATGGGCCCTTTTATTATTTAACAACAAGGGGAACCTTAAACAATCAAAAACCTAACTCGAGGAGATGGAACAACAAGAGCTTGTGGGCCCCACTGGGGTTAGTTGGCAACAAACTTCCTAGGGTCATAACTTTGGTCATATGATCTTCTTTTGGCATGTACGGTACCTCACTAGAAAGATATATCTGAGTACTATAGGATTTGCGGTGACCAAAAATTATTACGGACTTAAAAAAATGTCGTTTAGGGGGTCAAAATATCTCTAGAAGTCCAAGACCCAAAAAACTGCTAAAAATAGTAAACTGTGTTATAATCAAGGAAATTGATGAAACCGATTGGAGTTCTAGTGGAATAGGTAGGTGGCCACTAATATCCACCTGGATCATCTTCCCAACTGATTAAAGTTTGTCTCAACAGTCCCTCCCAAGCTCTATACTCTATTTATGTCATGAAACAAATCAATAGCTTTCACAGTTTCACCTCCTCAAGTCCTAGTAGTGTCTTGCCATATCTAGGCTAGAATATCTATTTATGAAGGTCCAATTTTTGTCTCTAAATGGAACTTCATTTTTCTAGATTGTGTTTCTCTCCCATAATGATGTTTTAAATCATCTTCCACCCATGACATTTCTCTCACTTCATGATAATTCTAATGGTAGGGAAAATCCGTCGAAGACGGGGGATTTTTTCTTGACAAGGAAAAGTGTCACTTCAAAATCATCCTTTTTTGGACTACAATTAATTCACAATTCCTTCCTAATACTTGGGAGCCTAAGTACTCTCTTTTTTCCAAGGAAAAAGGCATAATTTTATTAATGAAAATAAAATTACATGTTGTATTTGCAGATGACCAAGCATCACCAGGCCATTAGCTGATGATAAGCATAAACATACAATGTAAAAAAATGAACTAATATACAATCGATGAAAAAATAAGTTTTCCTCCCTTTTTTCTTCTCAAGCTTGCGCCATCCCCCCTGCGGTTGAGTGGTAGTGACAAGAGCAAGTAGGGACTCATCAGGTGTAAGAATATCTTTATCTAAGTCTAAATTGTCTAATGAGTGTGTCTTCTTGTACCTGCTAGGTTCCATTTATGCTGACATAACTATTGATGGAACCTGGTTGTTCTCTGATTCCATGGGTTCTTGTTCCCCCTAGGAATCTGGTGCCTGGTTTTCCTGAGTTCCCCTGGGAACCTGAGCAAACTCCTCCTATTTTTTTTGGCTTCTGGGCATATATTTTGAAGATTCCATGTTTGTCTGCAGATTCTACATCGAAAAGTTGTGTGTTCATAGTGAAGAGTCTGAGTCCAGTTCATCTGCTTGTGGATTAGCTGAATAATGGTTTGACAAATCTCTGTTGAGGTCCTCATCCACACAAATTCGAGCATCTATGTAGATCCTTTTAGCCAACCTTTGGGAATCCATCTTGAGATATTTCCCAATGTTGTTCCCAATACCAAAGAGAATGTGTTCATCCCATAAATGAAGAGGAGATTGCGCAGACGAATCCACACTGGCATTTTGGAGATGACCATGGTGTCTGCATTGGAAGTTGGGAACCATGGAGTGATGAAAAGTCTCGTCGATCCCCAGAACCATGGCCCCTCCTGCAGAATATAGTCTCTGGCCACTAGAGAAGGGAGTTCTACTATAAAAAATCCTTTTGAGCAAAGGTGTATTTCACAATAAAGGGACGAGTTGCTCAAAATCCAATAAAAAAGTACCTCAGGTTTTGACCAAAAACAGTTGAATTGAGAAATAATAGCTTGTGATTCAAAAGTGGCGCAATGCACATCCGCTTCAGTATCATCTATATTTAGTTTCGGGATTGAGTTCATTAGCTCCACCATGTATGGGCTAGAGACTAAACCTTCCTAAATTTTTTTTATTCTGTCATTGTTCTTTTCATTGCAGAATATTTTTAAACGAGGCGCCTCCATTCATTTGGTTCTTATTAACTTCTGAATATTTCGATTGCCGAGGGGCCTCCATTCATTTGGTTCTTATTTACTTCTGAATATTTCGATTTCCCCTGAAACCCTTACCTGCAATGGAAGGATTTTTGACAAACCCTGCTTCCCCCTTAATCTTAGGTTGAGGACAATGGTGGATGCCATTTGTATATCGTAATCCTATAGACCTGTAATGCCTCCATAAATCAGATTTTAATATGTGCTGGATATCCAGCTTTCTGCATGGTGGTTTGCTTCGGGAAAAAAATACTATCGGCTAGACTAATCCAGATTGAAAGGGAAAGCCCCTTTGGAGATTTTATATAAATTTGAAAACAGGAAGGGTTTACCCAGAATAGGGGGCCAACCTCCCTCATAATGCCTCCAATCCGTGCAACAGGGGGAAGATCAAGAGCTGTCGTGGTTTGGTCACGGCGGGGCATTTTGGGCCGGACAGAGCAAATGTTTGTCATCAAATAATCCGGGGCCACAACCCCAACTGCCCAGCCCATCGAACAGGTCAGCGGCTTCATGGGAGACCCCGGCTAGTGTTTCGAAGGGCATAGAATCAGACCGACCGCGACCACTGATTTTCTGGAAACCAAAACCACCAGGAGGAGGGGAGTACCATCGTTAGAGGAGGTAGGTGACTGCGGCAAGCAGATCATCCGACTGGCAACCACTTCCCGAACCGAAAACTCTGCTAGGAACCCCAGCAAAGCCCCCTACGACCTGCCTTGGGCAGACAAGAACCAAACCCCAAAACCTGGGCAGCTGCCGGAAATCACCCCTGCTTGATCCGTAGCCTGAGCACAAAGCCACATAAGGAGCGTAGCCTGCTTCAACTGTCAGGTCTCCAAAACCATCTGGATCTTCGAGCAACAAAGATCCCACGACAACCCAGTCGGTCGGTGAGAACAAACCATCGAAAGCTCTTCGGGTAAACCGAGAAGACTAGATGAGGATGATGTAACCACAAGGTACCAACCCCTCCATTGTCCCCATGAACCATTACCTTCATGATCACCCTTCGAGCCCTCCAAAGAACAGAGCATGGCGGCCACATCCAGAAACTCATTCTCATGAAGAAAAAACCCTAGATCCATTTTCTTCTTTTTCCAGAGCCTAACTACTCTCATGACAACTCCTATTATATTTTCAAATAAACAAATAAGTCAAATAATATTTATTCATAACAATATATTAATCTCCTATTATATTTTCAAATAAACAAATAAGTCAAATAATATTTATTCATAACAATATATTAATTTTTAGATTAGATCCATTTTCTTCTTTTTCCAGAGCCTAACTACTCTCATGACAACTCCTATTATATTTTCAAATAAACAAATAAGTCAAATAATATTTATTCATAACAATATATTAATTTTTACATTTGTCATTGAACTTTATTCTGGTCCCCAAAACCAATACTTCCACAATATTTATACATAAATATAAATAATAATAATAATTGCAAAAATATATGCAGCAAGACTATCATAAATGCCCAAATTTTTACAGAACTAGGTAAATATACCGAGGTGAATTCAAGAAGATTTTTTGCGCTCTAATCAATTCTATAATCCACATATGTTCCAACATTTCCTTTTGTTCTATTTTCTATTCCCAACTAAATGAAGTTGCATTTTCAGTGCACTACCCAATAGACCAAGTTGTAGTTTCAATGCATCACCATATAACACAAATCCTCAAGAGAGATCAAGGCTTCAAATGAATGTTACAAGGCTTAATCTAATATCAATTATCCTAGATAGACAAATACCTTTGTGCTCCTCAATACAACAACTTCTCAACTATAACATTGTTAGTACAGTGACATTTTAGTATACTTTTTCCAAATATACACACCTTGCATCAGTGATTCTCTGTTTCCTAGATAGACAAATAGCTTTGTGCTCCTCAATACAACAACTTCTCAACTATAACATTGCTAGTACAGTGACATTCTAGTATACTTTTTCCAAATATACACACCTTGCATCAGTGATTCTCTGTTTATGTTTTCATACACTTTGACCTCAAAAAGCTTGAATTTCTAATATGATACGTCTCTCCCACACAACATTATTAACCCTCAATATTTTGTGAAAATTAATAAGATATGATATTTGTCATAGAAAACAATAGGAATGGCAACATGATTTTCATAAAATATGGTAGAAATTTTTGGAAATCCGGGTTATAACTGTCAACCTTCAAAGTTTTGGGAGCCTAAAGGTTTTTTATGGTGCTAAATCCATTTCCACCATCAAAAACATGATTCAAGCACTGCTAATGTTAGACTTTGAAAAAAGTTGGATTCTCACAATTTTTAACTACACATGCAAAATTGATGCCTTGGTAGACAACGTCCATTCCAAGCCCTTCAGATTGTGTGTTTGGAGGGTTAGGTAGGTAGCATCAGTGTTGGAATTTGGATTCCTTTTTATCCGTGAGACTAAGTCATTACACTTCCCGTCAAGGAACATTATGTTCAAATTTTTTCCCTTCAAGAGTGGTGTTCTAATAAGAAATTAACCCTTCACCAATAAATATTTGATTTAAAAATTATCCTTCAATAACACAGCGAATTGCATATTTTGGGAATATTTTAGAATTTGATGGATAGAAGTATTTTTTTACCCTACTTTTATCTATCAAATTATTCCTTAAATCTATAATTGAGATAAACATAGCTAAACATAAATAAAACTGACACTTCATCTAAATTAAAAAATAATAAATAATTTGTAAAATTTACTTGGATACTATAATTTTGAACAACTTTACTTATATTGAGTTCATGCCTGTGTACATAACAATGTCAAACTTCTATAACTTCTATATGGCACATCCCTAGAGAAAATCGTTCATACTTTCAACAATAACAACAAATCCAAACAACATCAGAAACACAATATTTAAAAGCAAAAGTATTCCATTCTACAGAGTATTGACGCTACATAATCCCTTTGGAGAAAGGACTTTGTTCATGCCTTCAATAACAATAACAAATCCAAACAACAAAATAGACACGATATAGAAGAGACACAAAATTTAAAAGATGAAGGATTCAACACCACAGAGTATTCACGCTACATAATCCCCTTGGAGAAGGGACTCACTAATTACTAATTTCATATAAAACAAAGCACTAAAATCTTAGCTTTCGTCTAGGGCATGTAATGATCTTACATGATACAACTAGTCCAAATCCCATATGTTTTCCATGTGATAACACTTATAATAAATTAGGGTAACTTTATATATTTTGCGTTCTAGAGATAACCAAAAAGGAGAGATACAAATATAATACAAAATTCATATTAAAAATAATTTATATATACTAGTTTCATACAAAAATGAATCTCTCTTAAAAAAAATCCACATACCAAAATTTTAAATTTCTAATGTATTTATTCAAGACAAGACTTTAAATATTCAACATCATATAAATACCTATTACACTTCTAATAAAAAGACAGTGCACTTCGGAATGACTAACAATATTAAAGGTTTTAAATTTAAATATATTAAAGTTAATTAAACCCATACGAAAATTATGACTCTTTGTAAGTTCTTACATCAAAATTAGAAGCTTCTATAATAGTTCGATGGTTGGTATTTTTGAACCAATAAAAATTAATGAAAAATACAGCCGTGCCCTAAAACAATCCACATTATTATTGTCTAGTTAAACCTAATTCAAAAAGTCAAGCTCAAACATCCTTGAACCATATTTGTTATGTTCATGATGGCTCTTCTTCTCTAGTTACTTAAGTGCAAAGTGTTTTCTATCTCCTATTCCATTAAAAAATGTGTTATAGTACTTGAAAATGGATCATTACCAATGTGGAGATTATAGATTTGAGAAAACGTGTAGTGAAGGAACTAAAGAGTTTCAAGGATGGCATAGAAATATGCACATAAACTATGTTATCTTTGTATACTTTCTCAACAAGCTCTAACGCTGAATAGTGAAATATCTTTTCCCTTTCACTTTGTATAAATGCAATGACTATTTAGAAAAGGGATTTACAAGGATAGCTAAAGCTTTTTCAATTGATTTAGGCCTCTCAACATTATGAAGAGTAGTGCATATTATTTATTTTGGTCCTATGTTCGAATTTGAACAACAAAGGGAAATGCTAAAATCAAATAATCATTATCATAGTGTGATATATAGATCCACAACTTTTTCCATTTGTGCTGAGAGTTAGTCATGTTTCTTGAACCTATCCTCTTTTGGAGAGTAGCTACAAGATTTGGAACCAAGCATAAGTCCTCTCTGTTCTACTTCATGTCAGAGGTCAAAAGCTTATTGTATATTCACTTCTTCACAAAAAAGATTTATCAGAGTATCTGAAGAGTAAAAATGGGAACCATCCCCATGTCCATAATTTTAATTAAGAGTTGACATAGTTCCTACATTTTTCCCATCTAGAAAAGTCCATAGATGATCCCACTGAAAGTATAAGAATCTGGAAGCAGACCATTAACTACCATTTCCTTCCCCAGCCAGAGCCTACATTATGCCATCTTCCTTACAATGTCCATTTATTGTGATATTGTATATCACATAATTAGGAGACAAACCCTTCCTAATCATTTCCACTAATATCTAGTTTGATTCTTTGAGCATCTTCTTGCAAAGATCATTAATGATTTCATCATATGCAATAGCATCTGACTGGCGAGGCTCATGCACTATCCTATTAAGAAGTTTAAAAGCATCCTACATTCTATCTTTCTTACAATAGCCATTATTCAAAATGTTAAAGACAATAGTGTTGGGACTTATAAAGTGCACAAACCATTGAACAATAAGTAAAAGTGTTAGGACAAAGACCTTTCTGTTGCACTCATCCTGCAACTACAAGGTTCATTGCATATCACCCTCCTTAGAATGTTCAACGATCAAAGTGTTACAATTTTGTAAATTAGCAATAAGAACTTTGTCTAATAGTTCCCAAAACACATTCTCTGCCTCCTCAGTCATGGATTTCTTGCAGAGTCCCTGAATTAATAAATTGTAAACAAACATATTGGGTGTGAGGTCTCTTTCTACCATATTATCATGGAGGCCAAACTATTGAAGCATATTGTTACCTTTCTTGCAATATCCATAGATCAAAAAATCATAAGTGAGTTGTGGTTCTATACCTTTGTCAACCATCCAAGTGAATAAATCCTTAGCTTTGCTTGTTTCCTCTACCTTCTAAGCCTTCCATGAGCACAATGTACACATCTTTCCTTAGTACAAAACCTTTGTTTATCTCATTGAAGAAATCAATAGCTTGCTCAATGTACCCTTCTTTACAAAAATAATCTAGGGACACATTGTAGCGTTTATATAAACATTAATTTCAAACAATTTTGTTAAATTCTCCAAAAAATTTGAACTGCCACCAAAATCATCCCATGTTGCACCAACACACTAATTGCCATGTTACAAGCGGTGGCACAGGAAACCCAATTCTAGAATTTCTCAACAAAACCAATCACATAAATCAAAGTCTTTAAACTCTTATTTATCAAGATATAATTAATTAAGATAGAAGATGCCCCACTATACATATGCCCTATAGGTGCTAAGAATAATGGCTATAGATTCTAGAATTTATGGAGAGCCCATGTTTTTAAAATAGTCTAAAGTCATTTGGGGATTAGCTTGAAGCCCAATACTAACATGTGAGAAGCTCTACCCTTTTATTTGGGGTAAAGGTGATTTGTGTGGGGATGTTACTTCTATAAATATTTTTTTATGCAAAGCTACTAAATTTCCCATAGCAGGGACGCCTAAAGGAAACATATCGAAGCTAAAAAGGAATATAGACAATGATAATACTTACCTGTATTCAAATCAATGCAAACCCGTTCATTCCTTCTACTGCCACTAGGAAGCAACTAGGGATATGAGTTGATTGCCATAAACTCTGAAGAAGAGGGTATTAATACCCCCTTGGAGTTTGAATTGTTGGGTTAGGAGATATGTGGTTTCCAAGTCCAACACCCTTCACCCTAGTCCAGTTGGCAACTTGGCACCTGTAGGATAAGTAGGTACAATTTTAATATTTCATAAATGGCAGACTCATACCCCCTTGAGTTTGAACTGTGAGGTTAGGAGATACATGGTTTCTAGGTATGTGGTTTCCAAGTCCAACACCCTTCGCCCTAGTCCAGTTGGCAACTTGGCACCTGCAGGCTAAGTAAATACAATTTTAATATTTCATAAATGGCAGACTCATGGTGTGATGTCACCAAAACATAATTAAAGAAATGAAAAGAAGGCCTAAATCTTTAATTCATCGATTTGGATTTGAAGATCTAGTACAATTAGAGTTGAAAACCCTAAACTACACTTTCATTGTTGCACATGGGACATGAACCTGGCCCAATAATTGTACTCTTCAACTTGAGAAAAGTATATTCTTCCATTTGAAAAAAGTATTAATAATATTTAAAAAAAATAAACTGGCAAAATTACATTTTGCACGCAATACAATTTATTTATTAGATAAAGTATGCCATACAGCGTTGCCCGTAAAATTCCAACCCTGCCCAGCACACTAGCAGATTTACCAAAGTTGGTGGCAAGCACTGATAATGATTGATGAGGGCGACTTAATGAGTATTGTTTCCCTAATCTATCCTGAAGGAGACATGCGATCCTCAAGCAGACACGTAGTAGCCCGGAACCATCCGAAAGGGCAACTTGTATCACTGACACCTCCATTCGTGAAAGACCGGAACCATCCGAAAGGGCAGCTTGTATCACTGACACCTCCATTCCTGGAAGAAAGGTTAAAAGCAGAAAATAAAAAGGACAGGCGGGCCGCGGGACCATTGACCCTTACCGGGACCATTTACCTAATCGACCGTACCTGGACTGATGGCAATTGTCTATCCCTAAATTTCGGGTGAAATCTTTTCCTTACACGGTTTCTTCCGTGGTCCCTTTAGGGTTTCTCTCCTCTGCTAATAACGGATTGCTCATAAGCTATGTTTGGGTATTTTGCTTCTTCATATTCTGAGATTGCTTTGTGTTGGTCAAGATTAGATTTTAGACTTCATTACAGTGTTCTGCAACAGGGTTTTAGGGATTCCTAGCTTTCTACGGATGTCTCCCGAAACAAAACCTCTTCATTTCCAATCCTGGATTGAATATTGTAATAACGGTTTTATATGTCTGAAGTATTCTCTGTATCTATAATAGTTTTAGTTATTTTTTCGTGGATAATATTTGTGTGACAAGGAGAGAGAGCACGCCTGTGGACATTCATGGACATTCATGTAAAATACGGCCGTGACCTCTCTCGTTGTCACGCAAATGTTTTTCATGATATCTCTTTCAATGAAATGAGAAGCTAAAATTCGTGGAGCATAATTATTTGTAGTTATTTTGAGCGATTTCAGTATGCATGGTGATGACTACCTTTCAATGAAATGAGGAGCCAGAAGTCAAGGAGAAGTATAATTATCTGCAGTCATTTTGATCGTTCTCAATATACAAACTCATGACGGGCATTCTACTGGAGCCGAATATTCAAAAGGGTAGAAGCGTGCTTCACAGAAGGGAAATTTGCAGAAGACGACATTGTTTCACATTATTCGGGTAAGCTCTCATTCCACTTTATAATCTGCAATAAGAAATCTAAATTTCTATCGTCGAATAGGAACCCTCGTTGCTTAGTAAAACGCCCATTGGCCATCTTCATTTCTTGCTCTATTTGATTTATAGAATATCGAATTACAAATACGAAAGTGGCCCATGCATAAGATCCAGAAAGAGTAAGCAAAAACTTGAAAACCGGGCTACAAAAATAACCAGGATTCGAACAGTCTGAAGTGATTTCTTTCATTTTGCTTTGCACTGGTTACGATTTCATGTTTTCATGGATGGATGCATAACCCATGTTCACATTTAAAATACAAAATGAAAAACTCGTCCTGATCTACTTTTGAATCATAAGATGTTTTAATGTCCCTTACAAAATGTTTTCAATCGTATTCTACCACTAGTACGGAGCTGAGAGCTCCATGTCAATAGTGATAATCTGTATTGGCCAGACCTTATCAGTTCTGAAGTAGGACTGAATGTTTTAAACTTTTTCAAAGAGTCTATTGAACAATGTAATCTATAGTCAAGACTCAATACAGCCTTGGCAGAGCTGTTTCAGATGGTGTTTATTGTAGGTTAGTAAGGTAGGTCATGGTTGGGCAGACTGCAAGTCTTCATGGTTAGGTAAAGTCTTAGTTGGGCTGGTTGGGCAGCGTGCAAGTCTTCGTGGTTAGGTCAAGTCTTAGTTGGGGAGGGTCCAAGTCTTCGTGTTTAGGTAAAGTCTTAGTTGGGCAGGGAGCAAGTCTTCGTGGTTAGGCAAGTCTTAATTGGGTACGGTGAAGCTCTCTGGTTGCTTGTACCGTTGGAAACATATTATCAGATAAAAAGAAAGAAAAGCTTGTCTAGGTTGTAAACATTCATTGGGAAAAAAAGGGAAAGGCAAAAATACAATGTAATTTGTTTTGGTTAGGGGTTAGGTAAAAACATTTTGTTAGTAAAACGAAAGGAAAGCAAAAAAGGTACGATGCAGTTTGTGAGAATTATTCAGTAAAATTTATTTAACAATGTTTTAAATTTCATTTAAATGGAAATAAAAAAAAATGTTTATTCTTTTTAAGATTATAAGTTTTGCTGTTTGTGAGAATTATTCAATAAAATTTATTTAACAAATTTTTTAATTTCATTTAAATGGAAATAAAAAAAAAAAAAAAAATGTTTATTCTTTTTCAGATTAAAAGTTTTGCTCATGATGTCATTTTTTATATTTTTAATAGGTAGGAAATTAAGTAATTTAAATATTAAAAGTGAAAATATTAAATCATATTGATTTTCAATAGTGTATGGAAAATTATAAAAAGAATGTTGGAGTTATAAGGATTGAGAGTATATTATATGGAATTGTTATTTCTAATCAATTTAAAGTGTTTTAAATTGAAATTTTAAACTATGTCCATGGTTATAATTCTATTTAATTCTATTTAATGTAAATAAGAATGATGTTTATAATAAGTTTTGATCATAATTTCATTTTTATTTTTATATTTTAATAGGTAGGAAATTAAAGTATTTATATTAAATTATAAATATTTTCAAAAGTGTCTTAGAAAACTAGATAAAATAATGTAATAATTGTTATTTATAACAATTTAATTTTTATAAATTGACATTATTTTTAATTTTTTGAATAAAAATTTGATTTAATTTTGTCTTTTTAAATAAATAAATATTTTTTTTGGCTAGAAAAAGGAGGTTAATTATTTTCATCAAAATTCAAAACAAAATTACATTTTGTATATGTTGTAACACATTAGAGATATACACCTCACTTTCCTTATGGATTTATAATAAAATACCCAAAAGAACCATACAAACCATGCAAAGGCAAAACTGCGTTGAAAACAGACCAGAGGGGAGTTGAGCAGGGCCCAAACAACCGAAGGAGACCACGCATAGGAAAAGAGCCCAGTGGCAGACGACCAACATTTACATGATGGGTCATAAAAAATAGTTGCAAACCTTTTATAAAAAAAACACCATTACTAAGAGTAGTCCTGAGAAAAATAATAAACAAGCCATAGGTTTCCCTAATAGCCCATATGTCTTACCCAAATTCGAGCATAAAAAAAGCAAGGCCGTCAAGCCCATCAAAACCAACAACAACCCATGAGTGAGCACTAGCAAACACAACACCGAAGAAGGGACCCTGATAGCAGTAGCGCGAAAACAAGGTGACGATAAATCCCAAGAGGATCCTAGGACTAGGAGTAAAAGCACAAATGACAGTAGAGAAACCCTGGCAAAAGAAAAACTTGAGCACACACCACAATGCAGGGAGAACACCCATGAATGGCAATGTCAACAACCCTAATAAAAGGAGAAGATCCTGACAACTTGGATTCAATAGAGCCATGAACCAAGGGGGCTAGGGGGCTAGGGTTTCAGTCATCCCACACCAAAATATTCGAGCATAAAAAAAGCAAGGCCGTCAAGCCCATCAAAACCAACAACAACCCATGAGTGAGCACTAGCAAACACAACACCGAAGAAGGGACCCTGATAGCAGTAGCGCGAAAACAAGGTGACGATAAATCCCAAGAGGATCCTAGGACTAGGAGTAAAAGCACAAATGACAGTAGAGAAACCCTGGCAAAAGAAAAACTTGAGCACACACCACAATGCAGGGAGAACACCCATGAATGGCAATGTCAACAACCCTAATAAAAGGAGAAGATCCTGACAACTTGGATTCAATAGAGCCATGAACCAAGGGGGCTAGGGGGCTAGGGTTTCAGTCATCCCACACCAAAATAAATAATTTATTAAATAAGATAAACAATTTTTTTTATATAATTTAAAAAAATAAAAATTAAAAATAAAAAATTAAAATTTAATATATAATTTTGATATAAGATTAACATTAATAGATAAAAGAAATTAAATATTTTGAATGGTTTAAAATAATTTTATTTCAATATTTCAATTAATAAAAAGATTCTTAAATTATTCTAACCGTTTTTATATTATAAATATCTTATATATATATATATATATATATATATATATATATATATATATATATATAATTTTAATATTTTGTTACTCAATACATATCCTTTATCATTTTATAATTTTTTTTATACACATTATTTGGGTCAGTTAATCATTTATATATGATGAAGTTGTTATATATATATATATATATATATATATATATATATATATATATATATATATATATATATATGTATGTTAATCAATACATATCCTTTATTTTTATAAATTTTTAATTTGTTTTTTTTATACAGATTATTTGGGTCACTAGATTATTTATATATGATGAAATTGTTATTTTTTAATCAATTTATTTTAAATATTTTTTAAATCTTAAATTATAATTTGTTTTTGTTAAGTTTCATAGGTCCTCTTTTTTCTATTCATCTATAAGCAAATTTACACCACATAGATTGGCTAGATGGCCTCAACTTGGCTATTGGGAAACCAAGTCTGTTTTCCACCTATCCGCATTGTATGCCATCCAAAAACAAAAAAGTTCCAGTCTTGCTATCCAAACTATATTTGTCTATGTTTCATGACCAGACATAAGATTTCTATCTATACATATACTTGCATAATGAAAAGTAAAAGTTATCTACATATAAAACAAAATTAAACAAGGGAGATTAACTATCCATTCTTCTCCTCCGAGGCCGATTCCACAGGCGCAAGGCCTTTGACATTTGATCTAGGCATCAGAGATAGTTCCAGGATACATGGGATATGCCTCTATATTCTGCCCAACCTAATATCTTGCTTACGGAGTTGAAATTGAATTTTTTGGAATTCTTGTTTGTAGCTTGACATACCTCGAAGAGAAACAATCATACCCACTGAGATCTACTCCATAGCCTTTCTCAGCAGGCTTTTCATTAACCAATAGAGGTATAAGGTCTGTTTGAATTACGTTATCCTCCTTCTAATGTTGCCACGGTCCGGGACAAGGGACCTCCAGTCTTCCATGTCCTCCTAAGTCTCGTTGCCCTACTCAATTTCCTCTTTCCATTCCTCTAAGATTTTCTAAATGCCTTCACTAGTACCTTCGTGGTACACCTTGGCAACTTCGCTGATAATTTTTTCTATCGATTTTCTCCCCCTACGAGACTCGAACATGCTCGGGTCCTTTTCATTTCTGGGCACCTAGGCCTGTCTACCACAGCCATGGCTTTTCGTTGGTCAAGCCATGGTGGAGATGCCCAAAACCTATTCAGAGCAACAATTCGTTAACCAAAAATAATTCAACATAGTATGGCAAAGCTCCCATCCCTGAGTTGAGTTACCAATGCATTCCTCCCCTTTCCCTTTGATTTCTGTTTGAATTGCGTTATCCTGCCTCTGGTGTTGCCAAGGTTTAGGACAAGGGACCTCCAATCTTCCATGTCCTTAGTCTCACTACCCTTCTTAATTTCCTCTTCCCATTCCTCTAAAATTTTCTGAATGCCTTCATCAATACCTTCATGGTATGCCTCAGCAGCTTCACTGATAAGTTTTTCTACAGATTTTCTCCTCCTGTGAGGATTGAACATGCTCGGGTCGTTTTTCATTTCTGGGCACCTGGGCCCATCTACCATGACCACGACTTTTCCCTGGTCAAGCCATGGTGGAGATGACCAAAACCTGTTCAGAGCAGCAATTCGTTAACCAAAAAAAATTCAACATAGTATGACAATGCTCCCATCCCTGAGTTGAGTTACCAATGCACTCCTCCCCTTTCCCTTTGATTTTGGTACCAGAGCCTTCATGGTCACAGGTCCAATCCCCAGGAGGGACCAATCTCTAACCATAAGCACTGAGCCCACATCTCCAAACCCATCTCCTCACGATCGCAGGTGGGTTATCTTCCCCTTGCCATGACCAAGCTAGTGAGTTCTGTCGCTTACCAGCAGTAGGCCAGCCATGATTATCAAACCCTTTCTCCTCTGCCCAAGATACAGGTGCATAGCCTCTGGCATTTTCTTGTCTGACTTCCCACCTAAGAGTCCTACCAGTTCCTTCTCCACAAGAATTTCTAACTATATCCCAACATTCTCATTGGCTTTGGCAATAGGGAGCCTCTCCTAGTCAACAACTTAACTGGTCCCTTCTTCCCTCAACACCTGGCTCATAGATTCTACTGACATGACCCCTATCGACATCCCCACTCAACCCTTGGCCGACAGTTCCAAGGGACCCCATGCCAAACAACGAAAGTTCAAAATAGAGGGAGGCTAAGGCAATACCTGACAAAATCAGAGCATAGACATAGAACCAATTTATTACAACCAGACACCACCCCCAATTCCACCAACAATTCTCGCCTTCCCAATTAACATTCCTAATTTCCTCACTCTCCCACCAGCAGAAACCCAACCAGGTCAACATTACAATGGAAGAGATGAGCCGAAAAAACATACTCGTGGAGATTTGCACAATGTCTGTGAGCTTAAGGGTAAGGATGGCATCGCCCGACCCTTTCAATGCACTAGCTCCCTCGTTTGTGAATAAACACACCAACATTACCCATTTATCTATCCTTTGATCCATTAAGACCTGCTCCTTCACCACCTTCGTTGACACCTTTCCTACCACCCTTGCATGCAATCATGCCAAGGGCCACCATACCCATCGCGTCGAGCATGTGGGGGGTGGTGGTACAATCCTCTGGGTTACTCTTCATTACTCCCCACCTATTTTCCCAACCACCGGCTCACACCCCGATCGGGGTCTTGTTCTTCTGTGAGACCATGTTGTTGCCTCTTCCTATGGTATTATTCTAGGATTTTCACCAGGGTTCTATATCTATCATCCCAGGGGTGGACCAGACATGGCTTTTCCATCGAGCCATTTTGATGATTACATCCCCAGTTGGCCAGAAACTCTGCCCCTTTATTCCCTTCTCTCCTAACATGTGTGACCATAATGTAATCAAACTTTTGTATTAGCTCACCAATCTCTTGTATAAGTCTAGTTTTCCTCCAACTTTGGTTGAGCTTATCCCATTTGGTGCCATTGTTCAACTTTGTCAGAGTGTTTGTGAGCAAACTTGAGTCACCTTCCACCACTAGGTTTCGATACCCAATTCAGACATCTATTTGAAGTCCTTGCCTCGCTGCAGCGAAATTTGCCTCATTGTTACTTGCTATCACAGAGAAGTCAACATATACTAGCCGAGTGTTGGCCTGGACATCAGAGAAGAGGCCACCTATGCCTGCCAGTCCCGGATTACCTTTTGAGGCCCCATCGAAATTGAGTTTTATGAATCCCTCCCCCGGGGTAGTGAAGTGTGCCAGGGATGTCATTCCTACCCGAATTTTTTTCCAGGCATTAGGGGCTATCATTTCAGTGATACGTTAAGAGTTTGTAAAATTTGAGCTTCCTGAGGGGGTACATGCCAATCTTCTTGGGGCCATTGTTCTGCTAAAATCGTTTCCCTAATGTTCTGGATTATTCTTTCCCATACCTGCTCTTGATTTTAGGATTTATTTTTAAAGACCTTGTGATTTCCCTCCTTCCATATGGCCCATAAATTTAACCCTAGTCCCCACGCTCAATTTAACACCAGGCTGGAGAAGATATGGCTTTTCCAAAAGAGAATTGTTTCCTTAATATTAATGGGATATCGATCCATTTTTCCAAAAACTCCTTGCATTTTCTTCCATTTCTGTTCTGAAAATGGGCGTGTGTTAAGCATATGATCTAAATCTTCCCTGTGTTGGTGGCAAAGCCAGCAGAAGGAGGGTCCCTCAAAACCCCTTTTCAGTTTGAAGGTCATATGCTTCTTTTATGGTGAAGGTTCCTTTTGGAGTATGCCTCCATCTCAAGAAATCAGGATCATTTCGAACCGTTAATTGTCTCGATCTCAGTTCTTTGTCTAGCCATGTCCATTGCTCATCCCAATCGCATGGCACCAATATTCCTTCTTTTTCCATCATCCCCAACCTCCCACTCCTTGTTCTTCTTTCAAGAATTTCTCTACCAATTGTATATTCCTAGATTCTCTAGTGTATATATATATATCTATATATCCTTAGGTCTTTCCTTTCTATCATTCGTTTTCTTTGTTTCCAAGAGTCCCGCTAAAATCTTGTTGTTTTTCCATTACGGATTTCCTAGAAGGCGTGTTGGTTGATGAGGTTCCTATTTTGAGTTGCCAGATTCCAAACTATTGATCCTCTAGGGGGGTCTCTGTATCGTAGAATATTCTCAGTTCTCTCAAGCATGTTATATTTTCTTGTCCATATTTGCTTCCAGAGATCCCTCCCACCTCCTATCCATCTCCACCATAATTTTGCACCCATTACTTGATTTAGAGTATATGGATCTCTGAGGCCTAACCCTCCTTCCATTTTCCTTTTAACTAGGCACTTCCACGATACCAAGGCCTATTTTCTAACCTATTGAGCCCCTCCCCACAATTTTTTTTTTTAAATGTCTACCATTTTGGAGCTCACCTGTTTAGGGGCTTCCATACCAGATAGTTGATAAATGGGTATCAACTGCAACACTGCTTTAAGAAGAAATTGTCCTGCCTATTAAGTTGAGGAATTTGAAAGCCCAACTGCTAAACTTTCCCTAAATCTTTTGGATGATCTACTACGAGAAGGGTGACTTTAGGGAATTGTCAGATAGGGGCATTCCTAGATATTTGGACGAGAGGTTCCCTGTGCTAAATCCCAAGATCGTAGAAAGGTAGGTTCTGGCATTCACTTGAGTATTAAAAAAGAAAATACAGGATTTGTAATTATTTCTCTCTGTCCTAGAGGTTGGCATGAAGGTATTGAGTATTTTGTTTATTCTTCAAGCTTCTGTTAGGGATACCTGGCAGAAGAGCATCCTGTCATTGAAAAATATTTGGTGAGTGATGGCTAGGTCATTACTCCAAATCCTCAGGCCCCTAAGCCTAGATTCATGGACCTCATTCTTAATCAAATGACCCAGCCCTCCCACAACAATAATGAAGAGAAAGGTAGATATTGGATCTCCCTGCCTTAAGCCACAGGTTGGTTTAAAAGTGGGGGTAGGAATCTCATTCAGCAAGATAAAGATAAGAGGGGAGGAGATCATGGCATAAATCTAGTTTATCCATCTTTGATCGAAGCCATATGCTTTGAGGATACCGTTCAGGTATGCCCAACTTAGCCTATCATAAGCCTTGGATAGGTCCAACTTAATCATCACTCATGGGAGATTTCTCACCTTTAGAGAGTCCATTATTTCTTGGGAGGTTATGAACCCATCCAGGATTTGTCTACCTTCTACAAATCCTGTTTTCTCTCAGGAAACGAGGTTCAACAGAAGGGGTTTTAAGTGTTTTACAATGAGCGTAGCAATGATTTTGTAAATAACATTACACAAAGCAATAGGTTGGAACCCTTGTGGTTCTTCATATTTCAAAGTTTTGGGAATAAGAGCAATAAAAGTAGAGTTCAAGCTCAAGCATACCTTTTGATTGTGTCATGATTCCTCTACCACCTCTAGAATGTCCCTTCCCATGAATTTCCAGGTGGCTTGAAAGAATTCTGCTTTGAACCCATCCAGGTCTGGAGCCTTATTTTTTTGCATTCTCTTGACAATCTCTTCCCCCTGTTCCATTGTGGCGGTTCTCATTAGGGCTAGATTCTGATCCCGAGTTACCAGATGGGGAATATTATGTGTGATGCTTTGTATGGATTCCATTATGTTCTCTTGTGTTTCAGCGAGGAGGTCTTTGAAATGGTTCACAATAAGCTCATCAATTTCTTCATGTTGCACTTTGTGATTCCCCTCCTCATCTTTCAAGGAGTAGATTCTATTGTGTTGCCTGTGTTGAACCATGGCTTTATGGAAAAATCAAGTGTTGCATTCGCCTTCATGCAACCAATTTAGCCTTGATTTATGTTTCCAAAGTATCTCTTCCTAGTTTCTTCTTTCCCCCAACTGGTTTATTGACAGTCCTTCTTCTTTTATAAGAGTTTCAGTTCTCCTTTCCTGTATGATTTGTGGCTCCATCTCCATCATACGTTTATTGATATGGCGTTGAACATTGATAATACGTCCAAAGTCTTCTTTGTTCCATTTCCTACTTTGTTCCATTTCCTAATTTTCTTTTTTAATTCCTTAAGTTTAAGTTGGAAAGTATGCATACAGTTCTGCCCTTGTTGCTCGCTCGTCTTCCATCATTACTCTATTCTTTTTAGGAAGCTTGGGTCTCTTAATGAGAAGGCTTCAAATCTAAAGGGTCAAATCTTAGGTCGCACTTTCAAATCTACCTCCAATCTTATAGACCAATGATCCGAGCCCATACATGTGAGGATCGAGGCTTCCATGAAGATATCTCTTCTTATGGCTTGTTCTAAGATTAGATATCTATCCAGGCATGAAGCCATTTGGTGATTTCCTACCCTTTTATTATTCCAAGTATGTACTCCATTAATTGTTGGAAGGTCCACTAGGTGGAGTTCTGAAATAAGGTCTCCAAAGGCTTCCATATTAGCGTCCATTCTTCTCATTCCTCCCTTCTTCTCAACTAGAGAGGTAATCATGTTGCCTACCACCCATAGGTATTTTGGGCATACATTTCTCACTTTTGCAAGGTTTTGGAGGAATGTTCCTCTTTCCCCTAGGGTGTGAGGTCCGTAAACCCATGTAAGCAACACCCATTTTTTGGATTCAATATTTCAGAAATTACCTAATAGTTTTATTGGGAGGCTAACCCATTACTCAAAAGAAACCTTATCAGGGTTCCATATGATCGATAGCCCTCCCGCACTACCATTTGCATCCTAAGCCATGACTTGATACTGGGGTTTAAAATTTTCCAAAATCCCTTTCGACTTTCTTTCACTAGTTTTAGTTTCCTATATTATCATGATGTTTGGCTTGTCTCTCTTCAATCTCTCTTTGAGGTACCTCTGTTTTCCTCTGCTATTGAGGCTTGTTATATTCCATGATGTAATGATCATTTCAACAGTTTGGGGGGTTGTTCAAATACCTCTGACAATGGAAATACCCTTCCAGAATTTACTAATAGCTCTTGAACCTTCTGTATGGATTTGTTCAATGTTCTTCTTCCCTGTTTCTTTCCTCCTTTCCCTTGAGTTTGTGGTTCTTGCCTTTGGCCGACTTGGGAACCCAGATGTTCTGGTTCGACTATGATAATTGAACCCTGTTTCACTTTGCATTGTTGGAAGGTTTCCTCATAGAGTTTCTTCTAATCTTCTGGAATGAAGCGTTCATCCAGGTGCCTACATACTTGCAATAAGCACTTCATCACTTGTTCTTCGACACTGAGGTCCTCCTTTGGGTTATCAATCTCCATTCGGTTCTGCTCTACCATTAGCATAGGAATCTCCTTTCCTGGGGTTTTTACTACCTCCTTTCTCTTTGACTTATTTCCTTATGGGTCCCTTTTTGGCAGGCTTTCAGTCTCCATGGAAGTGTTGGCGATTATCTCACCCATTTCCTCTTCCTCAAGAACTGCAAACCGATTCTAGGCTCGTTGCTCTTTTTCATTTTGGCTTTCTCTCTAGTTTCTTGTCTGTCTCTGATTCCTTTTCCTCTTGTGTACCTCCTAGAATCCTTCCCCATCTTCTCTTGCCATCGTTTCCCCTGTTCATTTCTTTGCGATGGGGTTTTCATTCTGATTTAGTGGGCAGGCTTGGTAGAAATGACCATATTCATGGAAACAACGACATCTAAAAGGGATGTGCTGATAGTCGAGGGGTTGCTACTCTAGTTCTATGAAGTTTGTAAGCAGTTCAGTGATGTTCATGTATACAAATATTCTGGCGTAAGAGGTGTACCTTCCTTTTTGCGTAGAGTCTGCAACTTTGACAAAGTTTCCAATAGAATTACCAATCCCTTCCAAGATTTTTGGATCCTAGAAATCCATTGGTAAACAAAAAATCAGAACCCACACTGGGGCTGCCAGTAGATTTTCCTTGTCTGAGTTATAAAATTTCTCCCAATGTCTGATGAAGAGTCCTACATTGTTAAATAAATAGGGCCCATGCTCAAAAGCCCTCTCCTTGTCTTATAGGTTAGAAAAAATCATTGTAAAAAACCCTTCCACCCCTAGCTTGAGATCAATGTGACCCTTCGGCTGCCACTGTTGTTGAATCCATTTGATCAGTTCCTTCTATGTTGGCCAAGACACTATAAATTTGCATATAAGGGCATGATCCTTCGTGTATTTTCGATATTCCTCCAACTTATTATTTGGTATAAAACAACTTGGTTTCTTCACCGCCCTTGGTAGACATTTACCTCCCAGTACCGCTTTCCATTTAGCTCCCGAGACCAGAGTTCCTTTTCCATGGTCGTCATTGCTACCAACTGCACTGTGCTGGTTGGATTCCCTTACTACGATATTCTGGTAGGAGGGGATCTCTACCCCCTGCCATTCCACTCATGGCCCCTGTCAACAAGTCTACCGTAAGAAAATTTTGCAATCCTTTCTCAATCTACTATGTCTGCAGGGTTGTTAGTGCGGACCCATTGAAACTCTAACTGTTCGCTCTACCATCGTCAAGAGCCCTCTAACACATTTATTAGTATTTTATTTATTTTCAAGTGTTTTAAGTTATTTCATTTTTTTCTAAGTTAAAAATTTTATTACAAAAAAATGTATAGAGATTACATGTTTGAGAAATTAGCCAACTAGGTATAAGATTAAATCAAAATTAAAAGATATTGGAAAGCACAAACTTGTAGCAAGTAAGACCATTTACCATTGTGATGGAAACCAAATGCCCTCCTGAATGGTTTATCGCGTCAAAAAGACATAGAAACAACAACAACAACAAAAAGTCCCAAAATGATCTAAATCACATGGGAAGATTGAACAAAGCCAAGAATTACTTACTGAGGTTCTCCATGCAATGTTTGAGCTCAAGAGGATATTCCCATACCATTGGTATTGGTTTGTAGTAATCGTTGACATCTAACAAAGAGTTCTCAGTTGGTAGAGAGTGCCCAACTAGTGAATGATGCATTGCTGGCAATGATTGTTCAACTGGTTGTTGGTTCATTACTAGCTAAGGATGGGTGATGTTGCCTTGGCCTCTTGTAGCATCTCCCTGGCAACCATACATTCAAGGATCCATTAGAATGTTCTCCTTGGTATTGCGCTGTTACTATGACTTGGAAGAAGAGAAACCCTCAGTGCTTTGAGGATGTTGTCAATTAGTTTTGGTAGCTTTCAAAGTAGAATCCTTGGGGATTTGAGAAGAGGAGTTGGTTGTAGATGAGGAAGTACAATGGAATTGAAGCGCCAGAGTGCTAGCAATGGCTCGCAAAGCTACCCATGCAGAACGAAAGTCAAAATCCAAATCCCAAACATGTCCCCTCCAACACCACAATGGCATCCACTTGGTCTCAAAGGTGTCGACCCAGTAGATTCTGAGGAGCCTACACATTGTCACCAATGATTCCAATCTCCTGGGCTTCTAGGTGTACAACTAAATGTTGGTAAGGATGTGGGATACTCTCATTGAATTGATCAATGTTCGAATTATGCCAAAGGGGAGAGATGACCTGCCTCTTCCTCCGCTTCCCCTATGTGGTCTACCATGTTCCCTCACCAAAGTAGTGATGAAGGGATGCTATAACTAACCCCTTTGTCTTTTGTTTCCCTTAGCCATTTGTAGCCAACACTTCTTCCTTCTTATGCCCCTACTTTTGGGATTCTTAACATTTTGCACAAGTCTATACTACCATTATGTGGACGTCTCTACAACTAGAACAAGGACCATAAATGCTAATGAGAGAGGGAGCTTTCCACCATTGCAATCTCTACGGTTGTGAACAAACAAGGGAACGGTAAGCCCAAAGCACCACCAATCCATCAAAGTAAATACTCTAAACACCTATGAGAAAATTATTTCAATTATTATTATACAAATTATAAATATAGATTTTTTTATTTTTATTTTTATTTTTTTTCTATAATACATGTTACATTTTATTTTACAAAATATAGTATATTTTCTAATTTACAATGTTAAAAAATATCCTTAATATTTGAAAATAATTTTATTTTTTTAACAAATAATCAAATAAAATAATAAACCATTTCATTTCATTTTATTATTATATATATATATAATTAATTTTGAATTACTTCTATTTAAATATTTCAATTAATGACACGGTTCTTAAATTATGGTAACCATTTTTATATTACAAATACCGTTCGTATATAGAAATTTCTATATAATCATTGTATTTTGTTACTAAATACACATCCTTTATCATTTTTATAAATTTATATGTGTTTCCCCTTTTGACATTGTATATATGTTTGAAACCTTTAATATTATTCATCTAACATATTAATTTTGTAGGTTGATTAATTATTTAATTTGAATGAAGATTTTAAAATTTATAACCATTATATAATTTCCCACAAGAAAACCAAACTACTTCCCAAAGCATCCCCGTGTTTGTGTGGAGTGGTCTAGATACATCCAAAATATATATAAATTTTGAATACCTTGAATGCAACACACTTTCTGAGTAAGATTGGGAGGAAACATGATTAGCATAGAATTGGTTCAGATTATATTTATTAAAAAATATGTATAAATAAATGTTTAATATTATTTATTTTGTTTAAAATATGTATAAATAAATGTTTAATATTTTTTTTTATAATAAAGTTTAATATTAGTCGAATTATACAATTTAAATGATGGGTAAATATTAATAGGTGTTAATTTATAATAGGCATCGAATTACTTATTTTATGATACATTTCACATTGATTTTTAACCAAGTAGATTCATCTCATATTATTTTGAAGATTCTTAATCTATAAATAGTCTTGGTTACAATATTATGGACCAATACTTTGGCTTATCAACATTATATGCCAAAAAACCCATAAATTATTTCATAGAACACTTGTTCATGTAATATTTCTTCTTAATTAATCAATTTAATTAAAAAAACATAACTATTTTGAAAATAAACTTCAATCTATATGAATATAATTAAATTCTTACCATACAACTAATAATTATTAACAATTAAATTGAAATTTATATATAACAAAATAAATCTATGTTTACTAGATTTATAAATCCATGTTAAATATATGTAGACATAGAATTTATAAAGATATCTCTCCCACCTAAATGGTAAGAGAATGGATACTTGCAAGAAAATTATTATTAATGCAATAATTGTTGCACTCCTTGTTAATGGCAGTGTTGATCCAACGCTCAATGTGTTTCGTGACATGTGCTTAACACTAGCGATGTGTCTGTTCACTAACACCTGCGGGTTTTAGTGTAACAGTAATCTTGTCTTCAACAATAATATCTTGATACTTCAACACTGGTAACCCTGATTTTTTTTTGTGCAACATGGCCCAACGAATTCTTTTGCTCCACAAGCAGAATGATTCATTGACTTTCTTTTCATATCTTTTGACTTGATTTCCACATATCCCGAGGTTTTCAGTGGTCTTCGAAATAGCCCATGATGAGATCGATTTAGGTTGGGATAAAGATGTGATGGGATAAGTTAAGAATTCGGTTGGTTTTTAACGTCTAAATAAATACCGTGCACAATTTTATGAATTCGGATGGAAACGTCTGAATATCGTGCACAATTATATGAATTCGAAATTATGGCTGTGTATGATGACCACATTTATGCATGAAAAGTGGTTTATGCAAGTATAATTTGGTTTCTCCACCTCTAGCGCATGAAAATGTGTCAGTGCCCTGGATTTATGTCATTTTGCAATGTTTAGATGTTTCCCAGTCAGATTTAGGTTGGAGTATTTCTTACCGAATTTAATTCTGCAGTGTAAATAAGTTTCCCACTTGGATCTAGGTTGAGTGTTTCCTCACCGGATGTCAACCCCCGGATGTGACGATAGGCTCCTGTAGTTTCATAAATTGCCAAGTTACATTATAATTATGCACATAAGCTTGAAAATAGTTGTGGTAATTCTGTGTAGATATTTTCCACGGATTTTTAATATTTTTGAATTTAATGGGGTATTCTTAAAATCTGTAATCTACATAAGTTAAGTTTAGCAGTTTCTCAGTTGGATCATGGAATTAGTCCATTGTATTTTCAGAATCTGGAATGGACATAAAGTCAGCACTTTCTCACTTGGATCATGCACTTAGTCTATTTGATGCATTTAGATGGTTAGAATGGCTTTCAAGAGTTGGGAAACCATTTCAATGGTTTCATCATTCCCGGGATATTTGGAATTGTATGGGAAAGTTCTCTTTTAAGCGGGAGCTGAAATAGGAGCTTGGGAAAGTTGCTGGAGCTTTGAACACTGTTTTTTTGGTGTTCCGCATTCCCTGGGGTTGGGGAATACAAAACCTGTAGAGAAATATGCTAAAATCTTAGTAAGAAGAAAGGCCAAAGACATCCTTAACACCGATATCCTTAATTGAGAAACTGGAGAAATCTCTTGATGGGTTAAGGAAGTGTGTGGCACCTCGATATAAGGGCGATATCTGGGATGTCATGCTGAGGAGTATTTCTTTTGTTGTTTATGTATATATATCCTAGAAGATTGTGTGTGCATATTGTATGTGGTAGTCAATGCTTAAACATTAGAGTTACTTTACTTTTCCTCATAGGAATAACTAGAGAAACATATGTAAAATTGTCCCTTTGTATTTTTAAGCTAGATTGTTTCAAAGACTCGTCATATGTCATAATGAACTTGAGATTTTAGTATTTTATATATATAAAAGGGAGAGACTCAAGGAGGGAGAGAAAGAGAACCCAAAGAATATATTTATATATAAGAGATTATATATTTATTATTTATATATTTAAATTGATTTTAATATTTGAATATTTTGATTCAATATTAATTTTGATTATTATATAAATTATATAATTAAAAAAATATTTTTAATTTTTATATTTTTAATTTTTTATTAGATAATATTACCGCTCTGGATTAGTAATTTCATGTAGATTTTGCAGAAACTTCTAGCCATTCCCAACACCTGTACTCAAGTTCCCAACATTCCCACTTTACAAAACCCGACACCTGTACCCAAATTCCCAATATCACTCTCATACCATGTTAATTTTTTTTTTTACACCAAAATTTATAAACATTATTAAACTTCCAAACCCTTACCATTATTTCTAATAAAAAATTATTACCATTTCCGACCCTGACGTTGGAGTCACGATTGTCATTACACCAAAACCCTCAGGTATTAGTAAATAGACACGTCGCTAGTGTTAAGCACATGCCACGAAACACACTAGGAGCATTGAATTATCCTTCTATATCTCCATTAATGGGGAATACCACATGTTGGAGTCACAATTGCCGTTACACCAAAACCCACAGGGATTAGTAAATATACACATCGCTAGTGTTAAGCACATGCCATGAAACACATGGGGAGCATTGAATTATCCTTCTACACTGCCATTAATAAGGAGCGTTGGATTATCCAATTCCCAACACTTGATTGATTCATGAAAATTATCCTTCTACACTGCCATTAACGAGAAGCGCAACACTTGATTGATTCACGAAAATGCTACGAATATTACACCAACAATTTACCAACCATTTTTAAACATGACCGATTCCCAGAAATGCTACGGATAGTCCACCAACCATTTTTGTAGATATTTGGAGATGTGACTTTATATTTGTTTAGACGATTTGTGAATGCCTAGAAAACGTGGGCACGCAGTAAAGGGCAACGTTTCTCTTATTGGTTGTGGGAGCGCAAGGGTTTGTACTTGACCTTTGTGAGCCTATAGGCGACTGTCAAATACTTATATTAGTGGTTGATCTAATGGTTCATGTTCGAATACCATAAAGCATACATGTGATTTTTCAGATTTTCATTTCCCTTGCTGTGCATACAACACATATTACACGTCTAATAATCTTATATTATTTAATACAAGATGTTGAAGAGATGAGCACACGACGGAAAAAACAAAGATGCAGATTAGACCATCGAAGTCGAAACAAATGTGAGAGGTGTAGAAGCTTCATGTAAAGCAATCATTTGTATAAGTTAGTGAAATATTTTAATTGTGAATTTCAATTGTTTTATTTTTTTTCTCATAAAAAATTAACGATGAAATTGTTATTTTTTTGTTGTTTAAAGTATATATTGGAGTGTATGAAGTCAATTTAAGGTACTTTAGTTTGTTAGAGATTGCAAAGGACATGTCATGAAAATTATAGAATCTTCTTCTACAGGCATTTCTTTTATTATAAAAAAATTGATATTAATAATCATAAAGAATATGGAGGTTTATTTAATAGTGATTATTTTTATAAAAATTAGTTAATACATTTTTATTTATATTGTGACATATTTAAATGCTCAAGCTTAGTTAATTCAATTTTTACTTTTTTATTAATACTGTGATATATTTAAATTATCAAGTTAAATTGTTAATTTTTTTTTTTTAATTTTTTTTTATATAAAAAAATTTGGTGATATAATATTTAATGAAATTGTTATTTTTTTGTTGTTTAAAATATATTTTCAAATACATAAATAAATTTAGAACAATGAAATTTTAAGAATTACTAAATCTACATAAATTTAACAACTCAAATTCAAAATTACTTATAAATAAAAATGATAAAATATTATTTCAAAAAAAAAACTAAAAACAATTAAGCTATACTTCAAATTTCTCATTAATATATGGCTTTTTACAACACTTGTAATCATCCATAATGTATATTAATGTTTTGTTTAGGTAATTTTCCTCAAATCAAATATGAATTTAACTACCTCCCTTATTTATAAATAAAAATCATAAAAAAAATAAAAATAAAAAATGTTATGCTTATTCAAATTTGTTACCATATCTGGTTTTATAAAATACTTATAATCATTTGTAATGTATATTTGGGATGGTTAATATGTGGTTTTATAAAATACTTAAATCATTTGTAATGTATATTTGGTATGGTTAATAGTTTTAAGTATATTTTGTGAAATTTTGTTGGGATGTGTGATAAATAATAATAATAATAATTTAATTTTAAAGTTATTGTTAACTAGTATATAAGATTTTGTATACCACAAACACTTTTTATAACTAAAATTTACAATAATATATATTTCTTTATGCTTAAACTTATAAATTTTTATAACTTACCAACATTTTAAAAACTTATATTACAATTTTATCTAATTATTCAATAATTCACCATACTTCAATATAAACTTTACATTTAAAACTAATTTGAATATCACCCAATTAAACGAGACTTTGTCATCTGATTACTGATTTGGAATAAATTAATAATATTTTATAATTAACCAACATTTAAAGAGCCTTTAATACAATTTTATGTAATTGATAAATAATAATTCACTATCCTTCGATATAAACATTATAAAAAACATTTAAAATTAATTTGAAATTTTCCCAATTTCACTAGATTTCATCACGTGGTTATTGATTTAAAGTAAATTAATAACATTTTATAACTTATCTACCTTTTAAAAAGTTAGTACAATTTTACCTAATTGTTTAATAATAATTCATTATACTTCAATATAAAAATTATAAAAGACATTCAAAACTAATTTGAATTCTACCCAATTGCACTAGGCTTAGGCTTGGTCACGTGATTATTGATTTGGGGTACATTAATAAATATACAAATTCAATTATTGTTTCGAAAAAAAAAAATTAATTTTACAAATTAATTTTAATTATTTTTTTGGAATTTTAAGATATAAATTGTACTATACAACTTTGTTTACTCAAAATAGTTCATATAATGGCTTTAATAAATTACTCTTAGTGTTTATATATATTTTAAAATTATATATAGTTTTAAAATTTTAATTATATTTTAAAATTATATATAGTTTAAAATTTTAATTATATTTTAAAATTATATATAGATTTTAAATTTTAATTAATTAAAATGTTAAAAGATATAAATTTTACTTTACAAATAAATTAATAAAATATTATTTAAAAAATTACAATATTTTGAAATTTAAGTTTTAAATAATTTTTTTTTCTAATTTAAATGTAGTTCTCAATTTGTTAATGTCATAACTATCTATTTTTTTTATTTTTTTTTATTTAACTATTTTAAAATAATTTTATTCTATATTAAATTTTATAATGAAAATTTAAAATAAAAAAATTCTTTCTTTTAAATATTCTCATCACCGTATCCCTCATCTTATACCTTCAACCACTCTTTAACTACCAATTTTAAAGGAAAAATACTCACACCTAATAATACCTTTGCCCTCTCTAGAAATCCATCATTCCTTAAAAGAGTCATTATTGAAGCCATTAAATTTTACAATTGAAAAAGAAAGAAAAAAAACCACTTAACTAAGGCATTAATGACCAATTATTATGCCTTTCTTTTAAATCAACAAGGTCTTTCACTCAATCTATTGTTTTAAATATAAAAACTTTCTTTCATTCCCCTTTCTTTCGCTCTCATTTGTGTTCCCTAGATCAAAAGTGTTACAATCTTCAATTCTTTGGGAAAGGAAAAAACCACCGAATCAAGACATTAATGGTCAATTATTATATCTCATTTTAACTCAACAAGGCTTTTCATTCAAGATATTGTTTAAAATATAAAAAATCTCATTCATCCCCTTTTCTTAGCTCTAGTTTTTCCCGATATCGAAAGTACTGCTGATCATATCTCTAAGGTTTTGGATTAAAAAACAAACTGATTTTGGATTAAAAAACAAATTGTAACTCTACTCAAAGTGATAAATCCCTTAAATAATTATGCGGAACAATTAAAGATAAATCTTATTCCGTGAATGGATAAAGATTTTACAAAATGCCTTGGTCCTATGACAAACCATACCTAGGGAAACCCATTATATCATACATGGGAAAATTATACTTAGAGAAAATTCGTGATAATTGAAAGTGCTAAAAAAAAATTCTATAGCAAATCGTACATGGGTGAAACTAGTAAATCATACACAAAGAAAAATACATAAATAAAATTGGTAGATCATAAATTATACATAAAGTATAGAGAAAACCGGTATATCATTTAAAGCACATATTCAAAACATATAATTAGCATTTTACATGATCTCATGTTTAAATTAGCTATTTCCTAACATTAAAAAAAAAATTAGCTATTTCCGTAAAAAAAAGTAGGCCACAACCAAGTGACCTCCAAAGACTAAGGAGGTCTATGTATTCCATTCTATACGAATTTGAGCTTGTGCTCTTAACCTCTAAAGCCATTTAAATCAAACTGGTAAAAGCTCAACATGTCTTTTATGAAAATTGAACTTAAATTTGGAGGCTAGAGATAATTCCCGGTAACCATCCAAAATAAACGCAATTGATTTTATTTTGTTATTATCTTTTATGGTTTTTTAATTACTATTATCAAAATCCCTTAAACTTTTTTTTCAAACTATAAATATTAGTGAACACTCATTTATTATAAATATATAAATAATATTAATCTTTAACATATCGCTAATAATTCAATATAATAGTATTAAATTAATTTTTTTTATTATTTTTATTATTAATATTTATTTTTAATCATTTTCATCACTAATTTTTAATAATTATTTTAAACTATTATTAATATTAATAATGGTAAAAAGAAAAAGGAAGTAATATATATGTTAAAATAAATATATTCAAAAACAAAAAAATGTAATAAGATTATTAATAATGGAGATTAACTCTCAGTTTACTATGAAGATTTTTAGTTTGTAAATAAGCTTTGTTGCAATACCATGGGCCAATACTATGGCTTGTCAATAAACATATTTAAAAACCATAACACATGAATTTTTATATTAATCAATTTAGTTAAAAAGAAAAATGACATAACTACTTTGGAGATAAATTTCAACCACATTACTAAAAATATTCTAGAATTTTATATGATAATTAAATTTTAAATTCTAAAAGCCCTATTCCAAAATAAAAACCCTCATTATTATTTTTGAAGTATATAATTTGCTTTCATGTGAATAATATGATTATTAATTTCTTCTTTTTTTAATTACTAGCATATATCCATTTTAACTCTAGATTTAGCAAGCGCCCAAATGGATCAAATCTCTCAAGATGCAAACCTTTTTTGACTATAAAACTTGAGGAAAAGTTTGCACCTCAAGAAGCTTGGTTCCTTTAGGCTCTTGGTTGATATGGAATTAATATTAATATGTGCTACGTCTCATTAGCACAATAATTGAACTATAAGATTTTTTCATTGTTTTTCATATCTTTTATATAACATTTACATAATTGACATTGAAATATTTTATTTATGTTGTACATTCTTCCCATTAAAATGTTAGAGCATATGTCCATAGGATATAATATCTCTCTATAGAAATGCACATTAACTTTGTTATAAATAAATTTTTAAAATGATATATATATATATATATATATATATATATATATATATATATATGGTGGAATGTTGGTTATCTTTCCACCCAAATTTAAAATATAGACATGAAATATTATATTTTATTTATTGGTGACACTAAATATTTTTTTGGTTGTTTATATATATATATATATATATATATATATATATATATATATATATATATAGATATAATTCTGGTTATCTTGGATGGAATGCTTGTTATCTTCCCCACCTATGTTTAAATCCCCTCATGCTTGCTAGCCACATGATGAGGTAGTCGTAACTAACTAATTTCTCGTGATTTTTTGAATCGTCCACTTAGCACTCATTGCATTGGGTGATGCTCATAGTGGTGAAGAAGTGGGATTGAAACTAGTGAAATGAATCACATAATTTCTCATGATTTTTGAATAGTCCACTCAACACTCATTGCATCGGGTGATGCTCACAAGGGTGAAGAAGTGGGATTGAAACTAGCGAAATGAATCACATAGCCTCAATAATCACTTCCGGGGCTTGCACCTGGTAACTAGGATTTCCCATGAGGTCACCCATCCCATATCACCTCTGGCTCAAACGCGCTTAACTCTGGAGTTTTCCCCACAATCAAGCCCACTTAGCTTGCCACCCCATTTGCAAAACCTTAGCAAATATTGTGCCTCATGAAACATTCAAGTAGAGCTCCCTTCACTCTTTTGTATTTAAGTATTGAGGGTCTTTCGTAGTGCATTATATTAGATATCCGTTTTTGGGATTCAAATGCATTAAGTATGTTAGGTCCCTATAACACTAGTGATTCCCCCATTACTATTTCCATTGTAGCCCTTATTGTTATTATTGTGCCGTTATTGTCCCCATATTGTTATTAGTGTGCTCCATAGAAGTCCAATATTGTTATTGTTGTGCCCTTATATTATTATTGATATGTCGGCTTTGATTATATTGTGACCCCTTAGACTCCTATATATAGAAAGGAGCTTTAGTCATTTGGATCACCCAAGAATTGTTCAGTTATGTAATGTAAAGGAGGTTGCTCCCTCGAAGAGGCTAATTTTGAAGTTGTTGATCTATCTTTTCTATCTTTTTGTGAGTTGGTTCATAACATTTGGTATCAGATCTTTGCGTTCTAGGGTTTCTCTGCTCCAAATAGGTCATTGTGGCATTTTCGCAATAACTTTGTTTTTGCGACATTTCAGAAGCTAAAAAAAACCCATTTGAGCCAAAATCTCAACGATCCTCGGGTCTGAATTTCATACCTTATCTCACTATATTTTCGGAGATATGATCTAAGGAAGTGAGGGTTTTTGCACGCTCCCGAATTACATCCCAAACATGTGACCTTGGGAAAATCACCATAACTTTCTCTCTGAGTATCATATTGAAATATCGTAAGACGTTACAGAGAGAGGATGGACTATAGTTTTCTGTGCATCATTTTTAGGTCCGAAGGTTGAAACACTGAGACATGGCACTCCGTACAAGTTCGCTCTACTGAAAAAGTGTATAATTAGGTCATCTTGGGAAATTGGGCATAACTCTTTCTTGGAGAATTTAGTTTTGATCAGACTAGTGGCATTGGAAATAAGATTAAAGGGCTACCGCGATTCGCAATTTTAGACCTTAGAGATCTGAATTTTTAGAGATACATCAGATTCAATATTGAGCGCCTACAAAGTGTAAAAAGGTGTGTAGTTGTTTTAAATTTTGCATAATTTTGGTTTGAAAAATTAGTTTGAAGGAATTCGAAGGGCATAGTGAAGCATAATTATCATTAATTGATGCCCTGAAGAAAGAAAATGGAAACACCTAGTAAGAAACCTAAAAGCTCTAGCATGACTCATGAAGAAGAGGAAGAAATGCAACATGATATATCAAAATTACGAGACCAAGTGCAACAAATTTCACTCTCACAAAAAGTAACAAAAGCTAAGATTGATGGTTTAAAGAAAGGCATGGAAGCTAAAATGGATGGCATGGAAGCTAAGATGGATGGTTTAAATAAAGGCATGGAATCTAAGATGAATGATGTGGAAGCTAAGATGGAAGGAAAAATGGAAGATTTGGAGGCACACTTGACAAAGTTGCTACAAGAAATGTTTACTAATGGTGAAAGGGTAGTAAAGGAAACTCATGATGAGAACAAAGGAAATTTTAACCACGATTTCATAGACTCTCATGTTGGATTTAAGACCCACCATGTTCCAAATATCGATATGAGGAAGTTTGATGGTAAGAAGCCCGTAACATGGATACTACAGATGGAGCAATATTTCGATCTCCATAATGTGCAAAACTCACAAAAGGTACACATTGCAACTTTATATTTGGAACCAAATCAGTTTGTATGGTATCAATGGCTTTTCTCTCGTAAATAAATTGTCACTTGGACAATTTTTATAGAAGAAATGATAGCACATTATGAGGATACAAAAAGCAACAATTTTTTTAGCCAATTGATAAATTTCAAACAAAAGGGTTCAATCACGGAGCACATTGAGGACTTCCAAAACTTGAATATAAGGGTAGAATATATTCTAGAGGAGCATAGGATTTATTTGTTCATAGGGACATTAAAGGATAACATCCAACATGAGGTTCGCCTTTGGGAACCTGATTCATTGGAGAAGGCATTCAGGTTGGCAAGAAAAATGGAAAGAAAAATTCTGTCAACCAAGAAGCCTACCACTCACAACTATAAATATGGAAGTGTTGTTGCCCCTATCCTTCCACAACCTACAAGTTTGATACCACAAGAATTGGAAGAAAAAGAGCAAAATGGATTTGTTACAGTTGCGATAGCAAATACACTAAAGGTCATAAGTGTGCTGAGAAGAAATTATTTTACATAGATTTTGAAGAGGGGGAAGAAAAGGAACAAGAAATGTCAAAATAAGAAGATATACACCAAGAACAAACCCTATAGAAAGAAGAAATGAATTCGACTATATCTTGTAAGGCATTGGCTAGAATTACCACTCCTGAAACTATCAAGATAGAAGGACACATCAAGAAGAAAAATGTAATAGTGTTGATTGGTTCAGGAAGTACCCATAATTTTATTCATTGTAAGATAGCCAAGGAATTGAATTACTTCCTATATCCAGTACCAGAGTGTCAAGTGATGGTTACAAGTGGAGGAACCATAAATTTCTCTGGAAAATGCCATAATCTCAAGCTATCCATGGGAGAATATGTATTGAATAGTCCAATTCTTTCCATTCCAATGGGTGGTGCTGATGTTGTACTAGGAGTCCAATGGCTACAATCCTTGGGTACAATAACTTTTTATTTTCAATAATGTTTCATGAAATTTTGTTCAGAAGGAAAGGAAGTTAAATTAAGGGGTATTACAGGGAAACCAGGAAAGATAATTATCTCTAACAGAATGAAAAAGCTTCTAAAGAAAGAACAACGAGGTGTAATTGCACAATTATGTTCACTAGAGGTTCCCACATCAAAATCATCTATTTCTCCAGATCTCCAAAAAGTCTTAGACAATCATTCCAGGGTATTTGAGACTCCGAAAGGTCTCCCACCTATTTGTGATCATGATCATGCTATTCACTTGATTCGAGGAAGTGTTCCTCCAAACATCAGGCCTTATAGATAGCCCTATGCCCAAAAGAATGAAATTGAACGTATGGTTACATAAATGCTAGAGGCTGGTATAATTCTACCTAGTTAAAGTTATTTCTCTGCTCCAGTAGTATTGGTGCACAAGAAGGATGGATCATGGTGCATGTGTTTGGATTATAGGGAGCTCAATAAGCTCACTGTTAAAGATAAATTTCCCATTCCTATCATTAATGAATTATTGGATGAATTTCATGGATCAATTTACTTCACCAAGTTAGATCTTCGTTCAGGATATCATCAAATCAGAATGAAGACTGAAGACATTCCAAAAAAATCGTTTGGAACTCATGAGGGTCATTATGATTTTTTGGTCATACCTTTTGGCCTTACCAATGCAATTTCTACATTTCAAGGTTTGATGAATTCCATTTTCAAACCCTTCCTTAGAAAATTTATGTTAGTATTTTTTGATGATATACTAATCTACAACAAGTCTTGGAAGGATCATGTTCAACATGTTGACGAGGTCCTCAAACTATTGGAGGAGAAATAATTATATGCAAAAATATCCAAATGTTTCTTTGGAGTACAAGAGGTGGAATATCTGGGTCATATTATATCTCATGAAGGTGTTAAGGTAGACCCTAACAAAATTAAAGCTATTAAGGAATGGAAAATCCCCACATCCATAAAGAATTTGCGAGGATTTCTTGGGTTGACAAGGTATTATCGCAAGTTTGTTAAGAATTATCGGAGAATAGCAGCACCTCTAACAACATTATTGAAAAAGATGCATTTTCATGGACTCTAGAAGGAACAAACGCCTTTGAACATCTTAAAGAGGCAATGTGCCAAGCACCGGTCTTAGATACATTGGACTTCACAAAAACATTTATTGTGGAATGTGATGCCTCGGGAAATGGAATTGGTGTTGTTTTACTACAAGAAGAAACACCCATTGCTTTTGAAAGTCATCCAATCAAAGGAAAGTATTTACACAAAGTTATTTATGAGAAGGAAATGTTGGCAATACTACATGCACTTAAGAAATGGTGACCCTGCCTAGTGGGAAGACACTTCAAGGTAGAAACAGATCATGATAGTCTTAAATACTTTTTAGAACAAAGATTATCGTTAGAAGAGCAACAAAAATGGGTCACAAAGATGTTGGGTTATTACTTTGAAATCATCTACAAAAAAGGGAAGCAAAATGTTGTGGCAGATGCACTCTCAAGAAAGCATGAAGATGTGGAAGCATTGCTTTGCGCCGTTTCTATTATCCAACTAGATTGGATAAATGAAGCAAGGGATGAATGGAATAATGATGAAGAAGTGTGGAAACTCATTCAAAATTTGTAACAAGATCCCAGTACATAAGATACATTTAGCTGGAAAAATGATTTGTTATGGTACAAATATCGCTTATACCTATGCAATAATTCCCAACTCAAACAAAATATTCTTCTGGAATTACACACTTCTCCCTTAGGAGGGAACTCAGAATTTTTAAGAACTTACCACAAGGTTAAGAAGGAATCATAGAAAATTTTAGGGGCGAATGTTCGCCCTTTGGCGAAATTAAGGGGTTTTAAATTTTTTGTGGGCGAATATTTTGTATCATAGTACATTTTTACAAATAAACTCAAATAGGCCACCTTATTTTAAGGGAGAGGGTAGAAAAGGAACATTTAGCCCTTGAAATTAGGAGTTACAACCTTCCATTCACCCATTTTCAACAATAAGTTTTATTTAAGTGAATCTATTCGCCCATTTTCAAGAATAGGTTTTATTTAAGTGAATCATATGGGCCAAAGGCCCAAATACCATATTTATAAAAGAGGTATGGTAAATTAATAAAAATATAAATAAATGAGAGGTATGGTAAATAAATAAAACATTTTTTATAATTACTCCATAAGTCACCTTATATACATGCAAGGGTGTAAACAAATAAAAATATAAGTAAAGTGGAGGTATGGTAAATAAATAAAACGTCTTTTTATACTTACTCGAAAGGTATGGTAAATAAATAAAAATATAAATTTAGTAGATGCATGGTAAATAAATAAAACCTCTTTTTATATTTAGTCCATAACCCTCGTTCTATTTATGAAGGCTCAAGAAAGAGGTTTTATTTAAGTGAATCCTATGGGCCAAATACCATATTTGTAAAAGAGGTATGGTAAATTAATAAAAATATAAATAAACGAGAGGTATGGTAAACAAATAAAACATTTTCTTATATTTACTCCATAAGCCACCTTATATTTACGAACACTCAAAAAATGTGTTATATTTAGGTGAAACCTATGGGAAAAATACTATGGGACAAATACCATGGACTAGATTGTTATTAATACCATGCAAAAAAACATTATTAACCCTAATATTAGTATTAATAAAAATAAAAATGGCACATGGTATTCACCTGGAATGTAGCCTATTTAAATGGGGGAATTAAACCAGCATAGATCCATCTTTACTCTGGATCTACTAACCCCCGAGAGGTATCAAATATCGTGATATGCAAACTAGCATAGAGTGAAAAAACATTTGATCCGATCAAGAGTAAAAATGGATATTATAATTTAATGTGTGTTAAACATTTTAGCTTGGTTAAAATAAAAAATAAAATAAAAATCAACTATAAATTTTATTAATTTTTATAAATTACTAGTAGTAATTTTTAAGCTCCAGGTTTATGATAACCCATGGTATTGACCCATGGTAATACCATGGTATATTACTAATAGTAATTTTCCCATGGTATTGACCCATGGTAATACCATGGTATATTACTAATAGCAATTTTTAAGCTCCAGGTTTATGATAACCCACGGTATTGACCCATGGTAATACCATGGTATTCATGTGAGCATAAACTATTTAAAGGGGAAATTCTATCATCTTAGCTCCATCTTAATTTTGGGTCTACCAAGTGCTCAGAGCGATAAATAGATTTTATCCCCCTAAGAGTGGTAGATGTGGAGTTAAGATGGATATAGGTTGGTTTTTATGATAATGAAGATATTAAATAGACTTAGGAAATTATATTGTAAAAACATCTTAAGGTGAATGGTTAAAGCATAGACATTGGACAAGTATATTTGCATACTTCTATTTTAAACTGAAACAAATCCAGGGCTAAAAGGAATGGATTGATTGCACTACTTATCCTTCTTTAAATTTCCAACATATGTTGGATTAAACAGATTGTAATTTGGGTAATTTTTCTAATTGTAAACAGAACATACTTGTGTATTGGCAGGGTGGTTACAAGGTCCTAGAAGTGATGAATTTGAATTTTTCTTTGTTATATATATAGTATTAGGTTTTTTCTCATGCTTTCTATGAATGGCACGGGTGAATTTTATCCTACACCCACTAGGTTATCGATATGTAATTTCAGTAATTTTGATTTCAAAAGATATTTTAAAGAAATGCAATGATTTCATTTGTGTATTCAATAAACACAAGATTTTATAATTGAGTAAAATATTCACCATGCCTGGTGAGAGATTTGCCAAAAAATTATATATACATATCATATTATTGATAAAATCACCTTCCATTTTTCCTATTTACCATGGAGATTCGCCCATTTATTATACATGTAAATTTAGGGGGGGTTCTTAAAATTTTCCCTGGAAGTAATTTTTTGGTATGGCCTTAAATCAGATATTCAAAAGTTTGTGGCAGAATGTTTGGCTTGCCAACAAAATAAAGTTGAAAGAATTAAGACCCCGGGTCTATTACAACCTTTATCTATTCCAAGCCAATGTTGGGAGGATGTTTCAATGTATTTTATCATAGGTTTACCTAAGTCTAAAGTAAAGAGTGTCATCATGGTGGTAGTTGACAGACTTACCAAGTATGCACACTTTTGTTCATTATTCCATCCATTTAAAGCCAGTATAGATTCTACTGCATTTATGGGAACAATTCAAAAGATACATGGAAACCCAAAGATTATTGTAAGCGATAGAGATCGCATTTTCACTGGAAACTTTTGGAAATAATTATTTTCTTGTCTCGGTACTCAGTTAGCTCATATCTCGTCTTATCATCCTCATTCTGAAGGAAAAACTGAGATAGTAAACAAATTTTTGAAAGGATATCTTCATTTCTTTGTCTTTGATAAATAGACACAATGGGTCAAATGGTTGCCTCTAGCTAAATGGTGGTATAACACTTCCTTCCATACTGCAGCAAAAATGACCCCATTTATGGCACTTTATGGATATCATCCACCATCCATCACATCATATTTAAGAGAAAATTATAAGGTTCAAGTAGTGGAAGATCACATTGAGCATCAACAAAAATTTCTCCAACTCTTAAAGGATAACCTCGCTTTGGCGCATAATAGAATGAAACAACAAGCAGATCAACATCGCAGTGAATGAAGTTTTGATGTAGGTGACTGGGTATTCCTAGGGCTACAACCATATAAACAAATATCCCTCAAGCAGACTAAGAAGGATAATAAATTATCGTTAAAGTATTATGGTCCATACAAGGTGTTGCGAAATATTGGTACTATGGCATACAAATTGGAGCTTCCTACAGCTTCCTGTGTGCAACCAGTTTTCAATGTTTCATGTTTAAAGAAGGTTGTAGGTGACAAGATCCTAGTTCAAAAAATATTTCCAGAACTTGATGAGGAAGGAAATATCATATTGGAACCTGCAGCAATCACATAAACAAGAACTGGACAACTACGAAATGGATCAATTTCGAAGTATCTCATCAAGTGGAAGAACTTACCTGCTGAAGATTCCACATGGGAGGATGAGAATTTTATATAGAAGCATCCACAAATACTCAAGCGTTCAAGACAACACTTTTTTGAAGGAGAGGGGCATGTTAAGTCCCTATAATACTAGTTATTCCCCCATTACTATTGTCACTATAGCCCTTATTGTTATTATTGTGCCCCAATTTTCCCCATATTGTTATTAGTGTGCCCCATAGAAGCCCACTATTTTTATTGTTGTGCCCTTATATTATTATTGTTATGTCATCTTTGATTATATTGTGACCCCTTAGACTCTTATATATCAAAAGGAGGTTTAGTCATTTGTATCACCCAAGAATTTTTCATTTGTGTAATGCAAAGGAGGTTACCCCCTCGAAGAGGCTTATTTTGAAGTCGCAGATCTATATTTTCTATATTTTTGTGAGCTGGTTCATAACAAAACAAGGCATTCATCTATGGCAATTTCCATGAAAGGTAGTCGTAACTGACTAATTTCTCATGATTTTTGAATATTTTACTTAGTGCATCAAGTGATGCTCACAGGGGTGAAGAAGTGGGATTGAAACTAGTGAAATGAATCACATAGTGTCAAGCATCATTTTCGGGGCTTGTATTCAATAACTAGAACTTATCGGGAGGTCACCCATCCCAGATCGCCTCTGGCTCAAGCGCTCTTAACTGTGGAGTTTCCTCCACACTCAAGCCCACTTAGCTTGCTACCCCATTTGCAAAACCTTAGCAAGTATTTTGCCTCGTGGACCATTCAAGTAGAGCTCCCTTCACTCTTTTGTATTTAAATATTGAGGGGATTTCCTAGAGCATTATATTAGATATCATTTTTTTGGGATTCAACTGCGTTAAGTAAGTCATTTATCTATGACCATTTCCATGAGAGGTAGTCATAAATGACTAATTTCTGATGATTTTTGAATAGTCTACTTAGCACTCATTGCATCAGGTGATGCTCACAAGGGTGAAGAAGTGGGATTGAAAATAGTGAAATGAATCACATAGCTTCAATCATCACTTCCGGGGCATGCACTTAGTAACTAGGACTTCTTGGGAGGTCACCCATCCTAGATTGCCTCTAGCTCAAGGGCGCTTAACTGTGGAGCTTTCCCCACAATCAAGCCCTCTTATGTTTCTACCCCATTTGCAAAACCTTAGCAAGTATTGTGCCTCATGAACCATTCAAGTATAGCTCTCTTCACTCTTTTGTATTTAAGGATTGAGGGGTTTCGCAATCCATTATATTAGATATCATTTTTTGGGATTCAACTACAATATGTAAGTCATTCATCTATGACCATTTCCATGAGAGGTAGTCGTAACTAACTAATTTCTCATGATTTTTGAATAGTCCACTTAGCACTCATTGCATCGGGTGATGTTTATAGGGGCGAAGAAGTGGGATTGAAACTAGTGAAATGATATATTGTTTAGATCTTCTTGAAAAAATCACATTGAGAACAAAGGGTCGACGCATTTCGAACCTAAATCAAGGTTCATCATTAGGACCAGGATGAGGGGAAAGATTAACTGACAGAAATTTATAGATCTCAGAGATGAAACGGTAAATTCCAATGGTTAAATAAAACAAGTGAATGTTACAAGATCAAAGTCAAATCAAATAATTTTGATTTTATTTTAGTCTATTTTATTAAAAATTTTAACTTTAAAAGAATATTCTAACAAATTTTATATTATAATTTATTTATCTATATATAAATATGATAATATTATTAATAAACTATTTAAATAGATTCTAATTTTTGTTAAGAAAAAAAACAAATAAATAAAGACATAAAAATATATTTATAAATTTCAAATAAATAAAGGAATAACTAGATAAATATATTTATAAATTTCATATCTATATCTATATCTATATATATATATATATATATATATATTTAAATTTCAAAAAAATAAATGAATAACTAGATAAATATATTTATGAATTACAATTAAATAAAGGAATAATTAGATAAATTGATAGATTTAAAAAAAAAAAAAATACTAACCAGGGAGAGAACAAAGAGAAGGGATCCACGAGTTGTTTAACTTCCATATCACATAGTGTCAATAATCACTTCCGGGGCTTGCATCCAGTAACCAGGTTTTCCCAAGAGGTCACCCATTCAAGATCACCACTGGCTCAAGAGTGCTTAACTACGAAGTTTTCCCCACAATCTAGCCCAATTGGCTTGCTACCTCATTTACAAAACCTTAGAAAATATTGTGCCTCATGAACCATTCAAGTAGAGCTCCCTTCACTCTTTTGTATTTAAATATTGAGGGGCTTTGCAGTGCATTATATTAGATATCAATTATTTTAGATTCAATTGTGTTAAGTATGTAATTCATCTATGACCATTTCCATGAGAGGTAGTCATATTTAACTAACTTCTCATGATTTTTGAATAGTCCACTTAGCACTCAATAGGGTTGAAGAAGTGGGATTGAAACTAGTGAAATGAATCACATAGCGTCAATCGTCACTTTTGGGGCTTGCGCTTGGTAACCACGGCTTACTAGGAGGTCACTCATCCCAGATCGCCTCTGCCTCAAGCGTGCTTAACTATGGAGTTTTCCCCACAATCAAACCCACTTAGCTTGTTATCCCATTTGCAAAAACTTAGCAAGTATTGTGCCTCATGAACCATTCTAGTAGAGCTTCCTTCACTCCTTTGTATTTAAGTATTGAGGGACTTTCACAGTGCATTTTATTAGATATCATTTTTTTGGGATTTAACTGTGTTAAGTAAGTCATTCATCTATCACAATTTCCATGAGAGGTAGTCGTAATTGACTAATTTATCATGTTTTTTGAATAGTCCACTTAGCACTCATTGCATCGGGTGGTGCTCACAAGGGTGCAGAAGTGCGATTGAAACTAGTGAAATGAATCACATAGCATCAGTCATCACTTATGGGGCTTGCACCTGGTAACCAGGACTTCCCGAGAGGTCACCCATCCAAAATTTCCTCTTGCTCAAATGCGCTTAACTATGGAGTTTTCCCCACAATCAAGCCCACAATCAAATTATGTTATTTAATATGTGTAGGAATTTACAGGGTAAGTTCCTCAGACAGAACACCAAAGGACACCGCTCACAACCAGATCACAGATCAATACACCAGTATTTTTGACGTGGTTAAAACCCTCAAAGAGGGAAACAGTCCATGGCCTGAGCCAACGCGGCCACTTCAGGAAATTTATTAATAAAAGAATGAAAATTTACATATGCTTCTCTCATAGATGGATTACCCTACAAATGACCCTCCATGCGCTTTAAATAGAAATCATGGACCAATCGGGTGTTAAGCCACGGATCAAGTGTCGGTAATACCAAGGAGAGAATGAACCGTCAGATCACTACATATCATGACCGTCGGATTGTAAGTTACAAAATGTACAAGGTAAAGAAACACACTTTACCTAACTCTATACCTAACTCTATACTAGACCAAGTTGTACTTAACTATTTCCTATGTGTCGGAATATCCTAACATCCCCCCTTAAGAACAACTTGGGATAGGATTGAAGGATTTACAAATATGACACAATAGGAGAAGGAAGGAGGCACTAGAGCCTATCCCACCTTAGTGACAACTTCCTGAACTCCAACCATAAATCGAAGTTTAGTGAACTTCGCCTCTGTGAGAGCCTTTGTAAAGATGTCTACAACTTGATCATTTGTTGAACAATATTGCACTTCAAGAACATGGTCATGAATGAGCTTTCTGATGAAGTGCATGTGCAGTTCAATGTGTTTGCTGCGCTGATGTTGGACTGGATCTTTGCATAGCTGAATGGAACTTTGATTATCACACCAAAGTGTAGTCGGATGCTACTACTGAAAGCCAACCTCTGACAGGATCTGATGAAGCCACAAGGCTTCCTTACTAGCTTCTACGGCACCACGATATTCTGCTTCTGCTGAAGAAAGAGAAATGGCACCTTGTTTCTTGCAAGCCCATGTAATAGGTCCTAAACCAAGAGTGAACACATAACCTGCAGTAGACTTCTGATCATCAGGGTCACCAGCCCAATCAGAATCATTGAAACCAACCAATAGAGGAGATGCTTCGGCACTATAATGAATCCCAAACTGAACTGTACCTCGAACATAACGAAGTATTCTTTTAGCTGCTTTCCAATGACTTTCACATGGGTTTTGCATAAACCGAGCAACAAGGCCAACAACAAAGGAAAGATCAGGACGAGTATGGGTTAGATACAAAAGTTTTCCTACAAGTTGACGGTATAAGGTAGCATCAACTTCAGGAGAAGTACAAGTGACTGAAAGTTTGACTCCAGACTGAAAGGGAGAAGGGGTTGGCTTATAGTCTTCCATGTGAAAATGGCATAGAATATCACAGGCATACTTGGACTGAGAAAGGGAAATACCTTCCTTGGATTGCAAGACTTGAAGACCGAGAAAATAATGTAAGTGTCCTAAGTCTATCATTTCAAACTTCCTTTTAAGGCTAGACTTCACATGGTTTATAAGGTTGGGATCACTACCAGTCAGGATAAGATCATCAACATAAAGAACAAGAGTGATAAGAGACTTGCCCACTTTCTTGGTGTAGACAGTATTGTCAGAATGACACCTAGAGAAGCCAGATTCTAAAAGAAAGTTATCCATTTTGGCATACGAAGCTCGAGGAGCTTGCGTGAGACCATAAAGGGATTTATTAAGCCGACATACAAGGCTGGAGTCCGTTTGTATGAAGCCAATGGGTTGTTCCATGTAGATTTCTTCATGCAAGTCCCCATGCAAGAAGGCAGATTTAACATCCATCTGATGGACTTCCCATTTGAACGAGGCAGCAAGGGAAAGAACAAGGCGGATAGAGTTCATTTTGGCAACAAGGGAGAAGGTTTTAGTGTAGTCAATGCCTTCAACCTGTGAAAAACCTTTAGCAACAAGACGAGCTTTATGTTTATCAACTTTCCCATCTGGTCCATACTTGGTTCTATAAACCCATTTTCATCTAACAAGTTTTCGTCCCTTTGGTAGAGGAACAAGATCCCATGTATCATTTTCCAATAATGAATGATATTCTTCATTCATAGCTACTTCCCAATCTGGATGGCCTGAAGCTTCTGCAAAGGTGTCAGGATCATAATTTACTGGAGCTTGAGCTAGTAAAGAAGAGGCTCTGTCAAACTGAGAACGTGTGTGTCGTTGATCTGTAGGATCACCGGCAAGATCACCTGCTGCATCTCGAGTAGCACAAACCCATTTTGGAAGCTGAGGAGCTGAAGGAGGATCTTGAGATGGGGGGGAGGATTGTCATCCTCACTTTCATCATCTGAAGAAGAAATGTTTTCAAAAGTAGAAGAGATAGGGAGAGGTGGCACATGCGCCGGACTTGGCTCGTAGGCCAATATATTTTCATCAAATTTTACATATCTTCTAATGATAACATTTTTGGACTTAAATGGAATAAGTCTATAGCCTTTGACATCTTCAGAATATCCAACAAAAGTACAATTTTCACTCTTAGGTTCTAAAGCTTTATGCTTTTCATCTGGAATATGGGCCCACGCTTCACTTCCAAAAACATGAAAGTGACTTACATTTGGTTTGATTGAGCTCCATGCTTCTTCTACAGTGATATTCTTTAAAGCCTTAATAGGAGTGCGATTTATTATGTAATTTGCACAGTTAGTTGCTTCTGCCCAAAAACTAAGACCAAGTCCTTTAGATTGTAGCATACAATTAGCCATTTCCTTTAAGGTGCGATTCTTCCTTTCAGCTACACCATTTTGTTGTGGAGTATATGGAACAATATGTTGCATTTGAATTCCATTCTCAGTGCAAAAGTTGATGAATGTGTTTTTAACATATTCTCCACCATTATTAGATCTTAGCTTAAGAATTTGATGTCCAAATTGTTTTTCAACAAAGGCCTTGAAGGCCAAAAATGTGTTAAATACTTCACTCTTGAGTTTTAAGAAGTATATCCAAGTGCGTCTGAAGAAATCATCAATGAAAGTTAAGAAATAATTGCAGCCAGAGAATGAAACAACTGGAAGTGGACCACATAAATCACTATGCACAAGCTGTAAAGGGGCTGAGGCGTGACAAGAGGCACGTTTTTCAAAACTGTCCCAATGATGTTTTCCGAGTACACATCCGGAACAAACACCATCTCTGCAAGATACCATAGGAATACCTGTCACCATACTTTCTTTACATAGATGCTGAAGGGAGCAATAGTTTAAGAGACCAAATCGCTCATGCCAAAGTTTGCTCACTTCATCGTTATGAGCAACAAATATTGAGGGAAGATTTGATGACCCAAAGTTGTGAAACTTATACAACCTTGTAGAATCATCAGCAATGCCAGTAGCTAAAATCTGTTTAGGATCTCTTAGGTCCTTGATTACAACATCATGAGGTGAAAATTCAACGATTTTACCTTCACCAGAATGGGTTATCTGATATACAGATAGAAGGTTGCAGGATAAGGTTGGAACGCATAATACATCATTAAATTGACCATTGTCTAGATGAACAGTTCCAGTCCCTACAACATTAAGAGATCTATCATCACCAACATATATATTTTTGGTGTTACAATCATTTAAAGAAGAAAACATGGCTCTGTTTTTGGCCATGTGATAAGAAGCTCCAGAATCAATGAGCCACTCATGAGAATGAGAAGAAGAAGATACATTTAATGCATAACCAGACCGAGATGATTGACAACCACATGCAGAAAGTGCCATTCCTGAAGATGAAGTTGAAGTTGAAGAATGCTCCAAATGGATGTTATGTTTCTTCATCGCTGCTTCCAAGGCTTCCATATTCTTAAAGCATTTGGATTCTAAGTGGCCATCTCGATTACAAAAGTTGCAATGTCTATCAGTCTTCTTCCATTTGTTTTTATTTGTCTTATCATTTTGTTGAAATGATTTTTCATTTTGAGGCTGAGATTTCTTAGGACCCTTGTTTGGTTTAGGACCATTACTTTTAGGATATGACTTCTTAGGATTCTTTGAATTTGGTTGCTGCTGGGTGGCTAACGCTTTCTTGGAAGAGTTTCCAAGATTAAGAAGACTAAGGTGTAAGAGTTTTTCTTGTTCTCTTATTAAAGAATCACAAAAAGAGTCAAAGGAAGGGGACTTGTATTCTGTTCTTTGAGAAATGAAGGCTTCTCTTGTAGAATGGAAGGTGGAAACAAACACAGAGTAGGCTGGTCCCAACTTAGTAAGAATGGAATAGATAAGGTTACTATCTTCTTTCTTAACCTTAACACCTTCCAAGAGATATCTAAGGGTCTTGAACTTGGACAAGAAATCTTCAATGCAAGAAAAATTATTAAGGTCCAATGTAAGTAACTCATTTTCAAGTTGATGGGATCTAAGTTCATTTTTAATCCCAAAAACTTTATTGATTTGTTTCATTGCTTCATCAGGAGTATCAAGTTCTGCAATATGGAATCTAAGATCTGGAGAAATAGACATCCCTATCAATCCACGTGCTTAATCTTGCCTGTTTTCCCATTTAGCAGCCTTATCTTCATCCTTCGGTTTCTTTTCTTGGCCTGAGGCTATTCTGTAGAGACCTTTACTTCTAAGTAAATCCTCAATGTAGGACAACCATTGGAAGTAGTTGGTGTTGTCAAGGGTAACTTGGTATTGACTTTCCATTTCAACGGAAACTGAAGCTAACGATGTTGAAACTAAGTGTTCCAATGGATAGATCTCGAAAAATTAGGCTGGTTTAAAAAAACGGCTCTGAAAACGGCTTCCGGATGAAGAAGTTATGGCTTTTTGAAAAAACGTTGTTGAAGATGCCAACGAAGTGCGGGAATGTGTGGAAATGAAAAATCCGCCCTCACAAAAAGGAGATTTGAACCCAAGACCTCTACTCTCTTAAAATAGCTTTGAACCAATTGAGCTATACAAAAAAATTGAGAGAGAGAGAGAGAGGGGGGGGGGTTGATGCTTTGGGTTACGTGCTTGCTTTGAGAAAGCTCATTTTCCCTACAAAACAAAAAACAAAAAACCCAATACGGAAATGCAAAGAAAATGAACCTTGCGGCTCAAAGTTAGCCTTAGCCAAAAAAATAAATATTTTCAAAAATGAACCTTGCGGCTCAAAGTTAGCTTTAGCCGGAAACTAAATATTTTCCTCAATGTTTCTGATTTTCCGAGATCACACTAAGGCGCAGCGGAAAAGAGCATACGCATGAGAGAAATCCTTCCTTTCTGTTTCTGATTTGCCTAGATCGCACAGAGTCGCAGGGCAAAGAGCGTACACAGAAATGAAAGGTATAGATCCGATAATAAAAAGCTAAATAAATCGAAACCGAAATAAACAGAGAGAAAATAACTGTAAACTGCAAATAAACACTGTATACCTCCAGATCTTAAAAATGACGCAGCTAGGGCTACCAGAAATCTTTTCGCGTGAAACAAAAGGGGTTCCTCACTGGAACAGATGCTCCCAACACAACAGAGCAGTCCTCTTGGCCCGAAAGTAGTCAGAAACAGTAGATCTAGGAAACGGCAGTCGGATGCAGTTCTACCCGCTTCAGATTTGGATCACCAACAGACGCGGCCCTCAACGTGGCTCTAATACCATGTAGGAATTTATAGGGTAAGTTCCTCAGACAGAACACCAAAGGACACCGCTCACAACCAGATCGCAGATCAATACACCAGTATTTTTGACGTCGTTAAAACCCTCAAAGAGGGAAACTGTCCACTGCCTGAGCCAACGTGGCCACTTCAGGCAATTTATTAATAAAAGAATGAAAATTTACATATGCTTCTCTCATAGACGGATTACCCTACAAATGACCCTCCATGCGCTTTAAATAGAAATCATGGACCAATCGGGTGTTAAGCCACGGATCAAGTGTCGGTAATACCGAGGAGAGAATGCACCATCAGATCACTACATATCGTGACCGTCGGATTGTAAGTTACAAAATGTACAAGGTAAAGAAACACACTTTACCTAACTCTATACTAGACCAAGTTGTACTTAACTATTTCCTATGTGTCGGAATATCCTAACAATATGGACATGAAATATTGTATATTATTTATGCCTGACACTAAGTATTTTTTAGTTGTTGATATATTTTAGTTTTAAATGTCACATATGAAGTGAAAATAAAAAACTATGCATCATATATTATATCAATGATACTATGTTACATGTCATCTGTGAACTCTATATTAAATAATTGAATAAATTACATATTAAGCAATTATTTTTTTACTTTCAATTACTTTATCTCTATCAAATTGATGTAAAATTAAAATTAAAATTAAAATAATCTAGTAATTGTTTCCTTTTAATTCTTCTTCATTACTATTTTTAGTTTGTTAATATAAGTATTATTTTATATTTTTAAATATAGAAACATCTTTGTCAATTACTCATTTTAAAAATATTTTTATCACTTTTTTTTAATAATTATTATAATTTTATTTTTCCTTTTTATACTGAACAAAGTGTCCATCAAATTTTTATTTTTTTTAACTATATAAATTTTTAAAGAAAAAATCAATTTAATATATAAAATTACATATTCAAACCTATAATTTACTTAAAACATAAAACGAATATTAAAAGTCACAAAGGTAGAATTGAATTTAAACATATAATATATAATGAGATTAATTTATATATTATATGTTTCATTGAATATATAATGCTATCAATCTATTTTATTAGTCCTTGCTAAGGTAGGATTTTAGTAATCAATTTTCCTATTGACCATTTTTAGTTTAGCATTAATCAATACGACTTATCATGTTTAATTTTGAGAAACTAATATTTATTTTTCAATACTATTGAAAGAGAATTTTTTTAAACATTTGCTTAGACCATAAACTTAAAGGTTTTATTGTAGCCTTTGGGCCCTGTGGATGACTACCTCAGATTTTGGCATAATTTTTGGAAGCAGTTATAATATTTATGCCATGAATTTTATATAGTTTTGAAGTGATTTCGTTGTTAAGATTTGTAGGAAAACCAATCAAGATTAAAATCTTTGAAAATTTATGAAGTATTTTCATAAAAATGGATATTATAAGATGTAAAATAATGTGCTTACCAAGATTTACTCTAAGCCATTATTTGTGTGTTCTTTAGCACTTTAATAAGTAGGAGTAAAAATGTATATGTGCAAATTTAATAGTGTTTACTATCCATCAAAATTTATTCAACTCTTTGCCCCATACTTGGAAATTAATTTTTCCATTTCATATATCAATTTTCAATTTTGATGAAAGCATAATTTTCACTTAAGTGGCAGGCACTAGGTTTCCATAATGATCTAGGGCATTTCTTTTCATGAAAAGAGAAACTGATTTTTCCCTGGCGCGTTCTACTGCCTATCCCATAACTCACCTAACTACATGGGAATAATTGCAGGTTAGAGTATGGTTCTCCTTATGTATTAGGTCAAGAACATGCATGTTGAGTATTGCTTTTAGGTTTGGTGATTGTTTCCCATTGCAAAAGTTGCTGGTATATCAAACTTAAGGGTAGAGCATATAACACATATAGAGAGTGGAATACTATATTGTTTTTGTAGAGAATAAATGAATAATTACAAATATATACTATACATTCACAATCTTAATATAGAGAGTGGAAGATTAGATTTTTTTTGCAATATTACGTGAATAATTACAAATATATAGTTTAGATTCACATTTTTGATATTATTTATCTTAAATATGCCTCAACTTCTAAGTTGTCCGATGATAATGTAAAACATATGAGAATGGAAACCAAATCAAATATATACTAATCAATCTCAATCAATGTTTTACAATGTGTACAAGAAACAATTGAATTAGTTCCCAAGTCTTCTTAGACTCCAATAACTACCCAAAGTGACGCAAGGTTAATCCCGAGGATTAGCTATCCAACATTCCCCCCTCAATCCGAAGGGATGTACCAAAGTCCAAGAATGAGAGCTCAAAATGCAAAAATGCATCTCAACCAAGAGCTGAATGTCTCTCGACAAATGGTTTTTAAGGATGACCACAAACCAATATGAAAGAACTCAAGGTCTCAACCAACACCAACTCTGGAACCTTCATAGCAGTTCTCAGATCAATAAAAAATGTGGTTTTAAGGTGACCACAAACTCTAGAACTATCACAACAGTTCCTCGAACAATTCCAAACATGGAAGTGCTCAATCACCTCGATTAATTCAACTTTGACTCAAGCTCGCTTATCTTGAACTTGAACATGTAGCAGACCATCAAATATCCTCCCCTTATTGAATACATGGTTAGAATTAATTTTCATCACTACAGTATGGGTCATCACTCTCGAACATTTTCTTTGGTATGACCTGTAAATATTCTTCATTGTTTTCGTCCAAACCCAAGAAGCAATCTATTCAAAATTCACCTTCTCTCTTCCAGTAGTCTTCTTTCTGGAACATCTATTTGTATGATGATTTTGCTTTCCACAATGCTCACATGGATGAAGATCAAAACATCGATCCTTCACATGTCCAACTCTGTTACCCTGTTAGAATCTATCAACTTATTCTAGAACAACACCATCCATAAATTCAACACTTCAAAATTGTATAGGTTTAGAAAAATCTTGAATGTGAAAAGATACATCCATAATATTCTCGTTGTAACCCAATGCAGTTATGTGTTTATTGTGTGTAATCTCTTCCCATGGTCTTATGAAATTTTTTGGAATAACAAGCTTCTAATAAGAACTTTTAGCTATATCCAAATTTTCTTTTGAAACCATTGTATTACTCTGATCATTTTTTGACTGATGATCAAGCTCAAACAAACTGTTATTCTGAGAAAAACAGGTTCATAATTCTTCTTTTGCAGTTCTTCTCACTGGAACTAGGACTTTAGATCCAAGAATTCAATTTTTCTTTTCACGTTTTCCAAATACATTTGGATGTCAAAGAGCGTGCCCTTGTTGACTTGGACACGGTTATGAATACTGGATGACGCTAGAATTCGTAATAACCACAACAAATTACCAACTTTGGCCATTTTCTTTAGCAATCCACTTTGAAAAAGGAGTGTCGGCTGTCACCGAAAATGCACCCAATACAAACAAATTTACAATGATTTAACTGGGTGTCGGGTTCAATCGATCATGCACCCATCTACAATACAAATTCAAATAAAAGATGAATAACACCTTGTACAATATTCAAAATGTTGAGGGAGGAAAGTGAGAATAAACACCCTTATACAAAACTTTTTTCCACTGTTATCAGTCTCTTCAACCAATTGGCCCAATAAAATATGCAGCCAAAAATTATTTATTTCTCAAAAATAACTCTCTGTCCAAAATCTCATGTACAGATAAAGCAACAATCAATCTCCATTGAGTAACAAAATTATCTTGTTTATTGGTCATACTCAATGACAATCAATCTCCACTGAGTAACAAAATTATCTTGTTTATTGGTCATACTCAATGACAATCAATCTCCACTGGGTAACAAAATTATCTTGCAGAATTATCTTATTTATTGGTCATATTCAATATTTTGTCACACTTATTGAATAATTGAATTATTTATGCACTTTCACCTTTAACCATCTCCATAATTACTTCATTCTTTCAATCAACTTTCCTCCCTAAATTAAGTCACAAAACTTATCGTTTCAACATTTATCCCTAAATTAAGTCACAAAACTTGTCCGTTCAACATTTATCCCTAAATTCAGTCCCAAAACTTGTCCTTCCAAAATTTATCATTTATCCCTAAATTAAGTCACAAAACTTGTCCTTCCAAAATTTATCAAGCACAAGGATTTGTCCTTCCAAAATTGATCAAGCACAAGGATTTGAACTGGTAGCCTTGTAATTTTTAAAATACCAAATTAGCTCTCCTCACCGCAACGCCATTTGTTTTCTTGGCTTTATACTCATAAATTGTATAATTTAAACTTCTCCAAATCAAAAAACAAAGCTTCAAGAAAACCATACAGCTAAAAAATTATTGACTTCATCAAAATTTTACACTGACCTCATTATGATTGACACATAAATCCAGTTGTTCCAGTTGTTTTTAAACAACAGTGCGACTTCCTGCTTCATTTTTCCTAATACATCAAGGTTGTTCTGGAGGCTCTCTGGACTCCACACCTGCCCTTACAAGCACAAAAAAAACATCCTGCTACATTTCTTCTGATACATCAAGATTGTTCTGGAGGTTCTTCCGCCCCCACACCTTCCCTTATAAGCATAAAAAAACAGCCACAACACAAACCCAAATAAACTCTTCGTATGGCAGCCAAAGTTTAACCCATCCACTCACAGTTCAAAATTGCAAAACAAGTCCTAAATTAATCTTCCTTTAAGCATTTTCTACACAAATCTAATGTCAAAGCTTTATTTAAAAAATAAAATAAAACTTCAAACCAATGCTTGGACTTTCCGATTGGTTCTAAGTACAAATATTGGGTTTTATCTTCTACGCTTTTTGATCTCCTCTTTTTCCGGTAGCAACTCAATCCTACCAACATAAAACTGATGCAAAAACCAATAATCACCGAACATTTCCAGACGAAAGTCCGAAAAAAAAAATCGAAACCCAAGACGTTTCTAGAGAGTGTAACACAGGTCGTGCCATTGCGCTTTCACTGACTGTGCCACTGCGCAAATCGAGAGTACAGAGGACTTTCACTTAACAATATCTAGCTTTCTCACGGTCTATCCCTCGACGTTATCAAACAAGAAATCGAAGACCGTGCGACATATGATATGTTAATGAGCCACCTTTTATCATCATTACTTTACAGCCTTGTAACTAACACCACCATCACAGATAACTCATGCGGCATAAATCGCACCATCAGTGTCGCGCTTTCCGTGATTTCTTCTGTGAGTTTTAGATTATAGTGTCAGGTACGAAATGAAAAAAATAGTTTTGAAATTAAACTTGAAAGACTTAATGATCTAAGATTAAATCCTATAGGAACTCATTGATTGACAGCATACCACAAAAACTTGGACATCATTACCAGTCGCAACACTGTTTCCTTGGCGATCATTCTTCCACTTTCCACTATTGATGAACCTCCACTCGTTTTGTAAATTGTTCCGTTCAATTCTCACTTGCAATGGTCGTAGAAGGCTTCATCCTATAGTTTTCTTCCTAGAACAGATTAGCAACGATTTTCTTCCCATCACCAGCTTCATTATCAAATAGTGGTCAATGCCTTCACTGCACCAGCGATGCAATGTAAAAAAAATTTGGACTGACAGATGAAAACTGGATCTCCTGCCCAATTTTTTTTAGAAGGCCATAAAACTTGTGGCACAATTTAAACAACAAGGCGGATGAACTACCCATTCTGATACCACTGTAAAACACTGGAAACCAAATCAAATATATATTAATCAATCTCTATCATGATGTACAATGTGTATGGAAACAATTGAATTAGTTCTGAGGTCTTTTTGGACTCCAATAACTACCCAAATTGAACCAAGGTTAATCCTGAGGATTAGCTATCCAACAAATAAAATGTATAAATACATCAACATGCATCCAAATACACTTGGAATATGGAAGAAATAGTAGGTGAAAGCTTGAAAGCCTATTGTCCATTCTAAAGGGGGGAATTTTCTTTTGTCAAATTTAACATATGGAAAGGGCTCCGTATATGCTTTGCTATCTATAAATTTTTTTCATGTTGATAATTTGTATTGGAATAAAAATATTTTTATATTAAAAAAATATTTTATTTGTTAGTATGGAAGCAATTTTACTTTTTCTTTGAGAAATCATTTTATCATTTTATCTATTAATTAAGAATAGATTAATAGTATGATTAATAGTATTATTTTGAGATAGTTCTTCATCAATAACAGAGTTTTAAACTCGTAGATTATTTATTATTGTAATTTTTTTTTATTATTATATGTTTTTCGCTGATCAAAACACATTTGCATTCAATTTCTTTGGACAGAGATCGCTAACCAATTTTATGGAATGCAGATTATTGACGCAACAAGGAGTCTCCCATTTCATCATCTCCAATCCTCACGCTTTTAAAATTAAGGAAATTCTATAGATTGTTAATTATTTTCGTTTTGATTCCATAAATGTTGTCATGCAGTTGATTGTTATTCATATTTTGAGAATTGGCAACTCGCTAAGTTGTTGTTACGATAATTGAGTGAAGTTTTACCAAACAATTTTATGTATTTATTTTAATTAATGCTATATTTATTTTCGTCTTGTTAATATTAAATGGTTGTTATATAAAGATTTTTGGATTTAGAATACTATGGAATGGAATTTTTAATTGTTATTAATCTAATAATGTATATTGAATAATATTTATAACTTTTCCATTTTAAAACGTTATTATGATATTGGATAAATATATTTGTTTTAATATTTATTGGTAATTTGTAAATATTTTATATTTGATTAATAATTAATAATAATTAACATTACTAATTGTGATTTATTATTTTGATATCAATTAATATTATTAATTTCTATTATTTAATACATATTAATTTTTTATTTAATTTTATATATATATATATATATATATATATATATATATATAAAAGAAATAGTTTTTTTCAATATTTTTTTTCACTAGAAGTTTGTGATGCAATTTCAAGCAAGATTGTGATATATTTGTTGTATAAAATATTTTTTTTGAGTGTATAAATGGATTCAACACGATAAAAAACCCTAGACACTCAAATTCTACAAATTAAACAACTTAAACTCAAAATTTTAAAAACCTCACCCAAAAATTCTTTAGAATCAATAACAAAAAATCCCCAAGACAACTATTTCATCTAAAAGTTAAACCTCACATACACATATATAATTATAATTTTATTACATAAAAAAAAATTATAGATATATTCAAATCATGAACATATATTTAAATATTTTTGTAAATATTTTTACATTCATATCTATTTGATAAAAACCACATTATAGGCATCAACTTGTATTCACTATGTTATATTGAATTTTGTATAAATTAATAATTTGTAAAAAATAACACTCTTATAAATATGTTTAATTTTCCAACCACGAGAAAAATATTTTATTTTATTTTTATATAATTATATATAAAAAAATATGAAATTAATGATTCTTTCCCTTATAACACGTAGATTATTGCGAAAACATTACATGATTTGTTCAGTAATGCTTACATATTTTTGTCATTTGTTAGAAGTTGCTTAAATTATATGCTTTAGTTATAGTTTTCTCTTTTACTAAAAATAAATAAATATTTTATTATATTTATTGATTAATAATTTTACAGTTGTTAAATATTATAAATGATGATTTGAAGGTTAATAGGAATATTAACTATTTTATATTTTTCAAATTATTTAATAAAAATTTAATATCTTTTCATAATTTATATATATATAGATATATAAAAATTTTCATTAAGATTAATTTTAATAAATATAAATCATAATTATTATTTTTCAAAATTTTTATCATAAAAAAGAAATACATATCAAAATTTTTATCATAAAAAGAAATACATATCAAAATTTTTATCATAAAAAAGAAATACATATCAATTGATTATTTGCTATTGATATGCTACTAGTGAAATCAAATAAGTATTAAAAATTTAATGACATCAACCTATGCTTCAAAAAATTTATTACTTTCTGTAATACTAAAATTTTATGCTTGCTAGACATTCTAGACATATACATATGCTAACTATACTCACTATAAGTAGAAGTAGCATATTTATTGTTGTATATCAAACCAAAATACTAAAAACTAAGCATAAATTTGTAATTCATCTCATTTAGAGAGAGAATCCACCTGGATTGTTAGACGTGGGTTGTTTTCCTCATCTGACAAGGTGAAAGTGATATTTGCTAACCTCCTAGAAAGAACAGAAATTTTATTATCCAACTTTTGAACTCTCTCCGTGATATTAGTCATGTATACTGATATCTCTTGTTGTGTTTCTAAACATTCAATTGGAACATGAACCATGAGCACTTTCATAGGACAATACATATTGATATTCTATATGTACTTTGTTTGTCTAGACCGAGTGTTCCTTAGATCAGGAACCTAACTCCTATTTTCCATCTCCATGTGTTGGTTAAGGATAAACTTGAAATTGTAGCGAACATCATCCTTGGTATAAAAAATGACACAACATAATATATGTTGGAACAAATGGAGTTTACCTATCCATGGAGCGGCAAGCCTCTACCTTGGCTCTAGGATAAGGGGAGGTCATGCATCTTCTGCCAACCCTTTTCCCTAAGGGGACATGTCAATGCACCATGTTGATAGATGATTGAGGTGCCACCCAGGGGAATAGTAGCAAGGACCAACTAAGTAGTAAAAATTTCAGAGAAACCTCCCTAGCCCCAAAAAAGAGAAAACTAGTGAAGTAACACCTAAGAGACCAATTGAACTAGAGATGAAGATAAACCTTTGTGAGGGACTCCTATAGGTTGTTGAAAAAATGTTGAATAGGGGAAAGACCACTATTATATCAAATAGAAAAAAAAACCCAAGCACTAGAAAATTTTGAAGAGTAGTGCTAAAAAGATAAGGCGAGTGACATACCCATTCAAGGTTGCAAAGGCTAATCTCTCAAGGGCAGAGACTAGTAATTGGGAAGATAAATGACCATAATTAAGTAGAAGGGACCAAATATTTCTAGACTAGACACCTAGTCTACTTTGAAGAGTCTCACATGCAAAGTGATGAGATATTTTCTAAAGACTAATGTTGGAGCAAAGAGAAGTAAATATATTGTTACTTTCATGCTCTAGCCCTATTCTTCTTGAAAAACAATCTTTAGAGGAAAAACCACAGACTAGAGGTATTTCTACATGTCCCATAGTTTAGAATCTATAGCACCTTAAGAAAGCATAGAGTGAACCATTCATCCAAAAAACCAACAATTAAATCACTTCTAAATGAAAAAGAGCATCAAATTATGGGCAATAAAGTGCAAAGAAACTAAATAAAGCAAGACATACCAAAATGAGTTATCAAAAAGGCACTTATGTAAGCTCGGTGAGATAATGAATGAAGGAACCTCCTTGTAGATGTTATTATGGCTACCTCTCATCCCATTTATAGGCATAATGTGATTTCAACTCACTTGAAGTGATGCACCTGGATAGGTTGTCCGGTAGGAATAAATAATGACCCAAATTGAGATTTAAACTAGACTTTCCACATCCCAACCATCAAACATCTAATAAAACCATGTTGTCACCATCAAGACTCTCAAACCTTTGACCACATTTTGTTCTAGATGCCCATTGTGAGGAATGTGGAATGCCTTTGCCCCTTTGCACCCATTATGGAAAACTCAAATATGTTTTCATAAAATAAATTTTAAAAAAATCATATTAAATAATGTGTATTTTTACTATATATATATCTATATATATACATACATACATATATATATATATATATATATATATATATATATATATATATATATATATATATATATAATAAAAAGTTGTATACAACAATATTTTAAAGAAAGAAAGGTATATGTAAGGAATCTATATATTTCTCCTAAGAATAATTAACACAATTATCTAAATAAGAATTTGGATTTAACACTTTGATATCTCTAATTATGATGCTCTTTTGGGTAAAATTTGTAAATGTATCTCATTACATCATAATTAACAAAATTCATTTGGATAACTAATTTCATTATCAAAAACTCATTTTCAAAGAAGATTCTAAATAGTATATAATGTAAATGATTTCAAACCATGCCAAATACTAGATAAGGATTTCCTAATCATGAATCTAAAATTTCCCACAAAAAAATGTTCAGTAATGTAAATATCCATGGAATATCCCAACAAAATAATCCATTAATGTAAATTACCATGGAAAATGTCAACAAGCTAATTGAGATTGAACCTAAGCCCAACAATATTTTGCAAAAGATCAACCCCATCAAATATGATTTAGTATTTCTAAACTTGAATAGAATGGCATAATCCATTAGTAAAAGAGATGTTGGTCGACCCACCTTTGTAGCAAAACCCCTAGTAAATCACCAACCAAGAAATTATATATATTTTATAGGAGACTCTAATCTACCACACAATATTTAGTTGATAAATCCAGTGATTTCCTTCATCCTAAAAGAAAGCTTCATAACATTGAAAATTGCTTCTAATTAACAACATCAATGCAAAATAGAGTTTATGAGAATTATTAAGCACCTTCCTTATTGAAAATTAGCATATTAACTTTCTTTTAATCCAATTATTTATCTTATAGTCATAAATGAAAAATGCTCATGTATTGTCATCGTCTTCTTTACATCAATGAATGGAATTTAAAATGTTAATTATGTTGCATCTCTACATCCATGTTTTTCTTTTCATGTTTACTTTATAACATTATGAAATTGCTTTGCAGATTATTAAATAAAAAATGTCATCATGTTAAAATGGCAAATGACATCAAATAAAAAGTGGAAAATGACATTTTAAAAGGAGGAAATTAACACCAATGATGTATGTAATCCACATTTACTAATGTAGTTGTGCTTGTACAAACTCAAATTGAACTAAAAACTCCATTTTCAACCTCCTAGCCCCAAATAATGGCTTAATCCATAAGTTGCCTTGTCCTCTTTCTCTCTCTCTCTCTCTCTCTCTCTCTCTCTCTCTCTCTCTCTCTCTCTCTCTCTCTCTCTCTCTCTCTCTCTCTCTCTCTCTCTCTGGTTTTATTGTTTGAATTTTAGCTCGAGAAAATTGTAAGTAACTTGCTTGGAAAACTTACTCTCTCTCTCTCTCTCTCTCTCTCTGGTTTTATTGTTTGAATTTTAGCTCGAAACTCTCTCTCTCTCTCTCTCTCTCTCTCTCTCTCTCTCTCTCTCTCTGGTTTTATTGTTTGAATTTTAGCTCGAGAAAATAGTAACTTGCTTGGAAAACTTATTCTATCATCAAAAGTAACTTGCTTGGAAAACTTAAAATCCATACAAGACCGAATCTCTCTCTCTCTCTCTCTCTCTCTCTGGTTTTATTGTTTGAATTTTAGCTCGAGAAAATAGTAAGTAACTTGCTTGGAAAACTTATTCTATCATCAAGAGTAACTTGCTTGGAAAACTTAAAATCCATACAAGACCGAATCTCTCTCTCTCTCTCTGGTTTTATTGTTTGAATTTTAGCTCGAGAAAATAGTAAGTAACTTGCTTGGAAAACTTATTCTATCATCAAAAGTAACTTGCTTGGAAAACTTAAAATCCATATAAGACCGAATCTCTCTCTCTCTCTCTCTCTCTCTCTCTCTCTCTCTCTCTCTCTCTCTCTCTCTCTCTCTCTCTCTCTCTCTCTCTCTCTCTCCTCTAGCTAGTAAACAAAAATTAAAGGATCCATTTTCAAGAATCAATTTATATTTGACAAGTAGAAATTGCCATCCATTAGATTTACAGGTACTAATAATGATTTCTCTCTCTCTCTCTCTCTCTCTCTGGTTTTATTGTTTGAATTTTAGCTCGAGAAAATAGTAAGTAACTTGCTTGGAAAACTTATTCTATCATCAAAAGTAACTTTCTTGGAAAACTTAAAATCCATATAAGACCGAATCTCTCTCTCTCTCTCTCTCTCTCTCTCTCTCTCTCTCTCTTGGAAAACTTAAAATCCATATAAGACCGAATCTCTCTCTCTCTCTCTCTCTCTCTCTTGGAAAACTTAAAATCCATATAAGACCGAACCTCTCTCTCTCTCTCTCTCTCTCTCTCTCTCTCTCCTCTAGCTAGTAAACAAAAATTAAAGGATCCATTTTCAAGAATCAATTTATATTTGACAAGTAGAAATTGCCATCCATTAGATTTACAGGTACTAATAATGATTTCTCTCTCTCTCTCTCTCTCTCTCTCTCTCTCTCTCTCCTCTAGCTAGTAAACAAAAATTAAAGGATCCATTTTCAAGAATCAATTTATATTTGACAAGTAGAAATTGCCATCCATTAGATTTACAGGTACTAATAATGATTTCTCTCTCTCTCTCTCTCTCTCTCTCTCTCTCTCTCTCTCTGGTTTTATTGTTTGAATTTTAGCTCTAGAAAATAGTAAGTAACTTGCTTGGAAAACTTATTCTATCATCAAAAGTAACACCGAATCTCTCTCTCTCTCTCTCTCTCTCTCTCTCTCTCTCTCTCTCTCTCTCTCTCTCTCTCTCTCTCTCTCTCTCTCTCTTTCTCTCTCTCTCTCTAGCTAGTAAACAAAAATTAAAGGATCCATTTTCAAGAATCTTTTTATATTTGACAAGTAGAAATTGCCATCCATTAGATTTACAGGTACTAATAATGATTTATGGAACCTACTCATGAATTTATTTTCCCTAATTTATTCTTGAATGAGTATTGTGGTCCCCAGTTAGATACATAACAACTTAAACATTCAAAAAAGGTGAAGTGCACCACTCATGCCTAACCCTCAAACCTTGGAAGGATCAGATAACGTTGGGGAGAAATGTATAAGTATCAGAAAAATAAAAAACAATATTTGGAAACAATGTAACATAACTCATAGGTGAGACGTTTCCCACATTATCATTCCTCTATTGATAAAAAATTTCCTATATTTATAGGATTATAATATGGTTCAATAGTTTGAAAAAACTCCTGAAAAATGTGATTTGGAAACTAATTATGACTACAATCCTAACAACGCTCTAAGAAAGTTTAATAATTAATTTCTCCATTATTTATCTAACACTTCCTCTTCATGGAAAAATGAGTTCTCTACAAAACCTAACTGATTTCCACATATTTAAACAATTTCCTATTGAAGAGGCTTTGTGAATATTTCATCCATATTTTCTTTTGTATTACAATAAATTAGATCAATCTCCTTTGGATTTCGGGTCTCAACACGCTTCGATCCAGAAATATAGACATTATTGTTTGCTATTTTGATGTAGCTTTGATTATCACAATTTATAATCATTGGAATTTTTTTTCTTCTCCCGCATATAAAAGAATTTGACTCAGCCAAGCTTCCTAACAAGTGGCACTGGTAAGGATTTTTACTAAGCTTCAGTTGATGACAAAGAAACATTTGGTTTTTTCTTATTACTTTATGAATCATCTCAAGTCCAAAGCTAAATGCATATCCTATGGTGATTTTCTGTGATCAACATTTCCTTCCCAATCTAAATTAGAATAACTTTCCAACTCAACATTAAACTCATTAGTATATTTAATACAAAAATTAATATTCCCTTTTAGATATTGAAGGACTATATTTTTTTCTTTCCAGTGGATTTCATGAGGCTTGGCCATGAATTGATTAAGGATGATCATTAAATATGTTATATTTGGCATGGTTGTAGTGAGATAGTTTAAACTTCCCACCAACTAAGGATACAAAGTACCATCAACTCTTTTATTTGATCATCTCTAAAGAGTTTAGCGTTATGCTCTAAAGGAATATACATTTATTTAAATTCATTCCTAGTAAACCTTTTGAATCCCTTGTATATTTACTTTGTGTAACGAGTGTCTTACCATATTTTATCCATGCTTCAAGACTTAAAAAATAATGTAACTCATCAAGGTCCTTCATCTCAAATACATGTGACAAATTTCTTTTAATTTCGTCAATAAAACTAGATGAATTATATGTTATAATAAGATCATCAACATACAAAGAAATCAAGTCAAAATCCCCTTTCTAATTTGACTTGATATATATAGTTTATGATCACTATTAATTTTTATAAATCCTTTATAAAAGAAGAACGAGTCAATATTTACATACCAATATCTTTGTGTTTGTTTTAGTCCATATAAAGCTTTCTCTAACATGCAAACAAGATGCTATTGAACCTTATTTACAAGTCCTCTTGGTTGTACAAGATAAAATTCTTCCACTAATTCCCCATTCAAGAAAGAAAACTTAACAGCCAACTGATGTAGTTTCCAATTATATTATTTAGCTAATGAAATCATTAATATTATAGTGTTAAACTTAGCTACAGGAGAAAAAGTGTTTTCATAATCAATGTTCTCTTCCTGTGAATAACCTTTTTCAACCAATCTAGCATTATATTTATCTATACTACCATTATCATTAAATTTGGATTTGGACAACCATTTGGATCTTATGGAAACTTTATTTTTAGGCAATTTTATTAATTCCCATGTTTCATTTTTCTTTATGGAATGATACTCTTCTTTCATGGCATCCTTTCATTCTTTATCCTCTGTAACTTGCTCAAAATTAAAAGGTTTTATAACATTAACTACTTTAGTTAATCATGCATAATATTTATACCTTATAGGTATTTTAGTTTCGCATGATGCCCTCCTTGGTGCTTCAATACTGTCACCTCTTCTTCTCCCTTGTGGTGAATCTTCTCCTATTCTTAGTGTTGTTTTTTTGCATGAAGTGTCCATGTCACTATATTTTTCATCCTAATCCTATTATTTTTCATCATTTAATCATAATCATAAGGAATAGGCCATGCATCACAACCTTCCAGCTTATGGATTCCATCTACATGCTCTGTAATAACACATATTTACTTGCAAAAATGTTATGTGTGTTGTGATCAAACATCTTATATGCTTTGCAATCAAAACAATAACCAACAAAAATGGAACTTTTTCTCCTATATACATTAGGAACATGGGAAAATTGTTTTCTTCCAAATATCCTTAAATGAATTAATATTGGATTATAACCATAAAGAACCTCAAAAGGAGTTTTATGGTCTGAAATTTTAGTTGGAATTCCATTTTTCAAATAAAAAACAAACTAACAGAGTCAATGCAAAACCCATTAGTAATATTTATAACTTTTAACATGCTTCGTGCAGGTTCCACTAATTTTTTTGTCTCTCTCTTAGCTACTTCATTTTATTGAGGAGTATGTAGCACCATATACTATTTCATAATTCCATTGTTTTTGCAAAATATGATGAATTCTTATGATGTGTACTCCCTTAGTTGATTTTATCTAAGATTTTGAGGTACCCTTCTATTTTATTTCAACCAACTATTTAAATTATTTAAAATGCGCAACAAAAAATATGAGGAAATAATATGCTCCACCAAGTGACTTCGTTTGCATCAGACCACACACATATGTATGCATAGGTTCAAGAATATATCTTTTTCTGTTATCTTCATGAGTTGGAAATTCTTACTTGTGTTTCTTACCTAGTGCACACCCTTCATATGTAGTATGTTCATTATGAAACAATGGAAGTCCCTCCACCATTCCTTGTTTTTTAAATAGTAAAAAATCATGAAAATTAAGATGACCATACCATTGATGCCATAAGACTTCTCTTGTCATGGTTGTAGATTCCAATATTTGATGAATCTTCCTCATCACACCAAGCTTCTATAATACTCCAACTTTGAATCTCATCACAAAAATATTTTAATTATCTTGTATATCTTGCACAACAAAATGTGAATTTACAAAATCTACCTTCAAATATTGATCTGTTAACGTGGACATTAAGATAAAAAAAAATTATACTAGGGACATAAATTATATTTTGAATGGTTTCACATAAACATTTGGCAATGTCATAAATGCATCACCATATTCTTTATTTTGATGTGATCAATCATCCCCAAGATATATATTAGAACCATTATTTTTTCATGATAATTTTCAAACCCACCCTTGTTACATGGAATATGAATGGAGGCACTAGAACCAATAGACCATGCATTTTACTCATTTGTTTCAGTGAACAAGGAAGCATGTAAAATAAATAATATGATATTTTTGAAGTAATCATTCATTATATCTCCTCTATTAGCAAAGTGACAAGTATGCCTTATGTTTCTATGTTTGGATTCATGATACTAATTTTTCAAACAATCTCTGGAATAGTTTCCAAACTTACCATAGTAGAAACATACATCATTCCTCTTAACATTAGAATCAAGATTTGGTAGTTCCATACCTTGATGTGGCTTTACATATGGTTCCTTACCTCCCTTATTTCTTTCCCATGGATTTCCTCTAGTAGGTTGTTTTCCCTTTTCCAACAGTTGCAATTCTAACTTATAGGACTTGCAATTAAGATTTTTGTTTAATAAGAATAGCCATGCATTCCTCATGTGTAACAATTATTCCTTGAGGTGTAATCCCTTTGAATAAATATCCAAGATTGTTCTAACGTACCATTTAACATTACAAATACTAGATTTGTGTTTGAGATATTTTCACCAATATTTGCCACTTTGTCTTTAAAGTATTTAATTCTAGAAACAAAATTATTTACATTCTCTTTCTCCTTCATTTTAATTGAAAGAAATTTATTTTTTAAGATTTATTTTTATTTTGTATTAGTTTCTTCAAACAAACCTTTAAGGGTATCTCTTGTCTTTTTGAAATCCTGTAGTCTCCGATATGCGTAATAAGTTGTTTGAGGAAAGTGCCAATTTTTTTTTTTCAAAGTCGTGAGAAACTTGATCCCAATCTATTTGTTAATTGGGTTGCACTATTATTTTGAAGAACTCAACTATAGAATAGATTATGAACTGATCCTTTTCTTCCTCCTCTTCACAATCTATGTAAAATAATTTCTTCTCACCACACTTATGACCTTTAGTTTATTTTCTATCATAACTGTAACAAAGCCCTTTTGCTCTTTTTTCCTCAAAATGTTGTGGTTTCAACCTTGTAGGGCTTTTAAGGCTAGGAGCAGCAACACTTTTGTCTTTATAGTTATGAGTGGTAGAATTCCTTGTTGCCATAATTTTCTTTCCAATTTTCTTTCCAACCTAAATGACTTCTCCAATGAATCAGCCTCCCAAAGATGAACCTCATATTGGATGTTATCCTTTAAATTCCCTATGAAGACATCAATCCTATGCTCCTCTGGAATATCATTTACCCTTATATTCAATTTTTGGAAGTCCTCATTGTGCTCCACTATTAAACCCTTTTGTTTGATATTTAGCAATTGGCTAAAAAAGGTGTTGCTATTTGTATCTTCATAACGTGCTATCATTTCCTCTGTAAACATTTACCAGGTGACTAGTGGTTTATGAGAAAAAAAGGTCATCTATACCATACAAACTGATTTGGTTCTAAATATAAATATGTGATACTTACCTTTTGTGACGGTTGCACATCATGTAGATCAAAATATTGCTCCATCTATAGTATCAAAGTTACTGGATCCTTGCCATCAAACTTCCTCATATCTATATTTGGAATGTGCTTGTTCTTAAACCCCACATTGGAGTCTCTAAAATTGTAATTGATATCTTTTGTCTTCATCATGATTTTCATGGATTTCCTAGTCACCACTAGGACACCTTTCTTCTAACAACTTTGCCAAACCTTCATTCAACACCTCTATCTTGACATTCATCATTGCTTCCATGTCTTCTTTTAAATCATAGTTAAAAACTCTCATATCCCTTTTTATACCATCTATATTAGCATTTGTCATGACTTCCAATTCATTTTTTGTTACTTTTTGTGAGAGTGAAATTTGTTGCACTTGGCCTCGCAATTTTGATATATCATGTTGCATATCTTCCTCTTCATGTGTCATAGTAGAGCTTACAGGTTTCTTACTAGGTGTTTCCATTTTCTTTCTTCGGGGCATCAATGAATGATAATTATGCTTCACTATTCCCTTTGAATCACTTGAAACTAATTTTTCAAACAAAACTTATGCAAATTTTAAAAGCTAGACACCTTGTTTCTTTGCTTTGTACGATTTAGATATTGAATCTATTGTAACCTAGTAATGTCTTATCTCCAAGTACTAATTTTTTTTCCTATGGAATCCCTCCGAGTCCTCTTTCCAACCCCACAAGTCTGATCGAGATTGGATTCTCCAAGAAATAGTTATGCCCAATCTCCCACGATGACCTTATGATATACTAGTTCAATAGAGCGAACTTGTATGAAGTTCCAAGTGTCATTGTTTCGAACTTCATCCCTCAAAATGATACCCAGCAGACTACAGTCCATCTTATTTCTATAACTGTTTATGAAATTTGGATATGATGCTCAGAGAGAATGCTATGATTATTTTACCAAGGTCAGTTGTTTGATATCGAATTCTGGAGCCTACAAAAACACTAACTTCCTCAAATCATATCTCTGAAAATATAGCGAGACAAGATCTTAAATTTATACATGAGGTTCACCAAGATTTTGGATCCAATGTATTTTAATTTGAGCTTCTGAAGCTTTGCCTAAAAAACGTTATAGAAAAAATTCCACGATGACCTGTTTGAAGCCGTTAAGCCCTAGAATCCAAAGCTATGATACCAAATGTTATGTAGCTAGCTCACAAAATAGAAGAAGAAATACATCAACAACTTCAAATTATCCTCTTCGAGGAGGGAACCAAATTTACATTACACAAATGAAAAATTATTGGATGATACAAATGACAAGACCTTCTTTCTATATATAGTAGCCTAAGGGGTCAGAATATAATCAAATCCTACATAACAATAATATTGTAAGGGCACAATAATAACAATAGTTGGATCTACGGGACAATAATAAAAATATGGGAACTGGGCACAACAATACAATAAGGGGGTTACACTAATAACAATAAGGGGCTACACTAGTAGTATAGGGACTTAAGGCTGTCCCAACAATTTCTTCACCACTGACCCATGTATTGATCAAGGGGGCTCCGGTGTTGGGAGGATCCCTTTCCTACTATGGTTTGCTTGGTTTGTTACTTTAGGATATTTTAGTGCGTGTTGTTATATAGTTAGGGTTTAAATATTCTTCTTGGGTTTTGATTCTTTTCAGGCACATTGGTGTTCAGAAACTTCTTTGGAATCATTATAATGATGACCCTATAATAATTTGTCTACTTGAAACTTGATTACTTGATTGAAAAATCCTTTTCATATCTTAATGCATTCTTATGGGTAGATCTAGGGTTTTTAGTTTTGGGTATAATTTTCTTTGTTTCCTATTGCTACTTTTGTTGCACTATTGCGGTTGGTTTTCTATTTTTTTTTTTATAGGATTAGAGTGTTGAATGAGAGAGAGCGATGATTATGCGCATGGTTTCATATTAAAAAGAAAATATGTCTTCCTTACTTTAGGTAGGATTCATAAAAATTGTAAATTTTCATTTGCATCTACCTGCATGCATCACACTTCACTTTAAAAAAAAAACCTTAAAACTACTGCACTTAAAAAAATTAAATCAATATTTTTCTCTTTACTTGGTAGCAATCCAACATTAGATAGGCTAGGGTATCTCAATAGGGGAGTGAGATTAACTTCTCTAAGACCAAAAAGAAAACGTATAATCTTGAGAAAGCATGTGTAAATCCACTTTAAATGGCACACTATGGGAATCCATTATAACACAAGAATTAAGCACTAGGCTACATTAGGACCTTCATAGTGAGCTCCCAACTCTGTTTAGAAGTGGTGGTTGTTATATCTAGGAACTATATCATACTCATGGGGGTCTCCTTCAGGAGGCTTCAAGCTCAATACCCTACCCTTGCATGTGGTTCTATTTAAAGATTGTGCCCCCAAGATGTGTTATTATTGGTGGTGACCATAATGGACTTTCTTAAGGTATTTTTTAGTTGTTTCGTATTTTTTTTATTTCAAAAAAAATTCGAAAAAATAAATAAATTTACAATATATATATATATAGATAGATAGATAGATAGATAGAGAGAGAGAGAGAGAGAGAGAGAGAGAGAGAGAGAGAGAGAGAGAGAGAGAGAGAGAGAGAGAGAGAGAGAGAGAGAGAGAGAGAGAGAGAGAGAGAGAGAATAAGAAGAGAAAAAAGGTATGAGATGTGGGATTCTTTGAATCTACATTTTGTAAGGATTTTATATTTTATTTTAAGCCTAACTTTCGAGGCTCAAGGTCAATTGTGGAAATATATAAGTATGTTTAAAAGGGTGGCCCGTCTCACATACACAAAGTCAGGGTGGAAAGGATTAAACAATGTGCAACTCTCTGAGCACATCACACAATTTCAAAACAAGCTGAGCTCAAAGCAAAGCCTCACAACATAAAACAAACAAGAGTAATGGCAGGCAGTGCCTCCGAAGGGCATTTTTGTGAAATCATCGTTGGTGATGTCAACGAATCTAAGCCACCCCACTGGCACTCCAAAATAAAACGACTTAACATCTAAAGTTCCCTTGAGAGTAGTAAGAAGATTTGATGGACCCTATCAACAGTAGAAATCGAGCCAATGTATCCCTTCTTGCCATCCCTCCACGTCACCTCCCTATCCCACATCATTTTCCACCTCATCTTTCTGTATTATTTGTCCATATTGTCATAATGCTCATTTTTCCTACTTTATCATCATAAAAACCCTATTTCACCCATTACATATGTATTGTTTCACTATTTTCACTCATGTTTCTAGTTCATAATCATTGTGACTTCCTTGTAAAGGCTCCAGGTACTAACACCACCCAACTTACTCCATTTTTCATTAAAAAATAGAATTTGAAATGGCCAAGAAAGTTTTCTTATCGAGTTTAACCACTCATATACCTCTAATGGATATGGAAAGGGATATCTTAGATTCTTTTTGTCATCTAAATCTTATGGAAATTCTTCAAAACTTGTTTGTTAATCAAATTGAGTCAGCAGTCTACTTACGAGCAATAAAATCTGATCTTTGCGTTGCTATCATTCCCTATACATACTCTTTCCCAGAATTTATGTATTGGATTACCTCATCCTTGTATCCTCGGAGGTTTTTTGTCATGAATTCAATGGGTGAAAATATTTTACAAGTCTCCTCTATGTTAGTATATCAATATTTAGATTTCCGCCATTGAGAAAATTATATAAACTTCATTGATGAATCCATTTTATCTGTATATCATAGCCTTTCTGCAAAGGATAGAAACAAAATGTTTAGTTTCATTTTACCTCCCAATTTTATGCTTCCTCTAGATTTTGTTTCCCATAACTTCTTTTTGTGAGAATCTCAAGCCAATCCTGTCTGCAATTATGGGTGTGTTGGGAAGAGATGGTACCAAAGCCATAAATTTTCAAACTCTAGGGTTTTTCCATTTGATGATGCAACCTAATGTTGTGTTAGATATTACTTCTTTTTGGGAGCATTCCATTAACATTCAACTTATAAATTCCAACATTTTTTATGCTTTAGGTTTCCATATTTAATGGTATATGTCTTTATATATACACATGTGGATTAATTCATGGATCTAGGACTAAATGTTGCTGATTTCAATAAGCAAAAACATATCATTTTAAAGTGGACTAAAATTATCAGATGCAAAGAGAATAATGATGGATTTTTATACTATATTGTCACTTATTTTTCACTTTATTGTTTGTTGTATTCTTAAATGAAGGACCTGGAAAACTTGGTCTTTAGCCCTTAATACATGTATGACTAGAACATCTCAGAATTCCATTTGTTGCTAGATCTAAATGATGAATGAAGAAAGTTTGAAGGGGAAGTTAAAGATAATATGCTCCTTAACACAGAACCTACTATCCGTTACATAGAATAATTATGAAAATGACAACTGAATCATAGACAATATGCTACTTAACATAGAAACTACTATCTGCGACCCTTGGAGAACTTAAAGATAGTATGCTGCCTTACAGAGAAACTATTATCTATAACTTAGAAAGGAAGGTGAAAACTTCAAGTATAGGAGCGCTCTTTTAAGGAATTTTAACTTTATCTACATAAGCAAATAAAGACCTGCAGCTTCATTACTATACTTGAAAGAAGAAAACATAAGATGACACATGACAGAGAAGGTTACAACCTTATACCCAAAAATTCATGGAAACTTCTGATTCTTTCATTAATAAATAGTTATATCAGGAATACAGTGGCCGAATCTCCGGGTTCTCCCCAAAATTCCAACAACTACCTTTACAATTCCCTTTTCGGGCTTTTATCTCTTCTATCAAATCAGTTTTCGAACTAATTTCTTGGAACAACTAATAAACCACTTTATTACATATAAAATATTGAAACTCATAACAAATGTAAAATTGCGCCAAAATCTTTGAAAGGGGGCCGCATATATGTCGAGAGTGTCCTGATTGGCGAAAATACCTATAAGCCCGACCCATCACCTTTTCTTCGGATTTGGCTTTAACACTAATTTTCCCTTTATTTAGTGAAATCAACGTAAAGTGGAACTTAGAAAGAGTTAACTATGTTTCATAACCCATCGGATCCACCCATTCAATTTTCCCATATATACAATATCGCAAGTCGTAATCGGCGGAAGGGTATTACCTCGTATAAATGCTCCCACTGCAATTTGTGATTGAAATTTGATCGCATCACTTTTACTTCTTGATTGCGCCTTTTAAACTCAAATGCCTTTTAAATAATGATGAGACTCATGGAACTGAAAATGAATCAATAATGCTTCAAAAACTTATTGTGTCTATGCTTTCGCCTTTTTAATATGCCTTAATACCCTTACGGACTCATTTTGTCATAAATCTTAATTTAATAATTCATCGGGTCTGGAATCATTATCGCGGATTGCAATCAACAAAAGAACCAAGACATATGCGTTTGGTGCTATACAGACCCACCGGCATTATAAAACACAATATATCATTTTTCAGGTCCAGATGCTATCACAAATCGCGATTGGCAGAACTCATATGTATGAATATGAGGGGCTTTACAATACAGCGGACCCATCGAAACTTTACAACATAACCTATATATGTTTCAGATCTGCCTATTCAGCCTTCATTAACTACTTATCGTAATCAGCGATCAGTGATTCTCGTGGTAGTACTTCGTATGAATGCCCTCTGCATTTTGCGATTGTGATTTAACCGCATCGCTAACATATATATATATATATATATATATATATATATATATATATATATATATATATATATATATATATATATATATATATATATATATATCTTGATTATGGCTTCATATAACTATTTATATTGCAATTTAACTTAATCGCATGGACTAATTCTTTACACTTGTTTCTTTTGTCTTTTAATTCCGATATGTAATTTATTACATTTCCGTCTTGCCTTATCACTTTTAAGATATTTTCAAGTGATTCTTGAATGAAACATGAATATTAAACGTAACATAAAATGCATGTTACAACATCTGGCTCCACCTGGGGATAGTGCTTCTGCCACAGAAGCACTAAGAACCGCAAATCAGTGCCTCATCCTCGGGCATGGAGTCATACATTGCTTCGCCAAACTTAACTCTGTAAAAAAATTATACAATGAACCCACACAAATATCTGCAGTGATAAGATGATTGCACTTTGATAGCAAAATATTGAGAATTTTAGATTAGTAGCCTTAGTTGGGCATGGAGTCCAAAACTGTGAAAACCTTGAAATTTGACAAACTGAAACCTGACATTCTTGAAGTCTGAAACCTCTGCAAACCGGTTTCCAACTGGGAAAGTCACCCTTATTCATCAACTAATGATTAAACTGAAGAACTGCAACTGGAAACCAAATTCTCAATGCCTAAGCTTATTTATGTACAAGTTCCTACATATGTACATGATTGATCTCCATCAAGTGAAGTCAATCTTCCAATGGTACCAGGTTAGCATTTCGGTGCTTAATCTAGAACCATTCTACCAGTGAATCTTGAAAATGAAATTCATCCTAAACAAAAAATAAACTATGCCTAAAAGCAGCTCACAACAAAAGTTAGGAGTATATCCACAAAATGATATGTGTAGACTGCTGATAAATTCTTCCATATAATCTGCCACCGGATCTTCAAAAGTATAAGAAAAAATATGTTCTTGACCAGCTCCCAAAAAAAAAAATTCTCTATGTATGAAGGTTTCTGCTCGATTAAACCTTTTTTTTGGGATAATATGTCCAACAGAACAATCAACGACATCTTTAAGAAAATGATCCATGACACTTCATGTCTCCACTTTTCATCTCTAAGCTTTGATTGAAAATAATTTGTAATTCTAACCTCAGGAAGAAAAATAATTTTTTTCACATTAGTATACGACATATGATCAACTTCAAATAGATTGTTTACCTTTGATCCAGGGGCATCCTTATGTTCTTCAATGCAATGATATACAATCTCTTTATCAGCTTTCCTTTTACATAATATAGCCTCTTTTTCTATGATAGATGACTCAATATATTGTTGTCCAACATATTCCACTTGTCGGTTTCTTCCTGTGTGTTCAACACCCAATTGATGAACTTGGAAAGCTTTGTCCTATTCCCCATTTAAACCATTTTCATTATAGATAGGAGAATAATCAAATTTAACAAAATAGGAAATCTAGGGATTTATTTGCAAATTAATTATTTCTTCCTCTTCTCGACTGCTGAGCAGAAATTCGTGATGCATGTTTGAACTTTCCTCCATCTAAATACTCTCTTTATTTGTTTGGAACAGAGTCAACCAGTTCTCTGCTTGGAAGATTATTGGAGAGAAATGCTTTATAAACCTCTCCAGATCATTTTGAGAAAATGATGCTCGATCTGCTTGGAACATAGTCAACCAATTCTCTGCTTGGGAGATTATTGAAGAGAAATGCTTTATAAACTTCTCTGCATCATTTTGAGAAAATGATAGTTCCTCGATTTCAGAGACTTGCTCATAGTTAATCTGGCTATAACTTCTCTGAATGCTTGATATATTATCAACAAGATCATTAGTTTCCTCAACGGGATTATCTTGAGCTTTTAAAGTTTCTTTAAAATCATAATATTCACAACAACCTTCAAAAAGAAACTTGTGTGGATAATAAGTTCTACAATAAGAATTGAATACTGAATGGAAATCCTTCATAGATGAAATGCTTGAACGAGGTAGAGACCTGAACCAAACCCTAGGTTCTTGGTCTAAAGAAAACAAAAACAACTTCATCATCACATCTTCATGAATGATGCCCCGTTGCTCCATGAATTCATGAAACTCTTAGAGATGTTGAGCTGGATCTTCATACTCCATTCTACTGAATTTTGGAAGATACTCATTCCATGAAGAAAATGTAGGCATATCATGAGGATAGCTAGTGATCCCAGTAAAATCAAATGGATCAAATTTATGGACTAAAAATGCAGGGAGAGCCATTAAAACCCAGAAAAGAAAACTTCAAAGTACAGTGGAGTCACCAATCAATGTTGTAAGTGAAAATCACAGGTGTGAATGTACAACCAACTGCTGAAACTTGTAATTCTCAAGAATCAGCTTCAAACTTAATAAACCCAAGAAAAAGTGCTCTTATTCAATTTCTTTTATTCAAAATAGCCAAACATTTCCTCCTCACTGAACAACCAGAGGAAAATAATGAAAACCTAGGGAAAAATGTTCTTGTTTTCTCTCCCCGGCAGTGGCGCCAATTAATGTTGTACCTTAAGAAACCAATTTCCTGGCTGTGGAGGAATTGTGCTTAAGACATTAACGATTATTGTTTGTTGTCACTTATTTGTAACTTTTCTGTTTGTTCTATTCTTAAATGAAGGACCTGGAAAACTTGGTCTCTAGCCCTTAATATACGTATGACCAGAACATCTCAGAATGCCATTTGTTGCTAGATATAAATGATGAATGAAGAAAGCTTGAAGGGGAAGTTCAAGATAATATTCTACTTAACACATAACCTACTATCCTTCACTTATAAGAATTATGAAAATGAGAACTGAATCATAGACAATATGCTTCTTAACACAGAAACTACTATCTGCGACCCTCGGAGAAGTTAAAGATAATATGCTGCCTTACACAGAAACTATTATCTATAACTTAGAAAGGAAGGTGAAAACTTCAAGTATAGGAGCGCTTTTTTAAGGAATTTTAACTTTATCTACATAAGAAAATAAAGACCTGCAGCTTCATTACTATACTTGAAAGAAGAAAACATAAGATGACACATGACAGAGAAGGTTACAAAATTATACCCAACAATTCATGGAAAATTCTGATTCTTTCATTAATCAACAGTTATATCAAGAATACAGTGGCCTAGTCTCTGAGTTCTCCCCAAAATTTCAACAACTACCTTTACAATTCCCTTTTCGGGCTTTTATCTCTTGTACCAAATCAGTTTTGGAACTGATTTCTTGGAACAACTAACAAACTACTTTATAACAGTTATAAAACTATTTCCTATTTGAGATTATTCAACTTTATTACATATAAACTATTGAAACTCATAAGAAATGTAAAATTGTGCCAAAAGCTTCAAAAGGGGGCCACATATATGTTGGGAGTGTTTTGATTGGTGAAAATACCAATAAACTCGACCCATCACCTTTTCTTTGGATTCGGCTTTAACACTAATTTTCGATTTATTCTACGAAATCAATGCAAAGCGAAACTCAAAAAGAGTTAACTATGTTTCATAACCCATTGGATCTGCCCATTTAATGTTCCCATATATACAATATCACAAGTCGCAATTGGCGAAAGGGTATTACCCCGTATAAAAGTTCCCACTGCAATTTGTGATTGCAATTTGTCACATCGCTTTTACTGCTTGATTGCACCTTTTAAACTCAAATGCCTTTTAAATAATGATGAGACTCATTGAACTAAAAATGAATCAATAATGCTTCAAAAACTTATCGCGTCCGTCCTTTCACTTTTTTAATACGCCTTAATACCCTTACGGACTCGATTTGTCATAAATATTAATTTAATAATTCATCAGGTCCAGAATCATTATCGCGGATCGCAATCAGCAAAAGAACCAAGACATATGCGTTTGGTGCTTTACGGACCTGCCAGCATTATAAAACATAATATATCATTTTTCGGGTCTGGATGCTATCGCAAATCGCGATCGGTGGAACTCATATGCATGAATATGAGGGGCTTTACAATACAGCGGACCCACCGGAACTTTACAACGTAACATATATATGTTTCGGATCCACCTGTTCAGCCTTCATTAACTACTCATCGCAATCGGCAATCGGTGATTCCCGTGGTAGTACTTCACATGAATGCCCGCTGCGTTTTGCGATTGCGATTGCGATTTAATCGCATCGCTAACACACACACACACACACACATATATTGATTATGGCTTCATATAACTATTTATATTGCAATTTAACTTAATTGCATAGGCCAATTCTTTTATACTTGTTTCTTTTGTATTTTGATTCCGATATGTAATTTATTACATTTCCCTCTTGCCTTATCTTTCTTGCAGTTAAGCAAAGACCTCAAGGTTCATGAATAGTATATATTTGATGATCATTTAGAGATAAGGTTGTATGGGAAAAAAATTCCACCATATAAACCCCCTATATTTCTACCAATGATGATTTATTCTCTAGAATTCATAAGGCGGATAAAATCGTTATTCAATCTCTGATTCAAAGTAAAGAATGAGAGGTCCAATATTTAAGGAGAAAATTGAAAATACCTGTAGTAGATCATGTGCAGACAATATAATTAGATCACGTGGAAAGGGAGAAAGAAATCTTAACCAAATATTTACTAGAAATAAATTAAGAAGTTTCAACCCTCAGACAGCATAATGTAGAGTTGCTGCAAATAATAGAAAAACATGTTTGTAGAGTAGTGGTATTAGCTGATTTAGAGGACCCAACTAACAAGATAATCAGGGTCATGAAAAAATTAAAAATATCAGAAGATGAGTTGCAAAAGGTACAAAAGGATCTGGATGACAACAAGGAATAGTTGAAACATAAGGAGAGGAAATTAAATATGGTAAGGGAGAATGCATATCAATATAATGCCAAATATCAAACAACATGTGAAGAGGTAGAGGAGGTTAAAGAGAAGCTTAAGTGGAATATTTATTTAATTCGAGGAAGGGGAATTATATGGGGTGACATAATTCAACAAATTCAAATAGTTTGGGATCATATGATTGTCATTACTGAGGAAAAAAATATGATTAAGACCTTTGAGGTAATTATTTACACAAATAAAGACGAAGTACAGGAAGGTGCACACATTGAAAATAATATCATTAATTATTGAAATGTTAAATCCTCCCAAGAACTCATAGCAGTGAACATTTTAGACATGAAAGTTGTGGTATTAGAAATAAAATAAAAAATGTTTGAGAGAAATATATATAGAAATAAGGTAGAGAGTGGGCTGGAAGAAGTCAGAGAATCAATTAGATATTTTAATTAAAACTTTGACATAAATATTAGAGCAAGGCTGCCAACATTCTCGAAACAACAAGGGAACCTTGTTTCTTGGGAGAAATATGAAATGTTATTAGTATAAGCTAAAAGAAAGATTAACTATTGGCATTAAGAGAATGGAGTGTTAAAAGGATCGACAATAGTCAACTTTCTGCCAAGAGATTTTCAATTGCTTTGGTTAGTTAAGACATTATTTATAGATAAACCAAGCTATATGAAATTAACCAATTTGAGGATGGCTTACAGCAGGATGCTCCAGTGCCCAATACTTGATTTAGTGCTTTGGAAAAGGTGTTTGAATATTTTCACACCATATAATATTTGAGTTGTTGAGCCTAGAACATCATCAAAAGAAGCAGAAGTATTAAATGCCTAAGAGTCCTGAATTTCTAAATAGTTTATTTTTTGAAAATTTGAAAACATTTTATTTTTTAATTTTGTAAAACTCCAAATGAATTTTAGTATTTGAATGTTTTAAAAGAGTGTGGTAGTTTAATGTTAGTTAAGAAAATTGACAGTTTTCATAATTGCCCCTCAATGTGCACTTTCTTTAAAAGAACACAAAGGGACCAGTGTTGGGGTTACGATTTTTGGCCTGGAGATCAAATTTTGTTGTGTAATGTGCAACTATAGTTTCTTGGAGAATCAATAAGGTTTTTCAAACCAATTCCAAATGTGTTTTGTTTATAACATGTTTTTATCATCTCTGTAATTAATACATTATGATCATTATTCTACAGAAAAACGTGTAATGAAATTGTTGGTCACTTTTCATCGATAGGTTTACTGATGTTGTGTTTATAGCAGAAAGTACTTATAGAATTTTATTTAAAGAAACCTTAAACTACGCTCCACATTTTTTATCAATTAATTTTCTTACACTTCACTATTTCAACTAAGGGTTTGTGTAAAGGATTCTATCTCAACCCTCTACATTGAATATTTTATTTAATATTCCTTCATGTCATACAACAATTTTAGTGAGTTGTATCCATAGACATCTTGGCCATTTTGAAGGGTTTTGTCATCTTCTCCAAGAACTTAAAATACATTTCACTTTAAGGAAATATCTCTTGGAAATAATGTTTACAATCATAAAACAATATATTTTTATTTGTTTTGAATAGATGACCTAGGTACTAGCTTCCTCTTCGATGAAGGTTGTCCCTAGGGTTACAATAGGAATTATCACCAATGATGGTGAGGAGGTTTGTCCTTTTTTTTCCTACGGAAAATTTGAGGAAAACTAACTCATTTCATCTAGTGGGGTTTTACACGGCTCATAAGAGCACTTGGTCCCATGTTGAATCATTAACTACGTACCTATTATAATTGTCCCAACTATTTATTCACCACTGAACCACTCATTAATTAACTGGGTTTCGGTGGTTGGAGGATCCCTTTCTCACTTGTATTTTCTTGGTTTGTTACTTTAGGATTTTTTATTGTGTGTCATTTTTTCTTTGTACCTAGTGGCATTAGGATTTTTATTTCTTCATGCTTGTGTCACCTTTGGCCGCCACTATGGCAGATTTTTTCTTTCATCATTCTCGTATTTTTTTAACCCTCACACCCCCCACAAGGTGGTTCCATCTCCCTGTAAGATGTAGATTTAGCTCCAACATAGGTATATCATTATATCGAGTTACTTTGGGTGCTACTCAGAGGCTTGAGCCATCCATTCATCTAGTGGTTGACCATAGTCTACCACATGATCACCAAACCTATGAACCCATCTCATCTAGTGGGGGTGCTAGCTTTTCTATATATTTGCATAGTTTCTTACCTGAGACTTTCATGGATAATGCTAATAATACATTTTCAGATTCCATTGTGTCTATACCTCCAGTGACTTATGGTCTTCCATATGTCATTACTACATCCATTACTTTGACCACATATTCCTTCCACACTACATCATTTAGTGACTCCTTCTTCTCATTCTGGCACAATATTAGTGGAATTCTGCTAGTTGGCACATCTAATATAGGTTCCTTCATAGAATTTACTTTTACATCTCCATTCACATTGAGTGGAGGTTCTAATTACATCACATCTAGTATTTGTATGTCCAATGTTGGAATGTCTAACTTCCCGTTCACATGTAGCTTCATGGGCCCCATGATGGGTTCATGTATCTCAGCAGGAAGTATGACAATGCCCAATAATGGGTTTCCATATGGTTGGAAACCTTTCATTTTAGTTAGAGCATCCTCTAGCAGCATTGGAGGCATGTTCGTTTCAAGTAGGTCATCTAATCATTTCAGGAGTCAATCACTTGGAGGAATTATTTTCCAAGGTCAAACACCTGATCCATGGAATGCCTTTAGTGGGAAAAAAAAATTTACATGTATAATTCATGGGGTCCTAATCCTGTCAATAAACCCTTTACATTCCCTTATGGTATAGGAACTCAACAACCTATTGGAAATCAATTTTCCACTCAAGCTACTTACCCTAGGGGAATTAACCAATCATGAGTTTACATGGGCACTAGAGATAACAACTTTGCCCAACCCACTGGCATGAATAGTCCTAACATTGGAAACAATTATATGGGTATGGAAGCTCCTCCACTTAGGTGGTAAGGGAATTCTAACCCCTTCCAATATTCATTCGCATCTCATTCTTGGAACTTTAGCTTTGTATGTTCTTTCTAAGTTGATGAAAAACCCCATATGACATAATATTCCATGTCCACCTATTCCACGTAATATTCCAACAAACATTCTAAAAAATGATGGAAAACTTGGAGAAGACCATGTAGATCATATCACTACCTGTAACTTGTGATGTTCATCCAACTCTTTTGTGGATGATAGTAATCAACTACATCATTTTCAACAGACTCTCACTAGTGGTGCTGCAAAGTGATACACAGATCTCAAATCTATCGCTTATGATACTTTCCTATCTTTAGCATAGACATTTGTTAATCATTATCAATTGCATGTTTGATATGAGGCTAGTATATATATCCTCACTAAATTATGTTAGGATAACTCCACACACATTTCTGATCATATTCATAAGTGGAGAAGACGATGAGATTTTTTCTGAACCAAAATTCTTGATGAAGTGCTTTGTGAGTGGTTTATTAACTCTTTAAAACCTCAAATTTTTGAATATGTGGAAAAGGGTGGAGCCCAAACCAATGATAAATCTATCTTACATGACCACCAAATCAACTTGATATACTCTGAAGTGGGAACCTTGTATCACCACATTTCTAATACTCGTTGGGCATTGGTTAATCCCTAAAATTAGAAACTTGGAACCAATGTTAATGGAGTTGTAGCCTCCATGTCATCTGGAATCATAGGAAAACTAGCCTCTTAGATGGGCCAACGAAACATCTCTTCTAGTGCCCTGTTTGATCATCCCGCTACTTAAACTCCTCATGTCCCTGTTCCCACCTTCGAGGTAAATTATGTATAGTTCACCTCAAATAAGAATCCTCAGCAAACAAGACGTAAAAAAAAAGAATAATTCCAAGAGTGTTACAGGGAGAAGTGTCTATATAGAACTGCTCTATCCCACTAAGGCGTGACAGCTGCCTTAGAAACAAACAGATTAAAGCTACTTTCATTTCTCCTTTATGAATTATAGATAGAGAGGAATAGAAAGACCAACCTCTGTCTTGCGCTAATCTCCTGATTTGATTCCTCTCTTCCTTGATAGTCTTTCGCTACGTGTTCCCTTGCACGCCCAGCTTCACAAAGTACCTGTAAGATCACAATAGCATAGCACTATACAAAGACATGGATCTATAATCATAAACAATCTAGGATTAGATGTAAATTGACCATACAAATGCAACAAACATGAATGACACAAAAGTATGGAGGAAAACTTGAATAGCTTTTATTGATAAACAAGAAAGAGCCAAGAAGAGTTACAACCAGTTGTTCTGACCCAGCATCAACCTCTCAGCAAGGAAGCCCCTCTTCATGTCATACAAAGCTTAGATCACCCAACAATCTGATATTTGTCTCAAGAAACCAACAACAATTCCTTACAATATGCAAAATTCCAGCCTCTGGATCTCTGGGATGAGGGATCCATATATAGATATCTGTAATGGAGATGAGTCAGCTTATGATTTGATTAGTGTCTTCTCTCTGATAGTTCTTGCTTCCACTTGGAGATTGATGATCTCTTACTCATCCTTGGTCAAATTCAGAGAGGCAAGTGTCACAGGAGAAGTTTCTGGAAGCTTCCATTGCCTCTCCACCTCGCGGAATGACACTGCCATTTGTCATTTCTCGCCCATCGCACCCCATAGAAGGGCTTTTTGAAATGTAACACACCCACACAGTGTATTTAGGTGAGATGCAACGCACCTGGTCTATGGAGCAGCTGAAATGATCCTGTTTTGACCAATTCTGAGCAGTTTTTCATGGAGAACTTTTGGGAGAAGCTGTAATCTGTTGACCTTGTTCTTTTAGGGGTTAGAACAACACTTTTAGGGACTTAGGAGCCCTTGGTTTATGGACATTTCATGCTTGGGGTTGTAGTGCCCAAAAATCTCTATAACAGTTGTCCCCTAAAGCATGAGGTCGTTAATCTTTTGATGCCGGGTGAAATGCTTTATTATGAGGATCCGAAGTTCTTTCAAGCTGGGAGGAGACCTGTAATAAGATACAATACAATACATTATCTTCATAATATTTTTATGATCTAGCTGAGGCGGGCATTCCCATGCTCATCTTTATAAATTCATTTTCATGTACATAGGACAGACAATGGTCTGAGTGTAGACTGATGATTCTGATAGAGCCATCATCCCTTTGATTGGATGATTATCTGTGTAGCAATAATGTACATTTGATGTCTTTATTTCTCTAAATATATATCGTAGCCCGGATGGATGAAAATAGATCCGAGGTCTTCAATCTCGTTCGATCTTCACTCGAAGTACAAGTCGATCCATGTGAGAGATGTTCTGGAGTCGAACATGGAAAGACATCACCTGATTACCAGCCAATGATGTAAGATGTTAACAGGCGCGAGAGGAATCACCGATAATGGTAATGACCCTCAAGGTACTGCAGTACAATTCACGTGGTGTGAATAAAGGACTTGGCGTCGAACACCACGCAAAATCTTTCGGTCGAAGGCCATTGATGTAAACCTGTCGCCGGAAGTGAGAAACTTGCCATTGAGGCATGCAAGCTTCAAAGTACTGAATGGGGTGTTCCTAGATCGACTTCTTGGATAATGAGCTGATGTCGACAAGAAGTGATCTGTCACAGGAGGGCCTTAATGAATCCCACATCAATGACACGGAACGGAGCAAATGAGTTTAATGGAGGTGAAAACGGTCTGGTGATATGAGGTTCAGGGTGGTGGTCATGAAAGAATGGAGTATAAATGTATTGTAGCGGGTGAGACACAGGTGAATTCTCTAAATGACTTCTCTTGAACATATCGACGACACTAACATGATGGATTGGTAGCATTACCCCAAATATGGATGGTGTGATGGGACAATGGTGATGTGACCGGTGAATGAAACAACCCAACCTGACTTGGATGCGGAGTGAAAGTGTCATGTTCAAGAGCGACTTGCTACCAACAAAGTTTCTTCAAGTTTTCTTCCCAATTTTTCCCCAGTCATTGCTGACCAGTACCTCTTTATTTTTATCAAGCTTGAGGAGGATAACATATGCTTGTTCTATAATTTTCCCTTCGGGCAAACCCATCGCTATGTTTTAACAAGCCTAGCGATAGTGAAACTCATTCTCGTCTATAGACAAGTTTTTCGCTATTAAAATTTTAACGAGTTTAACGACAAAGATAACTCGGTCCTTTCCAATTTTAGAGAGTCTGAAAAGGGACGTAAAGGAAACTCCAAAATTCCTTTTTCGTCATCTAATCCCTTAAGTCCGAAAAAGTATAAAACAATACAGAAGGGATGAAATTTCGATACTTTTAATGAGCTGAACAAAACAAGCGCTCGATCTTTTTATGTAATAATCCCTCAGCTCCAAAAAGATTAAAATCTAAAGGAGGGATAGCACTTCCAGTCCCTTTAATGAGCTGGAGAGGCCAATGGCTCGGCAATCTTTTCATATTTTACGATTCAGTTGAAAAGAGCTTAAAGGAGACTCGTCTTTTGAGGAACGAGTGATAAAATGGGTAGCAACTGATTCCATGTAAGGTTTGGAATTTTCCAATCACGGCAGTGTTACAAGGATGGCTAGTGAGATCACTCTTCGTAGCTGTTCCTCAAAATGGGTAAACAATCAAATGGAGGTGAATGATCAGCCAATGCAAAAGTGGAGGTGACGGTGCAAACACGACCAAGGCTTTAATGGCTGAAGTACTACATTCATGATGGTTATTTACCGAGGAATAGTTCATTTTTTAATGAGCTTAAACGCGGGGCGAAACATTTGCTCATGGCTTATGTTTATTTTTTAACGAGCTTGAACTACGCGCTAAAACTGCTCGATTAATCCAGTCGTATAATAAGAATGTCTCATTTAAAAACAACAATTTTTAGAGTTTTGACCCACATCCTTTCTTTATGCAAGTTAGGAAACGACCAATCCAAAAAACAGATAAATGATCGCTCTTTGCTTGCACTCCAAAAGGTTTGCATGCCCCCAGGTATAAAATAGAGTTTCAAGGTTACCTCTTCTTCTTTCCTTTAAAACATTTGTCTTACCGGGAGAGGCCTACCTCTTACAGGTTACCAAAGATTGTTCTATTCACAGCATAAACAAAACACTTCTTCGGCGATGTCTACCGAAATAGACAAAGGTGAGTGGAGGAGGCTACTTCACTCACATAACTTTGACAAGAGAATCTTGTTCCAGAATAACTCCCTCTTCCAATCACGGATGGGAGTACAGACTAGTCATATTCTCTCGTGGAAACCTACTCTATACCCGAAGTTTTCCAGCCGAAGCAGACCAGGGTGCATGCCCCCTGGGTTTTAGTCATGTCCCCCGAATCACTTGTGCTCATCGGGTGGGCGGGCTGGGGATTGAGACATTTCTTGTGTGAAAAGACCATTCAGGGGTGGTATATGACTATTTGCTATGTGTGAACCAGGGAATGAAAGCTGGTCTATGAGCTTGACCACTCTTCCTTCGTGCGGAAAACACATTACTCTAAAGAGTGAGGAGACAATGGCTCCCATGCAATAAATATAGTCTCATCCAAGGAGTAGATTATAATCCAGGGGTCCTTGAACTACCATTACGTTCATTTGAACAATTTTCCCTTTCAATGTTATGGGCACATTGGGAAGGATCCCTAATGGTCGACTGGTTCCTTTATCAAAGCCTGTTAGATTTCTCATCTCAGGCAAAAGCGATTGCGAACCAAGCGCTTTCCAATCAATTGAGGAAAGGATACTCACAGAAGCCCCTTCATCTATGATGGTACCGGCCATAACCATTCTATAAATTTGAACAATGATTCAGAATGGTATACTAGCTGGTAAACGGGGTCTGCCTAGTTGATTCCAGTCGAAGGATACAACTAGGTTGCTTGGAGGTGGGATCGAATAGACGGTCGGGTATGACTCTGATGAACTTCCTTCCTGCGGTAAAGGAACGGGTAAATTGCCCCCATGTTCATTGGAGTCTGTGTTTATGAAAAGAATTTGGACGGTGTCATCCTTTTTCTCTTCGGTGGCTGTATCATCTAAAGATGGAACCTCTGAAGGCAAGACCGGGTCAACTGCCGCCTCGACCTTTTGACTTTCGTCTGGTATGGGTTCAAATGGTTTATCTTCAATGATAGATGCTTCAGCCGACCACTTGAGCGGGCCAGCCGGATTTTCAACTAGTGATGGACTCGGCAAGAGTTTTTTATATCCAGGAGGAAGTCGTAACGGTGAAACCGGACGATCGTCTAAAACTCTTTTAGCCTCGTGTAAGAAGGGACAACGGTGGACAGCATGATCGCCTTCGCACAGTTTACAAGGAAATCTATATTTTCCTTTTTGTCCTGGGGCTTCACTTTCACTAGTCGACGATGCGTTTTCAACATGATCATCAGAGGTTGACAACACCGGGTTGTGCAGACGAGGAGACTAGTCCCTTAAGATCCTAGGGATACAAGGACAATCTCTATGATAGTGGTCTCCTTTGCAAATGACACATGGCGATTTAGGCCTAGTCAGTGCAATGTGTGGATTTTCGCTAGACGACGCTCGTTTGCCCCCATTCGCTTTTGGCTCCTTCTTCTTCTTCTCTTTCTTCTTCTTTTCCTTCTTCTTCTCGGGTACTTGACTTTTGGCTTTACCAGCCCCATCAAGCGAAGAGGAAGGAGGAGAGGAAGAATTAGAGGAAGTAGAAGGTTGGTGGGTAACTCTGGACTCGTCTAGTTGCTGATTCGATTGTTTAGGAATTGTGGTGTTCTGAACGACAGAGGTTGAGAAAAGCCATACAAGCAAGCCGATTGTCAGTCCTAGAAGTGAAAATGTGGCCATATGGGGTGCACCAACATCTCCCCAAGAGGAGAAGGGACTAGGATTTCCTCCAAGGGGAATTCCTTGGTTGGTGGATTCCATTTTCTCAACCCAAGATCAACGTAGGAAAGGGTAACGAATATTCCGTTTAAAATAAATTTTAGACGCTTTGACACAACTTGTTTTTTCAATTTTTAAGAGTCGAGAAAAGACAAAATATGACTCTAGTCTCCTTCGATTTTTAATGAGCCTGAAGTGACAAGTGCTCAGATGGACCTTTTCTGTTAAAGAGTCTGAAAAGGAACGAAAGGGACTACTCTGGAAATCTAGGTAGAGGGATTACCAAACCAATTGCAAAACTCCAGAATACTTTTTACGGTACGGCAGTCAATCTTCCGGAAAGATGTGTTCAGTGCATTGCGATCGATAGGGCGGCAGACACGGCTTCCTATGGATAAAGGATTAAGCCTATTGGGGTCTCCCAAAATATACTCGATGGTACGTGGGAGCACAAGTCCGTACTGGCACTTATCATCTCAAAGTGGAGGAATCACCCAACCATCAGTGAGAACAACAGTTACCAGGCTTTACGACACCGGAATACGTCTCTAGCCTAGATTTCTAAATGTTGTGCGTTAAGTTCCAAAAAGTTGTTAGATTCATTGAATTTATTTTATAGTTGATCTTGTTTATGAAGTTTGCCTTTTAGGTTCACCGCGAGATGTAGATGTAATTCCTAAAATGCAATCTAAGATGATAAACAAACTTTTTATCTTCTTTGTGCAATGAAAATCCTAGCTACTAAGGAAAGAAAGACAGAATCTTTTCACAAAGAGCAAAGAGCACACTCTAAATGCACTTTCCTAAATCAAACCAATCAAACTGGCTATATGCAAATGCACATGCATGTATTTGTTTTCGACTTTCTTAGTATATGAATGCTAAAAAGAAAGTTGATGCACAAATCTGAATTTCTTTTCAAGCGACAAATATCAACAAGTTTCTTTTCGAAATCAAAAAATGGAGACGATCACAACACCTTACGATTTTGAAATGAATACTTGTTTTCAACACTAGAAAAATTACAAATTCAGACCAAAAACAATAGTAACAGGATAATCGACCATCAACAACAATCAAACTCTTTCCTATGATCGAAATCGACACTTGCGACAGTTTCAAATCAAAGGACGACAGTACGATTATGCTACTTTTGCAAAGGAGAACTGAAAATGACTCAACAAACACACAAAAACATTTACAGTTCTTTTGTACAAAGGAGGCGGAATAACAGCAAGGAAAAGGGGTTTCAAACAGACATATACTGATCACAAGCAGCAAAATTCAGGAATAGAACTGGAAAGAATGAATCACAGAAACTAAAACTGCACAAAGCCTAGTCTGATCAGCGCACCTGTAACACAGGGAATTTGAAATGCAGCGCACCTTCTCCACTCGGGAAGTGCGCTGAAGTTCAAATTCTCTGAACAGTACCTGCGCTGGGCCAAAAACGAGACTCTGTTTGGGTTCCGGGTCACAGTTTGCAGTTCAATTCATGAGTTTTGGTCGAGCAAAAGGTAATCAATATCTCAACAATTAGGGGTAGATCTAAGGAGGATCTAAGAGCTATCACAAGGGCAATCAGAGAGTTTGTGAATCAGTTCTTTAAATCATAAACAGATCTCGTAGATGGATTGAAGTAGCATTTATCTACTTTGCATTTGCTATGGCAAATGCAGTTTGAATGCTACCTGTAAGTTTATGAAATAGACAACAAGGAAGATAAACAAACAAACTAATTCTTCCCCAGTGGAGTCGCCATTTTGTTACAGGGAAAAGTGTCTATATAGAACTACTCTATCCCACTAAGGTGTGACAGCTGCCTTAGAAACAAACAGAGTAAAGCTACTTTCGTTTTTCCTTTCTGAATTATAGATAGAGAGGAATAGAAAGACCAACCTCTGTCTTGCGTTAATCTCCTGATTTGATTCCTCTCTTCCTTGATAGTCATTCGCTACCTGTTCCCTTGCACGCCCAGCTTCACAAAGTACCTGTAAGATCACAGTAGCGTAGCACTATACAAAGACATGGATCTATAATCATAAACAATCTAGGATCAGATGTAAATTGACCATACAAATGCAGCAAACATGAATGACACAAAAGTATGGAGGAAAACTTGAATAGCTTTTATTGATAAACAAGAAAGAGCCAAGAAGAGTTACAACCAGTTGTTCTAACCCAGCATCAACCTCTCAGCAAGGAAGCCCCTCTTCATGTCATACAAAGCTTAGATCACCCAACAATCTGATCTCTGTCTCAAGAAACCAACAGCAATTCCTTACAATTTGCAAAATTCCAGCCTCTGGATCTCTGGGATGAGGGATCCATATATAGATATCTGTAATGGAGATGAGTCAGCTTATGATTTGATTAGTGTCTTCTCTCTGATAGTTCTTGCTTCCACTTTGAGATTGATGATCTCTTACTCATCCTTGGTTGAATTCAAAGAGGCAAGTGTCATAGGAGAAGTTTCTGGAAGCTTCCATTGCCTCTCCACCTCGCGGAATGACACTGCCATTTGTCATTTCTCACCCATCGCACCCCATAGAAGGGCTTTTTGAAATGCAACGCACCCACACAGTGTATTTAGGTGAGATGCAACGCACCTGGTCTGTGGAGCAGCTGAAATGATCCTGTTTTGACCAATTCTGAGCAGTTTTTCGTGGAGAACTTCTGGGAGAAGCTGTAATCTGTTGACCTTGTTCTTTTAGAGGTTAGAACAACACTTTTAGGGACTTAGGAGCCCTTGGTTTATGGACATTTCATGCTTGGGATTGTAGTGTCCAAAAATGTCTATAACAAAGACTTCATCTGAGGAACAAAGGGAATCACAAACACAAGACAACACTAGGAATAGTTCCAAAGAGAAGAAGAAGAAGAACTAGTTTCCTTTAATATTTGTGGGCATGATCATCTTACTCACGATTGCCCCTGAATGGATGATATTCATTCATATTTCTTGCAACAAATTGCTCGCCAACCTACTATCTTGATGAATATTTTTACAACTTAAAAATAACACATGGTTGTAAATTCTCCAACACCTCAGCAAGGGTGGAGTGGAGGAAGCTCTTCTAATGCCTCACCTTCAACTCAAGATATCATTATGGTTAATTCAAACATCCATTGACAAACTAGAGCTCATAATTATGAAAATTTTGAGAGTGGTACTTCTACCTCAAAGCCCGTGAACCAACCTCCACCATATGGTAAAGTAAGTTTCGATACTAAATAACTAAAGATCATTGTACACTGACCTAAGTGTGCCCTTAAAAATACTACGCACAATTCTAATGTGAAGGCCACTCGCAACTATAGCATTGTTGAGTATCTAACCCAAGCTTTGATTGTGATGTTTACATTACAAGTGCTGAAAAGTTCCCCAACGCAACACAAGGATTTTTTTCTATTATTAGTGGGGTGGATGCCTTAGATTCGAACATTATAACCTTCAATCCATTCTTTTGGAAACCCCATATTCTGCATCATCTAGCCTTTCAGAGACTGATCCATGTTTTTAGATAACAAGTTCATAAGACAATTCTGGATGAAGGGGCCTTAACTTGTATAATTTCATTGAAGTGTTGGAAATCTCTTCATTCTCCTAATTTCTTGATGAGCCTCATAAATGGATAATTTTATGGGCACATTTCACCTCCTAACCTAGTCAAATCAACCATTCTTTTAGTTTATTGTATGATTTTTTGATTATATTTACGCTTATAGGGTGAGTTGAGTTAGTTATTATGCCATGTGGTCTAACATGTATTTAATGCAGATTATTGATGGATTTCGAGGTCAAAGTCAAGGATCTAGTGGTCAAAATGCAGCAATAACTCAAAGTAGACAGAGGAGAGGACTTATAGGAGGGAATCCCCCTCATTTATTGCTCCTCACTTCGAATTCCCCTTCATTCAGCTCGGAGTACAAGCAACTGAATCATTAACTAGAAGGCAGCCGAGCAAGTGGAAGATGATTGATAGTTATCTCGAGTTTTGGGATCCAAGCCTCCCTGATTTTAAGGAAGTTGTTGTAGCTTTAGATGTATAAGTAGAGAGGCCTAGGGCCTAACTAGGGTCGACTGTTTTTTGCTTGTGTAAACTCTGCTCAAATTTCGAGCTTACTATTTTTTGACAATTTTAAGCAATCTTACTATTTTTTGATAATGAAGATGGAATCCTTTTGAGCTAGCACTGAGTTAACTCAGATGGCTTGAGCTCTTGGGTTAGGGCCCAATCCAAGTAGCCAATCTTCTCTTTACATGTATTTGTATGCTTTACTTCAGTTTGTAGATTAGTTTAATGTTAGATGTATTTCTCTTATGGTTAAGAATAGGTTGCTTTTGATGATTTAGTAGCTTGCTTTCATTTGTGCTTTCTGTAGCAGGTTAAGCAGTGATCATAGAAGATTCAAAAGGCTAGAAACCATGCCTTGGCCTCTCTTCTTCCCTCTGCGACCATGATTTGAGGCAAATACTCTCTTGCTGCCCCCAAAAACATAGATTTTCCTCATTCCTAGGACTTCTAGTGTTTGCAGCTCTCTAGTAGGTTGATAGTCCAGTTTTTCTTTGCTTTAGATCTTCTTTATCATGTTCACTTCCTAATTTGCAATACTCCTTTTGCATACTTTCCTTTCTTATAGAATTTCCCAACATTTCCTTCTATACATCATAGTTTAGGCCATTTTAATGCAAGACTCTGTTTTTCCTAGGATGCAGTCACTTCATTGGTTGCTTGATTTTCTTGGTTGACTGTCAATTTCTATGCAGCAGATTTCTTCCAGTAGTAGGCCAACTTACCAACAATCACACCTTCCATCTGATCCATGCCCTATAGGTCTCCCAAACCTCACCTCAATTTTGCCCTACTTTCCTTCATTTGTCATAGAACTTCTTCCTCTCTCCTTGAGAAAACCCGATCATTTTTCTCTCTCCTGGTGATTCATGGTAGACCTTAGGCACCCTAACACCTCATTATAGCCTTCATCCACCTTTTCCACCCACTCTCACACCCTCAAAACAATGAAAATTTCTCTCGGCCTCCTCTTGTAGACCTCCTGTAGTTTCCATGTTTTCCTTCTGTAGTTTTCCTGCATCCTCCTGTAGTTTTTCTTGTAGGCTTTCTTTTGAAGGCCGAGTGTGGGAAAATCCTCTAGAAGGCCACCTAAGATCTCCTAGGAACCATACACACCATCCTACATCCTCCTAAGCTCCAAAACCGCCCTCTAACACCACCTGTTCGTTGCCGCACTCACACACAATAAATTAGATGCATGTTAAATTCACATAAAAACACATAAAAATCCAAAAATATGTTTTTTGCTTATTTACTTCTAGAAATAGCATGGTTAGATTTTGTTTACTTCCTTGAGTAGGTAATGGCATTTCTTTCATGGTTTTCATACTGTTTTTGGCAAAAGTAGAATTAGCTTGTTAATTAGGGTTTACTAAGTTTTGCTTTACATTCTAGTCTTTCTCCTTTCTGCAGTTAGAATAACATCTGTGGAGAAATCTTTCTTTCCTTTCATCACACATAGAGCTTCTTCTGAAATCTATAGAAGTTGGCTTGAGCTCCTAGTTATCTCGCGCCGGCTGACCAAGTGACAACTTGCAACGAGAACTAGTACTTGTGCATATAGCACCGACGCTTCCAAGTTCGTTATGAACTACCGAGTTGATAAAAGTAAAGTTGGTAGCCTGGGAGCTGCAGCATTCTTGCTGCAATACTGGCGCCCACCACTTTTTGGCGCCATTGCCAGGGAAGCGTTGGAGTATTCTGTGATTACTGCGTTCTTCTATTTCCTATTGTAACATTCTGCTAATAGTTTATTTCGACAAAAGTAGACTATTCTTTTCTTTCAGTTCTACATTTCCTTGCTTTCCTTTTTAATTCTGAAAATTTCCATTCAACAAGTTCATTTCAGCTAGTTGCAATTTGTTTTGTTCAATCACAATTTCAATTTATGCAGGTACTTTCATTATGGGAAAAAAGAAACAAGAAACCAACCAAAAATATTTCCTATCATGCCTCATAGGAGTAGAGATAACTTAGGAAAAAATTTTCCCAACACCCCCACTGCTTCACACACCCAACCTTATCTCTTCTTCAGTGGCTACAATCAAGAAGAACCCTTAGGTGAACATCCAGACATACTTGAATAACCTATAGGGGAAGAAGAAGAAGAAAACATTCCTCTAGAGCCAATGGCTGAAAACAGAAATGCTAGGGGAAATGGAGAGAGAATAGAGGGTACCTTCCCCATTCGGGAGACCAATGGGGACACCAAAATGAAGAATATGAGTCCTTCAGACCTACCTCACTTCCATGGTCTGACTATAGAATATCTTGACACCTCCTTGTTCGAGTTTGCTATCATCTGTTGAACTTATGACTATGTAGAAGACGAGCAAAAGTTGAAATTGTTCCCTTCTACTCTCAAGGACATAGCAATGCGCTGGTTCATGGGATTACCTAGCAATAGCATCACAACTTGGGCTCAGATGTAGCAGGCCTTTAACAACAAGTATCGAGACTATTGTAGGTCAAAATATACTAAAGAAGAAATCTTTCAAATTACCATAGGAAGTGATAAGTCCCTGGAAGACTATGAAGAGGTTCCAGCTTAGTTACAAAAGGGCCAGGTGTACACTTGACCCTGAGTCTCTGAAGTTGGTCCTGCTCAGGGGAATTCAGGAAGACCTTTTATACACCCTCCATCTACTAGCCGGGGGAGACATCTACCAACTATCCTATGAGGACATAAAGACTATTTTTAGAAACCATTCTAGAGCAACCAAAAAGAAAGGTAGGGGGATTCAACCCATAGCTAGTACCTCTTCCAATTCATCCATTAAAGGTGAAATTGGAAACATGCTGGAAGACTTCAAGAGTGAGATGCTGCAGACTCTTGCCATGCAAATGGATACCTTACATATCAAAAGAAAACAAGAGGAAGCAAAGAGGGCTTTGGCCATTTTTTTCCCTAGATGCACCAGGAGGCATCCTAGGAATGAATGCCCATTGAACTCTATAGAGGTTTGTTCAGTCTGTGAAGAAGATAATTCTATAGATAAGTGCCCTTCCTTGCTCGGACTTAAAGCTGTATACCAAGGGGCCGAAGGAGTCACTGAACAGATCTATTACATAAACCAAAGGAGGCCGCATGGACCTAGACCATACTAGCAGGGGATGCAAGGGACATCTCAGGCATACTACAACCCCAACCAAGTCACCTCCATACCTTCTTGGGGCCCCCTTGCTCATCCTTCTTGGTCCACACCTCCTCCTTGGTCCTTCACATCTCAATATCATGCCCAACCAGCCACCCATTCATTTCAATCCTATGCTTAGCCGCAACCTCAGTGGAATGCATCTCATCAGGGGTGGAGGCCCCAATACAACTCTCTTCCCGCTCTTCTGCCTCCACCACCTACCCAACCACAATAATTACCTTTTTCTCCACCAAGGCAACCCCAAATGCTTGCCCAGCCAAATCCAAACCCGAACAACAGATAGGCTCAGCAAGTGTATAGTGGGGAACCATCATTCCCAACCTATGCTGTGGAGATTCAAGAAATTAACTTGTGAACCAAGAAATTTCTCCTAGATAGCCAGCCTCCAACAAGGGAGGTTGAGGAAGATAAAGACGAAAGCAAACCTAAATCAAATCTACCCTTTCCTAAGAGACTATCGATGACAATATAGCCTACCCCAGAAGAGATTGAACTCCTGGGAGAATTGAAACATTTATGTGTGAAGATACCACTTCTCCAAGCCATAAAAGATGTGTCTATCTACAATAGGTTGATCAAAGAGAAGTGCTTTAGGAATTTAGGAAGGCGCAAGAGAGATGCCCCAACCATCAATGTCATAGGACAATTGTCCGACCTGATGTTGGGGTAGATAATCTGTCCAAAATATCTGGACCTTGGAATCCTAGTAGTTGATGTCCACATCAATGGCACAATGGTCCCACATACCTTGATTGATTTAGGAGCTGCCATTAATGTGATGACAAAGGACACAATGCTAAAACTTAACATCCAAGGCTCCTTGAGGAAGACCATGATAGTGCTACAACTAGCAAACCACTCCACAATGACCCTTGAGGGGATTATGGAAGATGTGATGGTCTCCATTGATTCTTGGGAGTACCTTGATGATTTCTTAGTTCTCCAGCCAAAAACAAATCTCATTGGGTATCCTCTCATTCTGGGAAGACCCTAGTTGGCTACAGCCAATGCCTACATCATTTGTTGAGCTACGAACATGACCATAAAGAACGGGCACGTGTCCAAGCAGTAATCTTATATCCCCTTGCCCAACCCTTGCTAGAACATGATCTACCTCTCTGGTTGGAGGAGGATGAGGATGAAGTTTATTCTGCACCACTTTGTACATTAGAAATCACCATGGGGTGAAACCGCAAGATGAGGATGATATGATTGAAAATTTGATTCAAAATCCACCTCCCAGTGTATCACCATTAGAAGACATAGTAATAGAAACCAAAAAAAACCCCTCAAATGATCTCTGTATGGCCAAACCCACTTCTCTCTGTGTTAAACATATAGAATTTGGCCCAGAAAGAACATTGAAAATCAATCCATCCCTATCTACTTCCCAAGAGAAGGAGCTATGCAACATACTGAGAAAACATCTAGATGCCTTCGCCTGGAGTTATAAGGAGATGAAGGGAGTGCACCCTTCAATATTTACTCATCATATATACATCAAGGAATATTGCAAGCCAGTCAGGCAGCCTGAAAGGAGGATGAACCCAGCACTTAAAGATATTGTTAAGGAAGAATTGCAGAAATTGCTTGATACAGGATTCATCTATCCCATCTCTGATAGTGAATGGGTCTCTCCTTTGGTGCTAGTGCCAAAGAAAAATGGTAGGTGGAGAATCTATGTTAACTATCAGGAATTGAACAAAGCCACTAAAAAGGACCATTTTCCTTTACCTTTCATAGATCAAGTGTTAGACGACGTGGCAGGGAAAAAAGGTTTTCTCCTTCCTAGATGGGTTTAGAGGGTACAATCAGATTCAAATCAGCCTAGAAGACCAAGATAAGACCACTTTCATTGCCCTTGGGTTACCTTTGCATACCAGGTCCTTCATTCTGGTTTGTGCAACACTCCAGCCACTTTCCAAAGAGCGGTATTGAGTATATTTTCTAAACTGGTTCATGATGCAGTAGAAATATACATGGATGATTTTACTCCTTTTGTCTCTGACTTTCAGGAAGCTTTATCTAACCTAGGAAAAGTTTTAGATAAGTGTATTGAGATGAACCTGTCCCTTAGTCCAGAAAAATGTGAATTTTTTATGACTGAAGGGACCGTGCTAGGTCATGCAATATCTCAACAAGGACTGCAGGTGGACCCCAACAAAATTGCCATCATCCAAAGGTTCCCACCTCCTCAAAACGTGAGAGATGTCAGAAGCTTCCTAGGCTTAGCTAGATATTACAAGAGATTCATTAAAGACTTCAGCAAGTTAGCCTCTCCTTTGTTTGGCCTCGTAGGAAAAGATGTTGAGTTCATATGGTCGGAAAACTGTCAAGAAGCCCTAGATACCTTGAAGAGCAAGCTAGTGACTACCCAAATTATCAGAAGCCCAAACTGGACCCTACCCGTTCACATTCACACAGATGCCTCGAACAAAGCAATAGGAGCAGCCTTAGGACAAATTCATGAAAGGTTACCTTATTCCATATACTTAATAAGCAAAAACTTGTCAGAGGTAGAGTTAAACTATACAGTGACTGAGAAGGAACTCCTAGCTGTCGTGCATTCCTTAAACAAATTCAGACATTATATCAAAGGATATCAAACCTTTCTACACACTGATCATGCTGCAATTAGATATTTAATGAAAAAACCAGATGTAAATGCTCGCGTTATTAGATGGTTGCTTTTACTGTAGTAGTTTGATTTGACCAATATTGATAAGCCTGGTAAAGAGAATGTTCTTGCTGAATTTTTGTCTAGAGTAAATTTGCCTGCAGGTGAAGAAGGAATGGTGGATGACCAAATGCCAGATGAACACCTATTTGCTATATTAGTACTCTCTCCATGGTTTGCTGATATAACAAACTACTTGGTTTCAACACAGTTCCCACCACACCTATCCTTAAAAGAGAAGAGCAAGATAGTAAGAAAAAGCACCCCTTTCACTTGGATTGGAGGCAATCTCCTCAAACTTGGCCCAGATTAGATCTTGAGAAGATGTGTCAGGGAGGAGGAAGTATTTGACATCCTCCTCACCTATCATGACCAGCCTTGTGGACATCATTTTGCAGCAAAAAGAACTGCCTTTAAGATACTGCAAGCAGGCTACTACTGGCCCACTCTTCATCAGTATGTGAGGAGATACACGAGCCAGTGTAATCGGTGTTAGAGGATGGGGAAACCCACCCCAAAGGATGAAATTCCCATGCAATCTCAAGTGACCTTTGAGCCATTTGAGAAGTGGGGCATGGACTTTGTGGGGCCTATCAACTCCCTTTCAAAGAAGAAGTAGTACATCATTGTGTGCACCAACTACCTGACAAAATGGGCAGAGACAAAAGCAATCAAAGCAGCGACAGAGGAAAAAGTAGCTGAGTTTTTGAGGGAAAGCATATTCTACAAGTTTGGGTATCCGAGAGAGTTGGTCATAGACCAAGGCAATCAGTGCACTTCCAACCTGATTGAAGACCTGCTCACACATCATAAGATAAAACATAGGACTTCCACCCCTTACCATCTAGAAGCCAATGGGCAAGTGGAGGTCATTAACATAGCATTGGAAGGGATCCTAACCAAGGTAGTGAGCAGCAATAGAAAAGACTGGGCAGATAGATTAGTTGAGGCCATTTGGGCCTACAACACAACATGGAAGACCACCACCGGGTTCACACCCTATGAACTGGTCTATGGGAAGAAGGCTTTGCTATCAATTTAGTTTGAATTCAATACCCTAAGGATGGAAAATTTGCTGGACCTAGACCTCAGCCATGCACAAAAGGAGAGATTACTTTAGCTCAATGGATTGGATGAATACAGATTGCAAGCCCTTCTCCATATAGAGGTAGTTCAGCTTCAGAGAAAGATATGACATGACAAAAATATCAGGGAGAAGTAATTCCAAGAGGGAGATTGGGAACTACTCTATGATTCAAGATACAAGGATTTCAAAGGCAAGCTGAGGACAAGATGGTTGGGACCCTACACTATGGAGAAATGCAATGAAAATGGTTCAGTTTTTATTAGAACCATTGATGATGAAGCCATCCCCATGCTTGTCAATGGACATCGGTTGAAAGTCTACAAGAAACCCTTCTCCAAGCGAGAGTTAATTGAAGATTTGAATAAAACAATGATGGTATTGGAGCATGTCTTAGCTTCCATTTCACCCACTCACTAAAGAAAAAAGAGAAAAGATAAGGACTCAAGTGAAAACCTCCATGAAGCGCTTGAGTCCCATCATTGGATTGAAAACCTCTTCTGAGGCGGCCTAGTGATGTCAAAAAAAGAGGGAAAAGAATAAGATCCCTGGGTGAAAACCTCCATTGGACGCGCCCACGACAGGCAACTAAGTCAAAAACCTCATTGAGGCGCTCTAGTTGTTTTCAAAAAGAGAGAGAGAGAGAGAGAAAGAAAAAATGAATTTTTATTGCATTGCAGGTTTGTAGGAGGACTACAAGGAGCAGAAGAAGGTGCCAAGGGGACCCTGACATTCATACCAACATCCATCCTCTCCACACCTTCCTCCATCATTTTTGGCATCTCTTTTACCCCACTATATCTCTTCTTCCAAAACTGTGTTTTCTATAGGAGGCTCTATGTTTTCTACAGGAGGCTCTGTTTTTTCTACAGGAGGCTCCTGTAGGAATTAAAAAGAGCCAAAAATGTCTACAGGAGGCAGTTTGAGGGACAAGAAAAGCTTCATGAGGAACCTATAATCTCTCTTACCATCTTCAAACCTCCTTGCCATCATTTCCAAGCCTGCATCACACTCCAATAATCATTATTATTTTTATTCTTTTTCCTTTCCAAGAAAAAACACAGAAAAAAAAAAAAAAATCAGTTTTGAAAAAAAAACAAAAATAAAAGGAGGAAAAGGCACCATTAACTTTACATGAAGCTTACCTACTATCCCTCCATCATTCATCTCCACCTCTAGCATCATTCTCGAGCTCTAAGCACAGGGAAATAACTGAAGTTTCATGGGGAGAAACAACTATAGGAGCTCCTGTAGGAATTCCTGTAGCAGCTGATCCCATAGAATTACAGCACCAACAGCAAGGGACAACACATCTAAAGGTTGAAAAGGCACATGCAGCTCAACTCCAGCAAAAGAAGAACCTGCAAAAACACACAACAACACATCGGCAAGCAGCATGCATGAGGGAAAATGAAGGCATGCAGCAGAGAAAGCCACAACACCTCACAGTCAATGGCAGCAAATACACTTGGATTATAGGTAAGTAGCTAAGTCACTCCTCTATCTGTATTTGTGTAATTAGGAATCATATGAAGGCAACAAGATGGTTGAAATCAAAAGAGGGAAAGGTGTTCAGTTAACTTGGCCACCTTCATTTAGTTGACTCCACTTAACCGAAATATCACCCACATGTGCGCACAGTCAACTCAAGCAAAAGATGCGCAGGACAGGTAGTGGGAGGAAGAGTTAACTTCGATGCAGTAATGAGGGGATGATTATGGGGGGGGGTCATGATGACCAAGCAAGTGGGGACCAACGGTCCTAATTTGGGCAATGTACACCTTACCAGCTTAGCACTCATAACCGAAAACAACCATAAAAGGTAATGAGCACTCCTCCCCTTGCATTCTCACCAGCGTTTCTTTGGTTTCTCCTCGTAACTCAACCACACAACAGTCTTCTTATACCCCCACGGCCTCATATCCACCATCCTCCATCAATTTCCTCCACATTTTTGCTCTCAGCATCTTCTATGGGAGCCCTACAAGTTTTCTACAGGAGCACCTATAGGAAATCTACATGAGGGACAGCGGGATTCTATAGGAGGGGAAGTGAGTCATTTTGAAGGGAGGAAACGTGATTTTTGGCATGAATTTTAGTCTAAAGAGGTAGGGTTCATGAATGCCCTCTGTTGAATATCAAAATGTGAAATAGTTGGTCTCAAATTGAGGATAAAATGAGTCTTTAAGAGGGTAGAAATAAATAAATAAATAAATAATCCTTTTTTTTAAACACAATCCCCTCTGTTTTTCTATTTCACTAAAAAAAAATTGTCTCCACCTCCATATCTGGTTTTTCAAAAGAAGTATAGGCAATATGACAGGGGGGTTTATGAGAAAAGAGCCCACTAACTTCACTAGACTTCATGCACATCCTCAAGTGGTGGAAATATTTACAAGGGAAAACTAGATGAATTTCTTTGAGAAGTTTAGAGGGTTTGATGATGATATTTCCCATGAATTTTCTCTCTCTCTGGTCCCTCACACTGGAACTCATGCTACTGTAACCATTAGACACCTCTCCATTGAAATAACCCTTGAATTCATCAGTAGGGTCACTACCCTTCCTCTTGGGCTGCCTTGGAGTAAAGATGAGAAAATAATTGGCCAGGCTGCCAAGAGGAAATTTTTCCAAGATAATGAAACCCTTGTTGAAGATAAAAATGGAATTAGGAGGGCTAGTGTACCATATCCCTAGGGTGAGGTTAGCTACCAAGTGATCAAATACATTTCTTGTGAGGGGAGGCACAACATTGTTTATGGATATCATTTGAGAATCCTCCAAGAATTGAGATATGGCATGGATTCCCCAGCAAATCAAAAGCTCAGTATCCCTTACTTTCTCCTTTAGTCCCTCAATGACTCCAGCACCAAGGTACAAGAAGGAAATTCACAACAGCTAGCTCACCATTGCCTAATCAAGATCCTAGTAGAAGAAGCCCTCCATACCCTTACAATCCCTATAGCATGGGAAGTTTTTAGAAATATGACAGTTGAGGATGACATCAAGGCATTAACCTATGATGTCAGTCTTGCTGTCAGTGAGGAGGGAGAATAGAAAGGAGGAGAAGATGAAGCCAGTGATGACATAGTAGAGCAAGAGAGGAAGGAGGAAAGAAAATAAATAGAGGAGGGGAGAGTTGAAGAGATAGAATAGGAGGTAGAAAAAGAGACAGAGGAGGAGGAGGAAAAAGAGATAGATGAGGGAGAGAAGGAGCTAGAGAGGGCAGAGCAAAGAGAAGAGTCCCCTAAAACTTTGGAAAGAGAAGCGGCAACTACTCTCACTTCCCTCAGTACACCAGTCAAGTAGAAGCATAAGAGGAAAAGAAAAACCTCCATATATTTCAGGGCAAGGAAGAGTACCAGAATTAAAACAGGCAAACCTTAGCCCTCATCAAAGACTCCCATTAACATTGAAGATTCACCATCTGCCAAGGTGAAAGAATCTCCTTCCAAGACACCCATAACCTATGAAAGGAGGACTACAATATCTTCTACATGGAAGGGAAAGGCAATTCTACAAGACCACAAACCAGACCTACAAGAGGCTAAAACAGTCCTACAGGAGACATTGTCCAAACTACAAGAGACACAAAAACTTGAGGAAAAGATAGGAGGATAGCTAGAGGTGAATGAGGAAGCACAAGAGCTACAAGAACCTAAACCCCAACCTAATATTGACTCCTATTATGGATTACTTGAGGGAGGAAAGATAATCCCACAGAAATTTACAATTCCATTGTTTTTCGCATACGAAAAAGAGAGAGTGAGAATGCATAGGTGAATGCAGATAGCCAAGTCCAAAGGAGTTGAGGATATTGGCTACATGGAAGACAAACTCAGGGAAATGGGCAGGGAATTGAGTGCTCTCAATGATAGAGAAGCCATTACAAGAATCCACCTTGAGAATGAGAATGAATTACTAAGGAGGCAGCTGCAGGAGAAAGAGACTCATTTGGCATACATGGCCAGCTTATCCATAGAAGCATTATAATGCAAAACACCAGCCAACTCTTATGGCCTCTATTTGAAGGATCAATGGCTTCAATTCCAAATAAAAATTTTGGCACAAAGAGGCATAATGCCTTTCCAAGACTATAGGCAGTTCATGGATTTGTGTGACCAAAGCACCTCCGAGGACAAAGCAAAGATGGCAGAGTTCTATCTACATAGCATTGCCCTCACAGACGTGAATGTGTGGGACTCCAATGCCAAGCTAGGGGATCTGCAATTAATGGCCATGGCATCATGGATAAACCATGAAGAATTGAGGGCAGCAAAAATGAAAAGATTGTTAATGAAAGAGCAGAATGAACCATTGATGATAGGAGTTGAGCCATCATATCATATGGCATTCATCAGCACACACAACCTGCCTGCCAATGATCCTCAGATTGCCCCTAAATATCTAGCCAATCAAGAACAAGTTATTGCACACTTTGAAGATATTCTTAGGCTACTTGGGGATGACTGTGTGCATGCACGCATGAGAAGATGGAACACCCTACCCCACAACTTAAAGATCAAAGAATACCATTCCCCCATGAGGCTGAAGGAGGCATTGAAAAGAGTGCCAATGTACAAGCACTCCATGCAAAGGCTGAAGGTCAACTGGATTGGCCTCAAACTGAGTGCTCCACTCATATTAGGCATGCTAGAAGACAAAAAAGAAGAAGAAGAGAAGGAGCAGTGGAAGGACATAGACAAAAAGGAATGATTTTATGTAGAACATGAGTAGACCACATCAAAAGCCTAGAATTCTAGGGAGGCCACCAAGGCCATGAAAGACCAAGAGATTGACTAGGTTGCTCATAGGATGAACAACACCTTCAGTAGGGGGTTGATGATGAGCCTCATAAATGGGTAATTATATGGGCTCATTTTACCTCCTAACCTGGTCAAATCAACCATTCTCTTAGCTTATTGTATGATTTTCTGATTATATTTATGCTTATGGGGTGAGTTGAGTTAGTTATTATGCCATGTGGTCTAACATGTATTTAATGCAGATTATTGATGGATTTCGAGGTCAAAGTCAAGGATCTAGTGGTCAAACTACAGCAATAACTCAAATTAGACATAGGAGAGGACTTATAGGAGGGAATCCCCCTCATTTATTTTTCCTCACTTTGAATTCCCCTTCATTCAGCTTGGAGTACAAGTAGCCGAAACATGCACTAGAAGGCAGCCGAGGAAGTGGAAGATGATTAATAGTTATCTCAAGTTTTGGGAGCCAAGCCTCCCTAATTTTAAGGAAGCTATTGGTAGCTTCAGATGTATAAGTAGAGAGGCCTAGGGTCTCACTAGGGTCGAATTTTTTTTTGCTTCTGTAAACTCTGCTCAAATTTTGAACTTACTATTTTATGACAGTTTTATGTAATCTTGCTATTTTTTGATAATGAAGATGGAATCCTTTTTGAGCTAGCACTGAGTTACCTCAGAGGACTAGAGCTCTTAGTTTAGGGCCCAATCCAAGTAGCCAAGCTTCTCTTTACTTGTATTTGTATGCTTTACTTCAGTTTGTAGCTTAGTTTGTTGTTAGATGTATTTCTCTTATGGTTAAGAATAGGTTGCTTTTGATGATTTAGTAGCTTGCTTCCATTTGTGCTTTCTGTAGCAGGTTAAGCAGTGATTAGAGAAGACTCAAAAGGCTAGCAACCATGCCTTGGCCTCTCTTCCTCCCTCTGGGACCATGTTTTGAGGCAAAGACTCTCTTGCTGCCCCAACAACACAGATTTTCCTCATTCCTGGGACTTCTAGTGTTTGTAGCTCTCTAGTAGGTCGATAGTCGAGTTTTGTTTTTCTTTAGATATTCTTTATCATGTTCACTTCCTGATTTTCAATATTTCTTTTGCATGCTTTCCTTTCTTACATCATTTCCTTCTATACATCATAGTTTAGGCCATTTTAATGCAAAACTCTGTTTTTCCTAGGATGCAATCATTTCATTAGTTGCTTGATTTTCTTGGTTGACTGTCAGTTTCTATGCAATTGATCTCTTCCAGTAGTAGGCCAGCTTACTAGAAATAACACCCTCCATCTGATCCATGCCCTATAGGTCTCCTAAACCTCACCCCAATTCTACCCTAGTTTCCTTCATTTTTCATAGAACTTCTTCCTCTCTCCTTGAGCAAACCCATCATATTTCTCTCTCCTGGTGATTCATGGTAGACCTTAGGTGCCCTAGCACCTCATTCCAACCTTCATCCACCTTTTCCACCCACTCTCACACCCTCAAAACAATGAAAATTACTCTCGGCCTCCTCCTGTAGTTTCCCCGTTTTCCTCCTGTAGTTTTCCTGTGTCCTCCTGTAGTTTTTCCTATAGGATTTCTTTTGAAGGAAAAGTGTGGGAAAAGCCTCCAAAAGGACACCTAAGACCTCCTAGGGCCCATATACACCATCCTACATCCTCCCAAGCTCCAAACTGCCCTCTAACGCCACCTGTTCGCTGCCACACTCACACACAACAAATTAGATGCATGTTAAATTCACATAAAAACACATAAAAATCCAAAAATATGTTTTTTGCTTGTTTACTTCCAGAAATACCATGGTTAGATGTTTTTTACTTCCTTGAGTAGGTAATTGCATTTCTTTGATAGTTTTCATAGTGTTTTTTGGAAAAAGTAGAATTAGCTTATTAATTAGGGTTTACTAGGTTTTGCTTTACATTCCAGTCTTTCTCCTTTCTGTAGTTAGAATAGCATCTATAGAGTAATATTTCTTTCCTTTCATCACGCATAGAGCTTCTTCTGAAATCTATAGAATTTGGCTTGAGCTCCTAGTGATCTCGCGCCGGTTGACCAAGTGACAACCTACAGTGAGAACTAGTACTTGTGCATATAGCACCGACGCTTCCAAGTTTGTTACGAACTACTGGGTTGTTAAAAGTAAAGTTGGTAGTCTAGCATTTGCAGCATTCTTGCTACAATACTAATGCCCACCATTTCTCTACACCTAGATTCTCCTTTAAGGCCTTCGACGGGCACACCTTGCTCCCTCAAGATGTTTTTTCAGCTTACCCATAGAACTAGGAGGAAAAACAATCTTTATTAAGGTCGATGTCATTGATGGACCATAAAATTGTAACCTACTCCTTGAATGAAGTTGGTTCTACATTATGACCATTACCGTGTCATTAGTCTTCCATTTCATGATGTTCCCCCATGATTTTGCAAGCCCAATCTTCGATTTCACAACAACCAATCAATCCCCTTCGTAAGAAACTCTTCCACTCTTGCATAGTGTATTGAGGTATCAATGCTCAAATACTCCTCCTTGATGGGAATATTCCCTCTCCTTCCACTTGAGTTACTAGAGTCAACCAATGCCATCAATATTCTCACCTATGTTTCCTATGACTGATGGGTCTACTGATCCTTGGATAGATTTTTCTCTTGGAGATGTTGGTATTTTTGGTGAAACGATGTCTTTTGCACATGACTCAAGTTCTTCCCATGATGTCAAAATTTCTTCTCCCTTCATTGAATATGATTCTAATGGGTCCACTGACTCTTGGGTCAACCCTTCTCTTGAGGGAATTGGCATGTTTGGTGATATGACACCTGTTGAATTAGAGTCAAGTTCTTCCCAAAATGTCGAACTTGATTCTCCTCCTTTTTGATCCAAACATGCTAGGCTCATTTACCCATCGATCATTCCCTCAAGTTCTCCCAATGATGTTGTACTTGGTCTATTCTCTCTACCCTCTCGAGTTGTCACTCATTCTTGATTTTATTCTTATGATGCTAACCTCAGGGAAAACATCTCAATATTTGATTTCTCTTGGGGCGATACATCTCATCCTTTATTTTTTCCTCTTGGTCAAAACTATGGAATTGTGACTTAATCACCTTTGATTTTCCACAAAACTGTTATTAGCTGCAAGGTCCCAACATCACCCATGATCCTCTCTTTGATCAAAACCTTGTATGTTTTTCTTTTGTTACCTCCATCGACACTCACAATCTTGGGGTCATGGATCATTTGATGATTATATGGGATTGTACTCAAGATGAGATTTATCTTTACATTTATTTGTATCCTAGTGTCGCGACATTCTTCCACTTTTACATGAAGTGATTCTAGGTTTTATACACAACTTCTTACACATTCGTGTCATAGGGGCCAGTGCCATGCATCCCCCACCTGGGTCCATAATGTCATTCCCATCATAAAACATAATGGATTTCATCATATCCGTGTATACTTTAGATCTTACATTTATTTGAATAATTTTGGTCCTGATAGGTATATAGTCACGAAGCCTCCCATTGGGTTCCTTTCTATGCCACACTATGTCTACGTCTCTGGGCATAGCGCCCTGTACATATGTATGTAGTATGTTTTCTTTTACTCTTTTTGCATGTGTTACATTTCAGTCTCTTTCTTATCATTTTTGGTACTTGGTTTGAAAATTCCTATATCCTCTTCGATCTATGTCAGTTATGCTGGTGTAGCCAACCATAGTTCCCAGAACATTACTTCCACCACTTGGGTGCTCATTTCACCGACTAATGAACTTATGAGTTTAAAAGGCATCTTTCTCAGCCTTTCCACCAACCATGTTGTAGAATAAAGTGTCATCATTGAACTCTTATCTGAGGCCATATCTTTAGGCGTTTGTTAATTAGTGGTTTATCTAGATTGTCAACTTGTGGCATTGCAGTTGGATAGTGTAGATCATTTATTAACATGTACCTAACAATTATAATACATTGGATGATTACGTGTTGGAATGGAATCTTCCACATGTATAATCAAGATAACTAAACATACATGTACAGAAAAACATGGGACCCATTGTATATCAATTACAGATCCATAAAGAAAACAATGAAACACATATATACATATACATATACATATACATATACATATACATATACATATACATATACATCTACATCTACATGTACATATACATATACATATACATATACATATACATATACATATACACATACATACATACATACATATATATATATATATATCTATATATATATATATATATATATATATATATAGAAGCTAGTCTGCATACATGATCATAATATACAAAAGAAATGGTATAGTGTCAAAATTGGGCTCATAATGCAATTACATAAACACTCATGTCCATATAAAATAAATTCCCCAAGGGGGGTACATAGCAAAACTCCTAACACTACTCACCAATAGAGTCATAGTGTGCTTGGTAACATAGTGTAATTTTGTCCACTCAGAAAATAAGTCGAATCATCCTGCTGGACACCCCAATGGTGTGGCATTGCATGTGTCTCTGAATCTCATCTAGTTGAGACAATGGTTCTCCAATCATCATCCTCTCCAAGTTATGTTACACTTACCTTACCTCACTACAGTCTGATTCTTCCTCCTCATTTATCTCCTCATGGTCCTCTAACAGCTCCACCACTCTCACTACTCCTCGTCGGTCATAAGGAGATCCACCCTAGGGTATCTATTGTCGGACATTTGTTTCATTCATGCCTGTTAAATATTAGTACTCTATACCATCGAAAAAATAAAAATAAAATAAAATAAACTGCAAAAATCATATTTCACTTACCACGGCACCCCACTACTTTCCATGGGGCAACATTAGCTCACGATAATGATGGAAATCTGCTCCTAAATATGCATAATCATCAATCTAGATAACTTACATGTCCAACTAAACAAAGTAATCCTTGTCATATGCTCGTATGAATGTTTCACCTCCTAGCCTCGATAGAAATCCATTCCACCTATTCATCCATGGGATTGATCTCTTTTTTTAAATTGGGAGAACTTGTGGTAGCAATATCAGTACTCTCTCAAAGAAAAATGATACTATTATGTTTTCGTATCCAAACATACCCTACTTCCCTTTTTTGAACTTAGTCAACAAATCCTTTAAGTTTATGAGAAACCCTTCTGTTGACGATGCTAAAAACGAACAACAGGGTAGGGGGTCTCCCCGATGTGAACTCGCAATTAGACCCCACACAATTTGGAGTAGGATCCCCAACCTTCATACAATCGATTTTGAAGTGGTGGGTTTAAATAGTGTGCTTTGGCTACAGTAAACACATAGAATGATGTATATGTGACTTTGGCAGAAACAATTGTATGAACTTTGTGAAGTGTCAACTCAAATGCATGAGAAGTTGCATCACATCAAAGTGGAAGAAAGTGGGCCCCTTATAAGCATGTAATAGTAGTTACCTTAAAAGGGACACAGGAGTAGTAAAAGAATCATAATTTAACCTACAAAATAGTTCACAACATAACCATGATCGAAATAACATAACAACACACATTCAACAAGATTCATACTAAGGAAAATGAAATAGATCATAAGAATTAGCATAAATGAAATAACATATATCACAAACATGACAGGAATAGTCTTACTACATCGACAAAATATGCATGAAAACATGTCGACTGTGAGCTTTTATTAAAGTGAAGTTTCCGAACATACATTTACAATTGAAAAAACACTAGCCCCAATAGTGGATCATGAAGCCAACACTTACTTGTCCAAAGAAAGATAATCCTTTTATGCTAAAGGAGAAGCCAAGGCTCTCATCAATACTCCCAAGCTTTATATCCTAAGAAAAAATCCCTTTACATGAGTTATGAGGGTATATTTATAACATATGATATGACCATTCATCTCCCTTTGTGACCTTTGGACTTCCCTCATGACTCTTTAACTTCTTTTGTCCCTTTCCTAACTAATGACCTTTCATATTCCACAATTGAAGCTTGGTCTTCCACTTACAAATTATTTCAAATACAATATTACAAATACCCATATAAAAAAAAATTGGGTAGAGTCTAATAAAACAAGAACAATAAGACAAAAGAACATATCAATGTTGAGTCTAGGGAAAATCTAGCTCAACAGCTTCAACTTGTAGATATTTGGTCACATAGTGATGCCAAACTTTGTATTGTATGATTATTCCATCAAAATTTCCGATGGGATTAGGTTGAAAATGGACTCTAGCCTCCATTGCATATGGGTATACTGCCTTGGAGACATTTTGTGTTTCCTTCTTCAACAAGAATGGCATGGTGTTGATCTTGGCAAAGCCGGCAATATAATTATGCATATCATGTTTGTTGACCTCTAGGTCCCCTTTGGTAGAAATCTTCCTAAATTGGTCCAAGATTTTTTCAACTTCCTATCTGACCTTATTCCTTCCTTTGGCTTGAGTGAGTGTACCAACTGAAGAGATCTTGTGAGACTTCACCATAGAATCCACATTATTGCACAATAGTTCATAAGAGAAAAAAATGTTTGTAATGATGGTGCAAAATTCTTTTCTATTTTGTATAAGAATCCAAAATTCAGCTTTTTCCATGAATGAGAGAGCTAGTGGTACCACCCTATTAGAGACACACATGAACGAGAAGGATCCATACAACATCAAGAGGAATAGTCCACAGAGATGCAACAGTCGGTGCAACAAATGTAATGAAGAATATCTATCTAATATGGAATAGTCCACAAAGATGCGACAACAATAATAAAAATTATACCACATTCTCAATATTATAAGTACCAAAATAACCAAAATATTTCAACTACTTTAGCACAGATGAAAGCAAACATGAATTACAAACATTCACATAATAGTCTTACAAATATCCATAATCCATGCATGAAGAATGTGTTGACCCATAGGGCTTCTTTTATTAAGTAAAAGTTCCAAGACATATGTATACAATGAACATCACTAGCTCCAATAGTGGAGCGTTGGAGCCACTCCTTGCTCCTCAAAAGAACTAGCTTATCTCTCTAATTCCTTGTGGGAGGAGCCAAGGTGAAAGTCCCTTTGCTCTTACAATGAGGGTGTATATATAACACTGAGGAAATGATGCTTCACCTTCCTTATGACTCTTCATATACCATTATGACTATTTGACTTCCTATGACTTGTCAACTTTACATGACTCTTCATATTCCATACATGTCTTTTGGACTTCCACTTTACAATAGATTTTCGAAACATAATTTATATTATTAATCGCAATGGTGTGGAATGTGACAACTCATGACATGACATAAAATGACACTGTTGACATCAATTGCTTGATGATGTGGCAATAGAAAGGCACAAATGCTACTGTATGTTGCAAATCTGCTTGAGAATGTTCTTCTTTTCACCTCCGCATCGCACAGTGATAAGCTGGGGTCCCTTTGTTTTCTCTTCATTAATAATGTTGCGTACCTAGCTACAAGAATGTCTTTTAGCATGTTGCGCTCATTTATCTTATTCCTCATCATCTTTTCATGGCATAATAAGATACATGTTTCTGCAATTCACTCATGATGAGATGAGTCTGGAAACCCCCTAGTCTAATATTTTCCATGCTAGTCCATTGATTGAGCTAGAACCAAATGGAAGGTTGGAAAAAGGGCTCAGTGACTATGAAATTGCATAGTTCAAGAATTCAAGGGCAGCCTTGAGACTACGCAGTGCGTAGTGTATGTTGGGATGAGGGGAAAAACTACGCAGTTCTGAGGGTCAGTGTGGTAGGCTAAGGGGATGAGAAATCAGTGAGCACATTTCACAGTTTTGGGAGATAAGAGAGTTTGGACCATTATGCAGTTCAAGAGCTCAAGGATGAGATTGAGGATAGAGATTGTGCAGTTAGGGCCAGGCTAGGAGAAAAAACTTGCGTGATTCTTGGAGTCAAGGTCGGGGCTTGAACACATAAACTATGAAATGTAGCAGTCATGGGAGGTAATAAATATGCATTGCACAGTGCCAAGAGGAAAGCTCATATAAGAGGATTGATAATTCGCAATGTAGAGTTCAGGGAGGATGGGTGAAGCTAGGTTTCTTGGTTGGGAAGTTTTTAAAAAAATAACTAAGTGCGGGATCAATGAGGCTGATGTGAATAGTGATACAACTTTGACTATGATCACACACTTTGAATAATTGATGACACAACAACATAGATCGTCTAGGACACATGACAATGCATTTCCCTTCATGCGACAACTTTACAAAAACTTTATGACAAGTGCGACACTTAAGATACACTTTGCAATGACCGTGATCATGCTTGTGCGACAGTTCTTAAGACTTTGGAAATGAGTGCAAAGGCATTTTACATGGTTAGTACAACTCATATACATAAAGGTAACCTCTTGAAACCACTAGAATGAGCTTATATACATGATACAACATCTAACAAGAGGAAATATGACATTTTTCCTATCTTGCAGAGGGGACAAAAAATCCTCAAGAAAACACATGGAATGAGTTTCGATGTTTGCGACAACAATTTACAAGACCAAGGAAGGCTCTGAAATTGACTGTAAGCTAGTAAAATTTTGGAGGGTGTTGTAGCAGCGCGAACATAATAATAACAAAACAATTCTTTAGGAGATGTATAATTCCTTTCATATTATTAAGAAAATACATATTTTGAAAAAACTTGATTTCTATATCAGTGAGAAATAAAATATTTCAATTTACATATTAAATAAAATAATTATATGTCAACTTTATATATAAAGTAATTGAAACAAAAAATTCTTACATATAATACTTTCATTACTAAGAATATTTTAATATAAGACTTCTATAAAATATTTCAACATCAACTTGATAAATATCTGTTGGAAATATTTTCCATTGATGTCAACAGGTAGCAGCAGGAGGCACGGGTGTCAAAGATGGAGCAAGTTCTAGCCACAAAAGAAGGGTTGAGGTGAAAATAATTGTAGAGAGTTTAAAGCCATTTTTTTAGTATATGAGTTCAAAGGATACATTGGACCCACTCAAGTGGAAATTACTCTTAAATATATTTCCAACAGTATAAGGAAGTCCCAAAATTGCCTCCTGGATTGAAAGATAGAGCTAGTCAAAGCTCTATGACCCCATGTCCAAAACAACAGAGTTAATAGAGGTTTTGGAGGACCCTTCGGCACATAGAAAAATTTGGCATAACTGGAAACCCTAGCGGAAAGACTAGAGATGTGGCCAAATGGATGATAGGGAAGATGTGGTTGATAGCATAGTAGTGAGGAACCCCATTGGCTCGGGAAGAATGTCGAAACCTCGAAAATCTCAGATCATGTAAACTGTTTAGAATTCAAATTAATAAAAAAAGTCGAGAGCTCTAGCCTAAGCATTGGACATAGGTTCCATGGAGCAGTGGAGGACCAAGGGTGTAAAATGAATTATAAAGGGAAATAAGGCCCCCGACAAGACTTTGAAGGGCTTAGCACCTAAGCGCCCAACTAATGGTCACAAGACAAGATCATATGAAGAAACAACTTCAGATTTAGGGCTAAAGGGGCTAAAGGCTACGTGGTGACATTCCGATGACACTTGGATATGGGCACTTGGAGAGAGGTAGTGGTCCTGAGGAGTGGTTTCCTACTTTGTCGATTGTGGAGATTAACGATAGACATCTATCCTAACGAAACCCCTCCCAAAACCACAAACCGCGTAGGAGTCGTGTTGAGGAGGGAAGGGCTTGAACCCCTTGGTTTTCGAAATAAAAAAAGGAAAAGTTCACAAAACAAGACCCTAGTGGATATTTTCTCTCTCCTCCAGGAGGATAGGTTGTAGCTCACGATTTGATCGATAGATAGTGGAGGATGATGTCAGCACCAACCTATGAAGGTGACTTCAACACAACCAATAGGAGGTGGACATGTGGCATGTAGATATGGAATTTTTGGGCACCCAATTGGCACTTTTCTTGGAGACACATGTCACCACTCCAAAGGCACCAGGTCTCCCTAGTGATTTCATCATGACAACATCCCAGAGGGTCATCCCAAAGGGATTAGCCTAGAAGACTGGTGACAGTTTCAAGTTGAAGAGTACACATTGACACTGTCAATGGGCAGAGTGCGTTATGCAACCAACTCACAAAATAGAAGAAAAGATAGATCAATGACTTCAAAATAACCCTCTTTGAGGGGGAAACCTCCTCTACATTACAAAAATTAACAATTCTTAGATGATACAAATGAAAATACCACATTTCTATATATAGGATTCTAAGGGGCACAATATAATAAAAGCCGACATAACAATAATAAGGTAAGGGCACAACAATAACAATAGTGGGATTCTATGGGGCACAATAATAACAATATGGGGACTACATGGGAACAAAAATACAATAAGGGGGTTGCACTAATAACAAGAAGGGGCTAAACTAGTATTATAGGGACCTAACATGCCCCTCTCCTTCAAAAAGTGTTGTCCTCAATGCTTGAGTACTTCTACATGCTTCTGTATAAAATTCTCATCCTCCCATGTGGAATCTTCAGTAGGTAAGTTCTTCCACTTGATGAGATACTCTGAAATTGATCGATTTCATATTTTTTGGGTTCTTTTCCATGTTTGCTTTAGGGTCCAATATGATTTTTCCTTCCCCATCAAGTTCCCACAATATTGTTTGAATTGGGAGCTTGTCACCTATAACCTTCTTTAAGCATGAAACATGGAAAATTGGGGGCACTTGGGAAGATGCAGGAAGCTCCAATTTGTATGCCATAGTACCAATACTTTGCAACACCTTGTAAGGACCATAGTACTTTTGTTATAATTTATTATCCTTCTTAGCTTTCTTGATGGACATTTGTTTGTATGGTTGTAGCCATAAAAATACCCAACCGCCTACATCAAAAAATCTTTCGTTGTGATGTTGATCTGCTTGTCATTTCATTTGATTTTGTTCCAAAGTGAGGCTATATTTTAAGAGTTGAAGAACTTGTTGTTGATGCTCGATGTGATCTTCCATTGGTTGAACCTTAGAATGATTGTCCAAGACAATTTGGAGATCAGGAGAAATAGATGATTTCACTGTTTGAACCTCTAGTGAACATAATTGTGCACTTACATGCCATTTTATTTCTTTAGAATCTTTCCTGGTTTCCCTGTGATACCTCTTAATTCAACTTCCTTTCCTTCCCAAAAAAAAATTCAAGAAAACTTCTTGAAAAATGAAAGCTATCATCCCCAAAGATTGTAACCATTAGACTCCTAGTACAACATCAACACCACCCATTGGAATGGAAAACATTGAAATATTCAATCCATATTCTCTGATGGATAGCTTGATATTATGGCACTTTCCAAAGAAATTTATGGTTCCTCCATTTGCAACCATTACTTGACACTTTGGTGCTAGATATAGGAAGCAATTCAATTCCTTGGCTATCTTACAATGAAAACATTATGGGTACTACCCGAATCAATCAACACTATTACTTTTTTCTTCTTGGTATGTCCTTCTATCTTCAGAGTTTGAGGAGTTGTAATTCCAGTCAATGCATTACAAGATATGGTCGAATCCATTTCTTCATTCTGTGGGGTTGGTTCCTGGTGTATATCCTCTTATTTTGACATTTCTTGATCCTTTTCTTCCTCCTCTTCACAATTTATGTAAATTAATTTCTTCTTAGCACACTTATGACCTTTAATGTATTTTCTATCACAGCTATAACAAAGCCCTTTTGCTATTTGTTTTTCCAATTGTTGTGGTGTCAACCTTTTAGGTTGTGGAAGACTAGGAGCAACAACACCTGCAACTTTATAGTGATGAGTGGTAGACTTCATTGTTGCCATAATTTTTCTTTCAACTTTTCTTGCCACCCTGAATGACTTCTCGAATGAATCAGGTTCCCAAAGATGAACTTCATGTTGTATGTTATCTTTTAAAGTTCCTACGAAGACATGAATCATGCGCTCCTCTAGAATAATAGTTACTGTAATATTCAATTTTTGGAAGTCCTCAATGTGATTTTCCATTGAACCCTTTTGTTTGAGATTTATCAAATGGATAAAGAAGGTGTTTCTCTTTGTATCAACATAATGTGCTATCATTTCCTCCATAAAAATGGACCAAGTGACCATTTTTTATGAGAGAAAAGTGATCGATACCATGAAAGCTGACTGGATTCTAAATATAAATTTGCAATGCATACCTTTTGTGTGTTTTGCACATTATGGAGATCAAAATATTTATCCATCTGTAGTATCCATGTTATGGGATCATTGCCATAAAACTTCCTCATATCGATCTTTGGAATATGGCATGTCTTCAATCCAACATTATATTCTATGAAATCATGATTAACATTTATTTTGTTCTCATCACGAGTTTCCTCTACTACCTTTTCGCCATTAGGAGACCTTTCTTGTAGTAGCTTTGTCCCATCTTCCTTCAAACCTTCCATGTCTTTCTTCAAATATTCCATGTCTTTCTCCAAATATGCTTCCATACCATTGATATTATCTTCCATGGCATAAATAAAAATATTTATCTTATCTTCAATCACATTCGTCAAATCATCCATCTAATTTTGCTTACTAGGTGTTTATATTTTCTTGATTTGACTCATTCTTTTTATTGCTTTTAGGAGCTCGATATTTAAACGACAGTAACTTTGTAATTTTGGATCTCCAAGTTACGAAATTGTGGCCTTTGGTAGCCCTCTGAGTCCTCTTTCTGACCCCACAAGTTTGATCTAGATTGTATTCTCCAAGAAAGAGTTATGACTAATCTCCCATAATGACTTGATTATAGACAGGTTAAGTAGAGTGAACTTGTATGAAATTTGACGTGTCATTGTTTCCACCTTCGGCCCTGAAAATGATACCCAACAAACTACAATCTTTCCCCTTTCTATCACTTTTTATGAAATTTGAATTTGATGCTCAGAGAGACAGTGATGACGATTTTACCAAGGTCACCTATTTGAGATGGAATTCGGGAGCTTACAAAAACCCTAACTTCCTTGGATCCTATCTCTGAAATTATAGAGAACCAAGATTTGAAATTTTTGTACAAGTTTCTGATTTATTCTCAAATGGGTTTTAATTTCAGCTTCTGAAGTTTCTTAGAAACAAATTCATAGTGAAAATTCCACAATGGTGTGTTTGAGATGGAATTCTAGAGCATGAAAAACCCCTAATTTCCTCATATCATATATCCAAAAATATAGCGAGAGAAGATCTGAAATTTTGACACACAGTTCAACACGATTTTGGCTCAAATTTTTTTTAATTTTAACTTCCGAAACTTCATAGAAATTGTTTTATAGTGTAAATTCCATGATGACCTATTTGAAGCAATGAAACCCTAGAATCCAAAGCTCTGATACCAAATGTTATGCAACCAGCTCAAAAAATAGAAGAAAAGATAGATTAATGACTTCAAAATAAGCCTCTTCGAGGGGAAAACCTCCTTTACACGACACAAATGAACAATTCTTGGATGCTTCAAATGACAAGACCTCCTTTCTATATATAGGAGTCTAAGGGGTCACAATATAATCAAAGCCGACATAACAATAATAAGGTAAGGTCACAACAATAACAACATCGGGCTTCCATGGGGCACAATAATAACAATATGGGGACTACATGGGCACAAAAATACAATAAGGGGGCTTCACTAATAACAATAAGGGGCTGCACTAGTAGTATAGGGACCTAATAGAGGGGCATCTAATGAACAAAGGGCAAGGTGTACCCCATCGGCCAGCTCATCTCTGATCCCAGAATCCCATAAACTCTTAAGAACTGAATTAAATAGAATAATCGGGATAAAGAGAGAGAACTTAGCACTTGACGCCTAAGTCGATGGTTGTACAGATCGACCTTATGGTGATAAAGCATGAAAAGGAGCTAGCAAAGGGGGTTTAAGCCCAAATTTGGTGGAACTGACATTTTTGATAGTAGAATTGGAAATTAAGCCAACTTAACTACATAGAAAAATAGCAGGCGGATTGTTAAAACTTGTAAAAGTTAAAATTACCTAAAAGCTGAAAATAAACTCAGTTCAACTGGAAAAAAAGGATATTCAAAGCCATAAAACATGGTGCGTAGGACTAGAAGACTGAAATAAACAGTAAGAAAGAAAATTTAAAGGCACATGCATAGATCTAATATAAAATGCATTCCAAAATTAGCAAGACAAGTATTATTTATAAGAAGGCTTGTGTAAATAATTTGAAATATAGATCTTGAGAGTTTTTGGGTAAGGTGAAGTTGTTGGCATTTTCATAGTAATTAGAGATTGTTGTAAGTGTGTTTTTGAAGTAGTTACAGAGATTTAATATGTTTTGAAAGCAAAGAAGATAGTCATTGATCCTAGAGTGAAAATGGATGAAAAATGGAATAATGAGTGTCTAAAGTGAGTTATGTTTTGTTGATCAAGGGTTGGTGCTCCTTCCACTGGGTGCTAGAGAATAGTTGCGGTTGTAGCTCCATTTAGTTGTAGTTGATAAACTAGGAAGTTGTATCTTCCTGCTGGTTGTGGCCAAAACATTTTATTTGAAAGTTGTAGTTTTCCCTATTAATAAAATGAAGAATCAGTTTATGAAGTTATTTTTTCCTTGAATATTTCATTGATTGTTGAGGTAATTGTTTGTCATATTTATTGTTGAAAGTGTTATTTACTCTATTATTTCTCTCACACGAAGTAAAAAGAAATTTTGAATTGTAAAATTGCTATAATACTTATTCATCCCCCTATCAGTATTGTCTTGGTTTCCAACAATTGGTATCAGAGCCAGGTTACTTATAATCAGTCTGACAGCTGGAAGAAAGATCAAGTACCATGGAAAACGAGGAAGGATGTTTCAATAAGGCACCTATGTTCAATGGAAAAAACTATGATTTTTGGAAAGTGAGGATGGAGACCTACATTCAATAACTCAAAGTTGATGTATGGGGTGTTTTGGAAGAATAATATCAAAGATCATAGCTTGCCAAGGTGATGGATTGTAAAACTACCAAGGAAATATGGGATAAGATGAGCAATTGCTATGAAGGAGTTAAAGAGGTAAAGAAATATAAACTCCAAGTTTTTAGGATCAAAATTGAATCTTTTAGCATGCATGGTAATGGAGAGATTCCAAAGTACTGTCAAAGAGTTGATGAAGTTGTGAACACCATTAAAGGTCTTGATGACAATCTAGATGAAGATGTGGTAGTTCAAAAAGTGTCAAGATCTCTTCTTGACATATTTAATCCCAAGGTGTCATCCATTGAAGAAATGGCAAGTCTAAACACTCACTCTAGATCAACTCGTTGGAATACTCACTGCCTATGAGATGAGGAGTTCTAAAGGAAAATATGCAGCCAAATAATTAGCCTTCAAAGCATAAAAGAAGTGCAAGGATTAGCATGCTGACACATGTTGTGAATCAAATGAAGAAGAAGCTAATTTTGTGAGGAGGCTCAAGCAAGGATAAGGAAAGTATAAAAGTAGTTTTCCCTTTAAATGTTTTAATTGTGGTCAAGTTGGTCATTATGCATCAAAGTGTCCTGAAAAGAAGAAAAAATATTATGATCCTAAAGAAAAGTTTAAGAAATATCACAAGGTAGAAAGAAGGATAAGAAGAGAGGTTTCTATGCTCAAGATGAGAGCTCCTCTGAAAGTGAGCCAACCAATCATTATATGAGGACAAAGATGATGAGAGCCCTAAGGAATTCATGTTGATGGCTATTGAAAATATGCAAGTTGAGGTTATTAACTCTGATAATGAAGAATAATAATTTGACCTTGAGGGAGAGCTGGTTAGTGCTCTTGAAGAAATAGAGGGGATGAAAAAGAAAAACAAAACCTAGAAAGAATCCTTGATAAAAGAGAAGGTTGAGGTAGTAGTTCTGTTATCACCAAAATAGGACCTTGATAGGCTGCTGATCAGACTATCTCGGTGTAACTATTTCAAACCAATCTTTTAGCTAAGGCTTAGCCTCCTCAGCCTGAGAGGGCTCTCTCAAAGGGTTAATGATTTATATTAAAGATATGAATAGATGGCTAACTCTATGGTTTGTAATTGTATATGTTTATAGGTTGAAAGATGAAGGCTGGCTACCATTGGGCTATGGAGTCAAAGTATGTTTCAGTACCACAACAAGATCAGCTTAACATGAAGTCAGGGCATTCAGCATTTGAATATCCAGAACACAACACACATATGGAACCACAGCTCATAAGTGCACACAGGAAGTCAGAGCACAATCAGTGAATTCTGAGTGATTTTACACCTATGCAACTGTAAACAAAACTAAGGAAAGGACAACACACATTATGAATATAAGAAATACTTCATGAATCCTGAGTAGTGAAGCCAAAGCATTCTACCTAGCATGGAATTCAAGGCATTATAGAGTTCGAGTGTAGAAATGACAATACAAAACAGTGAAACATAGTAAGTTTATCTATGAAGGAAGTCAGAGCATCAATGATGAATTCTGAGTATCATAAGTAAACACCACTGCAATGTAAGTATTGGAAGATGCCATCATAACAAGAACATACAAGAACTCTTCATGAATCTTGAGTTGTCTAAGTAGAAATCTGCATTAGGTTAAAAATATACACAGTTTGCACATAGAGCAGCAGCTGAGCCAAAAAGTCTCCAACCCTTTGCTAATTAGACCTCTTGCTCTATATAAAGAATTTACAATTAAGATTCCATCATCCCTCCTCAAGTGAATTCGAATTTGCCATCAGTGACACCTATTCTAACCATAAAACAAACCATTAAATGTATTTGACAACTAACTAGTAGTCCTAGAGACCTAATACAACTAGGAGTGTAACTCCTTATTATGACTAAAACAACCTTATCTAGGAATTAAAGACTCCTTTTGACACCTAACACTCCATGAAGTCGAATTTGATGGTGCTCATATCCTTCCATCTGGCCCTTGATGACTCATCCTTTTGCTGTTCCTATAAACTAGGAGGCTGTCCCTTGCTCTGTTCTGGCTGAAAATAGGTCTTGGGACAGAGCTCATAACTTCTCGTACATAATGTATTTGGAAAAACTGAAAGAGGTTTTTGTGAATAAATCCATTCTGAACAAAAACCTCTTTTGTTTTTTGAAACACTACTCCAGCTGCCCAGAATCGATCCTTGACGAAGACGTGTAAAACAGGAAATTTTGATTTTTTGAAGAACTGCACCTACAGCAGTTTTGTAGTGCAACTTTGGTCAACCGTTTCTCCCAGCTCATAATGAATTTGAGGAAACTGAAGGAGGATATTTTGAATCAATCAATTCTGAACAAAAACCTCTCTTGGTTTTTTGAAACATCATTCCTACCGCCCAAGATAAGTCTTTGAAAAACAGTTGTCAAACAGGAGATGAAAAACTGCACCTACAGCAGTTTCGTAGCGCAACTTTGGTCACCCTTTTCTCCCGGATCATAATCAATTTGAAGAAAGTGGAAGAGGTTTTTTCACTTTAGTATCTTAGGAATGAAAACCTCTTTCACTTTTCAGAGAGTAGTTTTTCACTGCTCAGAAACTCTTCTAGAAGTTGACTGGTAGAAACTAGGAGACAAAGTTCCTCTATTATAGAGTTTCTTTTTTATTCTTGTCTTCGACCTTCTGCTACTTGTTTTGCCCTTGCTGGATGTTTAAACCTTGTAAATACTCCCTTTCAGAAATCCTTCTTCACAAATATTTGCTTTTTGTCTCTCAAAATTGGTCCATCAAGTCATAATATGCAGCTACAGCAGTTTCGTAGCGCGCTACGAAACTGCTGTGTAATTCTAAAAACACAGCTTGAGGCCAAAAATTCAACTCTTGATCTTTCCTTTGCTTGAAATGGCCTTTCCATATGTCCTAAAGTTGTTCAAAACTGAATGCAATGGCATCATTCTTCAAGGAAAAAATTCAAAAAGGTAAATCATCAAAATTTAAGGACTTAACCTTACTTGCTGCGTGATTTTCCTTAGTTAAGGAAACCTTTCCCGCTGTATCTTGCTTCCTTTATTGCAGGTGAAGTATTGAGCATGAAAACTGACCACAGAGCCTCCATTTTCTTTACATGAGCTTCCTTGGTTGCATGTTTTCCTTGAGATTTTTCTTAGTTTGGCAATTTCAAAATTTTCCAAATTCAACTTTCTCTTCAACTCTTCAAAACTACATTCCTCTTGTTGAGAGATGACTGCCTTACCTCTGTCATTTTTATACAGCTGTGATGATGTTTCCTTAGCCCTAGGGCTAAGTCCTGTTTCAGCTCTTATGATATCTCCCTTTCTTTGGACATTTTCTCCTTTGAAATCACTTTAGATAAATCAACGTGGAAGAAAATACCTTGCTTAATTGAGGAGCTTCCTCGCTTGAATTTGATGAAGATTTCTAATCTCTGATCACCATGGGCTTGTTTGCTCAAACTAAGAATTGTATCAAATGTACATTGCATGAACATGACCAAGATCAACATGAGTATGTCTAGGATCAATTAACTTTTACCTTACCCTTTTCCTTTGAAATTTTTTCAGTGATAACAAGTTCCATTACTTCTGTAGTTAGAAGAAGGTAAGAAAATCCAAGAAACCTTGAACCAGCAATTGGTTGAAAAGTCTCAAACATGTGAGAAGCTGGAAGGAGAAGTTGTGCTCCTAAGGAAGGAGCTTGAAAAAACTAAAATATAGCTCACCTTAAATCAAAAGTTCAGCAAAGGGACAAAAAATTTAAATGAAATTCTAAAGGCTCAACGCATCTCCAAATCTCTAGCTAGTCTTGGTTTTGATGGTAAGTACTATGCAACAACTAAACTAAAGGGTAAAAAGACTATTACCTTCATTCCCACAGCAAAAGAAGGGCCCACACAGTAGCTAAAATACAATACTCAGTCAATGAAATATCAGTAGGAAAAACAAAAGGAGCAATCTGTCCATGTAAATCGATTTTCTCAAAATGTTTCTCAATGTAGAAGGAAGTCATCCTGGTACAATGGTGTCTTCCCTGGATATTGTTTTATGTGCACTAATTATGGCCAAAAAGCTGAAAAAATGCAGAGTTAATTTATCATACAAACAACTGAGATCCAAGAGAAGAATTTAGCAGAAAGGAAGCAGACCCAAGTATAATTATTCTTTTGCTTCCATAAATTGTTAAGTGAAATGTTTTAAGTGCCAAAATGTTGGGCATATAGTTGTCAATTGCAGGCTGAAAGAAAATAAGACAAGGCCAAATATTGAACAAATTGGACAGAAGCAAAAAGTTTGGAAACAAAAAGAAAAATCAGAGAAATGTGATGTTGCATGTATGCACACAATGGTGGGAGCCATTGGTATGTGGACAGTTGTTGTTCGAGGCACATGATAGGAGACAAAAGAAATTTTTTCACTTGGAAACCAGTTGGCAAAGGTATTGTTACTTTTGGTAACAATGCTCTAAGATAATTAATTTCAAAAGGAATGGTTAGTCTCTCAAATGGAAAAGGCAAATCTGAGAACATTTTATATGTTGACGGGATAAAACATAATCTGTTGAGTGTGTTGCAGATGTATGTTCAAGGCTATTATGTGGTTTTCAAAGCTAAAAATTGTCAAATCAAGTCGATAGGCACATGTGAAATAGTTGATGAGGTTGTAAGAATAAATAAAAATGTCTATGTGCTGAAAGAAAAGATAGAATAATCATTCTTATTAAAGGCATATGAGATTTTGTTGTGGCACCAAAGGCTTGGACATCTGAAATTTGACCATATTGTCAAACTTAGCAAGAAAAATGCAATCAAGGACCTAATCAGGCTTTCAAAACTAGAAAACATTATTTTCAAATCTTATCAACTAGGAAAGAAAGCTCAAGTTCCTTTCAAGGCAAAGGAAATATCTTTAGCAAAGCCATTGCAGCTAATGCAGATGGATTTGTGTGGACCATCCAGAATTTAGTCAACCACAGGTAAGCTATATTTTATGATAATAATTGATGACTTCAGTAGGATGATGTCGATTTCCTTTCTCAGAGAAAAATATGAAGCTTTTGAGAAGTTTAAAGAATTCAAAGCTATGGCTAAGATTTTAACCAATTGAAAAATAAAAAGCATCATGTTAGACAATGGAGGTAAGTTCACTTCAAAGGAGTTTAATGAAATATGTAAGACACATGGAATCAAAAGGAAATTTACCATAACAAAGACTCCCCAACAAAATGGTGTGGTAGAGAGAGAAAACAAGTTAGTGCAATAGTTGGCCAGATAAATGGTAATACAAAAGAATGTCCAACAAAGGTTTTGGGAAGAGGAAATTCACACATAAGTTGTCATTCTCAATAAAGCTCATTTTTTACCCAACAGTGACAAAACTCCATATGAGTTGTGGTGTGGTAGATCAACAGTAGTCAAACACTTCAAATTTTTGGTAGCAGATGCTACATAAAAAGAAATGATGAGAAACTTTGAAATTTCAATGTCGGAGCAGAAGAAGGCATTTTTCTGGGTTATTCGCATAACAATAAGGGTTACAAATGTTACAATAAAGTCAACAATAGAATCATTGACTGTATAGATGTGAAGGTAGATGAAAAATGATGGTTAGGAAGTGAGAGAACTTGGAAAATCCAACATCGATGAACCAATAAGCTTTGGTGATGAGAATGATGAGGAAGTTGTAGAATAAAAAGAGGAATAACCCCCTACTCATTAGGCCAGGGATCCCCCAAGTTTTTCACAAAAACACCATCCAGTTGATCAAATAGTTGGTGAATTAAATACTAGAGTGTAGAAAATAAGGAAGCTTCTCAATGTCCATATGCAAGCACATGTTTCTCTGTTGTAGATGGAAGAACCAACAGGTATTTTTCAACGCATTTAAGATCAACATTAGCTAAAGGCCATGAATGAAAAATTGGACCAAATTGAGAAAAATTAAACTTCAGAACTTGTTCCAAGACCTACAAACAATAATGTCATTGGCACAAGGTGGGTTTTCATAAATAAGTTAAGTGGTTGTGGAGAAGTAGTAAGAAACAAGGCCAAGTTAGTATGCAAAGGCTATGATCAATTAGAAGGGTTGGATGTCTATTAAACTTTTGCTCATGTTGCTAGATTAGGAGCAATAAGGATGCTTTTAGCATATTTTTGTTTCAAGAAATTCAAAATATATTAAATGGATGTCAAATATACTTTTCTTAATGGAGAGCTACAGGAAGAAGTTTACATAGAGCAGATATAATGCTTTCAACTAACAGACAACCCAGATTATGTTTTTAGACTTAAGAAGGCTTTGTATGGTCTAAAGCAAGCCCTTAGAGCTTGGTATTCCAAGATAGACAAGTACCTGATCAAGTGTGGATTTAAAATAGGAGCAATTAACAACAATTTATATGCCAAAGAAAAGGATGGAAAACTCATTGTGGTGGTAGTATATGTTGATGATATCATATTTGCAAGTGATTCATATTTGTCGAATAGTGAATTTGCATCTAATATGAAGGTAGAATTTGAGATGTCCATGCTTGGAGAGCTATCATAGTTCCTTGGTTTGCAGATAGTGCAAACCACTTAAGGCATTTTTGTTTCTGAAGGAAAGTATCTCAAGGAAGTGCTAAATAAATTTGGCATGGAATAATTCTCTTTAATGAGCACTCCAATGGTGATAGGTTGAAATCTTAGTAAGATGGATGAATCTCTAGGAGTGGACCAGACCTTATATAGATCCACCATTAGCAACATTTTGTATTTGAAAAATGAAAGACCAGACATAATGCAAGTTGTCCCAATAGTTGGAAGATTTCAAGCAAATCCTAGACAAAGTAATTTCCTTGCAGCCAAAATAATTCTCAGATATCTTAGAGAAACAATGGACTATGGATTGTGGTACCTAATAGGTAATGATTTTTCATTTACTCTTTATACTAACATTGGCTGGGTAGGTGATATAGATGAACAAAAAAGCATAAGTGGTGGTTCTTTCTTTCCTGGAGAAAGTATAGTTTCATGGTTGAGGAAGAAGAAAGCTTCATTTCCTTATCTACAACTAAAGTAGAATATATTGCAGCAACTTCTTGTTGTACTCAACTTCTGTGGATGAAGAAAACTTTGCAAGATGTACAAATGTTTTATGATCAGTTGATACATTATTTGTGACAACACAAGTGCAATTAGCATGTTAAATAATCATGTCTTTCACTCTAAGACCAAGCAATCCCCATCAAGTATCATTTCTCGAGGGAGTAGGTTACAGCTCAAATTGTGAAACTGGAGTATGTACCTACCAACAAGAAAGTTGTTGATATTTTTAAAAAGCCAAACATTAGAGAACAGTTTGAGTACTTGAGGCAAATATTTGGAGTCATTCATTTTTCCTCCCTTCACTAGCTCCTCCTCCTAGAGGAAGCAAGGAAATTGGTATATTTTTTTAGCATATCAAAGTGAAGCTTCCAAGTCCACAACGATCGACATGAAAGAGGAAGATTTTTTGATCATAGAAGCATGGTGACATGGGTAGTGTTATCACCTAGATTGAACCTAAGGTTGAAGAAAGGTAATGCCAGGGTAACCACAAACCACGCTGAGCCAAGTAGCTAGCCCTACTAGGCCGGGAGAGGGCTCTCTCCATAAGGATATCAATCAAGATGACTGAATCAGGAAAAGGATATTAGGCTAGGTATAGTAGCACAAATTTTGATTTGATTTTGAAGGGGTTTTTGCTGGATCAGCAGGAGCTGGACAGTTAGGGCTAGGGAATTAGGTCAAAATTGCAGGGTGTTCAATGGGGCAAGGTAGGCATAAGGTTTAGCACTCTAGGGCTTGATGAGTGAGGTGTTTTAATACTGGTGAGAAGCTTGGAAGAGCATGTGATTACCGTGGATCCTTCCTAGACTGTAGAAAACATACAATGGTGAATATTTCCCCAAAGCAGAGCAGTGATGTTATGAATTCTACCTATCAACTTAGAAACAATAACTTAGAAGCAATGAAATGATTAATGAAGTACACAAAAAATATTAAAATATGATCACAAGAGAAGAAATTGAACTAAATTCCATACCACATGGATCCCAAAGATATAGCTGCAATTTTTATTAATCTCCTGCTAAACTGCTACAAAATGATGTACAATCAAGGCATAAGCATCCAGCTGAGTCCAACCCTTTACAATGAGAAATAATAAGAACATATAGGCATTGATTCAACCTCCTCCCATCTTTAGGGGTCCAATCCCTAAGATGAGGAGCTAATCTAACCAACACTGAACAAGAAACTGGAATATAAGGATCCTAACAACTTGCCTCTAAAAGTGAGGAAACTGATCCATTTGTGCTCAAAATGACTTTCAATCTAATGAATCTACCCTATACTACTGATTATCCATCATATTTACAAGAAAAGTCATCATTTACATCAGTAAAACAACCTCCATGAGAGAAAATCCATAAACACAGTAAAACAAAATGGAAAAATAGCCATCTTGTGCAGATTTGCCCTACGCATAGCACCACTTTCAGGTCCTTTTTGGAAGCCTTCTTTGCATCCAAATTGAACTCATGATAACGAATTGGAAAGGTCTTCAAGTCTAATTTCCAAAACACCTAGAATTTCTTCATTTGAAGCTCATTTGACCCCTCAAAGCGTGATTCTCCCAACACTGCTTCTATGTGTCCAAAAAGTGGGAGAAAGGTCATTTTTAGGGTATTTTTTGACCTTTTGGTGGATCAGTTCTGCCCCAAAAACTTAACAAATCCATAGGGTGGATGTACTCATCACTCTGAGTCCAAAAATTCAAGCCATTTGTGCATTGGGTGCCCCTAGGAAAAGCACAACGCCAGCGGCGCTGCACGTTGAGACTGATTTTCTGTGTTTAAAATTTCAAAATTTGCAAAAGACAAAAGCTCTTCCAAAATTGACCAAAATTGGTGAGAAGCACCATCATCAAGTATCCTAATGAGACAAGGAAGCTTCAACAAGCAACCTAAGCCTATCATCCTCCTTTTCACCTTTTAGAGCCCGCCTTAGCCTATCTTTCATCTTTTTGACCCTTATATTGCAAATTTTGTTTCGAGTCCTGTAATGGTAGGCCATGTGTCTGATCATTTGGTTGTCCCTATTGGCCTTCTACAACAACTTATCTAGGTGCAAATTGACTCTCTCAAGCCAAGTATCTCTATCATTTTCAATCTCCTTCTCAATAGGACTCAAAGTGACTTATGCCTCCTTGTCACTTTGTCGTTTTACTTTGAGAAGTTCCAACTCCATGAGGACCTGCTTGTCACTCAACTGCTTGTTCTCTTGTTCCAAATATGTGATGACATAATTGGCCCTCTCCAAATCGTCCATCAAAGCTTAGACTTGAGCCTCCTTTTCTTGTATGATTATGTCCTTTATTTTTTCTTTGTCTTGAGCCTCTAAGTCAATTATTTCCACGCCATGATGAGTATAATGCTACTATGGCTCATCATGCTCTATCAAATCAAAGTCCCTCTGTTTCTCCTCATCATCAAAACTCTCCTCTGACATCTTTTCCTTCCCTTTGTGCAATTGCTGCACCTGTACCTGCTGTGTTGATGAAGAAAGCAAAGCCCCTTCCACATCCTATGGAGCTAGCATTTGCCTATGAGTTGATGAATAAGGTGAGGTCCCTTCCACATCCTGTGGAGCAAACACTTTCCTATCAGCTGCAAACAATCTCCTTGTGCCCCTGTTATATGTCTGCCTCCCTTATGTGGTTTTCTCTAACGCTGAGGTTCATTTGCCATGCTTTCACTGCTACTGTTTTCCTACTCCTCAGAATCTGTCCTCCATATCCATGTTTGAAAATTTGAGGTTGTATGAAGAGAAGAGAGGGAATTTTTGAGGGTTTTTTAAGTTTTAAGGTCTTTCTGGCCCTTCTACTCAACGCGCAGCGCCAACCACAGATGCACAACACCACCTCTTGAATGCACAACACCACTTTAAGATGACTTTTGACTACCATCCTGATGTCCAAATTGAGCGTGGATATCTTATTGGAAATATTGTTGAGTATACTTTCCAAAACATCTTGAATTTTTTAATTTGGAGCTCATTTTCCTTGTCAAAAGCTCAATCTCCCAAGACTGGTCAAAATGTGCAGAATGAGGCTGCCAAAATGCAAAGTGCTATTTTAGTCAACTTTTGGACATCTTACTCAACTCCAAATTGAGCTCATGATAGCTCATTGAAATATCTCTGTGTCTAGTTATCATTTGACTCATCAAGAAAGTCTTTTTGACATTCCATCTAGGACAAAAATTGATTTTACCAAAGTCACTCCAGAAGGGCAGCAACTTTCCTGTGGCAAATGATTGTTTGGTCATTTCCCCCAAACCATGAGACTTGTGTAAAAATAGAAGGAGGTTTTTCTTATTGAGTCTATGATGGATAAAAAACTCTGTCACTTTTGTCAAATTCCTCTCTTCTTTCTCAGAAACATCATTTGAATAAAACCTATCCCGATATGTGGGACATGGGATTTGCAGAAATGAAGTGAGATGAAGGGGATGAGGGGCTTCTAATTTCTTAAGAAAATTTTGGGAAGTAAGGAGGGATGTTAGGAAGTAGGGGAAGTGGAATTTCAAGGATTGAGTGAGGGGAAGGGGTCCAAAAGGGAAAAACACAGGCCTAACCTAGAAAATCGTCAAATTGTAGCAATAGGCTAGGGTTTGTGGGAAAATGATGAATTTGAGGGATATCAGTGATGGGAAGTGTTTAGGAAGGTATATTAATGATAGGGGAAGGTGTATGAGCATCAGGATACAAGTTTTGTTGATGATTTGACCATCCAAGAAAAAATACCTTCAAAACCCTAGGAGAGGGAAATGAGCCTTACCTAAGCACAAGTGAAGCATAAACAAGGTGTAAAATGACCCCTTGGAACATGAAATAATGACGAAAACTCTTTGAATGATGGTACACTCAGCCAAATGGTGACATAGACCAATACTTGGAAAACTTAGGAAGGAGTGGAAACAATCCTATACGTAATACCTATTGAACAAATTTTACTCGAAGACTCCCTGAAATGACAAAATTTGACATTGACACCCTAACACCAATTTGTAAGAGCATGTTTGATCGTTGGTGGAAGGCAAACACTGGAACTAACATTGGCTCCAATGGGGATGGTAGCTCCTTCGAGGTGCTAAGAACACTGTAGACCAAGTAGCCTTATCCCTTGGGCATGGAGTAAAAAAAACTCAATCTAAAATACATGACTGAATACTAATGACTTAAAGAAACAAACTGACTTTTACTCAACTAAAAACTGACTTGATACTAAAACACAACTAACAAACTGGAAAAGATGCTCAAAATGGATCTTATTCAATAAAACCTACTCTAACTGTTCCATTCATCACCTGATCAAGTAAAATGAAACAACCAATGCAACCAAGTAAGCATTATGGCTGTTGTTCAAATTCTCCACAAGTGCTTGCTGATGAGAAACAAGAGAGAACTACTAAAATGCAACTCCCATGAAAACTTGTAAACATATCCAAATTTTCCCAGATTGAATAATATGGATTCTCTATCTAACTCCAAAAAATACTGCATAAGGATCTTGAAATTCATGTGCACTGGGACTTATCTCATCCAATGGATAACTTTGCTTCTCCTCATACCATGAATGCAAACTTTCATCTGAGCTTCATGACAAGACTCCTGCTGAAAATGACAAAGAGACCGGCTACCAGATCAAGTTTGTATCAAAAAAATTTTCAAGCTCACAGTCAGCTAATGGAGAAGTACATTGACTACAGATATCATCCAACACATCAGCTATTGGATCGTGAAAAACTTGAAAATACTATTGCAACCCATTTTCTATTGGTTCCAATGATATTGCATGATTTTCTACAGGATGCTCATCCTTTATTAAAGATATACTATGCTTATTTCCCTTCAAAAACTGAAATGATTCAAAACATAATGGTACGAAATCATCTTGCATCATTTGATCATATATTCTAGCTTCAAGTCTTCATCTGCAACCTGACATTCAATGTCATTTGGGGGCTGCAAATCTAGATATGAGAAGTCTTGAACAAGGATTCCATTGCCCCCTAGATGGTCAATATCAAAACTTATCGACGATTGATTTCTGATTGCACGAAAGTTATCTGTGATGAACTGAAATGAAGTAAAACAAAAAGGCAAAGATCCTTCACTTACTTCAAAATTTTCTCCACTTTCCTCCTCACTTCCATAGCTGATATGCATCGGTTGATTACTGTATTCAAGCTGTGAAAGTGAACTTCCTCCTGCCACAAACTAGCTGTTGATTTGTCTACAAGACTAGCTTCTGTTTGGAGAACATAATCATCATCAAACTGATCAAACTAAGGAAAATCATCAGAATAAAACACATCATCAAATATACATGTCAGATCAAAAGATCTCTCTTCTCCAAGATGATCTATAAAAAAATCATTACCAGATCTATGACAACTGGGATAAGAAAGAAAATGTTTTGGATCAACAACTTGTTTTTCTTCAATCAACGAGCCATGGTCTTGAACATCATACTCATTCCTTGTGGTGATCTTTTGTATCATCTCTTCCATTGAACTTACCAAAATGTCGAGCTTTACCTCTAAAGATGTTGATTCCTTTCGATCTATGTTCTTCATCTCTTCTTCCTTCAACTTTTCCCTTCTGATTAGTAGATTAGCCTCTAGATCTACTACATTGTTTTGCATCTCTTCAAGTGTTGCAAGGTTCCTTTCCCTCTGCTGAAATTCCATTTCCGGATCAAAGGCTTCCAGGTAGTGTAAGAGAGCAGATCCAAGAGGAGGCCTTATATTAGCAGGCATCAAAAAATAGACTTGGTTAAACCTAGCAAAAACTTGTTGTATTGTCTCCCCTGGTAGTCTTTTCAACTAGTTACACTCTTCTAGAATCAAGAAAAGGATTTGTTTAACCACCCACTTGTTGAGGAAAACTTTGACAAACTGCAGGAAATCTGAGATGCTCGCATCAGGCAGGGTTTTGAACTGACTCTTGACTTTGCCTTGTAAAGAAAGAGAAAAAAGCCTAATACTGACATCCTCTTCATAGACTTCAAAAAGGTCAAGAAAAGACTCAAATTTTAGAACATGTCTCTCAGCAGTGATGTTGTCACATTCACCATCAAATCTTGGTAGATATAGGTAATGATTTTTAGGGAAAGCATGGGATATAGGAGGTAAAATTAGATGCTTGTATCTATCTAGACTTTTACAAGGTATAAGAGTATAAACAAAAGTTGTAGAATCAGTCTTGGTCTCTTTAGGCTCATTAGTTTGAAGACAGTCATCATAAGATTCAGAAGAAGGGTCTTGATCAAGATCAAAGGCATGCACATATTTTGTATTCACAATCTTCAAAGGGAAAGAATCAAATGCAGGTCTAGGATCTTTTCTCAAATATAATATACATTGTAAAGCCTTCTTGACATTCTCGAGAAAAGAGAAGAAATAATTTATAACAAAGAACATAATGTCTTGGATGAAATTCCAACTTGAATACCTGATCTTTCCATATTGTCCTTTCATGTTTCTACTAGTCAGGTTCATCCTCCAATGGAGTCGTTGGATCTAATCTCGACAATGATTTAGAGTCGCTAGGTGAATAATTTCAACCTTACGGTGTCTGATCGTTGTCCACCATCAATAATCAGATATAAACTTGATACATTTCAGTAAGGAACATAAAACTGCTTTCCCCAGTATGGTTGCCACTATGTTATCACCTGGATTGAACCTTAGGCTGAAGGAAGGCAATGCTAGGGCAACCACAAACCATGTTTAGCCAAGTAGCTATTGCTACTAGGCTAGGAGAGGATTCTCTCTGTAAGGATCTCAACCAAGATGACTGGATCAGGAAAAGAATATTAGGCTAGGTATAATAGCACAAATTTTGATTTGATTTTGAAGGGGTTTTTGCTGGATCAGGAGGAGCTGGACAATTAGGGATAGGGAATTAGGTCAATATTGCAGGGCGTTTAATGGGGCAAGGTAGGCATAAGGTTTAGCACTCTAGGGCTTGATGGGTGAGGTGTTTTAAGATTGGTGAGAAGCTAGGAAGAGCATGTGATTACCATGGATCCTTCCTAGACTGTAGAAAACATATAGTGGTGAATATTTCCACAAAGCGGAGTAGTGATGTTATGAATTCTGCCTATCAACATGAAAACATTCACTTAGAAGCAATGAAATGATTAATGAAGTACACAAAAATATTAACATATTATCATAACAAAATAAACTAAACTAAACTCCATACCTCATGGATCCCAAAGAAATAACTGCAATTTTTATCAATCTCTTGCTAAACTGCTACAAAATGATGTACAATCCAGGCATAAGCATCCAACTGAGTCCAACCCTTTACACTGAGAAAGAAGAAGAAGATATAGGAATTGATTCAACCTCCTTCCATCCTTAGGGGTCAAATCCCTAAGATGCGGAGCTAATCTAACCAACACTGAACAAGAAAATGGAATCTAGGCATCCTAACAACTTGCCTCTAAAAGTGAGGAAACTGATTCGTTTGTGCTCAAAATGACTTTTAATCTAATGAATCTACCCTCTACTACTAATTATCCATCATATTTACAAGAAAAGTCATCATTTACATCAATAAAACAACCTCCATGAGAGAAAACCCATGAAAACAGTAAAAAATATGGAAAAATGGCCATCTTGTGCAAATTTGCCCTACGCGCAGCGCCACTGGCCCAACGCACAATGCCACTTTCAGGTCATTTTTGGAAGCCTTCCCGACATCCAAATTGAGCTCATGATAGCACATTGGAAAGGTATTCAAGTCTATTTTCCCAAACATCTGAAATTCCTACATTTGAAGCTCATTTGGCCCCTCAAAACATGATTCTCTCAAGACTGCTTTTGTGTGTCCAAAAAGTGGCAGAAAGGTCATTTTTAGGGTATTTGTTGACCTTTTGGTGGATTAGTTTTTCCCCAAAAACTTACCAAATACACAGGGCGCATGTACTCATTGCTCTGAATCCAAAAATGCAATCCATTTGTGCATTGGGTTCCACTAGGAAAAGCGCAGCGCCACTGGCGCTATGCATTGAGCCTGATTTTCTATGTTTAAAATTTCAAAATTTGCAAAAGACAAAAAATATTCCAAAATTGACCAAAATTGGTAAGAAGCGCCATCATCAAGTATCCTGATGAGCCAAGGAAGCTTCAGCAAGCAACCTAAGCCTATCCTCCTCCTTTTTGCCTTTTAGAGCCCGCCTTAGCCTAGCTTTCATCTTTTTGACCCTCATGTTGCAAACTTTGTTTCAAGTCCTGTAATGGTAGGTCATGTGTCTGATCATTTGGTTGTCCCTATTGGCCTTCTACAACATCTTCTCTAGGTGGGAATTGACTCTCTCAAGCCAAGTCTCTCTATCATTTTCAATCTCCTTCTCAATAGGAGTCAAAGTGACTTGTGCCTCCTTGTCACTTTGTTGTTTTACTTTGAGAAGTTCTAGCTCCATGAGGACCTTCTTGTTATTCAATTGCTTGTTCTCTTGTTCCAAATATGTGATGACATACTTGGCCCTCTCCAAAGTGTCCATCAAAGCTTGGACTTGAGCCTCCTTTTCTTGTATGATGATGTCCTTTATTGTTTCTTCGTATTGAGCCTCTAAGTCAATTATTTCCATGCCATGATGAGTATAACGCTACTCTAGCTCATCATGCTCTATCAAATCAAAGTCCCTCTCTTTCTCCTCATCATCAAAACTCTCCTTCAACATCTTTTTTTTCCCTTTTTACAGTTGTTGCACCTGTACCTGATGTGTTGATGAAGAAAGCAAAGCCCCATACACATCATGTGGAGCTATAATTTGCCTATGATTTGATGAAGAATGCGAGGTCCCTTACACATCCTATGGAGAAAACACTTGCCTATCAGCTACAAACAATCTCCTTGTGCCCCTCTGATATACCTGCCTCCCTTATGTGGTTTTCTCTGATGCTGAGGTTCATCTACCATTCTTTCACTGCCACTATTTTCCTCCTCCTCATAATCTTTGTTCTCTCTGTTCATGTTTGCAAATTTGAGGTTGTATGAAGCGAAGAGAGGGAAATTTTGAAGTTTTTTCAGGTTTTGAGGCCTTTCTAGCCCTTCTTCTCAACGTGCAACCCAAACACAGATGCGCAACGCCACCTCCTCAATGCGCAGCGCCACCTCCTAAACGCGCAGCGCCACTTCAAGATGACTTTTGACTGCCTTACTTATGTCCAAATTGAGTGTGGGATATCTTGTTGGAAAGCTTGTCAAGTATAATTTTCTAAAAACCTTGAATGTTTCAATTTGGACCTCATTTACCCTGTCAAAAGTGCAATCTCCCACAACTGGTCAGAATGTGCACAATGAGACTGCCAAAATGTAGAGTGTTGTTTCAATCAAATTTTGGAGATCTTCCTCAACCCAAAATTAAGCTCATGATAGCTCATTAGAATGCTCTCTATCTCGAGTTATCATTTCGCTCATCAAGTAAGTCTTTTTGACATTCCATCTAGGAGAAAAATTGAGTTTACCAAAGTCACTCTAGAAGGGCAGCAACTCCGCTGTGGCAAATGATTGTTTGGACATCTCTCCCAAACCATCAGACCTGTGTAAAAAATGAAGGATTTTTTTCTTCTTGAGTCTATGATGGAAAAAACCTCTCTAACTTTTGTCAAATTCATATTTTCTTGCTCATAAACATCACTTGAATAAAACCTATCCTGATGTGTGGAACATGGGATTTGTAGAAATAAAGTGAGATGAAGGGGATGAGGGGCTTCTAATTTCTTGAGAAAATTTTGGGAAGTAGGGATGGATGTTAGGGAGTAGGGGAAAGTGTAATTTCAAGGATTGAGTCAGGGGAAGGGGTCCAAAAGGGAAAAACACAGGCCTAACCTAGAAAAGCATCAAATTGTAGCAATAGGCTAGGGTTGCAGGAAAATGATGAATCTAAGGAATATCAGTGATGGGAAGTGTTTAAGAAGGTATATTAAGGATAGGGGAAGGTGTATGAGCATCACGATACAAGTTTTTTATTTTTATTTGACCATCCAAGAAAAATTACCTTCAAAACCCTAGGAGAGGGAAATGAGCCTTACCTAAGCACAAATGAAGCATAAACAAGGTGTAAAATGACACCTTGGAACTTGAAATAATGATGAAAACTCTTTGAATGATGGTACACACAGCCAACTAGTGACATCGACCAATACTTGGAAAACTTAGGAAGGAGTGAAAACAATCCTAGACCTAATACTTAGTGACCAAATTTTACTTGAAGACTCATTGAAATGACAAAATTTGACTTTGACAGCCTAAGACCACTTTGTAAGAGCATGTTTGATCGCTGGTGGAAGGCTGCAAATACTGACACTAACAGGGCGCATGTTGGAGTCCTTTCCATTGATGTCAAAGGGGGAGAGATTTAGTGAAATCAAATAAAATTAAAAATGAGGGATAGATATATGACTGGAGATATCTAAACTGGGAGAAATCTATCAAGCACAACAACAATACACAACAACAAAAGTTTATCTTAGGGGGAGAAACACTCATGTTTTCCTAGGGGTGTTCGTAGAAGCGCAAGAGGTGTCTTGTTTGATTTTGGTGCTATGGTCAATGCCAAAGGGGGAGAATCTTGGAAATATGTTTTAATTGATGTGAGTAGGTGGCATAAGGAGGCACAGGTGTCAAAGATGGTGTAGGTTCCAACAAAAAGAAGAAAGGTCTAGGTGAAAAGAATAGCATAGAATTTGAAGCCATATTTTATGTGGTATATAACCTCAAAGGCCACATTAGACCCACTCAACTAAAAATTACTCTGAAAGAGATTTCCAACAGTATAAGAAATTCCCAAAATGGCCTCCTAGATTGAAAGATAGAGCTAGTCCAACCTCTCTGAACCGAAGTCCAAAATAACAGAGTTAGTAGAGGTTTTAGAGGACCCTTTGGTGCATAGAAAAGGTTGGCATAAGTGCCAACCTCAACAAAAATACTGGATATGCAGACAAACATATGACGAGGAAGACATGACTGATAATATAGCAGCAAGGAACCCCATTAGCTCGAGCAGAATCTGGGAACCCTATAAATCTAAGATTTTGTAACCTATTTAGAATTCAAATTAATAAAAAAATTTGAGAGCTCTATCCTTAGCGTTGGACACACGTTCCATGTAGTAGTGGAGGACCTAGGTCACAAAACAAATTATAATGGGAAATAAGGTCCCCAACATGACTTTGAAGGGATTAGTGCTGAAGAGCCCATCCGATGGTCAAAGGACCAGGTCATATGGAGAAGAAACTTTAGCTATGGGGCTAAAGGGTCTAAAGGCCATGTGGAAATGTTTCGATGACACTTGGAGATGGGCCTTTGGAGATAAGTAGTGGTCCCGAGGAGTGTTTTCCTGCTTTGTCAATTGTGTATATCAATGGAAAAGATCTACCTCGATAACACCCCTCCAAAAATCACAAACCACTCAGGAGTGGTGTCGAGGAGGGAAGGGCTTGAAACTGGTGGTTTTTAAAATTAAAAAGGAAAGGGTCTCAAAAGAATACCCTAGAGTATCCTTTCTCTCTTCTCAAGGAGGAAAGATAACATCTCATGATTGACTCGACATACATCAGAGTATGAAATCAACACCAAGCAATGAAGGTGGCATCAACACAAACAATAGGAGGTGGACATGTGTGGTGAGCCCCAGTATTGCAGCAATAATGCTGCAACTCCTGGGACTCCCTTCTTTAATTTTATCAACCTGGTAGTTCGTAACAAACTTGGAAGCGACGACGCTGTATGCACAAATACTAGCTCTTGCCGCAGCTGTCACTTGGTCAGCTGGCACAAGTCCGCTAGGAGCTTAAGCTAACTTCTATGAGCTCTGAGAAGAAGCTTTTTAACTAATGGAAGAAAGCTAACTCAAAGAAGGCTGATCTACTTGCAGAAAAAAACTGGAAAGCTTAAAGGAAACGTAAACCCTAGCAAACCCTAATTTTACCAGCTATCCCTACCGATGCAAGAAAGAGGATGAAAGCTACTAAAATAAATTCCATTGACTTCTAGGAAGGTAAATACATGTATCTAAGCTACTTCTACAGTAACATCTGAAAGAAACATCTTTTTGTATTTTTGAATAAGTTTCCAGAATTATCATCCATGCGATTTGATTGTTTTGACTGTGCAGAGGTGGATTGGTGAGAGGAAATACTTGGAGGAGGTCGAGAAGGTTCAGAGAGGGCCTAAGGGGTCCCTAACACCCTTATAGAGAGTTTCATAGGTTTTGGCTATCAAGAAACCTCATTCGTGAGCTTCTACAGGAAGTCTGCAGGGGTTCTACAAGATGTTTGTGATTTTCTACAGGATGTCTATAATTTTTCTACAGGATGTTCAGAAATGGGATTTTTGGAGGATGGATGGAGGACGAAAGATGAAGGAGCGGGTATGGAGGTAGGATAAGGGTTAGAGGTGGTCCAGGACTTGGTGGATGGAGTTGAGGAAAGATGTAGATGGCTAGATTTGTTCAAGGAGGACTGAAGCAATGATGCACAAAAACTAGGGTTATGTGAGCAAATGGAAAACATAAGGAAAGAAGCTGAGTTGAGGGATGGGGCAGATGGGTTTGATGGAGTATGGGCAGGTAGAGAAGTGGTACAGATGCTCTGCAAGTTGTTTTTCCAACTGAACCAACGAAGACTTGTAAAATCAAAGACCTAGGTACGTTGACCTAATCTAATCTAGCTGACAGTAAAGAGAATGAACAGGAGTTTGAACTACAATGAAACCATGAATACTAACTTATGCAACTAAGCAAGCAAAAATCTGAACATGTAACCAACTTCTACAAATGAAAATCAAACACTAGTGATTGCATGGCAAAGCAAAGTCAGTGTTTTTGTGGGCAACAAGGTCACCTTGATCCCAGCTCCTGATCCCACTGAGGAAGAGGTGAAATCAGAGGTGTTTGATGGCCATTTTTTTAAGCTTTTCCCTGTTAACAACCTATCAACTCAATCTGAACATCAAAATCCTTTTTAATCATCAAAAGTAACCTAAACAACAAAACAAGATTTAAATCTAAATAGCAGATTTTATTTTGAGAATGCAACAAAAACACATAAAGGTAAACAAAGGAGGTATTAGGCACTTGAGATGGGCCCAACCCCAAGGGCTACAGCCTCCTAAGAGAGATTTAAATCTGGTGCAAAGCTGGATTCATCTTTATTGATCAAAAGAATAGTTACATTCCAAAAACTGTCCACAAGGAAAACTTGAAAATGTGCTGAAATGCAGAGCTAATCTACTGCCTAAAAAATGACTAAAAGAATGACTAAAATCGAACTACAAACTAGATAAATTCTACTTAAAAAGTGACTAACTGAAATGAGGCCCTAAGCCCTCTTATTTATACAAATTGAGGACCCCAACAACCCTCCTAAACTTTAGGAACTCAGCTGCCAAAACTTGTAGTTAACAACACTTTTACTAGCACTTGTTCGGCTGCCCTTGTGATAATTGATTTGGTGGCCCTTGAACTCTAAGATGATGGTGTAGAATTTGAGGTAAGGGCCTATAAATGAAGGGGACACCTTCCTACAAATCATCTCCCTTGTTCTTCCACGAATGTAGCTGCCAAGTGCTCATTAAAACCTTTGATTTTGTCTCAAAATTGACTAAAAATCTGCACAAAGCACCCATTAGACTTGTTGGCATAATGACTAACCCAATTCACTCTATTAGCATAAATATAATAAAAAAAATGCAATAAACTAATGAGAATGGTGGATTAAGTCGAATTAGGAGGTTAAATGAGCCCATATAATTATCCATTTTTGGGGCTCATCATCACCCCCCTACTGAAAGTGTTGCTCATCCTCTGAGCAACTAATCTATCTCCTTATCTTTGATGACCCTGGTGGCCTCCCTGTCATGCCAAGCTTCTGAAGTGATGTCCTCTTCTCGGTCATGAAACCATGCTTTTCTTTCTGCTTCTTCCCACTACCTATGCTCCTTTTCCTAGAGAATTCTCAGCTTCCTGTAGAACTGTCTCAACATCCTGTAGAGAGGCCTTTGTGTCCAACATTTTCATTCTTTCTCTCCAGGTGGATGTCTTCGGGCTTCCCCGTTCATAGGTGATGGATGCCTTGGAGGGAGACCTCTCCTTTTGTGTAGCTAGGGTGTCTACCATTGTAATTGGCTCTTTTGACTGTGGTTTGAGGTCTGCCAGTTTTTATCCTCACGCTCCTTCTTGCTTTAATATACAGGGAAGGCTCCCTCTTTCACTTCCCTTTTTGCTTTGGAGATGTGCTTAGTGTGGCCAGCACAGCTGCTACTTCCCTAGCTAAAATCTCAGTCGATTTCTCCTTTTGTTGCGCTTTTTCCAGACTTCCTGTAGAAAGTCCTGTGCTGACGGTTTTATGTCTTCCTGTAGAAACGATCTTCACTGCTTTGGCCTGCTTGGTTGGGGATGCCTTCTATTTTAATGTTTGCTGTGGTTGCCTTGGGTGTGCCCTCACTTGCTTGGACTTTTTTAGTCCTCTCTGCCCTGATTTGCAACCGTTTCTCCCTTGGTGTTTGTGCCTTTCTTCCACCCACAGTCTTGGCCTCAACAGCTTGGCCTTTCCCTCATTCCTCTTGTTGTTCCTTCTGTGGTGGTCTATCCTAGGTTTCCTTACCCATGGCTTTCTCTTCTGCCTCAATGTGCTCCCTTTCCTCACTGCTGGATGAAGTGAGTTCCTCGGCCAGAATTCGGATATAATGCTCTGTTTTGGCTTGTGCTCTGATCAGAAGGGGAATTCTGTGTATGGTTTCCTCCCCAGAACTTTGAAGACAGTATCCCTCAGGTGTATATATTCCACTTTGCACCAAATCCCTGGTTAGAATGCTGTTGCTGCCCAAAACTCGACTGTCAAAAGGGAATTAGGCTCTCACAGACAGAGTGCAAAGCTTAATTTCTATCCCCAACCTCATAAAAGTCACATTCTTTATGCACAGGTTAGCCCTTACAGTGGTTTATCGTTTCTATAGGAAGAATTTGTTAACAGGAACCGTGGAGGAGAATGTGACACAGAACCAACTGGAAAAACTCTGTGTATCACACAGGCAGCTGCTATTTTTTTGACTCACAGGCAGACTTGTTTCATACTTTCTTATTCAAAATAGTTTAATTCACCACCTTTCGAACGTATCATGCATGGGAGAGTGTGTTTCGAGCCTACCTCTCTTAGAACTCCAAAAACGATGAAGAAAAGTCCAGGCTTCTCTGCTTCGAAAGGATATGCCATACTTCCTGTAGAACGTCTTCCTGTAGAACGCCCCTGCGCCTCTGAGCGAGCTCGATACATAGCAGAATCTCGAACTAAGCTGAAAAGCTCGTGCAGGATGACGGGTTAACAGATTGTGGGATCAGAGGACACATACTTCGGCTAAGAACGCTGCAAGTGAAAATTAATCAGCGGGTGTTGAGAGTCAGTCGAACATTCTTTAATTACTGCGTGATTTGCGGTGAGAGAGTGAAGTGGCCAACATGTGCACTGGCCCATGCATACGGTAGTGCTATCACGAAACATCCTATTTCCTACTTGTGATCACTCCATCAATTACGTCGAAGGTCAGACAGTCACCATTACTTGTTTCCCGATTTCCTCCTGAGATGGCTGAGCGCACGTGCCTCATTCACCCACCGAGCGTTGTTGAACGGGATGAGGGTGTCCAGTTAGCTGGCCACCGATTTTTTTAATTCCAACCATCTCATTTCTCATGCAGTTTCCAAATTACATTCATGTAATCAGAGGAATGAGTTTTAGTCACATACCTGGAAGTCGAATGGTTGCTGTGAGGTGTTGTGGCCTTTCATTTGCTGCATGCACTGGTTTCTGTGGTTGCATGGTGGCTTAGTTGCTGATTCATGGCTATTTTTTTCTTGTGCAGGTATCCTCTGGCCGGATCCATGCTGTAGGAGCTAGCTTCACGTTCAGATCTGCACCCTCAAGGTGCTGATGTCTAATTTTCACAGGAATGAAACTTGTTTTTGCCATTGCTCCCGAACAATAGATTGGATCAATTTGAAACTTGTTGAGCATGTTCCTATCATCATTATGCACCTCCCATAGCAAAATTACGATCAAGGGATGCACAAATTTCGAGAAAAAATGGAAAATGGCTGAAGATTACAGAGATCAATTTCTCAGAAACCGTGCATCGGAATCGGTTGAAACTGCTTGGGTAGGCTACTATCACCCATGTGCATCTCCCCATGAAATAGGTTTTGAAACGGATGCACGGATATGGAGAAAATGCAAAAATGGCTGAAGGTGATGGAGGTTGGTTTCTTGGAAATCGTGCACCGGAATGGGCTGAAATTGCTCAGGCATGTTTCCATTGTCCCTATACAACTCCCCCTATAACAATTTTGCAAATGGATGCACGATTTTCAAGCTAGGGAAAAAACAAATTCTGTTCTATGTATTTTTTCTTCAAAGCATTCTGCAAGTTTTTGCATGGTATAAAAAAATGAGCTTATGCTATGATGCAGGCGTGGAGATGATGGAGGAGGAGTTTGAAGATAGCAGGAGGACTTCTGAACCCTTGAGGAAGCTAGCATGTTCGCCAAACTACCTTTTTGAAATCCATTTCTAATTTCCTTTAATTTCTACAGGAACTTCCTGTAGAAGCACAATGAGGTGGAAAAAATGATGGAGAAAGGTGAGGGATGGAAACAGGGGTGCTTGCAGGCCTAACCAACAGATTCCGACCATCAGATTCCATTTTAAAATTGAATTTGGTTCGTCCGAAGGTTCTATAGGATGTTTCAAAACTTCCTGTAGAAACGCCTGGCACTTCTTGTAGAAAAGCCTGGAACTTCCTGTAGAAAGCCAAACCCTGACCTAAATATGACCAAATCCTAGGAGAGGTGAGTGGCCATGGAGGGAGTGTCTAAAGGGATGTCCTGGAGCCTGGTACGGACTCCTGTCCTTGTTTTGCGCGCCCCTCTTTTCCTGCAAATTATTCACTGCAACTTGCAATTTTTCACAGAGATTAGTCCTGCTTTCTTTTTTTTTTCTTTTTTTTGAAAATAACTAGGGCGCCTCATGGAGGTTTTCACCCTAATTGCCTGCCTTGGGCGCCTCCAAGGGAGGTTTTCACCCAGGGATCTTATTCTCTTTTTCTTTTCTCTTTTTTCTTCTTTTTTTCAACCCATTGACCGCCTCATGGAGGTTTTCAATCAATGAGCCAATCTAAGGCGCCTCCGAGGAGGTTTTCACCTTAGATTTTTCCTCTTATTTCCATTTTTCCATTTTTTCTTTTTTTCTTTTTTCTTTTTTCTCTTTTTTCTACCCTACCCTACTTGAAAAACAAAATTCTTTTCAAGTATAAGAATACTTCCAATGGAGCCATGTGCACATCGAGATTAGAGACAAGATGATGTGGAGGCTTGAAATGCATGCTTTGATAGCTATCCGGATTTCAGAGACCAAATGATTTGACTTTGAAGGGATCAAACATAGCTGAAGAAGAGAGTACTACTACAACTTAGTGACCGTCTGGAACCATGTCTCAATATAGCTTTGATATCCTTGGTCCTTTTGATGATCTAGATCATTCTCCATATCTTCTTCTATCATGACCTTCACATATTCCTTTTTGTGCTGATTTTTCTCTTGACTACATGGAGGGTTTGATGGTAACCATGAGGGAGCTTTCTTGATTTCTGCTTCTGATGTTTTCTCTTCATCAAGTGCAGCCCATGGTGCTTTGATCTCCCATTTTGAATCTTCTTTTGCTGGATGTGGTCCTTCAACGCTTTCAGGATCATCTCTTTTTTGCAATACTCTTCCTGAGCTATGGTGAAGATCATTGAGTTCAAGAGGAGTCATTTGGACATGTTGTGCCTCAGCTTTGCAATTGGGTTGAGCTATTCCAATGTGCGGGTTTGGACATGGTGGCATGGGTAGCTGAGTGGGGGCATATATTTGAGATGGATGTGGATGGGGTTGTGGTTGGGCAGGCATTTGGGGCTGCCTTGGTGGAGGAGGAGGCGATGGTTGCGGTTGAGCAGGTGGTGGAGGCAAAGGAGTGGGAGGAAAGTTGTACTGGGGCCTCCACCCTTGATGAGGTGCATTACACTGAGGCTGTGGCTGAGCATAAGACTGAAATGAATGAGTAGCTAGTTGGGCATAATATGGAGATGGATCCGACCAAGGAGGGGGTATGGACCAGGAAGGATGAGCAGGGGGACCCCAAGAAGGCATGGAAGTGCCTGGATAGGGGTCATAATAGGTCTAGGATGTCCCTTGCATTCCCTGCTAGTAAGGTATGGGTCCATGTGGCCTCCTTTGGTTTAGATAATAGAGTGGTTCAGTGGCTCCTTTGTCCCTCTGATATGCAGCTTTGATTCGAGGCAAGGATGGGCACTGATTCGTAGGATGGTATTCTTCACAGACGAAACACACTTCTAGGGAGTGCATTGGACATTCGTTCCTAGGATGCTTTCTAGTGCACCTAGGACAAAAGATGACCAAAGCCCTCTTGAATTCCTCTTGCTTCCTTTGGATCTACAAGGTATCTAGTTGCATGGCAAGAAACTGCCTCATCTTGCTCTTGAATTCTTCCATCTGATTTGAAAATTTGTTTTTGGACAAGGTACTGCTCCCAACATTTCTATTTGTAGCCATTTGCTCCAGAGGAATGTTTTCTTCTTCTTCTCCCCTAGAGGTTCTTCAAATATGTCTTGTTGTCCACCTAGGGGTCTTTAATCACAGCCATCGAAGAAGAGAGAAGGTTGGCTGTGTGAAGCAGTAGGGGGTGTTGTGTAAACATTTTTCTGACTTATCTCTACTCCTACCAGGCGTGAAATGAAATCTTTTTGGTTTATTTTTGTTTCTTTCTGCTTGTACCCACAAAAACTAAAATAGATTGATCTGCAACTAACTATCTTGCTGAAATGAAAATGTGGAATTGAAATGAAAGCAGGAAAGGACTAATCTACTTTGCTCAAATGAAATTGCAGGAATGAAATGCTAATCTACACTTGCAGAATTGAAATTGAGGAATTGAAATGCTAATCTATGCTTGTAGAATTGAAATTGCAGAATTGAAATGCTAATCTATGAAAGAAAGAAATGCTAATCTACTTTTGCATAAACAAAATTGCATAATGGAAATTAAATAAACTACTTAGCAGAAGATTGTAGTGGAAAATAGAAGAAAAGAAACAATCATCAATACTTTGACGCTTCCCCGGCAACGGCGCCAAAAAGAGTGGTGAGCCCCAGTATTGCAGCAATAATGTTGCAACTCCTGGGACTCCCTTCTTTAATTTTATCAACCCGGTAGTTCGTAACAAACTTGGAAGCGACGGTGTTGTATTTACAAGTACTAGCTCTTGCTGCAACTGTCACTTGGTCAGCTGGCACAAGTCTGCTAGGAGCTTAAGCCAACTTGTATGAGCTCTGAGAAGAAGCTTTTTAACTGATGGAAGAAAGCTAACTCAAAGAAGGCTGATCTACTTGCAGAAAGAAACTGGAAAACTAAAAGGAAACGTAAACCCTAGCAAACCTTAATTTTACCAGCTATCCCTACCAATGCAAGAAAGAGGATGCAAGCTACTGAAATAAATGCCATTGACTTCTAGGAAGGTAAATACATGTATCTAAGCTACTTCTACAATAACATTTGAAAAAAACATCTTTTTGTATATTTGAATAAGTTGCCAAAATTATCATGCATGCGATTTGATTGTTTTGACTGTGCAGAGGTGGATTAGCGAGAGAAAATGCTTGGAGGAGGTCGGGAAGGTTCAGAGAGGGCCTAAGAGGTCCCTAACACCCTTCTAGAGAGTTTCACAGGGTTTGGCTATCAAGAAACCTCATTCGTGAGCTTCTATAGGAAGTCTGCAGGGGTTCTACAGGATGTCTGTGATTTTCTACAGGATGTCTATAATTTTTCTACAGGATGTTCAGAAATGGGATTTTTGGAGGATGGATGGAGGAAAAAAGATGAAGGAGCGGGTATGGAGGTAGGATAAGGGTTAGAGATGGTCCAGGACTTGGTGGATGGAGTTGAGGAAAGATGTAGATGGCTAGATTTGTTCAAGGAGGACTGAAGCAATGATGCACAAAAACTAGGGTTATGTGAGCAAATGGAAAACATAAGGCAAGAAGCTGAGTTGAGGGATGGGGCAGATGGGTTTGATGGAGTATGGGCAGGTAGAGAAGTGGTACAAATGCTCTGCAAGTTGTTTTTCCAACTGAACCAACGAAGACTTGTAAAATCAAAGACCTAGTTACGTTGACCTAATCTAATCTAGCTGACAGTAAAGAGAATGAACAGGAGTTTGAACTACAATGAAACCATGTATACTAACTTATGCAACTAAGAAAGAAAAAATCTAAACATGTAACCAACTTCTACAAATGAAAATCAAACACTAGTGATTGCATGGCAAAGCAAAGTCAGTGTTTTTGTGGGCAACAAGGTCACCTTGATCCCAGCTCCTGATCCCACTGAGGAAGAGGTGAAATCAGAGGTGTTTGATGGCCATTTTTTTAAGCTTTTCCCTGTTAACAACCTATCAACTCAATCTGAACATCAAAATCCTTTTTAATCATCAAAAGTAACCTAAACAACAAAACAAGATTTAAATCTAAATAGCAGATTTTATTTTGAGAATGCAGCAAAAACACATAAAGGTAAACAAAGGAGGTACTGGGCACTTGAGATGGGCCCAACCCCAAGAGCTATAGCCTCCTAAGAGAGATTTAGAGCTGGTGCAAAGCTGGATTCATCTTTATTGATCAAAAGAATAGTTACATTCCAAAAACTGTCCACAAGGAAAACTTGAAAATGTGCTTAAATGCAGAGCTAATCTACTACCTAAAAAATGACAAAAAGAATGACTAAAATCGAACTACAAACTAGCTAACTTATGCCTAAAAAGTGACTAACTAAAATGAGGCCCTAAGCCTTCTTATTTATACAAATTGAGGACCCCAACAGCTCTCCTAAACTTTAGGAACTCGGCTGCCAAAACTTGTAGTTAACAACACTTTTACTAGTACTTGTTCGGTTGCCCTTGTGATAATTGATTTGGTGGCTGTTAGGCCCCTATACTACAAGTGATTACCCCATTACTATTGTAGTTATATCCCTTATTTATATTTTTGTGCCCCTATTACCCCCATATTGTTACTTCTGTTAGAATCCCTCTATTGTTATTTTTGTGGCTTTATATTATTATTGTTAGGTCGGCTAGATTATATTGTGACTCCTTAGACTCCTATATATATAAAGGAGGTTTTGTCATTTGTATCATCCAAGAATTGTTCATTTCTGTAATGTAAAGGAGGTTTCCCCCTCGAAGAGGCTGAATTCTAAGGCGTTGATCTATCTTTTCTATCTTTTCTTGAGCTGGTTTCATAACATTTGGTATCAGAGCTTTGGATTCTAGGGTTTCGCTGCTCCAAACAAGTCATCGCGGCATTTTCGCTATAACTTTTTTTCTTTGACGTTTCAGAAGTAAAAAAAAAAACCCATTTGATAAGAAGTCATGCTAAACCTTGGATCCGAATTTCAGAGATTTTCGCGTGATAGTTTCGGATATATGATCTCAGGAAGTTGGTCTTTTTGCAGACTCCTGAATTACATTCAAAACAGGTGACCTGGGGAAAATCATCATAACTTTCTCTCTGAGGATCGGATTTAAATTTCGTAAGAAGGTACAGAAAGAGGACAGATTGTAGTTTCTTGTATGCATTTTGTAGATCCATAGGTCGAAAAATTGACACGTGGAACTTCATACAATTCACTCTTCTGAAAAGGTCTATAATCAGGTCATCTTGGGAGATTGTGCATAACTCTTTTTTGGGGAATCCAATTTGGATCAGACTGGTGGCATTGGAAAGAGGACACAGAGGGCTACTATAGGTAGCACTTTCAGAACTTAAATATCCGCAAGTACAGAGTTACAGTCGTTTCAAGGTAGAGCTCCTAAAATCAAGAAAAAGAAAGATGAGGAAGTTTGATGGCAAGGATCTGGTAAATTGGATACTTCAGATGGAGCAATATTTTGATATACATGGTGTACAACTGTTACAAAAGGTATGTATTGCATCTTCATATTTAGAACCAAATCAATTTTTATGGTACAAAGGGCTTTGTTCTCGTAAAAAACTTGTTACGTGGTCAATTTTCACGGAGGAAATGATAGCACATTATGAGGATACAAAGAGCAACACCTTCTTTAGAGCAACACCACAACAATTGGAAAGAGTAAAAGGGCTTTGTGACATAGTGGAAAGCAAAATTATGGAAACCAGGAAGTGTACCCCTCACAACTATAAAGATGGAAGTGTTGTTTCTCCTAGCCTTCCACAACCTACAAGGGTTACACCACAACAATTGGAAGAAAAAAGAGAAAAAGGGCTTTGTTACAATTGTGATAGCAAATGCACTAAAGGTCATAAGTGTGCTGAGAAGAAATTATTTTACATAGAATATGAAGAGGAGGAAGAAAATGATCAAGAAACAACAAAAGAAGAAATGAATCAGAACATATCTTGTAAACTATTGGCAAGAATGACCACTCCTCAAACTCTCAAGATAGAAGGAAATATCAAGAAGAAAAAGGTGCAAGAAGTGAAAGATCACATCAAGAAAGAAGAAATGAATCCAACCATATCTTGTAATTCACTGGTCGGAATTACCACTCCTCAAACTAGCGAGACAGAAGCACATATCAAGAAGAAAAATGTTCAAGAAGTGAAAGATCACATCGAGCGTCAAGAAATGAATCCGACCATATCTTGTAAAGGATTGGAAGAAATTACCACTCCTCAAAATCTAAATATAGAAGGACATATCAAGAAGAAAAAGGTTCAAGTAGTGAAAGATCACATCGAGCATCAACCACAAGTTCTCCAACTTTTAAAGGATAGCATCACTTCGGTGCAAAATCAAATGAAACAACAGGTAGATCAACATCATAGTGAAAAATGTTTTGATGTAAGCGATTGAGTATTTTTACTACTACATCTAAAGCAAGCTATTTATGAGAAGGAAATGTTGGCAATACTACATGCACTTAAAAAATGGCGACCTTACCGAATGGGAAGACTCTTCAAGGATGAGGATGTGGAAGCATTATTTTGTGCTATTTCTATTATCCAACCATATTGGATAAACGAAGCAAGGGATGAATGGAAGAAGGACAAAGAAGTATGGCCACTTATTCAAAACTTGAAAAAGATCCCAATTCAAAAAATATTGCCAGATATTGAAAAGGAAGGAAAAATCATATTGGAACCTGGAGCAGTCACAAAAACAAGAACTCGACAGCTACAAAATCGATCAATTTCAGAGTATCTCATCAAGTGGAAGAACTTACCCGCTGAAGATTCCACATGGGAGGACAAGAATTTTATACAGAAGCATCAAGAACTACTCAAGCATTGAGGACAACACTTTTTGAAGGAGAGGGGCATGTTAGGCCCCTATACTATTAGTGATTACCCCATTACTATTGTAGTTATACCCCTTATTTATATTGTTGTGCCCATATTACCCCCATATTGTTACTTCTGTGCCCCATAGAATCCCTCTATTGTTATTTTTGTGGCTTTATATTATTATTGTTAGGTCTGCTAGATTATATTGTGACTCCTTAGACTCCTATATATATAAAGGAGGTTTTGTCATTTGTATCATCCAAGAATTGTTCATTTATGTAATGTAAAGGAGGTTGCCCCCTCGAAGAGGCTGAATTCTAAGGCGTTGATCTATCTTTTCTATCTTTTCTTGAGCTGGTTTCATAACAGTGGCCCTTGAACTCCGAGCTAATGGTGGAGAATTCGAGGTAAGGGCTCATAAGTGAATGGGAAACCTTCCTACAAATCCTCTCCCTTGTTCTTCCACGAATTTAGCTGCCAAGTGCTCATTAAAACCTTTGATTTTGTCTCAAAATTGACTAAAAATCTGCACAAAGCACCCATTAGACTTGTTGGCATAATGACTAACCCAATTCACTCTATTAGCATAAACATAATAAAAAACATGCAATAAAATAATGAGAATGGTGGATTAAGTTGAATTATGAGTTGAATGAGCTCATATAATTATCCATTTTTGGGGCTCATCAATGTGGCATGCACATATGATCATTTTGGGCACCTAAGTGGCCCTTTTTTGGGTGACACATATCACCACTCCGGAGGTGCTAGGTGTCCCCGATGATGTAAGTGTGATCTAATCCCTAAGGGTCATCCCAGAGGGATTAGAACAGATGATTAGTGGCGATGCCAGGTTGTAGAGTGCATGTTGACACTATTAGTTGATAGAGAAACAACTAATGAATTGAAGGTTAGGAGGACCCCACTAGCCAGCCCATCCTAGATCTCGAAATCCTGTAAACTCTTAATAATTGAATTAAATAGAAGAGTCAGGATCGGGAGTGAGATCTTAGTGCTCGAAGCCTAAGCCAATGGTTGCAGAGACAATATTATGGTGATAAAGTAGGAAAAGGATCCAGGGAAGGGTGCTTAAGACAAAATTTGGTGGAACTGAAAATTTTGATTGTGGAATTGGAAGCTAAGGAAACTTGACTAAAGATAAAAATAACAAGCAGAGTGTTAAAACCTATAAAAGTATAGATTAGCTAAAAAATGCAAATAAACTTAGTTCAACTGGAAGAAAAGGATAGTTAAGGTCAGAGAACATGGTGAGCAAGTCTAGAAGACTGAAATAAATAGGAAGAAGGAAAATTTAAAGGCACATGCATAGATCTAATGCAAGATGCATGCCAAAATTAGCAAGCCAAAAATTCTTTATAAGCAAGATTGTGTAAATAGTTTGAGATATAGATCTCAAGAGTTTGTGGGTAAGGTGAAGAAGTTGGTGTTTTCATAGTAATCAAAGATTTTTGTAGGTGTTTTTTTGAAGTAGTGACAGAGATTTAATTGTTTTTGAAAGCAAAGAAGGAAGTCATTGATCCTAGTGTGAAAATGGATGAAAAATGGAACAATGAGTGTCTAAAGCGAGTTATAGATTGATGATTAGGGCTTGTTGCTCCTTCCAGTGGGTGTTGGATAATATTTGGGGTTGTAGCTCCATTCAGTTACAACTGATAAACTAGGAAGTTGTAGCTTCCTTATGGTTGTAGCCAAAACATTCTATTTTCAAGTTATAGCTTGCCCTATTAATAAAATGGAGAATTAGTTTGTGAATTTATTTGTTACTTTAACATTCCATTGATTGTTGAAGTAGTTTTTTATCACATTTATTGTTAAAGGTTCTCTTTACTATCTTATTTCTCTGAGACAAAGTAAAAGAAATTTTGAATTGGTAAAATTTCTACAATACTTATTCACCCCACTCTCAGTATTGTCCTAATTTCCAACAATATCTATTTTAGAAAATGATATATATATATATATATATATATATATATATATATATATATATATATATATATACTTACTCACTTTCCAAATGAGGCAGACATGTAATTCCTACACTACTTAAAAACATTTCAAAGTAGTCCTTAAATAAAATATTTAAAAACCAATGTCAGAGATATCTATATATAGAATGAGAAAGTTTAAATAATAATAATAACGTATTCATCAATAAAATATTTCAATCTCCACCATATGTAAAATAATTTTATCAAGTTGATATAGAGAGAAAAAATAATTCAAAGTAAAGAATTTCTTATTTCATTAATATTTTGACTCCTTAATATGAGAGAGGAATTTCTTATACATACATACATACATATATATATATATATATATATATATATATATATATATATATATATATATATATATATATATATATATATATATATATACATATATATATATATATATATATATATATATATATATATATATATATATATTATTGCATTGATAAACATTTTAATGTGAGTAAGGTGAGCTATAACCAAAATATTTCAATGATCACATTATTAAATTATTTGAATGTTAGATATCTATGTATTTTTTTTTGTAAAGTTAGAACTTTATATTAGTTGTAAGAGTAAATATTTACAAGGACATTGCTTAAAATCTTGTTGCTCTCACCCCAACCAGGTTTGTTTGCCATTGCCATCAATCCAAAATAAACATTCTATTGTAGCGGCTACAATCACCCTCCAAAATTTTTCCTTAGCCTCGTTTCGGAGCCTCCATTCCATCCTTAGTAGCAACTTGCCTTGCTTCTTCAAGTTCACAAGCTGCAGTGTATTTCTTGCACAAAGGTAGCTTGTCGGTCACAACTTGATCCATTCCCCTAACAAGCTATTCACCCAGACTTGGTCCAACTACAGGCTGAGCAGTTTCCCCTTGAAAATTGTGCATTTTTGGAGGGAAAGCAGTCTTCACTCTAGAAATTGCCCAATCCTCTCTAGTAGCCTGTTAGGCCATAGGATTGCGCAATCCTGCCTGCCAACACTCCTTGTAGGATTTGTGCAGATTTCCCCAGAAAGGTTGCTCAACCTAGAATTTGCGCAAATCTGGGTAGTAGTCAGCTGCTCTGCCCAGAAATTGCACAAATCTCTGGGGAAGCCAGCCCAGCTCCAAGCTAGAAATGCACATTTTTTCTCCAGTAGTCAAGCAGTCTCTTGTATGTGCAGTTGAGTTCACCAGTTCCCTCTGGGACTGAGCAAGACAGACTTGCATGAATGGGGTGCTTCTCCCAAGGCAACATGCAAAGGAATCTGCCCTTAATCCTTACTATCCTTTCCTTAACTTTCAAATAGGCGGGTCACTCCTGGGAATACCACCCTTTACCTTTATTATCCTCTAAGAATGTAGGTGATTTCATGCGCAGTAGGGAAGGATAATATCATATCTTCTGTCCCGGTTCGTTCCTGGAAAGAGCAGGAAAGAGAAGGACCTGGAGGACCCATTAGGGGGCTCACTATTCATATGGTGAGGGTGCCTAGGAGGACAAGCTTCAACTATCATTCTCCTACCACACCCCCGCCCGGTGGGAGGCAAGAATCAGCTGGACCATCATTTCTTTCTGTCCAGTCGCTTTGTTTTGGAAGGAAGTAGCTTGTTAGCTAGGGACCATCCAATCGTTTTTTAGTTGCTACCGGACCGTTCATTTTCTTGTATTATTGTTTGGCTGTCCTAACTAGTCATAGAATATGGTCTATCCAGGGGAAAGATTTAGATTCAAGAAATAGTAAATGATCTCATAGATACACAAATGTATAACTCTCCAGGAATTTGGATTGTGCTTATATCCATAACTGTTTTATGGATCTATGTTTAGCAGTTGGAGCTTACATGCAAGGAGCAATTCCGAAACCTCCCACCGAGTGTCACTTCCCCTATATTCATGGCATGTGCATGAGAACCTTGATGTTATAAAAGCTCATCAACCGAACGCTGCAGAGCTAATTCCTCAGATCGACCTTGCATCTCTGACATCCCACATCACATCCAGGAGCAATCAGCACATTTAGCTCAGTTTTTTTGGAGTAAGACCACTTCCCTTGCCTTGTGCTACATTTCTGTCGCTTTTTGTGCTTTTGCTTGTGGGAGTATTGTTTGCTTGATTCCTTTGAACTCTTGCTATCGTTTACATATATACGAGATTTTCCTAGCTCTATTTCAGTTTTCATTGCTATCTCACTACTGTCACATGCATGAAACTATTTTGTACGGACATTCGATCAACCGGAAAACTGCCTCACCCACATCCATGTTGATCTGCTTGCTGAATATTTCATTCATGTTTTGCATGCACTGTCAATCACTTATGCTATAATTTAATGTCACCATGCATTTACAAAATAAGCTGCTTTCAGTTTCCTGTTGGTGAGTCGGGCCAACCTTGGCCCGGACTCTTCCTTCACCAAGGCTGCATTATGCAATCTGGACAATTAAGGCTCACCTTCCTCTCCAGATTTGTGCATTATTTCCCAACATTGGCCTCTAGGACCGTTTTATGCATTTCTGGAGGATAGTGGCTGCTCGGCCCAAGAACTTACGCAAATTTTTCTGTAGGCCAGCAGTCCTTCCGAGCTAGAATTGCGCATTATGCAATCCCAATAGTCAAAAGCCAGACTGGACTGTGCATTTTGCACTTCCAATAGTCATCCAGCTTCCCAACAGCCCAAACTGTGCCTTGTGCAGTCTTGGCAGTCGGTCTCCCGACCTCCCGGCCGAAATTACGCAACCTTCATGATCATGCACCCAGGTATGTTGCAAGTCAATTATCATGTTCATTTTGGTTTTTGACCGACATATTGCTTACCATGAGTGTTTCCATGTCTCCAAGTATCCCAGGCATTCATCTACCTCTCAGCTGTATAGGTATAATGGTTTCCAAGAGAGCAGAGACAAAGACACCGTTTAAAGCACACTTGGGGATGTAATCGATCAAATGTCCATGAAATTTCCTACCCACAAAGACATCAAGATGTTCGTAGACAAGGACATCAAGATATGAGAACAGCAGCACCATAGCGAGCAACAACATGAACAACAGCTAAAGACAGCATACCCAATGCAACGAATGGAAGAGGAGGGTTGTTGAGAACACGGAGGAGGAACAAGGTTGCAAGCTCAAGCAGGTCCATTGATGATGAAAGTGACTTTGGAGACTCCAACTATGAAGTGATGGTGTGACATGAAGATCACGCGAAGGAAGAAGATGGAAAGAAGAAGTAGTTTCATGTGTTGAAGTAGCAACTCAGGAAGAACATGAAGATGCATAGACAGACGAATGGGTTGCAACAGGAACATGAACAACAGTGGGCACAACATGTAGTCACGGATGAAACTACGCCCGTAAAAGTTAAGGATCCATCCCAGCAACTGACACAGATCAAACATGGTGAGTAGTGTTGTTGATCACATGCAAGGGATTCAACAACATGCATGTCATTGAGTGCACACATGTAATCCAACCCATTCAACACACTCACCAAGGCGAAGCCAAGAAGCAATTCCAATTGGGGATGATCATGTACTTGGGCAAGTTGATGTGCATGACCACCAGCACACACTTGAAGATCAACATGGACACTATGCATTAGTGTGTGGTCGTTTCAACCGCACCCAAGAAGACCATGCACATGTTAGCAGACGAGTTAGATGAAGGGGTTGAACCAATGCACTGGTTGCAACAGAGACATGAGTTCGCTTCAGCAAGATGTGACCATGAGGTGCATGCACACCATCATAGCCAACCAAGTTTGGCATCAGCTCACCACAAGCATGTCAAAGAGTTGGTCTCATCACAGTGGATCGAGTGCCAGTGATGTCTTGCAAGACTTGCTCAAGCCATGTTGTCTCACATGAGTACATGTGCATTGTAATGTTGAGTCATGTCAAGTGCCAATGATTGGATGTGACAGTCATAGAGTAGGTGAAGAGTCATGAGTGTAGTTGAACTATCACAAAGGGGAATGTTAAGGGTCACCCCACCCTTTTCTATAAATAGTCCCTCATAACTCATTATATAGGCTTTTGATTAGGCAGGCTTCTACTAAGACTATCTTGAAGGAATCTTGGACAGTATTGTAACACACCTTGGCTTCTCCACTGCACGGAGCTAGTATATCTCTTTGGAGGAGCAGGTGGATGTGGCTGTAACATTTCACTGATGGGGCTAGCAGGTTTACAGGGATGTATTGTATGATTGGAACTTACACTTTATATAATAAGAGCCATCACATTTTTGTGCATATATTGTTATTGTAGTTGGACTGCTTTGGTTGCCTTAATGATATATGTTGTTTAACTTACGTATTTGTGTATGAACTGATTCACATGAAATTATATGAATCTTGTTGCAAATGTGTTGTATATGTTGCTAATGTTGTCACCGTCCATGTCGACTACTCTGCCGGACACCAGATAGACCTTTCACATGAACCTTGTTGTAACAATTGTTGCACTCGTTTAGACTAATCCATTAGTGTTGTACATGTTATCTTAGCTTGTATGTTGTGAATACCACATTTGAGTGGAATGCTCCACTAGAAGCTATGTATGTCCTTTTGTGTTGTGTGTTGATAACTGAGTTGGGACTGATCCCTTTCAGCCTAGAACTCACCTTCACCCTTATCTCCCCTTTTATGTGGTAGGGCCTCTCATACACGTTCCTTGACTCACTGTAGTAGTCACACCCTTACTACTAACAGAGTTATCTTACTTACCTCTATGTGACATCATGGTCAAGGCATTACCTTAGGACCCACTGCTAGGACTCCTACACCAAATGGTCTGAGGTCTAATTGGGACTTCTTATCGGGGAGATCCCCTTGACATGTTGGCAGGTCCAGCACCATCAACACATTCCAAGGAGGACGAAGGCAACCCGTGTTGGCTTAGTGGGTCCTGGCCCAGGTTCAAAGTTAGTTTTTCCAAACAAATCCCTACACTACTGGCCCTTTCAGCATCAATCTGTAGAGCGCGGACTAAAGTCTCACCCGAAGAAGTATGGGGGGATTCCACAGCCAAGTTTCTGCACCCAGAGATGAGCTTGATGTCATTTTATGCCTTAAATCTTCCTTCACACAGAATGATAAGCCTTTATGGCTTATCGAAGTAACTCACTTTAGTCAGTCTCTAAACCTCTATGAGTGTTCATGACTGTTTTTCATGGACCCTGAATATGTGAATTAGCTACTTAGGTGCATCAAATATTACTCTTAACCCAGGAATTACTCAAATCGGCTTAAGTGTTTAATAACTTCTGCATACAATAAGATAATCTTTGCGTAAACAGTTAACAGTAATTGCATTCATGTAATAATATCAATCATGCAAAGTCAGGCATTAACACATCATTATTTCATAAACCTGTTATAACATAAGACACATTCATATAAACAAAGGTAAACAGAAAAAACATAGGAATTTCTGGAATAATATCTTTATTAATGCTTCAGTTTTTCTTATGGACTCAATACTTCCCTGCACACTCAACTGCAAGGGTCCACGCACTCAACTGCGGACTCTACTCTAGGCCTCTGTGCACACAACTACAGAGCCTCTCTTCTACTCTAAGACTTCTTCGCTTTTCTTTTATACAATCCCATGGTCCAAAAACCATGGGTAGATCTTGAAAAGCTGACTCAACTTACATAAAAGAAGGGTAAACCCCTTTATGACACTTTAACTATCTACGTGCTCTGCGACCACAACTTGCAAAGACTTTACAAAAAAACTTGGGCTTTTGACCCAAAACTGACCCTAGGAGACCCCATTCCAACAAGCACTGAACAAAAAGATCGTGACTTTCCCTCGAGTCACTCTACTGGCACGGATATCTTATTACGAAGGCCTCCCAACTCTACTTGTGCCATTGCCACTTCAGCTGCACTCTGCGTGGCTGCCTATTTATTCACTCCACCAGCTGCTTTATTGCCAGTCCTGCACTATCTTCCTTGATTTTTTGCTACATGCTCTGTAGGCCCACCAACTTCTCGTCAATGTTGGCAGAAATAATGTAGGCCTCACCCAGCCAAGACCCCAATCTAGCCTGGAGGGCTGCCTCTTTCCTTTGCGTTACTTCCACCTGTTCAAGCACTTGTTTTGCCTCCTGCAACTTAGCCAATCATTGTGCTATAGCAACAGTGCATGTCGTCGCTCTCGCTTCATCATGCTACTGCTACAATTGACGAGCTTCTATGTTTAACCTCTACAGGTTAGGATCTTCCTATAGAGGTAGGACTACCTCCATGGATTGCTCGAAGAGCGCAGTACAATCCACCATGGTGGCATCCATTGTTGCAACTCCATCCTTCACAATGGTTGCGCGCTGTTCTCTGACCTCTAGTGGGGTTGAAGGTTGTGACTTCAAGTCCAACTCTGTTATCTTCAGGCTCAGTTCAAATTGAACGTTTGCCACTTCTGTCTTAGCGTCGCACACACTTGCAGCCAACTTCCTGATCTTCGCTTCCAACGATGCTTCCTCCAGGATATGCAGTTCAGGTATTGTTCTGCATGCCTCAGACACCACGACTACAAGTTGGGCATTATGCGCTTGGACTTTCTTCTGTGCCTCCAGCGCTTCAGAATTCTCTGTGAGCATTTGTTTGTTGTTGACTCTATACTCGCTTATCAAGCTTAGTGCACAATGCTCCCGGGCCTTAACCTCTGCTATCACACCTGCTTGGAGTGTGTGAAGAAACTCGCTAGGGAGTGTGGCGAGGTTTAGACCAATTTTATTTAGGGAGCTAACAATAGCCTTGTCAGTGGCCGCTTCCAAAGCTCCATCTGGCAGTGCGACTGCCTGGAAATCGAATGATCGAAGCATCTATGCTGCTTGAGTGGTTCTCGATTCCAAATTGGTTGATGCCACGATAATTTGTCCTGTACCTACCTAGATTCTAGTCATATTGATATGTAGCCCAAGTAGATCCTTTTGGATAGTGCTCAGTGCCTATTATTACTACTTATTAAATTGCTACAGTAGTTCTACCATAGTATCCACACCTTATCTCCAATTTCATCCAGGTTGCCATCTGTCAAAGTAATCAAATCCAATGACAACTTGGTCACATTTGTTTTCTTCCATGGCCTTGCCTTTTCCTGCTCCCTATATTGCTTCACTAAGAAGGGAATGCTCTCCTGCTGATCACCACCACCCTGCTCTGACTTCTCTTCCTCCTGCATTTGGGGTGAAGGGGACTTCTCACTTCACTCAAAGCTGCGCTCGTCCTGCTCCGCCTGTTTCTTTGCGGCATGCTCTGCTTCTACCCGGGCCTTCTCCTTGGCCTCTTCCTTCCTTTTCTCAGCCAACTATTGAACCTTCTACTTGGCTGCGTCCTTATTCTTATTCTCCATGGACTTACTAGTCCCTACGGCCAGATCAAAACGAAAATGCCAGTCTATTGGCCAGTGCTTGATGCCCTCTTCAATAGTGTCATCGGTAGCAAGGTAGGGTAGGTCAAACAACTTTTTTTCTGGATCCTTCCATGCTCGGATGTATACATGGTGGAAGTTGGCTTTGAACTCTATGTACCCTAAGAGCTTCTCAAACACGATTGGCGAAAACCATAGCCTTTGGTTGATGGCCATACGAATGCTCACCTCCATCATCACCCAAAAGACCTTTCTCTTTGTAACCCACGTAGCCTCGTTCGTGGCCCAGAGAGATGCAAAATTTTCTGCTTCCGGTAGATCTTTCTCCACTGGAAGAAACTGGCTATCCTCCGACAAAATCCCAAGTGACCAGCACAATCGAGAGAAACAACCATGCATAGTGGAAGGTGTTACTCCCATCCTGTGCTTCTCTGCAGTTTGCGAGGAACTCATTACATAGGTAGCGTGCCCAGTTGAATTGTATGCCCTCCATAGACTGTGTTGTCAACGAAACCATTGGTGTCGACACCTCATCCGCTCGACACTTTCTCATAACCTTGCCAGCGAAAATCTACATGGAAACCTTTACCACGGGGTCGGTAATTGAAGTTATTGAGTACCCGCACGACTTCTTCACAATTTTAAACTTTTCCTTCATCTTGTCACCGAGGTTGCACTCACCCATCTTTTTGCTAAATGTCTTGGCCATTTAACCCTGAGTGTGGCAATAGTGTGATCCGATGGATCAGCATATTAGTGATGGGGATTAGCGCTTTCAGCTACAAGCAACCGTCATGCACAAGGCACAATAGTTTCCTAATGAGGATCAGGTTTATATTTGAATGATGGTAATGGGGCACCCACAATAGGTTCATCAACCCTGACTTGTTTACTCGACGAATCCATTCCAGAGGCTCCAATGTGGTGACACCAGACTCTTTGTAGAAGACCCTCTTCATGTAGCTGTTTGTAGTGGGGTGTGGGAACCGCTCATGGTCCGCTAAATCCCAATCTTCTAGCTTCAAATGTGGGATCCACGCTGAGTGCAGACCTTCAAAGGTTATGTTCTCTGGTAACAGGGGTGTGTTGAGGAGGAACTATCCTACATCTGGGTACTTCGTGACCTTCACTTTTCCCTTGTGCAGAGGGATATACTCTGGAAACATAGATATGGGATCCACCAACTCAATGTCTATAACTTCCATGCCCTCCTCAACCTCCAAATCCACCACTTTCCCCTTCCCTTTCATGGTCAATTTTTCTTTCCTCAGGGCCTGTGTAGAGGCATGCTTCTGTGGTGACTCGCGCACTGACACCAGCTTATTTTTTTATCTTTCTTTGGCTTGGGGACATCTCTCACCGATGTAGACTTCATCCTAGGCAACCTCGATGTCATAGGCACTACACCTAGAACCTCCATTCTCATCACCTCTAGAAGCATAAATATAATAAAAAACATGCAATAAAATAATGAGAATGGTGGATTAAGTTGAATTATGAGTTGAATGAGCTCATATAATTATCCATTTTTGGGGCTCATCAATGTGGCATGCACATATGATCATTTTGGGCACCTAAGTGGCCCTTTTTTGGGTGACACATATCACCACTCCGGAGGTGCTAGGTGTCCCCGATAATGTAAGTGTGATCTAATCCCTAAGGGTCATCCCAGAGGGATTAGAACAGATGATTAGTGGCGATGCCAGGTTGTAGAGTGCATGTTGACACTATTAGTTGATAGAGAAACAACTAATGAATTGAAGGTTAGGAGGACCCCACTAGCCAGCCCATCCTAGATCTCGAAATCCTGTAAACTCTTAATAATTGAATTAAATAGAAGAGTCAGGATCGGGAGTGAGATCTTAGTGCTCGAAGCCTAAGCCAATGGTTGCAGAGACAATATTATGGTGATAAAGTAGGAAAAGGATCCAGGGAAGGGTGCTTAAGACAAAATTTGGTGGAACTGAAAATTTTGATTGTGGAATTGGAAGCTAAGGAAACTTGACTAAAGATAAAAATAACAAGCAGAGTGTTAAAACCTATAAAAGTATAGATTAGCTAAAAATTGCAAATAAACTTAGTTCAACTGGAAGAAAAGGATGGTTAAGGTCAGAGAACATGGTGAGCAGGTCTAGAAGACAGAAATAAACAGGAAGAAGGAAAATTTAAAGGCCCATGCATAGATCTAATGCAAGATGCATGCCAAAATTAGCAAGCCAAAAATTCTTTATAAGCATGATTGTGTAAATAGTTTGAAATATAAATCTCAAGATTTGGTGGGTAAGGTGAAGATGTTGGTGTTTTCAGAGTAATAAAAGATTATTGTAGGTGTATTTTTGAAGTAGTGACAAAGATTTAATTGTTTTTGAAAGCAAAGAAGGTAGTCATTGAGTCTAGTGTGAAAATGGATGAAAAATGGAACAATGAGTGTCTAAAGCGAGTTATAGATTGATGATTAGGGCTTGTTGCTCCTTCCAGTGGGTGTTGGATAATATTTGGGGTTGTAGCTCCATTCAGTTACAACTGATAAACTAGGAAGTTGTAGCTTCCTTATGGTTGTAGCCAAAACATTCTATTTTCAAGTTATAGCTTGCCCTATTAATAAAATGGAGAATTAGTTTGTGAATTTATTTGTTACTTTAACATTCCATTGATTGTTGAAGTAGTTTTTTATCACATTTATTGTTAAAGGTTCTCTTTACTATCTTATTTCTCTCAAACAAAGTAAAAGAAATTTTGAATTGGTAAAATTTCTACAATACTTATCCACCCCACTCTCAGTATTGTCCTAATTTCCAACAATATCTATTTCAGAAAATGATATATATATATATATATATATATATATATATATATATATATATATATATATATATATATATATATATACTTACTCACTTTCCAAATGAGGCAAACATGTAATTCCTACACTACTTAAAAACATTTCAAAGTAGTCCTTAAATAAAATATTTAAAAACCAATGTCAGAGATATCTATATATAGAATGAGAAAGTTTAAATAATAATAATAACGTATTCATCAATAAAATATTTCAATCTCCACCATATGTAAAATAATTTTATCAAGTTGATATAGAGAGAAAAAATAATTCAAAGTAAAGAATTTCTTATTTCATTAATATTTTGACTCCTTAATATGAGAGAGGAATTTCTTATACATATATATATATATATATATATTATTGCATTGATAAACATTTTATTGTGAGTAAGGTGAGCTATAACCAAAATATTTCAATGATCACATTATTAAATTATTTGAATGTTAGATATCTATGTATTTTTTTTTGTAAAGTTAGAACTTTATATTAGTTGTAAGAGTAAATATTTACAAGGCCATTGCTTAAAATATTGTTGCTCTCACCCCAACCAGGTTTGTTTGCCATTGCCATCAATCCAAAATAAACATTCTATTGTAGCGGCTACAATCACCCTCCAAAATTTTTCCTTAGCCTCGTTTAGGAGCCTCCATTCCATCCTTAGTAGCAACTTGCCTTGCTTCTTCAAGTTCACAAGCTTCAGTGTATTTCTTGCACAAAGGTAGCTTGTCGGTCACAACTTGATCCATTCTCCTAACAAGCTATTCACCCAGACTTGGTCCAACTACAGGCTGAGCAATTTCCCCTTGAAAATTGTGCATTTTTGGAGGGAAACCAGTCTTCACTCTAGAAATTGCCCAATCCTCTCTAGTAGCCTGTTAGGCCATAGGATTGCGCAATCCTGCCTGCCAACACTCCTTGTAGGATTTGTGCAGATTTCCCCAGAAAGGTTGCTCAACCTAGAATTTGCGCAAATCTGGGTAGTAGTCAGCTGCTCTGCCCATAAATTGCACAAATCTCTGGGGAAGCCAGCCCAGCTCCAAGCCAGAAATGCACATTTTTTCTCCAGTAGTCAAGCAGTCTCTTGCATGTGCAGTTGAGTTCACCAGTTCCCTCTGGGACTGAGCAAGACAGACTTGCATGAATGGGGTGCTTCTCCCAAGGCAACATGCAAAGGAATCTGCCCTTAATCCTTACTATCCTTTCCTTAACTTTCACAGTTATAGGCGGGTCACTCCTGGGAATACCACCCTTTACCTTTATTATCCTCTAAGAATGTAGGTGATTTCATGGGCAGTAGGGAAGGATAATATCATATCTTCTATCCCGGTTCATTCCTGGAAAGAGCGGGAAAGAGAAGGACCCGGAGGACCCGTTAGGGGGCTCACTATTCATATGGTGAGGGTGCCTAGGAGGACAAGCTTCAACTATCATTCTCCTGCCACACCCCCGCCCGGTGGGAGGCAAGAATCAGCTGGACCATCATTTCTTTCTGTCCAGTCGCTTTGTTTTGGAAGGAAGTAGCTTGTTAGCTAGGGACCATCCAATCGTTTTTTAGCTGCTACCGGACCGTCCATTTTCTTGTATTATTGTTTGGTTGTCCTAACTAGTCATAGAATATGGTCTATCCAGGGGAAAGATTTAGATTCAAGAAATAGTAAATGATCTCATAGATACACAAATGTACAACTCTCCAGCAATTTGGATTGTGCTTATATCCATAACTGTTTTATGGATCTATGTTTAGCAGTTGGAGCTTACATGCAAGGAGCAATTCCGAAACCTCCCACCGAGTGTCACTTCCCCTATATTCATGGCATGTGCATGAGAACCTTGATGTTATAAAAACTCATCAACCGAACGCTGCAGAGCTGATTCCTCAGATCGACCTTTCATCTCTGACATCCCACATCACATCCAGGAGCAATCAGCACATTTAGCTCAGTTTTTTTGGAGTAAGACCACTTCCCTTGCCTTGTGTGTTGGGTCCCTATAATACTAGTGATTACCCCATTACTATTGTAGTTATACCCCTTATTTATATTGTTGTGCCCCTATTACCCCCATATTGTTACTATTGTGCCACATAGAAGCCCACTATTGTTATTGTTGTGCCCTACAATATTATTGTTATGTAGGCTTGGATTGTATTGGGACCACTTAGACTCCTATATATAGAAAGGAGGTATTTTCATTTGTATCATCCAAGAATTGTTCATTTATGTAATGTAAAGGAGGTTGCCCCCTCGAAGAGGCTGAATTCTAAGGCGTTGATCTTTCTTTTCTATCTTTTCTTGAGCTGGTTTCATAACATTTGGTATCAGAGCTTTGGATTCTAGGGTTTCGCTGCTCCAAACAGGTCATCGTGGAATTTTCGCTATAACTTTTTTTGTACGATGTTTCAGAAGTCGAAAAAAAAACCCATTTGAGAAGAATTGGCGCTGAACCTTGGGTCTGAATTTCAGAGCTTTTCTCACGATATTTTCGGAGATATGATCTGAGGAAGTTGGCCTTTTTGCAGACTCCTGAATTACATTCAAAACAGGTGACCTGAGGAAAATCGTCATAACTCTCTCTCTGAGGATCGGATTGAAATTTCGTAAAAAGGTACAGAAAGAGGACGGACTGTAGTTTCTTTTCTGTGTTTTTCAGATTCAAAGGTTGAAACAGTGACTCGTGGCACGTCGTACAAGTTCGCTCTACTGAACCAGTCTAAAAGCAAGTCACTGTGGGAGATTTCACATAACTCTTCCTTGGAGAATCCAATTGGGCTCAGACTTGTGGCATTGGAAAGAGGACGTAGAAGGCTACTACAGGTTGTAATTTCAGAATGGATGATCTGAAATTACAGAGATACATCAGATTCAATATCAGGCTTCTTAAAGTGAAAAAAGGTGTGTAGTTTTTTTTAATTTTTGTGTAAGCTTGGTTTAACGGAATTCAAAGGGCATAGTAAAGCATTATTATCGGTAACTGATGCCCCGAGGAAAGAAAATGCAAACACCTAGTAAGGAACCTGAAAGCTCTAGCATGACTCATGAAGAAGAGGAAGAAATGCTACATGATATATCAAAATTACAAGAACAAGTGCAACAAATGTCACGCTCACAAAAGCTAACAGAAGCTAAGATAAATGGTGTGGAATCTAAGATAAATGGCGTGGAATCTAAGATGAAGGGCATGGAAGCTAAGATGGATGATTTGAAGACAGATTTGAAGACAAACATGGCAGATTTGAAGACAGATTTGAAGACAGACATGGCAGATTTGAAGACAGATTTGACAAATTTTCTACAAGAAATACTTACTAATGGTGAAAAGGTAGTAAAGGAAACTCATGATGAGAACAAAAGAAATGTTAATCATGATTCCATAGACTCTAATGTTGGATCGAAGACTCACCATATTCCAAAAATCGATATGAGGAAGTTTGATGGCAAGGATCCCGCCACATGGATATTACAGATGGAGCAATTCTTCGATCTCAATAATGTGCAAAACACACAAAAGGTACGTATGGCAACTTTATATTTGGAACCAAATCAGTTTGTATGGTATCAATGGCTTTGTTCTCGTAAACAATTTATCACTTGGGCAATTTTTACGGAAGAATTGATAGCACATTATGAGGATACAAAAAGCAACACTTTTTTTAGCCAATTGATAAGTCTCAAACAAAAGGGTTCAATAATGGAGCACATTGAGGAGTTCCAAAAATTGAACATAAGGGTAAAAGATATTCCAGAGGAGCATAGGATTGATGTGTTCATAGGGTCTTTAAAGGATAATATCCAACATGATGTGCGCCTTTGGGAACCTGATTCATTAGAGAAGGCATTCAGGTTAGCAAGAAAAATGGAAAGCAAAATTATGGCAACTAGGAAGCATACCATTCACAACTATAAAGACGGAAGTGTTGCCCATAGTCTTCCACAACCTACAAGGTTGACACCACAACAATTGGAAGAAAAAAGAGCAAAAGGGCTTTGTTACAATTGTGATAGCAAATACACAAAAGGTCATAAGTGTGCTGAGAAGAAATTATTCTACATAGATTGTGAAGAGGAAGAAGAAAAGGAGCAAGAAAGGTCAAAAGAAGAGGATATAAGCCTAGATGAAGAACAAATAAATCCGACCATATCTTGTAATGCATTGGCGGGAATTACCACTCCTCAAACCATCAAGATAGAAGGACAAATCAAGAAGAAAAAGGTAATAGTGTTGATTGATTCAGGAAGCACCCACAATTTTATTCATTGTAGGGTAGCAAAAGAATTGAATTGCTTCCTATATCCAGCACCAGAGTGTCAAGTGATGATTGCAAATGGAGGAACAATAAATTGCTCTGGAAAGTGCCATAATATCAAGCTATCCATGGGAGAATATGTATTGACTAGCCCAATGCTTTCCATTCCAATGGGAGGTGCTGATGTTGTACTAGGAGTCCAATGGCTACAATCCTTGGGTACAATAGCTTTTAATTTTCAAGAACTTTTCATCAAATTTTCTGCGGAAGGAAAGGAAGTTGAATTAAGGGGTATTGCAGGGAAACCAGGAAAGATAATCAGCTCTAATGGTATGACAAAGCTTCTAAAAAAGGAGCAAAGAGGTGTAATTGCACAATTATGTTCGCTAGATGTTTCCACATTGGAATCATCTATTTCTCCAGATCTCCAAAAAGTCTGGACAATCATTCCAAGGTATTTGAGACTCCCAAAGGTCTCCCACCTATGCGTGATCATGATCATGCTATTCATCTGATTCCAGGAAGTGTTCCTCCAAACATCAGGCCGTACAGATATCCCTATGTCCAAAAAAGTGAAATTGAACGTATGGTTGCAGAAATGCTAGAGGCTGGTATAATTCAACCGAGTCAAAGTTCTTTCTCAGCTCCAGTAGTATTGGTGCACAAGAAGGATGGATCATGGCGCATGTGTCCAGATTATAGGGAGCTCAACAAGCTCACTATTAAAGATAAGTTCCCCATTCCTGTCATTGATGAATTACTGGATGAATTGCATGGATCAATTTACTTCACCAAGTTGGATCTTCGTTCGGGATATCATCAAATCAGAATGAAGATTGAAGACATTCCAAAAACGGCATTTAGAACTCATGAGGGTCATTATGAATTTTTGGTCATGCCTTTTGGCCTTACCAATGCACCTTCAACATTTCAAGGTTTGATGAATTCAATTTTCAAACCATTCCTTAGAAAATTTGTGTTAGTATTTTTTGATGATATACTAATCTACAGCAAGTCTTGGAAGGATCATGTTGAACATGTTGACAGGGTGCTACAACTATTGGAGGAGAAACAATTATATGCAAAAAGATCCAAATGTTTCTTTGGAGTCCAGGAGGTGGAATATTTGGGTCATATTGTATCTCATGAAGGAGTTAAGGTAGACCCTAGCAAAATTAAAGCCATTAAGGAATGGAAAATCCCCACATCCATAAAGCATCTGCGAGGATTTCTTGGGTTGACAGGGTATTATCGCAAGTTTGTTAAGAATTATGGGAGAATAGCAGCACCTCTAACAACATTATTGAAGAAAGATTCATTTTCATGGACTCCGGAAGCAACAAAGGCCTTTGAACATCTTAAAGAGGCAATGTGCCAAGCACCGGTCTTAGCTACACCGGACTTCACAAAAACCTTTATTGTGGAATGTGATGCTTCAGGAAATGGAATTGGTGCTGTTCTAATGCAAGATGAAAGACCCATTGCTTTTGAAAGTCGTCCAATCAAGGGAAAGTTTTTAAGCAAAGCTATTTATGAGAAGGAAATGTTGGCAATACTCCATGCACTTAAGAAATGGCGACCCTACCTAATGGGAAGACACTTCAAGGTAAAAACGGATCATGATAGCCTTAAATACTTTTTAGAACAAAGATTATCCTCTGAAGAGCAACAAAAGTGGGTCACAAAGATGTTGGGTTATGACTTTGAAATCATCTACAAAAAAGGGAAGCAAAATGTGGTGGCAGATGCACTCTCAAGAAAGGATGAGGATGTGGAAGCATTGTTGTGTGCCATTTCTATTATCCAACCAGATTGGATAAACGAAGCAAGGGAGGAATGGAAGAATGACGAAGAAGTGTGGGCACTTATTCGAAAGCTACAACAAGATTCCAGTACTTCTGATACATTTAGCTGGAAAAATGATTCGTTATGGTACAAAGATCGCTTATACCTCTGTAAGAATTCCCAGCTAAAACAAAAGATTCTTATGGAATTGCACACTTCTCCCTTAGGAGGGCACTCAGGATTTTTAAAAACTTACCACAGGGTTAAGAAGGAATTTTTTTGGGATGGCCTTAAATCAGATATTCAAAAGTTTGTGGCGGAATGTTTGGTTTGCCAACAAAATAAAGTTGAAACAATTAAGACACCGGGTCTATTACAACCTTTATCCATTCCAAGCCAACGTTGGGAGGAGGTTTCAATGGATTTTATCACAGGTTTACCCAAGTCTGAGGGAAAGAGTGTCATCATGGTGGTAGTTGACAGACTTACCAAGTATGCACACTTTTGTGCATTATCACATCCATTTAAAGCCAGTACAGTTTCTACTGCATTTATGGAAACAGTTCAAAAGCTACATGGAAACCCAAAGATTATTGTAAGTGACAGAGATCCCATTTTCACTGGAAATTTTTGGACAGAATTATTTTCTTGTCTTGGTACTCAGTTAGCTCATAGCTCATCTTATCATCCTCAATCTGATGGGCAAACTGAGATAGTAAACAAATGTTTGGAAGGATATCTTCGTTGCTTTGTATCTGATAAACAGACACAATGGGTCAAATGGTTGCCTCTGGCTGAATGGTGGTATAACACTTCCTTCCATACAGCAACAAAAATGACCCCATTTATGGCACTTTATGGGTATCAACCACCATCCATCACATCATATTTAAGAGAAAATTCTAAGGTTCAGGCAGTGGAACATCACATCGAACATCAACAACAAGTCCTCCAACTCTTAAAGGATAACCTCGTGTTGGCACAAAATAGAATGAAACAACAGGCAGATCAACATCGCAGTGAAAGAAGTTTTGATGTAGGTGATTGGGTATTCCTACGGCTACAACCATATAAGCAAATGTCCCTAAAGCAAGCTAAGAAGGATAATAAATTATCACCAAAGTATTATGGTCCGTACAAGGTGTTGCAAAAGATTGGTACTATGGCATACAAATTGGAGCTTCCTGCAGCTTCTCGATTGCACCCAGTTTTCCATGTTTCATGTTTAAAGAAGGTTATAGGTGACAAGCTCCCAATTCAAACAATATTGCCAGAACTTGACGAGGAAGGAAAAATTATATTGGAACCGGAAGCAGTCACAGAAACAAGAACTCGACAGCTACGAAATCGATCAATTTCAGAGTATCTTATCAAGTGGAAGAACTTATCCGCTGAAGATTCCACATGGGAGGATGAGAATTTTATGCAGAAGTATCCAGAACTACTCAAGCGTTGAGGACAACACTTTTTTGAAGGAGAGGGGCATGTTGGGTCCCTATAATACTAGTGATTACCCCATTACTATTGTAGTTATACCCCTTATTTATATTGTTGTGCCCCTATTACCCCCATATTGTTACTATTGTGCCACATAGAATCCCTCTATTGTTATTGTTGTGCCTACAATATTATTGTTATGTAGGCTTGGATTGTATTGTGACTCCTTAGACTCCTATATATAGAAAGGAGGTATTTTCATTTGTATCATCCAAGAATTGTTCATTTATGTAATGTAAAGGAGGTTGCCCCCTCGAAGAGGCTGAATTCTAAGGCGTTGATCTTTCTTTTCTATCTTTTCTTGAGCTGGTTTCATAACATTGTGCTACATTTCTGTCGCTTTTTGTGCTTTTGCTTGTGGGAGTATTGTTTGCTTGATTCCTTTGAACTCTTGCTATGGTTTACATATATACGAGATTTTCCTAGCTCTATTTCAGTTTTCATTGCTATCTCACTACAGTCGCATGCATGAAACTATTTTGTACGGACATTCGATCAACTAGAAAACTGCCTCACCCACATCCATGTTGATCTACTTGCTGAATATTTCATTCATGTTTTGCATGCACTGTCAATCACTTATGCTATAATTTAATGTCACCATGCATTTACAGAATAAGCTGCTTTCAGTTTCCTGTTGGTGAGTCGGGCCAACCTTGGCCCAGACTCTTCCTTCACCAAGGCTGCGTTGTGCAATCTGGACAATGAAGGCTCACCTTCCTCTCCAGATTTGTGCATTATTTCCCAACATTGGCCTCTAGGACCGTTTTATGCATTTCTGGAGGATAGTGGCTGCTCGGCCCAAGAACTTACGCAAATTTTTCTGTAGGCCAGCAGTCCTTCCGAGCTAGAATTGCGCATTATGCAATCCCAATAGTCAAAAGCCAGACTGGACTGTGCATTTTGCACTTCCAATAGTCATCCAGCTTCCCAACAGCCCAAACTGTGCCTTGTTCAGTCTTGGCAGTCGGTCTCCCGACCTCCCGGCTGAAATTGCGCAACCTTCATGATCATGCACCCAGGTATGTTGGAAGTCAATTATCATGTTCATTTTGGTTTTCGACCGACATATTGCTTACCATGAGTGTTTCCATGTCTCCAAGTATCCCAGGCATTCATCTACCTCTCAGCTGTATAGGTATAATGGTTTCCAGGAGAGCAGAGACAAAGACACCGTTTAAAGCACACTTGGCGATGTAATCGATCAAGTGTCCATGAAATTTCCTACCCACAAAGACATCAAGATGTTCGTAGACAAGGACATCAAGATATGAGAACAGCAGCACCATAGAGAGCAACAACGTGAACAACAGCTAAAGACAGCATACCCAATGCAACGAATGGAAGAGGAGGGTTGTTGACAACACGGAGGAGGAACAAGGTTGCAAGCTCAAGCAGGTCCATTGATGATGAAAGTGACTTTGGAGACTCCAACTATGAAGGGATGGTGTGACATGAAGATCACGCAAAGGCAGAAGATGGAAAGAAGAAGTAGTTTCATGTGTTGAAGTAGCAACTCAGGAAGAACATGAAGATGCATAGACATACGAATGGGTTGCAACAGGAACATGAACAACAGTGGGCACAACATGTAGTCACGGATGAAACTACGCCCGTAAAAGTTAAGGATCCATCCTAGCAACTGACACAGATCAAACATGGTGAGTAGTGTTGTTGATCACATGCAAGGGATTCAACAACATGCATGTCATTGAGCGCACACATGTAATCCAACCCATTCAACACACTCACCAAGGCGAAGCCAAGAAGCAAGTCCAATTGGGGATGATCATGTACTTGGGCAAGTTGATGTGCATGACCACCAGCACACACTTGAAGATCAACATGGACACTATGCATTAGTGTGTGGTCATTTCAACCGCACCCAAGAAGACCATGCACATGTTAGCAGACGAGTTAGATGAAGGGGTTGAACCAATGCACTGGTTGCAACAGAGACATGAGTTCGCTTCAGCAAGATGTGACCATGAGGTGCATGCACACCATCATAGCCAGCCAAGTTTGGCATCATCTCACCACAAGCATGTCAAAGAGTTGGTCTCATCACAGTGGATCGAGTGCCAGTGATGTCTTGCAAGACTTGCTCAAGCCATGTTGTCTCACATGAGTACATGTGCATTGTAATGTTGAGTCATGTCAAGTGCCAATGATTGGATGTGACAGTCATAGAGTAGGTGAAGAGTCATGAGTGTAGTTGAACTATCACAAAGGGGAATGTTAAGGGTCACCCCACCCTTTTCTATAAATAGTCCCTCATAACTCATTATATAGGCTTTTGATTAGGCAGGCTTCTACTAAGACTATCTTGAAGAAATCTTGGACAGTATTGTAACACACCTTGGCTTCTCCACTGCACGGAGCTAGTACATCTCTTTGGAGGAGCAGGTGGATGTGGCTGTAACATTTCACTGATGGGGCTAGCAGGTTTACATGGATGTATTGTATGATTGGAACTTACACTTTATATAATAAGAGCCATCACATTTTCATGCATATGTTGTTATTGTAGTTGGACTGCTTTGGTTGCCTTAATGATATATGTTGTTTAACTTACGTATTTGTGTATGAACTGATTCACATGAAATTATATGAATCTTGTTGCAAATGTGTTGTATATGTTGTTAATGTTGTCACCGTCCATGTCGACTGCTCTGCCGGACACCAGATAGACCTTTCACATGAACCTTGTTGTAACAATTGTTGCACTCGTTTAGACTAATCCATGAGTGTTGTACGTGTTATCTTAGCTTGTATGTTGTGAATACCACATTTGAGTGGAATGCTCCACCAGAAGCTATGTATGTCCTTTTGTGTTGTGTGTTGATAACTGAGTTGGGACTGATCCCTTTCAGCCTAGAACTCACCTTCACCCTTATCTCCCCTTTTATGTGGTAGAGCCTCTCATACACGTTCCTTGACTCACTGTAGCAGTCACACCCTTACTACTAACAGAGTTATCTTACTTACCTCTATGTGACATCATGGTCAAGGCATTACCTTAGGACCCATTGCTGGGACTCCTACACCAAATGGTCTGAGGTCTAATTGGGACTTCTTATCGGGGAGATCCCCTTGACATGTTGGCATGTCCAGCACCATCAACACATTCCAAGGAGGACGAAGGCAACCCGTGTTGGCTTAGTGGGTCCTGGCCCAGGTTCAAAGTTAGTTTTTCCAAACAAATCCCTACACTACTGGCCCTTTCAGCATCAATCTGTAGAGCGCGGACTAAAGTCTCACCCGAAGAAGTATGGGGGGATTCCACAGCCAAGTTTCTGCACCCATAGATGAGCTTGATGTCATTTTATGCCTTAAATCTTCCTTCACACAGAATGATCAGCCTTTATGGCTTATCGAAGTAACTCACTTTAGTCAGTCTCTAAACCTCTATGAGTGTTCATGACTGTTTTTCATGGACCCTGAATATGTGAATTAGCTACTTAGGTGCATCAAATATTACTCTTAACCCAGGAATTACTCAAATCGGCTTAAGTGTTTAATAACTTCTGCATACAATAAGATAATCTTTGCGTAAACAGTTAACAGTAATTGCATTCATGTAATAATATCAATCATGCAAAGTCAGGCATTAACACATCATTATTTCATAAACTTGTTATAACATAAGACACATTCATATAAACAAAGGTAAACAGAAAAAACATAGGAATTTCTGGAATAATATCTTTATTAATGCTTCATTTTTTCTTATGGACTCAATACTTCCTTGCACACTCAACTGCAGGGGTCCACGCACTCAACTGCGGACTCTACTCTAGGCCTCTGTGCACACAACTACAGAGCCTCTCTTCTACTCTAAGACTTCTTCGCTTTTCTTTTATACAATCCCATGGTCCAAAAACCATGGGTAGATCTTGAAAAGCTGACTCAACTTACATAAAAGAAGGGTAAAACCCTTTATGACACTTTAACTATCTACGTGCTCTGCGACCACAACTTGCAGAGACTTTACAAAAAAACTTGGGCTTTTGACCCAAAACTGACCCTAGGAGACCCCATTCCAACAAGCACTGAACAAAAAGATCGTGACTTTCCCTCGAGTCACTCTACTGGCACGGATATCTTATTACGAAGGCCTCCCAACTCTACTTGTGCCATTGCCACTTCAGCTGCACTCTGCGTGGCTGCCTATTTATTCGCTCCACCAGCTGCTTTATTGCCAGTCCTGCACTATCTTCCTTGATTTTTTGCTACATGCTCTGTAGGCCCACCAACTTCTCGTCAATGTTGGCAGAAATAATGTAGGCCTCACCCAGCCAAGACCCCAATCTAGCCTGGAGGGCTGCCTCTTTCCTTTGTGTTACTTCCACCTGTTCAAGCACTTGTTTTGCCTCCTGCAACTTAGCCAATCATTGTGCTATAGCAACAGTGCATGCCGTCGCTCTCGCTTCATCATGCTACTGCTACAATTGACGGGCTTCTATGTTTAACCTCTACAGGTTAGGATCTTCCTATAGAGGTAGGACTACCTCCATGGATTGCTCGAAGAGCGCAGTACAATCCACCATGGTGGCATCCATTGTTGCAACTCCATCCTTCACAATGGTTGTGCGCTGTTCTCTAACCTCTAGTGGGGTTAAAGGTTGTGACTTCAAGTCCAACTCTGTTATCTTCAGGCTCAGTTCAAATTGAACCTTTGCTACTTCTGTCTTAGCGTCGCACACACTTGCAGCCAACTTCCTGATCTTCGCTTCCAACGATGCTTCCTCCAGGATATGCAGTTCAGGTATTGTTCTGCATGCCTCAGCCACCACGACTACAGGTTGGGCATTATGCGCTTGGACTTTCTTCTGTGCCTCCAGCGCTTCAGAATTCTCTGTGAGCATTTGTTTGTTGTTGACTCTATACTCGCTTATCAAGCTCAGTGCATAATGCTCCCGGGCCTTAACCTCTCCTATCACACCTGCTTGGAGTGTGTGAAGAAACTCGCTAGGGAGTGTGGCGAGGTTTAGACCAATGTTATTTAGGGAGCTAACAATAGCCTTGTCAGTGGCCGCTTCCAAAGCTCCATCTGGCAGTGCGACTGCCTGGAGATCCAATGATCGAAGCATCTATGCTGCTTGAGTGGTTCCCGATTCCAAATTGGTTGATGCCACGCTAATTTGTCCTGTACCTACCTAGATTCTAGTCATATTGATATGTAGCCCAAGTAGATCCTTTTGGATAGTGCTCAGTGCCTACTGTTACTACTTATTAAATTGCTACAGTAGTTCTACCATAGTATCCGCACCTTATCTCCAATTTCATCCAGGTTGCCATCTGTCAAAGTAATCAAATCCAATGACAGCTTGGTCACATTTGTTTTCTTCCATGGCCTTGCCTTTTCCTGCTCCCTATATTGCTTCACTAAGAAGGGAATGCTCTCCTGCTGATCACCACCACCCTGCTCTGACTTCTCTTCCTCCTCCATTTGGGGTGAAGGGGACTTCTTACTTCACTCAAAGCTGCGCTCGTCCTGCTCTGCCTGTTTCTTTGCGGCATGCTCTGCTTCTACCCGGGCCTTCTCCTTGGCCTCTTTCTTCCTTTTCTCAGCCAACTATTGAACCTTCTACTTGGCTGCGTCCTTATTCTTATTCTCCATGGACTTACTAGTCCCTGTGGCCAGATCAAAAGGAAAATGCCAGTCTATTGGCCAGTGCTTGATGCCCTCTTCAATAGTGTCATCGGTAGCAAGGTAGGGTAGGTCAAACAACTTTTTTTTTGGATCCTTCCATGCTCGAATTATACATGGTGGAAGTTGGCTTTGAACTCTGTGTACCCTAAAAGCTTCTCAAACACGATTGGTGAAAACCATAGCCTTTGGTTGATGGCCATGCGAATGCTCACCTCCATCATCACCCAAAAGACCTTTCTCTTTGTAACCCACGTAGCCTCGTTCGTGGCCCAGAGAGATGCAAAATTTTCTGCTTCCGGTAGATCTTTCTCCACTGGAAGAAACTGGCTATCCTTCGACAAAATCCCAAGTGACCAGCACAATCGAGAGAAACAACCATGCATAGTGGAAGGTGTTACTCCCATCCTGTGCTTCTCTGCAGTTTGCGAGGAACTCATTACATAGGTAGCGTGCCCAGTTGAATTGTATGCCCTCCATAGACTGTGTTGTCAACGAAACCATTGGTGTCGACACCTCATCCGCTCGACACTTTCTCATAACCTTTCCAGCGAAAATCTACATGGAAACCTTTACCACGGGGTCGGTAATTGAAGTTATTAAGTACCCACACGACTTCTTCACAATTTTAAACTTTTCCTTCATCTTGTCACCGAGGTTGCACTCACCCATATTTTTGCTAAATGTCTTGGCCATTTAACCCTGAGTGTGGCAATAGTGTGATCCGATGGATCAGCATATCAGTGATGGGGATCAGCGCTTTCAGCTACAAGCAACCGTCATGCACAAGGCACAATAGTTTCCTAATGAGGATCAGGTTTATATTTGAATGATGGTAATGGGGCACCCACAATAGGTTCATCAACCCTGACTTGTTTACTCGACGAATCCATTCCAGAGGCTCCAACGTGGTGACACCAGATTCTTTGTAGAAGACCCTCTTCATGTAGCTGTTTGTAGTGGGGTGTGGGAACCGCTCATGGTCCGCTAAATCCCAATCTTCTAGCTTCAAATGTGGGATCCACGCCGAGCGCAGACCTTCAAAGGTTATGTTCTCTGGTAACAGGGGTGTGTTGAGGAGGAACTGCCCTACATCTGGGTACTTTGTGACCTTCACTTTTCCCTTGTGCAGAGGGATATACTCTGGAAACATAGATATGGGATCCACCCACTCAATGTCTATAACTTCCATGCCCTCCTCAACCTCCAAATCCACCACTTTCCCCTTCCCTTTCATGGTCAATTTTTCTTTCCTCAGGGCCTGTGTAGAGGCATGCTTCTGTGGTGACTCGCGCACTGACACCAGCTTCTTTTTTTATCTTTCTTTGGCTTGGGGACATCTCTCACCGATGTAGACTTCATCCTAGGCAACCTCGATGTCATAGGCACTACACCTAGAACCTCCATTCTCATCACCTCTAGAGCATCTCCCTCAGAGGCGATAGTACCTTCAGTGCTAGCGATCTCTCAGGTAACTTCTCAAAAATAGAAGCAGTGACCAAATCCGCATAAAGCTGAGGATTCATAAACACTTGACAACTCAGCACAGAAATTCTCAAGATGCAAAGTGTTTCTCATTGGACAACCACAGGTAATTTATAGGCAAATTTGAATTCAAATTCGGTCATTCCCCCAATATCTATCCATAAATGCTAAATTGGCGGCATATTTTCCAAGATGTCACTCTTAAATTCAGCCTTAATTGCCTTAAATTCTACCCCCCACTCCTCTTAACTGTCTCCTCACTATCGAATCATGAACAGTGACAGTAATGGTCACTTTCTAGCTGCACTGTATGATCTCTCCCCATATAGCATAGCTCCCTTTGTGCTTCTTCTGGTACTGTGACACCATTATGTTTCGCACAGACCCTTTGTCGCACAGCTCTACAAACCAGGTAGTGTAGTTTATAGTCCTGCACCTCCTTGCAGCTGCCTGGAGCACGAAGACTATGCTACCATTATGTAGTCATTGGGCTAGATCCCCAATATATGGCTTCAATAGGCTTCCGTTTACCATTCTCGGAAATGGATATCCATTCAAATTCACAATCTGAACTGATCCACCATCAATAATCTCTTTGATAACATATGTTCCTAGCCAATGCATTTAAAATTTTCCTAGAAACTTATCAAACTTACTGTCATATAATAAAACTAAATCATTTACCTTCAAGGTGTGCAATTTGATGTGCCAATCATGCTAAACTTTTTCACATTCCTTCTGAACCTGTTGATGGAATCTAGCCAAAAAATTCTCTTCCTCAAGCATTGTTAGTTGCAAGAGCGTCTCTTCTAAGGCTCTAAGGTCCACCATTCCTTTAAAAGCCGTTATGCGTAGACTAGGCACAATGTCCTCCATAGGCATTATAGCCTCTACACCAAAGACCAACCTAATAGGTGTCTGACCAGTAAGATTCTTGCAAGTAGTTTTGTAAGGCCATAACACTGATGGTACGTGCACATCCCAGTCATTCCTCTGAGCATTGCAGACCTTTGTCAAGGAATTTTCCAATATCTTATTAAACGCTTCAACTATCCCATTGGCCTGAGGATGATATGGCATACTTTTTTTATGATAAACATGAAATTCTTCTCTCAGCGCGCTGACCATTTCATTAAGGAAATGTGTACCACAATCACTCATCAAAATCTTCGGGAAACCAAACCTGGTCAACACATATTCAAACAAGAACTTTGCTGCTATTGCCCCTGTATAGTCTTTCATGGGTGTTACGGGAATAAGTAACCTAGGACTTTGGGTTGAAACCCCAACAGAGCAAGAGTAGACTATAGTAAGAAACACTCATACAACTCAGGCAACATGCTTATATAAACAAACTATGCGATAACAACCATACCTGAATGTCCTTCCTTTGGGTAGTTATAGCAAAGTTCAGACCCTCTACAACTCCTGATGATCTTCGAATCTGCAAATCAACCAATATGAACATACATAGCAGCATATAGATAAAGCATTTTAATGAAATCAACTTTATATCATATAAGCAAGATGATTAGTTATGCATCAAAATAACATTCTTGCATGAATTACAATAGTATCTGATGCATAAAAAAAGTTAATCTCGGGAAGGAGAAAGTGTTTCTTTTTATTATAGAAAGCTATAACCAACATGGGGAGAATTCACCTGAGTCTTCTTCTTCCAGATCCAAGTGGAACCGTCCTCTAGATCCATCCAGTCCCAGTCTTTAACAACCTCCTTCCATAACCAATACAATGATATCTCAAGAAAGTGGGAGAATATCAACACTCAAGGAAACAAGGGTTTCCTGAACTTGGGGAAGTGCTTGAAGCACAAGGATACTTCAGACTTAGTCAAGGGATAATCTCAGTATAGTAATTCTATCTCTTCTTCTCCTTAAGGCCTTCCCATAGAAGTCTATTTATACTTCTCCCAATTAGGTTTTTATTTGGGAAACAATTGGGAAACAGTTGGGCCACAGGAACTAAGAGGTAGTCAATAGGTAAAACCCGTGAACTCTGCCCATAGTTAAGGAAATTTAATTTTTTTAAGTGTTTTAACACATATATGTGGGTTGGGTATTGACTAACCCATGTGTACACGCTTTTATCATAGGGAAAAGTAGCGTACAAGGACTAAAACATTGTTTTTAAAATATTTGGACCAAGTCTGGAAGGAGGGGTTACTCTAGGGCATAAACCAAGCATCACAAATACCAAGGGTGATGTTTGGAGCTATAACAATGGGTTGTTCCTCTGCCCATCTGGTCAAATATTCAATTGTGGTGATGATATACCGCACACTTGTCTTCTTGCCTAGAGACTCGATTGGCCCTACAAAATCAATTGCCCACTTCTCAAGTGGCTACAATGACACTTCTGGATTCAGATGCAGCTCATCCCTTGGTGATGGCCTACCCATCCTCTTACATGCATCGCATGCTCTACAATATGCTTTGGAATCCTTATGCAGTTTCAGCCACCACAACCTAGGATGTAAAATATGTTGCGTTGTCACTTTCCCTACATAGTGGCCTCCTGCAGCTCCTCCATGAGCTTCAGCGAGGATACCATTTCGCTCAAAATCAAGCACGTAATGTCACAATACTTTGTGCGATCCCTTCTTGTACAAATGCCCTGCAATAACTAAAAATTCTGCCGCACGCACTACCAATTCTTTCTTCTGTTGACTCGTGTATCCTTCTGGAGTTGTCACTGTGGTTATAAAGTGGATAATTTCCGCAAAGTGATTATCCACTATGCGCACCGCGAAGAGCTGTGCATCAGGAAACCCTTCCTCCTAATTAGTAGGCTCCTCTCCTGTTTCAATGCTCGATAGATGATTTGGCCCTGCATTCAACCTTCATGGCTTCACAATTACCTCAAAATCATACTCCTAAAACAACAACAACCATCTCCATATCCCCCCCCCAACATAGGCTTTTCGACTAGGTAGTTTAATGCAGAATGGTCTATATATATCTTAAAGTGTCTGCCTAGAAGATAATGTATGAACTTCTGGAGTGCGTATAGCATAGCCAACCCTTCGCACTCTATCATCGAGTAATCCTTTTCAGCATTAGACAACTTCCTACTCGTAAACGCTATAGGGTGATCCAATTCTCCTTCATCGGCCTATGTCATCACTGCTCCTAGTGCAATACATGAAGCATCCACATGTACATGAAATTCCTTCTTCCAATCTAGGAAGACTATGATCATCACGGTGACCATTTTCTCCTTTAGTACATCCAGGCTGCGCTGACATTCTTCGTCCCAACAAAATGTAGTCTCCTTTTTAAGTAGCTTTTCCATAGGCGCGATAATCTGAGCATAACTTTTAATGAACTTCCGGTAGTATCCTGTATGACCTAGTGTTGCACGCAGCTGTTTAACATTCCTTTCCACTTCCAAATTGATTATAACCATGATCTTAGCAGGTTCCACAACTAATCCTTGTTTGCACACTACATGACCCAACAAGATTCCAAAAGGGATGCAAAATAAACATTTCTTCACATTTTGCCTGATTTGATACCTTCGGCGCGTATCCAGCATCAAGCACAAACTAGCTACATGGCACTTTACTAGTCCAAACACTATCCAATTGTCAAAATATAACTCCAAAAATTTGTGAATGAACTCTTTGAATGCCATGATGACTATGCGCGAGAAGATCGTCAGTGAATTTTTATGTCCAAAAGGCATAACCATATACTGAAAGCATCCCCACTTAGTCACGAAGGTAGTCTTACTCCTATCTTTTGGCATGATATTTATCTAATGGTATCCAGAGAACCCATCAATGAATGAATAGGCCTCCTACCCTACAACGTTATCCAGTACTTAATCTGTGAATGGTGTCAGAAAAGGATCATGGACGCAAGCATCATTAAGCTTCCTGAGATTGACACAAATCCTTATTTTATCCTTCTACTTCTTTTCCTAAACTACCATTGGAATCACCCAATCATATTCCTCCACTGGTTCAATAATACTTGATGCAAGCATCTTGTCCAACTCCATACAAACCTTTTCCTTGTATTTGGGATTAAGGCAATATGGCCTTTGCTTAACAGGCTTCGCATCCAGTTTCAAAGTTATTTTCATCACTCCCAAATCACCTATGATACCTTTCAAGTCCAAAAATTTTGTGGGAAACAAATCCTGATATTCGCGGAGCAACTCGGTGACCTTCTCCACCATAGCATCATCCCTGTAGTCCCCTATCTTCGCAAACTTCGCTTCCACCTCTGTGCCAATGTTTACCTGTATAGTTTTCAGTGGCGCAGTGATATCTGGATTCTATATCTTCGCCCCCTCAACTTCATGGTGGCCTTATGCCTATACGATTTTAATGTTCCTTGGATCCTCATATTCTTCTTCAACAATCACATTATAGCACTCCAATGCATGGCGCAACTGGGTGCTCCAATCTGGTTGAATCAAATACAAAGGATCCTATGGTATCCTCCAGATCGCTTCCTTAACCTCCTGTTGTGCCTTGGCAATGAATTCAAACCCATCATCAAAGCTGAATGTCATCAAGAATCCTTATCTCAAAATGTCCCACTCTTCAGTGTTGTGGCGGAGCTCTATTTGTAAGTACCAATTCATTGGTATTACATCCAAAGTGTGATAGAATAAATGTACCCACTCAGGTGGTGGCTCGTTCCATAAGCATCAATCCATTTTTGTAAATGATTGCGCAGATCATTCCATCCATCATATTTCTCTGTTAGCTGATCTTTTGGGTGACCAAACCACAATCTCATCATTTTTCGGTATTCGCACCAACCATCAAAACTGTCTTTATGTCTACCCCACCACCTTGCAGGCGTAGCATGCAACGCCAAATCCAATTCTTGGAAGAAATTCTTCTGAGGCACTACCCTTTCAAATGAATCCAAAAATTTATCTACATCAGTTAGAGCATCATAATAAGGAAAACTTCTTACTTAGACGATACATAGTGCAACAATTTAGTCATCATATTACAGCGCAACGTAGATACTTCGTGCAACCTATTCTACAGTGTTCCAATTCCTCATATGAATATGATGTACAGGAACTTTCACGGTCCCATGCAATGTGTAAATCAACTATCAAAGTAACCCAATCTTAATCTCATGTTGATATTTTATAGATATGGACTAAATCATGATTGCTTTCCTCATAATCACGGACTAGTTCAATATAGTGCCGCGCTTCTGCAGGGTCCAAAGTTACTACCACGCAGAGCGATTTTCTTCCAAATGACATCATCCACTTCTTTAGATTGATTATCTCATTCATGTCGATAGCCCAATCAATCCCAAGGAGCATGGGGTATGGATTGTTTTCATCCACAATCTCTATCACTTAAAAATTTGCCAATGCGCTCGCGCTTTCAATATCTACTATCACTCCCTGCAATCTCCCCATAGGGATAATCTTCTGTTGATTTTCCATCCTCAATTGAATTAGAGACTACTGTAGCACAGGTCTCCCCATTCTTTCCCATGTTTTTTTAGGAAAAATGTTTGCATCCAACCTAAGATTCAAAATAACTTGATCCATCTCATACTCTCCTATTTGCCCAGTGAGCCTCATCTCATGCCCTGTTCTTGCCTTATGCTTACCAATTTTTCTGACTATGTGTGGTCCTTCAGGAGAATTTTCTTTTTGGATTTGAGAGATCTGTGGTTTTTATCTTTTGAAATGATCGGAGAATCCACAGTAGAATTATTTTCGAACCAACGTTTCGAATCCCAAGTGGGATCCATCATCAGGGTAGCAGAATGATGATAAAAGAAGAGCAAATAGGAAGAATAAATACTAAGGAGGAAAAATCTGCCTGGCCAGAGCCATCTGACCTTCATTTTCTGCTTTCAGGGCAGCCCTGGCATCGATAATGGCCCAGAGATCTTTATCTAGGCTGCTGGCTAGCTTAAGGTGGGTAACTCTTCTGATTTCTGAACGGATAAGAGAGAAGCTAAGCTGAAAGAACGCCTTACTGTTGTATTTGTTCTGCAATCTATGCTTAACCTGAGCAAAAGGAGGAATGAGATTGCTGTCCCTACAGTATTTTAGAAAATCCAAGTCTGCTGCTCTTCTTTTTATCCTCACTCTAAAACTTTCGAGTGAAAGGATATCACTCCAAACATCCCCTCCGTGCAGGGATAAGATTTTGGATTTGAGAGATCTGTGGTTTTTATCTTTTGAAATGATCGGAGAATCCACAGTAGAATTATTTTCGAACCAACGTTTCGAATCCCAAGTGGGATCCATCATCAGGGTAGCAGAATGATGATAAAAGAAGAGCAAACAGGAAGAATAAATACTAAGGAGGAAAAATCTGCCTGGCCAGAGCCATCTGACCTTCATTTTCTGCTTTCAGGGCAGCCCTGGCATCGATAATGGCCCAGAGATCTTTATCTAGGCTGCTGGCTAGCTTAAGGTGGGTAACTCTTCTGATTTCTGAACGGATGAGATTGCTGTCCCTAAAGTATTTTAGAAAATCCAAGTCTGCTGCTCTTCTTTTTATCCTCACTCTAAAACTTTCGAGTGAAAGGATATCACTCCAAACATCCCCTCCATGTAGGGATAAGATTTTGGATTTGAGAGATCTGTGGTTTTTATCTTTTGAAATGATCGGAGAATCCACAGTAGAATTATTTTCGAACCAACGTTTCGAATCCCAAGTGGGATCCATCATCAGGGTAGCAGAATGATGATAAAAGAAGAGCAAACAGGAAGAATAAATACTAAGGAGGAAAAATCTGCCTGGCCAGAGCCATCTGACCTTCATTTTCTGCTTTCAGTGCAGCCCTGGCATCGATAATGGCCTAGAGATCTTTATCTAGGCTGCTGGCTAGCTTAAGGTGGGTAACTCTTCTGATTTCTGAACGGATGAGATTGTTGTCCCTACAGTATTTTAGAAAATCCAAGTCTGCTGCACGGAGAGGATAAAAAGAAGAGCAGCAAACTTGGATATTCTAAAATACTGTAGGGACAGCAATCTCATCCGTTCAGAAATCAGAAGAGTTACCCACCTTAAGCTAGCCAGCAGCCTAGATAAAGATCTCTGGGCCATTATCGATGCCAGGGTTGCCCTGAAAGCAGAAAATGAAGGTCAGATGGCTCTGGCCAGGCAGATTTTTCCTCCTTAGTATTTATTCTTCATGTTTGCTCTTCTTTTATCATCATTCTGCTACCCTGATGATGGATCCCACTTGGGATTCGAAACGTTGGTTCGAAAATAATTCTACTGTGGATTCTCCGATCATTTCAAAAGATAAAAACCACAGATCTCTCAAATCCAAAATCTTATCCCTGCACGGAGGGGATGTTTGGAGTGATATCCTTTCACTCGAAAGTTTTAGAGTGAGGATAAAAAGAAGAGCAACAGACTTGGATTTTCTAAAACACTGTAGGGACAGCAATCTCATCCGTTCAGAAATCAGAAGAGTTACCCACCTTAAGCTAGCCAGCAGCCTAGATAAAGATCTCTGGGCCATTATCGATGCCAGGGCTGCCCTGAAAGCAGAAAATGAAGGTCAGATGGCTCTGGCCAGGCAGATTTTTCCTCCTTAGTATTTATTCTTCCTGTTTGCTCTTCTTTTATCATCATTCTGCTACCCTGATGATGGATCCCACTTGGGATTCGAAACATTGGTTCGAAAATGATTCTACTGTGGATTCTCCGATCATTTCAAAAGATAAAAACCACAGAGCTCTCAAATCCAAAATCTTATCCCTGCACGGAGGGGATGTTTGGAGTGATATCCTTTCACTCGAAAGTTTTAAAGTGAGGATAAAAAGAAGAGCAGCAGACTTGGATTTTCTAAAATACTGTAGGGACAGCAATCTCATTCCTCCTTTTGCTCAGGTTAAGCATAGATTGCAGAACAAATACAACAGTAAGGCGTTCTTTCAGCTTAGCTTCTCTCTTATCCGTTCAGAAATCAGAAGAGTTACCCACCTTAAGCTAGCCAGTAGCCTAGATAAAGATCTCTGGGCCATTATCGATGCCAGGGCTGCCCTGAAAGCAGAAAATGAAGGTCAGATGGCTCTGGCCAGGCAGATTTTTCCTCCTTAGTATTTATTCTTCCTGTTTGCTCTTCTTTTATCATCATTCTGCTACCCTGATGATGGATCCCACTTGGGATTCGAAACGTTGGTTCGAAAATAATTCTACTGTGGATTCTCCGATCATTTCAAAAGAATTTTCTTTACCAGCACACTTATTTATCAACTCCTATAATCCTTTCATAGCCTTGCTATCATGTAGCAGCTTCATACAGGTCTCCAAGAAGGTAGTAAGCATGGAGGGGTCAACTTCTTTAAACAGCTTGTCCTGACTTCTTGAGGTAGAAGCCTCAGCGAAGCTTTTCTTTACTTCCATGAATGTTTCTTTCACGCGCTCCAAGTCAAACCCAACCTCTTTTTCTATAGCCTTGTGGACCCACTCACTTTCTTCAGGTTGCTTTCCTTTATCCTTGCCAGACGTCATTCCACTTCATAGCACGATATTTACGTTGGGATCCTCTTCGCGGGGTTCGGCACTCATCATCCGTAGGTTCTCAGTGGGCTACTGAGGTTGCGACCTTTTCTCCTGCATCTTATCTATCAGTATAGGGCATTCCTCTATCGCGTGATCAAACTATGTACAATACTGTCATGACAAGCATGTCTGGCTCGTACACTCCCACGTGTAGTGTCCTGTCACTCCACAATTATAGCAAATAACTTGCCCTCGACTTCTCACAGGTCCTCCTCCTCCTTGGCTTCGTCCATGCCCCTGATATCCTCTGCATAATCCCCTAGCGCATTTGATCTGGAGGTCGCATTTCTGTTTGCATCTGATATGTGAGCATTCTTTCCATCATCAATTCATAACTATGACAATTACGCTCATCATGGACTACTGATTTACATAAATTTCAGAATAATTGTTGCGGCGTCTGCACAAATTTTTGCAGCAAATGTGAATTGTCTATTACATGCTTTCCTACTACTTGACAGATAGCGCACTACAACGCGGGCCCTGTATTTGGTCCTGCTTGAGCTTCTTGTCTTAGAGGCATGGGCCCTCCTACAATGTAATTTTCGAAAACAGGGCAGTGATCCTTATCATGCCCCTGGCTTTTACACTTGAGGCACCAAACTTCTTCATGCACCTCTCGCCTAGTCGCTTTCTCCTTTTTCAAGTTTTGAAACTCCAAGTAGAGATTCTACAACTCCGCATGAACCTATTGAACTCCCAATGTTGCATCCTGGATAGGTGTCTCATGTAACCTCATGGTGATTTACAGCGCTTTCGCCTGAGTCCCTATATTTTGCTGTGACAAGGCAATTCTTAAGTGAGGTAGGAGAGCAGCTATAAACCAATCCCGATGCTGGTTATCTATGAGATTCATATTGGCTTCGTGGATGCTCCACTTTAGTCTCTGATCCAACTCCCAGGGTGTTTCATTGATTCTCATCTTGATTTCCTTGAATCCCACTACCGACTGCGTTTCAGACTTAGACCTACCGAATTCCTTGTTCAACACAGTTTGAGTATCTGCTAGTGATGCCATCGGATTATCAATGCAGTACTTAATGTACGACTTCAACGCACGGTCTTGTAGAGAAGTAACCAATTGTGGTTTCTTCATATGATCATCTGTAATATTCTGTGTTGTTCACACAACCTTGGTGACAAACCAAAACTGGTCTGGGTCCTCCTTTCCCAATTCCTTGAAAATAGGAAACTTCATCGTATTCGACATATTGAACAATGGAGGAGGTGGTGGTGGTGTGGGTGAAGGTGTATATTGTGGAGGTGAAGGTGGAGGTGGTGTGGGAGGATGAGGCATTCACGGAAACCCTTGTCTTATTAAGTGGACAACGCTCTGTGGTGAAGCTTGTGCTACTCCCTCGTCGTCACTTAGAGGAGGCTCAATCAGCAGGCTATATTCAGGGCCTATTCTCCCTCTATCCCTAAAGAGCTTTCCACTTCATGTAGCTCCAAACATCAAGGTAATGGCATAACTCGCTTTTCACACAAGAGAATTTTAATCCAACTATTCAAAGATTTTAAATACGTACCTCATGGTCCTTTGAAGAAGTGTCGCTCTACTTCACTGTAGTTGATTGAGGTATTGACCGCGAATTCTGTCACAAATGCTCCTATGATTCGATCAAGGCAGTGATCGATAGCGTTCAAGAGATTATCTTCAGAATCTTCCAATCTTCGGACTAGCTCCAGGGTCCACACTATTGGACCATCAAGCCTCCACTTTCCTTGGCCATGTGCCAATTTAGTGATCCAATCATATAGTTCAATCGGGAAGGAACATAAGAAAATTTCTTGTATCTCTATGTACAGATACCTATCCAACCACTGTTCTTTTCTCGGGCACAAATTTCTATTTTATTGCGCTACAAATTCGTGGATATTTCTATCCAACCACTCCTTAATTTATTTCTTAGTTGGATTCTAGTGATGTGACACACATCTCTTTACGCAGATCCCAGTCCCCGCAAGTTAACCATTCGTTGGCTTAGTGGGTCACGAACCAGGTTCAGAGTTACTTTTCCCAAACAAATCCCTACACTAATATCCCTTTTGGCATCAATCTGCAGAGCACAGAATGAAGTCTCAGCTAAAGCAGTATGGGGGGATGCTGGAACCAAGTTTCCACACCCAGATATGAGCGTGATGTCATTTTATGCCTTAAATCTGCCTTCGCCCAGATCAATAAGCCTTTATGGCTTATCGATGGAACTCCCTTTAGTCAGTCTCTAAGCCTCTGCAAACATTCACGACTTTTTTTCGCAGACCTTGAATATGTGAATCAACTACTTACGTGCATCAAAGATTACTTTTAACCCAGGGATTACTCAGATTGGCTTAAGTGTTTAATAACTTCCGCATACAATAAAATAATATTTGCGTAAATAGTTAACAGTAATTTCCTTTATGTAATAATATCAATCATCTAAAGTTGCGCATTAATACATCATTATTTCATAAGCTCATTATAACATAAGGCACATTAATATAAGCAGAAGTAAACAGACAAAACACAGGAATTGCTGGAATAATCTCTTTATTAATGCTTCAGTTCTTCTTACAGACTCAAGACTTCCCTGCGCACTCAACTGCAGGGGTCCATGCACTCAGTTGTGAACTCTACTCTAGGCCTTCGTGCACACAGCTACAGAGCCTCTCTTCTACTCTAAGACTTCTTTGCTTTTCCTTCTATTGACCCATTACATTCGTCTCCATTATCGTACTTCTGTTAGGCATCCTAAGACACACCTATTTATACAATCCCATGGCCCACAGACCATGGGTAGATATTCAAAAGCCGACTCAACTTACATAAAATAAGGGTAAAGCCCTTTATGACACTTTAACTATTTACGTGCTCCGCAACCACAACTTCCAAAGACTTTACAACAAAACTTGGGCTTTTGCCCCAAAATTGACCCTAGGGGACCCCATCCCAACAACCCAACCATAACGTAAAGGAAAGATATGCCAAAAGATTGACAAAATTAGAAAAACACTAAAACACATACACAATCATCAAAGTTGATAGAATCTGGGTTGTCTAGACCCATCCCAGGTCGAGGAGGAGGGCAGAATGGACATCTGACATGTTGCTTCAAGTGGACCAGCTAAGAATTAATATGCTCCATCTTGTCCAGGATTTGCATAGGCCCACACGAGACCACCACCACTCACTCCCAGAGTTCACACTAGAAATATTAAAGTTGTGCCAAGGCTACTAGGACTGCCTTGCATTCCTCCCATCGATGTTTCTTGTAAGCTTCCAAATGTGTTTTCACATACTATCATCGTTGGCCTTTGGTGGTGTGACAGGAGTTGTTCCTCTTCGGTTGTGATGGTTGTCTTTCCTAACAAATCCCTTAAGCTCACCTCTGCATATGTTCTTGCCCCATCTCTGTCCTCTTCTGGTATCAGCGCCGATGTCAGGGTTCCACAACTGGTCCACTTCCACCTCCTCCCAAATGGGAGCTATTATGCGGTGACATGTGCACTCCATAACATGACACCCACCCGACTCCTCTATAGCTTTCACTCTCTTGAGTCACCAACACCACCTTAACATCTGCTAACTTCATTGAATTAACATTCATCCATAGCAGTATCCAAAACTCCCCCCCAAGCCCAATGATCTGCAATACAAAACCCCTTTCACACTCAATTCTAGCCACCGAGCACTATTTTGACCCCCACAGAGTACACCACCCCTAGTTGAGTGGCGCGTAAACATCGACCCACCAAAGACCACATACTTTTAAACCTATAATAAAGGAGCCACAAATTACCACAAATCTGAAGCAACAAGAGGAAATTGGGGTAGGATCTTCCCAAATTCCCCTCTAATACTCCACTTAGCTCAACTAGCTCATCCAAGAATAGACCCTGCAATAAAAATCGCAATAGACCACAATTCATTCAAGTATCTAGAGGATCCAAATTTGTTAGTGGGTTGGGATTCCAAGGCTCCCTAGTCAAGTGGGCACCATAGAGAGAACCAGAATAAATACAAGATCAAGGGGATGAAGGTTATCTTTTGCAACCAAATACCACCCCTATCATAATCCAAGGAGTGGCAGGTCACCTTATCCCACCTCTATTGATTTTAGGTAGCATCGGATGTGCTCTAGCCACAAAAATTGGTGGAGAGGCTAAGGCACATGAGATCTCCAATACTCAAAAAGGGTTTGGCAGATTCTAAAAAGTTTGGGAGATATTAAAATAATTAATATTTTTAATGAAGTCCCTAAGTCTAAACTTAGGGAAAATAAAATATTAATGTGAATTAATATGAACTTGTGTTAGAATGGTCCAAAAGTCGTGGATCAACCCAGATCTAATCTTAGCCGTTGATTAGGGACTTAATATCGGTTTTTTATTTGCCAATGAGAAAAGTATAAGAGGAGGCTTGAGGGTCACTTGGAGAATACACTGAGGGAGACCAATCAAATCAATTTCTGGAGCAGGGTTAGCTGAGAAATTGAACTAGTGGTTTGTGAGGAGTCAAGAGGTAGCAAGTATGAAATAGAGAGATGGGATTAGCCATTAAATATGACAACTGAGGCAGGAGAGGCAGATGCAGGGCAGTTTAGATAGACACAGAGGCAACACGAGATTGCGTAGTCACCAACTGGGCCTTCGTGGGTGACGCAAAGAGGCCCAGGGTTGACGTAGTCAAGCAGGGGCTAACGCAGAGAGTTTGAGAGCCACGCAAGGGTCATTCGAGCTAACACTGGGATTGGGAGAAGTGATGGAGAATTTTTTCTCTCTATGGGTAAGCCAGTTTGGCACCATGTTGTATTGCAGAATTGTTGTATAATAAAAACCTCCCTTGCTGCACCAGTTTTCCCACATTAGATTTTTCCGGGGACTATTGTCCAAAATAACTGTGTCAATGTGTTGATTCTTGTGCATATGTTTGTTTTTGTATTATGGTGTGATATCTGCAGCAATATTTATTTTAATGTTTATTGAAGTAATTTCATAAATAACTTATTCCCCTTGTTGCACTATTTTTCCCACATTGGGTTTTTCCATGGACTGTTGTCCAAAATAACTATGTCAATGCGTTGATTCATGTGCATATGTTTGTTTTTGTATTATAGTGAGATATTTGCAGCAATATTTATTTCAAGGTTTATTGAAGTAATTTCATAAATAACTTATTGTGGAATAAGTAGGAAAAGTAAATCAGTTGCTGCAGTGATAGAATTTTCACATGGTATCAGAGGGATTAATGAGAGACAAGAAGGGAAAATTAGTTATAGGTCGAGACCACAATGTAGAGGCATCCATGTTAGGGGCTCACACATATTCTCATAAGATTGCACAAGAGAAAGATATTTCGATTTCTCTATGTTAGCTTCTAGGCTGGAAGAAGAAGCGGCGTGTATGACGAGTGCTGCATTATTAGAAGTATGGTATATAGACAGTGGAGCCTCGTGGCATATGACGAGAATCAGTGAGTGTTTCTTAGAATATTGAGAAGAGAAGGTGAACTTTCAGATCACCATGGGAACATGGAAAACTGTAATCCAGTAGGAAAGCATACCATAGATTTTCAGAGAGAATCGGGAGAACGGTTCTATGTTACAACTGTGCTGCATGTACCAGGATTTGGGATGAACTTACTTTCTGTGTCGTAACTAAAAGGCAATGGCTATGACATCTACTTCATCAAGGAGAATTATATGTCAAACACCCAAGCTGGAAAAAGAAAGTGCAGATCAGGATCAAAAGTAATCGATTGTATAGATTACAACTAGAATCACCAATGGCACTAATAGGCAGTCATGGAGACAAGGACTTGAACAAACTATGGCACAGAAGAATGGGTCACTAGCACCATGGAGCTCTAATAATTCTCAGGAGCACTGTAATAGGAGTTCCAGATCTGAGTATAGAACAAGATGATGTATGCAGGGGATGTGGTCTAGGAAAGTATGCCAAGGCAACATTTCCTAGGAGCAAACACAGGGCCAAGAGCGTAATAGGATTGATACACTCAGATATCTGCAGACCTATATCTATCAAAGCTCTCAGTGGTACCTAGTATTTCCCTACCTTCATTGATGACCACTCAAGGAAAACTTCCATTTATTTTTTGAAAACCAAGGATGAGGTTTTCTGTCGATTCAAGGAGTTCTGGTGGAGAATCTAACTAGGAAGAAAATAAAAGTTTGTCACTCAGATAATGGTGGAGAATATGTCGATAAGGACTTCACTAATTTTTGCACTAAGGAGTGCATCAGAAGAGAGTGGACAACTCCCTACAATCAGAATCAGAATGGGGTAGTAGAAATAAAGAACAAGACTATTGTAGAAGTAGCTAGTGCCATGATGTATGATCAAGATATGCCAAAATTCTTGTGCGTGGAAGCATGCAACACAACAATCTATGTTCAGAATAGGAGTCCTCATGGGGCATTGGGAAAGATTACTCCAGAGAAAGTCTTCACAGTGAAGACACCTGAAGTCATTCATTCAAGATATTTGGGAGTTTAACATATTGCCGCATACCCAAAGAAAAGAGGAAGAAGCTCGACCAAACTACGAAAAAGGGATATCTGGTGGGATATAGTGAGAACGCTAACGGATACATAATCTATCTTCCAAGGAGTAGGAAGGTAGTAGTACGACAAGATGTAAATTTCATGGAGGACAAGGCTTTCAAGAGATCTCGCGAGATGCCTTCCAAGGAGTAGTTGAAAGAAGAACTGTTGGTTAAGCCTCTTCAACCAACAAAAGTAAAGAATTCTTCCTTAGGATAGGAAGATTCTCAAGATGAGGAGGAGGAGTGAATAGAAGCACCTACTGGTAGAGGAAGAACTAGCAAGGAACTTCATTAGATTCTGCGAGATGTAGAGGGCTTCATCGGTATGCCAAGAAATGGAAAATGGAGCAAAAACAACTAGATAGATATTAGGCATTAGTATCTCAGGTTGAAGATCCTACCAGTTTCAAGGAGGCATCTCAACATTAGATTTGGCTAGATGCGATGGTAGAGTAATACAACTCCATAATGGTAAACGATGTCTGAGAGGTGGTGCCAAGGCCTCAAGATAGATCAGTGGTAGGTTCAAGATGGATCTACAAGATCAAATACGCTGCAAACGCCAGTGTTGAGAAATATAAGGCCAAGATTGTGGCTAAGTGGTATACTCAAAAAGAAGGGATTGACTAGGAGGAGACCTTCACCTCGGTAGCCAAGTATCATCTATTAGGACCGTGATATCTCTTGCAGCCCAGATGGGATGGGAGATCCATTAGATGAATGCCAAAATGACATTTCTGAATGGGGTAATAGAAGAGGAGGTATACATTGAACAACTAGAGGACTTTGAAACTCATGAGAAGAAGTCTCATGTATGCAGATTGAAGAAAGCCTTGTATGGGCTGAAACAGGAACCGAGAGCATGGTATGTTCGAATAGATGGCTACTTGCAGAAGATGGGATTTGTCAAGAATGACAGGATCTGAATATCTACTATTTGGTTGTAGAGAATGAGCCACTAATCTTAGTATTGTATGTGGATTATCTATTTCTGACAGGATCATCCAAACTCATTGGGGACTGCAACAAGAATCTAGCCATAGAATTCGATATGAAGGATTTGGGACAAATGCACTACTTCCTAGGGTTGGAAGTTTGGCAACAGAAGGCAGAAATTTTCCTTCGGGAAGGGAAGTATGCTACAGAAATCTTGAAAAGATTTAATATGGAGGATTGTAGACCTATGGCTACGCTAATGATCACAAACTGGAAGAAGATTGATGCATCAGAAGATAAGGATGTCGATCCCACCCTATACAGGCGGCTCATAGGGTCCCTGATGTATCTGTTAATACCAGACCAGACATTTGCTACGCTGTAAACACCCTTAGTCAGTTGATGGTGGAACCAAAGAGGGCACACTGGGCAACAGCCAAACACGTTCTCAGGTATTTATAGGGAACAGTCGATTATGGGATCTTGTACGCTAAAGGTAAGGATATCATTTTGAGCGGATTTACTAATGCAGATTGGGCAGGAAGTTCAGTGGATAGGAAAAGTACCTTTGGGTACTGTTTTAACATTGGATCAAGAATGACCTCCTGGTGTAGTAGGAAACAAAAGTTCGTGGCTCTGAGCTCATCTAAGGCAGAATATATGGCAACAAGCACAACTTCATGTGAGGCCATATGGCTTAGAAAATTGTTGGTGAACCTATTCAGAAAGAATATGAAGGTGACCAAGATCATGTGAGACAATTAGAGTTGCATCAAGCTCTCTGAGAATCTAGTGTTTCATGATGGGTTGAAGCATATTGATATCTGGTGTCACTTCGTCAAAGACTGTGTCCAATGAGGATTTGTACAGTTGAGCTACACTCCTACAGGAGAACAGGTGGCGGACATCCTCACCAAGGCCCTTGGAAGGATAAAGTTTGACTACTTCAGGGAAAAGATGGGGATGGTGAAGTACTTGTTTCAGAAGCAGAAATGTGAGTAATAGTAGCACGGATGCATTGGGAGTTGTAGTGCAGATGTAGTGTTAGGAGAAAGGACCAGCAATAGCATAGATGCAAAGGGAGTTGTCGTATAGATGCAACAGTGGCAGCAGTACAATATGCAGCAGTGCAGAGGATGATGGGCAGCAGGCGTAGCATCAACATAGGGACCGATGCCGAATGGTCAAGGTGATGCTCAGTGAGGAGTATTGCTAGAGCACAGTCCTCACTAAGAGGGAGTGTTGATTTGAGGTAGCATCGGATGTGCTCTAGCCACGAAAATTGGTGGAGAGGCTAAGGCACATGAGATCTCCAATACTTAGAAAGGGTTTGGCAGATTCTAAACAGTTTGGAAGATATTAAAATAATTAATATTTTTAATGAAGTCCCTAAGTCTAAACATAGGGAAAATAAAATATTAATGTGAATTAATATAAACCCATGCTAGAATGGTCCAAAATTCATGGATCAAGCCAAACCTAATCTTAGCCATTGATTAGGGACTTAATCTCGACTGTTCATTTGTCAAGGAGAAAAGTATAAGAGGAGGCTTGAGGGTCACTTGAAGAATACACTGAGGGAGACTAGTTAGTTTAACTTCTAGAGCGGGGATAGCTGAGAAATTGAACCAGTGGCCTATTGAGCAATCAAGAGGCAGCAAGTACAGAATAGAGAGATGAGATCAGTCACTAGAGATCAGCGCTGAGGTAGGAGAGGCACATGCAGGGTACTTCAGGGAGATGCAGAGGTAGTAGGAGACTGCGCAGTCACCAACTGGGCCTGCATGGGTGGTGCAGAGAGGCCCAAGGTTGATGTAGTCAAGCAGGGGCTGATGCAGAGGGTTTGAGAGCCACACAGAGGTCAATCGGGCTGACACTAGGATTGGGAGAAGTGCTGGAGAATTTTTTCTCTTTGTGGATAAGCCAGTTTGGCACACTATTGTACTGAAGAATTGGTGTATAATAAAAACCTCCCTTGCTACACTAGTTTTCCCACATTGGGTTTTTCTGGGGACTGTTGTCCAAAATAACTATGTCAATGTGTTGAATCTTGTGCATATGATTTTTTTGTATTATGGTGTGATATATGTAGCAGTATTTATTTTAGTGTTTATTGAAGTAATTTCATAAATAACTTATTGTGGAATAAGTAGGAAAAGTAAATTAGTTGTTGCAGTGATATAATTTTCACAACCTCCAATATGCATCAACAAGGCACCGTTTTGAGTCGGACATCCCAAACTACCATCGCAAAAATATCAGTACAATGCCCATCGATATCGATAAGATACCCATGTCCCATATGCCTCTGCATAAATGCACACGAGCGTAGATAGGTGGTTTCACACATATTGGCTTTGTCATACCCTGCCACATAGTCATTTTGCATGTCATTCACATGGAAAATATGGGAGAAGGTGAAACGCAACCCCCAAAGTCCTCAGATTATCCACCCCCATCAAGGTGACAAACACATATGTGTCATAGAAAACAATTAAAAAGTAAAAAATTGTTATGGCTAAAATAATTTATTGGTGTTGTTGTCACCTACTACACCTTTTTGCAATTGTGTCAAAGAGCCGAAGTGTGAAAATCCCAAATAGGAGAGAAAATAACAGAGGCTGAAACATGATGAGGAAGCCAAAATCAAAAGCCTAAGTCTCGAAGCCAAAAGGAAAGCCGAAATCCAAAGGGAGGCTGAAATTTTTGAGGCTGAAATCTAAAGAGTGTCGAAATTTGGGACACGATCACATTGAAACCCTTTTAAAGTCCTTTTCGAAAAATTTCCAATAAGAGGGACTTCAATATTATATGGCACCTAATCATGGAAAACCAAAGGGAGCATGGGCGCAGAACTGGGTGGAGCATCTAAGTGCTAAGATGGAATTTTTGAGGATGGTGGCATCATAACTTTTCTTTAATTATTAATTAAAAATATTCCGATGAGAGGAGCTCTGATATCATGCAGAAGCTAGTCACGAAGACTCAAAAGCATTGAGGGCATAGAATGGGTTGAGCACAAAATTTCCAAGAAGGAATATCGGAGGTTGAAGGCATCAAAACTCTTTTTAATTCATTTTTTGAAAAACTTCTGATGAAGAGGTTCTCCAATACATACTAGCACTTGGTCAAGAAAATACAAAGGAAACTAGTGCAAAACCAAGGACCCTAGGGACCCTTTCTCTCTCCTAAAAAATGGACACATGGAAGCAAATAGTTGATTCTGAGAAGCTAACAAGGAAGATTACATCAGCATGATGTGACTACAAAAGGACATGTGCTGGGTGTTTTCAGAATTTTGGAGGGCCTAAAGAGACAAATCTGGTGACACGCGTCACCACTCAAGAGGCGCCATGTGGAGCTGATGACGCCAGCATGATGTCATTTCAGAGATCTGTATTACAAAGGTTAGAGAAATCAGAACTCTTTTATGATTATCTTTTGAAATTTTTTCAATGAAGAGGGCTTTGATATTATATGGCGTGCAGTCATGGGAACTCCATAAAACCAAGACTGTAGAGCTAGGGCCAAGCACCAAGAGCTATGAGCTCATCAAAAGTGGGAGTTTTTCGTAACTCAAATGTTAATTCTTAATTTGAAAACATCTGATGAAGAGGTCTTTCAATGCAAATTGGAACATGGTCTTGAGATATCAACATAACCCAGAGCCAAGGGAAGAGTTAGCACCTAAGTGCTATGGGTCATATTAGGGATGTGAATATCATAACTCATGTGTAAATTCTAATTTGGAAAAGTTTTGATGGTGAAGGGGCTCCAATATGTCATGGCGCTTGGTCATGACCATTTGTTGTAGCGGCTACAACCACCCTCCAAAATTTTTCCTTAGCCTGGTTTGGAGCCTCCCTACCAACCTTGCACAACAGCTTGCCTTGCTTCATCAAGTTCACAAGATTCAATGTATTTCTTGCACAAAGGCATCCTGTTGATCACAACTTGAGTCATTTCCCTTAACTAGTTGTTCACCTAGAATTGATCCAGCTGCAGGCTGAGCAGCTTCCCCCTGAAAATTGCACATTTCTAGAGGGCAACCAGCCTTCCGTACGGAAATTGCACAATCCTCTCTGACAGCCTGCTGGGCTCCAGGATTGTGCACTCCTGCCAGCCAACCTTCCTAGCAGTATTTGTGCAAATTTTCCCAATAGCAGGTTGTTCAACCCAATATTTTTTCAAATCTAGGCAGCAGTCAACTGCTCCACCCAGAAATTACGCAAATCTCCAGGGTAGCCAGCCCGTCTCCCAACTGGAAATGCACATTTTTCTCTAGCAGTCAAGCAGTCTCTTTCAAGTGTAGCTGAGTTGGCTGGCTCCCTCCAGGACTGAGGAAAATAGACTTGCATGCATGGGCTGCTTATCCCAAGCCATCATGCAAAGGCATCCCTTATTTCAGGGTTCTATGTTTAGCAGTTGGAGGTTACATGCAAGGAAAAATTCTGAAACCTCCCACCAAGTGTCGCTTCCCCTAGATTCGTGGCATGCATGTCACAACCTCGATGTTATCAAAAATCATCAACTGTGAACTACAGAGCTCATTCCTCACATCAAACCTGTATCTCTGATATCCCACATCACATCTAGGAGTGGTTGGCACATTCAGCTCAACTGTTTTGGGGGTAAGATCGCTTCCCATGCCTTATGCTACATTTCTGTTGTTTTTTGTGTTTTCACTTGTAGGAGTATTGTTTGCTTGATTTCTTTGAACACTTGCTTTCGTTTACATATATAATAGCTTGTCCTAGCTCTGTTTCAGTTTTCGTTGCTATCTCACTGATGTCACATGCATGAAACTATTTTGCACGGACATTCGCCCAACTGGAAAACTACCTCATCCACATGCACGTTGATCTATTTGTTGAATCTTTCATTCACGTTTCGCATGCACTTTCAATCACTTCTGCTATCACTTAGTGTTGCGATGTATTCACTGACTTACGTGCTTTTAATCGCCCGTCGATGAGTCGGGCCAACCTTGGCCTGGGCTCTACCTTGACCAAGGTTGTATTGTGCAATCTGGGAAAGGAAGGCTCACTTTTCTCTCTAGATTTTCTTATTCCTACCTGGCACTGGCCTCCAGACTATTTTGTGCATTTCTGGAGGACAGTGGCTGCTTGGCCCAAGAAATTGCACAGATTTTTCCATAGGCCAGTAGTCCTTCCAAGATGGAATTGCACATTGCACAATCCCAGCAGTTAGCAGCCAGACTAGACTATGCATTGCGTAGCTCCAGCAGTCATCCAGTCTCCCAACAGCCTAGACTATGCCTTGAGCAGTATTGGCACACGGTCTCCCGACCTGCCGACTGAAATTGCACAACCTTCATGATCATTCACCTAGGTATGTTGCAAGTCAGTTCTCATGTTCATTTTGGTTTTCGACTAACATATTGCTTGCTATGAGTGTTGCCATGTCTCCAGGTATCGTAGGTGTTCATATACCTCTCAGTAGTATAGGTACAATGGTTTCTAGGAGAGCAAAGACAAGGACACCGTTCAGAGCACACTTGAGGATGCAGTCAATCAAGTGTCTATGAGCTTTCCTACTCACGAAGACATCAATTTGTTCATAGACAAGGACATCAAGCGGCAGCATCACAACGAGTAGCATCATGAATAGCAGTTGAAGACAACATACCGAATGCAACGAATGCAAGAGGATGTTTGTTGACAACACGAAGGCAGAACAAGGTTGCAAGCTCAAGTAGGTCCATTGATGATGAGAGCAACTTTGGAGACTTCGGCCGTGGAGTGACGGTGCGACATGAAGATCATGCGAAGGAAGAAGATGTAACAAAGAAGGAGTTGCATGTGTTTAAGCAGCAACTCAAGAAGAACATGAAGCTATGCAAATAGACGAATGAGTTGTAGCGGGATCAGGAACAACAGTGGGCGCAATGTGCACTAATGGATGAAACTATGCCCGGACAAGTGAAAGATCCATCCTAGCAGCTAACATGGAGTAGACATGGCGAGCAGTGTGGTTGATCACATGCATGTCATTGTGCACACAGATGCAATCCAACCCATTCAACACACTCACCAAGGCAAAGACAAGAAGCGAACCCAAATGGAGCCGAATGGGTACTTTGACAAGTTGATGTGCATGACCACCAACACACACTTGAAGATCAGCATGGACACTATGCATCAATGTGCTACCAATTCAGCCACACCCAAGAAGACCATGCACATGTTAGCAGATGAGTTGGATGAAGGGGATGAACCAATGCACTAGTTGCAACAGAAGCAAGAGTTCGCTTCAGCGAGATGTCACCATGAGGTGCATGCACACCATCATGAACAACCAAGCTTGGCATCAACTCACCAGCTTCACCATCACAAGCATGTCAAAGAGTTTGTCTCACCACAATGGACTGAGTGTCAGCGATTTCTTTCAAGGCTTGCCCAAGCCATGTTGTCTCACATGAGTACATGTGCATTGTAATGTTTAGTCATGTCAAGTGTAAGTCAAGTGTCCACAATTGGATGTAACAGTCATAGAGTAGGTGAAGAGTCATGAGGCTAGTTGAACTGTTACAAAGGGGAATGTCAAGGGTCACCCCACCCTTTGCTATAAATAGTCCCTCATAACTCATTGTATAGGATTTTGGCCAGCCAAGCTTCTACTAAGACTATCTTGAAGAATGCTTGGATAGTATTGTAACGTGCCTTGGCTTCTCCACTGCATAGAGCTAGTACATCTCTTTGGAGGAGTAGGCGAATGTGGCTGTAATGTTCTACTATTGGGGCTAGCAAGTTTACAAGGATGTATTGTGTGATTGTGACTTACACTTCTTTATATAATAAGAACCAACACATTTTCATGTATATGTTGTTATTGTAGTTAGACTGCTCCAGTTGCTTTAATGATATGTGTTATTTAACTTACGTACTTTTGTAAGAACTAATTCACATGCAATTATCTGAATTTTGTTGTTAATGTGTTGCATATGTTGTTAACGTTGTCACCATCCATGTCGACTACTCTGTCAGACATCAGACAAACCTTTTACTTGAACCTTGCTATAACAACCGTCACACTCATCTCAGACTAATCTGTGAGTGTTGTACGTGTTATCTTACCTTGTATGATGTGACTGCCACATCCGAGTGGACTGCTCTGCTGGAAGTTATCCATGTCCTTTGTGTTGTGTGTTCCTATCCGAGTTGGGATTGGTCCCTTTCAACCTGGAGCTCACCTTCACCTCCTTTCCCTTTCAAAGTGTTGGAAACTCTCATACACCTTCCTTGACTCACTGCCTCAGTCACACCCTTGTTGCTAATATATTTAGTCTACTTGCCTATGTCCAACACCGCGGTCAAGGTATTACCTTATGACCCACTGCTGGGACTCCTACACCAAACGGTCTGAGGTCTAATTGGGACTTCACACCGAGGAGATCCCCTTGACATGTTGGCAGTTCCAGAACCATCAACACCATCCGAAGAAGCAAGGGCGAAGCATGAATTACAAAGGGAGATAGCCCCCCGACAGGGTTCCCTGGGATATACAAGAAGAGGGCCAATGGAAGAAGAGCTTGAAACCATCATAAATTTATGTTTTTGGAATGTTATTTCAAATGAAGTAATGAGGATAGAAGGCTCTGATATTGCAGCTCCTATGCATTAAGCCTTTGGTCACAAGTAGTAGTCCCATGGTTAATAAGCGATAAAGGAGCTTAAGCAAGAGGAGCCAAGCGTGATCGACATTAGGTGTTTTCATAATGATCTTTTATAAGACATATGAGACTTATTGGGTTATGATATTATAGCATAGATTGTATGTAGGTGGATGGGTCGAAATCTATGTCACAGGACATCTTCAACACCACCACACTTGATCATGGCTAGTTCCAAGAGGGGAGATTAAAGAGTTAGGGTGAGAAAGTAACAGGCATATTGGCTGGCAACTGTGAAGGAACACCATGGAAAAGACGTGGCATAATCATAGGCAATCACAGGAATTGGCATGAGGATTGTTTTGTTGTAGCCATGATTCAATTTTCCATGTTTTGTTATTTTGTAATTTTTGCATTTTAAAGAAGGAACCAATATGTTATGTAATCATTTGAATACATGCATGCTGAGATAGTTAGTCGATCAAACATCTATAGAATAATAATATGTTTTGTAACTGTTGTTTCGAAGCTCCTCCTTTACCCATAAATAGGGGGAAAAAACTCATTTTAAAGGTTCCAAAATCCTATTCCAAGAGGCCCGAAATCTGTCTTTGCTGGTATTCTGAGTTCTATATATAGAAAAAGGTTCCAACTCTTAGCTCAATGGCTTGTTCATGAGGTGTTAATGCTTATAAAAATTTCAACTATGTTGGATTTATGATATGGACTCCATTTTCAAAGATTGATTAAGCATATCTAGTAATTCCAAGTGGAGTAATGTGTAGTATATCTTCCCCTTTGTTTGCCATTTGATGTATGTTTCTCTTCCTCTGAAATTGTGTAAAGTTGTTGGTTTCACTCTCAAATTATGGATTTACTTATTTTATAGGGCAACAATAGTACCTATGCAATTACAAATTTACCAATGTTATATTGTAGCCAACAATACCTGTGATATCAAAAATTTACCACTGTTATTCTGTCACAGAATGTGCCCATGAAAATATAGAGCTAGAAACCTTAAGTGCGCTCCACAATTTATGCACTTTCATCTCCTTATTATTCCACAGTTCTGTTGGTATTCGTTTCTTAGGATTTTGTGTTATCCATCCCTCTACATTGAATTCCTTTCCTTATTTTCTCTCCCACCATTTTTTATACAACGAAAAATATTAAGATGTATTTTACTGTGTGTCGGCCACCATATCACGACATTTATCCTTGGGAAGAGTGATATATGCCTACACACACACACACACACACACACACACAGATATCTATCTATATATATATATATATATAGATATATATATATATATATATATATATATATATATATATATATATATATATATATATATATATATATATATGTATATATATATATATATATATATATATATATATATATATATATATATATATATATATATATATATATATATATATATATATATATATATATATAAGGGTGGTTGAACCAAGTTCTGAATCAACCTAATTCCAATTATATTAAATACAAAGTGTGACACAAATCTCAACAAATCCTCAAAGCACTCCTCTGAGATGCCATAAGCACCGACCCTTTCCTCAACATGGGGGTTGTCTCTAGGAGATAGAACATTTTTTGGAATCATTGTCGGGGAACAAATTAGAACATTTTTCCCTTGGTATGACAATTTTTACATCCCCTCTTCTAGGTGAGCAAGAGAAGTGTGGCTTGAATATCTCTCACCTTGGTGACTCCACTATATGAATCTTATTTTGAGCACCCTGGATTTCCGAAGACCTCATACTAGCTCTAATACAAGCCAATAGAAAACCCCTCCAGTATTCAACCACGAGAAAATCATATCCTAGAGGATTTGGAAAGAGTGGACCCCTGTCACTCCAAATTCCACTAGATATTTTCCAAAAATATCATCAACTAGCTCTCAAAAATATGTGGTAAACTACCCTGTGTCTACCTTAAAAGTCTTGGAATATCTTGCAGAACATTGTGCATTATTTGTTTCAGTTCCTTCTAAAGTAAAAAAGAAGAAGATTCTGTCAGTTCACCCTCTTTCTCATTTCATCTCACCCCTAAAAATGAATAATTTAAATATATCCTTATAAATAGTCCCACGCAGGGTGTGAATAGCTTCCCAACTTAGATATCTGCTCAGCAAGGACCTGTAATAAATATTCTACCACCTCCCTTTCTCAATATGGTTGTCCCGGGATTTATCTTGAACAAATATTCCCCACTAGACTTGCCACAACCCTTGAATGATATTCCACAAGACTATCTCAAGCTCTTGCCAAGATTCACAGGGGAATATGACATTTCAGCACAGAGACATCTAGAAACTTTATGTGCATTTGCAGAAAATGTAAATGTAGATGTGGTGTTAAGAATTTTTTTCATCTCTCTTGATGGGGAAGCAAAGAAATTGTTTAAAGCCCTACCAAATGCTTCAATCACTACCCAAGAGAATATGGAGAATTCTTTCAAGCAAAATTGGGGAGAGAAAAGGGACCATGGGTGTATCGTCACTGAATTCAATGCTATGAGGAAGAAACATAACAAAGATGTGTCAGAATTCATAAAAAGGTTTAACAAATTGTAGAATAGTCTCCCTATTAAAATAAAACCTCCACATGCTACTGTTAAAGTGGTTTTTGCTGGGCCCTTTGAACTAGAATTTGGTTTCACTCTTAGAGAAAGGAAGTCTCGCTCCTTAGACCATATTCAAATAGATGCTTTAGAAGTTGAAGAAAATTTCACCTCTACTGGGAAGTGGAGAGGGAGAACTGATCATGGAGATAGGAGAAGGGGAAAAGAGGAAGCTAGTTCCTCAACCAGGGAAAAGAAACTCAAGGAAATGAACAGGCTGATAAGAAACATATCTAACATTCTTATGAAACTAGAGTTATATAATAAAAATCCTCCTTGATAAAACCAACTGGCTCCTAACCGAAGTTTCAATCCTTAGTATAGGAGACATCCTTTGCATCTCTTGCAAAGGGAGAGGAGGGAGAAACAAGATCATATTCAGCCTCCATTGTATTTGGAAGATGATCTAGAGGCAAATGACAAAGAAGAAATAGAAGTCCAAGAAAATTGGTTTTCTTCTCTTTCATAGGGAGAAAATTAAATAGATCTCAATGAAGTAGAAGGGGATGATTGGGAGGCCCCACTAGATGATGGTGAGATCAATAACTATTGTAGATAGTTTTTTGAGTTCATGCAGGCATAGCTACATAGGAAATATCATCTTATATATTCTAAGAAAAGATCTAGAATGCAGGATCAAAATGAGTCCTGTCCCACCAATCCTCCCAAATCAACATAGAAAGGAAAGAAGCCACTAGACGAAGCATGAATAAAAAAGAAAGACTCTTTAGATTCCATTCTCCACAAGCCCAAAGTTTCTAAAATAAAATAGTTTCCCTTACAATCCAAACCAATCCATGAGAAAGAAAATATCCTTTTGACATGATCACAAGTGATAGGAATCTCCCTACATTTAGTCTTCAAAAAGATCTAGAGAAGGTCAAAATATTTGTTCCCTTAATTGAATTGTTGAAACATCCAAATTACAAAGTTCAAGTATCTCGGTTCATGTGTCCTCCCACCATGGCCCCTCTGTAAGAAAACCTGAACCTCCAAGAAGAAAGACCCGTGGTTGTATTTGGACGAGGAACAAGACCCTTCTACTCCCCCTTTCTATGTCACTTTGGTGATTCATGAACTTCTCTTACAAAACTGCATGCTTGACTCAAGAGCTTCTCACAATTTGATGCCATTGTCTGTTATGGAGAAATTGGGGCTACAAATAACAAGACCATATAAGTATTTGTATTATTTTGACTCCAAGAGAGTAAAATGTATACGGTTGGTTCATGACCCGGTGGTCAATTTGGCTCAGGTCCCTGTGAAGAGTGTTGCAATGGATCTTGTAGTGGCTGATATCCCTGCGAGATTTTGTATTCTCTTATCTTGATCATGGGCATAAAAAATTAGAGGATCCATTAAAATGGATTTAACATATGCTAGAATTCCTTATTTTTGTTGGAGAAGAGTGTCGAGTATATAGAGAAGCAAGATTTGTGAAGACAGTTACAAGGACCGATTGTTCGAATAATTCCCCTGTGTATGGTAAAGATAAAGATAGCTCTTGTTTGTTGTTAGAGGAAGATTATCAAATCATGGATGAGACATAGTTGGGATGTTATGCTCAACTAGACCAATAATTGTTGGAGTTTGACAAAGTATGGAAGTTATTGTTCGGTGGTTCTTATTCCAAGGAAGGAAATGGGGAAGGTGTGTTGTTGGTATCTTGAAAAGGTAGCTTGATCCCTCTCTCTTTCAAGTTGGATTTTGAAGCCACAAATAATGTTGTTGAATATGAAGCTTTTCTACTAGGTCTACAAGCTGTCAAAAATCTCAAAATTGGGTTCTTGGTAGTGTTTTGGGATTAAGAGCTGCTGGTGAAAAAAATATGAAGTCAATGCCAAACCAAACATCCAATACTGAAGTCCTACCAAAATGAAGTATGAGATCTAGTTGAGAAATTTTTCTTAGTTTTTATTATCCATTTTTTCCTTAGAGACAGAAATTAGATGGTTGATTCCTTAACTGTAGTCGCCAGTAACTTCAAGCCTCCTCCAAATCCCTTGCTCAGATATGAAATTGAATTTAGATATAGGCCTTCAATCCCAGACAATGTTAAGTATTGGTAGGTGTTTGGAGATGAGGAACATATCAAATGCTTCATGGAGGTCATTGGAGAATTCTTAAGCTCGAAGATTAGTCAAGAGGAAGAGAAAGTGATAGATGAACAATAGGCGAAGTGGGAAGAAACCATTATAGGGCACATGATTTTAAAATTGAAAGGTAATACTATCTCGAGATCTGTGGTTCCCTTGGAAAGATTTTTCAACTCAAATGATATGGCTTCCAAGCCAACTGGGCAAGAATTTGAGGAACAAGTGGAAGATTCCAATATTGTTTCAAATCAACATCCCTATATAGTGATATGGCTTCAAGCCAATTGATCAAGAATTTGAAGAACAGGTGGAAGATTCCAATATTGTTTCAAATCAACATCCCTAGATAATCAAGTTAACCAAAGGACTTCCTAAGGCATACAAACAAAGGTACTTGGACCATTTTAAGTAGTATATGGACGTGTTTGCTTGGTCTTATAATGATTTAAAAAAAAATGATACTAATATTATCCAACATAAAATTCCTTTGAAGAGTGGGCCAAAACCATACAAATAGAAGCTTAGGTAGATTAACCCTTTGTTACCTCCATCAATTGAGAAAGAGGTGAGGAAGTTGCTCCAAGCTAAAATTATTGTACTTCTGAGGTATTCAGATTGGGTGGAAAATCTAGTTCCTGTTAGGAAGAGGAACATGGAAATAAGGTTGTGTTTTGACTTTAGGAATCTAAACAAGGCCTCACTAAAGGATAATTACCCTCTACCTAAAATGGACTACATTCTGCAAAAGGTGGTGGGATCTGCTTGTATGCCTATGATAAACGGTCTTTCTAGATACAATCAAGTAGTTGTGCATCCAGAGGACTAAAAGTAAATTTCTTTCACCATGCCTTGAAGAACAATTATGTATTCTAGAATTCCCTTCGACCTCATTAATGCAGGAGCCACTTTTCAAAGAGGAATGGATATAGCGTTTGTGGGAGAACAAGATAAGCTTGTGGTAATTTACCTAGATGACATCACTGTTTTTTAGAAAGTAGATGAAGATCATATTGAACATCTACAACTCACTTTTGAGAAATGCAGAAAACATCTTCTGTCCTTAAATCCTTAGAAGTCCCAGTTTTCTCTAAGTAAGGGAAAGTTGTTAGGACACATTGTGGAAAAATAGGGGTGAAGATAGATCCCAAGAGGGTGGAAGCGATCAACAACATTCCATTATCGAGAAATAAGAAATAAATCTAGACTTTCTTGGGCAGAATCAACTTTTTAAGGGGGCCTCATACCCGATTATGCTGAGATAATTAAAGAAATTTCAAAGATGTTGAAGAATGATAGGGAGGAAAATCAATTGAAGAAGCTCGGGATTCATTCTCCAGGATCAAAAGGGCCTTTGTAGAAGCTCTTGTACTAGTCAGCCCTGACTATCTAAAACCATTTTTCATTTTCTCTTTTTCTTCTCCTCATACAATAGTTGTTGTCTTATTGCAAAAAAACAATGAAGGGCATGAACAACCAATAGCATTTTTCAGCGAGGTGTTACACGATGTTGAGCTAAAGTATAAAATTTTGGAGAAGCAGGCCTATGCCTTGGTCAAGGCCCTGAAGACATTTAGAATATATGTCCTGCAATCAATTATAACATCTTATGTTCCTACAGCTGTTGTAAAAGACATTTTGGTACAAGGGTATAGTGAGGGAAAAAGAGGTAAATGGATTGCTAAAATCCAAGAATACGACCTAGATATCAAACCCATGAAGCTTATCAAGGGGCGGGGATTAACTAAAATGTTATCTGAATCAAACTTCCAAGCTTTGGGTATAAATTTGATTACAGAGGAAGGAGAAAGTCAAAGAGAAGAGGAGCATAATAAGGTCATGTTGATACCTCTAAAATCACTGCATCAACATCAAGGAAAGCCACCCGGTCCGGACCTTAAAGAAGCTCCACTTCCGTTTGGTGTGGTGGCTCCAACTAGATGTAATGGGACCAGTTTCCCAGTGATATATGAATTTATGGATGACTAATTTGTAATGGATAACGGGAGTGATAAGTGCTTTATTCTAAAGTGTGAAAATATACAAAGATAACTAATCTATCCCGGGAATTCTTCTAGCAATGTGATTCTTGATTATTTCTATTGACAAGTAAACATGTAGATGACTTATAAATAAAAATATGCATTCATATGATAATTACTTTGTTCAATTAATTGAACAAAGTAATAATTAAAACATTATCAAATTGATCTTAATATATCACTAACATATATATGTTTAAAAGATAACAACTTAGAAACATTCAAAAGTGACAAGTTAAATAATTGTTGTAGACACACACTCTCTCTCACACACACACATATATATATCAATAATAGCAAAGCTAAAAAATGTTGATTCACACAGAGAAATAAAGCGAAAACATAGATAATAGTACCTTATGCATTTGGATCTCTTCTGATGTAAATCACATTCAAATTTTGTCTTCTAATTTGGAAATACTTTCACAGGAAGCAAAAGTGCATATCTCATAAAAGCCTTCTTTATCAAAAAATTCAGAATTCATGTCTAGTCTTTTATAAAGATAAATATATCGGAAGTACAGTAGTGCAACTCCTGACTTAAGTCTTAATACAAAATTGAGGACCCTTTCTAACAACATGAAAGGGTCTATAAATACTACAAAAAATAACAAACTATGAAAAAAATATGCTATGCACTGGTATAACCAAAAACATAAAAATATGGGATCTATCTTAAAATAGCAGTGCTGCAGTCGGTTGAAACGATTCACTGAATCAGCTTATCTTATTGTGATATTAGTTGAAAAATGGAAAGCATTGATTGGACCTCTGGTGGCTGAATCATACAAGAGTGTAATTGAGCTGTAAATGTGGCATTGGCAAGTTCGGGGATCATGTGGTTGATCGCATCTGTGAGACACTTCATCGCCATTTGCTGACTATGTGGTTTTACAAGGAAAAACCAAAACGTTTCCCATGTTAAGTTGTGAATGCCTCCGATAAGTTTTTCTCTATGCATCAGCTCCTGTTTCCACTATTGTTCTAATGATTTCACCTGTGGGAGTTTGCCTGGAGAGCATTCTATTATTAGATTACATAAATACAGACTATTGTTGATTAATTCAATCAAATTATTTGTCGTTGATCTGCATCTGGATGTAGCTCTCTCAACTTTCATTAACTGAGACTCCCATTCAGAAAATATAATTTCTTTATGTGACTCCTGTATCTTTGGCATGTTGGCAGCTTTTCCTTCATTTGAATCTTGCCAAGATAGAAAATTATTTAAGCTCTAACTCAAGCCTTGCATCTACTGACTTATCAATCATAGCTATTGAGATATCACATAAAGGAACAGCCAATGAAATATTATGACATAGAAGGTCCAACTGTCGCGATAGAGCCTTGGTCATCTCCAGGGATTCAGTTCTGAATTCTTCTACCTTGGGATATCCTTTGAATCGCTCTATTTTGTCCTTCATTTGAGTGATTTGCTATTCTTTTGATTTATTCATCTGCTCATTCAATAGCTGTAGCTTGCTCAATGCTTGAGATAGCTCTTGCTGCTTATGGATGGCCTATTCATCAATTCTCAGTTTTTCATTAATTAATTGCTCATTCAACTGGCCATTAAGTTGTCTCTGTTTCGGCAACTATTGTTCAAGTTGTTCTATTTTTTGTTGCCGTTCTACCGATTGTGCCTCTAGCTGAATGATTTCCTGGTCTTTTTCCTTCAATAAATGATTAACCTCTGAAACCTTATCTATTGTTGCTGCTATATATGCTCTGGCATATTGAGAAAGTTTGGTTAAATCTTCGGAGGGATTTATTTCCTCCCTCCATACCACATTCATCATTTCCATCTGAGGAGTCAAAAGAGGAGAGTGATCAATTTTCCTCTTCTTCCTCTGTCTTTTGACTACAACCCTATGCTTAGGGCTGTAGAAGACATCCAAGGGTGGTATTTCTTCTACGTGCAAAACAATCTCATCAGTGGGATGTTTAAGGATGCTCTCAACATCTTTATGAAACTTGGGTGGGCCGCTTGTTTCTACAATCGAAACTGTGTTGACTACTGATTTCTGTGTTGTAGACGCCTCTGGTGTAGTGAACCCTTGGGTGTTCTCTGGATTACTGATGATATAATCGAATTGTTCCCATTACTTGATCAACTTAGGGTCAACACTAATGTGTGTATCAAGGGGCTCACTAACTATTATCTGCTTCTACTCTTGTTCTAGTGTCTTCTTCTTCTCAGGAACCTTCTCTATTTCAGAAGCATTCTTAGTGATTTTCTGTTCACTCTGGCCTTGTGGTTGAACTATTGAGGTTGTAGCTAATAAATCTAAAGGTAGGTTTTCCAATCTCTGGGCCCTGAGCCTATTGAATTTTTCTAGTCCTTCTGTTCCCAATTTAGTCTTAGCCAATCCTTTGACCTTGAAAAATAGTTTTGCTGAAGAAAACAAGTCATCAAAGCTATCCTCTTCATGATCAAATCTGGCGATTTTAGCCTGAGAAGTAACATTATAGGAAACCTTTTTAGGGTCATATTGTCATTTTGGAATAGTTGCAAGATTTAACAACTTGATTTTCTCGGCCTCTTTCTCTGTATGTTTAAAATCATGTAGGGTAAAGGTGCCACACCAAAGGGGAAATGTAGGCCACATGTGTTTCTTGGAATCCGTAAGGGTCTTTGATATTCCTACAACTGTTATCTAATATGCTAATTCCCAGGCTAGTAGTTTATTAGGGACGTACAACAGAAGAACATGAGGATTAATGAGACTGCCGAAAAGCCTTATATATGTGAATTTCTCTTCTCCAAACCAACTACCCACTACTGTCAGGTCAATTGCTGCTTCCTCAGATATCCTAGGGGCAAGCTTATTGAATAAGGAGTAATGTACAGGAAGAATAAAACCATTACAAATTCTATACAAATGGTTCTTATAATGGGCCTTCCATAACTCTTTGTGATAGATGTGAATGGGATTGGGATCCTGGGGAGTCCATTTCCTTCTGAGAATGAGGTATTCAGAATTAAAACAGATGGTGTCCATTATGTAGGCACTGAAGTAAAAAGGAGGTATTACCGGGGAAACCACAGACCTCTTTCTTCTATATTCAAGTATCTTGGTGGCCATTTTATCAGAGAGAATATTTTCCCAATCCATAATATAGCTGTGAACTACAGCTTCCATTAAAGGAACCATATCTATAGAGAACTTAGCGGAATTATGGACTCTGAAGAGTCTACACATCAATGCGCCAACATAATAATAAGGAGAGGCTAATGAATCTACAGAGTACATACCCGATGTTTCGTGCTTATGTTTGGTCGGGAAGTGTCTCCATTTCCTGATAGGATCTAATTCAATGTCGTTTTCCTTCACAAAATATTCTAAGAATGCTTTATTATAATACTTCTCTGGCTTGGGTAAATGATACATTTGTCTGAGATCCTCTACTCTAAATGACCCGAACACTTTTCCTTCGGCTGTACTAAACATCCTGTCTGTAGTTGCAATGCTTTCAACAATCCATCTGACCACATCATTATATGGCAAAACTTTGGGACGCGCTGCTATTCTGTGTAGGTATGAGCAAGCCAAATCTTTCAAAGTATTCCATGATTTACTTGTAGAATCTGCTATCACTTCTTCTTCAAGTTCTTCAGGCTCTTCCGCTTCTAGTAAATTATAGATACTCTCCCAACTTGTTTTTCATAAGCCGAGGCAAGTCGTATCTGATATCAATCCTTTCTTATTCGGCTCTGGTTCTTTAACTACGACAGGGGCCTTGTCTTTCTTCACCTTCTTTCCCATCTTTTCTGGATTCATAAGCTCAGAGTAGCTCTACACAGACAATGGAAAAGCGTAACATAGAAAGATTTGTGCTGAAAGCTACTAAGGAATGAAAACAGTTAAGGAAATTTGCATATGATAAACCAAATGTATTTAAGTATCACCACGAGTGAAATCCTAAAATGATTCACCCTTAACTGCAAATTTAATGACCATCATACCTGCCAATCATAGTAAATAAATGTCATAATTACCCGTTGCATCGACCATATGCTTAATGATCCTTTTGAGTGTGTCTTTAGATTTCGCCGATCAGCGATCAATGATAAGTCGCGAATCGCAATCGGAAGATTCAATGGGTCAGGCTTAACGTTTCGGATTGATAGCTCCAATCGTGATGAAGGAAAATATAATAAAGCGGGATATGTTTAGCGAATAGTTTAGTTTATTGCTTTTAAAATTTATGTTCGAAAACAATACCTTTTAATGAGGTTTCCTTGAAATAAGTGCCTTTCTTTATAATATCGCAATCGGGGATTTTGAAATTGCTTTCGCTCTCTGTCATGTGATACCTCCAATTGTCGATTGCGATTACATTATCGGATCAGAGGTTTTAATGAGGACATTTTTGAATGCATCCTTTTATTATTGTGATATGCGATCTTCGATTGCTTTATCGCATCGGAGAGTTATGGCGACTTTCAAAAGGATATTTCACATTTTATCAAAAGGTCTTGGGTAATAACTCTATTTCATCGGGCCTTTCGTGTGATATGATTAATGCCAGGCATGCGATTTATTATTGAATGATTGAATTTAACTAAGTCTTAAAAAAAGGGACCCATTTCTATTCAATGCTTTTTGATAAAAATTTAGAAATGGGGGGGTTGTTGTACAGCACAATAGGTCAAGGCCACAACATAGAATATCAAAATAGAGTACCTTGTGTCTCACTGTTATAAACATATAATCCGCTATTTACTTTTTCTGAATTGTCTAGTTAATTGTGATAAAGTTAAGTACAGGGCTTTGAGGCTACAAGCTAAGAAGTTTGTCATTTCAAATGGCCAAATGTATTGGAAAGACCCAATGGGGATTTTTCTTTTATTCTTGGTTGAAGAAGAGATCCATAAAGTGATGGATGAGTTCCATAATTGTGTGCGTGTGGGGGATTATAGTTGGAGAGCTACAACTCATAAAGTTCTCAAAGCGGGTTTCTATTGGCCCAAGCTATTTGGTGAGGTACATGCATATGTTCGGGCCTGTGAAAAGTGCCAAGTGTTTGCTGAAAAGAATAAATTAGCACCTTTTCTTTTTATCCCTATTTTTGTTGAAGAACCTTTCACACAGTGGGGGTTAGACTTCATTGGGGAAATAAACCCTAGCGGTCAACACAAATGGATTCTTACGCCCACCGATTACTTCACTAAGTGGGTGGAAGTAGTCCCAGCTACAAACTCAACCAATATCATGGTTACTAAATTCATGGAGGAGAATATCCTTGCCAGGTTCAGTTTCTCAGGGAAGATTTGTTGGACAGATAGAGGAGACAAAACACAAATTCATACATAAAACACGAGCTGCGGCTCTTCTATTGATCACAGAAAACATGATGCTTACAATGAACTCAGTGAAGGGTATTTAACCCTTTCCAACTAGCTATCTGCCTAAAATATCTTGACATGCAATCACACACTGAAATTCATCTATCACTTAACTCGACTAGACTTAACACTCAAACACTCAACCACTCAATCACTCAATTAACTGACTCTCTATGTTTAGCCAACTGCTCATGCAGGAGTAATTATCTTATTTTAGTTTAGCCAACTGCTAAACTAAAACATGACTCATGACAACTCAAACATGCCTGTTGGTCTATGTCTCATCTAGGCTTACAACACCCAAGTTTCTTCTATGAAACTCAAACACATCTTGTGCTAATGACTTAGTAAATATATCACCCAATCGGTCACTAGATTTACATGGCTTGAAGTGAACTTCTCCATTTCTCACAAGTTCTCTAATAAAGTGATAGCTAGTATCAATATGCTTACTCTTTTGATGAAACACACTATTCTTGGATAGTGCAATCGCTGAGGTGTTGTCACAATATATTACTGTTGATCCTTGTTGTTTGTGCCTGAGTCCATCAAATACTATTCTTAACCACACTGCTTGACATGCTGTTGATGTTGCTACTACATATTCTTCTTCTATTGATGAAAGTGTCACAATGGGTTGCTTCTTAGATGACCATGAAATCACACCTGAACCAAGGTGGAACACAAAACCATAAGTGCTCTTCCTATCATCCAAACTTCCTGAAAAATTGCTATCTGTGTATCCAATCAAATCCTTATTTTCTATCCTTGCATACATTATGCCACAATCTCTAGTTCCTCTATGTATCTCAGGATTCTTTTTCCTGCACTGCAATGTGTGTCTTCTGGAGTCTCCATAAATCTGGAAATCAAACTCACTCCTTGCATGATATCTGGTCTTGTAGTTGTGAGATACATGAGGCTGCCAACCAATCTTTTGAATAGAGTTGGATTGGCATATGATCCTTCATCATTGTTTATTAACTTTGTACCTGTTGCAACTGGTGTAGGGACAGATTTGCAATTTTCCATCCTGAATCTTTTCAACAAATTTTTGGAATATTTATTTTGACAGATAAAAATTCCTTTTTCAGATTGCTCAAACTATATGCCAATAAAATATTTCATGAGACCAAGATATGTCATCTCAAATTATTTCATCATGGCTTCTTTAAATTCATCTATCTCAAAATCACTTGCAAAAATCATTTCATCAACATATAAGCAAATAATCAGAATCTGTCCATGCTCATTTACCTTTGTGTACAAGGTAGGTTCAATGTTGCTTCTGCAAATTCCATTTTTGATCATGTAGCTGTCGATTCTACTATACCAAGCTATAGGTTCCTTCTTCACTCCATACAGTGCTTTCTTTAACTTGTAAACTTTATCTTCATTACCTTCAACTTCATAACCTGGAGGCTGTTGCACATAAATTTCTTCTTCTAGAATTCCATTCAAGAAGGCTGATTTCACATCCATCTGATATACTTTCCACTTGTTCTGAGCTGTTGTGGCTAGAACTACTCTTACGGTATCCAATCTGGCTACCAGAGAAAACGTTTCTCCAAAGTCTATTCCTGGTTGTTGCGAGAATCCTTTTGCTACAAGTCTAGCTTTGAATCTGTCAATTTCACCTTTCTCATTCAACTTTGTCTTGTACACCCACTTTACACCAATGAGATTTTTGTCCTTTGGTAAATCAATCAAATCCCATGTATCATTCTTTTCAATAGCTTCAATTTCTTCATCCATGGCTTGCACCCAATTTTCATCTCTGGTTGCTTCTTCAAACAAGGAAGGTTGGAATGACAACAATGAAAAATTTGAACTAACATCCAAATCATCAAAAATATCTTTCAAACTTCTCATATTTCTCTTACCACTGCTTGATTCATCACCTGATTGATTACTGGAAGAATCTTCATCTGTTGATCTTCTTGAAGATCCATGCTACTTTGAAAATCTTGTAGTCCTTGTTGGTGTGTTTCTATTTGGTGTCTTCACCTGTGATTCTTGCTGCTCATTTTCTACTCATCATCTTCTTCCATCAATTCCACTTGTGCATAAACTATTTTGTCTACAGTTCCATTCCATGACTCTTGTTCCTTGAAGACAACATCTCTGCTAATTATGGTCTTCTTTGTGACAGGGTTATACAATTTGTAATCCTTTGATTTCTCACTATATCCAATGAATATGAATTTTTCACTTTTATCATCCAATTTTCCTCTTCTCTCCTTAGGAACATGTGCATAAGCTACACATCCAAATACTCTAAGATGAGATACGCTACAATACATACCTGACCATGCTTGTTCTGGTACTCTGTTCATCACACTCTTTGTAGGAGATCTGTTGATCATATAATAGCACATGCAATTTCTTATGCCCAATACTCATTAGACAATTTTATGCCTTTCAACATGCTTCTTACCATGTTCATAATTGTCCTATTCCTTCTCTCTGCTACACCATTCTGTTGCAGTGTGTACCTGGTTGTAAACTGTCTTTTGTTCCCATGTTGTTTGCAGTAATCATGGAATGCCTTTGAGTCATATTTTCCACCACGATCTGACCTCAATACATTGATCTCAATATCACTTTGGTTCTCTGCTAAGATTTTGAATTCTTTGAGCTTTGCAAAAGTTTCAAACTTCTGCTTCAAGAAGTAAACCCAAGTCTTTCTACTGTAGTCATCAATGAAAGTGAGGAAGTAACAACTTCCACCAATTCACTGTGTCCTCATAGGTCCACACAAGTCGGTATGCACTAGCTCAAGAGGTTGCTTTTCTCTGTATGCAACTCCCTTTGGAAAACTTTCACAATGTTTCTTTCCCAAGATGCAACACTCGCAAGTACTAGTAGGTTCTTTTATGGGAAGTAATCCTTTGAGCATCTGTTTCTGCTGCAACAATCTTAAACCAGAAAAGTGCAAGTGTCCAAATCAAAAGTGACATAACCAATAATCATCAGAACATGCCACTGTAAAAGAGCTCACTTGACCTCTGTAATTCAAAATTAGAGGAAAGAGTTTGTTCCTCATCATCTGCATCTTTTCTATCAGCTACTTGCTTGGGGGCTTGTCATATATAACACATTCTTGAACTTAAAATATAACCATGTATCCTTTCCATGTCAATTGACCAACACTTAACAAATTATGTTTGAGACTAGGAACATAATATACCTCTAAGATTGTCTTCGGCTCCCCCCGCTTGGTCAGAATGTTGACCACTCCTTTACCATTTTCTTCCACAGTCTTTTCAATCCCCAAATTTACATGTGTTTTCACAGATTGATCGAAATTTGCAACCAAATCATTGTTTCTTGTCATGTGGTTATTGCAACCGCTTTCTAATAGCCACACACTAACAAAAGGCTCATGCATGGTATGGCAATCTAGGAACATGGATTTAGTACTCTCTGTAGTGACATTAGCTCTCTGGTTCCCTTGATAAGCTATCTTCTTCGTGCAACCATGAGCATAGTGACCAAATTTATTGCAATAATATCATCTCACCTTCTATTTGTAAACTCTTTGATTATTGTTGAAGCTTCTGTAGTTTATTCCACTTTCATGTTCATGCTCTTTTCTTCCATCTCTCTTACCAACATATCTTGCACTTCGTCCTCTCCCTCTCGATCTACTTCTGCCTCAACCTCTGTCTCTTGAAATAGAAACCTAACTTTTGAAAGAGGTCTCTAAAGTGGAATCCTTATTTCTGTCTATCCTTGTCTCATGCGATAAAAGTGATCCCATCAGCTCATCAACTATAAATGATGCCAAATCCTTAGCTTCTTCTATGGCTGCTACCACAACATCAAATTTGGTAGACAAATATAAGAGGACCTTCTCAACCATTGTTTTATCTTTTCTATCTTCACCATAAATCTTTAACTGATTTTTGACTGTTATGACCAGATTCATGAAAGAATCGATGTCCTCTGTCTCCTTCATCTACAGACTTTCATGATCTGGATCTTGGGGAAGGCCCCCAGGATCTAAAAAATTGAAATGGATCTTGGGGGGGAGGCCCCCAAGATTTTAAATATTGCAATGCTAGAAAGAAGATGATATAACATGGAAAATAAAACCACAAAGAAACTTTTTATTAAAACGAAGAATAACTGTAAAATCTACATTGTGGTAGACAAAACTGTCCTTTTACAGAATGCAACTTGTTACTTATAGTATTTTTCAGTTATAATGTTAGGCCCCTATACTACTAGTGTATCCGTTATTAGTATAACCCACTTATTATATTGATGTACCCATGTAGTGCCCATATTGTTACTATTGTGCCCCATAGAAGCCCACTATTGTTATTATTGTGCCCTTGCATTATTATTGTTATGTCGGCTCTGATTATGTTATGACCGCTTAGACTCCTATATATAGAAAGGAGGTCTTTTCATTTGTATCATTGAAGAATTGTTCATTTATGTACTGTAAAGGAGGTTGCCCCCTCGAAGAGGCTGAATTCTAAGCTGTTGATCTATCTTTTCTATCTTTTCTTGAGCTTGTTTCATAACATTTGGTATCAAAGCTTTGGATTCTAGGGTTTCGCTGCTCCAAACAGGTCATCGTGGCATTTTCGTTATAAATTTTTTTCTGTGACATTTCAGAAGTTGCCAGAAAAACCCATTTGCGAAGAAATATTGTTGAACCTTGGGTCCGAATTTCAGATCTTTTCGCGCTATATTTGCGTAGATATGATCTGAGGAAGTTGGTCTTTTTGCAGACTCCTGAATTACATTCAAAACAGTTGACCTGGGGAAAATCGTCGTAACTTTCTCTCTAGGGATCGGATTGAAATTTAGTAAGAAGTTACAGAAACAAGACGGACTGTAGTTTCTTATAAGCATTTTTCAGATCCAAAGGTTGAAACAGTGACTCGTGACACGTCGTACAAGTTCTCTCTACTGAACTAGTATACAATTAGGTCATCTTGGGAGATTGTGCATAACTCTTTCTTGGAGAATCAAATTTGGATCAGACTGGTGGCACTGGAAAGAGAACACAGAGGGCTACTATAGGTCACAATTTCAGAACTTAAAGATCTGAAAGTACAGAGTTACAGTCATTTGAAGGTCGAGCTCCTAAAATCAAGAAAAAGCAAGATGAGGAAGTTTGATGGCAAGGATTCGGTAAATCGGATACTTCAGATGGAGAAATATTTTGATCTACATGGTGTACAATTGTTACAAAAGGTACGTATTGCATCTTCATATTTAGAACCAGATCAATTTTTATGGTATAAAGGGCTTTGTTCTCATAAACAACTTGTTACGGGGTCAATTCTCACGGAGGAAATGATAGCACATTATGAGGATACAAAGAGCAACACCTTCTTTAGAGCAACACCACAACAATTGGAAAGAGTAAAAGGGCTTTGTGACATATTGGAAAGTAAAATTATGGCAACAAGGAAGTCTACCCCTCACAAATTTAAAGGTAGACGTGTTGTTTCTCCCAGCCTTCCACAACCTACAAGGGTCACACCACAACAATTGGAAGAAAAAAGAGAAAAAAGGCTTTGTTACAATTGTGATAGCAAATGCACTAAAGGTCATAAGTGTGCTGAGAAGAAATTATTTTACATAGAGTATGAAGAGGAGGAAGAAAAGGATCAAGAAACATCAAAAGACGAGGATATATGCCAGGACCCGACCCCAGATAAAGAAGAAATGAATCAAAACATATCTTGTAAACTATTGGAAAGGATGACCACTCCTCAAATGCTCAAGATAGAAGGACATATCAAGAAGAAAAAGGTGCAAGAAGTGAAAGATCGCATCGAGAAAGAAGAAATGAATCCAACCATATCTTGTAACTCATTGTTCGAAATTACCACTCCTCAAACTATCAAGATAGAAGGACATATCAAGAAGAAAAATGTTCAAGAAGTGAAAGATCACATCAAGCATCAAGAAATGAATCCGACCATATCTTGTAAAGGATTGGAAGAAATTACCACTCCTCAAACTCTAGAGATAGAAGGACATATCAAGAAGAAAAAGGTTCAAGCAGTGAAAGATCACATCGAGCATCAACAACAAGTTCTCCAACTTTTAAAGGATAACGCCACTTCGGTGCAAAATCAAACGAAACAACAGGGAGATCAACATCGTAGTGAAAAATGTTTTGATGTCGGTGATTGGGTATTTTTACTGCTACATCTTAAGCAAGCTATTTATGAGAATGAAATGTTGGCAATACTACATGCACTTAAAAAATGGCAACCTTACCGAATGGGAAGACTCTTCAAGGATGAGGATGTGGAAGCATTGTTTTGTGCTATTTATATTATCCAAATAGATTGGATAAACGAAGCAAGGGATGAATGGAAGAAGGACGAAGAAGTATGGCCACTTATTTAAAAGTTGCAAAAGATCCCAATTCAAACAATATTGCCAGAAATTGAAGAGGAAGGAAAAATCATATTGGAACCTGGAGCAGTCACAGAAACAAGAACCCGACAGCTACGAAATCGATCAATTTCGAAGTATCTCATCAAGTGGAAGAACTTACCCACTGAATATTCCACATGGGAGGACAGGAATTTTATACAGAAGCATCAAGAACTACTCAAGCATTGAGGACAACGCTCTTTGAAGGAGAGGGGCATGTTAGGCCCCTATACTACTAGTGTAACCCCTTATTGTTATTAGTATAACCCACTTATTATATTGATGTACCCATGTAGTGCCCATATTGTTACTATTGTGCCCCATAGAAGCCCACTATTTTTATTATTGTGCCCTTACATTATTATTGATATGTCGGCTCTGATCATGTTATGACCGCTTAGACTCCTATATATAGAAAGGAGGTCTTTTCATTTGTATCATCGAAGAATTGTTCATTTATGTACTGTAAAGGAGGTTTCCCCCTCGAAGAGGCTAAATTCTAAGGCGTTGATCTATCTTTTCTATCTTTTCTTGAGCTAGTTTCATAACATATAATACCATGGGTAAATTCCATGGGTGAATGAATACCATGGGTGGATGTCACAATACCACGGGTCAATTCCATTGGTGAATGAATACCATGGGTGGATGTCACAATACCACGGGTCAATTCCATGGGTGAATGAATACCATGGGTGGATGTCACAATACCATGGGCAAATACCATGGGTGGATGTCACTTAGAATACCATGGGTGGATGCCACTTACAATACCATGGGTAAACTCCATGGGTGGATGAATAACATGGGTGGATGAATACCATGGGTTGATGCCATTTTCCATTCAAATCATTCCTACCTCCTTAAGAAGCAATGGTCCCCATTGCGTGAAGATTCAGATCATTTCAAAATCTCTCCTCGTATTTTGCAACTTAGCACTATTGACTTTGGCCATACCTGTAGAATTTGTCACCAAAGTATCCCATGCTACTTTTGCTGAAGACGTGATCATAATCTTCTGGAACACTGCTCAGTCCACTCCCTATTGAATAAGTTTCAACACTTGAGCATTCTTCTTCCTGTCTTTCTCTCATTGTTCCCTCTCTGTATTGTTGAGAGCTTGTTCTTCTGCTACATTCTTAGGTTCTCAAAACCCAAACTTGACATAATCCCAAACATCATGTGCTTGTAACTTGGTCACCATCTTAATGGCTTACACATCATAATCTTTCCCTGTAAATAGTGGGAACTGGGGCTGGAAATTTGAGAAAGCCATCTTTCTCCAAAGATTTCTCTTTATAAACCTGTTACTATAACACCAAATGATAGTTCAATGCAAACACGACTCTGAGTTATGGAAGTGACTGTGCTTTATATTTTTTCACGGGATCTTCACAATAGCACGATTGTGGCTAAGCCTATGCAACAGATATGGTGGCTCTGTAGACTGAAGCCAGTCACACCTCCACTAACCAAAAAATAAACTATGATTCTGAAGACTGCAGTTGCACTCAGTCTTTTCTTTTGACTCGTGAAACCTCTCTCTAATACCAATTTGTTGGATAGACAGAGGAGACAAAACACAAATTCACACATAAAACACGAGCAACGTCTCTTCTATTGATCACACAAAAATGATGCTTACAATGAACCCGGTGATGGGTATTTAACCTTTTCCAACTAGCTACTTGCCTAAAATATCTTGACATGCAACCACATTCAATCACACACTCAAAGTCGTATATCACTTAAATTGACTTGACTCAACACTCAAACACTCAACCACCCAATCACTGAGTTAACTGAATCTCTATGTTTAGCCAACTCCCCATGCAGGAGTAATTATCTTATTTTAATAATATTATCACTGATAATGCTCAAGTTTTTAAATCTGCCATGTTTTTGAGCTTTTTCCATAAGTATAACACCATTGTGGGCCACTCCACTAGCTACTATCCACAGGATAATGGATTGGATGTATCATCAAATAAAACCTTGGTAAGTGTTAGCTCTGCTATTACTTTCAACCTTTTAAGGACAAATGTAGGCCTGATTGGGTTATTGATGATCAAAAAGGGTGTCACAGCGGTTGGTTGTCCTCCCTTCCTTCATTTCCATTTTATAATTCTATAGCCCCCACTACCTCCATTTCCTCCTCCTCCTTCATTTTTCTACGTTCCCATAGCTCCCGCTATCCCTGTTTCACATCAACATTTAGTGTTAAACCCGTGTTTCCTTAGCTCCCGGGTGCTAGGGTTTAAACATTTTAAAACCCTGATGACGTGACCGCGCATAATAACCCGCCCTTACCTCATCACTCTGCTTATAATCTTATTACTCCCGATAACTCTGTTTTCCTCTAAATTTCTTCACAAACTCATTTAACCCCGATAATCTGACCGAGCGCTTTTCGCAAGTCCTTTCACGTCACATCAGTTTAAAAAAGCACGTGCTTTCAACCCCGCCGTCTGATCCTCCATCTCATGATCCAACGATGTACGCTGCTCCCGCTCCCGCAAACTACACGTACGTTAGCCCGCAGGGAAAGCAGTTTCCCGCTGGACTTACCAGCCATGCGTAACAATTGTAGTGGATCGCGCCCCCGCATACGGATACCACCCACCTCTGATAAGTGGTGCGGGGAAACCGCTTACCGCTATCTTGTATGATCCCCGCGCATTATCTCTCGCATTGTTTGACCTCCCGATAACTGTTGGATCTGCCCGAACATGATCCGATGGCCCACATTTCTTCATTCACGTATCTCCCGATATCCCCTGCAAGATGATCCCCGCCATCTATTTGCGAGATCCGACGGTGCATATTCACTCCACCCCGCGTCTTCCCATCGCCTCCTGCCATGAGATCTTAGCTGTTTGCCAGCTCCATCCAATAGCTAGTATTCATTCCCAGGCCCTCATTCATTTTACATACGGTTTTCGTGTTTTTGGCCTGTCTTGTGCACCCGACGAAGGAAGGAGACCATGATCCAGCATTCTACACATTAAATCCGCAACAACTGCATTCAACCAGCAGCATGGCTAGGGAAGGAAAGTGCAACCTTGAGCAGTTATGCAACTTGTTCCATACGACATTCCACCAGTTCGTGAAGTACAACAGAGTACCAGAAAAGGTAATTTTGTTCATTTAAACAGTGAGATTGTATCAGAGACCCATATCAGATAGTTAATGTGGTTGGTGGTCCATGACCCCTCCACGCATAGGATAATAGATATTTTTGTAACCAACCTCCATATATACCTAGAAAGAAGATGTAATAGTGGTTGATGGTTGATGAATGTTATTTTGATGTAAAGTTCAACTTCTGGAGAATGTAACTACTGTGATACCTGCAGCGTCTGGTCTTCATTTTCAGCTAATGCAAGCTTCTTTTGTTGTTAATTTCTCACTTTCCACTTCTTGTTTGTTCCAGGCTGTGCTTGTTATGCATTTATTCATCTGCACTTGATGTTTAGCATTAGAGGGGATGTCATCCCACCTCTATGTTAGGATCTAGTATGTATAATTGAATGTGTATGCAGGTTTCTATTATTTTAATGCCAGAGAGTTGTCATCCTATCTGTGCATTAGAGAATAGATTTACAGACCTTTTAGCTGGTTGCAGCTAGCCATCACAGGGTCCTGTGCATCTGCTGGTGTGGTCAATATTCTCCATCTTCACCTACTCCTCAAACTGTGAGCAATTGGTGGTCTAAAGCCTTGTAGTCTAGGGGTGTTGACCCATTTCTGGGGTTAAGCATAGTAGAAGTGGTTATCTGGCTTAAATATGCATCGTTCCTTCCTTTCATCCACCATTTTCCAACATTCCTGTTGAGTTTGTAATGTTCCCGAGCATCTCTGATATACAACCTAGGAGAGTTTCTTGGGGTGATAACATTAATTGGCGTCGTTGTTGGGGAAAGGAGATTGAAGCTCAGCTTCCCTGGGAGAACGACACAGTTCCAGATTTTGATGATAGACAAGGTCTGGGCACTTTTCTAGTTGTAATCATCTATCTGGTGACTCCATTAGAGGAAGAACAACCTTTGGCGACTCCACATTGAGGTTCTGGCTCAGTTTGTGAGACATACTCGAAGAAATCTTCAAAAATCACCAGCTGAATCAGTGCCTGACCCTGAGAAGATTGTCAAATCAAAGAAAGCATCACAGAAAGGGCATCAGGATCCGGTAAGCCTAACAAATCTCATGCATCTCTGAAAGATAAAGTTATAGTTGAAGATATACAGGTTGTAGATTTAGAGCCCAACATTGTTAATAAGGAAATTCCTTCAGAGATTAATACAGCCCCTTGTCCATCTAGTTCCCCTTTGAATCTCAGTCCAAAAAAAACTTCCCATTCAGTCCATAACATCCCTTTGTCTCTTTCATCCATTTCATTGTTTCATATTGCTCAATCTTCTAGTGTTCTTCCAGATATCTCAATCATGGCAGGCCAGCAAGCACCTACGAAGATAGAAAGAATTATAGCTGCTAGATATGGACCCTTGGTCTTTCCTATTCCTTTGGATCCCATGCCTATGGGAGAGTATCAGAAATATATGCCTAAGTTCACTGGCACAGAGGGAGTAACAACAGAAGAACACCTTGAGGCCTTTTACAGTTATGCTAATAACTTAGATATAAGTGAAAATGATGTATGGATGAGAGTTGTTGTCCAGAGCCTTGATGGAGAGGCCAGGAAGTGGTTCAGAGAATTACACTAGAGATTTATAATAGATATTGAAGCATTAGATGATGCATTTTTGAAGCATTGAGGAGATAAAAAAGACTTGTTGTATTATCATACTGAGTTTGGTAACCTGAAGAGGGAAAATGGGGAATCATTGCCTGATTTTAATAAAAGATTCAATCGCATGTATAGTAAGATACCAGCTGAGGTAAAGCCTACCCCCACCTTTTCCAAACTCATTTATTCCAATGCTTTTGACTCTGATTTCTGCCTGCTATTAAGAGAAAGAAGATGTGCCACTCTAGCTGACAAGCAGGATGCAGCACTAGAAGTAGAGTCTAACATTATGGCTACAGAAGAGCTCAAAGGTCAAGCTGACAGAAGGAGGTAGAGAGGTCAGGCTTCTACCTCCTCTACATCATCTTCAGAGCCTAAATTAGATAAAATGACTAAGATGATAGAGTCATTGGCTGCTGAAATTTCTAAGCTAAAGGTTGAGCAAAATTCAGGAAAAACAAGGCAGCATAACACATTTTCTCCAAGAAATCCTAATCCATTCAAAAGAGAAAATGAACATTTACAAATAATTCAGAGGGGTGAAGAATCAAAGGAAGATCAGAAAGTTAAAGCTCCATTCCAAAATGTAGTCATGGAGGAGGAAAAATTTGAAGATGAGGATGAAATTCACTGCATGGAAGATAAAGGCAGCGCTGCATTTTTGACATTGGCTGCCTATGAAGAATCTTTGTTGCAGGAAGAAGACAGTCAAGAATGGGATAGAGAAGTTGTCCTACAAGCTGGTAAGCAGCGAAGATACAATCTAAGGTCAAATCCAAAAAATGTCAAGGAGAATCCTGCCTAAAGAGTTGTTGTCTAAATAGAGTCACAAAATATCAGACAGAGAAGACCAACAGTTGACCCAGTTATCCTCAAAGCTCCAGTTCAAGAGGTAAAAGGTTCTGATAAGTTATCTTATTCTTTTAGCTTTGAGTCAGAAGTTCAGAAATTGAAAATATCTGTGCCCGTGATAGAATTGGTGAAGAGTGAAGTATTTAGAAAGCCTATCCTTGAGGCCCTTGAGCTGGAAATCACACAAACCTCCACCGACTCTATCAATTTGCAAGATGAAAAGCCTACCCTTGTGCTTAACCTTATGATTGAACCTGTTGATAATAATTCTCCATCTTTTTATGTCTACTTGACCATTCATGACAAAATCCTCCGCAATTGCCTGCTAGACACTGGGGCCAGCCACAATTTGATGCCTAAAGCTGTCATGGAAGAGTTAGGCCTTGATATCACTAGACCCTATCATGATTTATTCTCTTTTGATTCAAGGAAAGTGAAATGCCTAGGATTAATCAAAGACCTGGCCATTACCTTAACTCAGCTACCCATGAAGAGTATAATGATGAATATTGTGGTAGCAGATGTCCCTCCTAAGTTCGGTATGCTTTTGTCCAGAGGATGGATTAAGAGACTAGGTGGGACATTACAGAATGATCTATCTTATGCCACTGTCCCAGTTTTTGGAGGAGAAAGCAGGAGATTGTACAGAGAAGCACAACTGGCATACATCATCAGTGATGAGAAGAATCCTACTAATCATCCCATATATGCAGTGGACACTGATTTTGGAGTATGTATCCTCCAAATAGAAGAATCTCAGAAGGCCTCAATGTAGATCAGGAAACCAACAAATCAGGCCGAGAAAGAGCAAGGAAGTCAGGTTTGGGAGATGTTATTTGATGGAGCATGTTCCAAGGAGACTGCAGGAGCAGGGGTGGTGTTGATATCTCCAAAGCAAAAGAGCACACATGTTATGAAACCAGCTCTAAAAAAGATAGAAAAGATAGATCAATGCCTTAGAATTCAACCTCTTCGAGGGGGAAACCTCCTTTACATTACATAAATGAACAATTCTTGGATGATTCAAATGACAAAACCTCCTTTCTATATATAGGAGTCTAAGGAGTCACAATATAATCCATCCGACCTAACAATAATAATATAAAGCCACAAAAATAACAATAGAGGAATTCTATGGGGCACAGTAATAACAATATGGGGGCAATAGGGGCACAACAATATTAATAAGGGGTATAACTACAATAGTAATGGGGTAATCACTAGTATTATAGGGACCCAACATGCCCCTCTCCTTCAAAAAAGTGTTGTCCTCAACGCTTGAGTAGTTCTGGATACTTCTGCATAAAATTCTCATCCTCCCATGTGGAATCTTCAGCGGATAAGTTCTTCCACTTGATAAGATACTCTGAAATTGATCGATTTCGTAGCTGTCGAGTTCTTGTTTTTGTGACTGCTTCCGGTTCCAATATAATTTTTCCTTCCTCGTCAAGTTCTGGCAATATTGTTTGAACTGGGAGCTTGTCGCCTATAACCTTCTTTAAACATGAAACATGGAAAACTGGGTGCAATCGAGAAGCTGCAGGAAGCTCCAATTTGTATGCCATAGTACCAATCTTTTGCAACACCTTGTACGGACCATAATACTTTGGTGATAATTTATTATCCTTCTTAGCTTGCTTGAGGGACATTTGCTTATATGGTTGTAGCCGTAGGAATACCCAATCACCTACATCAAAACTTCTTTCACTGCGATGTTGATCTGCCTGTTGTTTCATTCTATTTTGTGCCAACACGAGGTTATCCTTTAAGAGTTGGAGGACTTGTTGTTGATGTTCGATGTGATGTTCCACTGCCTGAACCTTAGAATTTTCTCTTAAATATGATGTGATGGATGGTGGTTGATACCCATAAAGTGCCATAAATGGGGTCATTTTTGTTGCTGTATGGAAGGAAGTGTTATACCACCATTCAGCCAGAGGCAACCATTTGACCCATTGTGTCTGTTTATCAGATACAAAGCAACGAAGATATCCTTCCAAACATTTGTTTACTATCTCAGTTTGCCCATCAGATTGAGGATGATAAGATGAGCTATGAGCTAACTGAGTACCAAGACAAGAAAATAATTCTGTCCAAAAATTTCCAGTGAAAATGGGATCTCTGTCACTTACAATAATCTTTGGGTTTCCATGTAGCTTTTGAATTGTTTCCATAAATGCAGTAGAAACTGTACTGGCTTTAAATGGATGTGATAATGCACAAAAGTGTGCATACTTGGTAAGTCTGTCAACTACCACCATGATGACACTCTTTCCCTCAGACTTGGGTAAACCTGTGATAAAATCCATTGAAACCTCCTCCCAACGTTGGCTTGGAATGGATAAAGGTTGTAATAGACCCGGTGTCTTAATTGTTTCAACTTTATTTTGTTGGCAAACCAAACATTCTGCCACAAACTTTTGAATATCTGATTTAAGGCCATCCCAAAAAAATTCCTTCTTAACCCTGTGGTAAGTTTTTAAAAATCCTGAGTGCCCTCCTAAGGGAGAAGTGTGCAATTCCATAAGAATCTTTTGTTTTAGCTGGGAATTCTTACAGAGGTATAAGCGATCTTTGTACCATAACGAATCATTTTTCCAGCTAAATGTATCAAACGTACTGGAATCTTGTTGTAACTTTCGAATAAGTGCCCACACTTCTTCGTCATTCTTCCATTCCTCCCTTGCTTCGTTTATCCAATCTGGTTGGATAATAGAAATGGCGCACAACAATGCTTCCACATCCTCATCCTTTCTTGAGAGTGCATCTGCCACCACATTTTGCTTCCCTTTTTGTAGATGATTTCAAAGTCATAACCCAACATCTTTGTGACCCACTTTTGTTGCTCTTCAGAGGATAATCTTTGTTCTAAAAAGTATTTAAGGCTATCATGATCCGTTTTTACCTTGAAGTGTCTTCCCATTAGGTAGGGTCGCCATTTCTTAAGTGCATGGAGTATTGCCAACATTTCCTTCTCATAAATAGCTTTGCTTAAAAACTTTCCCTTGATTGGACGACTTTCAAAAGCAATGGGTCTTTCATCTTGCATTAGAACAGCACCAATTCCATTTCCTGAAGCATCACATTCCACAATAAAGGTTTTTGTGAAGTCCGTGTAGCTAAGACCGGTGCTTGGCACATTGCCTCTTTAAGATGTTCAAAGGCCTTTGTTGCTTCCGGAGTCCATGAAAATGCATCTTTCTTCAATAATGTTGTTAGAGGTGCTGCTATTCTCCCATAATTCTTAACAAACTTGCGATAATACCCTGTCAACCCGAGAAATCCTCGCAGATGCTTTATGGATGTGGGGATTTTCCATTCCTTAATGGCTTTAATTTTGCTAGGGTCTACCTTAACTCCATGAGATACAATATGACCCAATATTCCACCTCCTGGACTCCAAAGAAACATTTGGATCTTTTTGCATATAATTGTTTCTCCTCCAATAGTTGTAGCACCCTGTCAACATGTTCAACATGATCCTTCCAAGACTTGTTGTAGATTAGTATATCATCAAAAAATACTAACACAAATTTTCTAAGGAATGGTTTGAAAATTGAATTCATCAAACCTTGAAATGTTGAAGGTGCATTGGTAAGGCCAAAAGGCATGACCAAAAATTCATAATGACCCTCATGAGTTCTAAATGTTGTTTTGGAATGTCTTCAGTCTTCATTCTGATTTGATGATATCCTGAACGAAGATCCAACTTGGTGAAGTAAATTGATCCATGCAATTCATCCAGTAATTCATCAATGACAGGAATGGGGAACTTATCTTTAATAGTGAGCTTGTTGAGCTCCCTATAATCCGGACACATGCGCCATGATCCATCCTTCTTGTGCACCAATACTACTGGAGCAGAGAAAGAACTTTGACTCGGTTGAATTATACCAGCCTCTAGCATTTCTGCAACCATACGTTCAATTTCACTCTTTTGGACATAGGGATATCTGTACGGCCTGATGTTTGGAGGAACACTTCCTGGAATCAGATGAATAGCATGATCATGATCACGCATAGGTGGGAGACCTTTGGGAGTCTCAAATACCTTGGAATGATTGTCCAGGACTTTTTGGAGATCTGGAGAAATAGATGATTCCGATGTGGAAACATCTAGCGAACATAATTGTGCAATTACACCTCTTTGCTCCTTTTTTAGAAGCTTTGTCATACCATTAGAGCTGATTATCTTTCCTGGTTTCCCTGCAATACCCCTTAATTCAACTTCCTTTCCTTCCGTAGAAAATTTATGAAAAGTTCTTGAAAATTAAAAGCTATTGTACCCAAGGATTGTAGCCATTGGACTCCTAGTACAACATCAGCACCTCCCATTGGAATGGAAAGCATTGGGCTAGTCAATACATATTCTCCCATGGATAGCTTGATATTATGGCACTTTCCAGAGCAATTTATTGTTCCTCCATTTGCAATCATCACTTGACACTCTGGTGCTGGATATAGGAAGCAATTCAATTCTTTTGCTACCTTACAATGAATAAAATTGTGGGTGCTTCCTGAATCAATCAACACTATTACCTTTTTCTTCTTGATTTGTCCTTCTATCTTGATGGTTTGAGGAGTGGTAATTCCCGCCAATGCATTACAAGATATGGTCGGATTTATTTGTTCTTCATCTAGGCTTTGTTCCTGGAGTATATCCTCTTCTTTTGACCTTTCTTGCTCCTTTTCTTCTTCCTCTTCACAATCTATGTAGAATAATTTCTTCTCAGCACACTTATGACCTTTAGTGTATTTGCTATCACAACTGTAACAAAGCCCTTTTGCTCTTTTTTCTTCCAATTGTTGTGGTGTCAACCTTATAGGTTGTGGAAGACTAGGGGCAACAACACTTCCGTCTTTATAGTTGTGAGTGGTATGCTTCCTGGTTGCCATAATTTTGCTTTCCATTTTTCTTGCTAACCTGAATGCCTTCTCTAATGAATCAGGTTCCCAAAGGCGAACATCATGTTGGATATTATCCTTTAAAGACCCTATGAACACATCAATCCTATGCTCCTCTGGAATATCTTTTACCCTTATGTTCAATTTTTGGAACTCCTCAATGTGCTCCATTATTGAACCCTTTTGTTTGAGACTTATCAATTGGCTAAAAAAAGTGTTGCTTTTGTATCCTCATAATGTGCTATCAATTCTTCCGTAAAAATTGCCCAAGTGATAAATTGTTTACGAGAGAAAAGCCATTGATACCATACAAACTGATTTGGTTCCAAATATAAAGTTTCCATACGTACCTTTTGTGTGTTTTGCACATTATTGAGATCGAAGAATTGCTCCATCTGTAATATCCATGTGGCGGGATCCTTGCCATCAAACTTCCTCATATCGATTTTTGGAATATGGTGAGTCTTTGATCCAACATTAGAGTCTATGGAATCATGATTAACATTTCTTTTGTTCTCATCATGAGTTTCCTTTAGTACCCTTTCACCCTTAGTGACCATTTCTTGTAGCAACTTATTCATATTTATCTTCAATTCGTCCATGTCTGTCTTCAGATCTATCTTTAAATTATCCATCTTAGCTTCTACGCCTTTCTTTAAACCATCCATCTTAGCTTCTACATCTTTCTTTAAACCATCCATCTTAGATTCTGTTCCTTTTTGTGCAAGTGACAATTGTTGCACTTGGTCTTGTAATTTTGATATATCATGTTGCATTTCTTCCTCTTCTTCATGAGTCATGCTAGAGCTTTCAGGTTGCCTACTAGGTGTTTGCATTTTCTTTCCTCGGGGCATCAATTACCAATAATAATGCTTTACTATGCCCTTTGAATTCCTTCAAACTAATTTTTCAAACCAATCTTATGCAAAAATTTTAGAAAACTACACACCCTTTTTTCACTTTGTAGGAGCTCGATATTGCCTCTGATGTATCTATGTACTTTCTGATCATCTAGTTCTGAATTTGTGATTTGCAATAGCCCTTTGTGTCCTCTTTCCAATGCTACAAGTCTGACCCAAATTGGATTCTCCAAGGAAGAGTTATGCGAAATCTCCCACAGTGATTTGATTATAGACTAGTTCAGTGGAGCGAACTTGTATGACGTGTCACGAGTCACTGTTTTGACCTTTGGATCTGAAAAATGCATACAAGAAACTAAAGTCCATCCTCTTTTTGTACCTTCTTACAAAATTTCAATCCGATCCCTAGAGAGAAAGTTATGACGATTTTCCCCAGGTCACCTGTTTGGAATGTAATTCAGGAGTCTGCAAAAATACCAACTTCCTCAGATCATATCTCCGCAAATATAGCGCGAAAATCTCTAAAATTTGGACCCGAGGTTCAGCGCGATTTCTTCTCAAATGGGTTTTTTTTGCAACTTCTGAAACATTGCAGAAAAAAATCTATAGCGAAAATTCCACGAAGACCAGTTTGGAGCAGCGAAACCCTAGAATCCAAAGCTCTGATACCAAATGTTATGAAACCAACTCAAGAAAAGATAGAAAAGATAAATCAACGCCTTAGAATTCAGCCTCTTCATGGGGGAAACCTCCTTTACATTACATAAATGAAAAATTCTTGGATGATTCAAATGACAAAACCTCCTTTCTATATATAGGAGTCTAAGGAGTCACAATATAATCCAGGCAACCTAACAATAATAATATAAAGCCACAAAAATAACAATAGAGGAATTCTATGGGGCACAGTAATAACAATATGGGGGCAATAGGGGCACAACAATATTAATAAGGGGTATAACTACAATAGTAATGGGGTAATCACTAGTATTATAGGGACCCAACAACACAATTGTCTTTCAAGCTAGCTTTCCAAGTCACGAGCAATATAACAGAGTATGAGGCTTTGCTATTAGGCCTTAATGCAATAAAATACAAAGGAATCAACAACATAAAGGTGTTTGGAGATGCTAATTTGATCATTCAACAAGTAAATAAAACGTTTCAAGCAAAGCACCCAAGGATGAAAGCATAGAGAGATGAGGTATGGAGAATCAAAGATTCCTTTGAAAATTTCTGTATTTCACATATTCCTAGAGCCAAAAATCAGCTTGCTGATTCCCTTGCTTTGTCTGCTAGTCTTTTTATCCCTCCAATGCCTCCCAGACTAGTTTATGAAGTCCAAATGAGATATAGACCATCCTTGCCTGATAATGTCTAGCATTGGAAAGTTTTTGATGATGATGATGAAATAAGTAGGTTTCTCCAAGTCACTGATGAGTTTTCCGAAATGCAAATTAACCAAGAGAATGAAGCCTGGTTAAAAAGCCCCAAATCCCAGCTTAGAAATAAAATTGGCAAAGAAAGCATTGTCCAGCTTCCCAACAAACATATTCCTAAGGGTTTAATTCCTCTAGAAAGACTGTTTGAACAGAATGATGTGCCTTACAAAGCTGCCCAAAAAGAAGACCAATCTGCAGTCTGTAAGCATGATATAGGAAGTCCACTCATCTATCTATTGACCAAAGTTCTGAATACTGCAATTTAATGAAGCAATTTGCTGATGTGTTTTCCTGGGAGTATAGTGACCTGAAAACCTATGATAAAAAGATTATTCAGCATAAAATCCCTCTAGAGAAAGACACCATACCTTTCAAACAGAAGCTGAGACCAATAAATCCTATGGTTCTTCCCCTGATTGAAAAAGAAATTAAAAAATTGTTGGCTACCAAAATTATAATTCCTCTTAGATATTCCAAATGGGTAGCCAACCTAGTAGTGGTGAGGAAGAAAAGTGCAGAAATCAGATTGTGTGTTGATTTCAAAAACTTGAACAAGTGCTCAAAGAAAGACAATTATCCCCTACCGAAGATGGAGCATTTGCTGCAGAAGGTCTTAGGAGCCAAAGTGATGTCTTTCCTGGATGGATTTTCAGGGTTTAATCAGATTGTTGTACAACCAGATGATCAAGAGAAGACTGCATTTACCACTCCTTGGGGCACTTTTATGTATGCCAAGATGCCTTTTGGATTGATGAATGCTGGAGCAACCTTTCAGAGAGCTATGGATATAACATTTGTAGGAGAGAAGGATAAATTTGTCCTTATCTACCTTGATGACATAACAGTATACTCCAGCAGCCATCAAAATCATTTGCAACATTTGAAAAAAGTGTTTCTGAAGTGCAGAAGGTTTGGGATTTCAGTCAATCCTAAAAAATCACAATTTTCTTTAAAAGAAGGCAAGCTATTGGGACATGTTGTTTCTATTGCAGGTGTCCGGATTGACCCAGAAAGAGTAAAAGCAATACAGACTTTGTCTGTCCCAAGATCAAAGAAGGATATTCAGTCCTTTCTGGGCAAAATTAATTTTGTAAGGAGGTTTATACCAAATTTTGCAGAACTGGTGAAGCATGTTACCTCCATGTTGAAGAAAAGGTCAGAGGTCAGATGGACTGATGCAACAAGAGGATCTTTTGAGTCCATTAAAAAGGCTATTATGTAGGCCCCCACTTTAATAAGTCCAAACTACAGCAAGGAGTTCCATGTATTCTCATTTTCCTTTGAAGACACTATTGCGGCAGTTTTATTACAGGCGGATGAAGAAGGTTTAGAGCATCCCGTGGCATTTTTCAACAAAAACTTGAGGGATGCTGAGCTGAGGTATGACATTATTGAAAAACAAGCATATGCTCTAATCAAATCCTTGAAAACTTTCAGAATTTATATCTTGCATTCCAAGATAATTGCATATGTACCCTCTGCTGCAATAAAAGATGTCTTAACACAACTTGATGCTAATGGAAGAAGGGCTAAATGGATTGCAAAGCTGATTGAATTTAATAGAGAATTGAAGCCCACCAAACTTGTTAGAGGTCAAGGTCTTGCCAAGTTGTTGGCTAAAGAAAATTGCAGATCATTGGATATTGATTTCATGTGCACAATTGCAGAAAGTGGTCAGGCAGATGAAGAAGAGGAAGCAGCTGAACCAGAGAGAAAATAGTTAGTGGCTGAAAATCTAGCTTCATGTAATTGGTATTCTGCAATAATTAATTTCTTGCTGAAGCTAGAAATCCCTTCAGGATTTACTCAAAGTTAAGCTAGGACTATAAAGCTTAGGGCAGCTAAATATTGTATCTATGAAAATTTTCTTTATTGGAGGGATCCATCTGGAATGCTTTTAAGGTGTCTGGACAAAGAACAGTCAATAGGAGTTATGCAGCAGTTTCACTCCAGCATGTGTGGAGGGCACCATTATTGGAAGACTACAGCTCATAAAATTCTTAGAGCTGGGTACTATTGGCCCTCCTTATTTTCTGATATATTTTCATTTCTTAAATCTTGTGACAGGTGCCAAAGATTTGAAGGAAAGCAAAAGTTGAAGTCCATTCCCTTAAAACCAATACAGGCAAAAGGACTCTTTCAGTAGTGGGGCTTGGATTTCATTGGAGAAATCAATCCACATTCCAGTGGCCAGCACAGATGGATATTAATAGCCACTGATTATTTCACTAAGTGGATTGAAGCAATCCCTACCAGGAACACTGATCATAATATGGTCAAGAAGTTTTTAATTGAAAATATCTTTACCAGGTTTGGTTGTCCACATAAATTAGTCACAGACAATGCGGTAGCCTTCAGGGCAAAAGAATTGGTGGATATGTGTGATTCAATGGGTATTAAACTGGTTCATTCCACCTCATATTATCCTCAAGGAAATGGTCTGGCAGAATCCTCTAATAAAATCCCAATAAGGATAATTAAGAAGCTGTTAGAGGACAATAAAAAGAATTGGGATTCTAAGCTCAAGTATGCACTGTTGGCTGATAGAGTGACCATTAAGAAATCTACAGGGAATTCTCCTTTCAAGCTGGTATATGGTGCTGAAGCTGTATTCCCAATTCAGTTGACTCTCCTTGTGGCAAAATTCCTTCAAGAAGAGCAGAATGAGGAAGAAGAAATGGAAAAGAGGATCACTGATTTAGCAGAGGTACATCAGATCAGAGAATAGCTGGTTGAAAAGGCTGCAACACATCAGAAAAAGATCAAGGAAGTTTTTGACAAGAAGGCAAAGACAGATAATTTTCAGATTGGTGACTTGGTTTGAAGTGGGATGCATTGAAAGAAAAGAAAGGAAATCATGGGAAGTTTGATGCTTTGTGGATAGGCCCTTTCATTATTTCATAGATTCAGGGGAACAACACCTTCATAATGAAAAGTATGGGAGGAGAAGCAGTTTTTGATGGCCCACTTAATGGGTGTTTTCTGAAAAATTATGTTGTTTAAGGTCTTTGGCCTTAAAGATTGTAAATATTTTGTTTTTATCAGCTTTTGTAGGCAAAATAGACTCCATGCCCAATGTAACACTAGGAATTTTGGCTAATTTGTTTTCAACTGGAAAGGCAATGGTCTGCAAGTTCTTGAGACCTCACGAGGAGGATCTCATCCCCAGAAGGAACCAGTGTTAGCTCTGCTATTACTTTCAACATTTTAAGGACAAATGCAGGCCTGATTGGGTTATTGATGATCAAAAGGGGGTCACAGTAGCTGGTTTTCCTTCCTTCCTTCATTTCTCTTTTATAATTCTATAGCCCCCGCTACCTTTGTTTCCTCCTCCTCCTTCATTTTTCTACGTTCCCATAGCTCCCGCTATCCCTGTTTCACATCAGCATTTAGTGTTAAACCCATGTTTCCTTAGCAACGGGGTGCTGGGGTTTAAACGTTTTAAAACCCTGATGACGTGACCGCGCACAATAACCTACCCTTAGCTTATCACTTCGCTTATAATATTATTACTCCCGATAACTCTGTTTTCCTCTAAATTTCTTCACAAACTCATTTAACCCCGATAATCCAACCGAGCGCCTTTCGCAAGTCTTTTCACGTCACATCAGTTTAAAAAAGCATGTGCTTTCAACCTCATCGTTCGATCCTCCATCTCGTGATCCAACGATGTATGCTGCTCCTGCTCCCGCAAACTACACGTACGTTAGCCCGTGGGGAAAGCGGTTTCTCGTTGAACTTACCAGCCACGCGTCAAAATTTTAATGGATCGTGCCCCCGCATACAAATACCACCTGCCTCCAATAAGTGGTGCGGGGAAACCGCTTACCGTTGTCCTGTATGATCCCCGCGCATTATCTCCCATGTTGTTTGACCTCCTGATAGCCGTCGGATCTGCGCGACCATGATCCAACGGCCCACGTTTCTTCATTCACGTATCTCTTGATATCCCCTGCAACTTGATCCCCACCGTCTATTTGTGAGATCCGACAGTGCATATTCACTCCGTCCTGCGTCTTCCCATCGCCTCTCGCCATGAGATCTCAGTCGTTCGCCAGCTCCATCCAACTGCTAGTATTCATTCCCAGGCCCTCATACATTTTCCATACGGCTTTCATGTTTTTGGTATGTCTCGTGCACCCAAAGGAGGAAGGAGGCCATGATGCAGCACTCTGCACATTAAATCCACAACAACTGCATTCAACCAGTAGCACGGCCAGGGAAGGAAAGTGCAGCCTCGAGCAGTAAACGCCTTCAGCAGTTATGGAACTTGTTCCATACGGCATTCCACCGATTCGTGAAGTACAACAGAGTACCAGAAAGGGTCATTTTGTTCATTTAAATAGTCATATTGTATCAGAGACCCATATCAGACAGTTAATGTGGTTGGTGGTCCATTATGAGCCCTCCACGCATAGGATAGCAGATATTTTTGTAACCAACCTCCATATATACCCAGAAAGAAGATGTAATAGGGGTTGATGGTTGATGAATGTTATTTTGATGTAAAGTTCAACTTCTGGAGACTGTATCTACTGTGATACCTGTAGTGTCTGGTCTTCATTTTCAACTAATGCAAGCTTCTTTTGTTGTTAATTGCTCACTTTCCACTTCTTCTTTATTCTAGGTTGTGCCTGTTATGCATTTTCATGTGCGCTTGATGTTTAGCATTAGAGGGGCTGTCATTCCACCTCTGTGTTAGGATCTAGTATGTATCATTGAATGTGTATGCAGGTTTCTGCTATTTTAATGCCAAAGAGCTGTCATCCTGTCTATGCATTAGAGAATAGATTTATAGACCTTTTAGCTGGTTGCATCTGGCCATCACAGGGTCTTGTGCATCTGCTTGTGTGGTCAGTATTCTCCATATTCACCTATTCCTCAAACTGTGAGTAATTGTGGTCTAAATCCTTGTAGTCTGGGGGTGTTCACCCATGTCTGGGGTTAGCATAGTAGAAGTGGTTATCTGGCTTGAATATGCATCGTTCCTTCCATTCATCCACCATTTTCCAACATTCCTGTTGAGTTTGTAATGTTCCCAAGCATCTCTGATATACAACCTAGGAGAGTTTCTTGGGGTGATAATAGTAAGGATTCTTAAGAAGAAAATATCGGAAAATCAGAAAAATTGGGACTCACAACTAATGTTTTCTTTATGGGCCAATAGAGTTACTACCTAGAGGTCAACTGGGAAAGCTACAATTTTCCCATACAACTAGCAATGCCAGTGGCCAAAATTATACAGGATGTTGATGAAGAGCCAAATTATCTAACAAGGAGGAACAATCAGGTGGTAGAACTTCAAGAAACCACGGGGGAGGTGACCCAAAATCTGGTTCAATATTAGGAAAAGATGAAGGCTTTGTTTGATAGAAAGGAAAAAGATAGAACCTTATAGCTAGGGGATTTGATGCTCAAGTGGGATGTTAGATAAGAAGATAAAGGAAAACATGGAAATTCGATACCTTATGGTTTTGACCTTTCAATATTGTTGACGCAAAGGGCAACAACACTTTCTTGCTTGAAAAATTTGATGGTGAAGTGCTTGAGTTGCCTTTGAATGGGTAGTTTCTCAAGCTTTACTTCCAACATTAAAGAGGTCTATTTTCACCCACTATACATACCAGTGAACCATTGTATATACCATTAATTCTTTAAGTTCTTAATGTTTCTTTTTTCTCTCCTTTCATATACTTGAATAAAATGAATCCATGCCCAATGGATGAAAAGGCACTAATCTACAAGTTCTCATTGCATTGCTTGCAAAACATTGTCCCCAATTGGAGCTGATGTTTCCACCTACTACACCTTTTTGCGATTGCGTCAAATGATGTCAAATGGTGGCTAAAAAGGAGAGCTGAAGTGGAAAAAGGCCAAAGAGGAGAGAAAATATAAGGGGCCAAAATCACGAGGAGTAAGCCAAAATAAAAAGCCTAAGTCTCAAAGCTAAAAGGAAAGTCAAAATCCAAAGGGAGGCCAAAATTTCAAAGGCCGAAATCTAAAGAGGAGTGTCGAAATTTGGGACCCGATCACATAGGAACTGTTTTAAATTCCTTTTTGAAAAAGTTCTGATAAGAGGGGCTTTGATATTTTATGGCACTGTGTCATGGAAAACCAAGGAGACCAAGGGCACATAACTGGGTGGAACACCTAAGTGCTAAGATGAGATTTTAGAGGATGGTGGCATTGGAACTTTGCTTTAATTCTTAATTGAAAAGCTTTTGATGAGAGGAGCTTTGATATCATGAGGTAGATGGTCACAAAGACTCAAAATAATCGAGGGCGTAGAGAAGGCAGAGCATCTAAGTGCCAAGAAGGAATATCAGAGGTTGAAGGCAACATAAGTCTTTTTAATTCTCTTTTTGAAAAACTTCTGATGAAGAGGGAAACTGATACGGGCTGGTGCTTAAATACAAAGGAAGCCAATGCTAAACCAAGGACCCTAAGGACCCTTTCTCTCTCCTCAAAACTGGACACATGACAACAAATAGTTGGTTCTGAAAAGCTAACAGGGAATATTACATTAGCATGACGTGGCCAGACAAGGACACATGGTAGGTGATTTTGGAATTTTGGAGGGACTAAAGAGATAAATTTCGATGACATGTGTCACCACTCAGGAGGCACGATGTGGAGATGATGACACCAACATGATGTCATTTCAGAGATTCGTATTTCGGAGGTGAGAGAAATCAAAACTATTTTATAATTAGCTTTTTAAAATGCTCCAATGAAGATGGCTTCAATATTATATGTCACTTGGTCATGGGAACTCTAGAGAACCAAGAGCACAGAGTCAAGGTTGAGCACCAAGAGTTATGATCTCATCAGAAGTGGGAGTTTTCATAACTCAAATGTTAATTCTTAATTTGAAATTTGATGAAGAGGGCTTCTGATGTAGACTACCACATGGTCATGAGACATCCATAGAACCCATATCTAAGGAGAGATTTAGCACATAAGTGCTATGGGCCATATCGGGGATGAAAATAGTGTAACTCCTATGTAAATTCTAATTTGAAAAATTTCTGATGGTGAAGGGGATCTGATATGTGGTGGCACTTGGTCATGACAATCCAAAAAACTAAGGGTGAAGCAAGAATTACAAAGGGAGACATGCCCCTGACAAGGTCCCGCGAGATAAATCGGAAGAGGGCCAATGGAAGAATAGCTTGAAGGTATCAGAATTTTATGGTTTTGGAATGTTATTTCAGATGAAGTTACACAGATAGAAGGCTCCAATATTGCAGTTCCTATGCATTAAGCCTTTGGTCAGAGGTAGTGGTCCCATGGTTGATAAACAATAAAGGATCTTAAGCAAGAGGATCCAAGGGTGATCAAAGATCTGTGTTTTCATAACGATATTTTATAAGAGTTATGAGACGTATTGGGTTTTGATAGTATAGCCTAGAGTGTATGCAGGTGGATGGGTCGACAACAATGTCACAACACATCTTCAACACCACCACACCTGATCATGGCCAGTTCCAAGAGGGGAGATTAAAGAATTAGAGTGAGAAAGTGATAGGCATATTGGCCAGTAACTACAAAGGAACATTGTGGCAGAGACGTGACCTAATTAGAGGTGATCACAGGAATTATCATGGAGATATTTTGCAATAGCCATCATTCAATTTTCCCATGTTTTGTCATTTTTTTATTTTTGTATTTTAAAGAAGGAATCAATTTTTTTTTAATCATTGGAATATGTGTACGCCGATACAGTTAGAAGATGAGAAAGTTGTAAAATTATAAGATATTTTGTAAATGTTGATTCAAAGCTCCCCTTCTTCCCATAAATAGGGGGAAAAACTCATTTAAAAGGTTCCAAAATCTTGCTCCCAGAGGTTTGAAATCTATCTTTGTAGGTATTCTGAGTTTTGTATATAGAATGAGGTTCCAACTCTTGGTTCAACAGCTTATTCATGAGGTGCTAATGTGTATACAAATGTCAACTGTGTTGGACCTATGATATGGACTCCATTTTCAAATATTAATTAAGAAGATCTGGTGATTCCAAATGGATTAATGTGTAGTATGTGTTCCCCTTTGTTTTTCATTTCATGTATGTTTATCTTTCTCTGAAATTGTGTAAAGGAGTTATTGGTTTCACTCTCAAATTATGGATTTACTTATGTTATAGGGTAGCAACGATAGCTATGTAATTACATATTTAACAATGTTATATTATAGCCAATAGTATCTGTGAGATCACAGATTTACCAATGTTATTTTGTGACAAAATGTACCCATGAAAATATAGAGCTAGACACCTTAAATGCGCTCCACAATTTATGCACCTTCATTTCCTTATTCTTCCATAGTTATGCTGGGATTCGTTGCTTATGATTCTGTGTTATCCAACCCTCTGCATTGAATTCCTTTCCTTAGTTTCTCTCCCTCCAGTTTTTACTACAATGAAAATATTAAGCTGCATTTTACTGTGTGTTGGCCACCATATCAGGACATTTATCCTTGGTATAAGTGATGTCTTCCTATATATATATATATATATATATATATATATATATATATATATACATATATATATATATATATATATATATATATATATATATATATATATATATATATATATATATATATATATATATATATATATATATATATATATATATATATATATATATATATATATATATATATATCTGTGTGTGTTTGTGTGTGTGTGTTTAAGTCTACCTTCATGAAGGGTGGTTGAACCAAGTTCTGAATCAACCTAATTCCAATTATATTCAATATAGAGTGCAACACAAATCTCAACAAATTGTCAAAGCACTCCTCTAAGATGTCGTAGGCACTGACCCTTTCCTCAACCCGGGGGTTGTCTCTAGGAACTAAAATAGGTGTGTTGATCAAAATTAAGGAAATTTGTAATTGCGTGCATGATCCCTATAACTTCTTATCTGTGGTTAAAATGAATTTACGCTAGTGGCACATAGGTTTGAATCACAAAGTGAGATGCATGAGAGCTATACATTTTTATATTATGATTTTCTTATTTATAATTAAAAATAAAATTAGTTGAGACATTTTACTAAAATTTATTTGGATTATAAATAAATAAATAAATAAATAATATAGATAAGATGAAAAGATTTAATGTACACTAGAATAAAATGGATCATCATTTTCAGGCCCACTAGGCATAGAATAAAGGGTTCACTCCATAATGCGAATGTGAATTTTTCGAAACTCCATGGGCAAAAATCCATCCATGTTAAGGGTTGATGTGGCATAAGTTGCGCGCTATCCCTAGGTGATTTTGATAGCTTAGGTTCCCTTGGGTCGCGTTTCTCAAGCCAAAGGTTAAGGGTGTAGTCATCTCAAGACTCACAAAACTTAGCAAACAAAAAAAGGATCATTATTTTTTACCTTTTATTTTTCTTGGAACTAGATTGTGGGAATTCCCCCAAAGGTGGCTCCTCAACCATTTCTTATTGAAAATAGCACTTGAATTGTTATTTCTAATTTAAAGGTAGAAAATTGTGTTAAATTTATGCAAAAAAATATAGTGTAATTTAAACATTCTGCACTTTTGTTTTTAAGGAGTATTTGAGTATGTTGTTTGTTCAATTTCTTCCCAAAAGTTTTTAAAATGGTAGATCTGATTTTCTAAATATGTATAAGTGTAGTGCTTTGAATACATTTATGTATTGAAAAGTACATTTCAAGAAATGAAAATTAGGAAACTCACCTAGATTTGTATTACTGACTTCCTACCAAAAAAAAAAAGCAACAAAGTAAGAATTAGATTTTGTTCAAAATATTTCCCCACGTGAGTAATATAAATTAAATTTGATGTTTTTCTTGCTTTCTTTTTAGAGGAGTTACTCAATTTCTCACAATGTTAAATCATAAATCTATATCATAATTCCAAAACAATAAGAAATTAGAGAATATCCTTTTGAAATAATTATCAATCTCTATCCATAATATTGTTTTAAGAGGATTTAAGTGAAATATGTTAGATTACTTAATGATAAAGTAATTAAGATGGATGGAAAGGGAGTACAAGTAATTAGGATTGTAGGAAAGGGATCAAAAGTGATTATTAAGGTTACATTAAGCTACTCCAAGATACAATAAGTGTTCATTTTGGATGACCCATGAATAACTAAATAAAAGGATCAATTATCAAGCTAAGCATTTATAGATATGGTAAGAGGATATTCATTCATTATCTAATAAACTTTGGGTTCACAACAATAATTAAGGTGGACATTTCAACTCCACAACAATCATCCTTAATCAACTGTAGATTACGGTTAATTAAAATATTTAATGACAAATTCAATTGTTGACATTGTCATTGGGCCCTCCAATGATCCAAATATACATTGTGGTTGAATTATTTGATAACCCAAATCTACAATAGGGATAAAATCATATTTTGAAACTAAGATACCTTTAGATTTAAGGTGTTTAACATGTAATAAGTGTATATTTATATGAGGTCATTCTATATGTGGTATCTTTGATAGAGTTTTAAATATGAAAATGATGTTGGAATTTAATAATTTACAAATATTTGAACAAACATTTTGGTTGATGAGTATTGCCTATGTGCTTCCTCGAAAGATTTTCCAACATCACCATTGTAGATTCTTATGGCAGGGACATTGTCTTAATACTTAAATAACCTATAATTTTCACAATTTAATGATTCGAATTAAAATTGAAAGGGCAACATTCAACTGTGCAAAAGGAATATACAGAAATCCTAGAATTTTTTATTTTTATTTTTATTTTATGAATGATGTGCATCTTTTTGACATGTTTCTTATGATTTTTAAAATCATTTTGACAAAAAATGTCCATCTTTTTTTCATTTTTAACATGCCACTTTGAGATTAAAAAACACATTATTTTCAGTAAATTAGATTATTAATATTGGGATTCATCCCTCAAATTTATTTAGTTAAATTATTTTTAATAAATAAAATAAATTCAAGGTCACTATTGTAATATAAATATTTTTTTCTCAATCAAGCAAGGTTATAAGACATATTTATTATGAGAAATGAAGGACTAGCAAGTATGGCCACCATGTATAGTATAACAAATGTGTCAATTGATAGGGAGTTGTGAAATAGTATGCAAAGAATATTTTGTCTCAAAAATACATCTACTTACTCCTTGTAATTGACCTATATCTTTCATAGATGAAGCTATCATCCATAAGAATAGTTTTTCCTAGATCATTGCCAATTATGCATTAATCTTGAATAGTCTAAAATTACATGGGGAACCCTAGAAGTTTTATCCACACTAGGGTGCCTGACATGGTCACATCCCTAGCATAAAAAAATGGTTGCAAGGTTTGATAGAGAAGTAAGATCTGTACATAAACCAAACGTATTTTAATATAGAAACTATATCTTCTTCGTTGCAAAAGACAACCAATGCTTCTTCTTCCTACTTGGTGAACAAGCCTAAACTTGAACCTTGGGCTCTACTTTATCTATCTCATAAGGTAGCCCATCCCTACCCTCTTGCTAATAAAATTCAGTGCCAAAGTGGATCCTAAAAGGTCGAGGATTTGGTTGACTACAATATATTCCCCACAACTAAGAAAAAATCATTCCTTGACTTCTAATGAACTTAGATCATTTCTGCTTCCTTTGATTGACACCCTCACCCCACTGATCTCCCTCCAAATGAATCAAGTCAACCCTTAAACCAATGAAGTGAAAACCTACCTTAAAGGCCAAGCAAAGCACATGTTCTTCCTACACTTCTTCAATGTCACCTTCTATCATTAGGTATAGAAGGTTCAAGCATGCCGGAGGGTGTTTGTTTTCTTAAACATAAACTCTCAAATTCGTTGAAACACTTAGATACAATACACACATAGCCATGGCCTATTTATGACAACCCTTATAATTGTCCAAAACTTAAAAACATCTCACATCTAGCATTTGTACCATCAATCTTGTCGCTACTCATGTCATTTTATCAACTCAAAAATCCTTTATCTTTACCTATGTACAAAAATATACTTAACCACCTCAAAGATGATGTTATTACATTATTCGTGGACCATATTTAATATATCTTCTCCTATGGATTCACAAACCAATTAAAAAACTTCTCTCATCTTTAAGCAACATACCATTAAAACTTCTCTCATCTTTAAGCAACATACCATTAAATGAATATGGTTCAGTTACGCGTTCGAGCTTTAATAGTATGACATGACATTCCAGCGTAACATTTCAGAGCCTTCAGGTGTTGTGCAAATTAATATGATATGACATTACCACATAACCTTCCAAACCCAAAGCCTTCAGATTTTGTGTTTTCAGAGTCCAGACATAGGTACGCTCTAAAGTATTGGTAAAACAGATTACTAAAATTCGTAGCAAGTACTAATAATTATTGATGAGGTCGACTTAATTGGTATCGTTTCACTAGTCTGTCCTGACGGAGGCCGGTGATCCTCAGGCAGCCACGCACTAGTCCGGAACCATCTGGAAAGGCAAAAATGCAACTTGTACCACTGACACCTCCATTCCTGACAGGCACGTTAAAGCAGAAAATAAAAAGGACAGGTGTGACCATTTACCCTAATTCACCGTGCTTGGACCTGATCTGGCCTCGATATCCCCTGGAATGCGATCCTGGATGGCCATTGTGTGAAATCCTTTCTTTGCAGGTTTTTTCCATGGTCTCTATTGGGTTTCTCTTTCGTGGCAGTAACGAGATTGTTCATAGAAGTAAAATCCTGAGAAACTGAAATTAAATTTCATTACAGTTTTCTGCAACAAACTGAGGAGCCCTATGTCTCAGCAGGGTTTTAAGGATTCCTAGCTCTCTACGGATATATCCGGTAACAAAACTTGTTCATTGCCAGTCCTCGATAGAGTATTGTAATAATAGTCTTATATGTGTGAAGTATTCTCTGATTCAGTCCGGACAGTTTTATTCTAGAGTAGTTTTGGTTACATTTTCGTGGATAATATTTGGGTGACAATGAGAGAGAGTACGCCTGTGGAAATTCATGGACATTCATGTACAACATGGCCGTGAGTTCTCTCGTTGTCACCCAATTTTTTTTCATGACATCTCTTTCAATGAAATGTGAAGCTAAATTCGAGGATAATATATGTAGTCATTTTGAGCGATTTAAGTATGCAGGCTGAAGACTGGCTTTCAAGGAGACAAAATTCAAGGAGGAGCATAGTTATCTGCAGTCATCTTGATCGATTTCACTATACAGACTGATGACGAGCACTCTACTGGCGTCGAGAATGGCGTCGAGCGTGCTCCACTTACGGGGACTTTGCTGAAAACTGCGCGGTCTGACATTATTTTGGTAAGCTCTCATCCCACTTTATAATCTGCAATAAGAATTCTGTGGCCGAATAAAAACCCTCATTACTTGGTAAAACGCCCATTGAAAATCCTCATTTCTTGCTCGATTCTATTTTTAGAATATCGATTTTAGAAATAGGAAAGTAGCCTATGAATAGAAATAGGAAAGTAGCCTACGAATAAGATCTAGAAAGAATAGCAAAAACCTTGGACAATACAGAAATAAAAAGGATTCAAGATGTGATTCCTTCCATTTTGCTTTTGCACTGTTTGCGACATTTTCATGTTTTCATGGATGGATGCATAGCCCTTCTCTACTTTTGAATCATAAGATCTACTAATCTCCCTTCGAAAATATTCTCAATCGTATTCCGATTCTGATACATAGCTGAGAGCTCCATATCAATTGTGATAATATGCTTTTGCCATTACGTATTGGTTCTGAGGTACACCTGAAAGTTTGAAAGTTTGAAATGTTTTGGAGTTATTGAACAATGAAACCTTATGGTCAATAGAGGCTTGGTAGAATTGTTGTGCCAGCTGCTGCAGGTTGGTAAGTTTTGGTTGGGCAAAGTACAAAATAAGGAATACACTTCTGTTGATCAAATGATAGTAAAATTAAGTAAATATAAGAAGTGTTGTCTAAATATAGACAAACTAACTTGGATTTGGTGGACAAAATATCTTAACCACACACTAATATAGTAATATAGTAATATAGGACTAACTTGGATTGGATTTGGTGGACAAAATATCTCAACCACACACTAATATAGTAATTAGTAATATAGGACTACTATAGGACTACTAGTTAGAGGGAATCTCTCAACAACAAACTCTTAGATAATAGGAACAAACTCTAATTAAGACAACTCCAAATTATTATTTTAGCACTCCCCCTAAAAGGCTAGTTTTCTCACTCTCAATCAAAACAAAGTCTACATCCAAATTATTATTTTATCACTCCCCCTAAATGGCTAGTTTTCTCACTCTCAATCAAAACAAAGTCTACATCTATTACAATCTGGTGTTTACAAATACTATAGGATTACTAGTTACAGGGAATCTCTCAACCAACCAATTAACCATAAACAAACTCAAAGTCTACATCTATTACAATCTGGTGTTTACAAATACTATAGGACTACTAGTTACTGGGAATCTCTCAACCAACCAATTAACCATAAAAAAAACTCTTAGATAATAGGAACAAACTCTCATTGAGACAACTCTAAATTATTATTTTAGCACTCCTCCTAAATGGCTAGCTTTCTCAATCTCAATCAAAACAAAGTCTACATCTATTACAATCTGGTGTTTACAAATAAGATCATAGTGTTGAAGTCCATGTAAAGAAACAAGCATTCACCGAATTACATACCACTGCAATCATTAATATACTAGGATGTCCCTTCACTTACATGGCTTATTCAACATACATTTCTTTATACCCGTACCTCTCCCTCCATCATCATCATCTCATACCTAGGGTTTTCTCAGTTCACCCTCAACCATGCTTAGGGTCTTCTTAATTGACCCTCACTCAAGTGGTTTCTGGATGACCACAAACTTACAGTACAAAGTCGTTTATGGAGGCTATGATTGAGGGACAATTACAATCTCCATTCATAGAAATACCAACTTCTCCATCAACTCTATGATTCAAGGACAATTACAATCTCCATTCGTAGAAATACCAACTTCTCCATCAACTCAAACATCTGTAGACTTGCTTACAAACATATATGTGACACATGATCATGAGTCTGCCATTATTCAACACACCTTTACCTACATTTGTCCACCATCCAATCTCAGTCACTGCTTCAACCGCTCTTGTTACAATGCCTCCAAAATCATTGTCTTGAGTTATCTTACCTTGGGCTTTCTTCACAATGGACATTTCTCTTTTCTCTCTTGTACCTGATTACAATTGATTATTGATGTCCATATAAAAATAAATCCATCTACCAAGGTACATGGGTACCAACCATTGTTCTCTAGGAATCTTTTTCGTCTGGTTCATTAGTCATGTTAAACCCTCCCTTACATTTTGACTCTATTTCACTTATTTTTTCGTTTAATTGAAAACTGACTTTTTTTTATTACACACCAATCTTAGATACAAGTGCACTACACTTGCCACCCTTGTACCTGCCTAGTCATTAATTCCACAAAGCTACATGCCTATCTCAATAAGGCTTACAAAACACTGGGGGAAATCAACTTGGACTAATACCTTAGGGCTTACAAAACACTAGGGGAAATCAACTTGGACCAATACCTTAGGGTGTCAAATACAATCGTTCATGCACCCCTTAGAATACGTATACATCAAGTACAACAAGAATTGAACAACATTTTTATGTATTTTTACTTAATAATCATATGTAATGATCATTTGCCCAAACATATAAGCCCATTTACACTTCATCACACTGCATATCCTTCTACTGCTCCTTTACCTCCTCCTCTTCTGACATTGTTCACATCCTCACCATCATTGCCTTTGGCATCTTTAGTATTACTATCCAATAGTTGTGTTAGATCTCCATGTTCACATAGGTGTGATTTGTTTGAATCGCCAATTCTCACATCATCACTTCACTTTGTATTGAGTTGACTACACTTAATAAAATTATCTTCAATAACCCAAAACGCTTCGCCGGAACCAATCACTTAGAAAATTATAAACTTATTTTTACTATAAGCATTAAAGTTATGAAGTTACCGTGGAAAAATATTGTTGGATAAAGATCAGAGTGGCCCTAATACTTCATTGTCGTCACCGCACTTAAAAAAACCGGCCACATCCAAAAAAATCATAATAGATTCTTACCCTGATGTCACTGCATCGTATTTCTCTCTTTGTTACGCGGAATTCAACTCTGCTCCCAATGTTGACTCGCTGAGCCTATCCTCCTCTACTCATGTGACTAAATAGCTCGCAAGAGAAAATTTCACTGTAACCAAAGTCACACGTTACCGTCGAGAAAAATGTGTATTTGTGCGACGTAGCAGAGTCCAAGCGATGCTCGGAATTTATATTCAAGCAGCCATCAAAGGCAAAGCTCCGGCGGCCATTTATCACAGTGCAGATAGATCGTTATTTAACCAACAACAGCTGAAACACTATTATTCCGTCAGCAAACTCACACCACAGCCTCCTATCAAATCCTCAAACACGAAGGCCTCTGTCTCTTCAGAGAAATGCCAACCACGTTTTATACGCACTTTGCCAGACTCGAGCATCACATCCAATTGACTCAATTTTCAATACGCAGCATGACAGTTCTCTTTCCCTGGTAGTTTTTTCATAACATAGTGGACAAACTATTACACAGAAACACACTTAAAAAAAAACTACTCTACTTCCTTGATCCTAGGCTCTCCCGTGAGGGAGTCCAGCCTAGGCAAGTATCTGATACGAACAAAGAAAATGGAAGATGGGCGCAGCTTAATCGTGAGGCAATCGCTTACTCAAAGACACTGCACCCAACACACTTGTATTTATCAGGCTAACAAACCATTATATATAGGATTAGATTATAGTTACAGATTTCTGGAATATAGAAACTGCCGGCCAAACAACAAAATCGAATTAAGGAAAACAGTTCAACCAGCTTTCTAACCATGCATAACTAGTTCTAATTATTAGAAAATCTTGTACAGATTTCTCCACGAGTCTAACTTCTTCCTGAATAAAGTAAGACTTAGTTGGGAAGGTTAAGCTGGCTTGTTGCTTCTCTCAGTTGGAAAAGTATTATTACAAAAGGGGAAACTATGCTATGATAAACCAAGTAAGGTGTAGCTGGCTTGTTGCCTGTCTTAGTTGGAGAAGTATTATTAGAAAGGGGGGAAATTACTATGCTATGATAAACAAAGTAAGGTGTAGCTCGCATGTTGCTGGTCTTAGTTGGAAAAGTATTATTAGAAAAGGGAAATTTTACTATGCAACCTAATTTTGTTTATGCAATGTACTTTGATTATTTTTAGCTGAAAACATTCTTTATTACTTAAAAATTAAAGGAAAAGAAAGCTAAAAAAGTTTGATGCATTTTGTGAGAATCAACCAATAAAATTGATTTAAAAAAAAAATTAATCTCATTTACTGTAAATAAGAAAGATGTTCTAGGAAAAAATATTTTTTTTAATTTCATTTAGTGTAAATAAGAAAGATGTTCGAGGAAAAAATAGAGCCATGCAAAAAATTGTATATTAGTTAAAAAATAATATTCTATTTGAGAAAATAAAATATCAAAATTATAATGACTTTTATAAGTGTTTTGAAAATCAATTAAATTACAAAATTTAATAAAATAATTTAATTTCTTGAATTGAATTCTTGAGGATTGAGAGTATTATTCCAAATGATTAATGTTTTTTTTTTAATTATATATTTTACAAATTTATTTAAATAAATTATATATATATATATTTTATAGATTTATTTATTTTAAAATATTCTAAACTATTCCAAATGATTAATGTAAATCATTTAAAAAAATTATATATTTTGCAAATTTATTTATTTTAAACTATTCTAAATTATTCCAAATAATTAGTATTGAAGTTGTGAATATTACTCTTTATTTTTATAATACATATAATTTTTAAATTCATTAATTTTGAAAAAATTGTTCTGTAAATTAAAATTTTATTTAATTTGTTTTTTTTAACAAATAATTAAATAAAATGATATATATATATATATATAACACTTACCACAAACACTAACATGCACATAATAAAAAAATTGCATGTGTAACTATCTATTCTTACCATGGCACAATACCAATGGCACATTAGATTATCTTAAGGTTCAAAATTAAGGAGAGTGGTTAATGCGATTTCAAAGGAATATGAATGCCCTCTCCAGCGGATCTATGGAGTTGATGATCCTACCCTGTCACATGTTGACTTGGAAACATCGCCTGTACGCATGTTGAAACGATATTGTGCCATCTGGTCTGTAACATTAATTTGACAGTCTGGTTCTCTATCAAAGGACTAGGGCATTAATGCCGGAGGTCGCTCCATCGTGGGATCTCCAAAGGTTAATCCGATGGTCCAAGTGAGGGTTGATAACCCTAACCTCTTCTTTGCCTATCAACTTTGTTCCTTTCTCATTTGCGTTAGGTTGTTCTATGTGTGGGTTGCGCTTTGCAACCATGTCGAACTTGGCACTCGAGCTATGGTGATTATGTTAACAGTTTCAGTTCATGGCATATTTTCATGGTGGCATCGAATGTCCTCGTCTCGTCTTTACTGGGCAAATGCGTGGTAATTCCTTAACTCTTCTCTACTCATGCCCTGTAAATTTTATAGTCGTTCAGCCTTTTGGTGTTAATGGTTGCTGACGCTATCGATTGTAGGCATGCTATGGTTGTCGCCACTCCCTCCAGCTGGATTGGAAGCGCGTCAGGAGCATCTCCCTCCCGAGGTAAGGGTTCGGACTTGGATCTTGAACATTCAACCATTTGCGAGCTTGTTTGTAAGAAATCTTAATTACCACTTGGCATTTCAGGCCCTCGGCTCTTCCTCGACTGGAAAGGTTCTCCTTCAGGTAAGAGATGATGGCATAATACTTTTTCCCATTAGAATTTCTTACTTTCAAGGTTATGTTTTGGTAGCGAGTCTCTAAATTCTTGATGTGGCTTTATAGGTATGCTTTGTGACTAGCAGTCTTTCTAGAACGAACTATAAAGGCTTCCTAACAGAGTTCCCATCCTCCTTGTTCCAGGTTGGTGTCTTGAGTCCTTATCGCGATTGATCAGAATGGAAGAGTTTATCATTTTGTTCTTCGAAGAAGACAGTTAGGGTTTGCTCTTAAATTATTAAGGGTTTTGCTAGCCTTGAGCGAAGCTCAGCCAACCCTCATTGAATGTATCAATTGACGTTTACAATTCCTGCTATTGTAATTTACAGTTTAGTTTATTTATGATTAACTGAGTCTAGTTAATTACCGATTTACCATGCTTGTACTTTGTAATTATATAACAACTGCTCATTGAGAGTTTATGAAAATTTAGTTTTCTTTTTGGTTTAGAGGCAGTAAAGGCCTGAGATGTCATTTTGGAATTTTATTACATTGAGCCAGTCCAGTCTCGGTCCGTTCCTCAGGAATTCAATGGAGATTTGGTTCTCTCTCTCTCTCTCTCTCTCTCTCTCTCTCTCTATATATATATATATATATATATATATATATATATATATAGATATATATATTCAGAGTTCTTTCTCCTTTACTGCTCTGTCGATTTGAATTCATGTTTCAGAACTTCGTTGATATTTAACTGAGATCATGATTGTCTTTTAATTAGGAAATGAATTCTTTATGTACAAAATATATTTAATGATTTTATTATTAACATTAGAAAATTGTTGCTATGTTCATGGAATACCGCTGAAATTCAATTGCTGGTTTAGATGGTAAAGACTGAATACCTCACTAGCTAAAGGAATTAAATATATTTGTCACTTAGCTGTTGTTCTCTAGAAGTTTCTATATTTGTTCTTTTGGAGAGTCTCAAAATAAAAATGGTCTACAAGCAATTGTCAATATATATTCTCTGCATAAATATTTAAACAGTAAGGTACTATATATTCTATGATTCTAGGAATACCTAGTTCATGCATAAAGTAAAGTTACAGAATCATGTAATTTAGGAAACAGGTAATATCAACTATACCCTTAATCAAAATACCATAATTCTTGTTAAATGATAACATATATTTCCTTGTTTCCGTTCTCAGAGCATGCTTAAACATTTAACTTATAATAATGCTTTCTGGTAAATAAGTACTAAATCTAAAATAGTCACTTATCTGTATCTGATTGATTTTAGAATTGCATAAAATATTCTTTGTTTTCCTAGAAGGTCTCACCACCTAGCCATGGACCTGGAAATTACGTCCAGTGTTCCCCCTCCGAGCACTTCCTACTCCTGACAGTCTCTAGACATCCACAGCCTGGTATCTTGGGCTTCAGGACTATCGTCCAGCCTCAAGTCACATACCAGTTTTCCTGTTTGCCATTGTCATGTTCCCACTGGTTCCTCCTGCCCAGCTCTAGGAAAATTCAAGCAGCCCCCTGCTTTCCTTCCCCTCCCCCCTTTGGGGAAGGGAGATGGCAACTGTTTCTTAACTGTTCAAGGAGTTATTGTAACTGTTTCTATTCAGTTTTCTTAATCACACATTAATCAATTTCTTTTAACAAAATATCATGATGTTCTAGTTTCTTTTCTAGTCTTAGTTTCTTAACAACTATGTTAAGCAAAATTAAAAGTTCTAAAGTTCTGTGTAAAACTTGGTAAAAACAAAAGTAAATATTGAGCAACAAGGGGTGTTAACTTTCTCCCCCCTTATGAGGAACACCATCACCGGTGTCCTTCTGAGAAAATAATGTCGGATAGGCTTGCAACATGGTCTCCTCTTCCTCCCAAGTGGCCTCTTCCGGGCCAAAGTGCTTCCATTGCACTTTAACTTGGGGGATGGTTCACTTCCGTAAGGTGGTTTCTCTCTGATCTAGAATACGAAGAGGTTCTGCTAGGAACTCTCCCTCGGGCTCAACCTGCACAATTTACAACTGGCTATTAGAATTGCACCAAACAACAATTTAATGTCACATATTCATTTGTTTTATTACCTGTATACTTTCCCAACTAATTATGTGTTGAGGGTTGTATATATATATATATTTTTAGCAAAGAGACATGAAAAACATTGTGAACTCGGATGTGGCCGGGGAGTGCTAATTTGTATGCCACTGGTCCAATGTGTTCCAATATTTGGAACGGTCTACAGTACCGGGGTGCCAGCTTGGCACAACCCTTCCACTGTAAGGTGATTTTCTAGGGTTTAACTTTTAAGTACACATGGTCCCCTAACTGAAATTCTTTATGAGTCCTTTTTTTATCAGCATAAACCTTTTGCCTATCTTGAGCAACTTTTAAGTTCTAGCGAACCTTTTTCACTGTGGCCTCCATTTCAACTAACATATCAAGACCCAATGCTAACCTATTAACTGGGTTATTCCAGTCTGTGGGTACCTGAAACTTCCTTCCATACAACACCTCGAAAGGGCTCATGCCCAAAGATTCATGATGGCCATTGTTATAGGTGAATTCCACTAAATGGAGGTAGTCTTCCCACTTGTGTGATTGCTGCATAATGAACATCCTTAACATGTCTTCTAGGACTTCATTCAATTGTTCTATCTAGCCATCTGTTTGCGGATGGTAGGCAGTACTCAATTGAATCTGGGTACCCAATCTAGCAAAGAGTGTTTTCCAAAATGCATATGTAAACTTTACATCCCTGTTGGAAGCCACTACCTGGGGTATTCCATGTAATCAAAAGATTTCCCACATGAATATATCCGCGATCTCTACAGTCTTGTAGGTGGATTTCATAGGTATAAAATGGGTTGCTTTACTTAGCTTGTCCACTACCACCATGATTGAGTCATGATGCTTCTTAGTGTGAGGTAGTCCAGTAATAAAATCTAGAGTGATTGTCTCCCATTTCCACTCGGGGATGGGTAACGGTTGCAGTAGATCAATGGGATGCTGATGCTCTGCCTTCACCAAATAACACTCCAAACACTTTGATAAGTATTCCACAACATCCTTCCTCAAAGCCGACTAGAAATAAGTTTTCCAAATGGCTGTGAAAAGTTTCTGCTATCTTGGGTAAGCGGCATAAGGCTTCCTATGGAATTCATCCACTACCAATTGTTTAAAAGAGTTTTGGTTGGGAATATAAATCATGCTTTTGAATGTCAACATTTTATTTGAAGTTATATCATAGTCAGACTGTTTTCCCTTCTTCCGATCCTATGCTACTTGTTGCCATAAAAATGCATATTTCCGGTCCTTAAGGGATGCTTCCCTGATAATTTTCGGAAGGTTAGATTGTATTTGACTGAATTGTATTTCATATATGCAATGCATTTTCCTGCTTAATGCATCAGCCACTCGATTTTATTTTCCTTTAAGGTCCTTCATTTCAAAGTCAAATTCACTCATAAAAGTGGTCCACCTGGCCTGTCGAGCATTTAAACTAGACTGATTAAAGAAATTTGTTAAACTACGATGATCAGTTAAGAGCAGAAACTTCTTTCCTAGAAGGTAGTGTCGCCACATTTTAAGTGCGTGCACTACTACAGTTAGCTCCAGATCGTAAGCAGAGTACCACTGCTCATAGTTGTTCAATTTACATGATTCATACACTATGACCTTCCCTTCTTGAGGAAAAATACTACCGACCCCCTCTTTACTTGCATTTGTGCATACTATGAATGAATTTTCTAGATCTGCTACCATTAGCACTAGTGCAGTGGTGAGTAATCGTTTTAATTGCTCAAAACTTCGCTAGCAATCTGCTGTCCAATTAAAAGTACAGCCATTTTTTTGTAGCAAGGTCATAGGAAAAGCTATCTTTGAAATTTTTTTAATGAATCGGTGGTAATAACTTGCCAGACCCAACAAGGACCTAATGTTTGCAACATTCTTCGGGGCTGTCCATTCCATTATAGTTTTGATCTTTTCTAGATCTACTGTTATACCCTCAGCTGATATAACATGGCCCAAATACTGAATCTTGTCTTGTAAAAATCGCACTTGCTATAATTAATATACAATTGATTGTCTCACAAAATATGCAAAACCATTCTCGAGTGCTTTTCGTGACCTTCCTAATTTTTCGAATAAATTAGTATATCATCAATAAAAATTAGAACAAATTTATCTAGGAAGGGCTGAAATATGATGTGCATCAGGCTCATGAATGTGGTTGGGGCATTTGTAAGGCCAAAGGGAAGTACTACAAACTCGTAATGACTGTAACGAGTTCGGAAGGCAGTTTTACAAATGTCTTCATCCTTTATTCGGATTTGGTGGTAACCTGACCTTAGATCAATTTTAGAGAATATGCTGGCCCCCTACACTTGGTCAAATAAGTCGTCAATACGAGGTAAAGGGTACCTATTTTTTATGGTAAGTTTATTTAGTTGTCGGTAGTTGATGCATAGTCTTAAGGTCCCGTCCTTTTTTCGAACAAACAACACAGGGGCTCCCCAAGGTGATACACTAGGGCAAATGTACCCTTTATCTAGAAGTTCTTGAAGCTGCATTTTGAGTTCTGTTAACTCTGGGACACTCATGCGGTAGGGAGTCTTGGAAACAGGGGCTGCTCCAGGTATTAGTTCAATGGTAAAATCAATATCGCGTCTAGGTGGCAATCTAGGAATGGATTCCGGAAATACATCCACAAAATCCTAAATTACAGGGATACTTTCTAATGAAGTCATTTTGTTTTTGTCATTAGAGTACCCAACTTGGACAACGTAAATCTGACAACCTTTCCTTATGCATTTCCCTAGCTGATTTGTAGTAATAGGGCGTAACTTCAGATTTTTCTTGATTCCTTGAATTTCCTTTCTTTGCCCTGATTCTGTAAGGTAGCTTACAAATTTCTCCTTACAATCTACCAGGGACCAGCACCCTTCCAACCAGTCCATTCCAATTAGTACATCATATGAACCTAAGGGCAATATATTTAGATTAACATGGATGGATTGTCCTGAAACTGTTATCAGACAGTTTTTTGTTTTTGCAGATACCTTTCTCTTAGCTCCCATGGCTAATTGGACCAGCCATGATTTCTTAAATCTACTGCTTGGCAGTTGACATTTCTCTATTACTTTGGGGCTAATATAACTTAGGCTAGCACCCGGATCAAATAAAACAGAAACAGGTTGATCAACAATCATACCTTCGCATTCGATCATGGTGGGTTGGTATTCTGCTTGGTGATCATCCAAAGCATCATTAATTCTGGGCATACTTCTTGCTATATCTCCGACTGTGGAGTCTTCCTGCATATTGTAAAGTTGTTCCATTCAAGCTCTGTGTGGGCAGTTCTTATAACAATGAGACTTCCCACATCCCTAGCATTGCAGAGGTTGTTTTGGCGGTTGATCAGTTGCAGGTTTACTGATTCCCTCTGACTGTTTACTTTTGGGGTATGCTGGAAATTTGGGTGGATTCCTGGTAAACTTCCCAAAGGTTTTTTTTGCTAATTATTCCGACCATTTACTATTTTCTGTTATCTGTTTGGGGGTAAATTATTCATTCTTCTACTTGAAGCTCCCTTGGGTGATTCACTTTTCTGTTTCATCTACTGGTAACAAATACAGGCCTTTCGTACCGTGTCATCCATCATTCTAGGATATTCAAATTCTAATTTCTCTTTCATGAAATTTGGCAGACTGCTAATAAACCGCTGAATTTTGGTTTTTTCCTCCTGCATGTATGGGACAAATCGTAACAAGGAGGTGAACTGCTTCACGTATTCGTCCATAGTCAAGGTTCCCAACCTTAGCTCATGGAACTCCTTGGCTTTTTCGTCATAATAACGCTCAGTCAAGTATTTGTCCTTAAAATGTTTCTGGAATTCTTGCCACATCACTTGTTCTTCATTAATCTTTCTCACCGTTTTAATTTCCTCCCACCAAAGAGTGACCTTTCCCCGTAACTAGTAAACTGCCAATCGTGCTTTGAGTTTGTCTGTATATTCATAAATCTGGAAATATTTACCCATGTCAATCAGCCATGCTTCGGCTGCCTCTTCAGATCCTCCCTCAAAAGGTGATGGTTTTATTTTTTCACCTTGTAATTCTATCTTCTGTCTTTTGGTTTTTCTTTGATCCGAAACGTTATCTGAATGCCTCTCTTCATCCTCCTTATGTCCTTCTGTTGATTCTCCATTTTCTTTGCCATGATGGGCTATTGGGGTTTTTTTCCCTATCCTCCATACTGGGATCAGGTCCTCACTGATTCTGTCGGTCAGATAAGCTTTTGAGAATATTTTCCTGTTCCTGCCTCAGACGTTCATTTTCTATCCTTAAATTCATCATTTCTGCATGTAACTGTTGCACAATTTCCAACAAGGCAGCGTTGGTTTGTTGAGATTCCTCTCCTAGTTGTATCTAGATATCTGGATTGGCCTCCACATAAGGCACCTCCGACTGGTTTGATAATCTAGGGTCCCTCTACATTTTGTAATTTGATGTGGACTTTAGCCTTTAATTCTTTCTCTCTTTGTGTTCACAGTTTCCAAACTCAGTTGTTTATTGCAAAAAAAAATATGAGCTTAATTAAACATACAATATTTATCCCAGATGTCTCAGTGTTCGAGCCTAGGCTCTGATACCATCTGTAACACTTAACACTAACACTAACATGCACATAATAAATTTTTTTACATGTGTAACTATCTATTCCTACCGTGGCACAATACCACGAGACTATATCACACTTGGCACATTAGATTATTGTAAGGTTCAACATTAAGTAGAGGGGTTAATGCGATTTGAAAGGAATATGAATGCCCTGTCCGGCAGATCTATGGAGTTGATGATCCTACCCCGTCACATGCTGACTTGGAAACACCGCTTGTACGCATGCTGAAACGATATCGTGCCATCTGGTTTGTAACATTAATTTGACAGTCCGGTTCTCTGCTAGAGGACTAGGGCATTAACGTCGGAGGTCGCTCCATCGTGGGATCTGCAGAGGTTAATCTGACGGTCCATGTGAGGGTTGATAACCCTAACCTCTTCTTTTCCTATCATCTCTGAGCCTTTCCCATTCGCATTAGGTTGCTCGGTGTGTAGGTTGCACTCTGCGACCATGTCGAACTCGACACTCGAGCTATATTGATTCTGTTAACATTTCCGATTCATGGCATATTTTCATGGTGGCATCGAATGTCCTCATCTCATCTATGCTGGGCAAATGCATGGTAATTCCTTAACTCTTCTCTGCTCATGCCCTGTAAATTTTACAGTCCTTCAGCCTTTTGGTGTTAATGGTTGCTGACGCTATCGATTGCAGGCCTGCTATGGTTGTCGCCACTCCCTCCAGTCGGACCACAAGCGCGCCAGGAGCATCTCCCTCCCAAGGTAAGGGTTCAGACCTGGAACTTGAACATTCGACCATTTGCGAGCTTGTTTGTAAGAAATCTTAATTACCACTTGGCATTTCAGGCCCTCGGCTCTTCCTCGACTAGAAAGGTTCTCCTTCAGGTAAGAGATGATGGCATAATACTTTTTCCCATTAGAATTTCTTACTTTCGAGGTTATGTTTTGGTGGTCGAGTCTCTAAATTCTTGATGTGGCTTTACAGGTATGCTTTGTGACTAGAATTCTTTCTAGAACGAACTATAAAGGCTTCCTAACAGAGTTCCCATCCTCCTTGTTCCAGGTTGGTGTCTTGAGTCCTTATTGCAATTGATGAGAATGGAAGAGTTTATCATTTTGTTCTTCAAAGAAGATAGATAGGGTTTGCTCTTAAATTATCAAGCATTTTGTTGGCCTTAAGTGAAGCTCGGCCAACCCTCGTCGAATGTATCAATTGACGTTTACAATTCCTGCTACTGTAATTTACAGTTTAGTTTATTTATGATTAACTGAGTCTGGGTAATTGGCGATTTACCATGCCTGTACTTTGTAATTATATAACAATTGATAGTTTTCTTTCTAGTTTAGAGGCAGTAAAGGCCTGAGATGTCTTTTTGGAATTTTATTACATTGAGCCAGTCTGGTCTCGGTCCGTTCCTCAGGAATTCGATGGAGATTCGGTTCTGGGTCCTATCTGTTCATAATTTCATATATATATATATATTTTCAGAGTTCTTTCTCCTTTACTGCTATGTCGATTTGAATTCATGTTTCAGAACTTCGCTGATCTTTAACTGAGATCATGATTGTCTTTTAATTAGGAAATGAATTCTTTATGTACAAAATATCTTTACTGAGTTTATTGTTAACATTAGAAAATCGTTGCCATGTTCATGGAATACCGCCGAAATTCAATTGTTGGGTTTAGATGGTAAAAATTGAATATCTCACTAGCTGAAGGAATTAAATATATTTGTCACTTAGTTGTCATTCTCTAGAAGTTTCTATATTTGTTCTTTTGGAGAGTCTCAGAAGAAAAATGGTCTACAGGCAATTGTCAATATATATTCTCTGCATAAATATTGAAATGTAAGGTACAATATATTCTATGATTCTAGGAATACCTAGTTCATGCACAAAGTAAAGTTATAGAATCATGTAATTTAGGAAATAGGTAATATCAACTATACCCTTAATCAAAATACAATAATTCTTGTTAAATGATAACAAATATTTCCTCGTTTCTATTCTCAGAGCATGCTTAAACATTTAACTTATAATAATTCTTTTTGGTAAATAAGTACTAAATCTAAAATTGTCACTTATCTGTATCTGATTGATTTTAGAATTGCATAAAATATTCTTGTTTTCCCTGGAAGGTCTCACCACCCACCCATGGACCTGGCAATTATGTCGAGTGTTCCCCCTCCAACCAATTCCTTCTCCTGACAGTCTCTAGACATCCACAGCCTAGTATCTTGGATGTCAGGACTATCGTCTAACCTCAAGTCACATACAAGTTTGACTGTTTTCCATTGTCATGTTCCCATTGGTTCCTGCTGCCCAACTATAGGAAAATTCAAGCAGCCCCCTGCTTTCCTTCCCCTCCCCCCTTTGGGGAAGGGAGATGGCAACTCTTTCTTAACTGTTCAAGGAGTGATTGTATCTATTTCTATTCAGTTTTCTTACTCACATATTAATCAATTTCTTTTAACAAAATATCATGATGTTCTGGTTTTTTTTCTAGTCTTTGTTTCTTAACAACTATGTTAAGCAAAATTAAAAATTCTAAAAGTGTTGTGTAAAAATTGGTAAATGCAAAGTAAATATTGAGCAACAAAAGGTGTTTTATATATATATATATATATATATATATATATATATATATATATATATATATATATATATATATACATATATAAAATTAACATTATTATATCTTCTATTTAAATTATATATATAAGTTTAGAAGTTTTAAAGTTTATAACCATTAAGTAGTCGACTATGAGAGTAGTCTAAATACATCCAAAATAAATATAGTGTACTATGAGAGTAATCTAAATACATCCAAAATAAATATACATGTTAAGACATGTAATGCAACACATTAAAACAAGCGGTTGAATTTTTGTATTAAGATTGAGAGATAACATGATCTATATAGAGTTGGTTGAAAGGATATTTATAAATTAAAAAAAGAAAAAAATTCACAAATATATATATATATAAATATATAAGTTCATAAATATTTTCATAAATACTTATAAAGTGTAAATTAGTATATAATTCATAAATATTTTCATAAATACACATAGAATGTAAATTAGTATAAATTAGTATGATTTCATAAATATCTCTGAAGTGTAAATTAGCTGGTTTTTGTGAGATTTAATTCCCACCAAGTCAGAAGTTTAAATCTTATTTGTATCATTATATCAGCCTATCACAATTTTATACGTGTGGAGTCTTTTGTGTTAGTCTCGCACTGACTTGGGTTAAATACATCTTTTTGTGCTAGTCTTGCACTGACTTGGGTTAAATACATCTTACCCTGTGCAGGAAGATCAACTTTACCTCTTAGATGCAATATAATAATATTTAATTGTAATTATTGCTATAGGTGTATCTATTCTATTCCATTTTAATATGATAATATTTAATTTTTAATTATTCCTAATTATTAGATATTTTGCCATACGATTCTCAAAATTTAATTTCATTATTATAATTATTAGATTAGGTGAAAAATAAGGATTTAATTTCATTTAAGAATATTTTGAATAATAATAAAAATGAAAGATTGAGATTTATTTTAAAGATAGTTATATTTTTTTATATTTCTCAATTTAAAAGAGTGTCATGAAATTAAATTAAATTAAAGTAAATATATAAAGTATTTTGGTTTTGAAATGGGTTATGTTTTTTTGTTTGTGATATTGATAAGTGATGGTATTGGCCCATGATATATATTGTAACAATATTTTTTTAAAGATTAATTTCATTATTATAATTAATAGGTGAAGAATAATGATTTAATTTCATTTAAGAATATTTTTAATAATAATAGAGATGAAAGATTGAGATTTGTTTGAAAGATAGTTATATTTTTTTATACTTCTCAGTTTTTTTATACTTCTCAATTTAAAAGAGTGTTACGAAATTAAATTAAAGTAAATATATATAAAATATTTTTGTTTTGAAATGAGTTATGTTTTGCTTGTTTGTGATATTTTAAGCGATGGTATTGGCCCATGATATTGTAACAATATTTATTTAAAAATTAATAATTTTCATGATCAATGAGGTGAATCTCCATGATAATGTGAACAAATTTAATTAATTTTTATAAATTTTTTTGTTATTTATATTATATGATTGTATTAGCATTTAATTAATGAGATATATACCTATGAGATTTAGTTTTAGTTTCCACTGTTCAAACCTCAAAATTCCACTTAAATCCGCTCCATATATTTACACACTGTTCAAACCTCAAAATTCCACTTAAATCCGCTCCATATATTTACACTTGAAAAAATAATTACAACGATGTGCTATAAATATGAGAAAAATCTGAAAAAGGATGAACAAAATCTGAGAAAACGATGATGTTTGATTAGTAAAATTATTGATTTCATTATGAATACTGATTTTGATTTTAATAATATATATTTTATATTTTACTTGGGTCGCATGAGAAGGATTATATAAAATAAAAAGGAGAAGGATAATGGATTGGTTGGAAAGAAAAAATGAAAAATAAAAGATGTTTGTCACCAATAATTGTGAAAGGGAATTATTTAAAATACTTAAAGAAATAAAAAGGTAAGGAAAAGATAGAAATTGTGCAAACAATGATGGGTGGTTTAAAAAACAAAAAGGGAAAATGTTGGATAGTTTAAAAAACAGAAATGGAAAATGGGAAAAAGGAGGAAGGAGATTTTAAAAAATTAGGAAAGTTATTAAGCTTTTTTAATTAAAATTATTTTTATTTAATAAATATTAATATTATTTATTTATTTTTTTATGAAAATTATTTATTTTTAGATGAATAATAATATTGTTAAATTATTATATAATAATGATTTTGTAAATATTTGTATGATTTTTATAAGATATAAAAATGTATTTTTTTTTTTTTTTTTTATATTATAACATATTTTATTACGAGTTTTTATGATCTATAAATAGTGGTGGTATTTCTTTAGATAGTTTGTTAAAATAAATCTAATAAAATTATAATTAAATTTTTTTTGAAAGTATATTATTAAGGTTTTATTTCTTTTTAGATTTGTGGATATGCAAATCACGGTTAATTGTGCATGCATGCAAAGTAAACTTAAACAAAAAATAGAGAACAATGAAATAAAAATTCACAAACCATCATTTGACACAAGATATGACATGGAAAACCCTTTTTGGTGAAAACCCAGCTAGAATATGAGGTCACTCTGCTCTCTTTGTCTGAAAATAAAATGGTTGTGACTACAATGAAGTATATGGCTTGTGCCCCATAGACTACTACAGTGCACAAATCCTATATGTGTGCTCTACGTCCTATCCCTCTTAGTTATTTTTTCTCATCTATGAAATAAATGCACTCGAAAGAATAGAACCCCATTTCCTCCAAGTGGTCCGATTATAACAGAGCCCGATAGCCTACTAGTGCTAAGGTTTGACTTCCTCAAATCTTAATCAAAGTTACAATAAGGACTCTTCTAGATTCTTTTTCATCGAAATTATAGGGCAAACCCCTTTTCCATGAATAATGGGGGCTTAATGCAAGGGCATGAACCCCACCCCAAACTAAAATTGGTTCCAAAATGATTCCAGAAGAAGCAGCGTGGCATTCAATGAGTGAGGACATGATTTCTTCGATTTTTCTATGATTTTAAATTATTTGTAAGCCTCTAGAAGGCTTAACATGTCCAAAGGACAAGATTCCTCGCATATGTAATTGATAGGGTTCCTTTTTTCAAAGGGGCTTCCTGCAAGTGTGTCAGGCATGAATAGTACCATTATGAAATCAAGACAATAATTCATCAGGCCCTTCAAGGCTGTAGACTGTAAATGAGTTGTTTCTTTTTATTCAAGTATTCAGTGTGGTTTTTTTTCCATGTGTATGTTTTCTTTTATGTCACCTTGTAAAATGTTTATTATGTGGATGAACCATAAGTATTGTTTATTATTGCATGTGGTGACATTCACTACTATGTGAAAGAGGCAAAGAAGCCGATATCATAGGCACCTATGCCATGCGACACTAGAGCATTGGGAGTGAAGGGTTCAAAGAAGTCTGGGCACAACGGAGGACTTTAGGCATGGGGATATCTTGCTTTAATGCTAGAACCTCGTTAAATAGGGAAATAGTTGGAGGAGGCCACATTGGTTGGGCTAGTCAGGCTACAACACAAGTCACAAATCGAAAAAAGGTCAATCACCTTGACCCCGATTCGGGGTAGGACCTACCTAATGTTTGTTGGACCCTTAAAGTTATCGGTAGTCTAGTGGAAAATGAAAAAGGGGGGACCAGACCCAACCTCGACTCATGTGGGACCTAGGAAACTTAACTAGAACTCGAACAAGTCATACCACTTGACCCTTTTCAAAGGCAAGCATCACAATATTTGTCGATCCTGATTACCTCAACTAATTGCGCTGCTAGCACCAACTAGCTGACCTTTGATGTTAAGGTGGGACCGTGAGTCTGGGCCCAAAGAAATTGCATGCTAGGGAAAATTATGGGCCGAAACACCCACGCCATTGTTAGAGATTGGAATCTAGGGTTTAGGGAGGAATCTTGGCCTAGAGTAGGGAGGCACAATTCGAATGTTGAAGTGGTTGAGCACAATTGAAGGATAAAATCAGAGTTTGGGTTAGAGGAGCATGAGTTGATTACTGTAGAGAAGGTGAAAGAGCCAATATCATGGGCCCATAAGCCATAGATTTCCAAAGTTGAACTATATAGGGATCAAATTTAAAAGACCCCCATAATCGATTTTCATCAAGTGGTATTAGAGTCAGGAAGGATGTCCTGTAGGATAACAACTTCCAACTGCAGTTGGGTTGAAGTTGTTATGGAAATTCCACAACTACGATTGTGGGTAGTATTGTCGAGAGAGGTGAGTAGCGTCCAACAACCAAGGAAGGAGAGGAATCTTGAGGGGTTCCAAAGGAGGTGAAACTTTGATGCTAAGAGATTGATCCAGAGGATGGAGGTTGGTGAGGTGTCAATGGAGGTTTGGTTGCATCTCATTGTTGAGTATGAGTTGAAGCGCATGGATACATAAGGAGAAGGAAGACCAAACTGGGAAGAACGTGATGCAAAAATGGAGCATATGCTTAGGAGACCATGAATAATTTCAAGCAGAAGAGTACGATGTAGGGGTATGAACCCCACGCCAAATTAAAATTTCTTCCAAAATATTTTTGGAATAAGCGATGTTGCAGCCAAGGAGTGAGGACATGATTTCCTGAAATTTTATGTCATTTTAAATTATTTGTAAGCCTCTTGAAGGTGTAGCATGTCCAAATGACAAGATCTCTTGTGTATGCAATTGATAGACTTGTTTTATTTTATAAGGGTTTCCTACAAGTGTGTTAGGCATGATCAATGCCATTGTGAAATTAGGCCAAGAGGCCATAACCTATTACTGAGTTGTTTCTTTTAATTCAAGTATTTAGTATGGTTTTGTGTTTGTGTGTCTTCTTTATTTTATGTAACCCTGTCGAATGTATCTTATGTACATGAACCATGAGCATCAAGTATTGTTTATAATCACAGGTGGTTGTAGTGGCTACTAACGAGAAGAGGTGCAGAAGTCGGTATGGCAGGCACATATGCCATGCGGCGTCGAAGTCTCATGAGTGAAGGGTCCGAAGAATTCTAGACCCAGCGAAGGAATTTATGTGCAGGGAAAACTTACTTAATGTTGAAACCTCGTTAAAGAGGGTAACAATTGGAGGAGACTACATTGGTCAGGCCATTCACGCTACAACACAAGTCACAAATAGAAAAAAGGTCAACCAACTTGACCTCGACTTAGGGTGGGACCCAACTAGCATTGGTTGAGCCCTCAAAGTAGTTGATACTGTCGTAGTAAGTGGAAAATTGAGGACCAGATCCGACCATAACTTAGGTAGGACCTAGTCAACTTGGTCAGGACTTGAATAAGATAGACCACTTGACCCTTTTTAAAGGCGTCCATTGCAATATTTGTCAATCCTAACTACCCCATTTAATCCCTAGTGCCGACTAGTCGACCTTTGACATCAAGTTGGGACCGTGAGTTTAGGTCAAGATAAATTGTGCGCAGGGAAAATCGTAGGATGAAATACTCATACCATTGTTAGAGTTTGGAATCTGGGGTTAAAAGAGGAATCATGGACAAGATTAGGAAGGCACGATTCAGATGTTAAAGCATCCAGGTGTAGTTGAGCATTAAAATTATAGTTTGGGTTAGAGGAGCATGAGTTCATTGCTGTATAGAAGGTGAAAGAGTTAATATCGTGGGACCATAATCCACAAGCTTCCAAATTTGAACCGTCTGTGGGTCAAATTTGATAGACCCCTTGAATCATTTTTCATTAACATTGTCATGGCATCCTCTCGAATTATGGTGGTGAAAATTGGAAGGTCAACTTCTGAGTGGAATAATGTTTGCATATAGACTCTGATTGACATGATTCTTGCACCTTTGGAAAGGTCTCTATGTCTAGAATATGAATAAAGGTGTGGTGCAAAAGCGACAAAGTTTTACCCCCATGAAATGTTATTTTATGCCTCAAAATGATCCCAGAAGGTTTTAGACCTCAATTTGCCAAACTAGGTCTCGCTAGTAAAAATAGTTTTGCAAGTTGATTCCTCCACTTTTTCCACTCTAAAAGCATCGAGAAAAATGAAAAAAAAAATATAATTATGCAATCCATACCATTTTAATTTCTTAAGTAGATTATTTTATACCACTAACTTCTTAGTGATCTTTGCAGATTTGGAAAGGTCAAATTAAATCATGTCATTTCACTTTTCACACATTTTATGTTGAAACATGTGCAACTATAAATATTGGATTTTTTTATAAAAAGGGATTGTAATTTCTTTTATTGTTCAACCATATAAGTAGGTGAGTGAGGATTTTCAAGATGAGATTGCTTACAAGATTTAAACATCAACTCACTAATAGTAAGGATTCCTCTAAGGTGAGGGTTCTAGGTAGCTAGTGGATAGGGTTATTGCAACAATAAAGAAATAAATCTTGAGTTGGGACCAAAATTGGTCCCTATGTTCTATGTGTTGTCCACATACTCTTTCTTGATAATTGGTGATGGTGGATGAGTTTTTGATTATTTGGATGATACATTGGAGGGTAGGCCAATATGCGCCATATCAATAATATTTTGTGGTTATTTTGGCCATTCTCAATATATAATAAGTTATGGGAGAAGAAATCATTGACAGAGGAAACCCTAGCTACATTTGGTACCATACTTAGAGAGCTAGGGTTTCACACTTTTTAAAGGCAGAAAGGAGAGGTAATCCATCCCTTTAATTTTTTTATATCCAAATAGATGGAAACATGAGGGTACTTGAAAAAACTTGGGGCTAAGTCAAATAGTCTAATATTTTCATCATTTCTCTATAAATTGACATGGGAGGTGACATTCGTGACACACTATGGATGTCAAGTTCCACCAAAAATTGTTATGGTGAGGACCTTTCATCTAATAATATTGGTTTTCCACGTGTGTGTTGCAAAGAATTCATAGCTGGGAGGTTTTACTGGAAAACACCTCTCATGGGAGATAATGAGTGACTATGCATCTATACAACAAAAGACATGAACGATGGGATGCTTAGAATCAAGAGTTATGGAACCATTTTAAAGAATCCAAAAATGTATAAAGCGTAAAGCAAAGGAAGCGAACATGGTCCTATCTGATGGAGTTAAGATTCATGAAATTCAAACCATGGAAGAGGCAACTTGAATTGGTAGGTTCACTAATAAAAGAATGTCAATCGATGCCCTAAAGCATATGACATCAGATAACATGGTTAGTTTGTCAATTTATGAGATGAAATGTCTATTTATAGTGACATGATGGATGGTTTGGGTGACTAAATAAAGGGCAGAAGCACACAAGATACTTTTTCCTTATTAGAAGAGGGGGACACAAGTCCTCTTTCTCAGAAATTATGAGGTTGACTTTAACACCATGGTTGAGAAGTTGAAAATTATTCCAATTTGGGTTTGCCCAACACTCCCCCCTCTTAATGAAGTGGGTGGAGGGATTTTGACCTAATTTGACATAGTTAGTTCGTTAGTGAAGTGTAAAATACATAAAGAATGAACTAGGAGCATGGTCTGCCCTATTTGTGGTGTCTTTCCTTACTCACTAACTCAGGTAGGATGGAAACTTACTCCCTCTTGCAGGATTCTTCTGAGGTTTACTCCTCATTTTTTTGTTAGATGATGTTTTTATGAGATTTTGAATTTACTAGGTTTCTCTTATGAGGTTTAATCCTCTTTCTGCTTTATTAAATACATGGTGATGGATCAGATTCTGGGTGGACTTAATGTCTCCAGAGGTTTTTCCAATTCCATCAAAATTGAATGTGGTGATTTCATGTATAGGAAAGAGGTCAACTGAAAGGGCATCCCATTCAAATGTGGATGGGGTCACTTGGACACTTTGTATTAAAGTGTGAATTAGGATAAAATGGTTGGAATGGGTTCACAAGGATAAAAAGGGGGTAGCATAGTAGCCACAAGAATCTCACGGCTGACTCTTAGGGAGCATTAAATGTTCTGTAGAGCATACATAACTCACAAAAAGGAGGAAGTTGCAATGTCAAAGTGTCAAGCCTATACTATGCTTATGCCAACACTTGAAGAACAATTACTAGGTAAGAATATTCATTCATCTCCTTCTATATCTCATTCGATAAATATTTACATTCAATTTGGTTCGTTGAAGCTTATGACATTTGACCTGAAAAGTGATAGTGGAGAGGAATTCCTCTGTAGGTTGTCAAGGATTTTGGGATCCCAACCCTCTATCCTTATTCCTATTTCTGATATCCATCTCAGAGAAACACCAATTCCTTCTTCCTCGAAGAAATCTCTCCCCACATGTTGATGGTGTTGGACTCACCAACATTCAAGGGGACCTCCCCAATAAGAATTCCCAGGTAGACCTCAGACCGTTTGGAGTAGGAGTACCAGTAATGGGTGGTAATGTAATGCCTTGACCGAGGTAGCGCACATAGATAAGTATGATGACTTTGGTCAGAGGCAAGTGTGTGACCTTGCAACAAGTCAAGCGAGATGCATGGAGGTTTTAACACACGGAGGGGAAAAGAAAATGTGTCCCTTAGAAGCCTATAATAGTATGCAGTCTAAAAGGAACACATGAGCATAATGACATCACAATCTGGAAAGAGGAATAGTCCACAAACCAAAGTGACAGGTTAATCTGACAAGATGCCTTCAACCGGATTTATACAATTGTAAAAAAAATAGTTCATAAGAAAATGTGTAAGTTAAATAACATATATTGCTAAAGTGACCAGAATAGTCCAACTATAATAACAACATATGCATGAAAACATGTTGGATCAGTTATATATTATTAAGTGAAAGTTCCATCCAAACATATGCCATTGAAAACCACTAGCCCCAATAGTGGAACATTATAGTCAACACTGCGTGCTCCTCCAAATAAGTATACTCGATCTATGTTGTGGAGAAGACAACACTCGTCACAATACTCCCAAGCTTTCTTTAAGACTAAGCCTAGCAAAAATCTTGGCTCCCAAAAGCCTGTTCTACGAGTTATGAGGTTCTATTTATAACAAAGGGTGGGGTGACCCTTGAAATTCCCCTTTGACTGTTTGACTACCCTCATGACCCTTCAACTTCCTTACAAATAACTCATTACATTACATAGTGACTGTTCACATTCCATTAACAACACTTGGAATTTCACTTACAATATATCCATAAATAATATACAATTTCCACATGTACCCATCTGAGACAAAATAGGCTGGAAACAACCAGACAAGACACAACACTATGACTCAGAATTCTGGGGGAAGACCAACTTAGTAACATCCACCTAATGACTCTTAGTGACGTAATAATACCAAGAGTCACTAAGAGTCATTAGGTGGATGTTACTAAGTATTTCTCATTTTTTGTGTAGTAGGGTCCATTGAAGGTATGCAACATGTGTACTCCTTGGTTAAGGAATTAAATTTTGCATCCAATGAGTACTCCCACTCGAAATTGGAATAAAACCATAGGGAAATAAGTTGAAAATACAAGTTGCAAAAGTAGTTTTATTATTTTATTACTTTTTAATCTTTTTACTTTTTACCCCAAAAATGGTGAATCATCACCCATGTTTCACATCATCATCTTGAATCCTATTGGTTCTTATAAAGTTTATTTTGGTTGTACATTTTTCTTCAAAGGCCCATTTTAGACCTCAAAAGTTCTCTAATGTTTCTGCCCTTGCGGATCCCGCGAATTGTTTTTCTTTCTGCCTGGCCACTTGAAAGTTCTTAGCCATCTGTTCATTTTCTACTAACAAGAACTTGGCATTCGAGATTGTGCCTCGCTCATAAGACATGGTGGCATCGACCATGGTGATTGGATGCTTCCTGAAATCTTGCTCTATCGCCCTTTCCTTCATAAATGTAGGTGACGTGTGATCATGCGGGGAATGCTTTCTTCACGCCTATACAATCCTCTACTGAAACTCATCAAATGATAGATTGTACACATACATTATCATAATCCAGAAGAACAACCTCTACTTGCTTGCTCAGGATTCGTTCTAATACTGGAGGTGGTGGAGACTAAGGGGTGGCTTTAGATGATATCGGCATGAGGTCGATATCTTGGTCCTGTGGCTCCTGTCCCAACTCCATGTACGTTGCTTCAACCATTTTCTCAATCTGCTGAGAAAGCTCCCAATCCCGTATTTGATCACTCTCTTCATCATCTGCTAGTTATTCTAACTCCTCAACTTATGTGGCCACATTTTTCTCTAAGATCGCGTCTTGCCCTTCCTTCTATTCCTATTTTTGCTTCTGTTCCCTCTCTCTCCTTCTTAGCTATTGTTCCTCTTTCAACTTATCCTCTATTTCCTGCAACTTCCTTTATGCTTCCTCCAACCGTTTTTTCTCTCTCTTCCTCTGTTCTTCTCTCTTTATGCGTTGTTTCCTCTTTGCCTCCACTACCAAAGCTACTTTCTCAATGAGAGGATCTTCTTTGAAATTGTAGCTTTGCTTAGCCTTTGGGTTCTCGGCAATTTTCTCTTACCCTTATCCTGATTCGGTTTGATGCTTATTGTTGTTGTTTTTGTTGCTTCATGCAGTGAACAACGTAAACTTTGAAACGAGAACTGATACTATTACCCGTTTCGTAGAGATAGCAAAAAATTGACTTGATTTTGAAAAGGGGTGATGCAGAACACACATATTTTTTTTAGAACATAGTTTTTGGCACTTTAAATCATCGATACGATTACCCGTTTCGTAGGGGTAGTAAAAATGTGAACCAATTTTCAAAAGTGGTTAAGTAGAATACAGTTCTTTTTGTTGGGAGCATATTTTTGACATTTTAAATTTTCTTATGTATCAAATATAAATATTTGTTTTTAAATATTAGTGATTTTCATGCTGATTTTGAAATGTGTAGATGCAACGTGTTGATGCAACATACCTTTTTTTTAGAGGACTTATTTTTCACACTTTAAAATTTATTATGTCCATTTTTTTTTTAAATTATGATTACTTAACGAATTTTCAAGTTGTTTTATTTTTCTTTTTTTAAATGTTGATTAGTTAAAAAAAACAAATATAAAAATATATATAAAAAAAAACAAACAAAAAAAAATAAAAAATCTTAAATTTTTTTTTTTTTATCTCATAAACCATAAAAGAATTTGGAAAAAAAAACAAAATTATATATATATATCAAGTTAAGTAACTAAAAGTAGAAAAATAAAAAAAAATAAAAAAACATTAAAAAAGCTAGGAAAAAAAATATTAAAAACAAACTAGATTAAACAAAAATAGAGAATTAGCCCCAGAAAAAATTTAAAAACTAGTAAAATTAATTGTAAAAACATTTAAAAAAAAAAGACAAAAATAAACTAGAATTATTAAAAAAAAAAAACTAAAAAAATATGAAAATTTAAAAAAAATTAATAATTAAAAAACACTTTAAACATATAAAAAATGTATTTTTGATTAAAAAAAAATTGTTTTTTATAAAATTTTCATTGTTAATTTAAAAACAAACACATAAAAACATTTAAATATTTTTTTATTTTTATTTTTATTTTTTTATAAACGAACTTTTTTGTTTTTTATTTAAGAAAAAAATTATTAAAAAAATTTCAATTATTTTTTTTAAATTTTTTTCTTATTTTTAAAAAAAAAATGTAACGCCCTCACCGGGCAGTGGGCGGGCGGCAGGTGAATTCCGGGAATCAGCCTGCCGCCTGCCCTCCACTTGCCGGGGCTGCAGGCATGGGTGGAGGGGCTACGTGGGCTGGCTGTAGGCCGATTCCAGGAATCGGCTTGCCGCCCGGCAAGGGCATGGTCATGTGTGGAGGCGCTGCACGGAATCGTCCTGCCGCCCACCCGCCGCCTAGTGAGGGCATTAATTTTTTTTATTTTTTGATTTTGATTTTTTTCTTTAAAATAAGAACAAAATTTAAAAAAAAAAAAAGAAAAGAATTAAAAATTAAAAAAAAAAATGAAAATTTTTTAATAATTTTTTTTTGTTAAATTAAAAACACAAAAGTGTTTATTAAAAAGAAAAAATTAAATTTTAATCGTTTTTATGTGTCTGCTTTTAAATTAACAATGAAAATTTTATAAAAAACTATATATATATATATATATATATATATATATATATATCAAAAACACATTTTTTATATGTTTAAAGTGTTTTTTCATTTTTTTTTGTTTTACTTTAGAAAGACATATATTTTTAAAATTTTCATATTTTTCTAGTTTTTTTTTTTAATAATTTTAGTTTATTTAATTTTTTTTAAATGTTTGTATTATTAATTTTACTAGTTTTTAAAATTTTTTTGGGTTAATTCTCTATTTTTATTTAATCTAGTTTGTTTTTGATTTTTTTCCTAGTTTTTTAAATTTTTTTACTAGTTTTTTTAATTTTTTTTAATTTTTTTATTTTTAGTTACTTAACTTGATATATATATATATATATATATATATATATATATATATATATATATATATATATAATTTTGTTTTTTTCCAAATTTTTTTTATGGTTTACATATTTGTTTTTTTCTTTCAATTTTTTTCAAATATGTTTTTTTTACTATTTATTTGTTTATAATTTGTAATTTTTTTTTAGTTTTTTAATTCTTATATTTTATAGGTTAATTTTGTTTTTTTTTTTTTTTTACATTTTTTTTTGATAATTGATTTTTTTGGTTTTTTATTTTTATTTTATATTTTGTTTTTAATATATATTTTAATTTATGCTTTGCTATTTTTTTTTACTTTTTTTTGGTGTTGTTTTATTGTTTTAATTTTAATTTTATGTTTTCATTATTCTTCTGAAATTTTAGTATTTTTCGGGGTCATGATAAAATATTTTACACCATTATTTCAAAATGTTGAAATTTTATCCTTGAAATATTTTTTTGTTATCCCACCATCATCACTTTTAGTTTTGAGAGTGTTTTTTGCACAAAATTTACCATTGAAAAAAAAAATGTTATTCAAACATCAACACTTCGTTTTGAGGGTGTTTTTTGGACAATTTTTGCACAAAAAATTAGTTTTCAATGCCATTTCTAAAACATGTTGAAAATTTACCCTAGGAAAAAAAAGGTGTTATTCCAGCACCAATACTTTTCGTTTTTAGCACTGTTTTTGATTTTTTTAGGGGTTTTTTGGGCCAAAGTTCTTGTTTTGAGTTTATAGTTCCCGTTTCAAAGTTTACATTGTTGGTTCTATTGCCTATAGATAAGCTTTCCATTATGTGGCTATGTTGACTAGTTCATTGAGCTTGGATTGGTTGTAACAATACCTCCACGAGTCCTCCTCTACCCAATGAAATGCCCTGCGGATCCATGGATAATACACTCTTGCACAATGGTTATTTCAAATCTCGTGGGGATAATACAGATTGTAATATCTAGTGCCAAATTCATACTTTGGTATCTCCTTGGCTTCGACATCCACATCTTTCAAGCTCTTAATCTTGTACAATCTAGTCTGCAAAGGAAGAGGAGGCCATGGTGCCTTCTTCGTCCTATGCAACCCTACTGATAACCCTATGGAGATGTGATATGAGACCTCTTACATGACCAAGTTTTCCGTGGAAAACCTTGGTAGAACAAGCAGAGGCTTCTCTCCACCAAACATCCTGATGTAGGTTCCACGGGTGAGGCATACCAATCTACAATGTTAAGTAATGCCTCCATCGCTTCTTGGGACATGTAAGGTGGATCCTTCTCAAAGATCAGCTTGTACACCGGGGTGATGAAATGGTCAGCTACCCTCACCATAACACCTAGGTAGCTGCACTCGGAAAGAAACTTGTAATAAATATTGATGCCATGTTCCCGTGGTGTCCACATCCAACCTATGCTATGAAACTAAGGTTGGGCACAAATTGGATCAAGTAAATATGCAGACATGTACAATCTCACTTGCTCATACTTGGGAAGGTTCCAGGCATTAGTCATATGGAATTTAAATTGATGAGAAAATAGATCCGACTAGTTAAATGGTTTTCCATCACTCACCAATTGGTCCATCACAACAACCCAATTCTGCGAAAAGGTCTTTGTGCTCTCTTGACCGTACAATCTGCATGCAAAGATGATCAAGAAATGGTAGGCCTCTCTAAGTGACCTCGTCTTGTAAACATGATTGCGCATGGATATGAATGTTGATGACTCCTTCACCCAATGCTTCATAATATCTCTAGTGTTTGCATAACTGTGGGTGGCATAGAAAAGCTCATCCATTCGGTTCAACGACTGAGGTATGTGATACATATGATGATAATTCTCCATCCTGAAGGTAGCAAGTTGTGTTCCATTGGCATTGCTCAATGTCATGGTCTCGAGATCTATGTGAGTCAATCCAATGGATGATGTCCACACAAGGGAAGGTTGGGTACATGCATGCAACTGTATGTAACCCTGACCAGTGGATATTGACATACACTTGTCGATCTTATAGATCTTCCTTGAAGTCTCCAACAAATATATCCTTGATTTCCTTCCATGTTAACCTTATTCCCCTCTCAATGAACAACTGAGTGTCTACATAAACTGGTAAACTTACGGACACCTACTCAACTACATTCCCAATGCTACTTTCAACAGTGTCCTTTGATGGATCTCTCTTGGAAGCCATGTTACCTGTAACTATGGAGACAAAGAGGACACTCATGGCATGAAAATATTAGCATGAAACCAAAATCACTTCAAGAACATACCAAACAACAAATTGGGACACTTCTGGGAAGAATTGGACAATACTGGCTCTCAAAGGTGATTGACTTCTAGCTGGTTCTGCGCATTGCACTATCCTAGCTGCCACTGGGGAGATGCTTCTGACTAGAATTGTGCAGTGCATAATTCAGTTAGGATCAGGTCATCTGAGATTGCGCGTTGCATAATCCTAGTGACCAAGGCTCAGGATTGGCTCCTGGAACTGCACAGTGCGTAGTGGAAGCCAAGCCTTGGGAGCGTCTACACGATTCTTGGAGCCAAGGCAGAGCTTTGAGATCTAGAAATGCTTAGTGCGTGCCAGGAAGATCTAGATCTGGGCCAAGGAAGCCGAGATATTCCCAATGAGAACATGAAAATGAGCAGATTTGAAAGTAGAAGTGAGGGTGGGTGTATATATGAGTGAATGATGACGCATGCAAACAAAACAAGTGCCAGAATCAATCAAACTAAAGAACAATGAGCATGTGGAGATAGTCGCCACAATGACGACTGTTAGTGAAAAAACCAGGTTATGCATGCGACACTTGGGAAAGGTAATGAAAAACTTAAAACAACACTTCTTCAAGATAGAAAAATAGAAAAGCCAATGGCCATTCAATAAAATAGGTAAACCAACACTCTCACAAGTCAAGCACACAAAAGCAACAAAAAAAGAAGTAAAAGACTAGAAAAGCAATACTTACCCGGAAAAGTCACTGTGACTGTGCCAAAGGTTCCTAGATCTCCTTGGTAATGCGAGAGCTCCAAGATCGAATGTGCAAATGAGCTCTAGAGGCGTGCATTAAATAGATTTGGTCGATTTAAGGTATATGATGTGAAGGCAAAAAATCTAGGAAAAGTTGACACTTGGCAACAATTTCCAAAAATAATTCAAGAGTAACTCTGATTGCTAAAAATAGATCCCTATTTTTTAGTGATGTTTTTTCACTTTTTTCTTTTTTCTTTTTTGATATAAAGTTTCCATGCATGCATGGAGAGATTTCATAGTTCCTAGGGAAACAGAACCACTCACTAGCTCATACATCGTGCAATTGCTGAGGGAAAGCTTCAATGGAATTCCTAGGCTGAGTGGCTTAGGCTGCCTATAATGCTTTGTGTAGTTTCCCAGCTAAAGGAAAGATGTCAGCTGGCTCTCAAAGTTTTGTAGTCAAAGGCTCACTGCGGGCTTGGATTGTGCAATTCCTAGACTAAAGGTTGGTTTCCCTCAAGGATTGTGAAGTTCACTTAAGCAGGACTAGAACCGGGTTGAAACCAAGTCAAGGGAATGACTTGTGGGTTAGATAGAAAATAAAGTTAAAAAGCAAAAGACGTATGAAGAACATAAAAATAAATTAAAGCACACGTTATGGGTCAGCGTAAGATGAGCTCCTATGATTTGAGGAGGGAGGCTCCAAAACAAAGCATAGGAAATTTTTTGGAGGGCTATTATAGCTGCTACAACATTGGCAACATACTGGTAGAACTCCAACTCTCTATATTGAGCTTGTCTCGTGTAAAGCGTGTCTAACTCTTTCAGAAGTATTGTTTGATTCTTCGATCGTCATGGCTTCTTCACTAGCTTGAGTTAAAGATATAGTGCCTACCATTCTCTTTGTCAGAAACACACATACCAGGCCAAGTCAACTAAGTTGCTTTGGTTGGGGATGAGGGGTATATTGATGCACTACTAATATTGATTGTCAGAGTTTTAGTTTCATGTCTGGTGTTTCTCTGCTACCAGTAAGCCTGGAAACTACCTCGACAGAGTCACTCTAGGAACAGAAGCATTGCTCCACAACCAACGAGCCTAGACAGTAACTCGATAGAGTTACTTGCTTCACCTCTCTGTGCAGGAAGCCTTTCTCTTCTTTCACCTTTATTTTGAATTTTTTATTTCATTTTTTCATTTTTCAAAGAACTATGCATAGGCACTTATTTATTTCATCAGGCAGAAGAGGGATCCCGACTTATAGAGAGTAGAAGAGGTTGTCCCTTCAGAGAAGGATGTTTATATATACCTCTGACATACTTGTTAAGGTTCCACCCCCTCCTTACTCTACTTGACTGAGTTGACAAGGGTTAGCCGAAAATAGAAAACCAATTAGTGTAGCTGGTACTAGTTAAAAGTGCAAGCGTTGTGATTTCACCAAGACTCACTCTGAAAGGAATGTATTTTCCATCAAGGTATCACCGACTAAAAGAAAAACAAGATGTTCATAAAGAGAGTGAATAGACAGATGACCAAATGTTGGTAGTTGTACAAGTCCTCTTGTATTTCACCCTGCTTGTCATAAGAAGCCAAACAAAGTTTCATGGGGCAACTAATCCTAAGGGTGCAAAAAATACAAAGAAACAAGCAAATGAATGAAGAAAAATGAAAGAAAAATCAAGTAAGAAAAAGAAAACAGGAAAGCAAACACTACTCCTACTCCTAAGCTAAGCAGAGCATGGGCCAACTCAAGTGAAGTGATATTTCCAATGCAGCCACCGACACATTGGTTGACCCATGTAAATGATGTCATGACCAACAAGAAAGATATTCACTAAAACCAGTAAACAAGAAAGATAAAGCAATGCAAACCAAAATGTTTGAAGTTTTAATGTGTCTACAGAGAAGAAGATATTGAAAGCACATGAAAGGTACCTTACAAATGTATCATGGTGTGGTGTCATATTTCACGTGGATGACAAGGATGTGCACTCTTTTGAATGTGAAAAATGAGCAAAGAAGAAGAAGGAAGAAAACTTTTGTTTCACAAAAGTGCTCTCTACGTATGAATCCTCCAATGCATGAGCGATAGGGTCATGTGATTCTGCTGGAGGATGAGAAAATTGTAAACTAGATTGATTTTCAATGTAAACAAGAGAATGATGAGAAGCCTGAGGTGATTCAATAGATTTTTTGTCAGAAGTAGAACTGACATCAAGGATAGGAGAAGCTGAAATAACCATAAGCTTGGGCTGAAGTGCCTCGAGAACTTGAGGGGTTTCCACCTCATCAGAAGATGGGTCGCCAAAGAGAGGTGACTTAAACAGATCAACAGTAGGTGAATGAGAATTGTGATCAAATGAATGACTGGAAAGATCACGATAGCCATGATCACAAAATTTGAGATGGACATCAACATCCTCATGATCTGACGAATCATACAGAGGGGTTGATGAGAAACAAATTTTTTCACCCAATGAATTTCTGGAAATGAAATATGAGGGGTAAATTAGATTTGGGAAGAAAGATTTGTCCTCTCCACAAATAGATGATGGACTGACATCTTGTGCATTCTATGAATGATCAGAAGTGGAAACATCCAGGGATAAATTTTCATAATAAAAATAAGAAATTGCAGAATTGCAGAAGATGTTAGGATAAAGCGAAAGAGTCACGGACAGAAGGAGGTCATCCTTCACCATGACTTCTTCTTCAGATTTGTTACACAACATTTTGTCGCTGTCTCTGTACTACCCGTCCACGATCCTATAGGTCCTCTACAGTGAACCTACATGCTTTCCCATCATGAAGAAACTCCCAATATGTTCCTCTTCATGAGAAAAATAATTCCCCTATGCATCATTTCCCAAAAATCTTCCTTTTATCCCAGTTTATAAGACCGGTGCTACTGACCAGTTTCCTCCTCGTGCCAATTTGCAGAGATTAAAACTAGCCCTAGCACTGTACGGAGTGACTGAACCCTTTTCCAGTCGTGTCGATCCTCTTTTGGCAAGTTTTTTAAATATGGAGTCGAAGCTTCCAACTCTAGAAGCTTCGTAACGGAAGTCTAGTAGATGGTTGGGTTGGATGGAGCCGAAGAAGTCAGTTTGGGCTCCTTTACCCTATTAGGATGGGACAAACTCAAGAGATAAGACGTTCTCCCATGATGAGAGGAACCATCTCCCATCCATCCAAGCTATATAAACCTCTCTTTTACCTAGCTATACTAGTTTTGGAGTGAGTTCGAATGATCAACAAGACATCTAGAGCTTGTAGCTTTCTAGTGTATTTTTGAGGGAGAATAGTGTGTTTTGGTTTGGTTTGAGACTAGATGGAAGAGGCCTTAAAACTTCCATTGTTGGGGCTATCCAGGAGATGCTAGCATAAGTGTGGGAACTCAGATACATCGGAGGAGACCAACAACGTCAAGGCATTTGTTGTAATCTCTTTCTAATTTATATGAATACAACTATGGATTGATTTCCTACATGAAGTATTATTTTACATCTTTATGGCTTAATGTTCCTTGACTTGTTAAGTAGGCTAAATACAATATTGTATTCTATCACGTTTATTGTTGTTGTTTGTTTGCTTGTTTCAGGTATTTGAAGGAAGGAAACGAAAGATAGCTAGAGTAAGGAATCGAGATCATCACCAAATGGAATAGCGTTCTAAGAGGTAGGCCCTCTTAATTGATTCTAGCTTAAGGATATTTTCCATAGATTGTTTGTTTATGGCTAGACCTGCTCTCTTGGGCCAGAGAAATTGTTTGTGTCCGCATTGAGAATTTACCTGCACCACAAATTGACGACCATACTGGGGAGCCAATCCTTGTGGTTGATTGATTGTCATTTTATGGTTTTGTGTGAACTTTTCTAGTATCACCATTTCCCTTTAGTGTTCTATGATTTGCTTGGTTCACTGTTCTGAGCTTGAAATTTATAGTGTCAAGTCTCGTTTTAGCCATAGAATTTTTTTTTTTTTTTTTTTCCTTGAATCCTCAGTGAGCATGTTTTTTTCTTGACAGTCATGTCAATCAGCGCAAGTTTTCCAAAAACAGTCGCGCCGACTTGCTTCTAGCACTTGTTGTCAGTTAGGCAGCGACGCCAATTCCTATAGGTGAAGATCAGGGTTGACCTTAGATCATAGCCAGTGTGTCTTGCCCTTTTGATTTCTGTCTCTCAGCTTGTTTTGACTGTGTTCTCCCTGACTGGAAAGCTCTTTTATCTTGGTTTGTATGCTTGTTTGATTTGCATTTTATTCACTTGGTTTCTTGAGTTCTTGGATGGTGTATAACCCTAGGGCATCTAGGTCATCACCCATTCACCTGTTTGTGTGCTCAGCAAGTCAAGTCAATAGTCAAAGTTGCTCCTTGCATTTTGTTTGATTAGTCCTTTTGTTGCTTTGATTTCCACTCAACAAGTTTGAAAAGTTTCATTTGTTGTTCGAGCGTCTCTTTTCAAGCATATATCACATTGATCATTTTGTTTTTGGCAGACCCTGTAATTCATTGGTTTGAAAGGAATTCTCTTTTGTGCTTTGCATTTGTTTGTGATTGATTGTATTGGAAATGTTTCATTGAAGTGTTAAGTGTCTGTGAATTATTCATTCCATCATTTCATTGAAAAATACATAATTCTAGTTTGTTGAATCAATATGTTACATTAGTTAGCATCATTGAAGAGTAGAGTTGCATTGTCATTTGCATTGGAAAAGAAATGAATTCTCTTTATGAATGAAAGGACTACTTGAAGTGTGTTTGATAGGAAATATAGGAATTGGAAAGAGTTTTTCCATCATTTTGTTTTCAAAAGCGAAATAGTGAAAATGTCATTTTTCTTTGGATTATTTGTTTTGTTGCATTTGAGTGTGTTTTCTACTCTCATTAGTGTCATTGAATTGAAAGGGTCTTGTTCCATTTAGCTGCATATAGGTGTTTTTCGAGTCACATTGATAAGGAATGAAAACCGAGACATAATTTCAAGATAAACTCTAGAATGTATTCAATTAACCTAAGGTGCATTTGAAACCTAACGATGACATTTAGGAATTCTAGGCTAGAGATGTTTTCCAGTGTCTTTAAACCTAGCAACTATTGTTCGATTCGACACTAGACATATCTAGTACGAATTTGTGCTCCCTGTACCGTCGTGTATATAATGGGAGACCCCACTAGGTTGCAATCCTTTATTCATAGGAAGCTGAGTTTATCACCTTGTAAACGTGATACATTGAACATAGCATTCAGGGATATTTCCTGCCCGTACTTCTTGGTTCGCCGAGAAGTATTCTGCAGTTCACGGTTACCTGGTAATCCTTTTGCCTAGATTATCCTGAGCAGTTATTTTAGTCTTTTCGACTCTTTAAATTTAAAAGATCATCGAGAACTTGTCCTTTTGAGCTCGTTAACTTTGAAAGTGACTAGATTCATCTTCCATCCTTTTCTCGACTATTAAAACATGAAAAGGGAAAGTTTTGTTTCACTGTTTTAAAATTAACTTCCCACAAAATATTCCTGGTAAAAGTTATCTTCCTTACTAATTTTTTAGGGTTAATTCCAATGGAAACATTTCTAGAGTCCACCTGTCAAGGATCCCCCTCGGATGGGAATCCTGGTCCTTTTCCTTCTTCTGGAAATGCCAGTGCTACTTATATGGCGACGTTGTCTCTTCTTGGGTTAACCATTGGTTTACCTGTCTGGTTGTTTTTTATGTTGGTGGTCCCGAGCGTCCTGACTCCTATCCAAATGTCTCCTTCATTTGAATCACGTCAGGATGATTCTTAGGTTGACCCCTCGCCTTATTCCCCCATTTCCACCCTCCTCCTTTACTTTGCTTGGTGAAAGTTTCAAATCTAGTAACTAGGAGGCTAAGAAGAAGAAGAAGAAGTCAAATAAGTGAGAGGCCAACCGTGAATCTATTGATCTAAATGAACTTCCTGTTGACAAACATTTCGATCCTCCACGAAAGGTAAAATTCCCTTGCAGTTTGTATAAGGGTGACCATCTCCTTTGAGACTATCATGGCATTTCCAGAGTCTTAGAGGTATGGTCTCAAGACCTGAATCAACCATCCTCGTCGACCTATAGAGATCATGTTGATCCTACACCTTTAGCTAATGATGGTAAGAAGAAAGGAAAGATTAGATTACCCTGTAGGTTATGTGATGGGAAGCATCTTCTTCACCTTTGTCCTCTTATGGATAAAGCTTCCAAAATTTTGGTAAACCTTACAACTCCTCAACCCCAAGTTCTTGTTGGTTATCAGAGGCTTTCTTATAACCCTCTCCTAGTTGTTAAAGAGATTAAATTGGATTCATCTCTTGCCCATACTGATCTTCTTGAACATGACTCTCTTGTGTTTGTTCCCGACCAACCATTGGTAGAAAAGAGTGTCGACTTGGCTCTGCCTTCAGTTGTTCACTTTGTTCCTAAAGAGAGTAGTGATCATACTGCTCATGTTCTTCTCGTCTCCTCAAATTCTCATGAATCGAAGAGTGACCCTCCCATCCCGATTGTTTAAGAGAGTCCTCCTACTTCTCCTATCGGGCATAGGGGTGATCATATGACACCCCCACCAAGTAGTTCTCTCGTTTCTTTTGATTGGAGTCAATTGACCGTTTTCTGCCTCCCATCTTTTGTGCCTTTCCAGATCACAGTATAAGCCTATAATATGGTAGTACATGGCACTATGTTAGATGAAGGTGCATCTATTAGCATCATGTCTTAAACTACTTGGCAATATTTTGGTTCCCCACAACTTGTGCCTGCCACTCAGAATCTCTTGGCTTTCAACAGAGGAACCAGTCAACCCTTAGGGTTCCTTCTGAAGTTCCCTATTACTTTCGGAGGAAAGATTGTCTATATAGACGTGATGGTAGTCCAAGGTCCATTAGATTTCAATCTTCTCCTTGGACACGACTATGTTTATGTCATGGGAGCTCTTGTTTCTTCACTTTTTCCTGTGGCTTGTTTTCCACACGAAGGTGGAATTGTGACTATTGATCAACTGTCATTCATTGGTCACCAGGCACCTCCTTTGCAACCATCATCCCCTATTGGCTCTTGTTTGCAAGTAGCACCTTCCCATCCATAGGTCAATTATGTGGCTACTCATTCTGTCTCTGCATCTGCTGATGATCACATAGATGATATTATACATTATGTACTGGGGGCAGTGGAACCTGATCTGTCTTTGGTACCAAATGACATGTATTCCTCCAAAAGTGTGGTTCTTCTGTCTAGTGAATACCTCTTGGGAGGCATGTTCTCTTATGGGTCATGAATAGATGTCGTGAGGATAGTTCCTGGTCTTGTGTCAACCTCATTAAAAACGAAACAAGGAGTCATGAGGATGGTTCCTTGTCTTGTGACAACCTCATTAAAAAATGAATCAAGGGGTGTGAGCATATCTCTTTGTCTTGTGTCAAGCTCATTAAAAAATGAAACAAGGGTCCCCAGGATAGTTCTTTTACTCTGTCAACCTCATTAAAAAATGAAGCAACTCCCTTTTCCAAATCGAGTTTGTGATTAAGATCTCGTAAAATCCTAGTCGAGTCTTTCCAAGATCTTGAATGTGAACCTTCATTCCATCCACCTAGTTGACTGAAATGAAGCTTGGGGGGCATGTACCTTGATTGAGTCATTATGTTGGGGGCATGCGAACTTATAGCAAGCATAGATTTTCATTTCAATATTGTGTAAACCCGAAATCGAATCCATGAAGAGTTCTCCATGGTTCAAGCTTATGTAAAAATGAACCCATGCCCAATTTATATCTCATGATTGCCGTTTTTATCAGCTAATTTTTTCTAGATGAGCCCTGGTTGTTTCATTCCATCTCCACCATCTCTTTGGTCAATCATATCATTTTGCTTGGTTGTTTTTACTTTCCTAAGGGACGAGTTGTTTTATTAGCCAGCCTCTTGACCATTACATGTTTTGAGCAGTTCCACCATTGTCGGAACTAGTTGCTACCCTTTATACAACTCGTTCCTCCAGGACGAGTCACCTTTAAGCTCTTTTCTGACTCGTAAAAGATGAAAATATTGCTGAGTATTTTTTCCCTTTTTTTGACTCGTTAAAGAGAATAAAAGTGGGGGAGTATGCTTTCAGCGCTTTTCCAAATCTTAAAACATGAAAAGGTTGTCGAGCTCTTGTCATTTTTGAACTCGTTAAAGGCTACGAAACGTCGTTTATCTAGTATACTTTTACCCCTTTTTTGGGCTAGGTTAAACTATTTACAAAAAAGGTACTCCTTTACTGACATGGTCAAGCGGTTCTCTCAAATATTGTTTTCTAACTTTTCGGGCTCAAGAGACGGACCATGCGATTTTTTATTTTCTGTGTATTTTTCAAACTCTCTAAACAATACCGAGTTACACCTTTGTCGGACTTGTTAAAAAATTAAACGGCATTAGCTTCGTCACCATGACAAACATGAGCTTGTCTTTCCTAGGGCTCATTAATCTTACTAGGTCGGATTCATCCCAAGGATGAACTTACAGTGCAAGCACATGCTACCCCCTTCAAGCTTGCGATAAAAAATAATTGGGGTACCTGCCAGAAATGGTGGGGGGAAATTGGAAATTATATCATTCGTGTTGGCAGCTTACTCTTGAGAATGACACTTTATACTTCATGTCGAGTTGGGATATCCTCCTTTTCATCATTGACCTTCCTAGGTTGGGCCATTCATTTTTTCCTTCAATTTGATTTCTGTCACGTCATCATGATGACCGATCCTATGAATCCAAAAGCTTCGAAATTCCAGAGTCGTGTCGCCGATATGTTCAAGAGTTAGTTCTTCTGCAGTTACACTTACTCCTAATTCTCTGTATCATCTAAAATCATTTGCATCCCTTTTTCTCGTGTCGATGATGTGGGATACATCATGGCCCTCCTCCAACACGATCGCTTCCTGTCAACTTCAGCATATTATCCATGAATCTGGCAGAGAGACTCCCTTCCAGTACCTTAGAGCTTACATGCCCTAACAACAAGTTCTTCGCACTCGACGATAAGTTCACATCATTAGCTTTCGATCGGGTGATTTCACGGGTGTTCGACTTCAGTTCCTTTTTTCACATTCCGTGAACTGTGTTGCTGGTACCTTGAGAGCCATTATCTTATTAGTGGTTTCTCTCGCATTTGTTAATGATTCACATCATTGACCAGTAACTAAGTGACTTTCTAGCATGTTTGACTTCAACACATTCAATGACATGTTAGGATTTGTACTTTGATTAGGTCGTTCGGAGCACAAGACCCTGTGCTCAAATTACACCACTCTAGGTTGTGAGGCGATGTGAGATGATCATGTTGATATACATGTCTATTTCATATGGATGACTGTGACGATACCATGAGTTGTTATATGTGATCCTTCTCATTATTAGATGGTTGCGACCATACCTTGGTTTCGTTATGATCCTCTCTATTGGATGGTTGTGCCCATGCCGTGGATCTGTTTACTTATCATTCTCTGGATCGTTGCATCCATACCATGATTCAAGTATCATTTGATAGAGTTTTCAGTGATGTATATGTATCTATGCTTGTTTGAAGGTTTTCCTACGACGAACTCTGGTTCCCCGCATCCACTTGTAAAGCATGTCACCCCTCACTCTAGTTCGACCTTCATGCTTTACAGGGCATATGTTACACAACATTTTGTCACTGTCTTTATACTCCCCGTCCACAATCCTGGAAGACCTCTACAGTGAACCCTACAAGATTTCCCATCATGAAGAAACTCCTAGTATGCCCATATTCATGAGAAGAATAATTCCCCTTTGCATCATTTCCCAAGAATCTTCCCTTTATCCTAGTTTATAAGACTAGTTCTACTGACCAGTTTCATCCTTGCACCGATTTGCAGAGATTAAAACTAGCCCTAGCACCGTACAGAGCGATTGAGACCATTTCCAGTGATGTCAATCCTCTTTTGCTAATTTTTTTTAAATATGGAGTTAAAGCTTCCATCTTTAGAAGCTTTGTAACGGAAGACTGGTAGATGGTTATGCTGGATGGAGCTGAAGAAGTCAGTTTGGGATCCTTTCCCCTATTAGGATGGAACAAACTCAAGAGATAAGACCTTCTCCCATGATGAGAGGAAGCATCTCCTATCCATCCAAGCTATATAAACCTCTCTTTTCCCAAGCTAAACTAGTTTTGGAGTGAGTTTGAATGATCAAAAAAACATCTATAGCTTGTAGCTTTCTAGTGTATATTTGAGGGATAATAGTGTGTTTTGGTTTGGTTTGAGACTAGAGGGAAGATATTTTAAAACTTCCATTGTTGGGGCTATCCATGAGATTCTAGCAGAAGTGTGGGAACCCGGATACGTTGAAGGAGACCAGCAACATTAAGGCATTGGTTGTAATCTCTTTCTGATTTATATGAATACAACTATTGATTGATTTCCTACATGAAGTGTTATTTTACATCTTTATGGCTTAATGTTCCTTGAATTGTTAAGTAGGCTAAATACAATATTGTATGCTATCATGTTTGTTGTTGTTGTTTGTTCATTTGTTTCAGGTATTCGAAGGAAGGAAATGAAAGATAACTGGAGTAAGGAAGCAGGATCATCACCAAACAGAATAGTGTTCTAAGAGGTAGGCCTTCTTAATTGATTCCAGCTTAAGAATATTTTCCATAGATTGTTTATTTATGGCTAGACCTGCTCTCTTGAGCTAGAGGAATTGTTTGTGTCTGCATCGAGAATTTACCTGCACCACAATATTCCCACACATACTCATAAAAATGATAGCGCAGTTTGGCTTCTCAACACCAACTCCATCCATAACATGATCATCGTGAACATCACATTTGAAATCTGGAATGGATGAACACAAAACACCAAGATTCGGGCGATCAAAGGAACCAAAGGATGGGGGTTGAGAAAACGAGATCATGTGACAACCATCAGGGTTTCAATCCAAATCTGCATAGAAATCCAGAGTAGGGAGGGTGGGAGGAGATGCAGTTCAATAGGTTGGTTTGAAACTTCTCCCACCTAGTCCTGTGGGGCTAGAACTTTTTTATTAGAAGAGGATGGAGAGTCACTCATGACAATGACCTTATCTATCTTATATTTGGAAGCTCTAACACTGAGGTATGTTGGGATGGGTTCAAAAGATTATAATTCATGTGGATTGTTAGAGATTTGAAGAAGATACTTAAACCTTTCTTTGAGAAACTATCAATCAACTTCATCTTCCAGAAATTGAAAAGCGAGATTACAGAAGTGTTTCCAAAATTGCACAATAGATTCATCAGGTGCTTTGTGTAATTCCAAAATTGTCTAATTAAGTGCTTTACAGTCATAATGAAAGAAAAAATGACCTAACTCTTAGGTCATGTGATTGAAAGAGTGAATAAAGGTTGTGGGAAATGTGAGACACCATTTCTTAATGTTCCTTTCGAACGTGTAGGTGAACAAGCCACAAGCAATGCCATCCTAGGCAACTTCATTCCTAACACAGAAATCTAAAACGGAAAATCCATGTCTTAAAAAGGCTATTCCACCTTTACCATCATATTTAATTCGTGACAAGTCATCGATGAGATCCTCCCATACTTCAAAATCATGAGCATGAGAAAAACATGTTGGAGTTGATATTGTGATGTAAGTCATGAATGATGTGCCGAGATGAAAAACAGACATTGAGGTCTCAACTTGTCATCCGGCCCTCCTTCTAGTGCCATAAATGTTGACGGTGCTGGACCCACCAACATTCAAGGGGATCACCCCGGTAAGAAGTCCTAACTAGACCTTAGACTGTTTGGAGTAGGAGTCCTAGCAGTGGGTGGTAATGTAGCACCTTGACTGCGTTAGCGTGTAGAGGTAAGTATCATGACTTTGGTCGGAAGAAAGTGTGTGACATTACAACGAGTCAAGTGAGATGCATGGGGGTTTTAACACACAGAGGGGAAAACGAAGTGTGTCCCTTAGAACCTTGTAATGGTACGCAGCATAAATGGAACATACAAGCGGAATGAATTCACAAGCTGGATGCGAAATAGTCCACAAACCAAAGTGACGGGTTAACTCATCAACATGCCTTCAACAAGATTCAAATAATTTCATAAAAAGTAGTTCATAAGCAAATGTGTAAGTCAAACAACATACATTGCGAAAGTAACCAGAATAGTCGAACTACAATAACAACATATGCATGAAAATGTATTGGCTTAGTTATATTATTATTAAGTGAAAGTTCCATCCATACATACACCATTGACATCCACTAGCCCCAATAGTGGAACATTACAGTTAACACTGCCTGCTCCTCCAAAGAAGTGTATTGGTTGTACATTGTGGAGAAGCCAAGGCTCATCATAATACTCCCAAGCCTTCTCTAAGACTAAGTCTAGCCAAAATATTTGCTCCCAAAATCCCTTTCTATGAGTGATGAGGTTCTATTTATAACAAAGGGTGGAGTGACCCTTGACATTCCCCTTTGACTCTTTAACTACCCTCATCACTCTTCAACTCCTTTACAATGAACTCTTTACATTACATAGTCACTGTCCACATTCCAATAATGACATTTGGAATTTCACTTCCAATATATTTACAAATAATATACAGTTTCCACATATACCCATGTGGGACAAAATATGTTAGAGTCAGTCGAACAAAACAAGGACTATGACTCAGAAGCTTGGGGAAAGACCAACTTAGCAACATCCTCTTGTTGATCTTCGGTGACAAACTGATATCAAGCTTGGTACTGCACTGTGGTTACCCCATACTATTTGGTGATGTCTTTCTGGGAACAGACTCTTGCCTCCATGGCTTTTGGGTATATGGTCCTGGAACCTTTGTCCAACTCATCTTGAATAATGTGTAGCATTGTCTTGAGTACAGATGGACAACCAATATATTTCTGCATGTTTTCTGCACTCAACTAAAAGTAATCATTGATGGCCTCTCGCATTAACTACTCCATGTACTTATGGACCTCCAGCCGGACTTGGCACTTCCCATTGTCTTGGGTGAGGGAATCGACTGAAGGGATCCTGTATGTCCTCACCATGACATCTAAACTCTTGAACAACCGTACATAGGAAGTCTGTATGCTACTGATAATGGACGGAAATGCTCATAGCTTTGTATCAACATCCAGATCCGTGCTTTGTCTAGCTTTGCCTGCGGCTTCATTATCTTAGGCAAGTAAAGCAGGGCTCCCTTGTATCTCATTGTCCATTCCTGTAAGTGTAAAATAACAGCGTGCATGTCCTTGAGAGTTTGGAAAATATTTATGCACGGTTGTTGAAAACTATATAGATGGACAATTCCCTTGTGTATGGTGACAAATCTGTCATAAAGTTTCTACATGGTGGTCTCAAGAGTTGATACTTCAGTAAGTATCGCTTTCCTCGTCTCTACCATATCAAATCTTGTAAATTGTTTTTCCCTCTCCCTAACCGCTTTTAAGTCCTTTGCAATCTGATCATTCTCCGCTAACAAGAACTTGACATTTGAGCTTGTGGCTTCTACATAAGCCTTAGTGGCATTGACCATGGTAGTTCAATGTGCGCTAACATCTAACACTATCACCCTTTCCTTCATAAATGTAGGTGATACATCATCATCTGGGAATTTTTTTCTCCGCGCTTGTACAAGCTTTTGATGCAACTCATCAAAAGATATATTGTACAAATCCATCACCGGATCATCATCAAGGATAAAAACCTCTCCTTGCTCTCTTGGAAGTGGTCCTGATACTGGAGGTGGTGGAAACTACGTGAAGACCTTAGATGCTCTCGGCATGAGGTCGATATCTAGGTCCTATAGCTCATGTGGCAACTCTGTGTCCATCTCTTCAACCATTTTCTTAATCTACTGAGCAAGTTCATGATCTTGTAACTCTTCATCCTCTTTTTCATTTGCTCACTATTATGACTCTTCAACCTATATTGGCACAATTTTCTCTATGATTATGCCTTTACCTTCTTCTTGTTCCTGTTTATGCTTCTCTTCCCTCTCTCTCCTTCTTAGCTCCTACTCTTCTTTTAGATTCGTCACTATTTCCTGCAACTTCCTTTCTGCTTCATCCAACCATTACTTTTCTCTATTCCTTCACTCTTCTCGCTTTATGTGTTGTTGCCTCTTCGCCTACACTGCCAAATATACTTTCTCAACGAGAGGATATTCTTTGAAATTGTATCTTTTCTCAGCCTCTAGGTTCTTATAAATCTTCCTCTTGCTTTTTTGATGTGTTGGTTTGCTGCTTATTACTATTTTTGTTGTTGCTTCCTGCGGTGCTGCTACCTACAGAGAAGCTTTCCATTCTACAACCATGTTGACTGGTTCATTAAGCTTGGAGGAGTTGTAATAGTACCTCCAAGGATCTTCCTCTGCCCAATGAAATGTCCCGTGGATCGATGGATAATACTCCTTCACACATTGGTCCTTGCATATGCAGTGGGGATCATACATATTGCAGTCTTTGGTGCCGAACTCAAACTTTTCTAAGTCCTTGGCCTCGACATCCATATCCTTCAAGTTCCTGATCTCGTACAATCCAATATGCAAAGGAAGAGTAGGCCATGGTGCCTTCTTCCTCCTATGCCACCCTACTAATAAGCCTGTGGAGATGTGATATGCAACCTCTTGCATGACCAACTTATCCATGGAAAACCATGGTAACACATGCGAAGGCTTCTCTCTGCCAAATTTTTTTATGAAGGTGCCACCAGGTGAGGCATACCAATATGCAATGTTAAGTGTTGCCTCCATTGCTTCTTGGGACATGCAAGGTGGATTCTGCTCAAATATCAACTTGTAAATCAGGATAACGAAATGGTAAGATAGCTTAACCATGACTCCTTGGTAGTTACACTCTGAAAGCAACTTGCAATAAATATTCACAAAAGTTTCTGATGGCGTCCATGTCCAACCAATGCCAGGGAACTGATGTTGGGCACAGATTGCATCAAGAAGGTACGCAAACTTATAGAATCGCATTTAGTAATCCTTGGGAATACTCTCAGTATTAGTCACATGAACTTTTAGCTGGAGAGCCAACATATTTGACGAGTTTAATGACCTTCTATCATTCGCCAACTGGTCCAACAGAACCACTCAATTCTATGGAAAGGTCTCTGTTCTATCTTGTTCATACAGTCGGCATGCAAAGATGACCAAGAGTTGGTAGGCCTCTCTTAGTGACCTTGTCTTATAAACATGAGTGGGTGTCGATATGAACTTCAATGAATCTTTCACCCAACACATTATGATGTCTCTAGTGTTCACATTGTTGTGGGTGGCATAGAAAAGTGCATCCATGTGGTTCACCGACTGAGTTAGGTGATACATATGATGATAGATTTTCGTTCTGAAGGTATCAAGTTTTGTGCCACTGGAATTGCTCAATTTCGTAGTCTTGGGATCTATATGTGAGACAATCCAGTAAATGATGTCTGCACATGGGAAGGTGGGGTGCCTACATGCAACCTTATGTAAGCCTGACCACTGGATGTTGATAAAGACTTGCCAATCTTGTAGATCTTCCTTGAAGTTCCCTGCAAAGATATCCTTCATTTCCTACCGTGTTATCTTCATGCCCTTATCAATGAACAGTTATGTGTCTACATAAACTAGCAAGTTCACTAACACCTATTCAACTACATCCCTAGTGCTACTTTCAACAATGTCCTTTGATGCAACTTTCTTGGAATCCATGTTACATGTACTGCTGAAGAGCTGCTCAACAACTGTTGTACCTGGAGACAAAGAGGACACTCATGGAATGCAAATGTTAGCTTGAAATCAAAATCACTTCAAGAATAGAAAAAGAAACAAACTGGGCAACTGTTGGGAAGGATTGCATAATTTTGTCTTTCAAAGGTCACTGAATATCATCTAGATCTCCGCATTGCATAGCCCTAGATGCTAGTGGGGAGGGGATGTTGATTGGAATTTCGCAATGCACAGTTCCATCTAGCTTTAGCTGGTTGGGAGTGAGCATTACAGAATCCCAGTGGTCAAGGCTATGGGTCTAACTACTGGAAGTACATAGTGTGTAATTGGAGCTAGGCCTTGGCAACCTCTGCACAATTCCTGAAGCTATGATAGAGCCTTCAGGTCTAGAAATGCACAATGCATGCTGGGAAGAGCTAGATCTGGGCCAAGGAAGCCCAGATTTTCCCAAGGCCAACATGAAAATGAGTAGATATGAAAGTGTAAGTGATGTTTGGCACATATCTGAGTGAATGATGATGCATGCAATAAAAAAAAAAGTGTGGGAATCGATCAAACTAAAGAACAATGAAGCTTATGGAGAGAGTCGTCGCAACGACGACCATTACTGAAAAACCTGAGTAATGCATGCGACACTTAGGAAAGGAAATACAAAACTTAAACCAATACTTCTACGAGCTAAAGAAAATCAAAACTCCAATGGTCATTCAATAAAATGGGCGAGACAACACTCCCACAAGCCAAGCAAATAAAAGCGACAGAAAAAACAACCGAAGGAGACAAAAGCAAGACTTACCCCAGAATGTTTCGATGACTGTGTCGAAGGTTCCTATATTTCCTCATGAATTCCAGAGCTCTAGGATTGAATGTGCAAATGAGCTCTATCGATTTGCATTAAATAGATTTGGTCAATTTAGGGTTTATGACATGAAGACAAAAAATATAGGAAAAACGGACACATGGTGGAAGTTTCCAAAAATAACTCAAGTGTAACTGCAATTGCTAAAAATAAATCCCTATTTTTTAGGGATTTTTTTTTCACTTTTTTTTCCTTTTTCTTTTTCAAGAAACGCTACCATGCATGCTAAGAGAGATTACTAGGGAGAACTTTGCAACTCACTGGTGTGCTGAGGGAAAGCTTTTGCGCAATTCCTGGGTTGAGTTACTTAGGATGTCTCTCATGCGATGCACAGTTTAACAGCTGAAGGCAGGCTTCCAGCTGGGTCTGCACAATTATGGAGTCGAAGTTCACTGTTGGCTTGAACTGCACATTTCTTGAGAGAAAGTTCGGTTTCCGTCAAGGATTGCATAGCTCACTAAGGCAAGCCTAGAACTAGATTGCAAACAAGTCAAGAGATTAGCTTGTGGTTAGACAAAAAACCAAGTAAGAAAATGCAAGATATAAAGCAAAAGATAAAACTCAATGAAAGCACAAGTACCTGGGTCAATGTAAGATGAGTCGCTGTGATTTGAGGAGGGAGGCTACAAAACAAACCATAGGCAAAATTTTGGAGGGCGTTTGTAGTCGCTACAACACCTTCATAGCCTAACCTAATCTTCATGAGTGGAGACCTCTCATCATTTAATATCACATCCAATTTTTCAGATCCTTTTATATGTTGAATATTCATGTTTAAATCAACTTGTTCCTTTTCTAGCCTCTTTTTCATGCTTATTACCTCTTCTTCCAATCTTCCAAACTCTTGGGTTTTCTCCTTTATTTGCTGCATCATAATGTATTCCACCTTCTTTTATTCTTCAAGTGTAACTTTCAACTTGATAATTTCTTCTGAATTTGATTCTTCTTTTACATATTTCAACAAGATCCCTTTTTCCTTTCTATTCTTTTGTTTAAGTATGTCTATTTCATCCAACGCCCTAACCAACTCCAACTCAAGATCTACTTCTCCTTCCTCTTCCATAATTAAAACATTTAAATGGATGTTTTCCTTTGTACGTACTATACCTTTCTTCAACCTTCTAACAAATTTTGCTTCTTCTTCATCAGAGCATGAACATTCATTTTCTTCTATAGACTTGTCTGCCTTGAAAGTTGCATCTCTGGTGACTCTCTTACCCTTTGGAATTCTCATATCATATGTTGTCAAGGAATCAAATAGTTGATCCCTATTCAAAGTCTCAAAGTTTGTTGTCTCTTCTATAACTGAAACCTTATTATTGATCTTAGAAGGTAATGACCTTAATATTTTTTGAACTATTACACTTTCGTTGATTGTTTCTCCTAAAACCATTATGACATTTACAACTTCATCAACTCTTAAAAAAACTTAGAAATATCTTCATCTTTATTCATTTTTAAAGTTTCAAACTACGTTCTATATATTTGTAATCTCGCCATCTTTACCTTTCTATTCCCTTCATGAATATTTTCCAATTTAACCCATATTTCTTTAGATGTATCACAATGCATTAATTTAATAAATTCATACTAACATAATCCACTCAGAAGTGCATTCATAGATTTTGCATTAGCTATAAATTCCAGTTTGGCATCTTTGTCACTAGTCGTTGCCTTTGGTTCTTCATACCTTACCTTCGCAACAACCCAATATTCTACTCTAAGACACATTAAATATGTGTTCATTCACACTTTCGAGAAGACATATTTTGTACCAATAAACATGGGGGGCTTTATTTGTTGAGCATCCTTCCTGACTAGCCATTCTACTTACTTAGGACTTCCTTCTAGTTGCTGGAGTGATACTGAAGGAACCTGCTCTCATACCAATTGATATTTATATTTGGAAATTACTAGGGGGGGGGGGGGGTTAAATCAGTAATTTTAAACTTCATTAGTTTTTCAACTTAAATTTCTTCCTATGTAGCTAATGACTTGTGTATATGCTCAATTAGTAATCGTTTCCTTTAGCAGTTAGTAGAGAGATATATTTGTTGATATAGTTATTTGAGAATTCACACAATATTCAAGAAACAACACATGAAAACACCGGATATAATTGGAAATCCATAAGGGAAAAAACCACACCTTTTTGGTTGAAAGCAATGTGAAGGCAACCTCCTACTTCCCCATTACATCAGATTGTTGTAGGCTCCTACCTCAAAGGATGCTCCAGCTCTCACAAAATTTTCTGAAGACTACAACCCATAAGAAGCTCCTACGTTAATAGGCTACAAACTCTTCCTTATGAAGCTACAACTTGAAAAGGTACTACAATCTTCCAATCACAATACAAAGTCAAGTGTTCTGGTTACCTAATATATCTTCTCTACTTCTCTTCTTCAATTTTGTTCCTCTTTTACTACTGCTCATGAACCCTCTTATACAAATTGCTTAACACCAAAAAGTCCTTATTCCATTCAACAATGTATATTTTATAACCATAGCGTATTGGATGCTTGTATTCTCTCCAGGAATACAAAATGAGGCATTGTCTCTTTCTCTTCTAAAACTGTTCGCTACTTATCTCTTCATTTCCAAATCTCAAAAAACTTAATTTTGTAAATATAAAATAGAGTTGAAATAATATAGCTTGAGAGTAATGATTACAAGAGACAAATCAAATCTATATTTGCTACATCTTCCAAACTTGTACAATACATTTTATGTTTTCGAGTTTATGTCTTAATGTATAATCATCCCATTTTTACCTCAAGAGAACAAATCAACATACTTATTTAACAATGTTGATGGTTCACATTAATTATCATAGCTTTTGCACTTCACTTCACTTTCAACATTTGCATTTCATCATTAATTGATCTTAACACAATCAACACCAATCAATTAGACTAATGACCTTAACATGTTCATTTGACATCAATACCAAGATTATTAACACTCTCTCCCTTTGACATTGATTGCAACACTTATTCTTCTACCTTCTACTGCCTCATACCTATGCCTACCTCCCCTTTGACATCAATAGCAAAGAGTGATAGTGACTAACCAGTGTCTATTCAGAAAGAGGATTTTGACGAGGAAACAAATCGGAAGGAATGAACGCTGCTCCAACGTGTATAAATCAATGTATATGTTTTTTTCACTAGGAATGATAACTGGTCTACACCTATGCTGTTTCATCCCAAGTTTAAAAACATATTTTGAAATAAGAATAACGAATGGTCGAAGACAGATTGTACTTTAACGTTTACAACATTAGACGTGAATACTCTGATGGAAATGAATTTCTTTATTCAAGCGAAGCATTTGTAGGTCAAAACTATTCATTCTGTATTTTAACAGGTGGTCTAATCGATTCTGTCATGGCCTCCATGAAATTACTATTTCCAACAATGACTTCACCCACCATGAAAATGTTCTTTATACTATCTCCAACAATGATTTCACCCGCCATGACATGTTCTTTATGTTCTGATTAGTTCTTCGAACCTTATTTATATTTTAAATGTCAAGAATGCATTGCACTGATTTTTCCTTAAAAATGCTGTACGTTCAACTTCTACGTCTATGCCGGCTGATTTTCGAAATGAAGGAAATCAGCAAACCCAAAGACCGGGGCTCATCATTTTGCGCTATTTTAAACAAACAAACTTGTATGTAATTTATAATTTTAGTTGACGTCTTCTGATCCAAAAATCGTCAACAGTTTTGTAGAGTTTTTATATCTATTTGAAAATGCATCCTCGTCGCTGCTTCACAAAACTCAATCGGGAGACAATGCGATGCTGCCTTGGAACCCAACCATACACCATACTGCATTCGTATATGTTTGTAATAACTGAAGTACATGCAGATGTAAAAGATGAAGATGATATTAAAGATAAAAATAAAAATAAAGCAGATGCAAATAGAAGAACCAGATGAAGTTGACTTTGAATATGAAAGATATGAAAGGTATTGAATAAGAAGGTAATTCTAAAAAAATATTGAACAACAGGGTTAGAGCGAAGCTAAAGTTCAATACGAAGAAAAAATAAGTATGATATCGGAAAAAAATTGTACAACGTAGACATAAAACAGCAGCATGCAGAAATAATACCAAGATGAAGATGATACTAAAAATAAAAATAAAAGTAAAGTAGATGTAAAAGAACCCGATGAACTTGACTTTGAATACGAAAAAATATTGAATAAGAAGGTTATAGGAAAGCTGAACTTCAATAAGAAGAAAAAATAAATAAGATATAGGAAAAAATAATTGTACAATGTAGACATGAGAACACCAGCATGCAAAAATAAAATCAGTAGTTGGATAGTTAGTTTTTCAGTTAAGTTATTTAGCCAGTAGTAAGACGCTTGGATTTTGAGTATAAGTTATTTTATCCAATAGTTTTTAGATAGTGTTACTCTATATATTTTTAGAAATTTATGTAAGTGACAAATATATCTAGAAGTGGTTAATCTTAGATGATTCTAGAAAATTCCTTTCTAACCAAAAAAAGAGTCCCAAGATGTCAATCAATTTCATTCCTCTCTGTCTTGTAAATTTGTCACTCTCACGACTCTTTCTTTCACTGCATATTTCAACGGGAACACCTCTCAGGTTCATCTCTCTTCTACCTTCTATCTTATTTTCTTTGTTATAACCATTGTGTTGCTTCTTTGAATTGAATAATTGTTCAATCGAGCAACATCTTTCTTCAATCGTGAACTTCCAATGCTCTGTAGCGGTATATGTATTTTGCCATATATTTTATTTTATTGCTGAATAATTCATCCCCTTTGCACTATTGGTTGTAGAGATGGGGTTGAAGGGTCTTGAGAGAAATCTACTTTCTCTCAACGGGTTGTAGAGGCCGTAAGGTTGACGGGTGTTTAGACTGGCAATAACTTGAGCTGCTCAAACAAAGTTGATAAACGTTAAAAGAAAAAAACTTAAATGGTTCCTTCTATTTTCTCAATTTCCATGAGAGTAACAAAAAGAGCCGGCCACGCTGAAGCAATAGCTAGTTTGATTTCATTATGATCTTTTTGTTCATGGAAGATCATGGAGATTGGAATGTGTTATTTTTATATAATTATGTGACCTTTTGCTTCTTTAGATCCTGGGCAGCAGTAAAAGGACTTTTGTTGTTGATCATGCTTTTTTTGGATAATTATATGTACTGGAATTTTCTATTATATAATATAATAGAAAGTGCAAGATTTTTTTGCCCTTCTGAAAAAAAAGCAGGAGGACTAGAGCATAGCTGTTTATATATGATTTCAAAATAGCTTTTAATCGGAGGTCATCTCTTTCCTACGATGCTTCGTTTAAATGAATGTATCAAAGGTTAAGAATATCATTAATCTTGCATCATATTTACAACAGGTAGTGGAAACCAATTATGTTAGGACCCATGCCTATCAGTATTTATGATCTGTAAAAGAGCCAAAGAAAAAAATGTAGGTGAAAACTTCTTTGGCCCTATCTGATAGCCCTGCAAACCATTTCGAGTGAGTAAGGTTAGTCAATATATGAATCTAAATAAGCTGAATTATCACCATAGATCCTAGCCACCATAGATCCTAGCCACTAGAACTATGAGAGATCACAAATTCATTATTATAACTACACATAAAACAATAAACTGAGCCATCATGAAGTTTGGCTGGCAAATGAGAGATTACAAATTCAAATTAGATATATTCATGAGCCATCATAAAGTTTGGCTGGCAAATGATAACTGCTTTTCATGCAACATGCCGGAACTAATAAATATGTATAACCTTAAGCATTCCCTAACATAAAATTCCATGAAAGTGGAGGTTGTTACATAAAGACAAATACGCGAGGTCCATTAAGCCATGATGGAATCTACTCTTGGAAAAGTTCTAATCCCATTTCTCCTCGCAATGATTTCTGAGGTTGAACCGGTTGGATTGGATTAGCAAAGTTGGCTGAAACTCAAACTTGCAATGCTTAGGGCATATGGTAGCTTAACCCCATGATATATATTTTTATTTATTGAAAATATATGATGTAGTTTAGACAATGGAAATGAAATATTTTCTAGTTTCAAAAGTTTTTAATTTTTTTTTAATATATTTTATTATTAAAATTTAAATTATTATTGTTATCATTAATTATTATTTTTATATATAAAACTCACAATGTGGTTTTCTACAAAGTCATTTTTTGATTTTTTTTTTTAAATTAATAGGACTGTTGGATTCATTTTTTTAATGGTGGAAATAGATTCAGCATCATCCAGAATTTTTAGGGAATCCAAAATTCTGAAATGTAACTTGGATTTTTTCAAAATACTGCTAGAATTTCCATTGTTTTCCTGATGAAATTGCGGTCTCCCCCTATAAAAACATGTAACAAGATTTTTAACAATGAAGATTCACTCTTAGTTTATTATCAAGATTCAGTGGTTAGTAAATTAATTTTTTTAATTAATTTATTTAATTAAAAAGACAAAGTGCACTACTACTTAAAAATATTTTAGAATATTTATTTTTTTATCTACTTAATAATTATTGATAATTAAATTAAATTTTTAAAAACCCTAATCCCAAAAAAACACACCTATTTTTTTAATAAATATTTATATATTTAATTTGTGTACTTTGAGTGAAATTGGAAATTAGTTCCACATCTAATTTAAATCTGTTTGTTATAATGTACTGTGAACATAAGTAATTGAATTTGTGTGTTTGGAAAGAGTAGGATTAATTAAATTTGTATGTTAAGAAATAGTGTATAATTAATGCTACCTTTTATTCTAAATTTATATTTAAAAAGTATGATTTAAAAGATATGGACGAAATCAACTGTTTAACTACTATCAGAATTTGCAATCAATATGCCCGGTTCACAAAAAAAGGGACATAATAAAAATGGTGGCAGTGCTTACTTATGCTGTAAATATAGTACGATTCATGTCACAGACATTGGAATCCTTGCATGGATACGCGCTAAATTCACAACTGGGGTAATTCAAGTACCTACCACGTTGTATTACCAGGTATAGAGTATTGGGCCTTTACTTCGTTTTTTCCAATGATTTTATTCGTTTCTCCCATATCTAATATTAGTTGTCATAGTATTCGCCACCGCACTCAGGTTCCAAATGTATCACCAGGGTTCTTTTGGGTGCTTCACTTTCCAATGCTGTAATAAGGTTCTTCTGGGCGTTTTACTTTCCATTATTTTACACAGTTGAAAATATTGTCTTAAAAAATCACTTTTACTTTTAGTTTTTTTTATTAAAATTTAATATTTTTTTTAGTTATTTTTCATTAAAATTTAATATTAATTGAATTGTTTTAAATATAAAATTTGAGACAAATAAAAAAAATTTTAAGATAAAAATTTATATTTAAAACAAAAACAGTTTGAAACAAAAATAATTTAAGATTAAAAGAATTTAAGACAAAAACAGTTTGAAATAAAGATGGTTTAAGACAAAAAGAATTTAAGACAATATAAGACAAAAACAAGGTCAGACAAAAATATTTTAAGACAAAAACTTTATATTTAAGACAAAAATAGTTTGAGACCAAATATAATTTAAGACACAATTTTATATTTAAGACAAAAATATTTTAAAGAAAAACTTTATATTTAAGACAATGGTCACTTAAGACAATGACAAATAAGATGAAACTCATTTAAAACACTTAACAACAAAACCATGTCAATTTAACAACAAAACCATGTCAATTTAAGACTATTATCTAATACTTGCAAAATTGACTCTGAGAGTGCGTGCTAACTCCCCAAACTTTCAGACTACTATTGCTCGGGCCTATATCAAGGTTCCTATTTCACTTGCCATTCAGGTCCGACTCTCAAGAACACCACAACATTTTCAGGAAATATTTCTAGGACATCAATTTCTCTTATGCCCCTTCCATCTTTGCTGAGACAACTTGTCTGTCATTGCATCCCCGAAGTTTCCACAAAAATTCCATGAGTGGATAGGGGATAATTATATTTTTAATTTTTTAAAATAGATATTCAAACCACATTAAATTTAATCATATCAATTTATTTATTTTATATTATGTTTTATTTTTCCTTTTTCATTAATACTTTTAAATTAAATATAAAAATAGAATAGGTTAATTATATAAATGTTTTAATTAATTATAAAATTTAAATATAACATTTTAAAAAGTTAGAATATTTTTAACAAATTTTTAAGTATTTAATTTAATGTATATTTATTTGAAACTATATTAAAAATTATATAAAAGTAATAAATTAAAGATAATTTGATTTCAAAACAATTACAACATATTTACCACATTTTAAAAATATAAATAATTGGTAGATATAAAATATAAAAATAGAATAGGTTAATTATATAAATGTTTTAATTAATTATAAAATAGAATAGGTTAAAAATATAAAAAATTAGTAGATAAATATTATTATTTTTTGGTTGACTTAACTCATGAGGATTTGAACTTTGAATCTCATGCTTTTACATAATACTTCATAACAAGGTGATTGTCAATTAAGTTACATTCCATGAACTACTCTTTTTTTTTAAAAATACATGAAGAATTTAAATTACTTCAACTAAAATTTTGATATAACTTTGCAAAAACTAGAAACTAACTCCTCCTCCAAGAATTGAAGGACGCCTTCTAAATAAGTAATATTAGTAATTGATATCATTTCAAACTAGGCAAATAAATTATTAATGCGGTTGAAAGAGTACCTCTAGCATTAACTTTAATTTAACCTAAAAAGTCATTGTCATGCCCCTATAGTCACCCACATCGGAGACTTACTTAGCGCACCCGGATGGTCCATCACTATAGGTATGTGGTGCATCGTGACTCATTTCATCTCATTGATTTTCTCGATGTGAAACTACGTGATTCCATTCCACACCTCACTTTTTATATTTCACGATTATTAAAATTCATAAGTTTAACACTTATTGAAGTAGGTAGAGAATCATTCCATAAAATTATTCCTTATCATAACCAATATACATATGACATGAATGAAAGTAATCTTATAGAATCAACAACCTAATTAGCCTAAAAGTTGTCAAATATTCAAATGTGTTACAACCAAGTGAACTCTAGTCTCCTATAGTAATTTAAAAATTATAAGAGCACATAATTCATACAAACCTATCCCTAAAGTTCCTATTTTATTTACTGCCATTGATCGCAACTTTTTCATAGATGAAAAACGTAGATAAAAAACGTTTCACTTGATAGAAATAATAAGTACTCTCGCATGCATGCAATGTATGAAGAGTTAAGTGAAGAAAAGAAAGTTAAGTCCAATATTAGAAGCCAAGTGAGTTGGGGTTAGGGTTAAAAAGTTAATGCCTTGTCAAAAAAATATAAGGAAAATAAAAATGTTGATTTATGTTTAAGTGAAGTTAGAAAAGTTTAGTTAAAGTGTAAGTCATAGTTTTCATGAGGAAAAGAAAGTTAGAGTTTGCATGATTTCATATTTAGAAATTTTAGTGCTTATATACTCATGGTTGGGTCATTGCAAATCGGTGGATGTATATGAGAGAATAATTAATGAATAGAAATTCTTTATTCAAGCATAAGCTTGTGTACTTATTTGTCATCTGTTTGCATGTTTATCGCTGCCTCTAAATAACAAGAGGTATTAGAGAAAGATTTAGCAAGGTTTCAAATAACTAAAGGAGTTAAGAAGGTCATGAGCTACTTCCACTGAGAGCCTTGGCTATTGTGAGTATCCCACAAATCGAAGTTTGCATGCATCGATCCATAAGTAAAAACTAGATCTTGTTCAGAGTTTGTAAACCCAACTACCAAAATTTTAGGGTGAGTAGCTTGTAGAGCCACCACCATATCAAGGGGAAAGAGCCACCAACACTAAATAAAGAATAAGTATCCATTGTAAGTTGTAGCCATGATCCTCCATAAGAGTCCGCGTGGAAGAGCTTAGCAAGGTTGCTAGTAGTTGTTGGGAACCACCGTTAAAGTGAAGGTTAAAAAGTTTAGTTTTAAAGATAATCAATTGTAAGCGATGTTCATTTCTAGAAGAATGACACAATAAGGAAAGGAGAAAAAAGACAAAAGACAGATGACTGTCATGGGTCACAAAGCAAGACTGAATCAAACTGAGAAAAGAAATCGAAAGGAAGAGCCAAAGTATTTCGAATAGATCATATAGGTTTTCACCATATTCGAGGCATCTAAAAGACAAGTAGATGAAGTATAAAAATTTGAGGATGAATGGATGAAGATAGATCTGGAAACACTTCCAAAATTTACTGGTAAAAATTCTAGTTTTTGGGAACTGTCAAAATGAAAACGTTTATTCGATGTAAAGAGTTCATTGATCATCAGTCTAATAACCCATATGATGAAGTACATGATGCCTTAGTATTGGATCTTATAAAACATGCATTGGATTAGAAGTCCTTATCAAGGTAACAAAAACTACATCTCCCTAGGAAGCATGGAAGACCCTAGAAGTAGAATTTGGTAAAAAGGAAAGTGACATAAAGCATAAAATTATGTTACATTCTATTGAAGAATCAATAAAAAGTCAACTACAAGTCTGAGAGTAAATGAGTAAGACTCTAAGAGGAAAAAAAAGCTTGGATAACCCCACTCAAATGTGGATGATAGTCATAAAGACTATACAACATGAAAACCATCATGTAGACATGCATATGGATGAAGAAGATGCAGAAAATATTCTAGAGTGAGAATTTGAAGTCTCTATGTGTGAAGTAGAGCAAGAGAATATATATGCTCGAGAACCCCACTATAACATGGATGGTGAATATGATGGTGAATCTCACTGTGACGAGACACATGTGGATGGTGACTGCAAAGTGCGTTGCGAATTGGTGAATCAAAAAATAGGCCTCGTTGATGATGGTGAAGCTTCCAATAAAAACGTGAATAACATGTGTGATCTAGTTCGTATGATTGTAGTTGATGATGACATGTTTGCATTAGAGTTTGAGGCATTTAATTTTGAGAATAACAAATACAAATTTGCATTTGAAGTAATGGTTTATAGAGATGAAAGTGCATCTCTCATGAATCCAAAAGCAAATGATGAATTTAGTGAAGTTGGATTTGTTAATGAGCACATGCATGGTGAGGTATCTCACCACAGAGTGGACGAAAATTATGTTGATGAAATTTGTGGTCTATTTTTTGAAACAACGACTGATTTTGAAAATATGGAAACTGTCATGTCTTATGAAGAATTAAAGGTTGAAGCTACCACTTTAGTAGTAATTTATGAAGCAAAAGTTAGAATTTCTCATGAAGCAATGTGAGAACCAGTAGCAATTGACGATTAAGAAGAGGATAAAGTGATTCATGATTTTTTGATGATAATATCTACTAACATCATAACATTAAGATAACCTCTGTTTGTTTGAAGAGGCAAAGAATAAAGAAGAAGCAAAGAAAAATCTCACTACAGAGCATAATGAAGATGTTTTTAATATTAATTTTGAGTGTGCAAGTAAACAAGACAACATTCTAGTTACAATTATAATTGAAAGAGAAGATGAAGAAACTAATGTAGGAAAGGGCATGGAAGCTTTTGAAGATGAAGAAGAAAGAATTGAAACAATCTTTCGACAATGGAGTCAAGAAGAGATCAAATTCTACTATCAAGAAATATGGAAAAAAGAATATCAAGAATATGAAGTGGAAGAAGAAATGGAAAAGTTCATAGTTTGAAGATGAAGAGTTGTGGTAGTAGTCCATGAGTGAATGAAAAATTCAAGAGAAAGTTATAGAAGATATGCTCTGAAAGCCTAAATTGTTTTTTAGAAAAAATATAAAAGAAGTCAAAGAAAAATTGTAGTAGCAGCAAGTGAAGAAATATGGAGCTTACATCAAGAAAGCACAACTGAAAATGAAGTAGTTTCAAGGGTATAGAATATGGAAGAAATGAAAAAGAAAAAACTGCATTGTAAAATTTTTTTGAGTTATTTTTTAATTAATTAAAGGGGATTTTTATAAATAATAGTTTCTCTCATATGCATGCAATGCATGAAGAGTAGAGTTAAGTTAAGGAAAGAAATTCGAGTCTAATATTAGAAGTCAAGTGAGCCAGAGTTAGAAGGTTAATGCTTTGTCTAGAAAAGTTGAGTCAAGAAAAAGAAAAATGTTGAGTTAAGTTAAAGGAAAGTTAGAAAAGTTTAGTTAAAGCGTGAAGTCTTAGTTTGCATGAGGAAAGGAAAGTTAGAGTTTTCATGATTCCATATTTAAAATGTTTGGTGTTTATATACATATGGTTGGGCCATTGTAATGTGAAGCAAGAAGAGAGAATAGTCATAGCTCGGTGGATGTATATGAGAGAATAATTAATGAATAGAAAATATTTATTCAAGTATAAACTTGTGTATTTATTTTTCACGTGTTTTCATGCTTATCTTTGCCTCTCACTAATAATAACTTATCTCCCTACACTTTTTCATGTAAGAAAATTGTGTCATGACTTGTGCAATGACCCACCTAATCATGTTAGACATTGGGTGATCGCAGATCATCCAAACCCATAAATTTATGCATTTCCCCTCCAGATATTCATATCACGTTAGCGCTCATAATCCAAAAGGTACTTGGTCAAATGGTTATTGCCTTAGCCAACTCTCTTGTCGTATTTACAAGAAATTGTTCCAAATTGAAGAACGTTGCATCGTTCTATTTCGACTGGGTCAAATGTTATGTATTACAAAGTTTTCCAAATTATAGTTTGGCTCAACCTGTCTAAATAGTTATTTGTTCTCCTTTGCGCTTTCTTGACTCATGTGCTATATCGCCATGCCCAGTCTAGTTAATTCAACTCATTCTAATGGGTTCCTCTCTACATGATTACATGTTACCCTGATCTGTTCATCCCATGTGCTTCACATTACCCTTGTATTCAGACTAGACTTGTTCAATTATCTTGTGCGAGCCCCTTGATGCTTCACATGCCATAAAAAGGAAAGCAAATTTCTAAGTATTGTGCTTGTTGTCATTCTATCATATGCTTACTACTCTCATTTACCTAATATGATTATTCTAAGTGTCTTTCATGTCATGTCAGGTTTGTAAATCTGAATCAAAATTTATTTTGCATTAAGAGAGAATATGAATATATACAAGGAGAGGGAGATTATTGGGTCTCGTCTCCCAACGTGTCTTTGTCTTATAACTTCCTTTATTCTTTTCTATTTACATAAGTTTTTCTAATCCTAAAGATTAGGTTTCAACATTCCCCCCTTATCTCAAGGGATGTTGGTGTGTCCAAGCATCATTCTGAACCTTTGAAATGTTTCCCTTCTAAGCGCTTTGGTGAAGATGTCTGCAATATGCTCATTTGTGGGACAATGTTGTAGGTGGATTGTTTTAGCCTCGACATGATGTCGAATCAGATGGTATTTTGTAATGATGTGCTTCGTTTGATCATGGAACTTTGGGTTCTTGGCCAAATTTATTGTAGAACCATTGTCAATCAAAAGAGGAGTTCAATGTACTAGTTTCTCCTACAAATCTTCCACAATTTCCCTCAGCCACACAATTTCTTTGGTTGTTTCAGCTGTTGCCACATATTCTACTTCAGTTTTGGAATCTACAAGAATTAGTTGTTTGTGTAACCTCCAGGAGACAACTCGTGATCCAAGACTAATAACTTAACATAAAGTAGTTAATTCAGTTTCTTTATCTCTATCAAAGTCTGAATGAGAGTATCTAATCAAGTTGAAGTCACCCACCTGTGTATACTTGAGTCCAAAGTCTTGAGTTTCCTTCAAGTACTTTAGAACTATTTTTTAAGCAAACTAATGACCATCACAAGGCTTTTACATAAACCTAGAGAGGATTCCAATAGCAAATCAAATTCTTGATCTGGTAGTAGTTTGGTAGTTGAGACTTCCTACAATCTATCTATAATTTTCCGCAACCACGAATTCGTTTCCTTCAATGGATGTGAGATTTACATCCTGTTCCATTAGATTAGTTAAAGGATTGAACTCAACCATGTAGCCCTGATGATGAACCACATTTGTTGGTTTGAAACACCTTGGCCAGAAATTTCTCTTATGTGATTTCTACAAAAAGACTTTTCTTAATTCATTATGGATCACAAAAGCCTGAATTCATAAACATACCAAACATGTTGAACATATGTCCAATTCACTTCTTCTTAGGGATGAATATAAACTTCAGATGTTGAGTTACTTCAATATGAAGATAGTAGTGAGCATAGCTCAAATATGTCATTTCAAAACCTTTCCTCAGTTCTTTCTTTATGGATGAAATGTAGTCATCGTTGCTCCATATCATCAGAAGATCATATACATACACCAAAAGATACACAACTATTTTTCCAACTTAACAAAGTTGCATCATTAAGATCGTAACATTTGAAATTGAGTTTCATAAGATGCTCAAACAACTTCTCATACCAAGCTCGCAATGCTTCCTTGACGCCATACAAAGATTTTACAAGCTTGCATACTTTGTGTTCCTGACCCTTTCTAAAAGATCCTTCTAGTTAGGACATAAAAACATTATCTTTTAGATCTCCATTCAAGAAATCATTTTTTACATCCATTTGACGGAATCTCCAACCGTTCTGAGGCACCAAGGCAAAGAGTGTCTGGATGGTAGCCCATTTTATAATGGGGGAAAAATTATCGTCATAATAGACCCCTTCTTTTTGTGAAAAATATTTTACCACAAGCCTAGCTTTATTCTTGTCAAGTGAGTTATCTTCTTTATACTTGTTCTTGAAAAATGTTAATGCTTAATTTATCAGGGGTCCTAGGAGGGATTCCAAAGGACTACTACTAGATCAAGTGGCAACAATGGGACAAAGTCCCCTTGTTACCTCAATCAATGTCCCCTACTCTTTACAAACCTTCACCGATAGAAGGAGTCCCGATATAAGGAAATCACTAGAATGATGAGATCAATAATGATGCACAATATGATTTCAAATTCCCATTCAAAGGAGAGGCTCAAGTAATAGGTTATTGTTTTTAGAAGCAAAGGAATGGCTCTCCAAGAAGGAGTTAAGGGAAGGATGATCTCGAGTTTAGAAATATTAAAAAATATGAATGCCTAAGATAAAAACTTCCAAAATCTGTCACTTGTGATTGATGTGTTTATAGTAGGGTTCAAAATGAGGCAAGCATGGATCATTCAATGGAAAGATTAAATTAAAGTGTGAGATTTGGGAGAATCTAGGGTGACTTTCCATGAAAATACCCTTGACAGAAATACTATAAGAGACTAAGGGTTGATAGATATATCTTGGTAAATGTTCATCCAATGATCACCTATAGTTAAGACAAAAGGTTTTGAATTATGAACTAAAATGTGCAAACCTTCAAGAAGTCCCCAAGTTAAAGGAGGTCCAAGGGTTCCCTCTTGGTACAATATCCAAGGAATCAATTTATTTGAAATTCCAATGGTGGAATTCATTCAAAATTGGAGGATGTTTAGAGGAGACATAAGTGAAGAAACTTTCTTGGACGAAATCCTAAAATTTCACCTCCCTAAATTTCGCACCTGGAAAATCTCCTTATCTTTAGGGGAGGAAGAAAAGAGGAAAAAAGAGGTGACATAATGGTATTTCATTAAGTTGATGTGATAACCAAGGATATAGGACCAATTCCTATTCTATTGAGAGAATGGAGTTAAGAATGAGATTTATTTATGGCTTTTTTATTTCAAGGAGCCTAATTGAATCTTTTGCATGCCCTAATCATGAAACTACCCAACTACAACAAGGATTTATACTTCGACTTGTCAAATGATGGAGTTTTAGGGTTAGGTTTTTCAAAGATAACCCCTCGGAACATTCACGTTTTCTTTCCCAATGAATAACACATGGAATAGATCAATACTACCAAAGTGATTCAAGATATATGCATAATTTAGAGCACAACAAGCATCATGATGTAGTATTCCATACATTATATAATGAAAATTTCACATAAAAGAGAAAGTTACATTGAAAAAAAGGTATATCCATCCATCACATTTGCAGGAGAGAAGATTAAAATAGAATAACATTAACCCAAACATCAAAACTATTAAAGAATCTCCAATTCGTTCTTCAATAGCTATAGGGAAATTCCAGAAGGAAAAATGATCCAAATCCAAGTGATGATGAGTTACAAATCAGATCTCACTTCTATTTATATGAGCCTCTATTAGTTCAATGGGCCTAACAAACCACTAAAAGTGTCTCTAATGTGAAAAATAGCACCATAATTATTGAGAATCCCAGCATATAGCTCCATAACATGAAAAATAATCCCATCAAGAGGGTTGAAATGATAATACAATAACTATGAGTGTCATTGTAAGGCGTAGTGAAGTCCAACATGTGCCAAAATGGATGGAAGGGCTCAAAAAATAGTGACGAAGGGGGTGGCCCTTTGATCTCCAAGAAAATGACCTGTGGTGCTCCCAAGTGTCTGTGGGGGCACTTAAACATCCTCATTGGTCTCCCTGGAACAATGATGCAAGCCATCCCTTTGTCTCCCATGGTGAGACACATCCTCATCTGGGCCCTAGAACAACTTGCAAGTGTGTGGTGCAAGTGTGTATATAGCTAGGCAGGGTGGTCTAGATACATCATCATCTTCAATTAAATGGAACACGAGTGAGCATTGAGTGGATCTGAAGGATCCCATGATGTGGCTATCTGCACTCTACTATAATGGAGGCCAAAACCCAATATGAAGACCCGCCTATGATCGTATATTAGATCCAATGCATCTCCTCACCTTCTAGTACAACAAATCATTAGTGAAATTGAGTAAATGAGATTAAAAATCATGAAACAAAGTTGACACTTCACAATGGAATGCCTTTGCATAATGGACATTATAACGTACAAGTGTCTCCAAGTTTAAGAAGGAGGTTAGTCAAGGACCCTATTAAGTTGTTTGAACCTCTAAGGGAGTGAGAAGTCCATGGTACATCCCCTTAAGTGGCAGGTGTGATGTGATATAATGATGGAACAGAGTGGGACATTTATATATTTAGAGTTAACATGGATCTGTTCTAGTGCGATAGCACTGCTATATCCTCCAATCAATTCTTCTCTTGAAATTCATATTATTTCCTCATTATTTAAAGACGCATGTGTCACCACTTCTGAAATGGGATGAGGTAAATGAGTAGCAAATTCATCTTCTAGAAAACTATTATCTTGGGTAGGGGTTTTACCCTTGGTTTGCATTATGTAAATAATGATATTTCCATGATGATTTCATCTAGGGCAGACCTTTAAGAAGGTATCATTATGAAATGAGGGCTATAAATCTAAAAATTTATCCATTTAAATGATATATAGGATTATATTTGTCTAGATGGGAAGGTTGATATAACTTGATCTTGTAGGAATTAATTGTTGGAGAGTAACCTATTGTAGAGGAAACTCTAATTTGAAGGAATTCTCACCAATCTACTGTAGAATCTAATATTTATAGTAAAGGAGTGGGTAGAGGGGCTTCACCTTGTTGACCAATATCTTACCATGTTCATTTGATAAAGGGACTTTTAAAATTGTAAAGAATAAAGTCAATGTATTATAAGTACTATGGGGAGTTGTAGGGTACCAAATGGTTTATAGGTATTGAGGGGAATTTAAAGGATATCTAGTAAAAATAAGAGCTTTCTTTATTGGCAATATGTATTGGGAGGGGCGATTGAAAAAAAGATTTTTGTAGGTATTTATCAATACCTAGTGAAATTAAAGGCATTATTTCATATTCCATAATGCATCTACTATGTCACAATTCATTAGGTGATCGCCCCATCAGTGTGGATGAAGCTTATGATGTTTAGCACAATGAAAGTTTTGTTTCTAAGGATATAGTAATATTTTATCACTAACCTATAAGGATCTAGGGATACGATAGTGATCACAAAACATATGGATGTGTGTTATGTTGCACTAAAGAGCATAATTGTAGATGATATGGTCCATATATTTGACAAATGCAACAAGAAAATTATAGGCATTGACCTATAATTCCTTCCTTGTTAAACATGGAGATGAAAATTTGCATCTATGTATTCAATGTTAATGTGGATCCATGCTAGTGCCATAACACTATTATATCCTCTATTGAAATCCATGTTATTTCCTCATTTTAAGATGCAGGTATCCCTACTTGTGAAATGGGATGAGAGAAATGTGTAGAAAAACCATATTTTAGAAACCATTTATCTTTCGTGGGGTGTTTACCCATATTCTCCATGATGTAGATAGTGATAATTTCACGTTGAATGGATTTGGGGCACACCTTTAAGAAGTTATCATTTCCGAATGTGTGCTATATAAATCTAAAATGTTATCCATTGAATGCGATATAGGATTATATTTGTTGAGATGGGAGGGTTGATATAGTTTGATCTTGTAGGAATTAATTATTGGAGAATACCCTATTGTAGAGGGAGCTTTGGGTTGAATGAAATTTCATGAACCTACTATAGAATCTAATATTTACAATAATGGAGTGGACAAAGGGACTTTTCCTTGTTGACCAATATCTTACCATGTTCATTCATAAAGGGAATTTCAAAATTGAAAAGAATAAAGTCAATGTATTATAGGTATTGTGGGGAGGTATAGTGTACCATAGGGTTTATAGGTATTGAGGGACATTAAAAGGATATCCAATAAAAATAAGGATTTTTTATTAGAAATATGTATTGGGAGGGAGGTTTAAGAAAATGCTATTTGAAGGTATTTATCAACACCTAGTGAAATTAGAGGTATTATTTAATATTCCATTAACACAAGTGCTATGTCACAAGTTCATTAGGTGAAGGCCCCATGGGATTGGATGAAACTATGATGTTTAGCACAATGAAAGTGTTATTTCTAAGGATATATCCATACCTTATCACCAACCTATAAGGATCTAGGGCTACGATTGTGACCACACAAAATCTACATGTGTGTTTGGTTACTCTAAAGATTATGCATAATTGTAGATAATATTTTCCATGTCTTTCACAAATGAAATGATATGTATTGGACCATTATGTTATTTTTCATCCATATTGATGCTTTTAGAGTTGAAAAAAAGGAGGAATCAACTCATAGGATCATTTTTAGAGATGGGACCAAGTTTGGAAAATTTGGGGCTAAAACCTTTCAAGAGAATTTTGAGGCATTTAATTATGTTTTTAGGGGTAACACTTTGTCACCAAGTGCAATACCATTTTTTTATAAACATAAATAGATTTCCAATGGTGCAAGAATCAACACAATCAAATTTAGTATGAACAGGTTATGCCACTCAGAAGTTGACCTTTCTATTTTTATCAACATAATTCAAGAGGATGCCATGTGAGAAAAGGAGGCTAGCAATGTGATCATGATGAATAAGTATCTAGATATTTCAATATTGTGACTATAGTTAAGAGTTGAAGTAGTCAAACTTAATCACTACTAGGCTATAGGGTTATGTTATAACCGGGCCACTAGGAGGAAAAGGGGTTCCATTATTTTCGAGTGCATTTAGTTCCATAAATGAGCAGAGTAGCCAAGTGGCATAGGGAGGGAGCACCCAAAGAGGATTTTTCCACTATAGTAGCCCACTGGTCATAGCCCTTATTTCTTTGTACTAGCATCCATTTTCTATTTGGACAAAAATAGCGAAGCAACCTCTGTTTCCATTAGGTTTTCTCACAAAATGGTTTCCCATGATATGTATTGTGTCAATTGTGAATTGTAAGTTTTTATTTTGTTATTCTTTATTTTCCACATAATTATAATTTCCATGAATACACAATAAAAAATAATTAACATATCCAGAAATCTAATGAGAAATAAACCCTCATAGTGTAAATTTTGGATTTCCTAATATGTTTATGATATTTGTTGTGACAAACTATCCAATGGAATATCCACAACAATTTACAAATTACGCAACAATCTAATTCTAGGCATCGAGCTATTACGATAAATTAGGATCCAATAAAGTGGTTGGAAACTCAAAATTGTCAAGATGTGTTTTAACTCCAATGTCCATACTTGGATGACATTTCATTAACATGAATTCATATTAATATAAGAAAATGACTCTTGGTTTCATATTTCAAAAGGTCATTTAACCTTTCATATTCAACTATTTGTTCATAGTATTTACACACTATTTGCAATGACACAAAAATCCTAAAGGATTGTGTTCAACATTCCTCCACTTAAGTTGAAGGGCTTATTATGAGGATGAGAATCATTCTAAACCTTTTAAACTTTTCTCTTCTTAGCACTTTGGTGAAAATGTTCATAATTTTTTCATTTGTAGAATAATGATCTAGGTCGGATCATTATATTGTTTTTCATCCATCTCATTGCATTTGGAATGGAAAAAGTGGAGGAATCAGTTCACAAGATTGTTTTTACCGACGGGATCCTATTCAGAAAATTTGGAATCTAACAACACTCTATATTTTGATGCAAATGGGATGACCTCCACAATTGATGAGTCATTGATTCTTAGCCTTTACCCTGCTCACATTCAATATGGGACTTTTTCTGGAGACTTTCTCGTACTAATTCAGTGGGGATTGATATAGAGTTTATCCTCCTGCACTCGGAGACCCATCTGGAGACCCATATGGAGACCCTACTGATTCTTTCATCCTCCTATCCTAATATCTCTATCATTCCCAATTCTCGTCGTAATGTGACCATTAGGAAGGAATAATGTTTGAAGCCTTTGAATCATTCGAATGGGGATGATACAAATATTCACAATATTTCTGCAACAATGGATCCTGGTCCATCATCTTTTGTTTTCACTTTCTCTCCTATTTGGTCCCTTAGAGATTATTTGCTTAATTATTAGAGGTTACCATGATAATCACATCCTTAAACATTAGGGGATAATCATGTCATTAAACACCGGGGGATAATCATGTCAAAGACAAATTCAAGATGTGGTTTCTATTGCACAAGAGATTGTACATACTATCAAATAAGAAGCTCAAGGCAATTATTATGAAGCTAGACCTTAAAAATATTTTGGTTATATAGATTGGACCTTTATTCTATTGGTCCTACAAAAAATTGACATTTCATTTCAAGTTTCAAAATGGATCATGGCTTGTTTATTGACTATAAACTTTGTCATATTGTTTAATGAACATCCTACTAAATATTTTTCTTCCTCTCGGGGTCTCCGAAAAGGATGCACCTTATCACTCTTTCTTTTCATTCTTCTTATTGAGGGACTTAGCATCTTTCTCTTGGAGACACATATAGATGGGCCAATGACCGGTAGCTTTATTACTAGACAAGTTAGGGTTACTCATCAAATTTTTGTCGATTATGTGTTACTATTTGGTAGATTATATGTTTTGGAATTAAGACATAATTATGGGATTATTGAATTCTTTGGATTAGTCTCTGGATTCATTATCTCACGTGGCATGTTTTCATATTCCTTTGACAACAGACGAAAGATCCAATAGAGCATACCAAGTAGAAACAATGGTAACAATTGTAAGGCATACTCCAAACCCAGCCTAACCATCAAAAGATTACCATAAATAATGTTGTAATTATCATAGAAAAATTAATATCTTAAAATAATTTTGATGACTCTAATTTTCAAAACATAATTAATATCATAAAAAATATTACAATACTCTTGTTGTTCATCTTAAGTCAAGTTGGGGACATCATTGATTACAATGTGATACTTGGTTGCTTAATATCATGGTGTATGGTTCGCCACATCCTTTCCCACCATATCCTCTTCTACCATGTCACTTTTGTTCTCACCTACTTGTTTCTCCAATGCCACTTTTGAGTGCCAAATCACGTTGATACAACTATCATACTATTGCTTCATTTCTCCTAGTCTAGTAAGGAAAAATTCATTATGTTGAGTGCCCTTAAGCTCTAGCCATGACCATAAATATCTTCATAAATAATAAAACTTTACAAGCTTGAGGAATTTGGACTCACTCATTGTAGAAGAGCCACGGTCATATGCCTAAAAGAGGGTTTCTTCATCCACTTGATTGTTGGAATCTCCTCTTCTCTTTTCATAAGCCCTTTCCGCAATCTCCTTCACTTCTTCTTTAAAATCAAAGGAAATCCTGTTGTGATAGTGTTATGCTACTTTCTTTGTTTCACCCTTGGCTTTATTCAATGGAAACCCCATGGCTGTGTCCCCTCATTGTTTTATAAGGCACACCCTACTTAGGCCTTGTTCATTGTCACCATTGCCAAATAGGCTGCTACTACCCATTGTTATCTCATAGTAGGGTAGGTATCTTCCTCCAGGAAAACTCACCATCAAAATGCCTCAACTGCTTCAGAAAAAAATGTCCTCCATTAAAAATTGTGACCTGATAGGAGAGAATAGAGCATACAACATTCAATGTGCTTACCTTTCAGAAGAAACAAAGGCACTTTCTATATGGCTCATCCCTTATACTATTTGTGGTTTTTATTAACATGGCACTAATATTCGTCATTTTGTTTGTAACTCTACCTTCCATGGCTTTCATTACCTTGGCAATGCCTTGTCCTGCTGCAAGATACATTATGGTAATGCAGGTGGGAACATATGGCAGGCTCCTAAAGGGTGTGGAAAAATGACTAAAATATTACGGTAATGCAGTGGGAACATATGGAAAGATCCTAGAGGATGTAGACAGATGACGAAAGATTCCCAAGGAGCTTCCCCTTAAATAACACCTTTGGTGTAAAAATATTTTTAAGTTTAACAACAAGAATATTAACTATTATTTTGTACATCATTTTCATAACAAGATAGGCTTGAATTCATCAAATTAAGGTGGGTTATCTTTCTTAGGAATCAAAGAAAGGAACACCAAGTTTATTGATCTTAAAAATTTTCTAGAGGCTTGAACTTTCATACTACATATAACATGTCGTCTTCAGACATATCATAAAGCCAATACAAAATTTTGCTATCCAATTGTTTGGCCACTACTTTTATCTTTTTCAAATGAAGCCATAACAACTTTCATCTCCTCCTTGAATTTATTTCCATTATTAAATGATTATCTTCTTCAGTTATGAAACTAGAAAAGTCATATGTAATCTTTATAACTACAATAATATTAACCAGAGTTGGCTTCTTATAAACAAATTAGAAGTGAGTAAATACCAAAGTATCTAAACCTAGAGAACTAATAATTTTTCTTGAATTTCTAGTGGTAACTCTAAGGCTTCCTTGATTTCTTTTCTTGAATTTTTTGTTGTACTAATTGTAGCTTTTCCATAACCATTTTCATCTTTATCTTACTTAGGATTTGAAATCCACGCTTCAAGAAATATCGATTTAGCTTTATAATCAAATCCAACTTTCATTACTAGGTTATTTTTACCTATTTTAGCTGCTACAAAAACAATTATAATTTCATCCTAGAAATGTGTATTTTCAGAGTGGCATCACTTTCTGCATCATGCTTATAGTGGGAATCTTGTGCATAATCACTTTTTTTCTTTCACAATAGATTTTTTTTCACTATTTGGTACAACTGTAGTGTCCATGTGTTGTATATGGTTTTATACTTCAATACCATCTTCCACCATGTAGCCTAGTATTCCTACAATGTGAAAATCTCCAACAAAATCTTATGCAATTTTTCAACAAATTTCTATGTAACAATTGTAGTTTCATTGTCTTGAATATATTCATTTTCTTCTGTAGGATCCTTCACAACATCTCCTATTATTTATGTTATGATAACCATTTCATTAACAAATAAAATGCTTTGTGGCTTATCTAGATGTTGATCAATGTTGGTCTCCATTTCATTATATGTCATCTCTAGAATTTTCCGATCTTCTCTGGAAGTGATTGTTGTTGCAATCTTGGAAGAATTTTGTCATCCAAACTTTTTTGAATGAGAAACAATGAAAATGCATCGTCTTTCTTACTCACAAGAAGAAGATCCTTTTGATCTTGTTTCATAGCCCCATAGGCCTCATAACTTGAGGGTTCCTCAAACCCATTTAAAACAATGTTCCAAAAATCATATATTTCTAATATAGTTCTCATTCTAATTTTAATGGTCCAAAATTCAATTTTTTTACCAATGGATATAGATGGTCACAGATAAGAAAAAATACTTACTAATAGGTGGTAACAAATAAAGAGTACTATGAAAATCCATATTGATATTTTTTATGAGAGGAACTTAATCACTTCTTTCTTTTCTTTTCCTTGTTTAAATATTTTCCTTAAACCACTAAAAAAATACTAAAAATAAAAATCATTCTTACTTTTTTCAACACTCTTCATTGTCGCTGACGCAACGGGGGTTGGCATCCCCCCTTGTCAGGGGGTTTGTAGGGGTTAGTAGCCCCCTTGCACGGGGTTTTTGGAAGCACCTCGGGAAATTTTTTTTGGACCCTATATTAGGTGACCGGACCTACCTATGGTTTTGTGCATGAGTTTCGCACATGGTTTTGGGCATGATGGTTTTGTGCTCATTGTATTTTGTAAATCTGGTAAAGGGAACTACAGTTATGTTCTAATCCATGGTTAATGGATTGGGGTTTATGAATTCTTCGACATGTATATATATGTATTTTAACATTGAAAGGAATATAATGAAAAATCAATCTCGTAGTTCTAGTTTTGGGATCCAGGAGAAAATATCTACGTATTTTTTTGTGTTTCTTGCCATTGTATATTTTATGTTTTTAAGAATAATTTTGCAGGTAATTTATGTATATGGTTAAAACCTACATCTTGTGTCAGAGCTCTTTCAACTTCAATGGGATGCCTTTGCTACTGAGGGTTTTGTTCGGGCCTGTGGTACACCCTATTCAATGGGAGATCTGCATGATCGATTCTTGTGGTGAAATAAGATGGTGAACAGTGCAAATTAGAGATCGATATATTTAATCACCTCAGATTTTTTATTTGTGGAAACTCAAGATGGTGGATCTACTGGTGGATAAAGATCAGTGGATCACGGTAGATCCGGGTATTAAACCAACACCACCGTCAAATGAAGACCAGACTAATTTGGATAGGAAAGAAAAGAGCATAGTACAATTGTGTATCTCATATTTAGTATTTTTTAATGTATCAGGGAAACCTACAGTGAAGGCTTTGTGGGACAAGTTAGGAACTTTGTACCAATCTAAGTCATTGGTGAACAAACTGTTCCTACAAAAAAAGGGGTATAATCTTAGGATGAAGGATGGGGACTCGGTGAAAAAGAATTTGAACACATTTAATACTGTTGTAAGAAAATTGTTATCTGTTGATATTAAAATTTTAGATGAAGATAAGTGCATCATTTTGCTGTGTTCTATACCAGATTCGTGGGATAGTCTAGTTGTTGCACTAGGTAGCAATACAACTACCCTGAAGTTTGGTGAAATAGCCTCATCCTTGTTGTCGGAGGAGATGAAACAAAAAAATATGGAGACCCTGAATGGAGATTCCTTGTCTATACGAGGACGATCCTAGAATAGAAATAAAAATAAGTCCTCGAGTGGGAGATATAAATCTAGAGGGAGATCTAAATTTCCAGGAAAACATATAAAGGTGTACTAGAAATGTGGAAATGAAGGGCACTTAAAAAAGGACTATAGATCTAGACCTCCTAAGAAAGGAAAGGGGTATGATGATGCTACTTTTGCAGAGGTGAAAACCACCTCAGATGAAAGTGTGGATGTGTACTTAGCTTCTTCTTCAAGTACATATGCAGATCATGAGGCATGGTTGATTGACTCAGGTGCATTCTTTCACTTCACTCCGCATAGGGAGTGGTTCTGCGAGTATGATAAATATGATGGTGGTGATGTCTTCTTAGGAGATGACAGGAAGGCTAGAATCATCAAACGTGGAAACATTAAGATGAAATTGCAAGGTGGAAGGATTAGAACACTTTTGGGTGTTCTACACATCCTTGCATTGTCCAGAAATCTTATTTCTGTAAGCAAGATGGATGATGCAGGTGTTAAAATAGTGTTCGAGAAAGATACATGCAAGATGGGTCGGGTAGCACTGGTATTGAAGCGGGGAGTTCAAATTGGAAATCGGTACAAATTTCTAGGTAGCATTATTATTGATGTGTGCAACACTTCTATGGTTCCTGAAAGTGGAGAAAACAAATTAGTGGTCTCTAGAGAAGATACCATGCTATGGCATCAAAGGCTTGGATTGGACATATTGGAGAGAAGGGCCTTCGAACACTTCATGGTAATGGTATGGTAGAACGTATGTCTAATTTCTTTTTGGGTTTCAATTTCTATGAACATTGTGTATATGGGAAGCAGAATCAGGTTAGTTTCCCCTCTGGTGCTAAGAGCGCAAAAGGGATATTAAAGCTTGTCCATTATGATGTATTTGGACCTGTGCCGGTTCCATCACTAGGTAAGTCTATGTACTATGTATAATGTATATATGACTTCTCAGGGAATACATGGATATATTTCCTCATAAATAAATCTGAAGTCTTTGACAAGTTTAAAGAATTTAAGGCTTTGCTGGAAAACTAGACAGAGAAGAAGATAAAAGTGTTGAGGACAAATAATGGTGGAAAGTTATACAAGAAGGAATTTGAAGAGTTTTCTAAGAATTGTGTTATAGCACGACAGGAGATGACTCCATGCACACCTCAGCAAAAGAGAGTTGCAGAAAAAATGAACAAGACGTTGATGGAAAAGGAAAGAAACATGCTCAGTGGTGTCAGGTTAGGACAAGAATTCTGGGCAGAGACGACTTAGATTGCATGTTACTTGGTTAATAGATCACCTTCATCATCGTTGGAGGATAAGTCTCCACAAGAGTTATGGAATGGTAATAAAATTTCTTTTTCACATCTGAGGGTATTTTGTTGTAATGCATATGTACATGTTCCAAAGGAGAAAAGAACCAAGCTGGTTAGTAAATCTAAAAGGTGCATCTTTATTGGTGATAAGGATGGTTTAAGAGGTTAAAATATTTGGAACCGAGAAACAAGGAAGGTTGCGTAGAACCGAGATGCGGTGTTTAGAGAGGTGAAAGATGTTATTAAACATGAATTTCTACCAAAGGAACCTAAGAAGATAGAGTTTGAATAAAGGAGGAAGAATAATATTCTACAACAGAAGAGGAATCAGAATATGAGGAACCACAAACTTTAGTTCTGAGAAGATTAGTTCGAGATGGAAGATGACCAAAAAGGTATAGTCCATCTATTTTCTGTTCAAATTTTTCTTTATCTATTACCAATTATGATCCCATAATTGTCAGGGAGGCAGTAGATTCATAAGATGGCAAACTATGGAAAGAGGTCGTGGTTGATGAAATGACATCTTTGGAAAAAACGAGGTTTGGGATCTAGTGTAGTTGTCGGTCGGAAGGAAACCTATTGGAAGAAAATGGGTGTTTAAGAAGAAGATGAATGTAGAAAGCAAGGTGGATAAATACAAAGCTTCGTTGGTATCAACGATCCGAATTGGATCCATAAAGAACTGTCAAGTAACCATGACTATATCCAGTCGAGACAAATCTCTAAAGAATTCCAAAACAATGATCAAAAACACCCTAAACCAGTGGCAATGGCGGCCAGCGTGGAATTGTGAGGACCTTAATCAAAGAACATTGATCGAGGCCCATGGAGACTGCGCGGGAGGTTAAGGTAGCCCGTGGGAGGCCCAGATCTGGAAAATAAGGAGGTTTTTGATGCACAATTAGCGCTAGCACTTAGTGTTCATCGCGCATTGCTGGGTGAATAGGGCCGTAATGGAGGAAGCCCGAGCACTCAGACGCATGGGGGAGCTAGAGAATTGCGGGTGAAAAGGAAAAAAGCGCTAAAAGGAAAAAGGCGGAACCTGCGCTCTGGAAACTGGCGGTATTTATCAGGATGCCCTCAAACGATAAGCGGTTTTGGAGAAATTAGAGCGATCCCACTCAACAATCAACGCGTGGCAAGTGGAGGTGAGAGAAAACCGTCGTTGATCGCGCGTTAAAGGTCGAGAAAGTCAACCACGTGAAACATGCATATGGCGTTGGATCTGGGGGACCCAGATCGGATGGCTGAGATCGTGCCCAATGGGGGAAGCAAAATCGACGAAGGAATGAGCTGCGATTTAGAAGGATTTGAAGTCCATTTGACTACCACGGTGGAGGAAGAACTCATTCCACGATGTAACCGAAGAAATGAATCGACGAAGCAAGCTGGCATCGTTTAGAGGAGGACATGTGGCCACTCCTTGAGCACTGATGATGACGCTGAACAGGGAACTCCAAGCACAGCTGCAAAATGTGAATCGACAGAGGTGGAAGAGGAACTGAACAGTATTGGAATGGATGGCCTAAAAGCCATCAATAGAGACAGAATACACAGTCGAAGTCAGTCAGAAGGAGGGACAGAGAACCCTGAGAGACAGAGGAAGAGACCAGAATCTGGAGAGGAGGACAGAACATAGAGAACAGTGAAGCAAAAGCAGAAGACGGAAGACAGAGGGCCGAGCTAACTAGAGGCAGCATTGAGCACCAGAGAGCTTGAGAAATTCAAGTCGTTCCTAGAGAGGATCTGTCTGGATTGAGCACCACATTAGGCTCTTTCCACTGTAGACCAGAAGGCCATAGAGTTCGCAAGCAAAAGAAGTGTGTGTACTCAAGTGGCTTGGGGAATCCAAGAACCACCCTGCTAAGCTAACCTGCTTCAGGAGAACTCACATTGAGTCCCTGCATTGTAATTTCTCTGCTTAAAGACATAATAAAACAAGGCCAGCACTGAGAGCTGGACCGGAGATGTAGCCCTCGAGAATAGGGTGAACTCCTTATTAATTTCTTGTGTTCTTGTAATTGATTATTGTGTTTCTCTATTGTCTTTCCATTTAATTGTCTGTGTATTGGAAATTTGATCGATCTGTTGCTTTAATAACACAAGATACACACTAGCACATGAGTTTGTAATACCTTTAGTTAACAAATCTTTAACTGATGTCACTCATAGGGTAATTATCAGATCAAGTGCTATCAGAGCTCTAGGCTGTAGGGTTAGACAAGCTTGTGTTGGTTTAGCTGTGAATGCTCACTAGATCAAAGCTCAAGTTAGGAGAAAGAGAGTTGGTGGAAACTAATCTTGAAATTGGGAGAGTCTATCATTGGAAGACAATGTTAGAGGAAGGTTCTGTGGGGCCAGACCCTCAATTCATAGAAAGTTTCCTAGCTATAAAGTCTATGGTAGAAGAAATGTATAAGGACTTTAGAAAGCATAAAGTTGAAGATTCATCAGGTTCTAAACAGGATAAAGAAGAAGATGAGTCTCATTTCCATGACCACTCAAAAGGAAAAGGGAAAGAGGAAAGCTTTTCTCACACCTCCTAATAGCCCTGTGCATAATAAGAAAACATCTTTAATTAAGTTAGATGCTAAATTTGATTTTCCTATATATGATGGAGAGCTAAATGCTGAGAAGTTGGACAATTGGATTAGACAAATTGATGTGTATTGCAGGGTACATAACGTAGACTAAGACAAGAGTAAGATTCAGTTAGCAAGCCTATGCCTAGGAGGCACTGCCTTGGTTTGGTGGGAATGCAGAACCCAAGCTGATATGAAAAGACATGGTAAGACCATTTCTGTTTGGAGTGAATTTGTTGCTACAATCAAAAAGCAGTTCTATCCATTGGCCTACATGCAACAAGCCATGATGAGTTGGAAAACTCTTCGACAGTTGAAAGGGCAAAGTGTGCAAGGGTATACTCAAGAGTTCAGAAAGAGAGCATTGATGTTGGGTATCTCATTAGACTCACCAGAGACTCTTTTGAAGTACATTGGTGGTCTACACAACTACATGAGGCATACCATCCTCATGTTCAATCCCAATAGTATAGATGAGGTATCTGTACAATCTACTCATCTAGAAGCTAGAGGAAAGAATGGAAATCCAAAAGTTGGGGGACCATCCCAACCCATTGTAAGCAAGAGCAAGGAGAAAAGAAAGCAGAAGTGGAAAGAAAGGAAGGCTAACACTGCACAGAAAAGCAAAGCTTCATGCACTCACTGTAAAAGGATGGGAATGATGATGAGCATTGTTGTATTCTACATCCAGAGCTGAGACCTAAGAAGTCCGAGGGCAAGAAGTAGAAGACTGCTGCAGTTATTCAGAAAGATTTGGGGTTAGACTCAGGAGATGAAACAACTATAGTAGCCGCAGGTATAAAAGGTAAGAAGTCTGAAGCATCTACTAGTAATTCTGCTCAATCTATTGTTGATGAAGAAAATGAGAGAAAAAGACATGAGCTTTTTCATATTTGAGATATTTCCAAAAATCAAAAGATTGATACTTTATTTGATAGTGGCTCACAAGTAAATCTAATTTCTGAAGCAATTGTAAAGAAATTGGGATTAGCATCTACACCTCCCAAGAAACCATACCCATTAGGATGGTTGAATGATAAAGCACAACTACAAGTGACTAGGCAGTGCAAACTCAAGTTTTCTTTTGGGTCAGCATTTGTAGATGAGGTTGAGTTAGACATAATTCCTTTGGATATATGTGGAATTTTTTTAGGAAGCCCTTACTTGTATGATAGAAAGGTTGTTTTCTATAGAGTTGAGAACAAGTATCTGCTTGTTCAAGATGGAATCGAATACTTTGTAAGAGCTCATAAGCTCAAGAATAATTATACTCTCATAAACTCAGGGCAGATGAAAAGAATGATAAATTCATGTAAACAATTCTTACTGATGGTTGTAAAGGAAAAGAAACCTGATAAAACCAATGTATTTGAGGGCTGTAATTCAGAACAACAGGCTGATATAGAAAATGTTGTTTCAGAGTATGATGTCTTGTTTCAAGAACCTAAAGGTGTGCCACCCAAAAAGGGAATAGTACATGGTATTATTTTGCAGCAAGATGTTCCATTTCCTAATGTTGGGATGTACATGTTGTCTACATTAGAGAATGTTGAAATCAAGAAGCAGGTGCAGGAGCTGCTCGAGAAAGGGTTCATCAGGCCTAGCACATCACCATGTGGGTCACCAATCGTTTTGGTGAGAAAGAAATATGGCTCGTGGATAATGTGCATTGTTTACCAAGAACTGAATAAGATAACAATAAAAAATAATTATCCCCTTCCTCACATAGATGATCTTTTAGATCAATTGAATGAAGTTGTTTATTTCACCAAGCTAGATTTGCACAGTGGATACCATCAGGTCAGAATTATAGAACAAGACGCATGAAAGACTGCTTTCAAAACAAAGCAGGAATTGTATGCATGGCTGGTTATGCCTTTTGGATTAACTAACGCTCCTGCTACTTTCATGAGATTAATGAATGATGTACTCAGACCTTTTCTTGATGATTTTTTTATTGTGTATCTGGATGACATTCTGATTTTTACTAAAACATGGGAAGAACATTTAAATCATGTTAAGCAGACATTAGGTGTTTTGAAAAGAGAAAAAATTTATGTTAAACTCTCAAAATGTGAATTTGGCAAAACATCTCTAAACTACTTGGGTCATATAGTAGGGGGAGGTGAATTGAAAATAGATCCCTCTAAAGTGGCAGTCATTGTAAACTGGCCTAAACCCAGGTCTACTACAGAAGTGAGAAGATTCTTAGGAGCAGCACAATATTGGCGGAAGTTCATTTCTAACTTTTCCTCAATTATAGCTCCCTTACATGCTTTAACAGGATTGAATAAGGTGTTTCAGTGGGGAGGAAAACATCAGAAAGCCTTCGACACCTTGAAAGAAAAGATTAGTATAGCACCTGTACTTGCACTGCCAGATCTACAAAGACCATTTGAGATCCAAAATGATGCCAGTGGCTATGCCATTGGAGTAGTGTTGGCACAACACGGTAAACCCATATGTTATCATTCTAAGACTTTTAATCCTGTAGTAGTTAACTATCCTACATATGATAAAGAATTGTATGCATTAGTTCAGAGTGTGAAAAAGTGGAAACATTACTTAATGGGTAAAGAGATAGTAATACATACTAATCATCAACCACTTCAATATCTACACTCCCAAACTAAGTTGCAGCAATCAAGACATTACAGATGGATGGGTTTTCTACAACAGTTTCATTTAGTCATTAGATATAGATATAAAAAGGGCATACATAACAAGGTTGTAGGCATGTTATCTAGACCCATTATAAATGCATCTACCATATTTAAGCATAATTTTGTGCTACATGAAAGCTACATAGAACAATATGCTCAGGATATGGACATTAAAGATGTATATGCAACTTTGAGTCAAGGCAAAAGAGTAGAAGAAATGGACTATCATGTGAAGGGCAGACTCTTATATCATTGTGGGAAACTCTACTTTCCACAAACTGAGAGAGTAAAAATAATTAGGGAAGCACACACTTCTCTGATATCAGGTCACTTTGGAGTAAGTAAAACAGTTGCACAACTGCAAAGGTTCTGCTATTGGAAAAAAATGAATGAGACAGTTTCTAGATATGTAAGAGGGTGTGCTATGTGTTCTAAGAGCAAGCCCAGCAACAAAAAACTAGGCTTGTACACTCCATGAGGAGGACATGTGGCCACTCCCTGAGCGCTGATGATGACGTTGAATAGGGAACTCCAAGCGTAGCTGCAGAAGGTGAATCGACAGAGGCGGAAGAGGAACCGAACAGTTTTGGAATGGCTAAAAGCCATGAATAGAGATAGAATACACAGTCGAAGTCAGTAAGAAGGAGGGATAGAGAACCCCGAGAGATAGAGGAAGCGACCAAAATCCCGAGAGGAGGACGAAACAAAGAGAACTGTGAAGCAAAAGTAGAAAATGGAAGATAGAGGGCCGAGCTGACCAAAGGCAGCATCGAGAACTAGAGAGCTTGAGAAATTCAAGCCATTCCCAGAGAGGATCTATTCGGACTGAGCACCACATTAGGCTCTTTCCACTGCAGACCAGAAGGTCACATAGCTGGTAGGAAAAAGAAGTTAGTGTACTCAAGTGGCTTGGGGAATCCAAGAACCACCCTGCCAAGCTAACCTGCTTCAATAGAACTCACATTGAGTCCCTGCATTGTAATTTCTCTACTTAAAGACACAATAAAACAAGGCCACCACTGAGAGCTGGACCGGAGATGTAGCCTTGGAGAATAGGGTGAACTCCTTATTAATTTCTTGTGTTCTTGTAATTGCTTACTGTGTTTCTCTGTTATCTTTCCATTTAATTGTCTTTGTATTGGCAATCTGATCGATCCATTGCTTCAATAACATAGAATACACACCAGCACATGAGTCTGTAATACCTTTAGTTAACAAATCTTTAATTGATGTCACTTGTAGGGTGATTATTAGATCAATCAAAAGGTTATTCCCACGTGTCAGAAATTTATTTTGGTGATATTTTTTTGTTGTTGCTAAGGTAGCTTCTATTTGATTTTGAGGTAGAATAGATGGATGTGAAGGCAACATTGCTTCATGGGGATCTAGAAGAAGAGATCTACATGAAGCAACCTCAAGGCTCTGTGGTGAAGGGTAAGAAAAAATTGGTATGCAGGTTAAATAAAATATATCTATGGGTTAAAACAATCACCAAGGATATGGTATCAGAAAGTTGATACATTTATATGGGGACTTGGCTTCACCAGAAGCAAAGAGGATCACTATGTGTATTTTAAATTAACTGGTGACCGTGTTATTTATGTAGTCTTATATGTGGATGATATGTTTCTAATTGGAAATGACAAAGAAATTATCGGGTAATTGAAGACCCTTTTTTCCTGCAAATTTGGCATGAAAGATCTTGGTTCTGCAAACTATGTTTTGGGCATGGAAATTAAACAAGATCGAGAAAATAGGAAACTTTGGTTAAACCAAAGGAAGTATATCGACAAAATATTGTAGAGTTTTAATATGTAGGATTGTAAACCGGTGAAAGTTCCTATCTTGTAGGTGTAAAGTTATCTGTTGAACAGTGTTGCAAGACACAAGAAGTGGAAGAGGACATGTCTCATGTTCCATACACAAGTGAAATTAGTAGCTTGATCTATGCAATGGTCTGTACTACACTAGACATTGCACATGCAGTGGCAATATTGAGCAGGTTTATGTCAAAACTAGGGAAGGAGCATTGAACAACAGTGAAGCGGGTTTTCAGGTATTTGTGTGACACTAGTGATTAGGGTTTTTGCTACCAAGGAAGAACGAGATTAGACAGAGTTTTGGAAATTCGTGACTTTGTTGATGTAGACTAGGCTCGAGATATGTATCAGAGAAGATGTACAAGTGGATATGTGTTTAACCTATTTGGAGGTGAATTCAATTGGATGAGATAGAGATGGTTTGTAGTGGCACTTTCGACTATAGAGGCAAAATACACGGAAACCACTCATGCAAGAAAGGAAGCAGTTTGGTTGTAGAGATTGTGTTTTAGTATGGGGTTAATAGAACGAGCTATAAGGATATACTGCGACATCCAAAGTGGAATTTTATTGGCAAAGAACCACGCTTATCATTAAAAGACAAAGCACATTGATGTTTAGTATGACTTTGTGAGGAATATGGTTAAGGAAAAAACAATGTTGCTAGTAAAGGTGGACACTTTGAAGAATGTTGCAAATGCATTGACAAAGTCTATGAGCATTGAGAGGTTTTTTTAGTGTAGAGAAATAATGGGCATTGCAGGGTTGGACCAATGACTAAAATCTCATGTGACCCCATGTGTTGAAAGAAAACAACAAGTGGGAGAATGTTGGGTGTGTGTTATATTATTTTCACGACTAGCCAAACATGCTATATTAGGTGGGCAGACCTACCTATGTTGGGTGTGTGTTTTGGACCCTATATTAGGTAGGCAGATCTACCTATGGTTTGTGCATATTTTTCACACATGGTTTTGGACATGATGGTTTTCTTCCCATGGTATTTCATAGACCCAGTTAAGGGAACTACAATTATGTTATAATCCATGGTTAATGGATTGAGATTTATGAATGCTTCGGCATGTATATATATGTATTGTAATATTGAAAATAATATAATGAAAAATCAATCTAGTAACCTCGGTTTTGGGATCGAGGGGAAAATACCTGTGTATTTGTTTTGTGTTTCTCACCATTAAATATTTTTTATTTTTAAGAATTTGTTTGCACGTAATTTATGTATAGGGTTAAAACCTACAATCACCAGTGCATCATTTCTTTCCTTTCTTATTTTCTACTTTGGTCCAACCTTTTGGAAGTGTGCCTACCAAAGCTACCTTAAGATTTTTCTAACAATCTAAGGAGGCATCCTTTCAAGAGTTCGAGGAGGATAATTCATGGACGCACTTCATGGCACCTGTTGGAGAATTATTACTAAGTTCTTTTCTTCTTACTGATGATCCTTGGATCGTTTGGCATCCTTCACGAGGCTTTTGAAGACATAAATTTTTTGCCTCATCCGATGGGAGCATGTTGTCGATAGACTCGTCATATTCCTTATTCGGTGAAGAGGAATCATCCTCTTCTCGAGGAGGCTAGCTACATGGATTCCATGCTTTAGGTATGGGCTTTTGTTTCACTGGATTTTGAGAACAAGAGTTCCGAACATGACCTGTTTGATCGAAAATTCGACACTGAAAAGTAATGTTCTCATATTCCAGTTGCTGGGTCTAGTGAAAATCACCTACTTTTATGTTAATTTTGTCAGGAAATCCTTTAATGATGCCAAGTTCTATTGAAATCCTATGATAGGTTAAGATTCAACACTGGCCTCATGAGGGATCCACTTCTGAAAAATGACCCAAGGTGTTTCGAATACCCAGAAACACTGAAGGATGCCATAAATGGGTAGGCAAATTTAGGAGCCTAACCCAAATAGGTAGCTTTGTGGTCACAATTGTGGAGGGGTCAAGATCTGGGAACCAAGGGGTCACGAAGAGCCCATTTTTTCCCAAAACTAGGGCCCCTTGGAAAGATCATTTCGATAATACGCATCATTCTAAAAAATGTGGATGAAGAAACCTTTGAAAAAAATGACGACCTTGCATGCTTAGGTCCAAGTTGAGTAGATCCATTGGTAAAGGTCTATTGTTCACGACCATAGCCTATTAAAATGACAAATGAGGCCATTACCTACCAACAACTCATAGATTCCATCCAAATCACGATGAGTTTTTTCCACTAAAGGAACATCCTATTGTAGTGACTATAACCACGCTCCAAACATTTGCCTCAACTTCGTTTTGGAGCCTGCCTACCAACCATCCTTAGCAGCATGTCTTGCACTATCAAGTACATGAGATTTAGTGGTTTTCTAGCATATTTCCAACCTTTTCACGATGGCTTGTTTCACTCCCCTCACAAGCTACTTCCCCGGTAGGGAAAAATTTAAGGACGAAGAATTATCTTGAAGTTTAAAAACGTTGGCGAATCTCACTAGTCCCTAGTATGAGAAATATAAAATGTTTATTGATATATTTGTACAATTATTAAAATTTCTAATGATTATATATATATTCTCTATATAATGTTAGTGATTTTTAAGGTAAAATAATTTTATATTGTCAAATTTGGGTTAATCATTTTTAGAAAAAATGGAAATTGACGAATATTTTTTTTGTAAAAATCATGGAAAATTAGCCCACTTGCGAATATTAGCCCCTAAAATTTTCCATGTTCCCGGGACTTGGTCTAGTTGCAGGCTGAGAAACTCTCTTAAGAAATTGTGCAATTCTGGAAGGGAACCAACCTTCCCTCCAGAAATTGCGCAATCCTGACTGGAAGGCTGCTGGCCTTAGAAATTGCAAAATCCTGTTAGTCAACATTCCCAGGAAAAACTACGCAATTTGACCCAACAGGACTGCTCAGCCCAGAAATTTCGCAATCCTGGGTAGCAGTCAGCTACTCAGCCCAGAAATTATGCAATCCCTTTGGGCAGCCAGCCTAGCTCCCTCCCATAAATGCACAAATTTCTCCCTCAGGCAAGCGGCTATTGCGTGTGCCATCGGGTTAGCCAATTCCACCCAGGACCGAGAAAACTTGACTTGCATGCATAGGCTAATTTTTCTTGAAATAGAAAAAAGAAACATGCAAAAATCATCCCTAGATTTTAGGGAGCTATTTTTAGCCACTTGAGGTTACATGCAAAGATCATTTTAGAAACATTCCTCCAAGTGTTGCTTTTTCCTAGATTTGTGTCATGTGTGTCATGAGCATCAAACTTATTTATTCGACACTTCAGAGTTCATTCCTTTGCATCGATCTTGGAGCTCTGACATCCCACAACACATCCAGGAGTCTTTGACACATCTAGCTCAGCTATTTCTAGGTAAGTCGGCTTAACTTGTCTTTTGCAACAATTTTGTCACTTTTTGTGTTTTGCCTTTTGTGAGTGTTGTTTTCTTGATTTCTGTGAACGGTTGTTGTCTTTTACATGCATATTAGCTTTTACTAGAACCATTTCATTTTTCATTTGCATCTCACTATTATCGCATGGATGACACTGTTTTGCGTGAACGGTCATCAATTCGGCAACTCGCTTCACACATATGCATGTTGTTCCATTTTCTGAATCTTGCATTCACTATTTGCATGCACAATCATTCACTCCTGCTTACACTGAGTATCTCCATGCATTCATATCCACATTTTCTTTCAGTTGCCCATCGACGAGTCTTGGCAACCTTGGCCCAGACTCTGCCTCACCAAGACAACATTACACAATCCTGAAAGGGAAGGCACTACCTTCCTCCTAGAAAATGCACATTTCTTCCCAGTGACTATCCTCTAGTCTTACATTGCACGATTCTAAGAGGCAGTGATTGTTGGCCCAGAAAATTGCACAATGAAGTCACTCGGCCTGCAACCCTTGCCAGGTGAAGTTGCGCATTGCGCAATCCCAGCACCCAACAGGCTAGTCTAGATTTTGCATTGCACAATACCAATAGCTAGCCAGACTCCAGACAGCCTGGACTGCATTTTGCGCAGTTTCGGTAGCTAATCTCTTAGCCTCCCAGGAAAAGTTGTGCAATCCTTTCCAGTCAATCCCCAGGTATGTTGCGTGTCGTCTTCAAGTTTTCTTTTGTTTTAGCTGACAGATTTCTTTTGTTTTAGCTGACAGATTTCTTGCCATGCATGTCACCATGTCTCCATATCTGGAAGGTGTTCATCTGTCTGTCAACAATTTAGGATCAATGGCCTCCAAGAGAGCAGGATCAAAGGACACTGACGAAAGCGCAACTGGAGCAGTAGTTGAGAGAGTGTATACAAGTTTTCTGATCTATGAAGACACCAAGCTGATTGTAGACAAGGAAATCAAGCTCAAATGGCATGAGGTCAATGATGCAGTTGCAGGAACATTTGGGGAAGACCTCGAAGACCACCCAGTCTATGTGAACATTCACAATTCCGGCTTGTACCGGATCACATGTAGGTATCCCATGTTCTGATGTGCGAACATGGTGCATTGGATTGTCTTACACACTGATCATGAGACAATGACATTGAGTAGCATCAACGGGACGAAGATTGCTACCTTTAGGGCACAATATTATGAATAGATGTACCATATGATGAAGCCAGTGATCACCATGGAGAGACCCTTTAGCATACCCAACAACAATGCCAACTCAAGGGATATATTGAAGAAATGGGTAAAGGAGCTGACCAAATTCAGGATGACACCCAACCAGGTTTACAAGATGAAGATACTGTGGAAGGTGTATCAATACTTGTTCATATCTTCATGTCGCTTGTATGGCCAAGAGAGCATGGAAACCTTCCTGCAGAGTTGGGTGATTGTTTTGGACCAACTAGTTAGTGAAGGCAAAGAATGCAACTGGTCCAACGTGTTGGCTCACAGGCTAAAAGAATAGGTAACAAGAGCTCGACAGCCACCCAAAGGTCAACAAGCATAGATCTACATGTCCGCTTACATCTTGGATGCAATCTATGATTATCAGGAGTTCCTAGGATTGAAGTGGGAATGGACATTGGCGGAGACCTCTATGAGCACTTATTGCAAAATGTTGTCCAAATGCAAGATCAAAGGAGTTATCACATAGTTGTCAGATCATTTTGTCACCCCAGTGTACAAGATGATATTTGAGCAAGATCCACCTTGCATGTCGAAGGCAATAATGGAGGCATTGATCGACATAGTAGATTGGTATGCCTCATCGTCTGACACCTTTATACAGATGTACAATGCGAAATAAGTAGACAGGGTGAGAAATCACAGGAGAAGGTATTTTCTCGAGATATAAGAAGCAGTTGAGTAGACAGATACGGATATGCAGCAATAGGAGTTAGAGAAAGACATCGACCTCATGCCTTACCAACAAGAGGTCGATCCACCAACTTCACCAGATCCAAAAGTGGAGCAAGTCCCAAGCGACCAAGGAGAAACTGAAATCCTTGGAGACAATTCGAAGGGAAGGATGCACAACATCTCATTCGATGAGTCCCAACATAGAGTTGTGCAATCTCACAGGGTGTCTACTACGGATGATTACACATCTCCAGTGAAGTTTTAGGAAAGAGTGATCGTGTTTGATGTCCACAAGAATCCATCAATATTGGCTGATTCTACCAGATCATATGCCGAAGCCACTAGCTCGAGTGTTCACTTCTTGATAACTAAGAATGAGCAAATGGCTAAGGAGTTACAGACGGCCAAGCAAGGAGGAGAACTGGTTACAACATTTGCCCGAAGAAAGTTGAAGAAGTTAATACTAGATGAAGTATTGTCCCTTGAGTTAGTCATGAGGGCATTGTATTCCAAGTTTGGCACCGTGCATAAGCCAATTATCCATCTCAATGGTTGGCAGTGGTGATGTGCTAGGTGAGCACGTATCTTGTCAAACATGCATGCTGCTCTTTATTACATAAAAACATGCACACTCAGATACAAGGGAGCCCCATTACACTTTCCCAAGATGATGAAGCCTAGAGTGGTCGAGGTGAAGGCATGCATCTGGAGTCAGACCCAGAACTATGAAGATCTCCCACATCTCATCACTAGTTTGTAGGCTTCCCATGCACAAGTATTTAGGAGTATGGATGTTGTGGTACTCACACACACAATACCATCTAATGGATCACTCACCTACGAAAAGACAAAGGCATAGGTCGGACTGGAGTTTGAATCGTACTTTGAGTATTTGATGTGCATTTGTATGCATTGAAGATCAATCTCACACACAGATCATACTTCCTCCACTTGAACTACACGATGCCATCTCTCATGCATTGGAGGAATCTTGATGCAATTTGTCTTTGCTTCTTTCGTTTGCTTGAATTCCATGGTCAAGAATATGTGTATGATTAACAGCTACACGCAGTGTCCCACAACACTGTGATAAGTACATGGATTACATGTCATTTACATGTACTCACTTATGTTCTGTGGACACATTGAAACTTGGAGTGTGTTTGTCTTCATTGTTCTATCTTTCATGTTTGTTGATTCGCACAACTGTGCTATTTGCGAACCATGCCTTCACCAACATGGGTCAACCAATGTGTCGGTGGCTGCATTGGAAGTATCACTTCACATGAGTAGGCCCACACACCATTAGCTTAGGAGTAGGAGTAGTGTTTTCCTTTCGTTGTTTCCTTGCATGATTGTCTGCTTACTTTGCGTGTTTGTTTGCTTGCATGCCTATTTGCTTACTTGCTTTTATTTCACATCTACTTTTACTTCTGCTTTTGCTTTGTGTTGTGTTTTTTGGCTTATTTTGTACTCATAGGTTAGTTTCGTATGAAACTATGTGCGACTCTTAAAACAAGCTAGGTAAAGTACAAGAGGAATTGTGCAGTTATCAATACTTGGTTATCTGTCATCTTGCCTCTCTATGAATAACTTGTTATCTTTAGTCCATGATACTCCAATGGGAAATATGTAATGTTTCTTATGAACCTTGGTGAAAACACAATGCTTGCACGCTAACTAGTGTCACCTACTCTAGTTGGTTGTTTTTGGGTTAACTCTTGTTAGCTCAGTCAAGTAGAATAAGGTGAGGGGGAAACCTTAACAATCACAGTAGAGGTATATATAAAATACTTATATGAAGGAACAACCTCTTCTTCTCTCAATAAGTTGGTATCCCTCTTCTGCCTCTGAAATGAATAAGTGCTATGCACATGTTATGAAAAGGAGAAATGAAAGAAAAATAAAAATGAAAAAGTGAAAAGTTTCAAAATGAATGTATGGATAAGGTGAAAGAATAAAAAGGCTTCCTACGTAGAGAGGTGATGCAAGTAACTATGCTGAGGTACTAACTAGGCTCGCTTGTAGAGGAGCGATGGTTGTGTTACTACGTGACTCTACCGGGGTATTCTCTAGGCCTAGTGGCAGAGGAGCAACATGAGAGATGAAACCAAGACTTTGATGACTATACTGCTTGTGCACCAATATAACCCTCATCCCCAATCGAAATAACTGTGTCAGCTTGGCTTGGAATGTGTGTCGACCGACCAAGAGCTTGGCAGATGTTACATCTTACAATCAAGCAAGTGTGGAAACCAAGACGAACAAATAACTGAACAATACTTTTGGAGTTGTTAGACTTGCTTGTCATGAATAAGGTCCATTCAGAGAGCTGGAGTTCTAGCAATGTGTCGCCAAGTGTTGTAGTGACTACAACCACCCTCCAAAATTTTTCTTTAGCTTTGTTTTGTAGCCTCCCTACCAACCATCCTTTGCACCATGTCTTGCACTATAATGTACATAAGCTTCAATATTTTTCTTGCAGATTTCCAGCTTGTGCATAATGGCTTGTTTCACTCCCCTCATAGGCTGCTTCCCCAGACATGGTCCGGCTGAGTAGCTCCCTCAAGAAATTGCGCAATTCTAGAGGGGAACCAACCTTCCCTCTAGCAATTGCACAGTCCTAAATGGCAGCTTGCTAGCCTCAAAAATTGCGCAATCCTATTAGTCAACCTTCCCAAGAAAAATTGCGCAATCTAACACAACAGGACTGCTTAGCCTAGAAATTGTGTAATCTTGGGTAGTAGTCAACTGCTCAACCCAGAAATGCGCAAATTTCTCCCTCAGGCAAGAAGGCTATTGCATGTGCCATTGGGTTGACCAGTTCCACCTGGGACCAATAAAAATTAACACTCATTCATGGGTTGCTTTTTCCCGAAATAGAAAAATGAAACATGCAAAAAGGATCCCTAGATTTTAGGGAGCTATTTTTAGCAGTTGGAGTTTACATGCAAAGATAGTTTTAGAAACATTCCTCCAAGTGTCGCTTTTTCCTAGATTTGTGACATGTGTGTCATGAGCATCAAACTTATTTATTCGATGCTCCAGAGCTCATTCCTTCACATCGATCTTGGAGCTCTGACATCCCACAACACGTCTAGGAGTCTTCGACACATCCAGCTTAACTATTTCTGGGTAAGTCGTCTTAACTTGTCTTTTGTAGCATTTTTGTCGCTTTTTGTGTTTTGCCTTGTTTCAATGCTATCTGCATGATTTCTGTGAATGATTGTTGTCGTTTACATGCATATTAGCTTGTAGTAGTACAGTTTCAGTTTTCGTTAGCATCTCACTACTTTCAGATGCATGACATTGTTTTGCACGAATAGTCACACACATGGATGTTGTTTCATTTTCTGAATCTTGCATTCACTATTTTCATGCATGATAATTTACTCATGCTTACATTCAATATCGTCACACATTCATATCCACATTTTCTTTTAGTTTCCCATCGGCGATTCTAGGTAACATTGGCCAGGACTTTGCCTCACCAAGACAACATTACACAACCCTGAGAGGGAAGGCTCTGCCTTCCTCCCATAAAAATTTCATTTCTCCCTAGTGACTGTCCTCCAGTATTACACTGCACGATTTGAAGAGGTAGCGACTTCTGGCCCAAAAAATTGTGCAATGCAGTCACTGGGCCTGCAACCCTTGCCAGCTGAAGTTATGCATTACGCAATCCCAAAACCTAGCAGGCCAGTCTGTATTGTGAATTGCACAATTTTAGCAGCCAGCTAGCCTCCAGACAATCAAGAGTTCCTTTTGCGCAGTTCCAGCAGCCAGCCTCACGGCCTCCCAGGAAAAATTACGCAATCCTTGACAGTCAATCCCTAGGTATGTTGCATGTCGTCTTGAAGTTTGCTTTTGTTTTAGCTGATATATTTCTTGCCATGCATGTCGCCATGTCTCCATATCGAGAAGGTGTTTGTCTATCTCTCAGCATTTTAGGATCAACGGCCTCCAAGAGAGCAGGATCAAATGACACAGACGAAAGCACAACTGGAGCAGCAGTTGAGTGAGTGTCTACAAGTTTTCCAATCTATGAAGACACCAAGCTGATTGTAGACAATGACATCAAGCTGAAATGGCAAGAGGTTAATGATGTAGTTGCAGGCACATTTGGGGAAGACCTCGAAGACCACCTAGTCTATGTGAACATTCACAAGTATGTCTTGTACTAGATCGCATGCAGGTATCCGGTGTTCCGATGTGCAAACATGATGCATTGGATTGTCTCGCACACTGATCATGAGACGATGAAATTGAGTAGTGTCAACGGGACGAGTATTGTTACCTTCAGGGCACAAGATTATGAACAGATGTACCATATGTCAAAGTCAGTGATGACCATGGAGACATCCTTCAGCATAACCAATAGCAATGCCAACTTCAATGATATCTTGAAGAACTGGCTAGAGGAGACGACCAAATTCAAGATGACAACCAACTAGGTTTGCAAGACAAAGATACCACAAAAAGCATATCAATACTTGGTCATCTTTGCATGTCGCTTGTATGGTCAACAGAGCACGGAAACCTTCCCACAGAGTTGTGTGATCGCATTGGACGAACTGGCCAATGAAGGAAAAGCATGCAACTAGTCCAACATGTTGGCTCACACACTGAAGGAATAAGTAACAAGAGCTCGACAACCACCCAAAGGTCAGCAAGCAAAAATCTACATGTCCGCTTGCATCTTGGATGCAATCTGTGCCCATTAGGAGTTCCCACACATGAATTGGGCATGGACATCGGCAAAGACCTCTGTCAACACTTATTGCAAAATGTTGTCTGAATGCAACTTCAGAGGATTTATCACACAACTGTCAGATCATTTTGTGACCTCGGTGTGCAAGATGATATTTGAGCAGGATCCACCTTGCATGTCGAAGGAAGCAATGGAGGAATTGAGCAACATAGCAGATTGGTATGCCTCACTGTCCTACACCTTCATACAGATGTACAGCGCGGAGAAGCGTTCGCATGTTTTGCCAAAGTTTGCCTTGGACAAGCTCGTCATGCAAGAAGTATCATGCCACATCTCGACAGGACTGTCAGCTAGGCTGCATCGGAAGGAGGAGGCACATTGGCCTGCTCTTCCATTACGGATTGGGTTATACGAGATACGAAATTTCAAGCATGCAGATCATGAAATATCCTTTCGATGCCCAAAACTACAATCTGTATGACTAGCATTGTTTTGTAAAAGATCACTGTGTGAGAGTACAGTTTCAGTGGATCCATGGGGCATGTCATTGGGTGGAGGAAGACCCATGGAGATATTGTTACAGCTTCTCCAGACCCAATGAACCATTCGGCATCGCAATGGAATGGTTAGCGAAGCAGCATCGAGGAGAGCACCAATAGTAGCATCAGTAGAGGTAAACATATCGGCGCGTGACAAAGGCAAGAGGAAGAATGTCGACAACGTGGAGGTAGAGAAAAGCTACAAGTTCCAATCAGTACCACTTTTGCAGAAAGAAGCTTTGGAAATAGAGGCAAAGAGGCAACAACGCAACAAGAGGAACATGCAAAGGCAGAGAGAAAAATGGAGAATGGAGGAAACAGAGAAGGAGTTGCATAAGTTGAAGGAGAAACTCCAGAAGCAACAGGAGCTATGCAAAGAGGAGAAGGAAGCATAGTGAGAACAGGTACAATGGGGGGCGCAACATGTATAGACAGATGAAGCTATGCCCTTACAGGTAGTCGACTCATCCGAACAGCTGGCACCAAGTAGACAGGGTGAGCAATCGCAGGAGCAGAACTTTTCTCAAGATATTGAACAAGCACTTGAGCAGATGGATATGGATATTGAGAAATAGGAGTTAGAGCAAGACATTGACCTCATGCCTTACCACCAATAGGTCGCCCCACCCGCTTCATTGGATTGATGAGCCTCATAAATGGGTAATTATATGGGCTCATTTTACCTCCTTATCTAGTCAAATCAACCATTCTCTTAGCTTATTGTATGATTTTCTGATTATATTTATGCTTATAGGGTGAGTTGAGTTAGCTTTTATGCCATGTGGTCTAACATGTATTTAATGCAGATTATTGATGGATTTCGAGGTAAAAGTCAAGGATCTAGTGGTCAAACTACAACAATAACTCGAAGTAGATAGAGCAGAGGACTTATAAGAGGGAATCCCCCTCATTTATTGCTCCTAACTTCAAATTCCCCTTCATTCAGCTCGAAGTACAAGCAACCGAATCATGCACTAGAAGGCAGCCGAGCAAGTGCAAGATGACTGATAGTTATCTCGAGTTTTGGGAGCCAAGCCTCATTGATTTTAAGGAAGTTGTTGGTAGATTCATAGTATAAGTAGAGAGGCCTAGGGCCTCACTAGGGTCGACTTTTTGCTTGTGTAAACTCTGCTCAAATTGTGAGCTTACTATTTTATGACAGTTTTATTTAATCTTGCTATTTATTGATAATGAAGATGGAATATTTTTGAGCTAACATTGAGTTACCTCATAGGGCTAAAGCTCTTGGGTTAGGACCCAATCCAAGCAGCCAAACTCCTCTTTACTTGTATTTGTATGCTTTACTTTAGTTTGTAGATTAGTTTGCTGTTAGATGTATTTCTCTTACGGTTAAGAATAGGTTGCTTTTGATGATTTAGTAGCTTTCTTCAATTTATGCTTTCTGTAGCAGGTTAAGCAGTGATTAGAGAAGATTCAAAAGGCTACCAACAGTGCCTTGGCCTCTTTTCCTGCCTCTGGGACCGTGATTGGAGGAAAATACTCTCTTGTTGCCCCAAAAACACATATTTTCCTCATTCCTAGGACTTCTAGTGTTTGATAGTCCAGTTTTTCTTTGCTTTGGATCTTCTTTGTCATGTTCACTTCCTGATTTACAATAGTCGTTTTGCATGCTTTCTTTTCTTACAACATTTCCCAGCATTTCCTTCTACATATCATAGTTTAGGCCATTTTAATGCAAAAATGTGTTTTTCCTAGGATGCACTTATGTCATTGGTTGCTTGATTTTCTTGGTTGACTGTCAGTTTCTATGCAGTAGATATCTTCCAGAAGTAGGCCAGCATACCAGCAATCACACCATCCATCTGATCCATGCCCTATAGGTCTCCCAAACCTCATCTCAATTCTACCCTAGTTTCCTTCATTTTTCATAGAACTTTTTCCTCTCTCTTTGAGCAAACCAATCATCTTTCTCTCTCCTGGTCATTCATGGTAGACATTGGGCACCCTAACACCTCATTCCAACCTTCATACACCTTTTCCACCCACTCTCACATCCTCAAAATAGTGAAAATTTCTCTCGGCCTCCTCCTGTAGGCCTCCTATAGTTTCCTTGTTTTTCTCCTGTAGTTTTCATGTGTCCTCCTATAGCTTTTCCTGTAGGCTTTCTTTTGAAGGACGAGTGTGGGAAAAGCCTCTAGAAGGCCACCTAAGACCTCCTAGGACCCATCCACACCATCCTACATCCTCCCAAGCTCCAAAACCGCTCTCTAATGCCACCTGTTCGTTGTCACACTCACACACAATAAATGAGATGCATGTTAAATTCACATAAAAACACATAAAAATCCAAAAATATGTTTTTTGCTTATTTACTTCCAGAAGTAGCATGGTTAGATGCTGTTTACTTCCTTGAGAAGGTAATTGAATTTATTTCATGGTTTTCATAGTGTTTCTGGAAACAGTAGAATCAGCTTGTTAATTAGGGTTACTAGGTTTTGCTTTACATTCCAGCCTTTCTCCTTTCTGCAGTTAGAATAGCATCTATAGAGTAATATTTCTTTCCTTTCATCACACATAGAGCTTCTTCTGAAATCTATAGAGGTTTGCTTGAGCTCTTAGTGATCTAGCACTGGCTGGCCAAGTGACAACCTGCAATGAGAACTTGTACTTGTGCATATAGCACTGACGCTTCCAAGTTTGTTACGAACTACTGGGTTGATAAAAGTAAAGTTGGAAGCCCAGGAGTTGCAACATTCTTGCTGCAATACTTCCGCCCACCACTTTTTGGTACCATTACTGGGGAAGCATCAGAGTATTCTATGATTACTGCATTCTTCTATTTCCTATTGCAACATTCTGCTAATAGTTTATTTTGGCAAAAGTAGACTAGTCATTTCTTTTCTTTCAGTTCTTCATTTCCTTGCTTTCCTTTTCAATTCTGCAAATTTCCATTCAACTAGTTGCAATTTGTTTTGTTCAAATCACAATTTTAGTTTCTGCAAGTACTTTTAGGGTGGGGAAAAAGAAACAAAAAAAACCAACTAAAAATATTTCCTTTCATGCCTCGTAGGAGTGGAGATAACATAGGAAAATTTTTGCCCAGTACCCTCACTGCTTCACACAACCAACCTTCTCTCTTCTTCGGTGGTTGCAATCAATAAGAACCCTTAGGAGAACATCCAGATATATTTGAAGAACCTATAGGGGAAGAAGAAGAAGAAAACATTCCTCTGGAGCCAATGGCTGAAAACATAAATGCTAGGGGAAATGGAGAGAGAATAGCGGGTACCTTCCCCATTCGGGAGACCAATGGGGACACAAAAATTAAGAATATAAGTCCTTCAGCCCTACCTCACTTCCATGGTCTCACTACAGAAGATCATGACACCTTCTTGTTCAATTTTTCTATCATCTATCGAACTTATGACTATGCAGAAGATGAGGAAAAGTTGAAACTGTTCTCTTCTACTCTCAAGAATGTAGCACTACGTTGGTTCATGGGATTACCTAGCAACAACATCACAACTTGGGCTCAGATGCAGCAGGCCTTTAATAAAAAATATTGAGACTATTGTAGATGAAAAAATACTAAAGAAAAAATCTTTCGAATGACCATAGGAAGTGATGAGACCCTGGAAGATTATGAAGAGAGGTTCTAGCTCAGTTAAAAAAGGGTCGGGTGTACACTTGACCCTGAGTCTCTGATGTTGGTTTTTCTTAGGGGAATTCGGGAAGACATTTTAGACACCCTCCATCCACTGGCCGAGGGAGACATCTATCAACTATCCTATGAGGACATAAAGACTGTTTTTAGAAACCATTCTAGAGCAGCCAGAAAGAAAGGTAGGGGGAGTCAACCCATAGCCAATACCTCTTCTTCCAATTCATCCATTAAAGGTGAAATTGGAAACATGCCGGAAGAATTCAAGAGTGAGATGTTGTAGAATCTTTCCATGCAAATGGATACCTTACATATCAAAAGAAAACAAGAGGAAGCAGAGAGGGCTTTGGCCATTTCTTTCCCTAGATGAACCAGGAGGCATCCTAGGAATGTATGCCCATTGAACTCTATAGAGGTTTGTTCAGTTTGTGAAGAAGATCATTCTATAGATAAGTGCCCTTCCTTGCCTAGACTTAAAGCTGTATACCAAGGGGCCAAAGGAGTCATTGAATAGGTCTATTACATAAACGAAAGGAGGCCACAGGGACCTAGACCATACCAGCAAGGGATGCAAGGGACATCTCAGACCTACTACAACCCTAACCAAGTCACCTCCATACCTTCACGAGCCCCCCCTACTTATCCTTCCTGGTCCACGCCTCCTCCTTGGTCCTTCACATCTCAATATCATGCCTAACCAGCCACCCATTCATTTCAATCCCATGCTCAACCGCAACCCCAGTGGAATGCATCTCATAAGGGGTGGAGGCCCCAATACAACCCTCTTCCGACTCTTCTACCTCCACCACCTGCCCAACCTCAACCATTACCTTTTGCTGCACCAAGGCAACCCCAAATGCCTGCCCAGCCAAATCCAAACCCGAACAACATACAGGCTCAACAAGTGTATAATGGGGAACCAACATTCCCAACTTATGCTGTGGAGATTCAAGAAATTAACTTGTGATCCGGGAAAGATCTCCCAGATAGCCGACCTCCACCCAGGGAGGTTGAGGAAGATAAAGAGGAAAGTGAACCTAAAGCTAATCCACCCTTTCTTGAGAGACTATCCATGACAATCCAGCCTACCCTATAAGAGACTAAACTCCTAGGAGAATTGAAACAGTTATTTGTACCACTTCTCCCAACCATAAAATATGTGCCTATCTACAATAGGTTGATCAAAGAGAAGTGCTTTAGGCATTCAGGAAGGCGCGAAAGAGATTCCCTAACCATCAAGGTCGTAGGACAACTGTTTGACCTGATGTTGGAGCATATAATCTGTCCAAAATATCTGGACCCTGGAAGCACAGTACTTGATGTCTACATCAATGGCACAATGGTCCCACATACCTTGATTGATCTAGGAGCTGCCATTAATTTGATGACAAAGGACACAATTCTCAAACTTAACCTCCAAGGCTCCTTGAGGAAGACCATGGCAGTGTTGCAACTAGCAAACCACTCCACAATGACCCCTGAGGGGATTGTCGAAGATGTGATGGTCTCCATTGATTCTTGGGAGTACCCTGCTAATTTCTTAGTTCTCCAGCCAAAGGAAAAGCTCACGGGGTATCCTCTCATTCTGGGAAGACCCTGGTTGGCTACAGCCGATGCCTACATCAGCTGCCAAGCTGGGAACATGACTGTAGAGAACAGGCACATGTCCAAGCAGTTAACCCTACATCCTCCTACCCAACCCCTGTTAGAACATGATTTACCTCTCTGGTTGGAGGAGGAGGATGAGGATGAAGTTTATTCTGCACCACTTTGTACATTAGAAATCGCCATGGGGGAAAAACCGCAAGATGAGGATGATATGATTGAAAATTTGATTTAGAATCCACCTCCCAATGTATCACCATTAGAATACATAGTAAGAGAAACCCAAAACAACCCCTCAACTAATCTCTGTGTGGCTGATCCCACTTCTCTCCATGCTAAAAATATAGAGTTCTGACCAAAAAGAACATTGCAATCAATCCATCCCTATCTACTTCACAGGAGAAGGGGCTATGCAGCATACTGAGAAAACATCTAGACGCCTTCGCCTAGAATTATAAGGAGATGAAGGGAGTGCACCCTTTAGTATGTAATCATCATATATACATCAAGGAAGATTTCAAGCTAGTCAGGCAACCTCAAAGAGGGATGAACCCAGCAGTTAAAGATATTGTTAAGGAAGAACTGCAAAAATTCCTTGATGCAGGGTTCATCTATGCCATCTCTGACAGTGAATGGGTCTCCTCTTTGGTGCTAGTGCCAAAGAAAAATGGTAAGTGGAGAATCTGTGTCGACTATCACGAATTGAACAAAGTCACTAAAAAGTACCATTTTCCTTTACCTTTCAAAGATCAAGTGTTAGACGGTCTAGCAGGGAAAAAGTTTTTCTCCTTCCTAAATGGGTTTAGTGGGTACAATCAGATTCAAATCAGCCTGTAAGACCAAGATAAGACGACTTTCACTTGTCCTTGGGGTACCTTTGCATACTGGGTCCTTCCTTTTGGTTTGTGCAATGCTCCAACCACTTTCCAAAGAGTGGTATTGAGTATATTTTCTGAACTAGTTCATGATGCAATACAAATATACATGGATGATTTTACTCCTTATGGCTCTGACTCTCAGGAAGCTTTATCTAACCTAGGAAAAGTTCTAGATAAGTGTATTGAGATGTACCTGTCCCTCAGTTCAGAAAAATGTGAATTTTTTTATGACTGAAGGGACTGTGCTAGGTCATGCAATATCTCAACATGGACTACAGGTGGACCCTAAAAAAATTGCCATCATCCAAAGGGTCCCACCTCCTCAAAAGGTGAGAGATGTCAGAAGTTTCCTAGGCTTAACTAGATGCTACAAAAGATTCATTAAATACTTCAGCAAGCTAGCCTCTCCTTTGTTTGGCCTCCTAGGCAAATATGTTGAGCTTATATGGTCGGAAAACTCTCAAGAAGCCCTAGATACCTTCAAGAGAAAGCTAGTGACTGCCCCAATTCTCAAAGGCCCAAACTGGGTCCTACCCATTCACATTCACACAGATGCCTTGAACAAAGAAATAGGAGCAGCCTTAGGACAAATTGATGAAAATTTACTTTATGCCATATACTTTATAAGGAAAAAGTTGTCAAAGGTAGAGTTAAACTATACAGTGACCGAGAAGGAACTCCTAGTTGTCGTGCATTCCTTAAACAAATTCAGACATTATATCACAGGCTATCAAACCTTTGTGCACACTGATCATGTTGCAATTAGATATTTAATGAACAAACCAGATGTAAATGCTCGTATTATTAGATGGTTTCTTTTACTGCAGCAGTTTGATTTGACCATTATCGATAAGCCTGGTAAAGAGAATGTTGTTGTTGACTTTTGTCTAGAGTAAATTTGCTTGCAGGTGAAGAAGGAATGGTGGATGACCAAATGCCAGATGAACACCTATTTGCTATATCATTACTCTCTCTATGGTTTGCTGATATAGCAAATTACTTGGTTTCAACACAGTTCCCACCACACCTATCCTCAAAAGAAAAGAGCAAGATAGTAAGGAAAAGCGCTCCCCACCTGGATTGGAGGCAATCTCTTCAAACTTGGCCCAGATCAGATCTTGAGAAGATGTGTCAGGGAGGAGGAAGTCTTTGACGTCCTCCTGACCTGTCATGACGGCCCTTGTGGAGGTCATTTTGCAGGAAAAGGAACCGCCTTCAAGATATTACAAGCAGGCTACTACTAGCCCACTCTTCATCAGGATGTGAGGAGATACACGAGCCAGTGTGATTGGTGTTAGAGGATGGGGAAATCCACTCCAAAGGATGAAATTCCCATGCAACCTCAAGTGACCCTTGAGCCATTTGAGAAGTGGGGCATGGACTTTGTGGGGCCTATCAACCCTCCTTCAAAGCAGAAGTAGTACATCATTGTGTGTACCAAATACCTAACAAAGTGGGCGGAGACAAAAGCAATCAAAGCAACGACAGAAGAAAAGTAGCTGAGTTTTTGAGGGAAAACATATTCTACAAGTTCGGATATCCGAGAGAGTTGGTCACAGACCAAGGCAGTCAGTTCACTTCCAACCTGATTGAAGACCTGCTCACATATCATAAGATCAAGCACAGGACTTCCACCCCTTACCATCCACAAGCCAATGGGCAAGTGGAGGTCACTAATAGAGCACTGGAAGGGATCCTAACAAAGGTAGTGATCAGAAGCAGAAAATACTTGGCGGACAGATTAGTCGAGGCCACTTGGGCCTACAACACAACATGGAATACCACCACTGGGTTCACACCCTATGAACTAGTCTATGGAAAGAAGGCTTTGCTATCATTAGAGTTTGAATTCAATACCTTAAGGATTGCAGCTCAGCTAGACCTAGACCTCAGCCATGCACAGAAGGAGAGATTACTTTAGCTCAATGGATTGGATGAATACAGATTGCAAGCCCTTCTCCATACAAAGGTAGTTCAGCTTCAGAGAAAGATGTAGCATGACAGAAATATCAGGGAGAAGTAATTCCAAGAGGGAGATTGGGCACTACTCTATGATTCAAGATACAAGGATTTCAAAGGCAAGCTGTGGACAAGATGGCTGGGACCCTACACTTTGGAGAAATGCAATGACAATGATTCAGTTCTAATTAGAACCATTGATGATGAAGCCATTCCAATGCTTGTCAATGGACATTGGTTGAAAGTCTACAAGAAAACCCTCTCCAAGCGAGAGTTTATGTATAAAACAGTGATGGTAGTGGAGCATGTCTTAGCTTCCACTTCACCCACTCACTGACAAAAAAAAAGAGAGAAAAATAAGGGCTAAAGTGAAAGCCTCCATGAGGCACTTGAGTCCCATCATTGGGTTGAAAACCTCTTCCGAGGCGGCCCATTGATGTCAAGAAAAAGAGAAAAAAGGGAAAAGAATAAGATCCCTAGGTGAATGCCTCCATTGGAGGCACCCAGGGCAGGAAATTAAGGTGAAAACCTCTCTGAGGCACCCTAGTTGTTTTCGAAAAAAAAAGAGAAAGAAAAATGAATTTTTATTGCATTGCAGGTTTGCGGGAGGACTACAGGGAGCAGAAGAAGGTGCCAAGGGGACCCTGACATTCATACTAGCATCCATCTCATCTTCTCCACACCTTCCTCCATCATTTTTGTCATATCTTTCACCCCACTGTACCTTTTTTTCCCAAAACTGTGTTTTCTATAGGAGGCTCCTATAGGAATTATAGAGAGCCAAAAGTGTTTACAGGAGGCAGTTTGAGGGAAAAGAAAAGCTTCGTGAGGAACCTATGATCCCTATTAGCATCTTCAAACCTCCTTGCCATCATTTCCAAGCCTGCACCACACTCCAAGCATCATTATTATTCTTTTCCCTGTAAAAAAAAAACACAGAAAAATAGTTTTTCAGTTTTGAAAAAAAAAGCAAAAATAAAAGGAGAAAAGGCACCATTAACCTTACCTGAAGCTTACCCACTATCCCTCCATCATTCATCTCCACCTCTGTCATCATTCTCGAGCTCCAAGCACAGGGAAAAAGATAAAGTTTCAAGGGGAGAAGCAGCTACATGAGCTCCTGTAGGAATTCCTGTAGCAGTTGATCCCATAGAAGTCCAGCACCAGTAGCAAGAGAGTGCACATATGTAGGTTGAAAAGGCACATGCATCTCATCTCCAGCAAAATAAGAACTTGTAAAAGCACACAACAACACATCAACAAGCAGAGAAAACATGCATGAAGGAAAATGAAGGCATGCAGCAGAGGAAGCCACAACACCTCACAATCGTTGGCAACAAATACACTCGGATCACAGGTAAGTAGCTAAGTCACTCCTCTATTTGCATTTGTGTAATTAGAAATCATACGAAGGCAAAGAGATGGTTGAAATTGAAAGGTGGCCAATTAGCTTGGCCACCTTCATTTAGTTGACTCCACTTAACCAAAATTTCACCCACACGTGCGCACAGTCAACTCAAGCAAAAGATGCAAAGGACAGGTAGTGGGAGAAAGAGTTAACTCTAATGCCATAGTGAGGGGATGATTATGAGGGGAGGTCATGATGACCAAGTAGGCGGGGACCAATAGTCCTAAACTGGGCAATGTACACCTTGCCATCTCAGCACTCATCAACAAAAAAAACCATAAAAAGTAATGAGCACTCCTCCCCGCGCATTCTCACAACCTTTTCTTCAATTTCTCCTCGTAACTCAGCCACACAGTAGTCTTCTTATGCCCCCAAAACCTCATATCCACCATCCTCCATCTATTTCCTCCATATTTTTTCTCTCGGCATTTTCTACTCGAGCACCTACAGGAAATCTACAAGAGCACCTACAGGAAATCTACATTAGGGACAGCGGGCTTCTACAAGAGGGGTAGTGAGTCATTTTGAAGGGAGGAAACGTGATATTTGGCATGAATTTCAGTCTGAAGAGGTAGAGTTCATGAATGCCCTCTACTGAATATCAAAATATAAAAGAATTGGTCTCAAATTGAAGATGAAATGAGTCTTTAAGAGGGTAGAAATACATATAAAAAAATTCCGTTAAAAAAAAAAAAACACAGTCTCCTTTGTTTTTCTATTCCACTCAAAATTCTTTGTCTCCACATCCATATTTGGTTTTTCAAAAGAAGTACAGGCAATATGACAGGGGGGATTATGAGAAAAGAGCCCACTAACTCCACTAGACTCCATGCACATCCTCAAGTGGTGGAAATATTTACAAGGGAAAAATGGATGAACTTCTTTGAGAAGTTTAGAGGGTTTGATGATGAAATTGCCATGAATTTTCTCTCTCTCTAGTCCCTCACACAAGAACTCATGCTACTGTTACCATTATAGGCCTCTCCATTGAAATAAACCTTGAATTCATCAATAGGGTCACTACCCTTCCTCTTGGGCTGCCTTGGAGTAAAGATGAGAAACCAATTGGCCAGGCTGCCAAGAGGAAATTTTTCCAAGATAATGAAACCCTTGTGGAAGACAAAAATGGAATTAGGAGGGCTAGTATACCATATCCCTGGGATGAGGTTAGCTACCAAGTGATCAAATACATTTCTTGTGAGGGGAGGCACAACATTGTTTATGGATATCATTTTAGAATCCTCCAAGATTTGAGATATGGCATGAATAGTGCACCACATCAGAAGCTTAGTATCCATCACTTTCTCCTTTAGTCCCTCGTTGACTCCAGCACCAAGGTCAAAGCAGGAAATTCACAGTAGCTAGCTCACCATGGCCTAATCAAGAACCTAGTAGAAGAAGCCCTCCATACCCTTACAATCCCTATAGCATGGGAAGCTTTCAGAAATATGACAGTTGAGGATGACATCAAGGCATTAACCTATGATGTCAGTCCTGTTGTCAGTGAGGAAGGAGAACATCAAGGAGAAGAAGATGACGCCAGTGGTGGAATAGCAAAGCAAGAGAGGGAGGAGGAAAGGAAAGAAAGAGAGGAGGAGAGAGTTGAATGGACAGAGCAGGAGGAGGAAAAAGGGACAGAAGAAGGAGAAAAGGAGGTAGAGAGGGCAGAGCAAAGAAAAGAGTTCCCTGGAACTTTGGAAAGAGAAGTAGTAGTTGCCCTCAGTGCCCTCAACACACCAGTAAAGCAGAAGCAGAAGAGGAAAAGAAAAACCTCCATGTATTTCAAGGCAAGGAAGAGTACCAAAATTAAAACATGCAAACCTTAGCCCTCATCAAAGACTACGATTACCATTGAAGATTCACCATCTACCAAGGTGAAAGAATCTCCTTCCAAGGCCCCCATAACCTATGAAAGGGGGACTCCAAGATCTTCTACATGGAAGGGAAAGGAAATACTATAGGACCACAAACCAAACCTACAGGAGGCTCAAACAGTCCTACAGGAGACACTGTCCAAACTACAGGAGACACAAAAAGTTGAGGAAAAGATAAGAGGATAGCCAGAGGTGAAAGAAGAAGCACGAGAGAAACAAGAACCTGACCCCTAGCCTAATCTTGATTCCTATTACAGACTACTTGAGGGAGGCAAGATAATCCCACAGAAATTTGCAATTCCACTGTTTTTTGAATTGGAAAAAGAAAGAGTGAGAACATATATGTGGATGCAGATAGCCAAGTCCAAAGGAGTTGAGGATATTGGCCAGATGGAAAAAAAACTCAGGGAAATGGGCAGGGAATTGAGTGCTCTCAGAAACAGAGAAGCCATTACAAGAAGCCACCTTGAGAATGAGAATGAATTACTAAGGAGGCAGTTGCAGGAGAAAAAGACTTATTTGGCATACATGGCCAGCTTATCCATGGAAGCATTACAATGCAGAACACCAGCCAAATCTTATGGCCTCTATCTGAAGGACCAATGGCTTCAATTCCAAATAAAAACTTTGGCATAAAGAGGCATAATGCCTTTCCAAGACTATAGGCAGTTCATGGATTTGTGTGACCAAGGCACCTCCGAGGACAAAGAAAAGATGGCAGATTTCTATATACACAACATGGCCCTCACAGACCTGAATGTGTGGGACCCCAATGCCAAGCTAGGGGATGTGCATTAATGGCCATGGCATCATGGATGAACCATGAAGAACTAAGGGCAACAGAAATGAAAAGATTGTTAATAAAAGAGAAAAATGAACCATTGATGATAAGAGTTGTGCCATCATATGCTATGGCACTCATCAGCACACACAACCTGCTTGCCAATGACCCTCAGATTGCCCCTAAATATCTAACCAATTAGGAACAAGCCATTGCATACTTTGAAGATATGTTTAGGCTACTTGGAGAGGACTGTGTGCATGCATGCATGAGAAGATGGAACACCCTACCCCACAACTTGCAGATCAGGGAATACCATTCCCCCATGAGGCTGAAGGAGGCATTGAAAAGAGTGCCAATGTACAAGCACTCCATGCAAAGGCTGAAGGTCAACTGGATTGGCCTCAAACTGAGTCCTCCACTCCTATTAGGCATTCTGGAAGGCAGAAGAGAAGAATAAGAGAAGGAGCAGTGGAAGGACATAGACAGAAAGGTAGGATTTTATGGAGAACATGAGCAGACCACATCAGAAGTATGGGATGCTAGGGAGGCCACCAGGGCCATAAAAGACGAAGAAATTGACTAGGTTGCTCAGAGGATGAGCAACACCTTCAGTAGGGGGTGATGATCAGCCTCATAAATGGGTAATTATATGGGCTCATTTTACCTCCTTACCTAGTCAAATCAACAATTCTCTTAGCTTATTGTATGATTTTCTGATTATATTTATGCTTATAGGGTGAGTTGAGTTAGCTATTATGCCATGTGGTCTAACATGTATTTAATGAAGATTATTGATGGATTTCGAGGTCAATGTCAAGGATTTAGTGGTCAAAATGCATCAATAACTCGAAGTAGACAGAGGAGAGTACTTATAGGAGGGAATCCCCATAATTTATTACTCCTCACTTTGAATTCCCCTTCATTCAGCTCGGAGTACAAGCAGCCGAATCATGCACTAGAAGGCAGCCGATCAAGTGGAAGATGATTGATAGTTATCTCGAGTTTTGGGAGCCAAGCCTCCCTAATTTTAAGGAAGTTGTTGGTAGATTTAGATGTATAAGTAGAGAGGCCTAGGGCCTCACTAGGGTCAACTTTTTTCTTGTGTAAACTCTGCTCAAATTTCGAGCTTACTATTTTATGACAGTTTTATGTAATCTTGTTATTTTTGGATAATGAAGGTGGAATCCTTTTTGAGCTAGCACTAAGTTACCTCAAAGGGCTAAAGCTCTTGGGTTAGGGTCCAATCCAAGCAGCCAAGCTCCTCTTTACTTGTATTTTTATGCTTTACTAAAGTTTGTAGATTAGTTTGATGTTAGATGTATTTCTCTTATGGTTAAGAATAGGTTTCTTTTGATGATTTAGTGGCTTGCTTCCATTTATGATTTCTGTAGCAAGTTAAGAAGTGATCATAGAAGATTCAAAAGGCTAGAAGCAGTGACTTGGCCTCTTTTCGTCCCTCTGGGACGATGATTTGAGGCAAAGACTCTCTTGCTGCCCCAAAAACACAGATTTTCCTCATTCCTAGGACTTCTAGTGTTTGCAGTTCTCTAGTAGGTTGATAGTCTAGTTTTGCTTTACTTTAGATCTTCTTTATCATGTTCACTTCCTAATTTACAATAGTCATTTTTCATGCTTTCCTTTGTTACAACATTTCCCATCATTTCCTTCTATATATCATAGTTTAGGCCATTTTAATGCAAAATTATGTTTTTCCTAGGATGCACATATGTCATTTGTTGCTTGATTTTCTTGGTTGACTATCAGTTTCTATGTAGAAGATCTCTTCCAGCAGTAGGCCAGCTTACTAGCAATCATACCATCCATCTGATCCATGCCCTATAGGTCTCCCAAACCTCACCTCAATTCTGCCCTAGTTTCCTTCATTTTCATAGAACTTTTTCCTTTCTCTTTGAGCAAACCCAATGATCTTTCTCTCTCTTGGTGATTCATAGTAGAGCTTGGGTGCCCTAACACCTCATTCCAATCTTCATCCACCTTTTCCGCCCACTCTCACACCATCAAAATAGTGAAAATTTCTCTCAGTCTCCTCCTATAGGCTTCCCGTAGTTGCCTTATTTTCCTCCTGTAGTTTTCCTGTGTCCTCCTATAGTTTTTCCTGTAGTTTTTATTTTGAAGGCTGAGTGTGGGAAAAGCCTCTAGAAGGCCACCTAAGACCTCCTAGGACCCATCCACACCATCCTACATCCTCCCAAGCTCCAAAACCGCCCTCTAATGCTAATTGTTCGTTGTCAAACTCACACACAATAAATTAGATGCATGTTAAATTCACATAAAAACACATAAAAATCCAAAAATATGTTTTTTTATTATTTGCTTCCAAAAGTAGCATGGTTAAATGTTGTTTACTTCCTTGAGTAGGTAATGGAATTTCTTTCATGGTTTTCATAGTGTTTCTGGCAATAGTAGAATCAACTTATTAATTAGGGTTACTAGGTTTTGCATTACATTCCAACCATTCTCCTTTCTGCAGTTAGAATAGCATCTGTAGAGTAATGTTTCTTTCCTTTCATCACACATAGAGCTTCTTCTAAAATCTATAGAAGTTGGCTTGAGCTCCTAGTGATTTCGCACTAGATGACCAAGTGGTAACCTGCAGTGAGAACTAGTACTTGTGCTTATAGCACCGACGCTTCCAAGTTTGTTACGAACTACCAAGTTGATAAAAGTAAAGTTGGTAGCCCATGAGTTGTAGCATTCTTGCTGCGATATTCATGCTCACCACGGATCCCGAAGTGGAGCAAGTCCCATGTGACCATGGGGACACTGAAATCATTGGAGACAATCCCGAGGGAGAGATGCACAATATCTCATTCAATGAGTCCCAACATAGAGTTGTGAAATCTTGCAGGGTGTCTACTCCAGATAATCACACATCTCCTGCACAGTTTGAGGAACGAGTGATCATGTCTGCCATGCACAAGCATCCATCAGCTGATGCTACCAGAGCATATGCCAAAGCCACTAGCTCAAGTGTTCGCTTCTTGATAACTGAGAATGAACGAATGGCTAAGGAGTTATAGATGGCCAAGCAGGGAGGAGAACCGGTTACAACATCCACCTGAGCAGAGTTGAAAAAGGCAATATTGGATGAAGTATTGTCCCTTGAGTGAGTCATGCAGGCATTGTACTCCAAGTTTGGCACCGTGCATAAGACAGTTGTCCATCTCAACCTTTAGCAGCAGGGATGTGCTAGGAGAGCACGTATCTTGTCAAACGTGCATGCTACCGTTGATTACATGAAAACATGGACAATGAGATACAAGGGAGACATGTTACACTTGCCCAAGATGATGAAGCCTAGAGAAGTCGAGCTGAAGGCACGCATCCTGAGTCAGAATTGGAACTATGAAGATCTCCTGCAGCTCATCACTAGTTTGTAGGCTTCCCATGCACAAGTATCCAGGAGCATGGATGTTGTGGTTCACACACACACAATTGCATCTATTGGAACACTAGCCTAGGAAAAGGCAAAGGCAAAGGTTCGACTGGAGCTTGACTCGTACTTTCACCAGTTGATGTGCATAGCCACCAACCCAGACTTAGTGATGAGTGTAGACACCATGCATCAGTATGTTGTTGGTCCGTCCGCACTCAAGACAATGATGCATGTTATTAGACGAGCTTGACAGAGGAGCTCAAGCAGTTTATTAGGATTCTATGGAGGCAAGAGTTCATTTCCGGAAAGATGTCACCTTAGAGTACACGGACACCATTGTGGACTATCGAGCTTCGCATTAGTTCACTACTATTAGCCACCATGAGGACGTCAAAGAGCTGGTCTTCACACAGTTGTCTGAGTTATAGATATGTCTTGCATGGCTTGATCAAGCCTATTTTGTCTCACATGGGTACATGTGCAAATTGTATGTAATTTCTTGTCAAGTGAAAGTTCAAGTGTCGATAGTTGGATGTAATAGTTATAGAGTAGATGAAGAGTCATGAGGGTAGATGAACTATCGCAAAGGGGAATGTCAAGAGCCACCCCACCCTTTTCTATATATAGTCCCTCATAACTCATTGTAAAGGATTTTGGTCAGCCAAGCTTTCGATAGGAGTATCTTAGAGAGAGCTTGGACAGTATTGTAATGAGCCTTGGCTTCTCCACTGTGCAGAGCTAGTATATCTCTTTGGAGGAGTAGGTGACAGTGACTGTAATGTTCCACTATCAGAACTAGTGGTTGGTCATGGTTGTATTGTATGACTGGAACTTACACTTCTTAATATAACAGAGCCAGCACATTTCATGCATATGTCATATTGTATTTCAGCTATCTTGTTTACTCTAAATGATATATGTATCTATTTTCTTACGCATGCATGTGTAGCTATTTTCTGTATATGTATGTATGAATCTTACTGAAATGTGTTTTTGGTTTAACCATCACTTTGGATTGCTAGCTTACTTTCCTTCCATGTTGTGATGCATCTTTGCTCGTGTGTTCCCTTCTTAACTCCATGCTTTCACAGGTTTCCAAGGGGTGCACTCACCTCACCCTCCATGTGTTAGAACCACTCATGCACCTTCCTTGACTTGCTGAATATGTCACACCCTTGCTACCAACAAGGACATCTTACTTTCCTCTGTGTGAAACCACAGTCAAGGCGATATCGTACGACCCACTGCTAGGACTCCTACACCAAAAGGTCTGAGGTCTAGTTGGGACTTCTTACCTAGGAGATCTCCTGACATGTTGGCAGGTTTAACACTGTCAACACATTTTCAACATTGTTTACTAGAAAAGGACCTAAAGAAACCTAGGCCTGAGTCACCTTTCTTGAGGGCAGGGGATGTTCTTGAGGCGACTTTGCACTTTGGGGCAACTGGTTTTAGACTATGTCTTTGTAAGAGAAGGCTTGGGAGGAGGAAGACTTTCCCAAAGCTCCCCCAAGCAGTCGAAGAGATTGAGAAAATAGTGACATCCCTACATATATTATAATCAGAGAGAGGAAAGAGATCTTCCATTTTCTTACCTTCGAAAATAAGGCATTGTAATCTAGAGGGTATCCCTGTTTTGAGTTCCAACGATAGCTTGAGGTCTTTTACGAGATCCATAGATCTGACCCAGAGAAACATTGAATGCCTAGAAATAAATTTGATCAGGATTTGAAAAGGACCTAGAGCAGTGACAGGCTTAGTGTTCTCACTAGTGGATTTCCAAGCATCAATCTGCTTTAGAACCATTGGTGAACCATTAGGGCAATGCGCTGCATCTTCTAGGGTTTTAGGCAAGGGCTCTTGCTCAGCATCAACATCTTAAGTTGTAGCCATCAGCCTCCATAAGAGTCTGCATACAAGAGCTTAGAAAAGTTGCTCGTAGTTTTTGGGAGCCACCGTTAAAGTGAAGGTTATAACCTTTAGTTTTAATGATAGTCAAGTGTATACGATGTTCATTTATAGAAGGATGAAGCAATAAGGAAATAAGACAAAAGAAAAAAGAAAGATGACTGTCATGGGTCACGAAGCAAGACTAAATCAAACCGAGAAAAGAAATCGAAAGGAAGAGCCAAAGTATTTTGAAGATATCATAGAGGTTATCAGCACAGTCGAGGCCTGTAAAAGACAAGTAGATGAAGCAGAAAAATTCGAGGATGGATGGATAAGGATAGATCTGATAACACTTCCGAAATTTACTCGTAAAAATTTTAATTTTTGGGAACTTAGAAATGAAAAATTTTATTCGATTTAAAGAGTTGATTGAGCATTGGTCTAATAACCCATATGATGAAGTACATGATGCCTTAGTATTGGATCTTATAAAACATGCATTGGATGAGAAGTCCTTATGAAAGGTAACAAAAAATACATCTTCCTAGGAAGCATGGAAGACCCTAGAAGTAAAATTTGGTATACATGAAAGTGACATAATGCAACAAATTCTGTTACATTCTGTCGAAGAATCAATAGAAAGTCAACTACAAGTATGAGAGTAAATGAGTAAGACTCTAAGAGGAAAACAAATCTTGGATAATCCCACTCAAATGTGGACGATAGTCATAAAGACTATAAAAGTGAAACCCATCATGTAGACATCCATATGGATGAAGAAGACACGGAAAATATTGTAGAGTGAGAATTTGAAGTCTCTATGTGTGAAGTAGAGCAAGAGCATATAGATGCTCAAGAAGCCCACTATAACATGGATGGTGAATATGATGGTGAATCTCACTATGACGAGAGACATGTGGATGGTGACTTCAAAGTGAGTTTTGAATTGGTGAATCCAACAATATACCGTGTTGATGATGGTGAATCTTCCAATAAAAAGGTTAATAACATGTGTGATCTAGTTGGTATGATTGTAGTTGATGATGACCTGTTTGCATCAGAGTTTGACGCATTTAATTTTGAGAATAAAAAATATAGTTTTTCATTTGAAGTAATGGTTTGTAGAGATGAAAGTGCATGTCTCATGAATCCAAAAACAAATGATGAATTTAGTGAAGTTGAAATTATTAATGAGCACATGCATGCTCAGATATCTCACCACAGAGTGGATGAAAATTATGTTGATGAAATTTGTGGTCTCTTCTATGAAACAAGGACAGATTATGGAAATATGGAAAGTGCCATGTTTTATGAAGAATTAAAGGTTGAAGCTACCACTGTAGTAGTAATTTATGAAGCAATAGTTATAATTTCTCATGAAGAAATGTGCAATTTAGAAGCAATTGATGATTAAGAAGAGGATAAAGTGATTCATGATTTTTCAATGAGAATATCCATTAACATCATAATATTGGAAGATATCCTCAATGCATTTGAAGAGGCAAAGAATAAAGAAGAAGCAAAGAAAAATCTCACTACAGAGTATAATGAAGATGTTTTTAACATTAATTTTGAGTCTGTAAGGTGACAAGACAATAATCTAGTTATAGTTATAACTGAAAGAGAAGATGAAGAAAAATATGTACGAAAGGGCATGGAAGTTTCTAAAGATGAAGAAGAAAGAATTGAAACAATATTTCAACAATGGAGTCAAGAAGATATCAAATTCTACTATCAAGAAATTTGGCAAAAATAAGATCAAGAATGTGAAGATGAAGAGTTGTAGTAGTAGTCCATGAGTGAATGAGAATTTCAAGAGGAAGTTATAGAAGATAGGATCTGAAAGCCTAAATTGTCTTTTAGAACAAATATAGAAGAAGTCAATGAAAAATTGTTGTAATAGCAAGTGAAGAAATATGGAGCTTACATCAAGAAAGTGAAACTAAAAATGAAGTAGTTTCAAGGGTATAGGATACAGAAGAAATGAAAAAAAGAAAAAACTGCATTGTAAAGTGTTTTTTGAGTAAATTTTTTATTGCAAGCATAGCATGCATAGTTGAGTCACGTTTAAGTTAAGGTTGAGTGATATGGTTGTAATTAAGGGGGGTTTTTATAAATAGTAGTTGCTCTCATATGCATGCAATGCATGAAGAGTATAGTTACATTATGGAAAGAAATTCGAGTCTAATATTAGAATTCTATTGAGCCATAGTTAGAATGTTAATGCTTTGTCTAGAAAAGTTGAGTCAAGTAAAAGAAAAATGTTGAGTTAAGTTAAAGGAAAGTTAGAAAAGTTTAGTTAAAGCGTGAAGTCCTAGCTTGCATGAGGAAAGGAGAGTTAGAGTTTGCATGATTCCATATTTAAAAAAATTTGTGTTTATATGCTTGTGGTTGGGCCATTGTAATGTGAAGTAAGAAGAAAGCATAGTCATAGCTCGGTGGATGTATATGAGAGAATAATTAATAAGTAGAAAATATATATTCAAGTATAAAATTGTGTATTTATTTTTCATGTGTTTACATGCTTATCTTTGCCTCTGACTAATAATAACTTATCTCCCTACACTTTGTCATGTAAGAAATTTGTGTCATGACTTGTGCAATGACCCACCCAATCATGTTAGAAATTGGTTGATCGCACACTATCCAAACCCATAAATTTATGCATTTCCCCTCGAAATCTTCATATCATGTTAGCGCTTATAATCCAAATGGTACTTGGTCAAATGCTTGTTTCCTTAGCCAACTCTCTTGTTGCATTTACAAGAAATTGTTCCAAATTGAAGAAGGTTGCACCCTTCCATTTCGAATGGGTCAATGTTATGTATTACATACTTTTCCAAATGATAGTTTGGCCCAACCTGTCTCAATATTTATTTGTTCTCCTTTGCTCTCACTTGACTCATGTGTTGTACTGCCATGTCCACTATAGCTAATTCAACTCATTCTAAGGGGTTCCTCTCTACATGATTGCATGCTACCATAGATCTGTTCATCCCATGTGCTACACATTACCCTTGTCTTCAGACTAGACTTGTTCAATTATCTTGTGTGAGCCCCTTGATGCTTCACATGCCATAAAAGGAAAACAAATGTCTAATTATTGTGCTTGTTGTCATTCTATCATATGCTTAATACTCTCATTTACCTAATATGATTATTCTAAGTGTCTTTCACATCATGTCAGGTTTATAAATCTCAATCAAATTATGTTTTGCATTAAGAGAGAATATGAACATATACAAGGAGAGGGAGATTACTGGGTTCCATCTCCCAATGTCTTTTCATCTTCTAAATTATTTTCTTTCTTACTATTTAAATAATTTTTCCTAATCCTAAAGATTATGTTTCAACATTCCCCCCCTTATCTGAAGGGATGTTGGTGTGTCGAAGAATCATTATGAATATTTGAATCTTTTCCCTTCCAAGCACGTCGTTGAAGATGTTTGCAAACTGCTCATTTGTGGAACAATGTTGTAGGTGGATTGTTTTAGTCTCAACATGATGTCAAATCATATGGTATTTTGTAATGATGTCCTTCATTCAATCATGGAAGTTCTGGTTCTTGGCCAAGTTTATTGTAGAACCGTTGTCAATCAAAAGAGGAGTTGAATGTACTAGTTTCTCCTACAAATCTTCCATAATTTTCCTAAGCCACACAATTTCCTTGGTTGCTTTAGTTGTTGCCACATATTCTACCTCAGTTTTGGAATCTACTAGAATTAGATGTTTGTGTGACCTCCAGGAGGCAACTCCTGATCCAAGACTCATAACATAACCTAAAGTAGATTCTTCCGTTTCTTTATCTCTATCAAAGTCTGAATGAGAGTATCCAATCAAGATGAAATCACCCACATGTGTATAGTTGAGTCCAAAGTCTTGAGTTCCCTTCAAGTACTTTAGAAATCTTTTTGCAATAGACTAATGACCCTCACAAGGCTTTTGCATAAACCTAGAGAGGATTCCAATAGCAAATGAAATTCTTGGTCTGGTAGTGGTCAGGTAGTTAAGACTTCCTATGCTCTATCTATACTTTGTCGCAACCTCAAATTCTTTTCCTTCAATGGATGTGAGATTTACATCCAGTTCCATCGGAGTATTTAAAGGACTGCACTCAACCATCTACTCTTGATGGTGAACCACACTTGCTGGTTTGAACGCTTCGGCCAGAAATTTCTCTTATGTCATTTCCATCGAAAGGTCTTTCTTGATTCATTATGGATCACAAAAACCTAAATTCAAAAACATGCCAAACATGTTGAACATATCTCCAATTCACTTCTTTGGAGGGATGAATATAAAATTTTGATGTTGGGTTACATCAATATGAAGATAGTAGTGAGCATAGCTCAAATATGTCATTTGGATGTTGGGTTACTTCAATATGAAGATAGTAGTGAGCATAGCTCAAATATGTCATTTCAAAACCTTTCCTTAGTTCTTTCTTTATGGAAGAAATGTAGTTCTCATTGCTCCCTATCATCGAAAGTTCATATACATACAACAAAAGATACACAACTATTTTTCCAACTTAACAAAGTTGCATCATGATCCAGGTGGAATTTGGTGGCCACCCACCTATCCCACTTGGACCCGCACAACTGTCTCTTTCAGTTTTTTAGTTTCCTTAATTGTAGCACAATTTACTATTTTGGGCAGTTTTTCGGGTCCTGAACTTCTAGAACTATTTTGAGGCCTTAAACGACGTTTTTGGGAAACCCAAGAGTAACTTGGGTCATATACTCATGTTGCTCACTCGAAAGTTGTAGTCCTCAGATAGGTCTTTCTAACAAGGTATTGTGTACACCAAACAGAGATTGTATGCCAAGTTTACGACCCTGGGATGTTGATGTACCAATTTACACAAACGGGGCCCACATTTTGGTGTTTCATCTCCTAGGCTTAGGTTTTTGGACATTTAGGGTTTTCCATTATTTCTCAACAATAAATAGGCCTTCGAACCTAATTGTAACACAGTTCAAAGGCATGTAGACACAACATCTCTTCTCAGAGATAAGCTACCATCGCCCTAGCGGGTTTATTTCCATTTCTGTTTGTAAGCTTATTTTAGTATTTTAAATTAATGAAATGAAGAATTATTTCCAGTGCATCTCTGTGTATATGGGTATTTATGTAATTTTTTGTGAGCTTATTGAAATCTGGATCAGTGCTATTAGAGGGGTCTGCTATTTCTCTGTTTTTCTTTGCATGTCCCCAACAAGGTCGAGATATAAGGAGTTAGGGCTTGAACTAGTCAAACCTTTGGAAGACCAGCCTCGCAAATCCCGACGGACTCCCATGGCGGATGAAAAGAAAGACATGGGGGTAGAAGATCTTATGAAAATCTTGCTCAAAGAAGCCCTTGAGCGACAAAGGAATGGGATGATGGAAAACATTGCCCAGATCCTTCAGCGGCTACCCAGAGGTGATGCATAGGCTTCCAATAGCGACTTTCGAAACACCACACCCTTTAAGGTACAGGTTAATTTTGAAATCCCCAACTTCGAGGGTCAAATAGATGTAGATGCCATAGATAAATGGTTAAATCTGCTAGAAAGGTTTTTTTATGTTCATGACTTTTCTAGCCAGCAAAAGATCGCTTTTGCACTTCTCAAGGCAGCCCACCACATCAAGGACTGGTAGGAAACCTACTATGAGCAGAAGGATGAATGTACGAACTCATTTCTTTTAGTTGCTCCAACTTGGAATTCATTTTGAGATGCCATCAAGGAGTTGTAATACCCTGTCAAAATCTATGAGGACAAATATATAAAGGGGGCCGACGTTGCGGCAGGGAAGGGACCAAGACATGCCAGAGTTCACAAATATTTTTCATACCCTTCACACAAAGTTGGGTATCAAATATTCTGAGCTGCATTTGGTACTCAAATATCATGGCTTCTTACACAGATACATCTAGGATGAGAGGGAGTTCCTAAACATCTCCTTGCTCGGCACAACGTACTAATATGCTGTCAAAATTGAGAATAAGTTTAAACAAAGGAATCCAAAGGGAAAGGCTTCCCCAAACCACAGAAGTAAGGACAAAGCCAAGATGGGGTGACCCAAGACAACTCGTCGAAGCGGCAAAAAAGGAACAACACCACAAAGTCAAGAAGGACATAGGAAAGTGGTGCGAGCTCCATAAGATCCCCACCCACAACACAAGTGAGTGTCAGACCAAGCAGTCGCTGGTGGCTGAGTTGAAGGCTTCAAAATCAGATTCATGTTCCGATGTTGAGTCATAACCCGACAAGGGGAATGGCAAAAGGAAGCATATCATTGATGCGGAGCCCAGTGCCACTGTTGCCACCGCCAAGATCTAGAAGAATGAGCCTGAAGATCCAGTGGAGGGGGAGCGAATTTTCCACTCACAATGTAGGTGAAGGGTTCACCGCTGCAATTCATAGTTGACAGTGGGAGCCAAAAGAACCTCATTTCAACAGAGGTCATGAAGGTGTTGGGCCTACCGACCACATCACACTTGCAGCCGTATAGTATCAGGTGGATTCACCAATGACGAGATCTCCGAGTCTGCCAACAATGTTGCTTTCCCTACAACATCAAGCCCTTCACAGATGAGGTATTGTGTGATGTTGCACCTCTTGATGTTTTTGATGTATTATTAGGCCAACCATACTTATGGAGGCGACATGTTGTGTATGATTCAAGGCCTCGCGTTGTTATTATTTCTTATGGTAATTCATTATACAAGATAACGGAGGTAGCCCCACCTATTTCCACCTCTTAGATCACTAGTGAGAAATGCAGCAAGCTCATCTCGTAGACTAGGAAATTCATTTTCTGTCTGGTTCGCTTCCAAAATAAGGGGAAGATCATCTCCACATCCATGAACCCCAAGAAGGGTTCCTCCACACAGCAGCAGCAGCAGGTGGATATGGACATGAAAGAAGACAGGGACATCTTCTCCTCACCCAGAGGGGTACCGTTGCACTGTCAAGTAAAGCATTCATTCGATCTGACTCCTAGAGCACCTCTACCCAACGGATCGATATATCATCACTCCATTCTAGAAAATTCCAAGTACAAGTAACAACATGTTCAACATCAGGTACCACATAAGTTTCCAGTGGGTGAGAAAGTTTCATTGCATTTGTAGAAAGAACGCCTTACAAGAGCCCATCAGAAGCTAAGACCACTCTGATATGGTCCTTACACTAGTACCAAGGCTGTGGGAAACAATGCTTTGTAGCACATCATTCCCCCATTCCTTCTCTTGCACCAAGTTTTCAATGTGGACTGCCCTCGACCATGCTTCCCACCATTATTGGATACATCAGAGGTTGCAGAACAGCTCACCAGGGACCAAGTTCAGTAGAAGTTTCCTCATCTCATGGAGGAATTCAATGCAATGGGGACCATTGTTTCCTAAGGGGGGAGGAATGATCTAGGTGGATGTTGGTGGCCACCCACCTATCCCACTTGGACACCCACAATTATCTCTTTCAGTTTTTTAGTTTCCTTAATTGTAGTACAATTTACTATTTTTTGCAGTTTTTCGGGTCTTGAACTTCCAGAGCTGTTTTGAGGCGCTAAACGACTTTTTTGGGAAAACTAGGATAACCCATGTTTCTCACTCAAAAGTTGTAGTCCTTGGACAGATATTTCTAATGAGGTATTGTGTGCATAAACGGAGATCGTATGCCAAAGTTACGACCCCAGGAAGTTGATGTACCAATTTACCCAAATGGGGCCCATAGTTTGGTGTTTCATCTCCTAGGGTTAGGTTTTTGGATGTTTATGGTTTCCATTGTTTCTCAACAATAAATAGGCGTTCGAGCCTCATTGTAACATAGTTCATAGGCATGTATCCACCACATCTCTTCTCAAAGATAAGCTACCATCGCCCTAGCTAGTTTATTTCCATTTCTGTTTGTAAGCTTGTTTGAATATTTTACATTAATGAAATGAAGTATTATTTCTGTTGCATCTCTGTGTATATGGGTATTTATGTATTTTGTTGCATTCCTATTGAAATTTGGATCACATCATTAAGATCATAATGTTTGAAGTTGAGTTTCAAAAGATGCTCAATCAGCTTCTTGTACCAAGCGCGCGGTGCTTCCTTGACGCCATACAAAGATTTTACAAGCTTTCATACTTTGTGTTCCTCACCCTTCCTAAAAAATCCTTCTAGTTGGGACATAAGAACATTATCTTCCAAATCTCCATTCAAGAAAGAATTTTTTACATCCATTTGATGGAATCTCCAACCATTCCGAGCTACCAAGGCAAAGAGTGTCTGGATGGTAGCCAATTTTGCAATGGAGGCGAAATTATCATCATAATAGACCTCTTTTTTCTATGAAAAATATTTTACCACAAGCTTAGCTTTATTATTGTCAAGTGAGCTATCTGCTTTATACTTGTTCTTGAAAAATGTTAATGCTTAATTTAGTAGGGGTCCTAGGAGGGGTTCCAAAGGACTACTACTAGATCAAGTGGCGACAATGGGACAAAGTCCCCTTGTCACCTTAGTCAATGTCCCCTGCTCTTTACAAACTTTCATCGATAACCAGAGTCTTGATATAGGAAAATCACTAGAATGATAAGATTAATAATGATGCACAATATGATTTCAAATGCCCATTCAAAGGAGAGGCTCATATAATAGATTGTTTTTTCTAGAAGCAAAGGAAGGGCTCTCCAAGAAGGACTTAAGTGAGGGATGATCTCAAGTTTAGAAATATTAAAAAATGATGAAAGCCTAAGATAAAAACTTCCAAAATCTGTCACTTGTGATTGATGTGTTTATACTAGGGTTTAGAGTGAGACGAGGATGACTCATTCAATGGAAAGATTCAATTAATGTGTGAGCATTGGGAGAATCTACGCTGACTTTCCATGAAAATACCCTTGAGAGAAATACTATAAGAGACTAAGGGTTGAGAGATATATCGTGGTAAATGTTCATCCAATGATCACCTATAGTTAAGAGAAAAGGTTTTGAATTATGAACTAAAAAGTGAAAACCTTCAAGAAGTCCCCAAGTTAAAGGAGCTCCAAGGGTTCCCTCTTGTTACAATATCCAGGGAATCAATTTATTTTAAATTCCATTGATGGAATTCATTCAAAATTGGAGGATGTCTAGAGGAGACATAAGTGAAGAAACTTTCTTGGACGAAATCCTAAAATTTCACCTCCCTAAATTTCACACCAAGCCCTAGAAAATATCATTATGTTTAGGGAAGGAAGAAACGAGGAAAAAAGAGGTGAAATAATGATATTTCATTAGGTTGATGTGATCACCAAGGATATAGGACCAATGCCTATTCTATTCAGAGAATGGAGTCAAGAATGAAATTTATTTAGGGTTTTCTTCTTTCAAGCAGCCTAATTGCATCTTTGCATGCCCTAATGAAGAAACTACCCAACTACAACAAGGATTTATACTTCGACTTGTCAAATAACGGAGTTTTAGGGTTAGGTTTTTCAAAGACAACCCCTAGGAACATTCACTTTTTCTTTCCCAATGAACAACACATGGAATGGATCAATACTACCAAAGTGATTCAAGATATATGCATAATTTAGAGTACAATAAGCATCATGATGTAGTATTCCATACATTATATAATGAAAATTTCGCATAAAAGAGAAAGTTACATGGAAAACAGGTATATCCATCCATCACTTCTTTCTTTTCTTTTCCTTGTTTAAATATTTTCCTTAAACCACTAAAAAAATACTAAAAATAAATATCATTCTTACTTTTTTTCACCAAGAAATAAATTATTTTTTTAGTTATTGCATTTTCTAAAATTTGAATTAACTTTTTTTGGTCAAATGTTAATTATTATAATTGTTCTTATAAAACTTATTTCACCATAAATAAACTTTCCTTTCAAAAATATCTGAAATATCCAACATTTATTAAAGTGAGTTTTTTTTAAGTTAACAAAAAAATATTTCTATTAATATAAAAAGTTTTACATTGATAACATATGATGGCCAAATGATAGAACTGGTCTGAAGATGGCCATAGAAGGAATCATACAACTTGGGGCTAATCACTGTTGGGTGTGTGTTATATTCTTTCCATGAATAGCCCCATGCGTGAATCTGGACGGGTAGAGGGGGGTGACTAGCCCCCCCCCCACTCTTCATTGTGGCTTGCGCAGCGGGGGGTGGTAGCCCCCCATGTCAGGGGGTTTTTAGAGGTCAGTAGTTCCCCTACACGGGGTTTTTGGAAGCGCCCCACGAATAATTCTTTGGACCCTATATTAGGTGACAAAACCTACCTATGGTTTTGTGCATGAATTTCGCACATGGTTTTGGGCATGATGGTTTTGTGCTCATTGTATTTTGTCAATCTACTAAAGGGAACTACAATTATGTTCTAATCCATGGTTAATGGAATGCGGCTTATGAATTCTTCGGCATGTAAATATATGTATTTTAACATTGAAAGGAATATATTGAAAAATCAATCTCATAGTTCTAGTTTTGGGATCCAGGGGAAAATATTTGTGTATTTTTTTATGTTTCTTGCCATTGTATATTTTCTATTTTTAAGAATTATTTTGCAAGTAATTTTTTTACAGGGTTAAAACCTACATCTTGTGTTAGAGCTCTTTCAGCTTCAATGGGATGCCTTTGTTGTTGAGGGTTTTGTTCTAACCTGTGCTACATCGTATTCAATGGGAGATCTGCAAGATCGATTCTTGTGGTGAAAAAAGATGGTGAGAAGTGGAAAGTTAGAGATTGATATATTTAATGGTCAGAGTTTTGAGTTGTGGAAACTCAAGATGGAGGATATGCTAGTGGATAAAGATCTATGGATTGCAGTAGATCTAGGTATTAAACCAATGACAATGTCAGATGAATACTAGACGAAGTTGGATCGAAAAGAAAAGAGCACAATACAATTGTGTATCTCATATTTAGTATTTTTTAATGTATTAGGGGAAGCTACGGTGAAGGCTTTGTGGGACAAGTTAGGGACTTGGTACCAATCTAAGTCATTGGTGAACAGACTGTTCCTACAAAAAAAGCGGTATAATCTTAGCATGAAGGATGGAGACTCGACGAAAAATTATTTTGAACGCATTTAATATTGTTGTAAGACAATTGTTATCAGTTGATATTAAAATTTTAGATGAAGGTAAGTGCATCATTTTGCTGTGTTCTATACCAGATTCATGGGATAGTTTGGTTGTTGCACTAGGTAGCAATACAACTACCTTGAAGTTTGATGAAATTGTCTCATCTTTGTTGTTGGAGGAGATGAGACAAAAAAAATATGGAGAGCCTGAATGGAGATTCCTTGTCTATACGAGGACGGTCCCAAAACAGAAATAAGAATAACTCCTCGAGTGGAAGATATAAATCTAGAGGGAGATCTAAATTTCCAAGAAAACCTATAAAGGTGTGCTAGAAATGCAGAAATGAAGGGCATTTAAAAAAGGGTTGTAAATCTAGAGCTCCTAAGAAAGGAAAGGGATATGATGATGCTACTTTTTGTAGTGGTGAAAAACACCTCAGATGAAGGTGTGGATGTGTACTTAGCTTCTTCTTCAAGTACACATGCAGATCATGAGGCATGATTGATTGACTCAGGTGCATTCTTTCACTTCTCTCCCCATAGGGAGTGGTTCTACGAGTATGAGAAATATGATGGTGGTGATGTCGTCTTAGGAGATGACAAGAAGGCTAGAATCGTCGAACACAGAAACATTAATATGAAATTTCAAGGAGGAAGGATTAGGACACTTCTGGGTGTTTTGCATATTCCTGCATTGTCCATAAATCTAATTTATGTAAGCAAGATGGATGATGCAGGTGTAAAAACAGTGTTCAAGAAAGATACATGAAAAATGGTTTGGGGAGCACTGTTATTGATGCGGGGAGTTCAGATTGGAAATGTTTACAAGCTTCTGGGTAGCATTGTTATCGATGGGTGCAACACTTCTATGGTTCCTGAAAGTGGAGCAGAAAAATTAGTGGTCTCTGGAGAAGAGACCATGCTATGGCATCAAAGGCTTGGACATAATGGACAGAAGGGAATTCAAATACTTCATGGTAATGGTATGGTATAAGGTATGTCTAATTTCTTTTTGGATTTATATTTTTGTGAACATTGTGTATATGGGAAACAAAATCGGGTGAGTTTCCCCTCTGGTGCTAAGAGCGAAAAATAGATATTAGAGCTTGTCCATAGTGATGTGTTTGGACCTGTGTCGGTTCCATCTCTGGGTAAATCTGTGTACTATGTATAATTTATAGACGATTTCTCAGGGAATACACGGATATATTTCCTCGGAAATAAATCTAAAGTCTTTGAAACATTTAAAGAATTTAAGGCTCTGGTGGAAAACCAGACAGAGAAGAAGATAAAAGTGTTGAGGACAAATAATGGTGGAGAGTTTTGCAAGAAGGAATTTGAAGAGTTTTGTAAGAAGTGTGTTATAGCATGGCAAAATACTACTCCATGCACACCTCAACAAAATAGAGTTGCAGAAATAATGAACAAGACGTTGATGTAAAAGGAAAGAAACATGCTCAGTGGTGTCGGGTTAGGACAAGAATTCTAGGCAAAGGTGGTGTAGAATGCACGTTACTTGGTTATTAGATCACCTTCATCATTGTTGGAGGATAAGTCTCCACAAGAGGCATGGAATGGTAAGAAACCATCTCTTTCACATCTGAGCTTATTTTGTTGTGATGCATATGTACATGTTCTAAAGGAGAAAAGAACCAAGTTGGTTAGTAAATATAAAAGGTGCATCTTTATTGGTGATAAGGATGGTTTAAGAGGTTAAAATATTTGGAACCGAGAAACAAGGAAGGTTGTATACATCCGAGATGTGGTGTTTAGAGAGGTGAAAGATGTTATTAAACATGAATTCCTACCAAAGGAACCTGAGAAGATAGAGTTTGAATAAAGGTGGAAGAATAATATTCTACAACAAAAGAGGAATTAGAATATGAGGTGCCACAAACTCCAGTTGTGAGAAGATTAGTTCAAGACAAAAGACAACCAAAAATGTATCATCCATCTATTTACTGTTCAAATTTTCTTTATCTATTACCGATGATGATCTCATAATTATCAAGGAGCCAATAGATTCATAGGATGGCAAACTATGGAAAGAGGTTGTGGTTGATGAAATGACATCTATGGAAAAAACGAGGCTTGGGATCTGGTGGAGTTGTCGGCTAGAAGGAAACCCATTGGAAGAAAATGGGTGTTTAAGAAGAAGATGAATGCAAAAGGCAAGGTGGATAAATACAAAGCTTGGTCGGTATCAAAAGGTTATTCCCACGTGCTAGGAATTGATTTTGGTGATATTTTTTCTGTTGTTGCTAAGGTAGCTTCTATTTGATTACTTTTATCTATTACTGATGCTTTTGATTTTAAGGTAGAACAGATGGATGTGAAGACAAAATTCTTCACGGGGATCTAGAAGAAGAGATCTACATGAAGCAACCTGAAGGCTTTGTGGTGAATGGTAAGAAAGAAATGGTATGCAGGTTAAATAAAATATATGTATGGGTTAAAACAATCACCAATGATCTGGTATGAAAAATTTGATACATTTATATGGGAACTTGTCTTCACCAAAAGCAAACAGGACCACTGTGTGTATTTTAAATTAATTGGTGACCGTGTTATTTATGTGGTGTTCTATGTGGATGATATGTTTCTAATTGGAAATGACAAAGAAATTATCCAGGAATTGAAGACCATTTTGTCTTCCAAATTTGGCATGAAAGATATTGGTGTTGCAAACTATATTTTGGGTATGGAAATTAAACAAGATCGAGAAAGTAGGAAAGTTTGGTTAAACCAAAGGAAGTATCTCAAGAAATACTACAGAGTTTAGTATATAGGATAGTAAACTGGTGAAGGTTCCTATCTTGTAGGTGTAAAGTTGTGTTTTGAATAGTGTCCCAAGACACAAGAAGAGGAAGAGGACATGTCTCATGTTCCATGCACAAGTGCAATCAGTATCCTGATGTATGCAATGGTCTATACTAGACTAGACATTGCACATGCAATGACAATTGAGTAGGTTTATGTCAAAAACTAGGGAAGGAGCATTGGACAACAGCGAAGCGGGTTTTCAGGTATTTGTGTAACACTAGTGATTATCGTCTATGCAACCAAGGAAAAACATGATTAGACAGAGTTTTGGAAATTCGTGACTTTGTTGACGCAGACTAGGCTGGGGATCTGGATCAAAGAACATCTACAGGTGAGTATGTGTTTAACCTATTTGGAGGTGCAGTTAGTTGGATGAGAAAGAGAGTTTGTAGTGGCACTTTCAACTACAAAGGCAGAATATATGGCAACCACTCATGCAAGCAAGGAATCAATTTGGTTGCAGAGATTGTGTTCTAGTACGGGGTTAATACAATGAGCTATAAGAATATAATATGACAAACAAAGTGGAATTTTATTGGCAAAGAACCCTGCTTGTCATTAAAAGACAAAGCACATTTATGTTCAGTATTAATTTGTGAGGGATATGGTTAAGGAAAAAAAGGCGTTGTTGGTAAAGGAGGACACTTTGAAGACTGTTTCAAATGCACTGACGAAGTCTATGAGCATGGAGAAGTTTTCTTAGTGTAGAGAAACAATGGGCATTGCAAGATTGGACCAATGACTAAAATCTCATGTGACCCCATATGTTGAAAGAAAACAACAAGTGGGAGAATTTTGGGTGTGTTATATTATTTCCACGACTCACCCCATGTGCTATATTAGGTGGATGGACCTACCTATGTTGGGTGTGTGTTTTGGACCCTATATTAGGTGGGCGGATCTACCTATGGTTTTTTGCATATTTTTCGCACATGGTTTTGGGAATGATGGTTTTCTGCCCATGGTATTTTGTAGATCCAGTCAAGGGAACTACAATTATGTTCTAATCCATGGTTAATGGATTGGGATTAATGAATGCTTTGGTATGTATATATATGTATTGTAATATTGAAAAGAATATGATGAAAAATCAATCTGGCAGCCTCGGTTTTGGGATTGAGGGGAAAATATCTGTGTATTTCTTTTTGTGTTTCTCACCATTAAATATTTTTTATTTTTAAGAATTCGTTTGCATGTAATTTATGTATAGGATTAAAACCTACAATCACCAATGCATCCTTTCTTTCCTTTCTTATTTTCTACTTTGATCCAACCTTTTGGAAGTGTGGCTATGAAAGCTACATTAATATTATTCTAACAATTTAAGGAGGCATCCTTTCCAGAGTTCGAGGAGGCTAATTCATGGATGCACTTATTATTACTGTGTTATTTTCTTCTCGCTGCAATACTTGGATCATCTGACCTCCTTCACGAGGCTTTTGAAGATCTAAATTTTTTGCCTCATCCGATGGTATCATGTCGTCAATAGACTCATCATATTCCTTATCCAGTGAAGAGGAATCACCCTCTTCTCAAGGAGGTAGGCTACATGGCTTCCATGCTTTAGCTATGGGCTTTTATTTCACTGGTTTTTGAGAACAAGAGTTCTGAATATGACCTGTTTGATGGAAAAGTTGATACTAAAAAGTAATGTTCTCATATTCCAGTTGTTGGGTCCAGTGAAAATCACCTACTTTTAAGTTAATTTTGTCAGGAAATCCTTTAATGATGACAAGTTCTATGGAAATCCCATGATAGGTGAAGACTCAACACTATCCTCATGAGGGATCTGCTTTCGGAAAATGACCCAAGGTGTTTCGAATACCCAGAAGCACTTAAGAATGTCATAGATGGGTAGAGAAAATCAGGAGCCTAACCCAAATAGGTAGCTTTGTGGTCACAATTGTGGAGGGGTCAAGATATGGGAACCAAGGGGTCATGAAGAGGCCATTTTCTCCCAAAACCGGGGCCCCTTGGAAAGAGCATTCCAATAATATGCATCATTCTAAAAAATGAGGATGAAGAAACCTTTGAAACCAAAGATGACCCTGCATGCTTAGGTCCAAGTTGAGTAGATCCATTGGTGAAGGTCTGTTGTTCGCGACCATAGCCTATTAAAATGATAGATGAGGCCATTACCTGCCAAAAACTCATAGATTCCATCCAAATCGAGATGAGTGATTTCCACTAAAGGAACATCGTGTTGTAGCAGCTACAACCACCCTCCAAAATTTTGCCTTAGCTTCGTTTTCGAGCCTCTCCCTACCAACCATCCTCAGCAGCATGCCTTGCACTATCAAGTACATGAGCTTTAGTGGTTTTCTAGCATATTTCTAGCCTGCGCATGATGGCTTGTTTCACTCCCCTCACATGCTGCTTCCCTGCCAGGGAAAATCTTAAGGAAGAAGAATTATCTTGAAGTTTAAAAACGTTGGTGAATCTCACTAGTCCCTAATATGAGAAATATAAAATGTTTATTGATATATTTGTATAATTATTCAAATTTATAATGATTTTATATATATTCTCTATATAATGTTGGTGATTTTTAAAGTAAAATAATTTTATATTGTAAAGTTTGGGTGAATCATTTTTAGAAAAAATGGAAATTGGCGAATGTTGTTTTTGTAAAAATCATGGAAAATTAGCCCACTTGTGAATATTAGCCCCTAAAAATTTCCATGTTCCCCGAACTTGGTCTAGCTGTAGGTTGAGCAACTCCCTCAAGAAATTGCGCAATTCTAGAGGGGAACCAACCTTCCCTCCAGGGATTGCGCAATCCTGACTAGTAGCCCGCTTGCCTCAGAAATTGTGCAATCTTGTCAGTCAACTTTCCTAGGAAAAATTATTCAATTTGACCTAGCAGGACTGCTCAGCCCAAAAATTGCGTAATCCTGGGCAGCAGTCAACTGCTCAACCCAGAGATTGTGCAATCCCTCTGAGCATCCAACCCAGGTCCCTCCCATAAATGCACAAATTTCTCCCTCAGGAAAGTAGGTTTTTGCATGTTCCAGCGGGTTGTCCTTGTGTGAGTATTGTTTGCTTGATTTCTGTGAACGCTTGTTGTCTTTTACATGCATATTATCTTGTACTAGCACCATTTTAGTTTTCATTAGCATCTCATTGTTGTCACATGTTGTTGAAGCCCCGAAAATCGGGTCTAGAACAAGGGGGATACCCGCCCGGTCCGGACCTTGGTTGGCAGCTCCTTATTTGTTTGGTATTGCAGGTCCGACTGGGGATATGGGACCAGTTTCCCAATCTATGAGTGTGTGTGTGTAGAATTTGATGTTTTTGATCTAACAGTTCCTAATTGAGATATTCTAATTCTAACTTTAATCTAATGCTATGCTATTGTAATCTAGTAAGCAACAACATCTAAGTCTATACTAACCCGGGATGTAATTCTTCTATTATGCGATCTAAAAATATTTCAAATAACAACTGGTAATAAACATCATTCAGCTATTATTAGAAATGAAATCAATAAGGATGAACCACTTCGAATAAAAAGTTAGACGAAACAGTGGTGAAAAACATATCACATAATGAGCTATTCATACATTAAGCATAAATAAATAGCTATCACCGTACAAAAGTGCCAAATGATAACTCAGGCATTCATGCAATAATACATAAACAACTAAAAACTATATATCACTTTAACACATAGGCATAAATGGTTAAGAGATAAAAGTACCATTTATAACTAGTCCTACTCATGAGCTTCAAGCGACAATGATTTATCTCCATTTGCTCTAACATCCACTAAGAGTATAGAAGTGCAACATCAGTAGCAGATATCAAATGCAAACATCAACAAATCTTGTTCCATTCATTCATCAAAACCTCCTCTAAGGGTGCAAAAGTGCATGTTCTGAGGACAAGTTTTTGATAAATTTTTGGACCCCTTCTCTAAATGCATGAGAAGGGTTTAAATACTACTAACTAAATAACTTATGTACAAAAATTCAGGATGTTGTTCAAATGATCGCCCTTATTCTAAGCAAAAATAAAGCAAAATTAAAGCCAAAATTGAATCCAGAATTAAACTACTTCTGTATTTGGTCTTTGAAATTGCATGTATGCAACATCTGTTTAAGGAGAGTCGGTTGGCTGACTTATGCTTTTAGCTGAGCTGAGAAAACAGAATCGACGAGAGCTGGTGCCATTTTTTCGGCCGCATTTATGATACACTTAACAGTCATCCACTGGCTATGCGGCTTTACCAAGTATGCCCAGTAATATTCCCAGTTTAACTTGCTCAGCCCTTGAATTGCTTTTGCCTTTTCTTGTGCTCTCTATTTCCATTCTGCCTCTAGTTGCTGTGAATTCGGTAAATATCCTGGAGTGGTCTCTGCGATCAAATTTGCCCTGTGCAAATTTTCATTTACACAATCAATAAGACTGCTTGCTGCCGTGGTTGCTCCTTCTGCCACTTGTTCTGCCTCCCTGATTTGCTCGTCCCATTTGTTAAAGAGCATTTCTTTATGGTTTTCATTTATCCTTGGTGCACCTGCTCTTCTTCCCTCATCTTTATCTTGCCAAGCCAAATACTCAGTCACCCATTTATCAATCAAATCATAGTCACTTCGTAAATCTACCACTTGATTAGTGGTCTTATCACTAATTTCACAATAATAACTCCACTGTGATATCTTTTGGCCCAACACTTCTTGCTGCTGTAGTAATTGTTCATTCAAGGAAATAGACTCCGTAATAAATTTTGTAAGCTTAGGGTCGTCTTTGTGCATCTCTTGTAAATCCTGTAACTACTTTCCTTTCTCATCCAAACTTTTCTGATATCCTATCTGCATTTGCTGGAAGTCCTACTGCAACCTTTCAAGCTGTTTCTATGCTTCATTATTGGTGTTAGCTTGTTGCAACTGTTGTTGCAGTACTTGTATCTGGTCTTCCCTTTCTTTTAACAACTGCTGTACCTCAGATGCTTTATCAATAGTCGCAGAGGCGTATGCTCCTGCGATCTGAGATAGTTTGGTCAGATTTTCAGTAGGATTGCTAGCCGGATCCTTCCACAAGACGTATAATTGTTCTGCGTCTTGAGAGAGTGTATTTTCCAATTTCCTTTTCTTTCATTGTCTTCTTACCACTGCTTTATGCTGTGGGCTATAAAATATATCCAAGGGGGGAATTTCTTTTATCTTGAGTATAATCTCAGAAGATGGGGCAACAGGAATATGCTCCATATCTGAGACATCACTGACTATTGTTGTGACTACTTCGTTTGCTACCTGTGCATTGCTCACAGGTGTTTTTATGGCTGGTCCTTCAAGATTGATCATTTCGTTGAAGGTTTCCCATTCTTTATCTAATTCGGTTGTGACTAGCAGTGCTTGAATGATGAGAGAAGGAGGATCTTTTTGCGGGGAGGCAATAACCTGCTGATGTAGAAGTTCCATTGACTGGGCAGTATCCTTTACTGACCCTTCGCTCTTATCTTGTTCATTTCCAGATATTTTAGAGTGTTTGGACATTTCTTGTTCAAACTTGGATTTATATCCGTTAGTGCTTGAACTCCCACTAAGACTAACACTTGGAGTTGGTTCTGTTGAGGGTAGGCGTAGTTTCTCTAGAGGAATACTGGCCAACCTTATTTCTCTATATATTGTGAATTTTTGGAAATCTTCTGGAGATAATTGCAATTGGGCTTCGTGAAAAATTTCTTCAAGTGTGCTTTTCTGTTGGAATATATCATCAAATAAATTTTTTTCTCCAAAGAACACCTTTATCTTGATTGTAGTTGTAAAATTTTGGGCAACCCCATTAGGGTCAAATGGTCTTCGTGGAAATTTGAATAGTTGTAAACATGTCATATTCTGTACTTCCGTGAATGCGTGGCCCACATCAAATAGCGAAAAGGCCCCACAAGCTACAGGAAACTATGGCCATATAGCCTTCTTTTTGTCCTTTAAGTCTTTAGTTAGACCACCTTCCCCACAAGTTTGATATGCAATCTCTCGAGCTAAGAGTTTATCAGGGATATACAAAGGTAGGACATGAGGGGGTGCAGTACTTCCAAATACCCTGACATAAGTAAACAATTCCTCCCCGAACCATCTTGCGATGGGGAGGATGTCTACCTCTGCTTCAGGCGAGCACCTCGGGGGGTCTTTATCATACAACATTCTGTACAAGGGCAGCATAATTCCATGACAAATTTGATAGAAGTATGGAGTGAACTGAGAGTCCCACAATTCTTTATGATAGACATGGATGGGTAAGGGGTCTTGAGTGGTCCACTTCCAACCCATAACAGGAAATTTAGAAACATAACATACTGAATCCATAATATATGAAGATAGGTAAAAAGGAGGATAAATTCTCTGAGCTGTAGCTCTTTTGGACCGGTAACTGACAATGGCCGTGACTAGGTTATCAGATAAAATTTTGGCCCAATCTACAATAGTGGCATTTGTGGCAGCATCCAATAATGGTAGCCATTCGGATGAAAATTTGTTGATATATGGCATTCCAAATATTCTACAGAGCATAGCAGTAGCAAAGCAATATGGGGAGGTAAGGGAACCAGTACTGTACATACCGTGTTTATCTTTCTTCAGCGGTTCATCTCTCCTGGACCAGCCTTTGGTGGTTTCTGCCAGGTCCTAATTTTCTTTTAAAAATTTATCCATGAATTGCTTGTTATAAGTTTCATGTGGCTCGGGCAGATGATACATGAGCTTTAAATCCTGCGCAGCGAATGAACCGATAAGTCCTTGACCATGAACTTTGAACTATCTATTTCTGATTTCTACACTATCCAGTATCCACTTGACCATGTCTGTGTATGGGAGGATTTTTGGCCTTGCTTCTATCCGATGTAAGAATGAGAAAGCTAGCTCCATTAGGGATGCTTCAGAAGGACTCTGTGAGCCTGCAACAGCAGTAACTTCCATTATTCTGGGATTCTCCTCTTTGAGCAGATTATACATGCCTTCCCACGTAGCTATTCTCGCGTCTCTGTTACAAGCCGTGTCTGTATACAAAGGTGCCATTTCCTTTTCTTCGGAGCTCGGGGCTTTGTTTTTCTTTCCCATTTCAACCTGTGTATTGCTTTGTATGGTCCTCTGTTCTCCATTCCTGCAATTCACACGTGAGGTAGAAATGAATGACAAGGAAGGGTGATGGGAGAGGTTTTAAATGTTGCAGACATACCAGATACACCACCTTACGTGAAATGATTCTTCGAAAAGCACACACTCATATTATATTAATAACTGATAGCTAACTCCTTTATTAGCATTTACAGTGCATAACCATGTGTCAGTTTATGGAAAATACTTTTCTTGAATTACATGCCCGAAAGATCTGCGATGGAGCGATTTTGCGATTTGCTTCGCAACATCGCAGATCGCAACATCGCAACATTGCAAAATCGCAGAATCGCAAAAACACAACATCGCAGCATTGATCTGGCCTGACGTCGCAACATTGCTTTATCGTGAAATCGCGATATCGCAATATCGCAGATCGCAGGAGTTTTATGTATGACAAATTTCTTTAACCTGTTTCTTGCGAGATGCGATCTTGCGATCGGCGTCATCGCATATCGGCAGTCTTTGAAGTGTTTCATGTAAGTTTTGCTGAATGCGACATGATGTTTGTTCATTGTCGCGATCTCGCAAATGTTGGGGTTGTGCTTGTAAGGTGGCATCCCACTATCTTTTTACAATGCAATTTTAAAGATTTTTACCTTATCATAAACTTAGATCTTAAGAATTTCCAAGGAGCCTCCTAAGCTTATGATGGTAACTTTATTTGCGGAAAGGGAATTTAAGCACTACTTTGTTTTTCCTGGATTTTATAACTAAGGGTCCCCACACATTTAGTATTTCGAATGACACTAAATGAGAGGGGGGTTGTTGCTGGCCACAACACATGCATGACACCGTTTTTCACGAATGATCACCGATTCGCTGACTCGCTTCACACATATGCATGTTGTTCCATTTTCTGAATCTTTCATTCACTGTTTGCATGCACAATCATTCACTCTTGCTTAGACTGAATATCGCCATGCATTCATATCCACATTTTATTTCAGTTTCCCATCGGCGGGTCTGGGCAACCTTGGCGTAGACTTTGCCTCTCCAAGATAGCATTGTGCAATCCTGAGAGGGAAGGCACTACCTTCCTCCTAGAAAATGTGCATTTCTTCCCAGTGACAATCCTCTAGTCTTACATTGTGCAATTCTAAGAGGCAGTGATTGTTGGCCCAAAAAATTGCTTAATGAGGTCAGTGGGCCTGCAACCCTTGCTAGCTGAAGTTGCGAATTGAGCAATCCCAATACCCAACCGGCCAGTATGGACTGCGCATTACACAATTCTAGTAGCCAACCAGCATCTAGATAGCCCAGACTGCCTTTTGCATAGTTTCGGTAGCCAGTCTCTCGGCCTCCTAGGAAAAATTATGCAATCCTTGCTAGTCAATCCCCAGGTATGTTGCATGTCATCTTGAAGTTTGTTTTTGTTTTAGTTGATAGATTTCTTGCCATGCATGTTGGCATGTCTCCATATCTAGAAGGTGTTCATCCGTCTCTTAGCAATTTAGGATCAATGGCCTCCAAGAGAGTAGGATGAAAGGATACCAATGGAGGCACAATTGGAGCAGAAGTTGAGTGAGTGTCTACAAATTTTCCGGTCTATGAAGACACTAAGCTGATTATAGACAAGGACATCAAGCTAAAATGGGAAGAGGTCAATGATGTAGTTGTAGGTACATTTGGGGAAGACCTCGAAGACCACCTAGTCTATGTGAACATTCACAAGTTTGGCTTGTACCAGATCACATGTAGGTATCCAGTGTTCTGATGCACAGACATGATGCATTGGATTGTCTCGCACACTGATCATGAGACGATGAAATTGAGTAGCATCATTGGGACGAATATTGTTACCTTCAGGGCACAAGATTATGAACAGATGTACCATATGTTGAAGCCAGTGATCACCATGGAGATACCCTTCAGCATGCTCAACAACAATGCCAACTCCAGGGATATCTTGAAGAACTGGGTAAAGGAGTCAGCCAAACTCAGGATGACATGCAACTAGGTTTACAAGACAAAGATACTGTGGAAGGTGTATCAATACTTGTTCATATTTCATGTCGCTTGTATGGACAAGAGAGCATGGAAACCTTCCTGCAGAGTTGGGTGATTGCATTGGATCAACTCGCCAGTGAAGGCAAAGCATGCCACTGGTCCAACATGTTGTCTCACGGGCAGAAGGAACAAGTAACAAGAGCTCAACAACTACCCAAAGGTCAGCAAGCAGAAATCTACATGTTCGCTTACATTGTGGATGCAATTTGTGCCCGTGAGGAGTTCCTGGGCTTGAAGTGGGCATGGACATCGGGGGATACCTCTGTGAGCACTTATTGCAAAATGCTGTACAAATGCAGGTTCAGAGGAGTTATCACACAATTGTCATATCATTTTGTCACCCCAGTGTACAAGATGATATTTGAGTAGGATCCACCTTGCATGTCGAAGGCAACAATGGAGGCACTGATCAACATAGCAGATTGGTATTCCTCACCCTCTGAAATCTTCATACGAATGTACAACACGAAGAAGCCTCTGCATGTTTTGCCGAAGTTTTCCTTGGACAAGCTCGTCATGCAAGAAGTATCATATCACATCTTGGCAAAAATGTCAGCTAGGCTGCATCGGAAGAAGAAGGCACCTTGTACCACTCTTCCATTGCAAATTAGGTTATACAAGATACGAAATTTCAAGCAAGCGGATATCGAAGAAGAGGAGATAAAACAATTATCCATTCGACGCCCAAAGCTATAATTCGTATGACTTGCATTGTTTTGTAAAAGATCACTGCAAGAGAGTACAGTTTCAGTGGATCCATGGGGCATGTCATTGGGCGGAGGAAGACCCATGGAGATATTGTTACAACGTCTACATGCCCAATGAACTGGTAGACATCACTGTGGAATGGTTAGCGAAGCAGTGTGAAGTAGCATCCAGAAAAGCACCAGCAGCACCAAAAACATTGGTAAACATACAAGCATGTGACGAAGGCAAGAGGAATATTGTCAACAATACAGAGGGAGAGAAAAGCTACAAGTTCCGAGCAGATCCACTGGTGCAGAAATAAGCTTTGGCAATAGAGGCAAATAGGCAACAACATGACAAGAGGAACGCGCAAAGGCAGAGAGAAAAATATACAATGGAGGAAACAGAGAAGGAGTTGCATGAGTTGAAGGAGCAACTTCGGAAGGAACTAGAGCTACATAGAAAGGAGAAGGAAGCGCAACAAGAACAGGTACAGTAGGGGGCGCAACATGTATAGAAAGACGAAACTGTGCCTGTACAAGTAGTCGACTTATCTAAATAGCTGGCACCAAGCAGACAGGGTGAGAAATCGCAAGAGAAGGAATTTTCTCAAGAGATTGAACAAGCACTTGAGCAGATGGATACGGATATGGAGCAATAGGAGTTAGAGCAAGACATCGACCTCATTCCTTAACACCAAAAGGTCGACCCACCAGCTTCACCAGATCTAGAAGCAGAGAAAGTCCCAAGCGACCAAGGAAACACTGAAATCCTTGGAGACAATCCAGAGGGAAATATGCACAACATCTCATTCGATGAGTCCCAACATAGAGTTGTGCAATCTCATAGGGTGTCTACTATGGATGAGCACACATCTACTGCGCAGTTGTAGGAATGAGTGATCGTGTCTGACATGCGCAAGCATCCAACAGCACTGGCTGATTCTACTAGATCATATGTCGAAGCCACAAGCTCGAGTGTTCACTTCTTGATAGCTGAGAATGAGAAAATGGCTAAGGAGTTATAGACAGCCAAGCAAGGAGGAGAACTAGTTACAACATATGCCCAGGTAGAGTTGAAGAACGAAACACTGGATGAAGTATTGTCCCTTGAGTCAGTCATGCGGCATTGTATTCCAAGTTTGGCACCGTGCATAAGGCATTTATCCATCTCAATGGTTGGCAGCAACGATGTGCTAGGAGAGCACGTATCTTATGAAACGTGCATACTGCTTTTGATTACATAAAAACATGCACAATGAGATACAAGGGAGGCCCATTACACTTTCCTAACATGATGAAGCCCAGAGCGGTCAAGCTGAAGGCATGCATCCAGAGTCAGATCTTGAACTATGAAGATCTCCCACAGCTCATCACTAGTTTGCAGGCTTCCCATGCACAGGTATTCAGGAGTATGGATGTTGTGGTGCATGCACACACAATACCATCTAATGGACCACTCACCCAAGAAAATACAAAGGCACAGGTTCGACTTGAGCTTGAATCGTACATTAACTAGTTGATGTGCATAGCCACCAACCCAAACTTAGTGATCAGTGAAGACACCATGCATGTGTATGTTGTTGGTTTGGCCACACTCAAGAAAATGATGCGCATGTTATAAGATGAGTTGGACAAAGGAGCTCGAGCAGTGTACCCGGATGCTATGGAAGCAAGAGTTTGTTTCGAGATATAAGTCACCTTAGAATACACGGACACCATCACGGACTACTGAGATTGATCATTGGCATCAGTTCTCTACTCTCGACAACCATGAGGATGTTGAAGAGTAGGTATTCCCACAGTTTGCCGAGTCATAGTGATGTCTTGCATGGCTTGCTCAAGCCTATTTTGTCTCACATGGGTACATGTGCAAATTCTATTTAATTTCTTTTCAAGTGGAAGTTCAATGAAGAGATAGGAGGGTGGATGAACTGTCACAAAGGGGAATGTCAAGGGCCACCCCACCCTTTGCTATATATAGTCCTTCATAACTGATTGTAAAGGATTTTCGTCAGCCAAGATTCTGATAGGAGTATCTTAGAGAGAGCTTGTATAGTATTGTAATGAACCTTGGCTTCTCTGCTATGCAAAGCTAGTATATCTCTTTGGAGGAGTAGGCGGTAGTGAGTGTAACTTTCCCCAATCGGAACTAGTGGTTGGTCATGGTTGTGTTGTATGACTGGAACTTACACTTCTTAATATAATAGAGCCAGCACATTTCATGCATATGTTGTATTGCATTTCAGTTATCTTGTTCACTCTAAATGATATATGTATCTGTTTTCTTACGCATGCATGTGTAGATATTTTCTGTATATGTAGGTATGAATCTTACTGAAATGTGTTGCTGGTTTAACCATCACTTTGGATTGACAGCTTACTTTCCTTCCATGTTGTGATGCGTATTTTCTCATGTGTTCCCTTCTTAACTTCGTTCTTTCACAGGTTTCCAAGGGGCACACTCGCCTCACCCTCCATGTGTTAGAACCGCTCATGCACCTTCCTTGACTTACTGCATATGTCACACCCTTGCTACCAATAGGGACATCTTACTTGCCTTTGTGTGAAACTGCAGTCAAGGCGATATCGTACAACCCACTACTGGGACTCCTACACTAAACGGTCTAAGGTCTAATTGGGACTTCTTACCGGGGAGATCCCCTGACATGTTGGCAGGTCCAGCACTGTCAACATTTCTAGCACTAGAAGGAGGGTCAGATGACAAGTTGTGTCCTCTCATCCTGTTTTTCACATTTTTGATCTCTTTTCCAAATTCACATACGATGGTGAAGGCGAAGTGGCCTAGCCTCAGTGCTTAGAAGACTTCTGTGTATTCCTTGAGAATAAAGATGAGTTCTATGCTAAAGAGGTCAATATGATATTTGCATACACACTTTGCGAATCCCCACTATGGTGGTGCTGTAGCCTACCAGCTGACAGCGTGCACTCGCTCGACTAGTTCTGTGATCTCATTGAATCTACTTTCCACGATTTTGATCCAGAACCTCTTGACCAAAAAATGTTCCAACAACGGAAGGCCCCGCATGAATCACCTATGGATTTTTGGCAGTGCTTCTTTGTTTTGCAATTTCAAGCTCCAAAAAGCCAGATGAAATTTCCTTATCTTTAGATAGATTCAAGTACTATCTTAACAAATCAGTCCATCCCAAGAAGAAGTTTGAGCCCAAACCTCACTCAACATACTTTAGTGATGGAGCTACACAATTACAAATGAATACAGTCATTGTCACTAGTGATTGTCCATCGTCCCCTCATCAAACAACTCCACCACTATAGAGTGACGTGGGAGAACATGCACACACATCTGTTCAACTGTCACATCCTCCCAACATCACTTCACTTAATTTTCACACAGATTTGGTTGTGAGTCCATTGAGTTCTCACATGCAATTGTACCTCAACCTCCATTTTCATACTTGAATGATCCTCTGAATAATACCATCTTTTGTTCTTCCATTTCAGACTCTACACTTATTGCAAGTGAGGATCAAGCCATCGATGAAGTTGGTGTTACACAACCAACGTGCACTGTCATTCATGAAGAGTAGGACTGCGATCTTGAGCATAAACACTCGACAAAGGATGACTCCCTTCTATCCGAGTCTCCTTTGTTCATTCTTGGCATCTTTGGTGAACCTTCCATCCATGATTTCACATGTGTATCTCCATCTATGGATGTACCCATTGTTGATCATTCGCAGGAAACACCAGATGTCAATCCATCATCCAAAAACAAAGAGGATAAATTATTCACTGAAAATCCACTTGAATTTTCATTTGTTTTTTCCAGAAACGTAGAGGGTGAATTTTTCTGCTTCTCATCTACCCCTCTATTTGATTCATCGGATCATGAGGATGCCGATGAAATCATTGATTTTTCTAATCGTAGCTGTCGTGATCTATTTTCTCCCATATTCGATCATGATGATGATTCTATAGCAACTGATTTTTCAAAGCCACCTGTATATCATGATCTATTTGTCGACGAAGTTGAAACCCCTCAAACTGTGAGGCAATTCAACCCAAGCTGATGGTTATGTCAGGCCCTCACTGTCTTGAGGTTGGTTTCACTTCCGATCAAGAAATTGTTGAAACACCCAAGGCTCCTCATCACTCATCTTTATGCATTGAATATCAATCTCACACACAGATCATACTTTTTCGACTCGAACTACACGATCCGATCACTCATGCATTGGAGGAATCTTACATTTCAAGCACACATGCACGACACAAATTGTGTTTGTTTCTTTCATTTTCTTTCATGTCACAGTCAAGAGTATGCATATGATTAACAGCTACATGCAGTGTCACACAAAACCCTTATAAGTCCACAGATTTCATGTTATTTACTTGCACTCACTTATGTTCTGTGGACACATGGAAACTTGGAGTGTGTTTGTCTTCATTGTTATATCTTTCATGTTTGTTGGTTCACACAACTATGCTGTTTGCGAACCATGCCTTCAACAACATGGGTCAACCAATGCGTTGGTGGCTGCATTGGAAGTATCAATTCACGTGATTAGGCCTATGCACTGTTAGCTTAGGAGTAGGAGTAGTGTTTTCTTTTCATTGTTTTCATGCATGATTGCATTCTTACTTTCTTTGCATGTTTGTTTGATTGCATGCCTGTTTTCTTACCTGCTTTTCTTTCACATTTACTTTTACTTCTGCTTTTGCTTATTTTTTTGTGTTTTTTGCTTGTTTTGTGCTCATAAATAGTTTCGCATGAAACTGTGTGTGACTCTTGAAATAAGCTGGGTAAAGTACAAGAGGACTTGTGCAGTTATCAATACTTGGTTATCTATCGACCTGCTTCTGTATGAAGAACTTGTTATCTTTAGTCCATGATATGCCAATGGGAAATATGTACTGTTTGAAGTGAACCTTGATGAAAACACAATGCTTGCATGCTAACTAGTGTCACCTACTCTAGTTGGTTGTTTTTGGGTTAACCGTTGTCAGCTCAATCAAGTAGAGTAAGGTGAGGGGGAAAACCTTCACAATCACAACAGAGGTATATATAAACTACTTATCTCAAGGAAAAATTTCTTCCTCTCTCAATAAGTTGGGATCCCTCTTCCGCCTCTGAAATGAATAAGTGTTATGCACATGTTATGAAAAGGAGAAACGAAAAAAAATTAAAAAATGAAAAAGTGAAAAATTTCAAAATGAAAATGGATAAGACAAAAGAAGAGAAAGGCTTCCTGCGAAGAGAGGTGATGTAAGTGACTCCGCCTGGGTACTGACTAGGCTCGTTCACAGCGGAGCGGTGCTTGTGTTCCGTGTGACTCCGTCGAGGTACTATCAAGACCTAGTGGAAGAGGAACAACACCAGAGATGAAACTAAGACTTTGATGACTATACTGTTTGTGCACCAATATACCCCTCATCCCCAATAGAAACAACCGTGTTGGGTTGGTTTGGAATGGGTGTCAACCGACCAAGAGCTTCACAGATTTTACATCTTACAATCAAGCAAGTGTGGAAACCAAGATGAACAAATATCTGAACAATACTTCTGGAGGTGTTAGACTTGCTTTTCACGAACAAGGTCCATTCAGAGAGTTGGCTTTCTACCAGTGTGTCGCCAAGTGTTGTAGCGACTACAACCACCCTCCAAAGTTTTTCTTTAGTTTCATTTTGGAGCCTCCCTACCAACCATCCTCAGTAGCATGTCTTGCACTGTAATGTACATGAGCTTCAGTGTTTTTCTAGCATCTTTCCAGCCTGTGCATGATTGCTTGTTTCACTCCCCTCATAGGCTGCTTCCCTGGACTTGGTCTAGTTGTAGGCTAAGTAGCTCCCTCAAGAAATTATGTAATTTTGGAGGGGAGCCAGCCTTCCCTCTAGAAATTGCGTAATCCTGACTGGCAGCCTGCTAGCCTTAGAAATTACGCAATCTTGTCAGTCAACCTTCGCAGGAAAAGCTACGCAATCTAACCCAATAGGACTGGTCAACCCAGAAATTGCGTAATCTTGGGCAGTAGTCAGCTGCTCAGCCCAAAAATGCACAAATTTCTCCCTCAAGCAAGTAGGTTGTTGCATTTGACATCGGGTTGACCGGTTCCACCCGGGACTAAGAAGACTTGACATTCATCCATGGCTTGCTTTTTCTTGAAATAGCAAAAAGAAACATGGAAAAGGCATCCCTATATTTTAGGGAGCTATTTTTAGCAGCTAGAGTTTACATGCAAAGATAGTTTTAGAAACATTCCTCCAAGTGTCGCTTTTTCGTAGATTTGTGGCATGTGTGTCATGAGCATCAAACTTATTAATTCGATGCTCCAGAGCTCATTCCTTTAGATCGATCTTGGAGCTCTGACATCCCACAACACATCCAGGAGTCTTTGACACATCCAGCTCAACTATTTCTAGGTAAGTCGGCTTAACTTGTATTTTGTAGCATTTCTGTCATTTTTTTTGTTTCACCTTGTGTGAGTGTTCTCTATTTGATTTCTATGAACGCTTGTTGTCGTTTACATGCATATTAGCTTGTACTAGCACAATTTCATTTTTCAGCGTCTCACTTCTTTCGTTTGCATGACACTATTTTGCACAAACAAGCGCATGTTAGGCGACTTGCTTCACACACATGCATGTTGTTTCATTTTCTGAATCTTACATTCACTCTTTGCATGCATGACCATTTACTTCTGCTTACACTGAGTATCACCAGGCATTCACATCCACATTTTCTTTCAGTTGACCATTGACGAGTCTGGGTAACCTTGGCCCATACTCTACCTCATCAAGACAACATTACGCAATCTTGAGAGGGAAGGCTCTGCCTTCCTCCCATAAAATGTGCATTTTTTCCCAATGACTGTCCTCTAGTCTTGCATTGCACGATTTTAGGGGGCAGTGACTTCTGGCCCAGAAAATTGTGCAATGCAGTCATTAGGCCTGCTTGCCAGTTGAAGTTGTGCATTACGCAATCCCAAGACCTAGTAGGCCAGTCTGGATTGCGCATTGTGCAATTCTAGTAGCCAGCAAGCCTCCAGATAGCTCGGAGTTCCTTTTGCACAGTTCTTGCAGCGAGTCTCCCGACGCAATCCTTGCCAGTCAATCCCTAGGTATGTTGCATGCCATTCCTCAAGTTTTCTTTGGTTCTAGCTGATAGATTTCCTGCCATGCATGTTGCCATGTATCCAGATCTAGCAGGTGTTCATTCGTCTCTCAAAAATTCAATATCAATGGCCTCCAAGAGAACAGGATCAAAGGACACCGACGGAAGCGCAACTGGAGCATCAATTGAATGAGCGTCTACAAGTTTAATGATCTATGAAGACACCAAGCTGATCGCAGACAAGGGCATCAAGATGAAATGACGAGGTCAATGATGCATTTGTAGGCATATATGGGGAAGACCTTGAAGACTGCCAAGTCTATGTGAACATTCAAAAGTCTAGCTTGTACCGGATCGCATGCAGGTATCTTGTGTTCCCATGCGTGGACATGATACATTGGATCGTCTCACACACTGATCTTGAGAAGATGAAATTGAGTAGCATCAGAGAGATGAAGATTTCCACCTTCAGGGCACAGGATTATGAACATATGTAACATATGTCAAAGCTAGTGATCACCATGGAGACACCTTTTAGCATACCCAGCAGCAATGCCAACTCCAGGGATATCTTGAAGAACTGGGTAAAGGAGCCGGCCAAATTTAGGACACCCAACCAGTTTTGCAAGACAAAGATACTGCGGAAGGCATATCAATACTTGGTCATATTTGCATGTTACATGTATGGCTAGAGAGCACGAAAACCTTCCCATAGAGTTGGGTGATTGCGTTGGACCAACTGGCCAATGAAGGAAAAGCATGCAACTAGTTTGACATGTTGGCTCACACGTTGAAGGAATAGGTAACAAGAGCTCGACAACAACCAAAAGGTCAGCAAGCAGAAATCTACATGTCCACTTACATCTTGGATGCAATCTGTGCTCGTTGAGAGTTTCCGGGCTTGAATTGGGCATGGACATCAGCATAGACCTCTGTAAACACTTATTTCAAAATGTTGTCCGAAAGCAACTTCAAAGGAGTTATCACCCAGCTATCAGATCATTTTGTCACCTCGGTGTACAAGATGATATTTGAGTAGGATCCACCTTGCATGTCGAAGGACGCAATGGAAGCACTGATCGACATAGCAGATTGGTATGCCTCACCGTCTTGCACCTTCATACGGATGTACAATGAGGAGAATCCTCCACATGTTTTTCCGAAGTTTTCCTTGGACAAGCTTATCATGCAATAAGTATCATATCACATCTCAACAAGACTATCAGCTAGGCTACATCGGAAGGAGAAGGCACCTTGGCCTACTCTTCTGTTACGGATTAGGTTATACGAGATATGAAATTTCAAGCATGCAGATGTTGAAGCAGAGGAGATCAAGAAACTTCCTTTTGATTCCTAAGGCTACAATTTGTATGACTCGCATTGTTTTGTAAAAAATCTTTGCGCGAGAGTACAGTTCCAGTGGATCCATGGGGCATGTCATTGGGTGGAGGAAGATACATGGAGATATTGTTACAGCTTTTCGAGGCCCAATCAACCAGTCAGCATTGTTGTGGAATGGTTAGCGAAGTAGCATCAAGGAGAGCACTAGCAGCAACATCAATAGAGGTAAACATATTGGCATGTGACAAAGGCAAGAGGAAGATTGTCAACAACGCGGAGGTAGAGAAAAGACACAAGTTCCAAGAAGACCCACCTGTGCATCAAGTATCTTTGGCAGTAGAGGCAAAGAGGCAACATCGCGACAAGAGGAATGCACAAAGGCAGAGAGGAAAATGGAGAATGGAGGAAACAAAGAAGGAGTTTCATGAGTTGAAGGAGCAACTCCAGAAGGAACATGAGCTATGTAGATAGGAGAAGGAAGCACAAAGAGAACAGGTACAACAAGGGGCGCAACATGTACAGATAGATGAAATTGTGCCCGTATAGGTAGTCGAATCATTCGAACAGCTAGCACCAAGCAGATAGGGTGAGCAATCGTAGGAGCAGGAATTTGCTCAAGAACTGAACAAGCACTTGAGAAGATGGATACGGATATGGAGCAAGACATTGACCTCATGCCTTACCACTAAGAGGTTGACCCACTAGCTTCACCGGATCCAAAAGTGGAGCAAGTCCCAAGTGACCAAGGAGACACCAAAATCCTTGGAGACAATCCAGAGGGAGAGATGCAAAACATCTCATTCGATGAGTCCCAACATAGAGTTGTGCAATCTCGTACAGCGTCTACTCTAGATGATCACACATCTCCTATGCAGCTTGAGGAATGAGTGATCGTGTCTAATGTGTGCAAGCATCCATCAACATTGCTTGATGCTACTGGAGCATATGCCAAAGGCACTAGCTCGAGTGTTTTCATCTTGATAGCTAAGAAAAATCTAATGGCTAAGGAGTTGTAGATGGCCAAGCAGGGAGGAGAACTGGTTACAACATCCGCCCAAGCAGAGTTGAAAAACGAAATATTGGATGAATTATTGTCCCTTGAGTCAGTCATTCAGGAATTGTATTCCAAGTTTGGCACTGTGCATAAGGTAGTTGTCCATCTCAACAGTTGGCAGCAACAATGTGCTAGGACAACACATATCTTGTCAAATGTGCATGCTTTTGTTGATTACATGCAATCATGGACAATGAGATACAAGGGAGACACGTTACACTTATGCAAGATGATGAAGCCCAGAGAAGTCGATCTGAAGGCATGCATCCAGAGTCAGATCCGGAACTATGAAGATCTCCCGCAGCTCATCACTAGTTTGTAGGCTTCCCATGCACGGGTATTCAGGAGCATGGATGTTGTGGTGAGCGCACACATGATTCCATCTATTGGAACACTCAGTCAGGCAAGGACAAAGGCATAGGTCTGACCAGATCTTGAATCGTACTTTGACGAGTTGATGTGCATAGCCACCAACCCAGACTTGGTGATCAGTGAAGACACCATGAATGAGTATGTTTCTAGTCCATTCTTACTTAAGACAATGATGTGCATGTTATTAGGCGAGTTGGACAGAGGAGGTCGAGCAATGTATCTAGATGCTATGGAGGCAAGAGTTCGGATCCAGAAAGATGTCACCCTAGAGTACACAGACACCATCGCGAACCACTAAGCTTGGCATTAGTTCGCTACTGTTAACCACCGTGAGGATGTCGAAGAGCTGGTATTCCCACATTTGTGTGAGTTATAGTGATGTCTTGCATGGCTTGCTCAAGTCTATTTTGTCATAAATGGGTACACGTGCAAATTGTATGTAATATCTTATCAAGTGAAAGTTCAAGTGTCGATAGTTGGATGTAACAGTCATATAGTAGATGAAGAGTCATGAGGGTAGATGAACTATCACAAATGGGAATGTCAAGCACCACCCGACCCTTTGCTATATATAGTCCCTCAGAACTCATTGTAAAGACTTTTGGTCAGCCAAGCTTCCGATATGAGTATCTTAGAGAGAGCATGGACAGTATTGTAACAAGCCTTAGCTTCTCCAGTGTGCAGAGCTAGTTTATCTCTTTGGAGGAGTAGGCGGCAGTGACTGCAATGTTCTGCTGTCAGAACTAGTGGTTAGTCATGGTTGTATTTTTATGACTGGAACTTACGCTTCTTAATATAACAAAGCCAACACATTTCATGCATATGTCGTATTGTATTTCAGCTATCTTATTTACTCTAAATTATATGTGTATATGTTTTCTTAGCATGCATGTGTAGCTATTTTCTGTATATGTATGTATGAATCTTACTGAAATGTGTTGTTTGTTTAACCATCACTTTGGATTGCTATCTTACTTGCCTTGAATGTTGTGATTCATCTTTTCTCGTGTGTTCCCTTCTTAACACTGTGCTTTCACAGGTTTCCAAGGGGCGCACTCACCTCACCCACCATGTGTTAGAACCACTCATGCACCTTCCTTGACTTGCTACATATGTCACACCCTTGCTACCAACAAGGATACCTTACTTGCTTCCATGCGAAACCACAATCAAGGTGATACTGTATGACCCATTGCAGGGACTCCTACACCAAACGGTCTGAGGTCTAGTTGGGACTTCTTACTTGGGATATCCCTTGACATGTTGGCAGGCCCAACACCATCAACACATTCTCAACATTGTTTACTAGAAAAGGACCTAAGGAAACCTGGGCCTGAGCCACCTTTCTTGAAGGAAGGGGACGTTCTTGAGACGGCTTTGCACTTTGGGGCACCTAGTTTTAGACTCTGTCTTTGTAAGAGAAGGCTTGCGAAGAGGAAGAATTTCCCAAAGCTCCCCCAAGCAGTCGAAGAGATTTAGAAAATAGTGACATCCCTATATATATTATAATCAGAGAGCGGAAAGAGATCTTCCATTGTCTTACCTTCGAAAATAAGGTGTTGTAATCTAGAGGGTAGCCCTGTTTTGAGTTCCAACGTTAGCTTGAGGTCTTTTACAAGATCCATAGATCTGACGTAGAGAAACATTGAGTGCCTAGAAATCAATTTTATCAAGATTTGAAGAGGACCCAGAGCGGTGACATGCTCAGTGTTCTCACTAACGGCTTTCTAGGTATCAATCTGCTTCAGAACTCTACACCTTCTAGGGTTTTAGGCAAAGGCTCTTGCTCAGCATCTACATCTTCCTTGTGATAGGGTTCTTATTCAGCAACCACAACTTCACCGTTTCAGGGCTCTTGCTTAGTAGCCACAACTTCTCCCTAGGCACAAATGGCCTTGATTTTTGCCCTTGATAGGAGTTGAACAGTGGACGACAATGCTTCATTCTTTCCACAATATGCCATGAGTACTTGGCCAGAACACTAGCCATGCAGCCCTCTCTTTCCCTTGTAATTTCATTGACAACATCTGGCTCAGTGATCACAAAGCAGGTCATACCAATATTCCTATTTAACACTATTTCTTTTTTGTTTCCATTTCCAAAACCTTGGCCATTACCAGAACAGCTATCAACACTGCCATTTTCGTCCACATCATATCTCAATAGAATCAACTTCCTCACGGGGAGGCTTGACCCTGTCACCTGCCAAAGCCTTAACATTAGTGTTTGTGCTTCGGTTCGGAACTTGTACCATGCAAACCATGGCTCTCCTGTTCGATTGTTCAACTATATCCTTTGCGCACTTTCTTTTCGCCACATTTATTGAAGTCATAAAATATCCAAACCTCATTTTTTAATCGATATATTTGATATAAAATGATATTTATAAAATAATTGTAACCTATCACACAAATTAATTCTCTCCCCAAGAGAATCTTCCAAACAAATGGTTGAAAACAAACTATTCATGCTAACACACACCAAAAAGCCTTTGAACTTTCATAAAATATACTAATATTTATCCAACTCTACCAAGAAAGAACTTCAATTATGAAAGATCTGAAATAAAACCCTCGAATCTTGTTTTGTGAACTGCTCTCCACTCTGTGAAGAGTTTTAGTCTTGATCGCTCAACTCACTTCGCATATAAAATCTGTGGTTGAAACTCTAAACATTATGTTTTGATATTACATACGTAATACGAATAAGTCTAGTGGAAATGAGGTGTAAGGACCATGAGCTGCATGCGAAAGCGCACGGGGGCGACGAGTTGAAGAGCTGTGGCATGGTGGGAGAAATGTGAGAAATAAGACCAAGTGTGGGAGCATTTGGATATATAGGCCGTGGGTGGTCTTGGCAAGTTGATGGGCAGATAGACCGAACAGTGGACACACAGTGGTTGGGTTGGCCGACGAGTGGGCTGACTTGTTCAAAAAGTTAAACGATGGGTCAGCCAACATAAAGGACGCGATGGTTCAACATTGGGAGAGCCATATATATAAAATGGATTGGCGTGGAGCTAATTCGATCAAGAAACTAGCACACAAAACATCCAAGGGTGGAGAAGAAGGTGCGAGGAGTTTGGCACTGAAATAGAGGCATAGTGCAGGTGGTTCTGCCGAAGCACTCACGCGAAAACAAATGTGCGAGCTGAGCTGCAGGTCGAGGGCACCATATGACGAGCCAGGGCGCATGGGAAGACGCACACGAGATTCTGAATAGGTCGTTCAGAAAGTAGTTCGGAGGCCTGAACGAACAGTCGTGCAAGGCTGAAAAAACATGCAAGAAATCATTCAGTGAATCATTCAGAGGTTGTTCAGAGGATCGTTCGGAGGTCATGCGAAAGGTTGTTCAAGGTCGTTCGGAGAACTGTTGAGAATGTCGTTCGAGGGCGCGGCAGGGCGCCCGCCTAGACGACACGAGTTGGTGAATGGTGGTTCATGTGGAGTCTTGAATGGGTGCACGGTGAATGACTCGATGGTGGAGACATGGCGAGTTGGGTGTTCGATGGATAGCCCTTGCTGGTGGACGAGTTGGGTGTTCAGTGGGAGCACCGACAAGTTACACGAGCTGAACGGAACACGTTTGGGTGAACGTGTTGAGCCAAACGAGGAGTTGGGCAGAGTTGTTCGGGCGACCGTGTGGGCGTGCCGACGAGCTGGCTGAACGTGTTGTGCTGGTGAATGTAAAAATATTCTAAGTGTAAATTTGGGGTTTCCTTAAGATTGAACTTGTATATTGATATATTATTATTACGGGCAGACTCATTACAGGGAGTTGCCCCTCCCAGCTATATTGTTGTGCATTTATGTTAATGCTGATGAATGTTTAACTGTTGTGTTATAATGAATGAAAGTACTTGGTAAAGTTGAAAAATAAACTAAGTATAGAAGTAAGGCGTAGTCCATGACCATGAGTATTGGTGAAAAGAAAAGGGTCGGTGGTGCCACACCTCCTATAGTGCGGTTGGAAGAGTACCACCAGTGTAGGGGCGTGACAGTTGGTATCAGAGCTGATGAACGACGGGAAGCTGATCCCACTGCACTAGCATGACAGGTGGTATCAGAGCTGGTGAATTGTGACATAAAGCTGAATATTTGACATTCGTGATAGGTGATTTAGGTTTAACAGCGGTAAAGCATAGTGCTTGGGCCACGCTGAATGACAAGACATGGCAGGTTTGGAAGAATGCGAAGGGAAGCTCTTGTTGACCTTATACAGGTTGAAGCGGATGAAAGAGGAGAACCCATGGATTTGAGATAAACTTGAAGTCTTGGAAATGAATTTCGAAGATGAACTTCTTCAAATTGGTTGGGCAATGGAGTAGGATGTAGCTGCAGATTGCAATGATGAAGAAGAGGAAGCTGTGATATTTAAGGATGTTGCAGATATGACAACGATGGAGGATGAACTTGAAATTGTTAAAGTTGAACCAAGATCATACAGTTTGCAGGCATTGGTGGATGAGGAAACTCATATGGAGGAGCCTCATGATGAAGTAAGTACTTATACTTGTGTTTCAGTGAGACTTTTGGAAGATGAACCGTATGCAGGGAAGAGCAAAAGAAATTTGTTGATGCAAGGGAGGATCTTACCATGGATGTCTACGATGAGACCGTGTATGGAGAAGCAAGGACCATTGACTGTTGTAAGACTAGTTGGGGTTGTTTATGACCTTATGGTAGAAGGTGCAAAGGCCCGTGACAAGGGAGTAACGTGATGATCATTGCGGAGGAATGGGTCATGCTTTAGCCATATGGAGAATTGGTTAAGTGCCCAGCATGACACATGGATAGATTGGGAGAGGGCACACACTTGAGTATGGTGATACTTGGATGGAATTTTGTTGGCCGAGACCAAGAGGAAGTCTTGGTGGAACCTTCAGTGGGGGAGCAATGGTGGAAGAGACTCATGTGATGATGATATGGTTGGGTGATCGAGTTCACTAGACTGATTTGCAGACTTGGGTGAGGATGACCGCTTGTTGTGATGGGTCTAGTTAGTTGGACAACATGGGCAACTTGAGTCATGGAAATTAGGTTGGAGACATGGAGTATGGCAGTCTTATGCAGGGGCATTATGCAGGAGCACTTATATAGGTGTCACTTATGGACATCCAATGAGGAGTGCCAAGGCAGGGATGTTGTGCAGGTAGATTTGCTGATATGACATGGACATGTTTTACTTATGAGCCGATGTAGATGTTGTGCACTCTTGTACAACAAGGCCATGGAATTGGTTGGATTTGTGAGCAGACTATGGAGCATTCCTACTACACGGAGAGCTAAAGCATCTTGCAGAGACCTTTGGGCCAAGACATGTATGCTTGCTGAGATGATAGTTGGAGATGACTCATGGAGCTCATGATGACATGAGGTTGTGACTTTTAGGGACTTCATATTATGGCGGACTTAGAGGATCTGATGCATTGAGGAGCTGAGGTCAGAGACTTTGATGTAGGATGGGGTGCATACTTTTGAGTACATGTATGGGTGTGCTTGGAAGAGTGACTTGATGAGGAAGATTGATATGAGACACTTTGGAGTGATGGAGTTACAAAAATGATGATGCCTTGGCGGCAACACTTGGGAATGGGTTGAGGCGAGACTTAACCACTTTTTACACATGGATGGATGAGATAGGTGTATACTTGTTTCTATGGCAGACTTGAGGGATGCCACATTGCAGAGATGATGGAAGTTGCTTCATGAACCTGGATGTGGCACATCGAGAGTCGAGTTTGATGAGAGGATCTCTTCACTTTGAGGAGATGGATTTTACACATATGGATGATGATTTTGGGAAAGATGCGGCTGATTTCATGCAGCACATTGATACCAAACATCATGGACAACATGTTGCAGATGAGATGAAGACTACTTCATGGACCTGGACATGGCTTATATGGAGATGGATTCTTGATCGAGTTGATGTTGTGACAGGAGTCTAAGAAACAACTGATGATGGCATGAGAATGTGCATTCTCATGGTTTGTGCATGACAGTTGGATTAGCTACCCAACTAGTTCAAGTCATGGGGGCTATAGCAGTGTACAGAGATGTGTTGGCATTATGTTGGAGTGTCATGATAGCAGTTCACCTGATAATGATACATGATGAGGTCAACAAAATATGTTGCAGTAAGCATGTAGCTTGAGTTGGAGGGGCCAGCCTCTCATAGTGGGAGCAGTATGTGGAGATTGCAATGGATGTGATTGATGATCATGGATTGAGGAGACTTTCCGATGTATGACATACCGGTGGGTTATATGGCATTGGTATGGATATCTTGGTGATAGATGGTTGCTTGGATGAGAGATTATTGAGGACGAAAATGGTTTTAGGTGGGGGAGAATGTAAGGACCACGAGCTGCAGGCGAACGTGAGTGGGGGAGATGAGTGGAAGAGCTGCGGCACGGTGGGAGAAATGTGATAAATATGACCAATTCTGAGAGCATTTGGATATATAGGCCATGGGCGGTCCCAGCAGGCCAACGAGCGGACAGACCAAACACTAGACACACGGTGGTTGGGTCGGCCGACGGGCAGGCCGACCTGTTCGGAAAGTTAAACGATGGGTCGGCCAACATAAAGGACACAACGGTTCAACATTGGGTGAGCCATATATATAAAATGGATTGGCGTGGAGCTAATTCAATCAAGCAACCAATGCACAAAACATCCAAGGGTGGAGAAGAAGGTGCGAGGAGTTTGGCACTAAAATAGAGGCGTAGTGCATGTCGTTCGGCCAAAGAACTCACACCAAAACAAACGTGCGAGCTGAGGTACAGGTTGAGGGCACCACAGGGCAAGCAAAGGCGCACGGGCAGACGCACACGGGATTCTAAACAGGTTGTTCAGGAAGTCATTCGGAGGGTTGAACGAACGGTCGTGCAGGGCTGAACGAACATGCAAGAAATCGTTCGGTGAATCGTTCGGAAGGTCGTTTGGAGGATCGTTTGGAGGTCGTTCGGAGGTCGTGCGGAAGGTCATTTGAGGTCATTTGGAGAATCGTTCGGAAGGTCGTTCGAGGGCACAGTAGGGTGCCCGCCCGAATAACATGAGTTGGGGAATGGTGGTTCGTGCGGAGTCTTGAATGAGTGCACGGTGAACGACTCTCCAGTGGAGACTTGGCGAGTTGGGCGTTTGGTGGAGAGCGTCCGCCAGTGGACGAGTTGAGAGTTTGGTGGGAGTGCTCGACGAGTTAGACGAGCTGAACGAATGTGTTCAGGTGAACATGCGGAGGAAAACGAAGAGTTGGGCAGAGTCGTTCGAGCGACCGTGTGGGCACGCTGACGCGCTGGCTGAACGCGTTGTGCCGGTGAACGTAAAAATATTTGAAGTGTAAATTTGGGGTTTCTTCAAGATTGAACTTGTATCTTGATATATTATTATTATGGCAGACTCATTACAGGGAGTTTCCCCTCCCAGTTATACTATTGTGCATTTATGTTAATGCTGATGAATGTTTAATTGTTGTGTTATAATGAATGAATGTACTCAGTAAAGTTGAAAAATAAACTAAGTATAGAAGTAAGGCATAGTCCATGACCGTGAGTATTGGTGAAAAGAAAAAGGTCAGTGGTGCCGCACCTCCTATAGTGCAGTTGAAAGAGTATCGCTAGTGTAGGGGCGTGACAGGAGGGATCACGGTGTTGACCAACGGGGATATATTTGGTTACTGGGATAGCCTCGTAGTAAAGGCACTTATGCTCTGATTAATGCCCTGAAATTTCCAGAAAAGGAGGCTGCTATCCTTTCTCATAGTATTGAGATATCCAAAGCTCAATATGAGTAATGATGCTCTACACTGAATGTTTGACGCAGGAGATATGACTTTGTTAATGGTTTGACGGAATATCTGTTTCAATTTTCTTCAAAATAATAATCGTAGATTTTGCAGTAATTTGTTTACTCTCAATGCGTTAAAGTTATATAAAATTGATTTTGTCGAATCAAATTATTTATTATTATTATAACACATAATATTATTATTATTATTTATTATAACGAAGTCGCAGTATTCAATATTACATATAGCCAATTAAATTAAGTAAAACTAAGTTCAACCATCCTTCTTCAATATTTCTTTTATCAACGTTTACTAGTTTTTCCAATATTACATATAACCAATTAAATTAAGTAAAATTAATTTCAATTATTGTTCTTCAATATTTCTTTTATCAACGTTTATTAGTTTTTCCATATTTTTATACGGTTTATGCGAAAGAAAATTTGATTTTGAAAACCATTTCCACTTTTAATTCACCATATATATATATAGAGGTAGGTTTCTTATAATTTTATTGCATATATTTAAATTTAATACCTTGTATATTTGAATGCATTATGGAGGAATCGCTCAAACTTATATGTTTGTCATAATTTCATTTTCTTTCCATTGTCAATGTTAATATATTGTATATTTCAATGCCTTTCGTTGCATGTTTTTTAATGTTAACATATTGTATATTTCAAGGCCTGGTATATATTTTATATCATAGAAGAATCACCCAAATACAAAAGAACCTCCTTTACAAAGTAATAAATATTTTTCAAATCAGTTTTGCATTATTTGATTTTTTAATAATTAGATGTTGAAATCAGTACATCTTATTGTTTTTATTTATATTTTAATGGTGAAATCAACGTAAATATATGATGCCTATCGTTTATGTCATTGTTGAAATTATTGCAAGTTCTTATTTTTTATGAATAAAATTGATGCTTCTTATATAGACCCATTGATATTTATTGAATACAAATTGTGTTACATAAGATATTTAACGTGGTAAAATGATAAATATTTAAATTTTTACATTGCAAAAATCAGGTATACTGACTAAACTAATTCAAGCCTAATCCCAAAGGTATCAAAGGGAATTAAGCCCGTGATCTCTCAATGGGTCATTCCAAATGGCAAGGTGTTTTAGCAACTGGACCTTAACCTATTAAGCTAACCCTTGGGGCTAAAGTCATAGTACAACTTAGCATAAGGGAGATCTGTAATTTATTTTATGTTCAACTTCTATTTAATTGATTGTCTTTCTTATAATAATAATAAAATAATCTCAAAATAAAAAAAAAAAACCTATTAAGCTAACCCTTGGGGCTAAAAGCAAGTCATGGTACAACTTAGCATAAGGGAGATGTGTAATTTATTTTATGTTCAACTTCTATTTAATTGATTGTCTTTCTTATAATAATAATAAAATAGTCTCTAAATAAAAAAACATTGCTCTCTATAATAAAAAAAGGAATAAGTATGGAAGCTTTTTTCCAATTAAAAGAATTATAAAACATCAATAATCACATTCTCATTGGGTTTGCTCTTATTGATATTGTTGTCAGATATTAAGTAGATAACGTAAAAATATGTTTCAATTCCTAAAAAAAGGTGAATGAAAGTAAAAAAATTCAATTACTTTCTAATAAAATTAAAACGGAGAATATATAATTCATTCCATTTTTAGTATACTTCCTAATCTACGAGGGAAATGTATAATTTTTTCCATGTTCATTATCTAATTAACACTTGTTTCTTCTAAAATTAAAATAAAATATTATCTAAATTGAAAAATAATATTTAATGTAATAAAAAACAAAAGAATGAATACATATTGGGTTAGTTTCAATTAAAAATATTCTAAAATATCAATAATCATATTTTCACTAGATTTGATCTTCTTGATATTACAATATGTAGATATGGTAAAAAATTATTCTATTCTCATTCTTAATCATAAATAAAACATCTAAATACCTCTGTAAAATAACATAAATTATATCAATTTTAAGATAAATAAAGTATTTGAAAGTAAAATTTTTTTATATTTTCACTTTTAAATATAAAGAATGTTAGCCACCTAATCTGTTACAGTTAGGGTGGATAATTAATGCACATCCAAAAAAACCCTTAAACTAAATCCAATAATTTCATTATTGTATTTATATGTACAATTTCATCATTCTTAGTGTAGTTAATCAATTTTCCAATATTGTGATTCCAACAACGCCCTCTAAATACTGGAATCTGCTTGTTGTATTTCGATACCTGAAGAACCTGTGTGCATGGTAGAATTGGACGTTCTGTTGATACGGTTGATACCAATGTTCACAAGAAGAGTTTCACCTTGACTTCAATAGTGTAGGTCGACTATGAACCTTTCAACCACCATATTTCGCGGTAACCGAGGATGGATTCACCTTCATTTCAATTCAAATCAATGATCTTGCAGAACTGGAAGGTATGATAACTATAGCTCTTGCGAAGCGACATTCCTGCGCGTGGCATTCTAATTTTCGCGGAAATTGTCTAGAATCTGTATATTTCATAATATTATTTATCATTATGAATGAAAGTGTGCACGTGTGGTCTTGAGAACAATTGTTAGGATCTTTTGAAGGAATTATTGTTGATCTATTATGAGAAGATAGTTGGTATTACAAATCATCATGCGAAGATGATCTAACCATCGATTCTCCCCTATTTATATTGGAATTCCACGCTACTCAATCAATTGGCTTGAATACTACATTTAGTTAGAATTGGCCTTTTTCACTAGAACATTAAGTAGTGGTTCAATTAGTATTCAATATCAGACTAGATTTGTACTGCATTGATTGTACGGGGCTTCATTCAATGAACCTCTAACATAGCGTGTGTTCGTGGTATACTAAATAATACCCTTAATTTTGATTACATATTGGAAAATATTTCTAAAAATCACTTTCTTTAACCCCCTAACAAGACTAACCCATTACACCTTCCCAATTTAAAAAGTCTCTACTTTCACTAGATATTGCAGGTATTTGTTTTTTCATTAACATTTTTTACGCCCTTTTATATTTATATCCCTTTATTTTCATTAACAATGGTAAGCATATTCTACACCTAGAAAGAATAACCTAAATACAAGGTAGTTGAAAACTTGAAAGTTTCAATAAAAAAGAGGCAAATATAAGTTGGTTTATTTACAAATACATGTTTTGAAAATTTTTAATGGAAAATACATAGATTTTAACTCTCAATTACATCTATCTTCTATTGAATACTAAAAAAGATACACTACAATAGTTCAAAATAAAACCTCGATAACCAACACAATGGCACACCTTTCATCTTGCTTATAGAATAGGAAGAGGAGATAAAGTACAATGAATATGGACACATGAAAAATCCTATCTAGTTGGACTTTGTCAAATCATAGCCCTAACATGATCACCTAGTGCACCATAGTTGCATGGTAAGAGTGCCAAGTAAGTGTGTCTCCATCAAAAGATGAATTGGAGCATGCAATAATGCATCCCTTCCTTGAGATCTGTGTCCTCTACCTAAGATGGGAATTTATCATGCATAAGTATTCTAATTGACTAAGGATATGTACCCTCTTAGTAAGAATATATCATGCATGCTAAAAATAACAAAAGAAAAGCTCTTATAATAAAAAAAATCTATCCAAAACTGAAATTGCTAAATTTGAAACAACATCTAAACTAGAATTAATTGAAGGTGTGACATGCATGCCCTTAGCATGCATGCACTCTCTTCCAAACAATAGTCTATTTTACTATCTCCTATGGCATGCATGTGACCTCTGCCAAGCAATAGTATGTATCACTATCTCCTTCACTTTCATTCAACCTATTCGTCACTAATGTAAGGAAAGGGTGAAGGTACCATATTTGTTGTCTTCTCTACTGCCCCATCATTGGGAGGATCACTAGTGTAGAAACAGGTAAAAAATATTAACACACACATTAGACATAGATCATAGAGGTATTAGTAATGTGATGCATGCTTATTCTAGAGAAAGGTTGTTTGGGAGCGGGAGAAGAAGCAAGAAGCGAGAGTAGAAGCGGGAAGTGGGAGTGGAAGCATGAGCGAGGAGTGACATTTTCAAAAGCTCCCAGGTTGGGAGAGATTTTGGGAGTGAATTTTATATAATATATATTTTTATATTTTTTGATACATATATGTCAAAAAAAGCTTGTAGAATGATGAATTTATGATTAAAAAACATAAAAACATGGATTAAACCATATAACATCATTCATCTAGTAGTTATAATCTTCATCAACCACAGGTCCACAATTACAAGTTCTCATTTATATAGCATGTAAGTGTGCACATAACCAAAATAACATCTAGTGCAACCCATCTCTTAACCAAAAATACATCAACAAATAGGCTCTGGATGGCCTATAACATCCAAAGAAATCATGCTACAACAAATACCTACATATCATCAAAATCATTTCCTATCTTGGGATCTTTGTCTTTAATATCACCCTTTAAGCATTAACATAAGATAGAAAAAACGTAGCATGTCAAGTCAATATTTCGTTTGAGTGACAAGTACATTTTTAGTAGGGTCATGATAGAGGAGTTTGACAACCAATGTCACTGTAATCAAGGCACATAGAGGGCTTGGTTCTCTTGATTAAATACAAGTTCCATACCCTAGTACATGACAAAATCCAATGGAAACATTGCAATCCCCCCAATCCTGAAATCCTGAAAAATTAATAAGTCTGTTGGATTTTAAGTGAGATCTAAAATTCTACTTTCTCCATATGAAATCTAATGAGGTCAGAACCACTCTCAAACATCCTGAGTCATTTCATGGTAATGTTAAAAATTTAAGTAAAAGGATGAAAATGAAAGATAAAGGAGAATATTACTATGGACCTAATATTACCATATTTTTTTCTTTCTCCCTCCCACTCTCCACACTCCCACAATACTCTTGAACCTCCGTTTATCCATCCCACTTGTTTTTGGCCTCTCCATGGCCAATGTATTGTATAAACAATAACTTATAATACACATATTGTTATACAACATATAAAAACCCTTTACCACCTATTATATGATCAATATCTTATTTCATTTTTTCCTCATTTTTTATGCCTCAATATGAACACACATGATATGGTATTTCTTTGTCAGTGAATCCCCCGTGACTGATTGTTCTTATATGAATTTAGTTTTCTTGGGTCGGTTTTATTTGCAACAATATCAAGAATATCAATATTTTGTAGTAAGCCTTTCTAGTTGATTTTGCATTGTAAGTGGGTGCATTTTCGATTGAAGATGACACCCTTTTCAACGTTGATTGCATGTTTGTTTCTGATAGGAAGTTGAATAAAATGATGAGACTCAATGATTTGTTAGAGTTATTAGGCACTTTAATGTTTTCTCTTGTTCATAATAGTTTTCAAATCAGCAATGACACTTTCTCTAACATGCAAATTGGTATACAAAATGTTCAAGAAAAAGATTGAGTTTTTGGAGCTTGAGTCTGAGCTACAATGAGATGATCTACAAAGGAAGAGTTGTAATTCTGAACTAGTTCTTGTTCATAACAAATCCATGTTAGATCTTGACTCCCATTAGTAGTTAGAGATTGATCAAAATAATGGAGTCATTTCAGGAGTGGTTTTGCATGCCGATGTGAATGTTCAACCTACACTTCCCCAGACCTTCATCAAACATTGGGAAGAAGTTGTGCACAAGAAGAAAAGAACTAAGGATGTGTCCTTTTATATTTCAAAATATTCCAAATTTTTGCATACAAGTGTCAAGGTTCAACCTACACTTCCAAAGACCTTCATCAGACCTTGGGAAGAAGTTGTGAACAACAAGAATAGAACTAGACTCAAATATGACAAGGATATGTCCTTTTATATTCTAGAATATTCCAAGCCATTCTATCTTTGTAGCACTAGATTCCTTCAAGATGATCCATCTTCGCTTGCTCCAGTTGCACAACAACCAAACTTTGTCAAATGTCAACATCGTGATCAAGTTGGTCATGTGAATGATCAATTTTTTTATCTTCATCCTTGTGAGCATTGTGGTAAGCACACTCATCATTCAGAAGGATGTTACAAAAACAAAATTCCCGCAAGAACAAAAATTCACTTTGGATGGATCACTTCTTGGCAATGGCCTTTAACAACCAACAAGATATGACAGTCATACCACAAAATTTATTGTCGAGTATTGGCTAATATTGTAGTGAAGACTTCTTCATCTTCTCTCCTTGTATTTGATGGGGGTAATTGATGGTCATTTAGCAACTTCAAAGATTCATCATTGAAATATTTATCAAGTGAGCTCAAACCACAACCTGGAACTATTGTCTGAGTATACAACAAGAGATAATCACAACCAGATTTAGAGTTGTAGCCAAAGAAAGATGCATGCTCCATGACCATGGTTTTTTTATTAATGGTGTTCCCAAAACTAACACCTGTAGAAGATTTTGGTTTCTACTATAGATTTTTTATTAGGGAGCACTTCAACTAGTAGAAGACTTCAACTTCTAGCTAGATTAGGAATTGTTCTAGGAACTGCTTTGATATCTCCAGAGTTGGTGGTCAACTTTAAAACACCATTAGTTGACACCTCGATTTCTCGCACCTTTTGGTTTTTTTATGGTTTTCTCTTAAAAATAACGATTTCAAAGAGTTTATTAAGCCATTGGCTATCATGCATTTTTTCATTTTAATTCTCTCTTTGGACTCTCATATATAGCCCTTTAGATACGCGAGGGAATGTTACCCACCTAATCCGTTAGGTTTCTGTTAGACAGTTAATACATGTCCCAAAAACTTAAAAACTGAATCCAATAATTTCATTGTTGTATTTATATGTACAATTTACATTATTCTTAATATAATTGAATTCATTTCTAATATTGTGATTCCAACAAAATATATATATATATATATATATATTAAAAATATTTAAATACAAAAATTAAATAATCTATTTTATATATACCACGATTAAATATTTTAATATCCAAAAGAAATAAAAGGAAATAAAATTATAAAAGAAATAATGTAATTCATTTCAGTTATTTGTAGTATATTTAAAATTAATTGAGATAAATTTAAAATAGTTTGTTTCAGTAATAAATAATCATATCTTTCTTATATCTATTTTTGCGGAGGAAATAACCTCACCAAATACTTGTTCACTTCGAAAATATGCATACATTCATTTAACTGAAACCATGACCAGATCAACGGGAATACATTTCATTGTATTAACCACGGGATCATGTCACAATCAATAGAGTTCAACGTTTCCTAAACGTTATGATGGTGAAGCATGTAAATTCAGGTTTGGATTGTTAGTGGCTTGTGAGACAGGCAATAAAGGGGGCACTGCCCAATCCAAGTGCTATCTCTAATCTCTTAAAGCATAAATATAAACAATTATAAATTAAAATATAAATTATTAGAGAAAATATTGGGATATATTCACTAGGCACGAGTACTTTTCAAACTAAAGACAAAAAAGTTTTAAAAAATATATTCATCATAATTAAATATATTACTAAGAATATTTATGTGATATAGATAGTTTAATTAATAGAGGGAATGAATAGTTTTCGGATATTTTTTCTTGGTCAATTTTGTTCAAAACTATAAGTTTAAGACTTTGAAAATTGTAAATTTAAGTTGTTTAATATAAAAAATTCTAATTCTTGGAGTTTTTTAGAGTTTGAATCTATTTCTATATTTCTATATTTATTCTTTCTAAAATGCTCTTCTTTTATCATCATTCTTTAATCCTGATGATGGATCCCATTTGGGATTTGAAACGTTGGTATAAAAATGTTCATACTGTGGATTCTCCGGTCACTGATTCAAAAGATACAAACCACAGATCTCTTAAATCCAAAATCTTGTCCCTGTACGGAGGGGATACCTGGAGTGAAATCCTTTTACTCGAAAGATTTAGAGTGAGGATAACAAGAAGAGCTGCAGTTTCTAAAATGCTCTTCTTTTATCATCATTCTTTAATCCTCATGATGGATCCCATTTGGAATTTGAAACGTTGGTATGAAAATGTTCATACTGTGGATTCTCCGGTCACTGATTCAAAAGATACAAACCACAGATCTCTTAAATCCAAAATCTTGTCCCTGTACAGAGGGGATACCTGGAGTGAAATCCTTTTACTCGAAAGATTTAGAGTGAGGATAACAAGAAGAGCCGCAGTTTCTAAAATGCTCTTCTTTTATCATCATTCTTTAATCCTGATGATGGATCCCATTTGGGATTTGAAACGTTGGTATAAAAATGTTCATACTGTGGATTCTCCGGTCACTGATTCAAAAGATAAAAACCACAGATCTCTTAAATCCAAAATCTTGTCCCTGTACGGAGGGGATACCTGGAGTGAAATCCTTTTACTCGAAAGATTTAGAGTGAGGATAACAAGAAGAGCTGCAGATTCTAAAATGCTCTTCTTTTATCATCATTCTTTAATCCTGATGATGGATCCCATTTGGGATTTGAAACGTTGGTATAAAAATGTTCATACTGTGGATTCTCCTGTCACTGATTTAAAAGATACAAACCACAGATCTCTTAAATCCAAAATGTATTTTAAATAATAAGAACTCATAGTCTTACTTGTATTGTTAAATTTTAAGAAAAAAACCATTTCATCTACTAGTTAGACTACACCTTAATTATGTAATTGACTAATTAGTAATAACTATATAATATAATATAGTTGTAAATTTTAAAATTAAATTGAATAACCCCTAATGAGGGTGTAAATGCAGATGTTATGAGGGCCTTGGAGCCTGTGCCCATCACCCCCTAGCACACACTCATAATTTAATAAGGGAGGATTCAACATACCCTCGCATGCATGGACATGTAATGCTCTAGTTGGCGGTTGTTTTATTAATTGGCTTCGATGGGCATTGAGACATCTCATGGTGAGTGGAGAGGAAAAAAGGGGAGGTCCTTAACCTCCTGGTGTAGTTTTACTGCTAAAGCTGTGTTCCCTAGTTTCCTTGTGCTGTGGGTGGCAGTTGGACATGAAGGTCTCAGAGATGGTCATCGTGTTCAACATAATTAGAGGGAAATTGTGATGGTTCTTTGGATGTATAGTCTTATGTATGGTTGTTGCGAGATTGTTTGTGGGGGGGATTGTCAAGGGCATCCAATATTAAGTGTGACATGAATTTTTAGGTTTGCTTCTCTATTGTACTTGGGTCCCTTCTTTCAATGGTTAGCTGTGTTTGGGTCTATTATTTTAGGGCTTAATTCTCTGCGTTTAAACTTTAAATTATGGCTTATGTCATTTGTTTGGGGTGGCTTGTCCTTTTGTTTTTGGGCATTGCTTGAGGCCCCTGTCTAAGGTGTAATCTACGGAAGGTGAGGTCAATTTGAATTAAATTAAGGGGGTTATGTAGGATTAAACCTATTCACTGGTTATATAAGTTTCACCTAGTGGAGTGTGGTGCATGACTAAAATTTTGGGCTTCGACGTATTTTGGTCGTTATATGGATGCTCATTTGTCCATTGTTAATGGTGAAAGGGTCTTAGTCGAGGAAGTTGTATCCTTTGTCTAACTTTTTGGGTCATCTGTAGAGTCCGAGGCAATTTTCTGGAGCTTTTGTGATTATCTTATCTATTGGTTCTCGAATCAGATAGATGGGGGATCTTGGTAGTTATCTTGTTTCTTTGTAGGTAAGGGTATTCATAGTAGTTACAGTAAGTGTGCCCCATGAGTCTCAGTTATGCCTCCAAGACAGAGAATGAGGTGAAAAGGGCGGGGGTGGCGTGGGAGATCCCAACTAGAGCAACAAGGCACTAGAATCTTTTCTGATGAATCAACTTCCACCTTTTTCAATGTTATTCTGTTGGACACTTGTAGGGAAATTCACAGATTTGAGACTCAAGTGGGGGTTTAGAGACAATCTCTCTCAAACTCTGAGCTCATGGATAATATGTTTGCATGGGTTCCTAACCCTGTGCACACTAGAGGCAGGAAGAAGTAGAACTTAAACTCTATGGTTCTTCATTGGCAAATGAATATCCTATTAGGCCTAGTCTTGAAGGATAAACAACTAGATCAGTATAATATTCTTGCGTCCCTAGAGGACATTACGAGGATGTTGAGACGCTGGTGATTTTGATTGGACATAATAGACTCTTTCTTGGCACATGTGGAAAGCCCCATTGCATAAGAATTGGATGGCAGGGATTTGATGGATCCTCTTGGATCTAACGTGAGGGATCTTGCAAGTATTTCTTCCTCAGAAAATGACTAGTGAGCTCAATGGGTTGGTGGTGTAGTGGGATGTCTTTTGTGGGGGTTTATGGACTGTATTGGAAGGTATTTATCATCTCTTGGGTTCTTGTTCATGTGTTGGTATTCGTGGTGGTCTCTGACCCACTATGCAGTGAACTTGCTATTTCTAGTGGTCTCCTTGTCATATGTATGTTATCATGTCATGGCGCTACTTAGGCTTACTCTATCCTTTGGTGTACTAGTTGTGGAAATTTTTGTATGGTTCTATGTTTATAGTATGGGAAGATCCTTTGTTTTTCGTAAGTTTTTGATGACACTTGTTTCGGGGAAATTTGGTAATTATATTTGTATGGTTCTGTTGGGTACTGGGAAAAGCCAATTTTGGCTTTGGCCTTGATGTAATGTGGATTATGGTGTCTTTCATTTTTTGGAAATACTTGTAGCATGTTGAGGAGAATTTGTATCCTCCATGGGCATTCTGGAAATACTTGTGAATCTAACTTTTGATTAATACAAAGTTTAAATTAACAAATATATATATATATATATATATATATATATATATATATATATAATATTATCTTAAAACTATCTTAAATAATATATGTTAATATTAATAGTGATTATTTAATAGGTAACCATTAAAAAAACAAAAGAAAACGTCAAAATATAAAAAATTCAAAACAAAGATTTTTTGATAATAATATATATATATATTTTGTACTTAAACAATTTTAATAGATAACACATATGTTAAAGTATTAATAGATCCAATTATTATAATGAGTTCAACACTTAATTTACAAATTTGATTGTTTATTTTTTTTTAGTAAAAACTCTGTGTTAAAAATATTGTATTTGTGCAATGTTTTTGAGAGACAGCACCAATCATCAGGGACTGAAAGGGTCTATCAATGGTAAAAAGACTGAAAGGGTCTATCAATGGTAAAAAGACAATTCTCTTTGAAAGTCCTAATAATAAGAAATATGATTTTGATGTGTGAAAATCTACATAGTCAAAAATTTAAATGTTTTTTTATTATTATGAGTAAATAATTATTTTTAGAAAAAGTGTACATACTCATTATGTTTGAGTATTCATAATATTTTTTCTAACTTCTAGGCAGGGGCTAAACTATCATACAATACTTGTTTTGATGTAGTTATGTTTTACATTTATTAGTCATCATGGAAGTTAGCATAATATGTTTATGTGTATTTTTTTTTTACTTTGAATTATTATTCAAATTTTTAATAATCATTTATATAAAATATTATCTAATATTTTATATATATTATATTTTCATATCTCTATCTCTCTCACCCAATTATTATATATATATATATATATATATATATATATATATATATATATATATATATATATATATATATTAATTTATTCAATATTTCCCCCACCCTCAAAATCATGCAAGTTGTCCCATAATATTACATTTTGAAATAATAAATTAATATTTTACATTAACAAATTAAAAATTTGTAATTAACAAAAAAATCAATTTCGACCATAAATAAAATACTACAGTTTCTATATATATATATATATATGAGGAATTAAAAATTGGCTTGGTTTCACTTGACACAGGGTTAGTTCTAAATGTTACCACTATAACCCATAGGTGCCTACGCACGCACGAGTATGTCAAGGTGATTTGAACCTTGAATCTCTTAGTACAAAACATTTCATTTTCATGGGGCTTGTTAATTGAGCTATGCTAATATTATTAATATTACATGATATGTAATTCATTATATTTCAATTGACATATAATATTTAAAATAAAAAAAATATTAATAACAAAAAAATATTTTCATGTCAACTTGTTGTAGCTGCTACAACGACACCCAAATTTTTTAGCCTAACGCCCAAATTTTTGGTTCCACTCTGCTTCACTAAGTCTAATATATGTCTTTATGTTTCAAATTGATTAAATCCTTCAATGAACTAGCTACCATCAAACCCTATAGTTGTTGTTTTTTTCACTAGGCCCGTTGTCTATACAAACCATTGCTTTATCTTGGTTTATCTTCTTTTTGAATGCATTAGGGGTTAGGAGATTTTTATGTTAGCGATTCATTTTTAAAGCTTTATGTATCCTTGACACGCATTGGAATTAAAAAATCATGAATTTATTTTGCATGAGTGAGCATGATAACCTTTCTTTATTTTGGTTCTTATCCTATTAAATGCATTAGGGTTTGTGAATTTTCTTCTTTCATGATGCACCTTCAAGACTTATGTCTCCATGATATGCTTTGCAAATGATAAGCAAGAATCTTGCATTGTTGGCTATTATTCACTCTGATTTTCATTTTCTGATTTGCATCTTCAAGCCTCAACCTTCCAGCATTTCATGGCATTTTATGTCATGTTAGTTGCACTATCATTGTTGAAGATTGCATTCTACATTAATTATTTTTGTTTATTAAGTTTGTTCATGTTTTTGAATATTGAATTGGTTTTCAAACTCAAATATTTTTAGCCAAATCAATGCAAATTCTAACACTTTATTTTTTACTATTACATGTCATTTCTTTAAATGGATTTGATAATGATGCAATAATTAATTCTCATAAATCTGCTTAATTATGAGTAAATATTCATTTTTCACATTATTCGGGGAATTGGTTTTCAAGTAAATATATGAGAGTCATCACAACCATATTATACTTACAATCTCACTCATTTATTAAGAATAAAAAGCTTCAACATTCAAAATTATAAAAGTTTATCTTACTTAACACAATCCTACTAATGTTTATTATGTTTGGGAAATAATTTTTTCCCTTTCAGATCCAGCTAGTGCTTATTTATATCAATCTTTGGAGATGGAATAGATAGGATTTCAAAGGGACATTAAACCCTATTAAACCCTAATAAGCATGGAAACTTTGAAAACCCTAATTTTAAAAGGATATGGTAAAGGAGCCTAGCATGAACATGGAATCAAGGGTGTATGAAGATAAATGTTCATTACCTTTCAAGGTCATATGGAGGTTATTCAAACACTGCAATAAGAAAACCATTTAACATATATAAAGAGTTGATTTCAAGTTTAAAAAGCATTCTTTTGCTTGTGCTTCTAATGCTTATATTATTTCATTCATATTTATTTAATTAATAAATTATTACATTACTCTCGTAAATTATTTTCCACATTATATCTCATCTACTTTTCATTCTAAATTAATAGAATTGATTTCTCATTTTAATTATTGTAGAGATAAACATTACAAATCACAAGCATCATATATTCAACGCTATTGCAATAGAGATTAATACAACTGCTGCAAATAAAGTGTAATAGAAGGTGTATACGATTCTTTGAAATAAATAAAAGAGCATTGCACATATATTAAAAAGTTGTATACAATGCTTTGAAATAAATAAAAGAACATTGCACTATATTAAAAGAATACATAGCAAAACATAATACAAACAACGCATTAAAATATTGGTACATTGAATAGACATATTACAATTCATTGAAATAATAATAATAATAATAATAAAATAAATACATTGAAATAACAAAATAAAACAACACATTATAAAAGGACAGAAGATGATTATATGATAATGCAAATTATTTTGTAAAGAATAGATATGAAATGCGTTGGATATAATAATTAATGCGTTGAAAACCATGTAGTGCATTGAAAGAGATATGCCAAATACAATGGAAAGATATTAAGTATAACAATACGTGCAGAAGCATTTAAATAATACTTTTGGAAACTATGAAAGGAATCATTAGAACTATTACAAAGGGCATCATTCAAATGGTTTAAACAGTGCATTGTAAACCAATGAGAGAATGCGTTCTTTGCATGTATTAAAAATGTGTTCGAGAGATTTACTAATGGGTTGAAAGTATAATTAAATTAGTAAGTTGGAGATGATCATAAAATTATGCGTCTTAAATAATTCCATTATTACAATGTGTGGAAGATCAATCCAAAGATATTGCAATGAGTTGGGGCAGGAACAAAAGCAGTGCATTGAGGAGAATAAAAGCAGTGAATCGCAAATGAAATAAGTGATCATACAATGCATGGGATATAATATGGAAATAATACACAAAGAACCATGAAAACAAACATCTGAGCAATAATGAATACAAGCTACGTTGCATATGTTATGAATTGTGTTGTAGAGATAACCCGGTTGCATTCAAAGGATATAGAAAATGATTTCAAGCAATAGACATATTGCTCTTTTGAGATAATAAGACAATTATTGTGTTGGCGTATTAATACAATTAATTTACTACATCAGGAGAAAAACAAATTCGTTGTAAAAGGGATAATGCAATTAATACAACGTAGAGATAATATATCGCATTAAAAAAAACAATGTTTTGCAAAGAAAATATAATGCAATACAATGAAAGGATGTTTTAAACGTTGCTTTGGAAGAAATATATTAAAATCTGCATTAAAACAATAAATATGGACTTGTCTTGAAAATAATATAAGGTTTGGAATCATTAATCATTGACAGAAGTGGCTTTTGTGCAGGCTTTGAGAGGATTATGGTATGAAACTTCTGACCTTACTCAATGCGGTAAGTACCCAACCCTAAGAACTACCAATCTTAATATTTGTTTGTGTGATTCCTCTTCCTCTGCTTAGTGCAATCTATCCCAGGATTTCTCACGAGTAAAAGCAAAAGGAAGATGCATAGGACTCATGGAGATATCTTAAGATGCATTTTGAAGTGTTGATGGATTTTGCAGTAGTTGAATAGCTGACTCATCCATCCCGATGAAATCAAAATCCCTGTCACCCTTGTGCTCTTTCAAGATGAAATTGTAGATCATGGAAAAATGTCCTCATCTTCCATGATGACTGAAAGAACACTGATATGCTCATTCCAAAGAGAGCTCACATCAACGAAAGCAAGAAGAAATAGAAGGCTCAGAAGATTGTACAATTATTAACATCACTGGTATTTTTTGAAATCACCCAGGGATTTTCAAGCACGAGTTGATCGACATATGCAACCAGGGATGCAAACTCTTCCCATTTTCTTAGTATATATTTGAGCATTCTTATAGCAAAAAATTTGTTACGTAAATTACTTATTTATAATGATAAGATGCTTCTATTTTGTGATCTAATTTTTGGTTGCATGCATGCTTTGTAGGAATAGATCTAGTTGAAGCGGGGTAGAAGATTATTGCATTACACATCTTATGACTTTGCATTCATTTTATTTCAGTTGTTTTATTGTACTTATTATTCCTAAAGACCATAGGCATAGGAATATGTGAAAATGATATTGATCTTTTAGGAATCTAGCACTCCTTTAAAAAGTTGTGAAGGGTTGGGAGACACTTACAGGAAATTGTACCTTAGCTCGTTATTATTTTTCATAGTTTATTATGTTGAAGCATTTTATGTTTTATAATGTTGGAACATTTTATGTAGTATTCTAATTATTGGTTTCTTGCTTGTAGCAATAAAGATGGTTGGAAGCCTACTAAGTTGCATGAATTAGCTCACTGTGGCATTAAATCTATTGTCTTGTTTTAATATGAAAGTTATTGTTTTCTATTTATACAAGAGAAAAAGGTCTGCAGCATTAAATTTATTATCCCTGGTTTTAATATGAAAATTACTGTTTTCTAGTTATATAAGAGAAAAAAATTTCTGCAGGATGATCTATGCATATGAAAGTCTCATGAACCCTAAAAATTTAGTCACATAAATGTTTAAAGTGGTAATGAAAAAGTTTTATAAATAGAACGTCTCTGAAAATTGCAAAAGTTAATACTCTGAAAATTGAAAAAGTTAATAAAGTTAATACTCTGAAAATTGCAAAAGTTAATGAGGTATTAACTGGAGACTATCCCTTAGCTTGTTACAACTATCACCCTCTGCTTTCTTATTTAAAGTGATTAAGGCTTATTCATTTATGTGGAGATATTGTGAGGCATTTAAATGAAGGTCATGCATTATTAAGATGAAGTTGGTTTGAAATGGAGAAATTAATAAGTTTTTTTGATAACTATACAAGAGTTCTGGGATGAATTTGTATATGTGGTTTGGATTTACCTATTGCAGATGTCTCTAGCAAGCTTATGAATAACATAAATCCATAACAACAAGAACCTCGTACTATTTAAAAGTTAGAGCTATTGAGAAGGTTGATAGTCATAATGATTTGCATGCTCATGCCTCACAGCCTCTTTCATTTGTTTTATTATATTGTAATTTTCATGTTAATAATAAATAATAGGAATTAAAGAGTTGTGCATTTAGAATAGGAAATAAGGGAATTTGGAAAGTCATAGGAGAGGTGAACAATCACCTACCTATGTGCACTATACCCTCATGCCTTATTCCTCAAGGGGCTTTTGCCACTTCAATGTTTTAACATAGCTATATCATTATAGGATTTGATAGCATATGCTATTGGTAATTGATAGGACAAGTGATTGTGAAGCTAAGGTTTGTGTTTTGAAGATAATATGAACTACTCTCCTCCCAATATTGGGTCTTCACAGGCTTGCAATACATGTGCTTGGATTTATCAACATTTAATGAGAAGCTTTCTACTTATTGCATTGATTCCCATGCATGTTAGTGACACTTTCAATGACTATCCATGTTTTTATTGTTTATGCATGTGTGTCTACATATTGATTACATGTTAATGAACTATTTTTTGCATGCAGCTAATATGTTTTCTTTGAATCTCTGCTTTTCATTCTATGCAATGTTAGTAATTAATTTGTGAACTAATGTACAATTGGTTTCTAAGGCTTTCCTATTTATGTATGTATTAGTTTGTCTCAGTTATCTTATTCTCTCTTAAGGCATACTTTTCCTCATCATTTTGCAGCTACTTTCTTGTATTATGATCTGTAACCTATAAATGGGGGATGATTTAGTCCTCATTCTTTAGGCATTTTCCACATGGTTTCACATTTATTTTTCTGAATTTGAAAGCCAAGAGTAACACATACACACATATTGGCAGTGAGACCCACAAACAAACAGAGTAAGGTCTAATTGAGACTTTACACCGGAGATCCCCTAAAATTAATAGAATATTGAAAACTGCAACACAAATATAATAAATTTTTCCAATCTCTATATTAAATAACATAATTTTACATTGACTTTATATATGAACTTTTTTCGCTTATATTTTCACTTTTCGTTTTGACGCAGTGGAAAAGCACAATGGCTCGTTTCTTTTTCTTTGTTGGTTTACTTTTTATTTATTTATCTCCCTTGAGTCATCAATCCAAATATCGAAAGCTCTGAATATAAACACTATACAAATTAGCCTCAAATTCTTAAGGTAATATGCCCACACAGTTATCTTCGAGGAAACCAAACATTTTTTTGAATAACTTAAAACTAAAGGGCGTTCGTGTGCTCAGTATGGCCTTTAGTGTAAAGAGAAAAGACATGTGATCTGACGGCAACGGATTGAAATATGTCCCACAGTCCCACTTCTATCTGAACAAAAGCATACTAATTCACAGTTAGTAGAAAAGAGAAATCAGTGTAATCCGTTATAGGGTATCGGGTTAATATGGTGCTCTGGATCCAGGACTGAGGCTAACCACTATGCATAACTCTTCACAGTTAAATAAGCACCTCTTCTCTTTAACCTGGCCAGCATCTCCGACTACTAATTTACTTCAAAGAGTACCCTTTTGTTTTTTGCCCGGTTTTGCCCATTTTAGTAGGCTTATCTCAGAGTAGTCCGTTATTCTTAATAAAGTCTTTAAACATTTGAGAAAGATATAGACAGAAAAGCATTGACGATACTTTCATTATTCTCAAAATTTATGTCCTGTCCTGCAACAGAGATGCTTGCTATATATAACAAAAATTATAAATATAGCAATCCAAATTTTCCTTGTTCAAAAATGCATAAACTAGTCATGTAATTGCAGTACCTGAAGATGTGGTTACAGTGGCTGAAAGATTGCTCCCACTTTCTGGGAGTCACACGCAATCAATAAAGAAGTCGCCATCTCTCAACGGATATAATCTTTGACGGAATGTACATATCACCTCCGCTGCCATGGCAGATACACCTATCAGATATATATTTCTGGTTATCTTCAGAGTGAAGCGCTGCGGAAGCTCATTTTTATATAAATTAGAAAATATATTGAACCGAAATTGATTGTCTCCGAGAGAGAGCACGCATGTAGACAAATGTGTAACATATACGCGTGTTGACAAGCGTGCTCTCTCTCTTTGTCATTTCAACTTTGGTCAATACAAATCAGATGATCACAAACACAAGTTATGAATTAGAAAAGCATTGTTGGAAATTTCTGGTAATTTCAAACAAAAGACTGAATAGAGAGCTCTGTTTTGTCACAGGATCAAAAATTTGTTTTGCCACAGGATCAAAAATTTGTTTGCTGACGAAGAACAAAGTTTTTCACACACATGAAAAAATTTCTATTCATTAATAGAACAATCTGTTACAAAAGGATCTTCCTCTTAACAGAGGGATTCACCAAGAACTTCCAGTTCCACACACAAAGAAATTACTTTGTTTCAACTCCAAATTTTTACACTACTATGTGTAAAAATAAAACTTACATTCTTTACATATGCTTTGTTGCATTCTTCACATTACATTTTTCAACCAACAAAAAAAAACGTTACATTCGATGCTGCCAATTTTCTTTCATTGCTCAACGAACAAGGAAGAATTCCACGCTGTTGCGTGCTCCCTCTCTCAAAAATACTCACGCTGCTGAGCCTCCTTTCATTACACATATTCTCCACACAAATTTTTCTTCATACGCTCTGCTGTGTATTACAAAAAACTCCAGAACAAAAAAAATTACATACATTGACTTTTGTTTTACCTATGCACTAAGACAAACACCCGTGAGAATTAAAAAATAATAAAATTAAATTCTACCTATTTTTAGCATGGCGATACATTCCTTTTATAATTAACCCGGTTATACGGCTGCTACGGAGGTCAAACAAAAAAAACTTTTACTTCACTTCATGCAATGTCATGTTGCATGCATGAACGTAGTTTTGGATGCAATCAACGGTGGACAGTGTTCCTTTCGATCAAACGACTATCGCTTTCCCAAATCAAACGAATGTTACGTCCCGATGAAAAGTGGTTTTGGAAAAAGTACTGAGGACACGCATCAGCTCAGGGTTTTGTCGCGCGTCCGTTCGGAGGAAAATTACTTGCTCAGCAAAAGCGGTGCAATGAAAAGGTTGGCAGTTTTCTGGAATGTACGCAGCAATTGGAAATTAATATTTCAACACTCCCCTTTAATTTCAACTGCTGGGTTATCAGTGATACCCAAACATTTCCTCAAAAATTCAAAACTTTTCTGTCCCAATGGCTTGGTCAGAATGTCTGCAACCTGCTCCTGAGTCCTGCAATGTTTTAAAACAATTTCTCCACTGTTTACCAATTCCCTGATGTAATGAAACATGTCAATATGTTTCCTTATCTTATGAAACACAACATTCTTGGATGATGCAATAGCAGAGCAATTGTCACAAAAAATCACCGTTCCTTTTGCCTGCTCTTGACCTAAGCTCCTTAACATTCTTCTGATTCAAACTACTTGACATGCTAGTACTGTAGCTACCACATATTCTACTTCTGCTGTAGACAACGCTACAATAGGCTGTTTCTTAGAAGCTTATGAAATGGCTCCTGAATCCATGTGAAAAACATAATCGGATGTTCTTTTCCGATCATCTACACTTCCAGCCCAATCGCTATCAGTGTATCCAATTAAATCTGAACATTCTGAGACAGTATATAAAATGCCAAACCTTTTAGTACATTTAACATACCTCAGAATTCTTTTTGCTACCTGCCAATGTGCTCCTTTTGGCCTCTCCATGAATCTGGAAATTAAACTAACAACATACATTATATCCGGCCTAATTGCAGTTAAATACATAAGGCTATCAATTATGCTCTTGTACAAACTAGGATCAAAATCATTGTTGTTGTCCTCTTTGCTGAGTTTTAATCCCATCACTGTGAGAGTGATTGCTGTCTTTGCTGTCCTGCATGTTAAATCTTTCAAACACTTCATTAACATATTTTTCTTGTGAGATAAAAATCCCATTTTCATTTTGATCTACTTATATCCCTAAGAAGTATTTCAGCAAACCCATGTGAGTCATTTCAAATTCCTCTTTCATGACTACTTTGAAATTTTCAATGAGATATTCATCATTACCTGTGAAGATAACATCATCAACATATAACACAAGAATTAGAATTTTACCATCATTTTCTTTGATGTAGAGGGTGGGTTCTCCCTCACATTTGTCAAATCCATTTTCCAGTAGATAGGAATCTATCTTACTGTACCATGCTCTTGGTGCTTGCTTCAGCCCATAAAGAGCTTTCTTCAATCTGCACACTTTGTGCTCTTGGCCTTTCTTTTCATAGCCTAGAGGTTGTTCAATGTAAACCTCTTCCTTTAACACTCCATTTAGGAATGCTAACTTCACGTCCATTTGGTAAACTTTCCACTTGTTTTGTGCTGCTATGGACAACACTGCTCTCACTGTTTCCATTCTTGCAACTGGTGCGAAAGTTTCCTCATAGTCTCTTCCATACTGCTGCTTGTATCCTTTGACAACCAATCTTGCCTTCTGTCTTTCTATTTTGCCTTCAGCATTACTCTTGGTCTTGTAAACCCATTTAACTCCAATGACTTCTTTTCCTTTTGGTAGTTCAACCAAATCCCGTGTCTTGTTTCTTTCTATGGCATTAATCTCCTCATCCATAGCTTCTATCCATTTCCTATCCTTAATTGCATCTTCGAAATGAATATGGTCATCAACATGACAATATAAAGCAAACAAAGAATTCATACCTTCATCATAAATGTCACTTAAATTTCTGAATTTCTTACCTCTTTCATTTGGTGTACGAGTGCTTGAAGACGCACTTGAATTTCCTCCTTGTGGTGTGCTTGTAGAAGCACTCTCATTTCTCCTCAAGGGTGTCCCTTGCTGTCCTTGTGTTGGTGCTGCTATTTGGGGATGTATTTTAGCCATCTTCTTATCATCTTCATCATGAGACAAACAATTTTTAACATTCACTATTTTCTCTATGCTTCCATCCCAAGCTTCCTCTTCAATGAATTGAACATCTCTGCTCACAAAAAACTTCTTGGTAGATGGGATATACAACCTGTAAGCTTTGGATTCCTCACTGTATCCAATGAAAATACATTTCTCCCCTTTGTTGTCCAACTTCCTCCTTAGCTGATCTGGAATGTGTGCATAAGCCACACAACCAAAATCTTTCATGTGGGTGACTCCTTGCTTTCTCCCACTCCATGCTTCTTCCGGCACTCTGTTCATGACTGATTTTGTAGGGAATCTATTCAAAATATACGCTGGACAGTGTACAACTTCAACCCAATAATCATTTTGCAAATGCTTTGCCTTTAACATACTCCTCACCATATCCATGATTGTCCTGTTCTTCCTTTCAGCAACTCCATTTTGCTGCGGGGTGTACCTAGCTGTAAACTGCTTGTGAATTCCATTTTCTCTACAAAAACGTAGAAATTCCTTGGAGATATACTCACCTCCTCTATCAGTTCTTAAAACTTTGATATGCAGCCCGCTTTGGTTTTCTACAAGTGCTTTGAAATTTTGAAATTTTTCAAACACTTCACTTTTGTTCCTCAGGAAATAAACCCAAATCTTTCTTGTAAAATCATCAATGAATGTTAGAAAATATTGGCTACCTGCTAGTGATGGAGTTTGCATCGGTCCACATAAGTCTGAGTGGACAATCTCTAAGGGTGCCTTTGCCCTTATGCTTTTCCCTGATGGAAAACTTTCTCTGTGTTGTTTCCCCAAGATACAACCTTCACAAAGGCTATCTGATTTATCTATCAATGGTAATCCTCTTACCATTCATTTTCTAATCAACAAGTTAAGGCCTCCAAAATTGAGATGTCCAAATCTCAAGTGCCACAACCAATTTTCATCTTTTGGTTCGCCTTGAAAAGCCTCTTGTCTAATTGCTGCAATTACTTCTGTATCTTTTAAATCTGCCTTTATTCTGAGAGGGAACATCCTGTTCCTCGTCATCTTCACTTCAACAATACATCGTTTGCTCGGCGCTCTATCCATAATGGTGCATACATCATTCACAAAGAAAACATTGTAACTCTTTTTAACAAGCTGTCTAATATTTAAGAGGTTACACTTCATTCCAGGAACATAATAGATATCTGCTATGATTTTCTTTTCACCTTTCTTTGTAAATATTTGTACTTTTCCTTTTCCCATAACAGAAACTTTACTGTCAGTCCCAAGTGTGACTTGTGACTTCACACTCTGATCTAACTTAGAAAACAGGGCTATGTTCCCTATCATATGGTTGCTACAACCGGAGTCTAGAAATCATATATCATCACTCTTTGTTTCAGCCATATTACAAGCTAACAATAAATTATCTTGGCTGATATTTTCTCTAGTGATATTTGCACTAGATCTATCACTCATATCATGCTGCTTCTTCCTACATTCATTTGCATAATGCCCATATTTTTTACAATAATAACATTGGACATTGAATTTTTCATACCTTTGTCCTTGAGCATGATGTTGTCCACTTTGTTGGCTGCTGCCTTGGCCTTGGTTCTGATTTGGATTGCTGCCTTTTTCTTGAGAATTTGCTGGACTGTTCCTTCCACCTCTGTTTTGGCTTCTGCCTCTTCCTCTCTTGTCTCCTCTGCCTTGACCTCTTCCTCTTCCAAAGGACATCTGGGTCTTAAAGGCTTGTTCTAGAGATGAGTTTTCATTTCTACTCAATCTCTGCTCATGTGTTATCAGTGATGCATGACGTTCATCAACTGAAAATTTTGTGAGATCCTTTGTCTCTTCTATGGTCGTGACAATCACATCGAACTTTGAGGGTAGGACCCTCAATAGCTTCTCCACAATCCTCCTTTCTTCAAGAATTTCTCCATGAGTCCTTATTTGTGTGACCAGACCAATCACCTGTGTGAAGAATGAGTCAATATTATCTGACTCCTTCATGCATAGATTCTCAAAATCTCATCTCAGCAACTGTAGTTTTGCTGTCTTCACTTTCTCCATGCCTTGGTAGGCTGTCTTGAGGGTTTGCCATGCTTCTTTGGATGTCTTGGCTGCTGCTATCCTTGGAAACACACTCTCATGCACTGCTTGATACAAAAATACGAGGGCTTTTGAGTCTTTCTTCCTATAGCTCTTCAACAGATCTTTCTCTGCCTGTGTCAAGTTATTAAACTCTTCTTCATCTGCTGGTTCTTCAAATCCATCTTCAACTAATTCCCATAAATCTTGAGAAGCGAACAGGGCTCTCATGGTTATTGCCCAATAGTCATAGTTTTTTCCATTAAACTGTGGGAGCTGAGTATTAAACATGCCCATGCTAGTGCTGGTGTTGGAGCCAACCATTGTTGCACTCTAAACTATCACTGTGTATTTAAAAATCACTCATTGTTCTCAACAGCAACACACAAAAAAAACTTGAGAAATACCTTGATTGAGTCTTCACTCTGCTGGAGAAGTTGTTGTAGCAAGGAAACCTTCCTTCAGCTTCTTTGACACCTTCAAAGAGCCTGGACAAGCTCTGATATCATGTTGGAAATTTCTGGTAATTTCAAACAAAAGACTGAACAAAGAACAATGCTCTGTTTTGCCACAAGATCAAAAATTTGTTTGCTGATGAAGAATAGAGTCTTTCACACACATGAAAAAATTTCTATTCATTAATAGAACAACCTGTTACAAAAGGATCTTCCTCTTAACTAAGGGATTCACCAAGAACTTCTAGTTCCACACAAAAAGAAATTATTCTGTTTCAACTCCAAATTTTTACACTACTGTGTGTAAAAATAAAACTTACATTTACTGCTGTAAGAAAAAAAAAAGATTCTTTACATATGCTTTGTTGCGTTCTTTGCATTACATTTTTCAACCAACAAAAAGAAACATTACATTATATTCGCTGCTGCGAATTTTCTTTCATTGCTCAACGAACAAAAAAGAATTCCACGCTGCTGCGTGCTCCCTCTCTCAAAAATACTCACGCTGCTGTGCCTCCTTTCATTACACATATTCTCCACACAAATTTTTCTTCATACGCTCTGCTGCGTATTAAAAAAAACTCGAGAACAAAAAAAAATACATACATTGACTTTTGTTTTACCTATGCACTAAGACAAACACCCGTGAGAATTAAAAAATAATAAAATTAAATTCTACCTACATTTACTGACCACGGTAAATTCATTAAATTTTTAGCATGGCGATACATTCCTTTTATAATTAACCCTGTTATATGGTTGCTACGGAGGTCAAACAAAAAAAACTTTTACTTCACTTCACGCAATGTCATGTTGCAGGCATGAACGCAGCTTTGGATGCAATCAACGGTGGACAGCCTTCCTTTCGATCAAACGGCTATCGCTTGCCCAAATCAAACGAATGTTACGTCCTGATGAAAAGTGGTTTTGGAAAAAGTACTAAGGACACGCGTCAGCTCAGGGTTTTATCGCGTCCGTTCTATGGAAAACCACTTGCTCAGCAAAAGCGGTGCGATGAAAAGGTTGGCGGTTTTATGGAATGTACGCAGCAGTTGGAAATTAATATTTCAATAGTTATATACACAAAATCTATTTATTTAATCGCATAAATCCCATACTGATCTCGCCAGTCCATTACAAATATTTGAAGAGTACAGAATTGATTTTAAAGTGAAAAACACTAATACAATAGATCAATGCGAAGAGAAAAAAGTTCAACTGTCAAAATCAATTCATCTGGAGAGGTCAGTTCTCTTGAAAAGTTCGGAAGCTTGGTAATGTTTGATTAGCAAAAAAATTTGATTTAAGTGAAGCAAAATTTCTCTCAGGTAGGTTTGATTTGCACTTTCAACTACTTGTGATCGAGGGTTGTAGAACTCCATTCTTGGATTTTTAGCGTTGATTTTTTATTGAGGTCTATGGTTCTACGATAGTATAAGGATTTTTTATCTTCTTTCCACATCAATTTTGACCGATTCGGTTTGGGTAAGGTTCTCCAAGCTTCTTTTGCATATGTGGAATCTAGCTACTTTGATTGGAATTGTTAATCCACTAAGCATATTCTATCAACAAAATATTACCTGAAGTCTATATATATGCTTGCAATTGGTAATGTTGTAAGCAGATTCTATTGTCTAAGTGAAGACACAAAATATTACCTAAAGCCTACATATGCTGGCAATTGGTAATGCCCTAGGAAGATTCTATCATCAAGTGAAGACACAAAATATTACCTAAAACCTACACTTGCTCTCAATTGTGAAATGGATTTTACCAAAAAAAATGTTACTGAAATTAAGTTAATTGGCCCTGGTTATTCATGGATGCAAAATATAGATTGAGGAAATATCTTTTTTGTTGTAAAACTTGCTATGAGACTAGATACTCCCTCAAAACCTGTCCCAAAACTGGAAGATCAAAACAAAAAACTCTAGCCGAAAACCAACATGTTTGGCTTGTGCAAATTTTGATCATTATGCAATCTAAAAGGAGGATACAGGATCCCCCTTAAGTTCATCACAATGAGGTCCTCTTGCAAAATGGGATAAAGATATCAGAGCTTAAAACTAATCATCCTGAGGATTGAAAAGTTTCAGCTCTGAATCAAATAAAGATAAATAGTAGTGTGGAGGTTTTCGGTTCCACAGTTAAGGCTAAAAATTCAATTGCTTCTTGGGAGATTTCTCATGGAAAAAAAAACTACTGGGAATCAGCACCCAATTTTGGACAAGGGTAAGATCATAGTTGCAAATTCCAAATCCTGCATGTGTGTTTCTTCAGAAGTTAATAATAGGAAGGCTTCCTCATGGGCTGACCAAGCAGAAGTGGAATATTTTTCTTGGGGCCAAAAGAAGGAAACTGTTAGGAGAAATTCATCAAAGAAGGGCGGTATTGATTATGAAGGAAACTCTTGGAGAAATTCATCAAATCAGGGCAGTTTTTCACAATCAATAGAAAATTTGGGATGGACTTAAGTGGGAAAAAAACAAAAGTAATTTTCCAATTAAGAAGTTATGTTGAGAATGAACTGCAAATATATCTGGATTTTAGGGGTCTTTTGGAAAGTTTACATGTAAAATGAGAACAAATTTGTTGTAGCAAGGAGTCCTCTGGGAAGGTTTTGGGTTGATCCTACCTATTCTAACCCTAACTTTCAAGGAATTTTGATAGTTCATGTTCTGGGAAAATTGTCACCGTTTTGGACAGGATATCATCTTTATTAATATAAATATCTTGTTTCTTAAAAAAAAAATATAGCAACCCTTTGTGATAAAATATAATTCAATTTTCATAAAATTTATGATTTTTCACTTTAAAGTAATGAAAAACATAACAAAAAAATCATTCAAAACATACCTTAATCTGTATACATTTTTACTTTCTTCAAACATAACTCATTAGGGAAATGCTTCATTGAGTGGACAAAAACCCTACTCTTGGAGCATCTTTCTATCTTTCCATAATTGGTACTTTGACATGTATAGTTACAAAAGAATAGAACCATATTTGATAGTTAGATCTAAAATATACCAAATGTAGTGACAAAAACAAAAAACAATGAAGGAATTCAATGCAAAAGGTTTAAAGAAGATGAACATAATTCCAACTAGGCCCCAGATAGATATGTTGGAGGCCTCTCCTTCTTTTCTTGGGGCTGAGGCCCAGAACTAATAATAAAACTTAATTAATTAAGATTGTGGTTATTGTTGGTTCTTGGAGACCAGTACATTACAAAACTTGGCCTTAAGTCCTAGGTAACAAATCATTTACCAATTAGAGGAATCTTTTTTAGGAGCAAAAGGTATCACATATCTACAAGGAGCAGAAAGTTGATGTGGACAAAAGATAAGGGAAGCATTACTCTAGCCCATAGGACATTTAGTGATTACAAAAAAAATAATTGATGTCGTTATAGTGAATACCAACAACATTTTTTGATGCTAAAGATTTGTAATCCTTTGGACCTTTCATGTTTCAATGTTTGACTATTTCATATAAGCTTTGTAATCCTTTGGACCTTGCATATTTTTATGTTTGACTATTTTATGTTTTGGACTGGTAGAATGCCATAGCTCTTCATTGACATGTTTGAGAAAATGTAATTGAATAGTGATTTATATACTTTAATTTCAATAAAATAACAGGTATACAATTTTTAGAATGAGAGAATACATTAAATAATATAATTATAATTTCAAATCAAAATAAATTTGTTATAAATTAGATTATTTTTAATAAAAAAATTACTTATATTTTAATTTATGTTATACAAATAATTATAATTAAGTTTTAATACATCGAAATAAATCAAACAAATTAATAATCTATAAATTAATTATAATTCATTTTAAATATATTTAAATAGGTCAAATAATTTAATTATGTTGTCATTCAACGAAACTCAAACAAGAGCCACGTCACTTCTCTTATTTTTTTTCTTACATTACTACCATATGGTTTTTCTTTATTGTGTAAGAATGACATAGGTTTATATGTGAAAATAATATTTTTAAGAAATTACAAAAAAATTAAAAGAATGAATAATGTTTTTAATTTTTAATATAAAATTGATATTAGATATCATTATGGGATGCAATGAGTGTTAAGTGAATTATTCAGAAATCAGGGGAAATTAGTTAGTTACAACTACCTCTCATGGAAATGGTCATACGTGAATGAATTACTTAGCTCAGTTGAATCCCATAATGATATCTAATATAATGCATTGCATAAACCCCCATACTGAAATTCAAAAAGAGTGAAGGGATCTCTACTTGAATGGTTCATGAGGCACAATACTTGCTAAGGTTTTGCAAATGGGGTAGCAAGCTATGTGGGCTTGATTGTGGGGAAAAATCCATAGTTAAGCGCGCTTGAGCCAGAGGCGATCTGGGATGGGTGACCTCCCGAGAAGTCCTGGTTACCGGATGCAAGCCCCGAAAGTGATGATTGACGCTATGTGATTCATTTCACTAGCTTCAATCCCACTTCTTCACCATTGTGAGCATCACCCGATGCAATGAGTGCTAAGTAAATTAGTCATTTACGATGTTCATACGTGAATGACTTACTTAACACAGTTGAAATATAATGCACTGCCTAAACCTCCATACTAAAAAAATAAAAATACAATTGATACATAATAAGTATATATTAAAAATGAATATTAATTTATATTAATTTTATATTTATTATAAATATTTGAAGATTAAGTTTTTTAAAGAGAAATTTGTATTTCTATAATAAGTTTAATAAAAGGATAAAAACAATTAATATAATATATAAGAAAAAATATGAAATAAGCAATTTATTTCCACTTCCTTACTTCTAAGTGCCTTCATCTCTGTTTTAAAATGTCAAAAAGACTTGTAGGAATTCCATATATATAGAGACTTAATATTCTATCTTTGTATTCGTTTTTCTCATCTATGACTACAACAAGACAATAAGATGTAGAATCTGATTTCTTAATATTGAATATCTCGCTTCCATTTTGCCTCAACAAAATTATTTCCATCATTAATAAAATTTGACAATTATTATTTTTATCATTTTATCATTTATGTTTTATATAAATTAATATCAAAAAAAAAGTAACATTTTTTTTTGGTTGTCAAGTTGTCTGTGATCCTCTAGCATTTGACCTGTGGCTTGAGGAACCATGACCCAGGGGCGTATAAGCCAGGATCACACCCAGCCTCAACTACACTAGCCCTTAGCTAACTGGAACTTTTAACATGTATCCTCCTCCTAGCGCAGGGTAGAACCACCCCTTGTGAGGTTTGATGATAGGTCATCTTGCTGACGAGGCCTGTCGTCAATCGATTGTGCTAGTGAGACTTGACAAAATATTAGTAACCTTTATCTCAATACCATATTACCAGCATTTTCACTGAGAAGGGCAAAGAACCGTTGATAATCTATGACAAGTTGTTTAAGGATGGACAAGGCCATTGTAGATCAAGTAGTGTTGTTGAACAAGTGGATGGCCCACCGACATTGAGAAAACTATTCTAATTTTCACAAATCAATGAACCAAGAATCAACCAATATGAATAGAACATAATAAGGAGATAATAACTTGGAAATTTTATCAGACATAATCAATTAATTTTGTTCTCATCAAGAATGGCCCTTCTAAGTAGCACATTAGTAGGCTATAGTTTTTTAATTGGTAAACAATAGTATTATAATGTTGTTTGAAGTGTCTATTCGAAATAGGAGAATTACAATGGCTTTTGCAATCCTTGTGAGTGTGTCTGTCAATCACAGGAAAAATGATGGAAGTTTATAAGAATTTCTTGAAGATTTTGATTCTTGCACCCATCATCTATTGGAATCCTCAAATATCAACATTGTAAGAGTTGGATGTCACATCAACCAACAAAAAAGAAAGTACTTTATGCCAATTCATTGGAAAAAAACCATGAGAAATGAAAATGCCATCCAATGCGATGGGAAAAATGAAGTGAGAACTGTGCTATACAACCTTAAGGCTTCATTTGAGAATTCTAAATTGGTTATAATGCATTTAATCACTGTAAATATGACACCAATTATGTGTTTAGTATTCAAACAATTTAGAATTATTGTTTGAAATAACAGATGTGTTATGTATTGCATTTAAGATGTCATATTAGATTGAGAAAATGACCATATATATACATGCGCCAAAAACAAAACCAAACAAATTTAATGAATAATCCAACTGGATCAACGATTCCTCTAAGGACAAGAAGAATCAAACTTAACGAAATGCCCCAAGTATATATGAAAGATTGATTAGCTCAGTAGAAATTGATTTTCAAACCCTTATGGTTTATAGTTGACAAAGAATAGCAGCACCACTATACTTGCACCTTAAAAGCATCCATATATATGACAATAAACACTCCTAGCATCTGCAACATGAAATTCGTTATTTATATGTAGGCTAGAAATAGAGATGAACAAAATAGTTTGTTTCCAAGTATGGAAAAAAAAATATGGGGATAAAATAAGTAACCTATTTACTCAGCTAAGGCAAGTTGGTTACAAAGAATGAAAAACCTTTTATTGGATTCACATATATCGCTACCTTCTCAATTTGGGTAAGCATGTTTCGTAACAACATTGTTATATTCGATGGAGTGTTGTATAAATATATAGGAATTGCTTGTATGAAGCTGAGGATTTACAATGAACGACATTAAAGAAATTGCATTTTTTTATAAGCCTTCCATTTAGTGGACCATTACCTTTTCAGCATTGCTAATCCATGTCTTAAAAACATTGTGAAGGTACAAATATTGTAATCTAACCATTAGTGTCAAGGTTACCATATATAATGTTGTGAGTTGAGGTTTTTATAATTGTGTTCACATGAATAGGAACAAGACAAAATCTCTTGAAACAATACTAAACAAAATCAGAATAAATGCAATTCAAAGCTACATAATCATGCGAGTCAGCCTAACAAGTGTGAAAGAAACCATATTTAAACTTAATGTGTTATTTGTTTGGTTTCAAACTGAGAACATATTTAAATGGTTTTCTGTAGCATTTGTTAGAGAATGTATAAGATGAAATTTTGGAAAGAATTAATTGACATGAGTGAATTAAAGTGTTTGAGAGGCTGCAGTCTTCAATGAAGCACATCGACATACATTTGTAAGAGGGTTGAAGATGATTCTGTCTTGCATGAATAATATTGAAGCGGTAAATCTTATATTTTTTTTTAGGAATGAACATGGTTTCATGTTGCATAAATAATGAAATAGTAGGAAACAAGGGGAAGGTTGTCATTAGAAGCAAAACATGGGAAATTTTGGTTTTCATAGTCATTTCATGGGTATATCAGAAAAGCTAAAACTGGTTGTGATACGTCAAAAACACAATCATGGTGTTGTGAAAGGTTGCAAATGTAAGTACACATACTTATTTTGGAAGCATGTCCATGCAACAATTTGTTTTTCAATAAAGAGTAAACATGTGCATAGAAAACTCTTAATGATGATTTAAATTGAAATGTACAATAGAAGAGTTTCATTAGAAATTCATTCACATTGATGGGTGGACAAAAAAATGTTAGGCAGTATGGGTTTTTCCATATTAATTTGAAGAATTTAATTGTTGGTTATGTTTTCCATATAAAGTTCCAGACTATAATTGTTGGTTATCCATGACATGAAAAAGTAGACAAACATATTCTATTTAAGAATGGAATTTTTTTTTAGCAAATAGGCAAGGAAATAGGGAAAGCAGGTACTACGAATGCCGTTCAATTATGGTACTATTCTATAAGAGTTACTGTAGAGTGAGTAAGATTTGATGAGAAAACATGTATTGTTTGCTATAGAAGTGGAAGTATGTAGCAGAGTGGTGAAAAAATATTGAAGTCTTTCAACCAATGCGCATGTTGATTTTGACTATTTTTCCTGTAGGGCGAATGCCTAGTCGTAAATACAAGGTGATGTGTGGCATCTACAACACCATTTCACATTTAGATTTGGGACAAAATTGAGGTAATATATCTAAAATTTCTTGTTTGCATGCCTTTTATGTACATGGATGAGGACATGCATGAAATCTTTAATCATTTTAAGTAGTTGGAGTGTTGGGTGCATTTGGTATAGTGGCACAGTACGAGAACGTAGGAACTGGGCCTGTATATCCAAAACAGAGGCCACATGTTCATGTATCTGATGGAAGAATGTGTAGAGCTGAGAAAGATATTGTGGATCCATCCGTTTCTGCAAACAATGGGAAAGCGTGTAATTGAACATGTATAAATTCATTAATTGAAAGGGCAAGCATAGAAGGAAAAAATATCAGTAACCTTTTGAAATTAAAAATATAGTAGAAATATAATATATTAGAAAAAGTTAAAGATTTGAAGGTGTTAACATGAGAGAATAGATGAAACATTTGCAAGTGGAATGCAAAGGAAGAAAAGTAACCAAGAAGAGAAGGTCTTCAACTAGGCCGATTCATAGATTTGGAGGTAAGGTAAGCTTCTTCTTTTTTCCTACGAAGGATGTACATATTTTCTTACATGCGTGCATAACGTGTGAAGGAGAAAGGTGGAGAGATGCAAAGATCATTCAACAATCTAACTCTAGAGATGAATGTGAATGTAAGGCCCTAATGATCAATGTTTCCAATGTCGATTGTTGCCTTTTGTAGTGTCATGCTTTGTGATTTATGGATTGTTAGGGCCCATGCCATGTGAAGGGGTAGTTATCTTTGAGAACCCCTTGTTACGGGGGATATCGGCACACATTTCAGATTTGAGTTATCCCATATTAGACCTTTGTAGTGAATGAAATCGACCTCAACAAATGAGGGAAGTTCTGGAGGGTGAGAACCATTTGTGTAACGAATAGAGACAACTTTCCCGAGAGAACCATTCACAAGGCTTGCTTCAACCCACAAGTTGCTTGTTAGAATTACATGTTGACCAATGTAGAGAAGCACTTGTGCAGCAAGATGTTCATATTCCTCGTTGGAGGAGGGCATTTGTTCTCTTTTCTCAACACAAAAATGTGCAATATGTGGGTTCAATTTCTTGAGCATGGTTTTATTGTGTAGCGCAACAGATTCATTAGTTGCATAGAGGTGCATAGAATTGGTGAATGTTGCAAGATAATCTTCCAGAAGATTGGATTTTGAGCACGTCATTAGAAGGTTCCAATCATACAATGTGGGGGTTACTTTGCAAAGGTTGCAAAGGTGTTGATGGAATAAAACTTATGCAAGATTTATACCTTGTTGGCGGAAAATTTTGGAAAGTGTGACAACAGTATTGAAGCTCCGCCAAAGAGCATTGCCACGGGACATGCCTACATACATTGGTGTATCTTTAACAGGTGGAAATTGGGCAAGGTCCCCCACAAGGATTATAGATTGGCCACCAAATGGAGTGTTTCTATTGGATGGGAAGGCCTCTCGTAAATGTTCATCAATTTGAGCAAGCATTTTAGGACCAATGAAGCTCATTTCATCAATGAGAATGTATTTGACATGAGTTTTTCTTGATGGTTTAGGAGGGATTGACCTTCTAGAGGGTGCATAGAGGAGATAGGGATGCGGAGGCCAGAGTGTATGGTTAGAGCATTGATGTGGAATGTCACAACACCGGTCAGAGCAAGTAAGAGCAGTGGGTTTTTTCCATTGACAAAGTTGGATAGGAAGGAATTTTTGAGGCAATCAATTAGGAAAGATTTGTCGGTGCCAGTAGTGCCTTGGATGAGCATCCTTAATGGTGTGGTGGAACCACTATTGGAGAAGTGGGAAAAAATGATATTGAATGCCATGAGCTGGCTTGGGGACAAGGAGGAAAGGGAATGTGGATTTAGAGAGGGAATTTTGTGGAGTGTTGTGGAAGATTTTTGAATTCTATGAAGGAAATGATAGTTTCTCGAAAGTGGGAAGGGGTAAGAGAGTGGTCCCAATTATGGTTTGCATCAAAGTCATGATGGTGAAGCATGTCAAGCTCATCACCGAGGATGTTGTTACCTGGGTGGAGTTGAGAGAGGATTTTCCATTCTTCCATGTCTATGGTGGGGGGCAGGGGGTGCACTGCATCAGGGGAGGGATCGTTAGAGTCAGACATGGGTGGTTGTAAAGGATCTCGGTGAACATGCCATGCTTGATACGTGTTGGAAATTTTCTCCTAATGAGAAACAACTTCTTCATTGGCTTTTCCAACATCGTTAGGAAATCTAAAAAAAGGGAAGTATAAGAGTAGTTCACTCCAACAAAAGTCTACATAAGATGTTTAATATTTATCTGGGATTGCATCGTACTGAGGAACGAAGCACACAACCGTGGGAGAGAAAATGTGCTTCCAGGGTAATGTTTTTCAGTGGGAGGAGAATGACCATTCTTGTGCGACTTCAATAAGTGGAAATGACTCTAATGAATGAGGTAATTGTATGTTTGAGGTGATGAAGGGTGTTGATGGAAGATGGGCATCCAAGTTTTTTGAAACACGTCAGAAAACTATTTTTTGAACATTGAGGGAGACAAAAGAATGATTGCATTGGGTAAGCGGGAGTTGTTGGAGCATATCAGATGTTTCTTATGCACCAATGTCCCTATCAGCAACAGGTTCGGTCATGAGTTTTTAGATGATAGACATGGTTGGTGCATCAGGGGGGGAACGTTGTGAAAGTCATGCAAGCATTTGGTGGTAACTTTCGGATTTTGCCTCTGCTTTCGCCACATACTTTGCAATGTAGTTCAATATACCATGGGGTGACAAAACCGGTTGAAAGTCAATTTTGGCACTCCAAATTGCAAGCATATGGGAGTCATGCACATTTAGCTTGTCGTAATTTCTAGAAGGCGTGTACATTTTCCACCCGGAAGCATAGATTTGGAGAGAAGAATTTTCACACAATTCCCAAAGGGATCCGTAGCGACAAGAAATAGAGTTATTTTTTTTTAAGGACATGTAGAGGAATGACAATTTGTGTGCCTTTGGACGTAGTTCACAACTTCCTCGTAGTCTTGGAGTTCATTTGATGCAAAGATTTCATTTTTCGCAAGGAGGCAGGGATCACATATAAATGAGTGATGCAATCGAGGAGTCTTATTCTGGAGAGGCCGAGGGTTCTAAGCGGTGATGTAGGTATCGAAAAATGTTTTGGCCACACGAACATCTACAACATTAGCCCAATCAAGGGCATCCATATTAGGTGCGTCTTTGAACCATAGAAACCCATGTACATGTGCAGAGCCTCTATGCTGCCATTCATACCTTAGTAACAAAGACAGAAAAAAGTAAGAGGGATGCATGAAAAGGAAAAGTAAAAAAAGAAAAAGTAAAGGGTAAGAAATGGTAGAGCCATACCTGCACCAAAATCCTTTACAAGGAATCCTTTTAGTAGAACCTCTTCTAAGAAGATTGTGAATCTGCAATGGATGTATTGAGATGCATGATGTGGGTTTGCAACAATGTTTTGGATTCTCCATCGAGACTGATCTTGTGCATTAGATGGAGGATTGGAAGGCATGGCCATATGAAAGTCATGCCATTTGGTATCAGCTGCACTTAGTGTGAAGAAGAAGGTAGGGTTACCGTATTGAATGATCATGTCGCTTAGCTCCCCTCTAGCCCTGGTCCAAAAAGAACGACTCCCGTGAAGGGATGAGCTGAAGCGCATAATCTGGTTCGGAATTGTCGAAGGCAGAAGTTGCTGCAGGTGGAGGGGAAGGTCTACTACGAATGTTGGTAAGGTATTTGCAAATTCCCTTTTAATGAAGACAAAATCAGTTTCCTGGATTTGATGTCACATGATAAGGTTGTATAGGTAATAACGAAACCTAGGATGCTAGCCAAAGTGATTGTCATGGAAGCACATTAGACGCAAAGCATATTCTTACATATCAACTTTTGAAATTATTGGTTGGTTAATCATGGAAGCTCCGGTGGGGAAGGCCATAGAGAAGAGGCCCTCTGTGTTGTATTCGTTGACTCATGAAAGGTCAATGATGGTCCATTGAAGTGCATGGGTGGGTGTGGAAATGGAGGATTCTATGTAGGCAAGTATCTCATCAATTTTTGTATGAGAATTTGGTAGATTTGCAACAAAGGAGGATGGTTGAAGGTTAGACAGGTTTGGGTGGAGAATTTCATGGTCAAGATTTTTAGAGAGGGCTTCTTAGGGTCCAAGGGAGTTAGGGGAGAGAGAGCTTAACATACCAGAAACGTTTGAAGGGGAATCAGGCAAAGAGGAAAGTGCAAGCGGGTTAAGTTGTACATCTTTGTAGTATGGGTTGTTTGCTAACTTGAACTGCAAAGTCGTGAGAACACGTGATCTACTGACAAAGAATTCATAGGATATGTGGTCATTGTTGGTTTTATTTACAACAAGGATGTCTATTTTTGAGAGCATGCGAGGAAGGGAGGTGACAATGTTAGTTATATCTTGAGGGAAGCTAATAGTATGGCCAGAATATTTGAATTTCCCTCCATGTGCATGTGTTACTTGAAGAACGGGGTTGACATGGGAAATGAGCATCTCTTCAACTTGAGTTAGGCAAGCGAGGACATGGGGTTGGTTGCTTGGGTCCATGTTGTTTGAGGAGGAGAAGCGATGGATAGTTCGCTCAGAGGCACAACAGGAACAAACAATGTTGGCATTTTTTTTTTCCATTGATGGGTAAGCTTCACGAGAAGTGGAGCAAACTTGTATGGGGATAAGTGCATCAATTCTTTCATAGAAGCAATGATGTGAATGATGGAGATGGTTGTTGGGGAATTGCTGAGTAGTTGAAGAGGAAGCCACATGGGGGGATGACTGCACATGGAAAGTGGGAGGTGACAAAAGGGCATCGGTTGGAATTGAAGAGGAAGCCTCATGGGGGGATGACTACACATGGAAAGTGGGAGGTGATGAAAGGGCATCGGTTGGAATTGATTGGGAAGTGAGTGGACATGGAAGGGAAAGCGGAAGACTTTGGGTGGATTCTAGGGGATGGAGATGAACCTAGGAAGGAAGAGGCATTCGATTTGGGTTGGTTTGAGAGGGAAGGTTGGATTGACGATTGTTGTAGAGAAGATGATGATGTGCATTTATTCTATCCTTGTTAAGTGCATAGTGGTGTCGTCGTTGTTCCTTTTGTGCACTATTTGCTGGGGTGGGTTGCATAGCTGTTTCAAACAAGAAAAGTTGTCTCAACATCAGAGGTGTAAGTGAAGTAGGAGCAAAGGCAAGTAAAGCATGCATGACAAGTTTTTTTTTTCTTGTTTGTTTAAAGTTTGTGTTTGTTTTTTTTCATGTTTTATTTTGCATTACAAAGTATAGTAGCATATATATGGTGTGAGTGTTTCTTTTAGGGAAAGTGTATGCATTATGTAACGTGATGAATGCGAATTGAAGGTGTAGTATGAAGACAAGTGCAAATGATATTTGTTTTGTTTGGTTGTTAGACTTGTTCGAAGTAAAGTAATCCATCCTGGGATGTTCAAATGATTATTAGTAATTGTAAATGCAACCACATGATGCATATTTGGCCTAGACTAAAGGAAGCCCATTTGTGCATGTGACCATAATTAGAAGCATTAGGTGTGTATTGTTTTTCATATATAGCATATCATATTCATATGTGCATTTGAATAATGTGTGTGTGTTGCAAAGAAGCTTACATGATGAACAAGGATCATGAAAAGAAAGTGAGCGAATGGCCATGTATATAGAAGAGACATTACAAGTGAGAAAATGGGCATGTATGCACACGAGAAGAAAAAAAAGAAGTGGCTGCCCATTTGTTCATGAGAACCAATACACTTGAGAGAGGGTGCATATAGTAATGAGAAAGCAATACAAAAGGCCGAAGCATTGTTGAAGATGAGTTCTATAAAAAGTAAAGTTTGAATTGCAGACAAGAGGGTTCAACAAGGTGCAAAAGGGAAAGTGGGGATTAATGAGAGTGAAGGGTGGGAAAGGAGTTGGCAATCGGGAAAGGGAGGGGCATAATAGGGAAATTGTTTACAAGGTGAAGGATGGGCATCAATGGAGAAGGGGTGGGAGGGGGGGGGGGGAGAGTATGGGAAGAAAAGTGTTAAAGGGAAAGGGTGTATAGAGAAAGAGATGGAGAATAGTGAGGGAGAGGGGAGAAAGGTATGTTTATAGGCGGTGGGAATTTTTTTTTCGAGGGGGAGGAGTGGGTTGAAAGTCTTGCAAGAGGAGAGCAGACGCGGAGGCGTAAGGGAGTTCCTCAGAGTGCATGAGGGTTGGTTGGAGGTGTTCAATGCCGTTGAAAGTGTATTTTTTGACAGATAGCATGAAGAGGAATTGACATGACATGACCCCATTGGATATGGCTCAGACAACTCCTAGCTCGCTTGAATGGATTCGAAGGTCCTTTGCAGATATGCCCAAAAGGCCATGGGTAGCATTATCGAAAGAAACCATAGTTTTGAGTTGTCCAGTGTGTTCATGGAATTCAAGTTAGAGAAGATGGAGATAATCACCTTCGAGGAAGGAGCCTTCACATTTTAAACAATGACATGTCTTGTCAGGTTGCTGAACAACTTTTTTCATGCATTGCAACCCATCAATGGTAAGGGGGCATGCGAGGAAGTAGAATTCATCCAAGTCAATTGTTGTAACAATAACATAGAGGGAAACCCATGAAGACATCTCGACGTGGGGCATTGCAAGAATGACAAAAAAAATTTGTTTGCATGGGACTGTTGGGTGTGCCAGTGTATTTTCGGCTGAATGATGGTGAGGAAGATTTGATGCCTTCTTCTTCCAACCATTTCTTCTTGAAACCATTGCTTGAGTTGGTTTATTTAAGAGACATCTGGATATATAAGAAGGAAAGTCCATTGAACTCGACAAGTCGGCCCCCTCTGATTACAATGACTGGGATGGTACATTCCATGCAGAGTTTGGAGAGCGTGTGTCCTTCGGTGTGGTAATTTTCTCCGCACAAGGTGACATCGATGCTGCTACTAGACTTGTTGCATAGGGAAATAGTTTGTCTAGGGGTTTCAAAATCATCACGCCTACGAATGATCAAGGTAAGAGAGGTCGAGCTAACGACATCGATAACATCAAAAAATGAGTCGAGAGGCACAAGTTTGAGTGAACTTATTGCCACAAAATGGAAGGTATGGGAAGGTATTGTTTGATTTCCATCTAAAAGGTGAGATACATTTGATGTGGAGAAGAGGAGGATTTTGAAAGGGCGTTTAAGATGGTTGTACACAGGGTTTGGGACCTTTATGGAGCCATTCGAAACTATGTAAATTTGGCCAAGCTGGATGAGAGCATGGAGTGAGTCCGCTAAGTCATTGAATGTGTCTACATGGATTTCATTGAAGGGGTATTTTTGTGATAAATCTACCTTGGATGGACCAAAATTTTGCGAGTTGGGGTAAGTGCCTTAAAATGGAGAGTTGTTGAAGATGAAGCGAGCAAATTTGTGAAGTTGGTAGATTCGATTTCAATTGGGGGGTTGATGAAAGGGAAGATCCAGTGGATGAGGATGAGGGTGCATGGAGCATTTTTACAACAGAGAGAATAAGAGGGGTTGGCTCGCCGATTAAAGTTTCCACACGGTGAAGTATTTCAAGTTAGAGGATACAAAGCGACATGAAAGAAAGAGCATATATGAGTGTATAGGGGAAGTAATACATGATAAATGCAAATAGATTCTAAAGCGAACATAAAATGAGAGGAAAGTCAGGGAGGACGGGGCAAGATTCCCAATGCACAACATACATATTATGGTGTGCATATGTGCATGAGAATTTTTGTAAGAGCATGACAGAGCCTATTTACAAGTCTCTGTATTTTGCAAGTGCATCATGTGAAGAAGAAGCAAGACCGCATGGTTGTGAACACCATTAGAAAGGGAGACACGGTAGCAAGGGGTTCACGTCCTAGTAGGGCATATTTCTTTTAAAGCAGTGACTTGGAGGATTGGTTGCATCTCGATAGAGCCAACAAATGAAAATGGAAGTGCATTGGTAGTCAAGGATGGTTCCATGGTGATATGGCTTTGTTGTCGAAAACAAGGTGCTACAAGTGAATATCAATTGTAAGTGTACAAAAGTGAAAAAAACTGTATAGTAAAAAGAAAGGAAAAGGTTGAAGAGTTTATCTAAAATGAGATGAAGAAACAATAGAAATGGAAGGTCAAAGTGTGGAAGATAGAAAAAACACGAGGGGGAAGGAAGAACAAGAAATAACAAGTGTGCTACAAGAAACAAATAGATAGCTAGACTACTGTCCTTATGATTTGTACAATTTGCATGTGGAAACGTTAAATGTTTCATGGGTAAGAAAGAAAAGCAAGAAGAAAACAACACCCACCATGATATTGTTATCTATTGAGTGAAGGACAATTTTGGAAGGAAGAGAGGAAGGGGTAGGAAATCTGAATGAGATACCTAGCAAACATTCAGAGCGTGTTCAAACAAATAGGATTGGAAATAGCAAGGAAAAGTAGGAAGATTTTTTTTTTTTTTTTTATGGTTTTGTATGTAAAGTAAAGTGTCTTTCTGGAATGATGGCAATTACAGTTTTGCACCCTATTCAAGTGACCTTGAAACTTTTTAGATGAAATGGATCTATGGATGCATGCAAATAAAAGTAGTAAAAAAAAATAGGCTAGGTTGTTTTATGCGAGAGAAAATTTCCGACTATAGTAAAAATAAAAGAACATGTGGCATTCTGGGAAAAAAAAGTGAGAAGGAAAATAGAGGGTACAAAGAAGGGAATAAGATGTGTTTCCCGGTAGTATGTAACACTAGTTAGATATCAACCATACATAGTGTAACATAATAAGAGATAACAACCATAAAGGAAAAACTTCCACAATAGGGGAAAAGAAATGTTAAACTAATTTCCCAAGGATAGGAAAAGTGTACATGCGTACATGTCGACATGTAAAAAAGAAATGCAATAAAGAGGAAAAGACAAAGACCTATACCAATAGGGAACAACACAAGATAGCCTCCCAGGTAAAAATAGATTTGTATTAGGTAAGTTGTATTTAGATATGACAAGATAAATGACTAAACTAGTTTGGCTAAGTAATGCCTCTAATTGCAACATTCGTAAAATACCATGGATCATTTGCAAAGTAGCAGCAAATTGTTCCTCTAAAAGAAGTGAAGTTATAAAAGAACAATATGAAAAGGGGTCAATTGTATGGAAATGGGAACAAAAGGATTCCTTGTCCAACAAAGTGTGCTAATTATGAAGCTAACAACAAGATGTGAGGAACTTTTTAAATAGTAGAGCGATGAAGGACATATTAACCTTTTAGAATCACATGGAAGATGAAGACATAGTGGCAAGAAACTTGGGAGCTTTTCTCAGAGGTATGAAAAATGCAATGTCTAATGTCATTAATGTAGAAGGTTTGAACAGTACGCATATCAATGTAGGGAAAAAAATGGTACGGATAAATGAAATATAAATTTCGTTAAGGAAAGATTTGAAAATATAAGTGAAGATAATCAATTTTCATTGTAATATAGCATAAGAAAGAAATAAAGGGGTATGCTACATAATGCTGGTTGTAGAAACTATCACTGAAAAGGAAAATTTTTTTGAATCACTAAAATTTGAGGTGAGAATGTGAAATAACAACAAAGTATCAAGCATGAGTAAAGGAGTTATCTCTAGTTGCACCAGCAAGGAACTAGTTTAGCCAAGTAATGCCTCTAATTGTAACATTTATAAAATACCATGAATCATTTGCAAAGTAGCAACAAATTGTTCCTCTAAAAGAAGTGAAGTTATAAAAGAACAATATGAAGAGGGGTTAGCTGTATGCAAATGCGAACACAAGGATTCCTTGTCCAACAAATTGTGTTAACTGTCAAGCTAACAACAAGATGTTTTTTAAAATAATTACAATAGTAAATTTATGAAAGACAAATATCAATATTTTTCAACCCTTGACAAATATCTCGAACTCTCTACTTCTAACCAAGAGAACATGATGACAAATGAGCATTTTTTTCTATAGGTTTTAACCCCGTACAGAAATTACCTACATACAAATTCTAAAACATAGAAAATAAACAATGCGTGAGAATAACACATAAAACACATAGACACAGAGATTTTCCCCTGGATCCCAAAACTGGGACTACCAGATTGATTTTTTCATTATATTCCTTTTAATGTTAAAATACATATTTATACATGCCGAAGCATCTAATACCATGGACTGAAAACCATCGCGTCCATAACCATGTGTGAAAATCATGCACAAAACCATAGGTAGCTCCACCCAACCTAACATAGGGTCCAAAACCAAAATTTTCTGGGGTGCTGCCCTGGACCCCATAAAGTGAGGTTATCTGCACCCCTTAAACCCCCTATAACTCCCCCCCACTATGCAATCGGTGCAACGAAGGGGGGGTTCCACTCCCCTTCTAACCCCCCGGTTAACTACGTGGGCTAGTCATGGAAAGAATATAACACAACCCAACATTCTCCCACTTGTTGTTTTCTTTCCACAAGAGGCCACAAGAGAGCTTAGTCATTTATCTAGCCCTACAACACCCATTGTTTCTCTACACCAAGAGAACTTCTCAGATCTCATAGATTTTGTCAATGCATCTGTAGTATTCTTCAAAGTGTCCACCTTTACGAGCAACACCTTTTTGTCTTCTATCATATCCCTCACAAAGTGATATTGAACATCAACATGCTTTGTCTTTGAATGATATGCAGGGTTATTTTCCAAGAAAATTGTACTTTGGCTTTCACACTCTATCCTTATAGCTCCCTGTACTAACCCCATACTTGAACACAATCTCTACAACCAAACTACTTCCTTGCTTACATGAGTGGCTGCCATGTATTCTGCCTCTGTAGTTGATAGTGCCACTACAGATTGTTTCTTACTCATCCAAATGACTGCACATCCAAATAGGTTAAACACATACCCACTTGTAGATCTTCTCTGATCCAGATATCCAGCCCAGTCTGGATCAACAAAGCCACGAATATCCAACACTCTGTCCAATCCTGGTCTTCCTTGGTAGCACAAACCATAATCACTAGTGCCACACAAATACCTGAAAACCCACTTCACTGTTGTCCAATGCTCTTTTCCTGGTTTTGACATAAACCCGCTCAATACTCCCACTGCATGTTCAATGTCTAGTCTAGTATAGACCATTGTATACATCATGGTACCGACTGCACTTGCATATGGAACACGGGACATGTCCTCTTCCTCTTCTTGTGTCTTGGGACACTGTTTAACGGATAACTTTACGCCTATAGGAATAGGAACCTTCACTGGTTTACTATCGTTCATATTAAATCTCTGCAATATTTTCTCGACATACTTCCTCTGGTTTAACCAAAGCTTCCTCTTTTCCTGATCTCTTTTAATTTCCATGCCCAAAATATAGTTTGCAGCACCAAGATCTTTCATGTCGAATTTGGAGGACAATTGGGTCTTCAAATCCTGGATAATTTCATTGTCATTTCCAACCAACAACATATCATCCACATACGTGACGAAATAAATAACACGGTCACCAGTTAATTTAAAATACACATAGCGATCTGCTTTGCTTCTGGTGAAGCCAAGTCCCCATATAAATGTATCAAATTTCTGATACCACATCCTTGGTGACTATTTTAAACCATACAGAGACTTCTTTAACTTGCATACCAGTTCTTTCTTACCCTTCACCGCAAAGCCTTCAACTTGCTTCATGTAGATTTCTTCTTCAAAATCCCTGTGAAGAAATGCTATCTTCACATCCATCTGTTCTACCTCAAAATCAAAAGAAGCAGTGCTCAATAGATAAAAGTAATCTAATAGAAGTTACCTTGGAAACAAGAGAAAAAATATCACCAAAATCAATTCCCGGCACTTGGGAATAACCTTTTGCTACCAACCAAGCTTTGTATTTCTCCACCTTTCCTTCTGCATTTGTCTTCTTCTTGAACACCCATTTGCTGCCAATGGGTTTCCTTCCAGCCGCCAACTCCACCAGATCCCAAGCCTCATTTTTGTGTAAAGATGCCATTTCATCAACCATGACCTCTTTCCAAAGTTTTTCCATCCTCTGAATCTACTGCTTCCTTCACAGTTTTGGGATCATCATAAGTAGATAAAGAAAAATTTGAACAGAAAGCAAATGGACTATACCTTTTGGCTGCCTTCTCTCTCAAACTAATCTTTTCACAGCCGGAGTTTGTGGCTCTTCATCTTCTAATTCCTCCTCTGCTGTAGAGTCTGATTCTTCCTCCTTTAGCTCAAACTCTATCTTCTTAGGTTCCTTTGGTTGGACTTCATGTTTAATAACATCTTTCACCTCTCTGAACACCACATCTTGGCTATACACAACCTTCCTTGTTACTAGGTTCCAAAGCTTATAACCCTTTAAACCATTCTTATACCCAATAAAGATGCACTTTTCAGGTTTACTATCCAACTTCGTTCATTTCTCCGTTGGAACATGTACATATGCATCACATCAAAATACCCTCATATGTGAAAGAGAAGGTTTCTTACTAGTCCATACCTCTTGTGGAGTCTTATCCTCCAATGCTAATGAAGATGATCTATTGACCAGGTAAAATGTTGTCTCCACTGCCTCTACCCAAAATTCTTGTCCTAACTCGACACCATTGAGTATGCTTCTTGCCCTTTGCATCAATGTCTTGTTCATTCTTTCTACAACTCCATTTTGCTGAGGTGTATATGGAGTAGTCTTCTGTCATGGTATACCACACTTCTTACAGAATTCTTCAAATTCCTTACTGCAAAACTCTCCACCATTATCTGTCCTCAGCACCTTTATCTTGTTCTCTATCTGGTTTTCCACCAGAGCCTTAAATTCTTCAAACCTATCGAACACTTTAGATTTCTTCTTAAGAAAATATATCATTGTATTCCTTGAGAAGTCATCTATAAATGATACATAGTACACAGACTTACTCAGTGATGGAACCTTCACAGGTCCAAACACATCACTGTGCACAAGCTCTAATATCTGTTTCACCCTCTTACTACCAGAGGGGAAACTCACCCGATTCTGCTTCCCATATACATAATTTTCACAGAAATAAAAATCCAGAGAGCTATTGCTCATACCTTCTACCATAACTTTACCATGAAGTATTCGAAGGTCGTTCTCTCGAATATGTCCAAGCCTTTGATGCCACAACATGGTCTTCTCTCCAGAGACCACTAGATTTTCTGCTCCATTTTCAAGAAGCACAAAACTGTTTCACCCATCAATAACAGTGCTACCTTGTAGCTTGTACAAAGTTCCAATCCGAACTCCCCTCATCAATACCAGTTCTCCGCAAACAATTTTGCAGGTATCCTTCTTGAACATTGTTTTTACACCTGCATCATCTAGATTGCTTACAAAAATTAGATTTCTAGCTAATGCAGGAATATGCAAAACACCCGGAATTGTTCTAACCCTTCCACCTTGCAGCTTCAACTTTACTTTTCAGCGACCAACGATTCTAGCCTTCCTGTCATCCTCCAAGAAGACATCACCACCATCATATTTCTCATACTCACAGAACCACTCTCTATGGGGAGTGAAGTGAAAGGATGCACCTGAGTCAATCAACCATGCCTCATGATCTACATGTGTACTTGAAGAAGCCAAGTAGACATCCCCACCTTCATCTGAGGTGGTTTTCAACTCTATAGAAGGAGCATCATCAGATCCCTTTCTTTTATCGGGAGCTTTAGATTTACAGTCCCTTTTGTAGTGCCCTTCCTTTTCACATTTCCAGCACACCACCTTTATAGGTTTTCCTAGAGATTTAGATCTCCCTCTAGATTTAGATCTCCCACTCGATGACTTATTTTTGTTTCTGTTCTGGGATTGTCCTCGTATAGACAAGGCATCACCATTCTAGCTCTCCATATTTTTCTGTCTCATCTCCCCCATCAACAAGGATGAGACTATTTTATCAAACTACAAGGCAATTGCATTGCTACCTATTGCAATAACCAGACTATCCCATGAATTTGGTAGAGAACACAACAAACTAATGCACTTATCTTCATCGAAAATTTTAATATCAACAGATGTTAACTGACTTACCATAGTATTAAATGCTTTCAGATGCTCTATCACTGAGTCTCCATCTTTCATCCTCAAGTTATATAGCATTTTGTGCAGGATCAGTTTCTTGACCAGAGACTTAGATTGGTACAAAGTCGCTAGCTTGTCCCACAAAGCCTTCATTGTAGCTTCCCCTAATACATTCAACAATACTAAATCCGAGACACACAATTGTGTTGTGCTCTTTGCCTTCCGATCCAACTTCTTCCATTCTTCATCAAACACTCCTGTTGGTTTAGTACCCAGATCTACCACAATCCACTGGTCTTTATCCACCAACAGATCCTCCATCTTGAGTGTCCACAACTCAAAACTCTAACCATTACATTTCTCGATCTCTATCTTTCCACTGCTTGCCATCTTCTTTCACCACCATAATTTATTTCACAGATCTCCCACTGAATAGGGTTTACCACAGGCCCGAGCGAAACCCCTCAGCGACAAAGGCGTCCCTTTGAAGCCAAAACAACTCTGATACCAAATGTAGGTTTTAACCCATACAGAAGTTACCTGCATATGAATTCTAAAACACAGAAAATTAACAATGCGAGAGCATAACACATAAAACACATAGACACAGAGATTTTCCCCTGGATCCCAAAATCAAGACTACCAGATTGATTTTTTCATTATATTCCTTTCAATGTTACAATACATATTTATACATGTCGAAGCATCCAATAACATGGACTGAAAACCATCGCGTCCAAAACCATGGACCGAAAACCATCGTGTCCAAAACCATGTGCGAAAATCATGCACAAAACTATAGGTAGGTCTACACAACCTAACATAGGGTCCAAAACCAAAAATTTTCAGGGCGCTACCCTGGACCCCATAAAGTGGGGTTACCTGCACCCCTCAAACCCCCTATGACTCCCCCCGCTATGCAATGAGCGCAACAAATTGGGGGCTTCACCCCCCTTCCAACTCCCCAATTAACTACGTGGGCTAGTCATGGAAGGAATATAACACAACCCAACATTTTCAAGCCTTGACAGCTATCTCGAACATTCTACTTCTATGATACATTTCCATCCTTGCAAGAAATATGTTACATGTAATGTCTGCTGGAAATAATTTGTTGCGGGATTTAATAAATCTTCTGTCATAGCTCTTCAAATCTTTCTTTAGATTTATAGGTAGTCTGATCAATTCTAGGTCTTCAATCCTCGCTTTCACTGGGCCACTTTGATTCCTTCAATAGGACAGAGTTAACCTTAACTCTATGTCCTATTGTGCTTTGTTTCTAGCCATTAGGTAATAGATCAAAGTTAACCTCTAATTATTTTTGTGCTCTACTTCTAGCTATCAGGTAATAGGTCAGAGTTAACCTCCAATTCCACTTATGCTTTGTTTCTAACTATACAATGAAATTGGTAGCACAATTATTATAAGTAGCTTGATATTTAGAGTTAATTATGTTTTAAAATTTTACTGTGAAATCGACTTTAAATAGGCCCATTATCTCTAATATGTCATGACAGTAACTCTTGTGATTTTGAAGACAAGATATGATCTACAACATGATACATATGGATTTTAGATGGATATGGGGTTCAGAGAAGATTCTGGTCTGTTTGTTCATCAATACAAACTTTTCTAGGCATGAACACTATGAATAATCAATTTCATAAATATTCATTTGTCAATATGGAACAAATGTGTAGATAATATAAAAAGGTGATTCAACTTTTTGTTTATGTCCGTAGATCGGACACCAGTAATATGTTATTCATCAGGGCTATTGAATTTAACAATTGGGAGACATGTTGTGACATGAGAAGCATGAACTTCCAGTACTCACTAAGGCTAATCTTCTGTCTATTGTGACAAACACTTGGACTCTCTAGTCTCCACACAATATCCCTATGCCCAAAAAAACATAGTTGGAATTCTTTTGAGACATGATTTTAGCACGATTGTCTCTACTGTTGGAAAGTTTGTTAGAAATTTCCATCTCCAATATGGGAAACTAAGCAAATTGTCTACAAAGTTTTGAGATATTTTCCTAGTACAACAAAGAGTGCTATCTTGAGAGAGTCTTTCTGGAGGATTTTCTGATCATGTTCCAGAGTAAGTGTTCTAGTTTTGAATCTCCAAATTCATAGTCAATGTTTGTAAGGTAGCAACACACATGCTCCCATCAGAAATTTATCACTATCAATATGAAGTCGAGCAATTGCTTCCAAGTGTTTTCACATATACAAGTTAGTTTTGTATGCAAAAACAAACATCACATCCACAGCTGGTAATTGATTGGAACATAATTAAGATGAATAAAGCAATAAAAGAAATAGGTCAAAGGAGGAACTTGGATGTTTTTGTATATAGATAAAGAGAAGGGTACATGTATTTCCCATGCATGCATATCATGGAGAAGAAAAATTGAATCTCATTGCATTGTATCCATTTCATTGTTGCTCTATGTGTCTTTCTAGAGGAAAAATGGGTGTGTTTGCATGTGTGCATTTTCTTTTTCATTTTATTATCCTTAGTTGAAGCATGGAGGCCATGGCCTTAATATTTCAATCATAATACTATTGTTGTGGGACTAGGACAATAACCCAATAAGGAAGATTTGCAGTTTGGCACCTTGAAGAAGAATGAAGGGTCGTCACCATATCTGAATATGATGTACGACATGGGTCCTGCGCTGACTTCTGTTATGAATGTCCATACAATTTGGTATGGCAGGTGGAATAAGAAGGAGAAGAGGGTTATCAATGAAGTTTTTATATCTATCTCTAATAATACAACAAGCACTTATGTGGGTTAGTGGTACCAAATAGTGTAGCTATATACTGATAAGACTGGTCCCAATATTAGCAGAAACATAATGATTACCATTCAGTACAATGATTGCTACTCCCATGGTAAGGTACTGAGTAGGCTTACTTTTCAGGAAGTGATAAAAATTCCATAACTGCCAAGAGTAGTCCCCTTCCCATTGATCCCAAGAATGGTCTTTACCTCCTCCTCACTTCTAGTGATGTTGTTGTCCAAGAATTCTGCAGAGCAGTCTGTGGATTTCATCATTTTACATTCCCACTCATTGTAGGATACACACTGCCTTATGAATGGGTTGGGCATTCTGGAAAATAGTGTCGGGAAGTCTATTCCTATCCTTTTGCAGTGCTAAGTTGCATGACTGGAATGAAGGCATTCAAGGCACCTAATAGGGATGTTGGTATCGATGGGATGATAAGTGTGTTTTCCCATGAATTGGTTGAGTTTTTGTCAAATCCCCTGATCAATGCCTTGTATGATGGTGAGGAACCTACTTCTCCTACTGAGATTATAGATATCGAAGAAGGTCTTTATGGGACTAGAGGCAATGGATCTTACACTGGACAAGTCCCAACGCACACATTTGGGGCTAATTACAATGTAAAAGGCATTAGGAGGAAGTATTTAATGCAATGGATATGGAGTCCTATTTTGAATCCCTACTCGGGACCAAATGCATTGGATAGTTGAAGGTTCTCTAGTGGAAAGTGGGTTTGCTAGTGTTATGGTTAGATTCAGGGGTTGTTCTCAAGCCTTACTATCACAAATTCTATTTGTGGGTTGGATTTAGACAACTTATTCATGGCTTCTTTATTGGTATATACCCCAATATGCCTTAGGATTACTGTACCCAATAATGCAGCAAAGTGTTCTGGAACACTGGAGGTTCTAATCCCATTTTTGTTTCTTGAGAGTATGTAGTGATAGTTCATATTTTAACGGTTATACCACTCTATGTGATTGTGTGTGTCTATACATATTTATCTATTTATACTATTCATAGAAATCTCGAGCAGAGAGCATTCATGTCTGGTGAATATATAATATCTCTTTTGATTAAGTAGAGGAGTAATTCTATATGCACATCATAGTTTACTAGAATATCCATTTATGGTGACTAGGTTTCTAGAATGATGTTAATGTTGCATATTTTTCACTGGTCAAGACTCACTTAGATACATCTTGTAAAATTTAGAAATGGCATTTGTTGTTTTCAATTTTAAGCCCCTCGACATTTGCATAAATTTTTAGTGGATATAGTGGATAGTTGTTTGACATATAAGGTCTAGATGGCTAAATGGATAGAATCCTTAATATGTCCACATTAGCCAAACATTTAATTCTATGATGTTAATAGAACCTGAAGTTGGAACTAATCCTATGCCATTCTAAAATCTATGCTGAGCTTGACAAAGATTTCCAATTCCATTGTATGGTGTGTATTGCCCTTCGCATCTCAAACCTTGGATTGAGTGATTGAAATCTATTTCAAAAATAAGATGCTGTCAAGAGAGTAATATATATTAATACTTGGAATGCAAAAAGGAGGACCAACAAAGAACACAAAAAATTTGTACTTTAGATATAAAAGAGAAGAAATAAGTAACAATACACCATATAGCATGTCTTGGACAAAAAATTATAAATTTCAGGCCCTAACTACATTATTTATAAAGATCCTTTTTTCTATATGATATTTGCATCATTAAGTTAGATACACATCAAGGCCTATGTTGTGAATACAATTTGGATGAGACTATTGCAAAACCCAAGATGTGAAATCTTCTAAGATGCCCATGTTTACATTTTGAAATGCAAGAGCTCCAGTTTTAGAGTGTATAGTAGAAGTAAGCTCATTGCACTTGACAATCATAAGGACATAAGATTTTAACATATGATTGAACAAAAGAAGACAAATTATTGATATAGTAGTGTTTAGCTGGAGAGACGTGCTTAAATTTTAACATACTTCCAAATTCATGTTTAATCCCATTTTTGTCAAGAGTTCTTATGTCAGTTTTGAGGGGATTTGTTGATACATCCTTAGAGTCAGTAACATGTACCTTGCTCATTGGATATGGTTTTGGTTGTTTCAGCTCAGCCATGTAGATAAAAATAAGCATTGAAATAATCTGATAGAAACTACTCCTAAAATTCTACAATTTGAATGACATGTTATTGCAATTAAGTGATTAAAAATAGGTTATAAAGTTATGTAATTGATAATGAAGTAAACTATGGTGGATTCATACCTACTTCCAGACTTTGAGAGATTCTGCACTTGCTCCCCAAATCTGACCTACTCAATAGTGGTTTAATGTGAATGTTTATTGTTCCATAAAGTTGAATGTTTATATTTATTTTCAACATTTTGGCTCACTGTATCGAGATGGAATTCAGAAGTTTCCACTTCCAGTTGACATAACATATGTTAGTCTTCTCCTTTGGGGACTAAATCTGCAACACATGGCCTTCTAATAAAGATGAAAAACCCTTGATAGGGTTTTAAAAAGGAAAATAATAAATCTGATGGGAACACCTCCTTCGATGGAACATGTATAGATGCTTGTATAGGAAAAAGAAAGTGTAGAACTTGAAAACATTGTCCCTTTTCTAATCCTTGCATATCTAGAGACTAGGAGATGATTGTATCCTTGTTAAAAGAATGAGTAAAATTCCCTGCAAAGCATGACAATTTTTTTCTTTTAATATATCAAGAAAACTAAAATAAAGGACCCAAGCTTAATGCTCATTGCCCACATGATATACATGACAGATGGGAATATTTCCCCAGGAGAGTTGTTGCAGACACTCATTTCCATTGTCTAGAGACATTACCAATATGCTAAACGATTTGAAACAAGTCACCAAGTTATGGCACCCATCTTGGATGCTAATGAACAAGTTATCCATAAACTGGCTATCCTTTAAATGCAAAAAGGCAGAAAGGTGCAACCTTTACTATAGTAACTCAACAAAGGAATTTCTACAATGAAATTAGAATAGAGTAATAAGTGGGGAATATCTTAGCTACATCAATGCCCCAAGAAACCATGAAAGAAGAAGAAAGGTGCAACCTTTACTATAGTAACTCAACAAAAGAATTTCTGCAACGAAATTAGAATAGAATAATAAGTGGGGAATATCTTAGCTACATCAATGCCCCAAGAAACCATGAAAGAGATTAATCTACTTTACCCATTGATTGATGCAAAGGATGAAATTGAGTTACCATGGCACAGATTGAGCCTTGAATGCATACCACTTCCAAAGCAAAGTTTTTTATCTGGTTCAAATTCTTTTTCGTTGATGTGCCAATTTTTTTATAAGAAATCAAGGGAACACGATATATTTAGTTTGGCGTGTTAACAAATACTAAAAATAACAAGTTCATATTTTGGTTTTTTGTTTATTAACATTTTGATTGACATATTTCTTTGGTGTACTTTGAATGCCTACTCAGGACGAAATGCATTGGATAGCTGAAGGTGCTCTAGTGCTCTTCTTAGTGGAAAACAGGTTTGATAGTGTTATGGTCAGACTCAGGGGTTGTTCTCAAGCCTTACTATCACAAATTCGATTTTTGGGTTGGATATAGACAAGTTATTCATGAATTATTTATTGGTATAGACCTCAATATGCCTTAGGATTATTGTACCCAATAATGCAACAAAGTGTTCTGAACTACTAGAGGTTCTAATCCCATTTTTATTTCTTGACAGTATGTAGTGACTGTTCTTGTTTTAATTGTCATCCCACTCCATGTGCTTGCGTGTGTCTATACATCTTTATCTATTTAGACTATTTAGAGAAATATTGAATAGAGAGAATTTGTCTACACAACTTCATCTATTTAAACTATTCAAAGAAATCTCGAGCAGAGAGCATTCATGTCTGTTGAATTTTTAAGATCTATTTTGATTAAGTAGAGGAGTAATTCTTTATGTACGTTTACTAGAATTTCCATTTATGGTGACTAGGTTTCTGGAATGATGTCAATGTTGCATCTTTTTCACCCATCAAAACTCACTTAGATACATCTTGTAAAATTTAGAAATGGCATTTATTGTTTTGAATGGTGTTTTAAGCCCCTCAACATCTGCATAAATTTTTAGTAGATATAGTGGATATTTGTTTGGCATATAAAGTCTAAATGGCTAAATGGATTGAATCCTTAAGATCTCCATTTGATTTTCTGATTATTTTTATAATTCTAAAATATGTGAGAGGCAACGAATTTTGTTCTCTTCTAGTTTCCTAGAGCACCAAAAATTCCAGATTCTAGCACTAAAGGCTTTCCAAGTCCATGAAATTTATGTGTAATAATGTTAAATGAAATGCTTGTTTAATAATATTCCATGAATGACTGAAACACATTGCATTAGTAAATTCCTGTTACAGAAACATGAAGCAACAACATATAGTAGGTTTTATAGAAACATGAAGCAGGAACACTATAAAACATGCTATAAAAATTGAAAGAAATAGAGGAAGCCAAAAAAAATACTACAGAGGGAACTGTCAGAAACCACCTTGAGGAAATCAGGTTTCTAGTCTAGGGGATGGGAGACATAAAAATCTGGACAAATTTTGTACCTAAAACTCCAATTTCATAGGTAATATCTATTGAATCCTTGAAGGCCTTTGAAGACAAATTTCTCCACGGTTGTGAAAGGCTTCTAAACAAGTTGGAAATATCACAATGGAAGGTGTTTTGGAGAATTTAGTATCTATGGATAAATACTAATAGCCATATATATAACAACAGTTTAAAACACTTTAGCCTTTTCCTATAAGCAATAGATAAGAAAAAGAAGATGAGAAGACCTACTTGTAGTTCGGCTTTCCTCTTGTCCCCTTTGTATCGATCATGTCGCTCCTTCCCATACTTAACATGCTTGAGAAGTACCTGTAAACATCAACAAAAGACAAAGAACCGATCAAAGAAAAAGATCTATTGAATACAAGTAATTGGAATTAGATACATTCACACATATAAACATCATATAACAAGATAGGCATATGGGAAAAAGGTTCAAATACTTTATTGAATAGAAGAAGGAATTACAACTATCAAGTCTGATTCAAAGTCACTCCTCTGGCTTGGATCCCATCCACATCACATCAAAAGCATGACAAACTTGTAGCATAAAAATACTTGTCTCAAAGTCAATTCTCATAGCAACATTATCTCCTTACAATTCAACATAGTCCAGCCCTTGATCACTTAGATGAGTGTTCAATTTATAGGAGGATGAAGGAGGTTATGTCATCAATGGGTGTAGTGAATGGCCTTTGATACTTAGAATTAGTTCCATTAAGGAAGGGATGAGAGGATAGGATGCATCTTAACTCATTCCTCATCCATTTCCAAGCTCATAGGAGTTGATAAATGAGGGAAAATTCTAGATGACTCCAAGAGATAAGAATATTCCCCAAACCCTGTGAATTTCACTCAATCTCACCCAGCGTAGGTGAAAGATGGCATAAGTGCTCTGCAGAGCACCTTGGCATGGACTCAATTGCTCTACAGTGAACCCTTACATGGGCCTACCTATGATGGTCCCTTTAAAGGTCATTTCCAGATGTCTTCAAGTCATGAAACTATTTGGGAAGGAGGCATTCAAAAGGGTGACTTGTTTAGGACATGTAGCAACTAAAATTAAGGTTTGATGAGCCCTAAAACACTGATCTGGATGATGGGAGTGATGTTCCAAAATGGATTTGTAACATCTACCCCCTAAAGCATGAAGTCAAAAAAATGTTAATGTCGAATGAAATTCTTTACGATGTGATGAGGAGGTTTCAATGTGGAAGGTGACCTGCATCAATTACAATACAAATATCATGATTTTTTTTTATTTTTTCATGAATTGCTGAGGGAAAGCATACCCATGCTTAGCATATAAACTTTCGTTACATGTACATAGATAGTCATATACGGATATAGACCCATGATTGGAATGACCATCAATGTAAATCCATTGTACATATGATTTAGTACTCTTGAAATCATAGCCCAGATGGATGAAACTAGATCCGGGGTCTTCTATCTCGTTCAATCATTCACCCATGTACGAGTCTAACCATGCGAATATCTAATATGAAGTCGAAAATGGGAAGACACCGTCTAATTACCAGCCAATGATGTAAGTTGTTAACAGACGTGAGAGAAATCACCGATAATGATAATGATCCTCAAGGTACTGCAGTACATTTTGTATGGTGTGAATGGATGATTTGATGTCAAACACCATACAAAGTCTTTCGGTTGAAGGCCATTGATGTCAACCTATCATCGGAAGTGAGAAGCCCTCCATTGATGTATGCAATCCTCAAGGTACTGGAAGGGTGTTTCTAAGTCAACTTCTTGGATAATGAGCTAATGTCGACAAGAAGCGACTCATCGCAGGAGGGCCTTGATGTATCCCACATCAACAGCACAAAACAAGTGTAATGATTTTGGAGACAAAATTTGACTGACGACATAGGGTTCAGGAACGGCGGTCATGAAAATGAAGGTTTTATGGTATTGCAAAGGATGAATATTGACTGACTAAATTCTCTTGAACATATCGGTGACACTGAATGAATTGGAAGCATTGACCCAAAACCAAAGTGATGGATGGTTTGATAGACCATAGGTATGATAACGATCAAGCATATAACCCAACCCAAATAGTCTGAATGAATTGGCAGCATTGACCCAAAACAAAAGTGATGGATGGTATGATAGACCAATGGTATGATAACCATCAAGCAGATAACCCAACCCAAGTACTCACAGAGATGAAGTGAAAGTGTCATGTTCAAGAGTGACCTGCTACCATAAAGTGGTATACCCCTTTCTCCATTTTGCCGAGTCATTGTTGAGCAGTACCTCTTTATTTTTATCAATCTTGAGGAGTATAACATATGCTTGTTATGCAATTCCATCCTTTGGGTGAAACCATCATTATGTGATGTTTTAACGAGTTTAATGACAAAGATAACTCGGTCCTTTTCATGTTTAAAGAGTTTGAAAAGGGACAAAAAGAAAACTCCACAAGTTCTTTTTCGTTGATTTGTCTCTCAAGCTCGAAAAAGCGCAAAACAATATGAGAGAGAACCTATTGACCATGTTCGGTCAACATATTCCTTTTTCATAGTTAATCTACCTCAGCCCAAAAAAAGGTTAAACTTATATTGAGTAGATTTCATTTCCAATCCATTAACGAGCTAAAAAGGACAAGCGATCGACAATCTTTTCATGTTTAGAGAGTCTAAAAAGAGATTAAAGAGGACTCCAATTTGAGGAATGAGTGGTGTCTAGGATAAAAACTAGTTCCAGTGACGTTGGAACTTCTCAAAACATGTTGATTTATGTGAAGAGGATGGCTAAGAAGACCACTCATTGCAACCGTTCCTCAAAAAGGGTAAAACAACCAAGTGAAAGCGTATGATAGGCCAAGCAGATAGTGACGATGGAATGAGAAAAACCATGGCTCATCTGACAGAAGAGGCTGATAGAATGGAAATCACGAGGGTTAAAATTGAGATGGGTTCATTTTTACACAAGCTTGACCCATAGGGAACTATGCTTGGATTCAGTTTCATGTTTACACAAGCTTGAAACGAAAAAACTATGCTTGGATTCAGTTTCATTTTTACACAAGCTTGAAATGAAAAACTATGCTTGAGATTGGTTTACATGCCCCCATCATGATGACTCGACTATAGGTGCATGCCCCCCAAGCCTCATTGCATTCACTACTCATGGCTATCAGGTGGTTGGAATGAAGGTTCATACACGAGATCAAGTGAAAGACTCGATTGGGATTTTACGAGATCTACTCCAAGACTTAACTTGGAACTTTGCTCCAGGGGACCTTATTTCATTTTTTAAGGAGCTTGACACAATATAAGGAACTCTACTCAGATTCCTTGTTTCATTTTTCAACGAGCTTGACAGAAGACAAGGAACTATGCTTTGGGACCTGTTTCATTTTTTTAATGGGGTTGACATAGTAAAAAAACTATCCTCATATTCCTTGTTTCATTTTTTTCCGAGCTTGACACAAGATAAGGAAATATGATCATGGAACTATTTCATTTTTTAATGAGGTTGACATAGTAAAAGAACTATCCTCATATTCCTTGTTTCATTTTTTAACGAGGTTGACACAAGACAAGTAACTACCCTCATATCCTTGGTTTCATTTTTTAACAAGGTTGACACAAGACAAGGAACTATCCTCATATCCTTGGTTTCATTTTTTAATGAGGTTGACACAAGACAAGGAACTATCCTCATATTCCTTGTTTCATTTTTTAATGAGGTTGACACAAGACAAGGAACTATCCTCATATCCTTGGTTTCATTTTTTAACGAGGTTGACACAAGACAAGGAACTATCCTCATATTCCTTGTTTCATTTTTAATGAGGTTGACACAAGACAAGGAACTGTCCTCATATTCCTTGTTTCATTTTTTAACGAGCTTGACAAAAGACAAGGAACTATGCTCATGATTCCTTGTTTCATTTTTTAACAAGGTTGACAGAAGACAAAGAACTATCCTCATATTCCTTGATCACGACTCATAAGAGGTCATGAGTTCCAAGAGGTTCTCTTCAGATGGGAGAACAATGCTCTGGAAGGGCTCGTTAGAGAGATCTGGTTCCAATGCCCCCAATACATAATGTACAACATCACTTAATTGATCGTCAATTGATGTAGGCATGGAATCGGTTGCCACATAATTAACCCATGGCAGGGATGATACCATTGTTACAAAAGGACCATTTAGGGAATATGGTTGACTGGAAGCCATATTTGGACTAGGGAATGAAAGCTCGTCAACAATGACAATTTTTCCTTCATGCGAGAAATAAATCACTCGAAAGAGTGTTGAAACAATAGCTTGCATGTCATAAACATAGTCACGCCCAAGAACTAAATTGTAATCTAAAGGGTCTGGGACTATCATCACATTCAGATAAATGATTTTTCCTCCCAAAGTAATAAGCAAGTGAGGAAGGATCCCTAATGGTTGACTGGTTCCTCTATTAAAAGCCAACAAATTCTAGGTAACAGGCACAAGTGGAGGCAAACCTAGCGCTTGCCAAGCAGTAAGGAAAGGATACTCACAAATGCACCTTCATCTATAATAGTGCTAGATACAATCATATTACAAACTTGTACTATGATCTGGAGATGAACATAAGAAGAAAGACAGGATCCTGATAGTTGATTCCAATCAAAGGAAGTGACCAGACTACTTGGAGGGGGTACCATAAAAGTGGGAGAATTATCTCCTTTAGTTACAAGAACGGGAGTATTTTCCTCCTGTCTTGATGGAACAGGAGGGTTGCCTCCAAGCTCATTGGAATCTGAAGAAACGAAAAGAACTTGAGTGGTAACATACTCACTCTCTACGGGAAATGTACGATTAACTGAAGGTGAAATCGGGTCAATTGTTACCTTGACCTGTGATGGGTGAGGTGTAGACTCATTAGATTCACATTCAGAGAGAGTGGGTTTGACTGACAGTTGATTTGGGTCAGTCACTTTATCAACTAGTGAAGGAAAGGATAGTCTCCTGTAACTAGATGGAAGTCACTGCAGAGAAGTAGGATGTTTATCCAACACTTTTTTGGCTTCATCCAGATAGGGACAAAGGTGAATGGGGTGATTCCCTTCACATAACTTACAGGGAAACTTAATTTTACTCTTCTTTCCATGAACTTCACTACCAGTAGTTGATGGTGTGTCACCAGCATGATCTCCAGAAGTTGATGATAGAGGATGATGTGAATGGGAATACCATTCTTCTAAGATTTGAGGAATATTAGGAAAATTTCGAAGAAGATGGTCTCTCACACAAAGTTTTCATTGATATCAAAATTTGTGAGGCTTGACAAACGGTTTCTCATCAGATGTTGCATTCAAAGCAATGGTTTCTTAGTCGCCCCAATGCTAAATTTGCTTCTTCTTCTTCTTCTTCTTAGCCACCTGATTACTAGTACCAATACTTTCACTAGGCGAAGAGGAAGAAGGGGAGGAAGAAACAACTGAGGAAGAAGGCAAAGGGTTAAGTTTATGATAAACTTTAGGCAACATGCATGTATTTATTTTCGATTTCTTTATTGTGAATATGAACAAAAAGGAAACTAATGCACATACAATCAATCAAACTATAACAATAACGAAGACTTTACGATAGTTCTATTTCGAAGGAAAAGAAGAATTTTACGACACTTTCTTTCGAGCAAAGATTAATTGACTATAATCTAACTTTGACTATGGATCGATAATGAGAAAGAAAATATTTAAGAAATATTAATCAACCAAGTCAAAGTAGGGCTAGCAAAGGAGATAGAAACATGTTTTCTGAGACATGACATTCATTGATCAATCAACAAGCAATCAAGCAGAGGAAATTTGGCAAAAACTCAATCCAAAGGTGGTAAAATGACCCTAGGAGGATCAACGCAACCCTGAATGGGAGATAGTGCGCTGCAGAGCACTGTCCCTAAGCCAAGGGTGCTCTGCAGTGCACTGTGTCCCTCACAAGCCTACGCTGGTGGTAGTAAGCCATTTCAAGCAGCAGTTTGACACAATTTTGAACAAAATTCAATGCAAAAGAGCTGAAATACAATCAGTGAACAAAAGTACGGTCTGCAAGAGTGTCTTAGGATTTGGATAAGATACTAGGAAGGATGATATTCCCCAGCAGAATTGCAATTTTTTTTTGGAGAATTTGGTATCTACGGATAAATACTAATTCCCTATATAAGTAGCCATATCTAGAACAACAATTTAAAGCACTTTAGCCTTTTCCTATAAGCAATAGATAAGACAAAGAAGATGAGAAGACCTACTTGTTTTTCCTCTTTCCTCTTGTCTCCTTTGTATCGATCCTGTCGCTCCTTCCTGTACTTAACACGCTTGAGAAGTACCTGTAAACATCAACGGAAGACAAAGAACCAATAAAAAAAAAGGATCTATTGAATACAAGTAAATGGAATCATATACATTCACACATATAAGAATTGTATAACAAGATAAGCATATGGGAAAAAGGTTCAAATACTCTATTGAATAGAAGAAGGAATTACAACCATCATGGCTGATTCGAAGTCACTCCTTCAGCTTGGATCCCATCCACATCACATCAAAAGCATGATAAACTTGTAGCATAACAATACTTGTCTCAAAGTCAATTCTCATAGCAACATTATCTCCATACAATTCAACATAGTCTAGCCCCTGATCACTTAGATGAGTGTTCCATTTATAGGAGGATGAAGGAGGTTATGTCATAAATGGGGGTATTGAATGGCCTTCCATACTTAGAATTAGTTCCATGGAGGAAGGGATGAGAGGATAGGATGCATCTTAACTCCCTCCTCATCCATTTTTGATCTCATAAGAGTTGATAAGTGAGGGAAACTTTTAGCTGACTCCACGAGATAAGAATATTCCCCAAACCTTATGTGAATTTCACTCAATCTTGCCTAGCGCAGGTGAAAGAGGGCCTAAGTGCTCTGCAGAGCACCCTGGCATGGACTCGACTACTCTGTAGTGCACCCTTACATGGGCCTACCAGCACTGGTCCCATTGGATGTCATTTCACGATGTCTTCAAGTCATGAAACTGTCTGGGAAGGAGGCATTCAGAAGGGTGACTTGTTTAGGGCATGTAGCAACTGAAATTACGGTTTGATGAGCCGTAAAACATTGATCTGGATGATGGGAGTGATGTGACAAATGGATCCGTAAGAGAGGGATAAAGGAACTAAAAATAAGCATATATGCATTCCTTTTATGTAAGGAAGAGCAAAATGAAAATTGTTTGTGTGACACATATTAGACCTAAGTGGTCGTAAATGAAGTCGATCAATTACTTCCAAGTGTTTTCATATATACGTGTTAGTTGTCTATGTAGCAACAAGCATGACATCTAGTACAATGACACAATATGAATTTCAGTTTAAGTGCTGTCATCAACATGGGATGCATGCAAATCACCACTGAAACATACAATCAATGAGCTTTTACACTCTCTCAACTTCTCATTCCTTTTCTAGTAAAAAACATTTATGTTGAACGTAATATGGGAGGGGCGACTAAATGCAAACAAATTTCATCGATTATGGATGAAAAGAATCACAATAGTGATGGACAACAAAGTGCATTTACATGGATGGAAGAGTAGTAGAAGTCTCCGCTTATAGTCTACGTCTGCTTTCTTATACTAGACAAGGGTATCTGCAAAATGCTGAAGTCTTCCTTCAGCATATTATGAAGAATGGAGGCAAACCAAATGCCATTATAGGGAAAGACTTGCTAAGGCCTATATACAAAGTGAACAAGTTCACAAGGCTATGGAGGCAATGACAAGATCTCTGTCAGTTGGACAAAATCATTTGCAACCAGGTGATGTTAAAAGTGCAGAGGAATTTTTGAAGACTTTTTGAGGGGTAAAATTAGTGATTTGAGCGATCAAGAGTTATCTTGGAGCAAATGAAGATAGCTAGACTGGGTGGTGCTATAGGTTCAGGCAGATGCATGGATTGTATTTCAGATGCCATCTTACTTTTGAGAGATGTGCTAGATGACGACTATACTCCTAATGAAAATATTTCTTCCTGGATTGTCTGCATCACCAACTTGCAGTTACATACTGTGTCCATGCAATATGTACCTAGTAAGAAAATGCAAATTTAGAGCAATTTACAAATCTGCAGTCAAAGTTTCAAGCATTGGTTCTCGAAATTTTTAACCCTTGGAAGAAGATGGGCTCTGAAGAATGTTGTGCTCTTCTTTGGAGAGAGAACAGGCTCAGACATGCTCTTTGTTGTGTATCATTTTTTGATTTTATTCTGGTAGGGTGAATTACCATTTTATGATTTTAATCCAGTAGGGTGAATTGAAACAAATCAATAGAAAGGTGAATCAAAATAGAGCAACAGAAAGATATGCAATGAAAGAGACAGAAAGTACCTCTTGTTTTCAGAAAGCAAGAAAGGCAGTAGTCTGGCGGATGCAGTGAAACTTGAACTCGAACACTACAGGTCTTCTTCCTATCAACCGATTGGGTCATAAACTATTTGCATGCCGTAGCAGATTACATTATAAGAGTTTAATTCTCTCCATGTTGTGATGGCATGTGATAAGACTTTGCTTGGACCTTCTCTTCCTCCATGATGGTGTGATAGCTCCATGCTGGTGTGATATGTGATAGAGACACATAGCTCCATGCTTGTTAAATGTCTGTAAGAGCCCTCCATGCTAGGATGACATACTTCTGCCAAACAACATTCACTTCAGGGAATGTTTGTCAAGATACAAGGTGCTCAAAGTGCAAATGACATTAATTCCAAGGGATGGTCATTGATACGAAGCTACAGGGAATGCTCGTTTTCAAGCTATAGGTGTAAGATATTCACTACGGTCGACCTACTTAGCCAGTCTGTAGGAGAAATAAATAGTGCAGAAATGTAGTTTGACAATTCTGCAGGAGAAAAGATTCATGAATAAAGGTAGATGTGCACCACAATACCACTTTTTTTTTTTCTCAATTGATCCACCATTCTCAAATATTACATGAATGCAAAAGCTAATGGGACCGTATATACCCATATCTATCACAATGAGAACCGATGGCATGTCATATCGTACAATAGGTAAGACCATAAATGCTCAACGAATTTTACAACTGCATCATGTGTCGTTTTTAAATTTTTGACAATTTTGCAGGAGAAATAAATGGTTCAGAAACGTAGTTTGACAGTGTGACAGATGGCAAGATGAAGGACAAACACATGTCACGATTCTATTGGCTAGAAGGGTGAAATCTAAGCATTTTGATTGGCTGGGTGAACAATGTTTGCCCACCCAAAACCAGCAAAAAAAAAATCCTATCAACATAATTAACTTATGCAATAAGGACTAACCTCTAATAAATTAATTAATTTATATTTCATAAATATATAAAACAATTTATAAATTACCTTTTATATCTATATACTTTTTGTTTTTGATAATTTTTATGACTCTCTCCTAAAATATTATCTTATTAATATATTTTATTTAATAACTAGTTTTTTATTCCAATAGTTTTATCTTACTTTTTCACATAAAATATTATCTTCCTTAACATATTACTTCTGACCATATGTTCGAACACGACCTATAATTTAAACCATTCTTAAACTTTTAACTCGCATAAAAACCACCACGCTCATCGATTTAAAACAAGAATATTTGATAACAACATATGCCGCATTTTTTTTTTCGGAAAGACAATTTGAATAAAATCTTGAATCAGATTCTTCTTTGATGAAATCCAATCGAGATTCCAAAGCATCTGCCCCCGCATTCCAATATTTCTCCGTGCCAAAGTGATCGGAAATACCCGTTCCTCACAGTTGGACACGTTGCCATGCAGGTAAAGTGATAGAAAAAATCGGTGCTCATTGTTGGCCACGTTGCCATGCAAATAAGTTAATATGGATGAAACGGAAAGGCCTTACCATCCTCTGAGGATGCACAGTATTTTCTCCTATGTTTCATTTTTACTTCGTTCTCTGTCATTGTCTCATGAAGCACTGCTGATCCCCTGCTGGTAATTTGCAGGCGGACTATTCGCCACATTCTTTAATGTATTTATCTTAGCTTTAAAGGTGAGCCTCTTGCTCCAAACCTGAGTAGGTATTGTACACTTATTTTTAACTATAATGGCCAACAGAGGTTATTTTTATCGAAATTTCTATTACTTGTTTTGGCATCAAACATTATAGTGTGATTGACTAAGAGAAAACTGGAATCTCAATTTTAAGTATCTGTGCACTATTACTATATAAAAAGAAATTTTGTAATCTTAAAATTCCTGAAATCCCAATTTCCCTGTATATGTATTAAACATGAAGGTTGAACACAAAATAAAGATTATATATAGATATAGATGATTACCTACATTTTATACAGTTTAACTTAAAAGGCAGTTGACAAATATTCGAACATAGTGGGAATCCAAGAGCCTGGGAAATCGCAAATTATAGACTTTTGAGAGGTGCATTTTATGGAAAGCCGCGTGTAGAGTTTAATCCATTTTATATGTTGAAGGGAATTTTAGCAATCTAATCTGGGCTGAAATTTATGACCATGACATTGTTCGGGCGAAATGTGAGTGCGTCTAACACGGAAATAATGTCGACAACGCATTTGATGTTAAGACTTTTTTGGTTTACATAGTTTCACTCAATGAATTTTTAATATAGTAAGTGAGTTTATGGTATACTAAATAATAATTTTAATTTGATTATATATTGGAAAATATTTTTAAAAGTTACATTTTATCAATATTAACTCAATACACTTTCCCAATTTAAAACACTCTTATTTTTAATACATATTGTATATCTATTTTTTCATTAATATTTTTTTTACCTTTTCCAGATTTTTTTGTAGTTATTAATACAAAAAAAAACTTTTACCCCTTATTATATGCTCAACTTACTAAGTTATTTTTTCTTTTATATATCCCTAATATAAATGCACTTCGTATAGCATTACTCCCTTAATGAAATTCCCATGTTTTGGCACAAAATTTAAGTTTTCTGTGATTTTAATGAAAATATAAATGCATTTCATAGTAATTTAACTTGTAAATGTTCAAAAACGCCCCCTAGATAGAAACTGAACAAATTTACCGGAGCCACAAGTGTATCTTCATGTTTTGAGTTTCAACCCTGTTTTCACTTAATTTAAATTTTAGTACACATAGTAGTTATCGAATTTATCGAAATTTACTTCAGATGGATGACCTGTAAGCAAATATTCTTAAATTTCTATCTATATATAGCAGAATTGAGAAGTTGTATACACAAACCTAAAACGACAGGAAAATAAATTCCAATCCTATGATATCATACGAGGACGATAGTAACCAATTTCACTATCCATTTTTGATGTTCTTATCTCTTAAGACATGGTCATGGGGTGCAGATCTCAGTTACAACTCTCTGCTAGATTTGTCTTCTGCATTCGTCTGTGTGTGTGGAAAATAGAACCGCGCTAGACTGTAATTGAGTTTACAAGCCTGGTTGCAAGGTTCAGAGCAGTTAAAAACGGAGAAAAAGAAGTGTGGGTTAGAAGATATCGTATTTATTTATTACAACCATGGCGAATTTAGCCTTTCGATAGGGAACACAACACATTTCATTTTATTGGTGATGAAGTTCTACTACGAGAAAATTATATTGATGCTCAAGTGTGGGTTAGGTTAATTCATATTTATTGATTACAACCATGATGCATTTAGCCCTTTCTGTATAGATCACCAAAAGATCACTCGAGGCTGATGTATGTCCTTGGGCTCTGTAACACTAGAGAATGAGACTGATTTATGTGATGTATGTGTTTGGGCTCTGTAATTTTGGTGGTAGCATATTTACATCAGCCTCTAAAAAGAATTGAAAACCAACGTTTCAATGTAAAAATCCAGAAAATTTTCACTATAAAATCATAAATAGTAACCCAATGCCCTCCCTAAATGTCGGTTGAAATGACATTATAATTATTTAGTGACTTATTTTTTAACCTATTTTAACTATGTTTCAATACATTATAACAAAATTTTATGACATAGCTTAACTCTCCTTATATTTCATAAGGTAGAAGTTTGAAATGGGATTATATGAAGCATTCAAAATTTTAAGCAGATTTAAAATAAATTTAATTTCAACAAATTGAACTTGAACGAAGTTTAGTAAATTTGAAAAAAAATATTTAATTTTAACCAAGTTTAATAAATTTGGAAAAAAATATTTAATTTTAATATAATATATAATTTACAATATTTAATATAATTGTATATATTTTTCTATTTTAAATTTGTATTCAATACTAAATAAATAATAATTATATATTTATATGTATATTATATTTAACTTTAATAAATTTTATCACTGTATAATATTGAATAAATATATGTTAAAATTGTGGGTTGTTGATTTGGTTTTTCTTTACGATAGATGGCGTATATTATGATTGAAACTTTTCAGATGAACGCTCCCCTCGTTATTAGGGAGACATCCACGAGCACAATTAAATTTATTATATTTTTAATTTAAATAAATGAATACAAATATATTATATTTTTAATTTAAAAAAAAAATTACAAGATTAAAATATTTTTTATTTATTTTTATATATGGAAACTCATATTATTATTAATTATTTTAAGATTTGGGTTTAATATTTAAATATAAATATAAATGAATTGAAAAAATTGATGAAATTATGTCATATATATTTTTTATTTCTATGTATGTAAGAGAATTTATTGCTAGGTTGGTCTCTTATAAACATGGCTTGACATGGGATTGATTTCAACCACTCCCACTATAACCATCTAGGTGGGTCCTAGCTAACACGAGACCATAGGTTAAAGTCTTGCAGATTTGAATATGGAATCTTGTACTCACATTTAATTTACATTTTCATGAACATAGCTAAGTGAGATCCAAAAAAAACACTTGTACCATTTTAATAAATTAAATTTTTTATATTTATTTAAATCAAAAATAATTTTTAGCACATAAGGCGGCACCTCAATTAGTGATGGTTTTGTAAATGAACTATTATATGTGAGGAGGATTGTCGCTCAAATAACGTTGATTCACTTGTGCATGCAGAAGCAACATACATATGCGACTAGAGGTTATGGTGGTAGGGGTTGGAATTGACCTCATGTCAGGGTAGTACGACTATCCCAGTTTTTGATTCCTCTAGATACAAAATAATAATTATTATTATTATAAAAATAAAAATAATAATAATTTTTACCCATAAGTTGTAGACTAGTTGGTTTGCATGGGTTTAGACCTCATGGGAAGAGGTTGATGATGGAAGCCACTTTGGGGGAATTAAACTTCCAAAGGGGCATCCAAGCTTAACCTAACCTTACACAATCCTGTTGGTAAGCATCTCTTTGTGGATTGATCATTACTTCTTCCATCCAATAAATGATCTAGCGGAAACTTAGGTTCAACCTAGTAACACACACAAAAAAAAAATTAATTATAATCAACTCAAAAGTGCTACTAATAACTTTAGGATTTGCATTTGAAATTTAAACATAAAAGAGTTTAGAGAAGTAATGAAAATATGTCATATCTATAATTTAATAATTAAATAAATATTGTATTTATTTTTAAAAATAATTTTTTGCCTGTGTGGGGTAATTGGATCCTTTCATTAATCAGAAGAAGTTACATGTAGCTTGGATTCTAAAAATGACTAAAATTTTGGAGAATCTTGAGACAATTACAAACTAACTAGAATATAATCATTATTACATAGAAAACTCCTTGAATGTTCGAGATTTCAAGGGGGCAAATGACTCTGACAGTGGCATGATTTTCCCTAAGTTGAATAATGTTTCACCATCTCCCTGGATCAGTTCTTTATTGTTCTCGCGACCTTGTTCACTTCCTTCTTTGTCTTTCCTAGAGACCACCTTAAAATATTTTATTTGAACACCAAGAATGAACTATGAAGAACTCGAGCCGAGTTGGTTTCTTTCATTTTTGTGAATATAAGCATTGTATAAAGTAAAAAAATCTTAGGATAATGATATGGTATGTCCTTCATATATTTTCCATGCCATTCCTTTGCAAGAGAAATCAATCATGGACCATCCAAGTCGATATCTTGTGGTAGGCATTTTGCTTCAGCTTCTTCCATAAGGGAGCTAACCATTTTTTGTGGTGGTGGATTTTGTTGGTGTTCTTCAAGAGACTTTAGCTAATGTTGGTGTTGGATTCTGTTGATTACATCCTTCACTGAATGTTTTCATGCTCTAAAGACTTCATTAGAGAGGAGAGCGATTCGAACCTATTTCTGAATCTCAGGATTCGATCAAGATTTGAGGAACCATTAGGACTCAAATTTCTTCTTGTTTCAGGGACATTTCCCGAATAATTGTTCTCTTTACCAGAAGTTTTTCTTTAGGTGATTCCTTAGTATTCGTCGAATATTACATAATAATATGCCCATACATCTATAGGGGACATTTTCATAATTTAGATACTCCTTTCAAACACTATCCTAATAATAAATATCTATGGAGGCTAAATATTAGGAGAATTTTAAGGTCTAAAAAGCATCTACATAAGGAAATAATAAAATAATTGTTAATAGAATAAAATAAGATTTATGAATTTTAAGAAAAAAGAAAAGAAACTACTATTTGTTATTGTATTTTCGACCTATTTCCTTATAGGTTTACTCAAATATTAAGTGTAGGCAACCATTGGATGTGGAATTAAATTCCACATCCAATGAGTTCCCACTCTGCATAATTCTGAGTAGACCCACGTCGAAAAAAAATTGAAAATAGATAATAAAAAAACATGTTGAATGTGTTTTTTTTTTTTTATGTATTTTCAATGTTTTCAACGTAGGTCTACTCAGAAATATGCAGATTGAGTACTTGTTGGATGTGAAATTTAATTCAACATTCAAAAATATCCTACAATTAAAATTTGAGTAAACTTATAATGATATAAACCGAAAATACAATTAAAACAATAGTTATCTTCCTTTCCCTCCAAAATATTGACCATCGAGGATGACATCATCATCTTCAATCCTATTGGTTCTATTGTAGCGGCTACCACCACCCTCCAAAATTTTTCCTTTGCTTCATTTTGGAGCCTTCCTTCTAAACCACAACAGCTCATCTCTCACTAAACCAATTCTAAGCTTGCCTTGGAGAAATGCACAATTCTTGAGGGCAACTTGCCTTGCTCTTAGGAATTGCATAGTCTGGACTTACAATGGGCCTTAAGCCCAGGAAATGCACAAAACTAACTAGAAGCCAACCTTGAGCTAGGAAATTGCACAGAAAATGATAGGCACCCCATAGCCACTCAGCGCAAAAATTGCACATAACCTGTTGTGATCAGAAACTACATAGTGAGTGAGCGAGAGAGTTGCCCAGTCCTTCCCAGAACTATGCGATCTTTTTGGGCAATGCATGGCAGGTTCCCCCCGGAAAAGAATGAAACCTAAAGGGAAAGAAGAATCAATAGGAATTAGGGATCTATTGTTAGTTTCCCAAAGGTGGCACATTGCTTTCCTTAGAATTTTCCGCCAAGTGTCGCTTCTGTCTTTGATCTCAGGCATGTGCATCATAAATCCCTTTTCTCAATTTTATGTAATGGACACCTCTAGAGCTTATTTTTTCATTTGATCATCAAGCCCTAGAACTCCTAAGGAGATAAAAGAGCATTGAGAGCATTGTTGATGCTTTTCCAGGTGATTTTTTTATTTATTGTATTTTCTCGCTTTTTCTGTCACTTTTTGTTGTTTAGCTTGTGAGAGTGTTGTTTCACCTATTTCTTTGAATGAATGGTGGAATTTTAAATTTATTTAGCTTGTAGAAGTGTTGTTTCAATTTATATATTTCCTTTCCCAAGCATATTTTGAGTTTTCCCTTTTTCGCACCAATGGTCACTGTTATGGTGACTCTCTTCACATGCTTCATTTTCCTTCAGTTTAATCAATCATTGCACTTGTTTCTCATGCATGCATCAAAGTTTGATTATATCTTCACCCAACATCACATCATCCTTCAGATCTTCTTGATTTTCACACTCCCCATGGGTAGATCTGGGCTCCCTTTTCCTAGATTTCGCACCTCACTACATGCACTGCGTAGTCTGGGAGGTCAAGGCCTCTGCCTTGGCTTCTGGATTTGTGCAGAGCCTATCCTGGCTTGGCTCCAACTGCACACTACACAGTTCCAGGAGCCAGTCTCCCAACTTGACGACTAAGAGTGCACAATGCCTAGTCTCTCCTAGGCCCTATCCCAAACTGAACTATGCATTTCCAATCATAAAGCTTCTACAGTAACTAATGGGATTGTGCAGTGTGCAGTTCCCATAGTCAGTCATTCACCCCTGTTAGTCAAAATTGCATAATACCTCTCATCATATGCCCTAATTTCTACTTAATCATGTTGTGAAGTTATATTTGTAAGAGCTAATGTTTACTTTCCATGAGTGTCCTTTGTGTCCCACAGGTGACACACTCATGCAACACTTCTCTCCACCAGTAATTCTACCATGGCACCAAAGAGATCTTCTTCAAGAGAGAGCATTGAAAGCAGCACTAGGGAAGTAGTTGAGAAAGCGCTTGTTTACTCATCAATGTATATGGACACTCAACTCATCATAGAAAAGGAGTCCACACTAACATGGAAGGAAGTCTAGCAAAAATGGCAGAAGGTAGCAATCCAGTGCAAGATTAGGGAAATAGGAAGGTGCTAACATAAAAATGGGAGAAAAAAATTGCAGAGTGAAAGCAAATTCAATCTTCATGCAAGAATCTTTGGTAGGAGAAGAAAAAGGAAGCAGAGGAAACAAACAATAGAGTAGATGAAGAGAGAAAAGTAGAGCTTGCAGGTAGCAGAATCAAGATCACAGCAAGAAGAACAAGAACTGAAGGAAGGATGGGAGATGAGGAGGAAAGAACAATAAGAGAAGAAGAAGAAGGAACAAAAACAAAGGAAAGGCACAATGATAGAGCAAACAATGGAAATACAAGTTGATGAGTCATAACAACCAGTAGCTGAGGAAGATGGTGAACATATGCGGGATCGAGAGCTTGCTCAACAGATTGAGAAATTGATTGAAATGAAAAACACGGAGTTGGAACAGGAGCCACGGAATGAAGACATTAAGCTTATGCCGAGAGAACTTGAGATCACTTTTGAGTCTCTACCCCCTCCAGTGTTAGAACTAGTCCCGAGCGAGAAAGGAGAGGTCGTACTCATTGATGATGATTTGGTCATGGATGTGTACAATCTATCATTTGATGAGTTGCAGAAGAGGATTGTATAGATGCGGAGGAAGAACTTTCCAGATGATCATGCAACACCTACATTCATGAATGAAAGGGTGATAGTGTCAGACATAAGGAAGCATCTAGATGCCCTTGCCGATGCTAGCTTGACCTATGTAGGAGAAAAAAGCTCAAATGTTAAGTTCGTGTTGGCCGACAATGAAATACTAGCAAAGAACTTGCAGGCTACTAAGAAAGAGGTAGAACAACTTAGAGAGTAGAGTGCAGTTTCCATAATGGGAGATGAGGAAAGCGATACTTGCTCAAGTATCAACACTTGAGACCACCATGTGCAATATCTATGATGGATTTGTCACTGTGCATAAAGCAATTGTCGATGTGCATGACCTACAACAGCGGAGCAAAAAACTTGTTCAAACTCTCAAGAACATACATGCTATCATCGCTTATGTGTAACAGTGGAAAATGTGGTACAAAGGGGCCCTGCTTCACTTAGCCAAGAAGATGAAGCCACAGAAGGAGATGGATAAAGAAAAAGTTTAGATTTTGATATAGAACTATGAGCGGCGTGCCCCATTGATTAACAACATACAGGCCGCATATGCACAGTTATACAAGAATTTGGATGTCATGGTGAGAACACACAGGATCCCATCAATCGTTTCTCTCACTGAGGCTAAACCAAAGAACCAATTCTGCCTAGAGATCAATGAGTACATTGAGTAGCTAAGACGAGAGGTCAATAGGGAGGACATGGAGCTGAGCACACATAAGATGCAGAAGCACATTGGTGGTCCCATAATGGTCAACACCATCCTGCACATGCTTCAGAACGAGTTGAACACAGGTTCCAAGACCATATACCAGGATGTTTTGGAGGCAAGAGTCATCTATTAGAAAGACACCATCAAGCAGTTTGGGGACATCATCATCCAGTACAAATCTTGGCATCAGTATGTGATAAAGAAGCACCAAGTGGAGGTCACCGATTTGATCTTTCCCCAAACTTCGTAATCATAGTGTTTTGTCTTGTTGGGTTGTATCTAACCTATTTTGTTTCACATGGGTACATGTGGAAAATGTAATATTATTTGTAAATATGTTGTAAGTGAAATTCCAAGTGTCATTAGTGGAATGTGAAAGGTCATCATTTTATGTAATGAGTTACTTGTAAAGAAGTTGAAGAGTCATGAGGTTCGTCAAAGAGTCACAAAGGGGAATGTTAAGGGTCACCCCACCCTTTATTATAAATAGAACCTCATAACTCATAGAAAAGGTTTTTTGGGAGCCAATCTTTTGGCTAGGCTTATGCTTTGAAAAGACTTGGGAGTATTGTGACGAGCCTTGACTTCTCCACAGTGTAGAGTGAGTATAATTCTTTGGAGGAGAAGGTGTCCTTGACTATAATGTTCTGCCGTTGGGGCTAGTGGTCGTCAATGGTATATGTATTGATGGAACTTTCACTTATAATAATAATAATATTAGATCTAATACACTTTCATGCATGTGTTGTTATTATGGTTGGATTATTCTGGTTGCTTTAGCGATGTATGTTGTTTAACTTACACATTTTCTTATGAAATAATTTGTTTGAAATTGTACAAATCATGTTGAATGTGTGTTGTTGGATTAACCCATCACTTTAATTTGTGGACAATTCTGCATTTTACCTTGTGATGTCATTCCGCTCGTGTGTTGCTTTCAAGATTCATACTATTATAGGCTTCTATGGGGCGCACTTCCTTTTTCCCTCCATGTGTTAGGACCTTCATGCATCACACTTGACTTTCCGCAGGGTCACACACTTGTTCTCACCCAATGTTATCTTACCTACCTCTGTGCTTTACCACAGTCAAGGAATTACACTACCACCCACTACTAGGACTCCTACTCGAAATGGTTTGAGGTCTAGTTGGGACTTCATATCGAGGAGATCCTTTGAATTTTGGCGGGTCCAACACTGTCAACATTTATGGTGCTAGAAGGAAGGTTAGATGACAAGCTGAGCCCTCAAAGTCTGTTTTAAATTTTTGCACATATTTCATGACTTATTTTCAAATTCATAACCCTTTCATGTTTCTCTCACGCTATTTATTTTGAAGTGCTGATGAGAATTATAGGTGAATTTTCAAAATATAAGTTCAATGGAAATAATGAAACTCCCTTGTTCAGGCACACAATTGCCTTTTCTAGCTTATGTGAAATCCATGATGTCCTCTCAAATGACATTGCCTATCGATTGTTCTCTTTCACGTTTGAAGGGCGAACAAAGAAATGGTGTCACACATTTCCTGCAACCTCTGTATACTCTTTTGATCACATGTTCAGAGAATTATGCCATGCTTTCGTTCTTTATAACCGTAAAGCACTTAATAAAAAAAAAAAAAAAATTGGAAAAAGCACCTGACAAATGTCTTGAGCATTTTCAAGATCATTTTCTTCATTAGTGCTATGAATTTCTTGAAGATGAAGTTGATTTGAAATTTTTGGAGGAAATATTTCAGTATCTTGTTCACATTTCTAAGAATCCACCCGAGTCAGACTCTTTCGAACCTCTTCCAACATACCTCAGTGTTAGAGCTTCTAAATCTGAGATGGACGAGGTTGTTGTCCCAAGTGACCCTCCATCCCCTTCTCATCGAACAACTCTAGCTTTGCAGGTCAAGGTGGGATAAGTTAAGTATCCACCTATTGATCTATCACCATCTCCTCCTACCCCACCTTCTCAAGATTTCTACGCATATTTAGCCGGCAAGCGTGATGGTTGTCATGCGGTTTCATCTCCTCAATCTTCATCCTTTGGTTCCTTTGATTCTTCATATTTTTTTGTGTTGTGTTCATCTATCTTAGATCTCATGTGTGATGTTCACGAGGATCAAGTACTGGACAGAGTTCTTGTTGAATAGAAACTTGCATTATTATTTTTGATGAGTCTATGTGGGAGTCTGAATACGAATTTGATGTGAATGATGACCTCTTGATGTCCGCACCTCGTCCAATTTATTCTCACATCTTCCACAATTCTACTATTTCTGTTCCATATTGTGAAAATTCATTTCCATATTTTTCTAGTTCGATGATTCGTAGAATATGTGGGATTCTAGTTCTTCATTCGATTACAGAGAGGACAAATTTGTTTTCCTAAATCCACCCAATTTCTCATCTTACATTTACGTAAAAATAGAGGGAGAAATTTCTCATTTTTCATCATCCCCTTTGTATGATTTGTTAGATCATGAGGACATCATTGTCCATCATTTTGATTTTTCTGTTCATAGCTATCATGATCCTTTCATTCATTCATCTAATCACGATTCTGATTCACCTATTATTGATTTTTCTAAGCCACTGGTCTTTGATGATCCATCTTCTGATCAAGTGGAAAACCCTCAAGTTGTCGAGGCACTTCAACCTGAGTTGATGGCTATGTCAAGTTCTCATAGCCTTGAGGTTAGTTCCACTTCCAATCATAAATCCATTGAATCTCCCCTGGCTCAACATCACTCTATTATTTAAATTGAAAATCAATCTATTTCACAATTTTCTCATCCTCCACCAGAATCACATGATCCTATCACTCATGCATTGGAGGAGACATATGTAGAAAGAATTATTGCAAAACAAAAGTTATCTTCTTTCTTTATGTTTTCTCGTCTTTCAATTTCGAAGGTGTGTACATGCTTGTCTTCCACGTGCAATGCGACAAGACACCATCGTACATCTGTGGAGTGCCTTTCATCTGCTTTCAAGCATTAAATTTATGTGGATGAATTCAAGCTTCGAAAGTATTGGTTTACATTGTTGCATATTTATTGTTATTTTCTTTCTTTCATATCTTTCTTTTCAATCATGCTTTCGCCTACATGGGCTAACCAATGCATCATTGGTTGCATTAGAAGTATCACTTCACATGAGTTGGCCCATGCTCTACTTAGGTTAGGAGTAGGAGTAGTGTTTTTTTTTTTTGCTTATTTATTGATTTTCTTACCTTGTTTTTTTTCTTACTTCTTTCCTTTTCTTGCTTCATTTCATACTCGTAGGTTAGTTTTGGCATGAAACCGTGTTTGGATTTTAGATAGGCACGGTAAAATCCAAGAGTAACTTGTACATCTATCAACACTTGGTTATCTGTCTATTCCCTCTCTTTATGTGAATCTTTCATTTCTTCTAGTTGATGATACCATCATGGAAAATGCGTTCCTTTCAGAGAGATTCATGGTGAGATCACAATGCTTGTACTCTTAACTAGTACCGCCTACTCTATTTGGTTTTCTATATTTGGTTAACCCTTGTCAATTCAGTCAAGTAGAGTAAGTAGAGGGGAAAACCTTAAAAAGTGTGTCAGAGGTATATAAATATCCTTCTCTGAAGGGACAACCTCTTCTTCTCTCAATAAATTGGGATCCCTCTTCTGCCTCATGAAATAAATAAGTTCCTATGCATAGTTCTTTGAAAAATGAAAATGAAAAAAATGAAATAAAGGGAAAAAGAAGAGAAAGGATTCCTATGTTGAGAGATGATGCAAGTAACTCTATCGGGGTACTTACCAGGCTCACTAGCAATAGAGCGATGCTTGTGTTGTTGACGTGACTTCGTCGGGGTACTATCCAAGTCTACTGGTAGAGGAGCAACAACAGAGATGAAACCAAAAATCTGACAATTTAATTTTCTTGTGCATCTATATACACCTCATCCCCAATCAAAACAACTTAGTTTGACTTGGCTTGGTATGTGTGTTGCTAATAAAGAGAATTGTAGGGACTACATCTTTAACTCAAGCTAAGTGAAGTAATTATGATAACCGAAGAACTAAACAATACTTCCGGAAGAGTTAGACTCGCTTTTCATGAGACAAAGTCCATAAAAAGAGTTGGAGTTCTACCAATGTGTTGCCAATGTTGTAGCGGCTACAACCACTGTCCAAAAATTTTCCTTTGTTTCATTTTGGAGCCTCCTTCCTAAACCACAACATCTCGTCTCACACTGATCCAATTTTGGGCTTGCCTTAGAGTACTGTGCAATTCTTAAGGGAAACCAACCTTGCTCTTGGGAATTGCACAGTTTGGACTAATAGTAGGCCTTGAACCTAGGAAATGTGTAGAAATAACTAGCATCCAGCCTTGAGATTGAAAATTTCACAGAACATGAGAGGCAGCTTAGAGCCACTCAACCCAGAAGTTGTGTAGAACCCATTGTTCTCAGAAACTGTGTGGTGTATGAGCCAAAGAGTTGCCCAGTCATTCCCATAATTGTGCAATCTTTCTAGGAAATGCGTGGGAGGTTCCCCACTGAAAAATAAAGAGAAATAAAGGGCAAGCAACATCCTTAGAAAGTATGAATCTATTATTAGTTTCCTGAAGGTGGCACATTGCTTTCCTTAGAGGTTTGGGCCAAGTGTCACTTTTGTCCTTGATCTTAGGCATGGGCGTCATAAATCCTAATTTTATCAATTCTATGTAATGGAAAACTCTAGAGCTCATTTGTACATTCGTTCATGAAGCCCTAGCATTCCTAAGAAACCAAAGATGCCTTTAGAGCATTCTCATCACTTTTCTGGATGAGTTTTTCTTTTATTGTCTTTATTTTTTCTTTTTTAGTCGCTTTTTGTTGTTTAGCTTGTGAGAGTGTTGTTTCACTTGTTTATTTGAATGGATGCTGGCGTTTTAACTTTTTAGATTGTAGAAGTGTTGTTTCAAGTTATAGATTTCCTTTCTCAAGTGTCGCATGAGTGTTCTCGTTTTTTCACCAACGATCATTGTTGTGGTGACTCTCTTCACATGCTTCATTTTCCTTCAGTTTAGTCAATGGTTGCACTTGTTTCACATGCATGCATCAACACTTAGTTAGGTTTTCACCAAAGATCACATCATCCTTCGGATCTGCTTGATTTTCACACTCCCCATGGGCAAATATGGGCTCCCCATGCTCAGATCTCATAGCTCAATACATGCACTATGTAGTCTGGGAGCTGAAGGCAATGGCCTTGGCACCCAAAATAACACAGAGCTTGTCCTTGCCTGGCTTCAATTGCACACTATGCAATTCCAAGATCTAGTCTCCCAGCTTGGCCACTGAGACTGCGCAATGCACAATCTCTCCTAGGCCCTAGCCCAGTGTGAATTACGTAGTTCCACTCATCAAGCTTCCGTACTAACTACTAGGACTACATAGTGCACAGTTCCCACAGTCAGTCAGTAACCCTTCTCAGTCAAAATTTTGCAATCTCACTCATCAGATGCCCTGACTGTTGCTTGATCATGATGTGAAGTTAGATTTGTAAGAGCTAATGTTTGATTGCCATGAGTGTCCTTTGTATCCCATAGGTACCACACTCGTGAAGCACTTCTCTCGAGCGGTAATTGTACCATGGTAGCAAAAAGAATTGCTTCAAGAGAGGCCACTGAAAGCAGCACTGGGGAAGCAGTTGAATAAGCGCCAGTTTAGTTGCCAAAGTATGCAGATACTCAACTCTTCATAGAAAAGGAGTCAACACTAACATGGGAGCAAGTCCAACAATAGTGGTAGAAGGTAGCAATCTAGTACAAGATCAAGGAAAGAGGAAGTTGTTGACATAATCAAGGGGCAACAAAGTTACAGAGTGAAACCAGATTCATTGTTCACGCGAGCAGCTTTGGCAACGGATGGCAGTAGAAGAAAAATGAAGCAGAGGATATAAATAGAAGAGCTAGGGAAGAGGGAAAAGTTGATCTTGGATATAGTAGAATTGATATCGTAGAAAGAAGAACAAGAACCGAAGCATGGGAATTGAGGAGGAAGGAATATGAATAGAAGAAGAAGCAGGAATAAAAACAAAGGCAAGGTGCAATGATAGAGAAAACAACGCCAATGCACGTCGATGAGTCAGAACAGATAGTAGCCGAGGAAGACGGTGAAAAGATGCAAGATCAAGAGCTTCCTCAGTAGATTGAGAAAATAATTGAAATGACATACATGGAGTTGGAACAGTAGCCATGGAATGAAGACACTGGCCTTATTTCAAGAGCACCTAAGGTCATCTCTGAGTCTCCACCACCTCTAGGGTTAGAACTATTCTTGAGCAAGAAAGGAGAGGTTTTCCTCCTTGATGATGATCTAATCATGGATGTGTATAATGTATCATTTGACGAGTTGTAGAAGAGGATTGTACAAGTGTGAAGGAAGCACTTTCTGGATGATCATGCATCACCTTCATTCATGAAGGAAAGGGTGACAGTGTTAGACACAAAGAACCATCCAACTTCCCTTGTTGATGCGAACTTGACCTATGTAGGAGAAAAAATCTCAAATGTTAAGTTCATGTTGGCTGAGAATGAATAACTCGCAAAGAACGTGTAGGCTTCCAAGAAAGAGGTAGAACAACTCAAAGAGCAGAGTGCAGCTTCCGCTATGGGGGACATGAGGAAAGAGATACTTGTCGAAGTCTCAACACTTGGCACCACCATGTGGAAGCTCTATGAGGGATTTATCACTGTGCATAAATCAGTTGTCTATGTGCATGGCCTACACTAGAAAAGCAAAGAGTTTGTTCGAACTCTCAAGAACATACATGTTTACATCGCCCATTTGCAAGAGTGGACAATGCGGTACAAGGGGCCCCCGCTTCACTTAGTCAAGAAGATGAAACCATAGGCAGAGCTGGAGAAAGAAAAAGTTTGGATGTTGATCCATAACTATGAGTAGCTCACCCCATTCATCAGAAACATACATGCCTCATATGCACAATTATACAATAGTTTGGATCTCATGATGAGAATGCACATGATCCCATCAAACTGTTCTCTCAGTGAGGCTAAACCAAAGATCCAAGTCTGGCTAGAGATTGATGAGTACATGGAGAAGCTAAGATGAGTGGGCACCATGGAAGACTTGGACTTGAGTGCACATAATATGCAGAAGTACATTGATGGTCCCGTCATGGTCAACACAATGTTCCACATGCTTCATAATGAGTTGAGCATAGGTTCCAAGATCATATACTCGGATGTTATGGAGGCAAGTGTCTGTTATCGGAAAGACACCATCAAGCAGTTTGGGGTCAGCATCATGCAATATTAAGATTGGAATTAGTATGTGACCGAGAAACACCAAGTGGAGGTTGTCGAGTTGGTATTTCCCCAAAGATCAAAGTCATAGTGTCTTGTCTTTTTGGGTTGTCTCTAACCTATTTTGTCTCACATGGGTAAATGTGGAAAATGTAATATTATTTGTAAATATGTTGTAAGTGAAATTCCAAGCGTCATTAGTGGAATGTGAAAGGTCATCATGTTATGTAATGAGTTACTTGTAAAGAAGTTGAAGAGTCATGAGGGTAGTCAAAGAGTCACAAAGGGGAATGTCAAGGGTCACCCAACCCTTTGTTATAAATAGAACCTCTTAACTCATGGAATAGGCTTTTTGAGAGCTAAGTTTTTGGCTAGGCTTAGGCTTAGAAAAGGCTTGGGTGTATTGTGACGAGCCTTTGCTTCTCCACAGCATAGAGTGAGTATATTTCTTTGGAGGAAAAGGTGTTCCTGACTGTAATGTTCCACTATTTGGGCTACTTGTCGTCAATGGTGTATGTATGGATGGAACTTTCACTTATAATAGTAATATTAGAGCCAACACTCTTTCATGCATATGTTGTTATTGTAGTTGGACTATTCTGGTTGCTTTAGCAATGCATGTTGTTTAACTTACGCATTTTCTTATGAACTACATTTTACGCAATTGTACAAATGTTGTTGAATGCATGTTGTTGGATTAACCCATCACTTTAATTTGTGGACTATTATGCATTTTACCTTGTGATGTCATTCTCCTTGTGTGTTCGTTTCAAACTGCATACTATTACAGGCTTCTAAGGGGCACATTTCCTTTTCCCCTCCATGTGTTAGAACCTTCATGCATCGCACTTGAATCTCTGCCGGGTCACACAATTACTCTCAGCCAAAGTTATCTTACTTACCTCTGTGCACTACCGTGGTCAAGGCATTACACTACAACCCACTACTGGGATTCCTATTCCAAATGGTTTGAGGTCTAGTTGGGACATCGTATTGGGGAAATCCTCTAAATGTTGGCGAGTCCAGCACTGTCAGCAGGTTCTTATAAATTGAATTTTATTAGCACAATTTTTGTTTTGAGGCTCATTTTTTACATCAAAATTCCCCTAATGAGAACCAATGGTATCTTCATGTAAATACAGATCGAAAGTTATGATGTGTACCTCCCTCTCTTAGAAGCCTCTGATACCTTGACAAAGTTACCGATGAGATTGCCAATGCCTTCAAGGGTTTCCTCCTCCTAATGTTCCTTGGGAAGATAAAAGAGATAAAACCACACTAGGGTAGCAAGGAAATGTTCCTTCTACAAATTATATTGTTCATTTTAAATTTCGCATGGAGAGCCTTGCATTGTTGAAAAATATGACCCTTTTTCAAAAACTCTCGATCTGTCTTCCAAGCTAGAGAAGATGACAATGAAGAATGCTTTTGCCTCTAACTCCAATTCTATTTGACCATGGAGGTTCCATTTAATTCGAATCCACCCAATTAGCGACTTTTAAGAGGGCCATTGTGTGATGAATTTGCATATCAGAGTATGATCTTACATATATTGGATATATTCTTCAATCTTACTAGATTTTACCTTTTATTTTAGATCTTGCACCACTTTTGACAACAAACACCTTCAATTTTTATTTTTCCATGATGCACCTAGTGGAGGTTTTGCTATGAAACTAGAAACCCCACTTCAACCAGCTACTTTATGAAAACGATGTCAAAGATGAAGAGATTGAAGGGGAATACTAGTAGATCTAGAATCGTTATGAACTCTTCAAACAATCTAATTAAAAAAAGGGTTTCGCTAAACCAAACATAAACGACTATGTAGAAAAAACTCTAAAATTTACAAACAAAAACAAAAATACCCAAATTACATATAAAAATAATAATTAAATTATAACTAAAATAACATATTTAGGAAACAAAATGAATATTAATAATAATAATAATAAATGTATCATAATAAAATATAAAATAAAATAATTAATAATTAATAATAATAACAAAATATTAAATCCTAAAATTACGACTTGTAATTTTTTTACTTATTTGATTGAGTACATTTTAATTGAACAATATCCATAAAACCAAAATCCAAAATGCCCAATCACATTACTATTTAGTCGTAAAAGCATGTGTGTTCAGCTATCATCTGACACTTATTGTAAGGAGGCAATATTCATCGAACTAATAAGTGCTGAAAAAAAAGTGTGTTCTCAGTGATCTGACCCTTATTGTAAAGAGGCAACATTCATCGAACATAAAAATGTCGAAAAAAAGTGCTGCTAATAACATTAGCATTGTGCTTTTAGTCCAAAGGGCATTTGTGTGCTCTGCATGGCCTTTATTATAAAGAGAAAAGACGTGATCTGGCAGGATTGGATGGAAAGATGTCCCACGTTTATCTGAAACTTTTAGCATGTATTTTAAAGGGAAAAAGCATAATAATTCATTCTTGATATAAAAGATAAATTAGTGTAATCGGTTTAAGGGCATTGGGTTAATATGGTGCTCTGGATCCAGGATTAAGATGAACCTCTATACTCGATATTCACAGTTCAATGAACACCCCTTCCCTTTAACCTGGTCAGCATCTCCCGGTACTAAGAACATCCGACTACCAAGAACATGCTGTCATGAAAATACATCTAACCGAAGCAACTTCGATGTCAAAATTCTAGACAAGGGAACCAAACTATGGGAAGCAATCCAGAGGTCTATGGAAAACAAGATTGCATGGGATTTGTGTAGATGCCGAGAGCTCCGGCATGATAATGCGCAAAAACCCTAGTCGTTCGTGTGTGAAATTCAGTATCGCCCGTTGTTTTTCCCACTGACTATCGGAAACTCCACATTGCGGACAGATTGCGTTAGATTTGGTGCTATACCACTTTGTGTTGAGATTTTCTATTACTTCAAATCTTGTAAACATTAGTAAACCTCTATCTTATTATCATTATCTTTTAAATGTTTCCAAAAGAGATTCGAAGTGGTGGTTAGTCCATCAAATCTAACAGTTCTTTGAAACTTGTAAGGTACTATACTGAGTGTAGAGGTTGGGCATTAGATAATTTAATGCTCCCTTGTATTTTGAGACTCCCTTGTATTTTGAGACATGGCTTAATTGTCTTTAGTGGAGTAGTTTATTAACACCTGCGAGTTTTTGTATAATGAGAATCATGATTCCAACAAGTTATATTAAAACAAGTTTGAATTACATCCGACTCCTTTTTGTATAATGAGAATCATGATTCCAACAAGTTATATTAAAGCAAGTTTGAATTACATCCGACTCCTCCCTGATAATGAGAATCATGATTCCAACAAGTTATATTAAAGCAAGTTTGAATTACACCCGACTCTTCCCTGAGAAGATTGTTGTGCATTAGATAATACACTGATGTATTTCACTACATTGTTTAACCCCTCTAGTGGGTCACCATTAACTCTAGCAATAACCATTAACTCTAGCAATAAGTCCGTTTAATAACACATGTGGGTTTTAGTGTAACAACAATCCTGATTGCAACCGTGAACTATGGAAAGAAAGCCCGTCACCAGTGCATGCTGAGTTAGGATGTTTGTGCAACTTTACCCGGTTAGTGAGGACCTCGTGACCATTAGAGCCGACTGCCTGAGTATCTCTAAATCAATTTTTTCTTTGTTGGTTTGGCTAACAGTGTATATAGGTTTCTTTTTAGTTTGGCGAGGGACTGCTCTTCTGTGTTGGTGTGGGTGTTTCTCGCTTGGCGTAGCTTGGATTTGGCTCGTCTGTTCTATGAATAGGGTTTGGTTTCTCAGTTCTATGGTTAAACCCTGTCCAGTGGCCGCCCGTGAACGCGTGTGCGGTATATATTTCCCTAGCAATAAACTCTCATAGTCTCGTGTGATGCCACAACTGATATACTCTAAAGAATAGCAATAGCAAACTACTGTGGGATAACCCTACTAAAATTTGCAAAAAAAACAAAAGGGTATTCCTTCTTGGAATGGTAATTGGGATTGCCCTTTTGTTTCTTGCCCTTTCAGAGTAACAGACGGCTGTGTGATAATCATACTAAAATGGCAAGAAAAAAAAGGGCACGCCTTACTTCAAAGAGTACCGTTTTCCTTTTAGCCCATGTTAGCATGGTTATCTAAGAGTAGTCCGTTATTCTTGATGAATTGTTTAAACATTTTAGGATCATATAGACAGAAAAGCATTGACGATACCTTCATTATTCTAAAAATTTATGTCCTATCCTGCAACAGAGATGCTTGCTATATATAACAAAAATTATAAATATAGCAATCCAAATTTTCCTTCTTCAAAAATGCATAAAACTAGTAAAGTAATTGCAGTACCTGAAGATGTGGTTACAGTAGCTGAAAGATTGCTCCCGCTTTCAAGCAGTCACAGATCAATAAAGAAGTCGCCATCTCTCAACGGATATAATCTTTGACAGAATGTACATATCACCTCCGCTACCATGGCAGATAACACCTCTCACATAAATATTTCTTCATTGTTCGTTTCTGGTTATTTTGACAGTGAAGCGCTGTGGAAGCTCATTTGGATATAAATCGGAAAATATATTGAATAGAGATTGAGTGACTCCGAGAGAGAGCACGCATGTATACAAACGTGTACCATACACGGGCGTTGACAAGCGTGCTCTCTCTCGTTGTCATATAACCGTTGGTCAATACAAATCAGATGATCACAAATTCAGGTTATGAATTAGAAACGCTTGTTATATGATCAGAAAAATCAGGCTATATACAAAAATCTGTTTATTTGATCACAGAAATCGACTACTGAGCTCACCCCAGTCCATTACAAATTATTGAAGATTACAGAGTTGATTCTAAAGTGAAAAATTCTAATAGAATAGATCGATGCGAAGAGAAAAATGTTCAACTGTCAAAATCAATTCATTTGGGGAGATCACTTCTCTTGAAAAGATCAAAATCTTGGGAATATTTAGAAAATCAATTTTGAACTGATCTAACAACAGAATAACTAGACTGATTTAATAACCAGAGAAAGAAAAGTAAATGGGGGTGGACTGAAATTGCAAAACTAAATTCCTTCCCATAGTGGGGAGGTAGATTTTTTTACTTTTGTGAGATACCGGCTTCCTGCTCTCGAATAATATGGGAGAATTCTAAGGGCAGTAGATATGTCAAGATCTGGCATCTATAGAAGTATATGCTTGGAGAATGCTAACTGTGGCCTCAATATAGGCGTTACCCATTATGTCTCAGTGCAGGCCTTATCCATTCCTAACTGTGGCCTCAAGACAGACCTTATCCAATAGTCTTATCGTAAAGCAGCTTTTAAGATATTATCTATTTCACCTAACATGTACACAGGATAAAATAATATATAAAAATATTATTTATAGATAGAATTTATAAATAAACAAAGATTATATATATAGAGAGAAATAGATAGATATATATATAATTTTTTTAATTGTTTTAATCTAAACAGATTGTTTTTTGCTTTGAAAATCATGGAAATTTTGGCCAGAGTTTGATAAAATCCGCCCCTAGTTTTTGTAAATCCAGGTTACAACTATCACACTTCAAAATTTTGAGTGCCCCAGAAGTTTTTGATGGTACTGAATCAATTTTCACCATAAAAACATAATTCAACTTCCACTTTTGATGGTTTCGATAATTACTCCTCTCTTTATCCTTCTCCTTTTCAATGTATTTAATCTACACATAAAATGGCTATTACAATAAGAATAGAAATGTTATTTATATTTTTGAAAGCAGTTTAATGAAACTAATGTGAATCCTGAAAAAGTGAAGAGATCCATTGTGGTTTAAGGAGAGTAAAACATCTCAAAGATTTATTAATAACTACCTATCAAACAGCCAGGCCACTGGTTCCTCTAAAATACACAACAAAAACAAATAAATATTATATAAATAATTAAAATTATATTTATTTATATTCGGAAGGTCTAAATTTTATTTATTTGATTACGATTTCTTTTCAAACAATTTATACCACAAAATATTCAATCCTCTCATGATCCAAGTTGTCCAAGTTTAAAATGCCGAGTACACTCTCGAACAACTAATTTCTGCAATATTCGCTAGGGGAAATAAACGACAATGGGAAACGTTGGCGGTATTCGGTGGATTTTCCTCGCATTGATGTACGAGAAATTGAACCGTGAAGAATCGATTGAATGGGCACATGATTGGTTTGTCCACATAGTAAGTCCAAGCCCGGGGATGGGAATGTGTGTAGCTATTGTTGCAGTACCTAACAACATATTCAGAAGTGATAAAGCTTGCCATTTCTGAGTAAAGTATTTTTCCAGAGATTTTTTCTGGTTCCAACGTGTTCGAGTCAATGTCTGACCATACCGAAGAGGATTAAGTACCACATGCACATGTAATAGGTATTAGAGTTGTTTTTAGTGGGAATTTTTGGACTTTCTCTTGTCAGATTCTGTGGAAAATTTTAAGGTGGAATTTTTAATTGTGTTATTTAAACTAGTTTTTTATTGTATATATGGATTGGCATCCTAAAAAAATCCTTAGTATTTCTATTGTGCAAAAAATTCTCATCAAAATTGTAATTTCAATAAATTTTTGCTTGATTTACAAAAATTAAACTTAAAAAACCCAAAAAAAAACTTCCAAAAAATCACAGTAAAAACAACTCCAATACCTATTACATGTGCATGTGGTAATTAATGCTACGTGATTCATTTCACTAGTTTCAATCCCACTTCTTCACCCCTATGAGCATCACCCGATGCAATGAGTGCTAAGTGAACAATTCAAAAATCATGAGAAATTAGTCAATTAGGACTACCTCTCATGGAAATGGTCATACGTTAATGACTTACTTAACGCAGTTGAATCCCAAAAACGATATAACCCCTAATACTTAAATTCAAAAAGAGTGAAGGGATCTCTACTTGAATGGTTCATGAGGCACAATACTTGCTAAGGTTTTGCAAATGGGGTAGCAAGTTAAGTGGGCTTGATTGTGGGGAAAACTCCACAGTTAAGTGCGCTTGAGCCAGAGGAGATTTGGGATGGGTGACCTCCCGGGAAGTCCTGGTTACCGGGTGAAAGCCCCGGAAGTGATGATTGATGCTATGTGATTCATTTCACTAGTTTCAATCCCACTTTTTCACCCCTGTGAGCATCACCCGATGCAATGAGTGCTAAGTGAACAATCCCAAAAACAATATAACCCCTAATACTTAAATTCAAAAAGAGTGAAGGGATCCATGAGGCACAATACTTGCTAAGGTTTTGCAAATGGGGTAGCAAGCTAAGTGGGCTTGATTGTGGGGAAAACTCCACAGTTAAGTGCGCTTGAGCCAGAGGAGATCTGGGATGGGTGACCTCCCGGGAAGTCCTGGTTACTGGGTGCAAGCCCCAGAAGTGACGATTGATGCTATGTGATTCATTTCACTAGTTTCAATCCCACTTCTTCACCCCTGTGAACATCACCCGATGCAATGAGTGCTAAGTGAACAATTCAAAAGTCATGAGAAATTAGTCAATTACGACTACCTCTCATGGAAATGGTCATACGTTAATGACTTACTTAACGCAGTTGAATCCCAAAAACGATATAACCCCTAATACTTAAATTCAAAAAGAGTGAAGGGATCTCTACTTGAATGGTTCATGAGGCACAATACCTGCTAAGGTTTTGCAAATGGCGTAGCAAGCTAAGTGGGCTTGATTGTGGGGAAAACTCCACAGTTAAGCGCGCTTGAGCCAGAGGAGATCTGGGATAGGTGACCTCCCGGGAATTCCTGGTTACCGGGTGCAAGCCCCGGAAGTGACGATTGATGCTATGTGATTCATTTCACTAGTTTCAATCCCACTTCTTCACCCCTGTGGGCATCACCTGATGCTATGAGTGCTAAGTGAACAATTCAAAAATCATGAGAAATTAGTCAATTACGACTACCTCTCATGGAAATGGTCATACATTAATGACTTACTTAACGCAGTTGAATCCCAAAAATGATATCTAATATAATGCACTGCGTAAACCCCTAATACTTAAATTCAAAAAGAGTGAAGGGATCTCTACTTGAATGGTTCATGAGGCACCATACTTGCTAAGGTTTTGCAAATGGTGTAGCAAGCTAAGTGGGCTTGATTGTGGGGAAAACTCCACAGTTAAGCGCGCTTGAGCCAGAGGAAATCTGGGATGGGTGACCTCCCGGGAAGTCCTGGTTACCGGGTGCAAGCCCCGGAAGTGACGATTGATGCTATGTGATTCATTTCACTAGTTTCAATCCCACTTCTTCACCCCTGTGAGCATCACCCGATGCAATGAGTGCTAAGTGAACAATTCAAAAATCATGAGAAATTAGTCAATTACGACTAACTCTCATGGAAATGGTCATACGTTAATGACTTACTTAACGCAGTTGAATCCCAAAAACGATATAACCCCTAATACTTAAATTCAAAAAGAGTAAAGGGATCTCTACTTGAATGGTTCATGAGGCACAATACTTGCTAAGGTTTTGCAAATGGGGTAGCAAGCTAAGTGGGCTTGGTTGTGGGGAAAACTCCACAGTTAAGCGCGCTTGAGCCAGAGGAGATCTGGCATGGTTGACCTCCCGGGAAGTCTTGGTTACCGGGTGCAAGCCCCGGAAGTGACGATTGATGCTATGTGATTCATTTCACTAGTTTCAATCCCACTTCTTCACCCCTGTGAGCATCACCCGATGCAATGAGTGCTAAGTGAACAATTCAAAAATCATGAGAAATTAGTCAATTACGACTACCTCTCATGGAAATGGTCATACGTTAGTGACTTACTTAACGCAGTTGAATCCCAAAAACGATATCTAATATAATGCACTGCGTAAACCCCTAATACTTAAATTCAAAAAGAGTGAAGGGATCTCTACTTGAATGGTTCATGAGGCACAATACCTGCTAAGGTTTTACAAATGGGGTAGCAAGTTAAGTGGGCTTGATTGTGGGGAAAGCTCCACAGTTAAGCGCGCTTGAGCCAGAGGAGATCTGGGATGGGTGACCTCCCGGGAAGTCCTGGTTACCGGGTGCAAGCCCCGGAAATGACGATCGATGCTATGTGATTCATTTCACTAGTTTCAATCCCACTTCTTCACCCCTGTGAGCATCACCCGATGCAATGAGTGCTAAGTGAACAATTCAAAAATCATGAGAAATTAGTCAATTACGACTATCGCTCATGGAAATGGTCATACGTTAATGACTTACTTAATGCAGTTGAATCCCAAAAACTATATCTAATATAATGCACTGCGTAAACCCCTAATACTTAAATTCAAAAAGAGTGAAGGGATCTCTACTTGAATGGTTCATGAGGCACAATACTTGCTAAGGTTTTGCAAATGGGTTAGCAAGCTAAATGGGCTTGATTGTGGGGAAAACTCCATAGTTAAGCGCGCTTGAGCCAGAGGAGATCTCGGATGGGTGACCTCCCGGGAAGTGCTGGTTACCGGGTGCAAGCCCCGGAAATGACGATTGATGCTATGTGATTCATTTCACTAGTTTCAATCCCGCTTCTTCAACCTTGTGAGCATCACCCGATGCAATGAGTGCTAAGTGAACAATTCAAAAATCATGAGAAATTAGTCAATTACGACTACCTCTCATGGAAATGGTCATACGTGAATGACTTAACGCAGTTGAATCCCAAAAACGATATCTAATATAATGCACTGCGTAAACCCCTAATACTTAAATTCAAAAAGAGTGAAGGGATCTCTACTTGAATGGTTCATGAGGCGCAATACTTGCTAAGGTTTTGCAAATGGGGTAGCAAGCTTAGTGGGCTTGATTGTGGGGAAAACTCCACAGTTAAGCACGCTTGAGCTAGAGAAGATCTGGGATGGGTGACCTCCCGGGAAGTCTTGGTTACCGGGTGCAAGCCCCGGAAGTGACGATTGATGCTATGTGATTCATTTTACTAGTTTCAATCCCACTTCTTCACCCATTTGAGCATCACCTGATGCAATGAGTGCTAAGTGAACAATTCAAAAATCATGAGAAATTAGTCAATTACGACTACCTCTCATGGAAATGGTCATACGTTAATGACTTACTTAACGCAATTGAATCCCAAAAACGATATCTAATATAATGCATTGCGTAAACCCCTAATACTTAAATTCAAAAAGAGTGAAGGGATTTCTACTTGAATGGTTCATGAGGCACAATACTTGCTAAGGTTTTGCAAATGGGGTAGCAAGCTAAGTGGGCTTGATTGTGGGGAAAACTCCATAGTTAAGGGCACTTGAGCCAGAGGAGATCTACGATGGGTGACCTCCCGGGAAGTCCTGGTTACCGGGTGCAAGCCCCGGAAGTGACGATTGATGCTATGTGATTCATTTCACTAGTTTCAATCCCACTTCCTCACCTCTGTGAGCATCACCCGATGCAATGAGTGCTAAGTGAACAATTCAAAAATCATGAGAAATTAGTCAATTACGACTACCTCTCATGGAAATGGTCATACGTTAATGACTTACTTAACACAGTTGAATCCCAAAAACGATATCTAATATAATGCACTGCGTAAACCCCTAATACTTATATTCAAAAAGAGTGAAGGGATCTCTACTTGAATGGTTCATGAGGCACAATACTTGCTAAGGTTTTGCAAATGGGGTAGCAAGCTACGTGGGCTTGATTATGGGGAAAAATCCATAGTTAAGCGCGCTTGAGCCGGAGGAGATCTGGGATGGGTGACCTCCCGGGAAGTCCTGGTTACCGGGTGCAAGCCCCGAAAGTGACGATTAATGCTATGTGATTCATTTCACTAGTTTCAATCCCACTTCTTCACCCCTGTGAGCATCACCCGATGCAATGAGTGCTAAGTGAACAATTCAAAAATCATGAGAAATTAGTCAATTACGACTACCTCTCATGGAAATGGTCATATGTTAATGACTTACTTAACGCAGTTGAATCCCAAAAACGATATCTAATATAATGCACTGCGTAAACCCCTAATACATAAATTCAAAAAGAGTGAAGGGATCTCTACTTGAATGGTTCATGAGGCACAATAACTGCTAAGGTTTTGCAAATGGGGTAGCAAGCTAAGTGGGCTTGATTGTGGGGAAAACTCCACAGTTAAGCGCGCTTGAGCCAGAGGAGATCTGGGATGGGTGACCTCCTGGGAAGTCCTGGTTACCGGGTGCAAGCCCCGGAAGTGACGATTGATACTATGTGATTCATTTCACTAGTTTCAATCCCACTTCTTCACCCCTGTGAGCATCACCCGATGCAATGAGTGCTAAGTGAACAATTCAAAAATCATGAGAAATTAGTCAATTACGACTACCTTTCATGGAAGTGGTCATACGTTAATGACTTACTTAACGCAGTTGAATCCCAAAAACGATATCTAAAATTCAATAACTATTTATTATTTTTTTTATACTAAATAAGAAGTTAGTCCACACGTTTATGTTTGACCTCTTCGACCTTTTTTTGGGTTTTTAAAATAGCAAAAGTAACATAATAAAAATTATTTGTATATTCAAACATTTCAAAGAGAAAAAAAATACATTTCAAAATTTTATGTTTAAAAAATATTTTCCAAATGTTTATAACACAATGATGGCTGAGTGAGCTGCTCACTCACGTTGAGCATAAAGATAGATCTTTTTTACTTTCACGTTCTTCAAAACAATAAAAACCTTTATTATTATGCAAAATTATAATTCTACAATTTCTTTCCAAAAAGATAAAAGTAAAATCAAGATTTCTTGTTAGACCATAATGTTATCTCAAATATTTAAGTATCCAAATGGACATTATTATAATAATTATATTTTTTTGATTAGCCTAATTTTATACTGATGGAAAATATTATAAATAGAGTAATTTAGATGAAAATATTGGTTATGTAGATAAAAAAAATTATTCTCATTTATTTAAAAGGTAAAATGTTTTATATAATTTGTAATAACAAGATAAAGGATAAAAAGAGAAAGGAAAATTTAAAGGACTATATCATTTTATCTCAATATAATGTTTCAAAAAGGAATTATATGTTTTACTTTGTTAATTCTAAGTGACCGTTGATGCTTTAAGATTCACATCAATGAGAATGGGATTGGAGATGGTATACTTAGCTAGTATTAAAGGTTGATATTGAAAATAGCTCTAGAGACCACCTCAAACTTCTTGCCCATTAAATCTAGTTTATGAAGGATATCATGGTAGTGCTACATTCTTTCATCCACTACTTGGGTTATAAAGGTCTTATTCAACCAATAGAGTTTAGTAAGGCTTAAAATATTGCTATTCCTAGTGTGTAAAAATTTAGTATCATGAATATAATCCTTGAATTCTTCTTCAATTTAATCACTAGAAAGATTCCTCCTTTTCTACATAATTGAATTTAGCATCTGGTTCATCTCTCCCTTCATTTATCACTGGTACTTGGAGACTACTTTCATGGCATCTTTATAATTCTCTTTGATGTTTTATAAGGACTTGGCTTTTTATCATTTCTCTTAGGCTCTCTCTTGAGCCCAATTTTACTAGAGTCGATACTTAATCCATTGTCAATGTTTGGCATCTTACTATGAGGGAGTGAAATAACAATGATGGAAGGAGAGAAAAGGTTATGAACATAATTTAGGCCCAAAGACCAAGGGGAAAGGGCCAAGGCTTAGGATATTTTTAACCCACTTGATAAAGAAAGGAAAAGAAAAAACTTAACCACCAACAAACCTACTCTTAGCCAATTATGGAAAAGTATCATGAATCCAATTCTATGGATGTTTGAGCCACAAAATAAAACATTTAGAATTAGGATGTCAGCCAAAAAATGAAATTCAAGCAAGCGGATCCAAAATTGGAGTAAGAACCATCACCACCATACGATCCATTTTCCCTTAGGCCTTCATTTTTCCACTTGGTTCTATAGCTAGGATATGCCATTTGAAATTAAGAACTAGTTTTAGCCATTATGCCACTTGAGGTGGGGATGAGTAGGAAATGATACCATCAAATACGATAGTTATGGGATGGCTTTACATTGATGTATCCTCGCCTCCTCTGCCCCCTTATCCTTGTTCTCCATACATGTGAAACCATGCAAGTAGGACTCTTGAAGGCACACGGGATAAGTCTCATTACTAACCAATGACACCCAACAAGGAGTTCTTTATCATTTATGTTAATGAAATGACAATCCTGTCTTAATATATTGGGGATAATACCACTCTAGGGAGATATATTGTCCTAGCTGGACTACTCAACCCCTTTAATTCCTAAATTTTCCACCATCCCATTAGATTTTCATTACACATTGGATGGAGAGCTGGAGGAAATGGAATTATCTAGTTCTAAGACTCGATTTATCCCTACAAAAATATGCCACTTTTGCCTTATTATGTTTAGCCTATATCCATGTAGAAGATTGGTGAAAGTATGGATTAGAAGTTGGGATTCTTCATTAAGAGGGAGGTTGTGGAATCCAAATAGACCTACAAGTTGCAAACCTTTCACTATGATATCTATCTAAGCTCCATTGTTGGTATTTTAACCAATATGACATGTGTAAATATGGAGAATGGTCCCTAAAGCATCTCTAAACACTCCTCTTTCTCTTGAAGATCCTAGATTACCCTTAGATTCCCTATCAAAGTTGATCTTAATGATTTAAAGTGAGGTTTGGGACCATGTTTCCATGGATAATATTTTACATTTGGGGTTAAGAAAATTAGTGGAATGTAAGCATTGCTCAAGATCCCATGTTGAGAATATTGTACTCTGACTATCTTATGGATTCTTAGCTTCTTCCAAGCATGACACATCCCTAATGGATTCTCAAATGCTAGTTTGGATTGAATATGAGACATGTTATTTGCTTCATTTCTTAATTCTTAAAGATGTGATAATTGTTCTGATTCCATATTTTCTACATAAAAATATTAGGAATAGGTTCCAAATGTTACATAGGAAAGATGAGGATATCCAATTTTCCAATTTTTAGACAATGCCATGTTTGTTTTAGTCCATTTATCTGAATAACTTACTACTTTTATTCTACAAAAGTCCCACTTCTAGGAAGCTAATGAATAGCTATTTTGTTTTTTCCCCTTTATATTTGCAAATGTGGCATAAGGCTATATAGTCCTTCAAAGTATTTTATCACAAGTTTTTCCCATGATAGAGCTTTTTCCTTGGGTGGGTGTTAGATGAAGTTTGAGACTATTCACTAGAGCTCTAGACTCCATATTTTGTACAAAATCCTCTTTATGAGGACAATTGTGTTCGACCTTAAGGGTGTAACCATGCTTGAAATTGAAGTACCACACCCTTTTTTTCCCATATCAAGATAACCAAACCTTGTTCAAAGTTAATTTCTCTTTTTCATAGATGATCATCACGATTCTTTCCTAATGTAACAACCCTAGTGAAAAATTGTTGGGTCCCTATAATACTACTGATTACCCAATTACTATTGTAGTTGTATCCCTTATTAATATTGTTGTGCCCCTATTGTCCCCATATTGTTATTACTGTGCCCCATAGAATCCCTCTATTGTTATTTTTGTGGCTTTATATTATTATTGTTAGGTCGGCTGGGTTATATTGTTACTCCTTAGACTCCTATATATAGAAAGGAGATTTTTTCATTTGAATCATCCAAGAATTATTCATTTGTGTAATGTAAAGGAGGTTGCCCCTCGAAGAGGCTGAATTTTAAGGTGTTGATCTCTCTTTTCTATCTTTTTGTGAGCTGGTTTCATAACATTTGGTATCAGAGCTTTGGATTCTAGGGTTTCGCTGCTCCAAATAGGTCATCGTGGCATTTTCGCTATAACTTTTTTTCTGCGATGTTTCAGAAGCTAAAAAAAACCCATTTGAGAAGAAATCACGTTGAATATCGAGTCCAAATTTCAGAGCTTTTCGCGCTATATTTGCGGAGATATGATCTGAGGAATTTGGTCTTTTTGCAGACTCTTGAATTACATTCCAAATAGGTGACCTGGGAAAATCGTCATAACTTTCTCTCTGAGCATCTGATTGAAATTTCATCAGAAGGTACAGAAAAAGGATGGACTGTAGTTTCTTATATATATTTTTCAAAGCCAAAGGTCAAAACAGTGACTCGTGGCATGTCGTACAAGTTCGCTCTACTGAACTAGTTTATAATCAAGTCATCTTGGGAGATTGTGCATAACTCTTCCTTGGAGAATCCAATTTGGATCAGACTAGTGGCACTGGAAAGAGGACACAGAGGGCTACTACAGATCACAATTTCAGAACTGGATGATCCAAAATTGCAGAGATACATCAGATTCAATATCAAGCTTCTACAAAGTAAAAAAAAGGTGTGTAGTTTTTCTAAATTTTTGCATAATCTTGGTTTGAAAAATTAGTTTGAATCGGTAATTGATGCCCCGAGGAAAGAAAATGAAAACACCTAGTAAGCAACCTAAAAGCTCTAGCAAGACTCATGAAGAAGAGGAAGAAATGCAACATGATATATCAAAATGACGAGACCAAGTGCAACAAGTGTTATTTTCACAAAAAGCAACAGAATCTAAGATGGATGGTTTAAGGAAAGATGTAGAAGCTAAGATGGATGGTTAAAAGAAAGGTGTAGAAGCTAAGATGGACTGTTTAAAGAAAGGAGTAGAAGCTAATATTGATGGCATGGAAGCTAGAATGAATGCCATGGACGCTAAAATTGATGGCATGGATGATAAGATGGAAGAATTGAAGATAAATATGAATAAGTTGCTACAAGAAATGGTCACTAATGGTGAAAGGGTAGTAAAGGAAACTCATGATGAGAACAAAAGAAATGTTAATCATGATTCCATAGACTCTAATGTTGGATCGAAGACCCACCATATTACAAAAATCGATATGAGGAAGTTTGATGGCAAGGATTCCGCAACATGGATATTACAGATGCATAAATTTTTCGATCTCCATAATGTGCAAAACACACAAAAGGTACGTATTGCAACTTTATATTTGGAACCAAATCAGTTTGTATGGTATCAATGGCTTTTCTCTCGTAAAGAAATTATCACTTGGGCAATTTTTACGGAAGAATTGACAACACATTATGAGGATACAAAAAGCAACACTTTTTTTAGCCAATTGATAAGTCTCAAACAAAAGGGTTCAATAATGGAGCACATTGAGGAGTTCCAAAAATTGAACATAAGGGTAAAAAATATTCCAAAGGAGCATAGGATTGATGTGTTCATGGGGACTTTAAAGGATAATATCCAACATGATGTTCACCTTTGGGAAACTAATTCATTAGAGAACGCATTCAGGTTAGCAAGAAAAATGGAAAGCAAAATTATGACAACTAGGAAGCATACCACTCACAACTATAAAGATAGAAGTGTTGTTGCCCCTAGTATTCCACAACCTATAAGGTTGACACCACAACAATTGGAAGAAAAAAGAGCAAAAAGGCTTTGTTACAGTTGTGATAGCAAATACACTAAAGGTCATAAGTGTGCTGAGAAGAAATTATTCTACATAGATTGTGAAGAGGAAGAAGAAAAGGAGCAAGAAAGGTCAAAATAAGAGGATATACTCCAAGAACAAAGCCTAGATAAAGAAGAAATGAATTCGACCATATCTTGTAATGCATTGGCGGGAATTACCACTTCTCAAACCATCAAGATAGAAGGACAAATCAAGAAGAAAAAGGTAATAGTGTTGATTGATTCAGGAAGTACCCACAATTTTATTCATTGTAAGGTAGCAAAAGAATTGAATTGCTTCTTATATCTAGCACCAGAGTGTCAAGTGATGGTTGCAAATGGAGACACAATAAATTTCTTTGGAAAGTGCCATAATATCAAGCTATCCATGGGAAAATATGTATTGACTAGCCCAATGCTTTCCATTCCAATGGGAGGCGTTGATGTTGTACTAGGAGTCCAATGGCTACAATCCTTGGGTACAATAACTTTTAATTTTCAAGAACCTTTCATGAAATTTTCTGTGGAAGGAAAGGAAGTTGAATTAAGAGGTATTGTAGGGAAACCAGGAAAGATAATCAGCTCTAACGATATTACAAAGCTTCTAAAAAAGGAACAAAGAGGTGTAATTGCACAATTATGTTCGCTAGATGTTTCCACATTGGAATCATCTATTTCTCCAGATCTCCAAAAAGTCTTGGACAATCATTCCAAGGTATTTGAGACTCCTAAAGGTCTCCCACCTATTCGTGATCATGATCATGCTATTCATCTGATTCTAGGAAGTGTTCCTCCAAACATCAGGCCGTACAGATATCCCTATGCCCAAAAGAGTGAAATTAAACGTATGGTTGCAGAAATGCTAGAGGCTGGTATAATTCAACTGAGTCAAAGTTCTTTCTCTGCTCCAGTAGTATTGGTGCATAAGAAGGATGGATCATGGTGCATGTGTCTGGATTATAGGGAGCTCAACAAGCTCACTATTAAAGATAAGTTTCCCATTCCCGTCATTGATGAATTACAGGATGAATTGCATGGATCAATTTACTTCACCAAGTTGGATCTTTGTTCAGGATATCATCAAATCAGAATGAAGACTGAAGACATTTCAAAAATAGCATTTAGAACTCATGAGGGTCATTATGAATTTTTGGTCATGCATTTTGGCTTTACCAATTCACCTTCAACATTTCAAGGTTTGATGAATTCCATTTTCAAACCATTCCTTAGAAAACTTGTGTTAGTATTTTTTGATGATATACTAATCCATAGAAAGTCTTGGAAGGATCATCTTGAACATGTTGACAGGGTGCTACAACTATTGGAGGAGAAACAATTATATGCAAAAAGATCCAAATGTTTCTTTGGAGTACAAGAGGTGGAATATCTAGGTCATATTGTATCTCATGAAGGAGTTAAGGTAGACCCTAGCAAAATTAAATCCATTAAGGAATGGAAAATCCCCACATCCATAAAGCATATGCCAAGATTTCTTGGGTTGACAGCGTATTATCGCAAGTTTGTTAAGAATTATGGGAGAATAGCAGCACCTCTAATAACATTATTGAAGAAAGATGCATTTTCATGGATTCCAGAAGCAACAAAGGCTTTCAAGCATCTTAAAGAGGCAATGTGCCAAGCACCAGTCTTAGCTACACCAGACTTCACAAAAACATTTATTATGGAAAGTGATGCTTCAGGAAATGGAATTGGTGCTATTTTAATGCAAAATGAAAGACCCATTTCTTTTGAAATTCATCCAATCAAGGGAAAGTTTTTACACAAAGCTATTTATGAGAAGGAAATGTTGGCAATACTCCATGCACTTAAGAAATGGCGACCCTACCTAATGGGAAGATACTTCAAGGTAAAAACGGATCATCATAGCCTTAAATACTTCTTAGAACAAAGATTATCCTCTGAAGAGCAACAAAAGTGGGTCACAAAGATGTTGGGTTATTATTTTGAAATCATATACAAAAAAGGGAAGCAAAATGTGGTGGAAAATGCACTCTCAAGAAAGGATGAGGATGTGGAAGCATTTTTGTGCACCATTTCTATTATCCAACCAGATTGGATAAATGAAGCAAGGGAGGAATGGAAGAACGACGAAGAAGTGTGGGCACTTATTTGAAAGTTACAACAAGACTCCAGTATGTTTGATACATTTAGCTTGCAAAATGATTCATTATGGTACAAAGATCGCTTATACCTCTGTAAGAATTCCCAACTTAAACAAAAGATTCTTATGGAATTGCACACTTCTCCCTTAGGAGGGCACTCAGGATTTTTAAAAACTTACCACAGGGTTAAGAAGGAATTTTTTTGGGAGGGCCTTAAATCAGATATTCAAAAGTTTGTGGCAGAATGTTTGGTTTGCCAACAAAATAAAGTTGAAACAATTAAGACACCGGGTCTATTGCAACCTTTATCCATTCCAAGCCAACGTTGGGAGGATGTTTGAATGGATTTTATCACAGGTTTACCCAAGTTTGAGGGAAAGAGTGTCATCATGGTGGTAGTTGACAGACTTACCAAGTATGCATACTTTTGTGCATTATCACATCCATTTAAAGCCAATACAGTTTCTACTGCATTTATGGAAACAATTCAAAAGCTACATGGAAACCCAAAGATTATTGTAAGTGATAGAGAGCCCAATATTACTGGAAATTTTTGGACAATATTATTTTCTTTTCTTGGTACTCAGTTAGCTCATAGCTCATCTTATCATCCTCAATCTGATGGGAAAACTACGATAGTAAACAAATGTTTGGAAGGATATCTTCGTTGCTTTGTATATGATAAACAGACACAATGGGTCAAATGGTTGCCTCTGGCTAAATGGTGGTATAACACTTCCTTCCATACAGCAACAAAAATGACCCCATTTATGGCACTTTATGGATATCAGCCACCATCCATCACATCATATTTAAGAGAAAATTCTAAGGTTCAAGCAGTGGAACATCACATCGAACATCAAAAAGTCCTCCAACTCTTAAAGGATAACCTCGTGTTGGCACAGAATAGAATGAAACAACAGGCAGATCAACATCGCAGCGAAAGAAGTTTTGATGTAGGTGATTGGGTATTCCTACAGCTACAACCATATAAGCAAGTGTCCCTCAAGCAAGCTAAGAAGGATAATAAATTATCACCAAATTATTATGTTCCATACAAGGTGTTGCAAAAGATTGGTACTATGGCATACAAATTGGAGCTTCATGTAGCTTCTCGATTGCACCCAGTTTTCCATGTTTCATTTTTAAAGAAGGTTATAGGCAACAAGCTCCCAGTTCAAACAATATTGCCAGAACTTGATGAGGAAGGAAAAATTATATTGGAACCCAAAGTAGTCACAAAAACAAGAACTCCACAGTTACAAAATCGATCAATTTTGGAGTATCTTATCAAGTGGAAGAACTTATCCGCTGAAGATTGCACATGGGAGGATGAAAACTTTATACAGTAGCATCCAGAACTACTCAAGCGTTGAGGACAACACTTTTTTGAAGGAGAGGGTCATGTTGGGTACCTATAATACTAGTGATTACCCCATTACTATTGTAGTTGTATCCCTTATTAATATTTTTGTGCCCCTATTATCCCCATATTGTTATTACTGTGCCCCATAAAATCCCTCTATTGTTATTTTTGTGGCTTTATATTATTATTGTTAGGTCGGTTGGGTTATATTGTGACTCCTTAGACTCCTATATATAGAAAGGAGGTTTTGTCATTTGAATCATCCAAGAATTGTTCTTTTGTGTAATGTAAAGGATGTTGCCCCCTCGAAGAGGCTGGATTCTAAGGCGTTGATCTCTCTTTTCTATCTTTTCGTCAGCTGGTTTCATAACAAAAATTCATGTAATAAAAGTTAAAAACAATAACCACGGATGAATGGGACACTTATTCCAAGCTGAATGTTCCGGAAGACATGTTAGGGGATGTTCATTTGGCTTTTTATGGCTAAGGAAATTGGAAAAGGAAATGGATAATGCTTTGGAAAGGCGAAATGACATTTTGACACATTTTTATGAAAATAATGGAAATTATGAGAAAAGGGAGGTGAAAGGTCACAGGTTGCATGTGAGGAGGAAAATCAAGGAAAATAATGGAAAATGAAGAAAATAGAGGCCTCATTCATAAAAAGGATTCCGAGAATTAGTTTGTAACCTTTTTTCAGTTTAGCTTTGGATCTCTTTCATTATTCTCTCTTTCTCATACTCTTGAACACTTAGAGTTCTCTTGGAGCACTTTGGCCATTGGAGCAAGAAAGGAAAAGAAGGCAAGAGGAAGCAAAGATCAAGTAGGGAAAGGCAGATCAAGTAGATACAACATGCTTCATTGTAGGTATCGAATTGCATGTGTATTTTACTTGATAGATTTGGCATTCATGGGATTGCATCTGTTTATTTTATACCATGGCATGGGTTTTTCCAAGTGTTACAACATTTTCAGCCAAGCCTTTCCATTTCTTTATAACTTTTATGAGATGGGTTCTCTCATTTGGTTTATGTGGGATGACTGGATTGGATTTTAGTTTTAGTGGGCTAGATCTTTGAATTGACAAGCACATAGTGTAGTGGTCCCTGAACCATATTGAAGATGCACGAAGGCACTGGCCTAGTAACCCCTGAACTAGATTGTGGGTTGCAGTAAAACCAAATTGTGTGCATTGGTGGGCCTAGGAATCCCTGTTAGTGAATGGCAAAATATACGACAAAGTGAAGTGGTGGATTTTTTTCTCTGTTGGGCCTAGTGATTCCAGGATGGAATGCATAGTAAAGCCTAGAGTGTATGTCTTGGTGTAGGGCCTAGTGATCCTTGGATCAGACTGTGGATGCACGGTAAAGCCTGAGAGACTAGGAGGCACTAAAATTCCTCACGGTGTAGGCAGAGAACTCTGGTGGCATCCACATTGATTGGTGTTTTTGATGTGTTCTATGAGTTCCACATTGATGCATGGAATATGGAAAAAGGGTGATTGGCTGAAGGGAGACTTGGCATAGCCAATATATGGTTTGGTGGAATGTGGTAGTCCCATCACTGGTTGGTTCGTTGCATTGATTAATGAGAAATTCATTTCATTGATTTTCATGTGTAATTGTACTGATGTATATGTGGATTTTGATGACTAATATTTGTATTGTATTTATATTCCTATTATGTTGGTTATATCCACATTTTATGATGACAACTATGTATGGCTCTCAATATATTTTTACTTGTATACGAATCGATAATGTGTTTATGACCTAATAGATGAATATGCAGCAAATGACATGAGGGAAAAATGGTTTATAGTTATTCTCAGATAAGTATGAGATCCCTACACTTAATTCTTTTGTTTACACCTGTAGGTTACATGTCAATGGTATGTTTCATGAAATTCTTGCCATGGCTAATATGCATCTGGTTAAGGTCTTGTTGAGCTTATTTCTTTTTCATTATTGTTTCCCTATACTTTTACTGGTTTCAAGCTTTCATTTTATTATGGGTAGTGTTTTGAGCTCTGGGCCTGAAAAAGTGGCTTAAATCCTGAGGTTGTTGTCACATAACTGGAAAGTTTGGTCCACAGTTGCTAGAATGTAGGCCTACGAGAGTGACTTTGGGTCTCTGATCACTCCATTTCCTATAGCATGAGAGTGACTATGGCCTCAAAGGTCTAGAAAAATAGTGGGACCCAAGGACAATTTGTTTGAGTGGTTGGCTTGTCTCTTGAGGGTTTTGTTGTTCATGTTGGATGACTGTCTGTGATGTTCCATTGATTCCACTTCTTTAAGGTTACCTAGGACGTCGAATATGATCATAGCAGCCTCTCATCTCATATTTACCTTGGTTGGCATGGTTACTTGGATGGATGTGGAAGCAGGGTGTTACGGAGTGGTATCAAAGCATGGTTCAACTCTCAAACTCTATGGGTTGAATGTGTTGGCCATGCATGCATGTCAATTTAGTCCTGTAGGTTGATTGCAAGAACTGATCAATTATGTTTGACTACATGTTTTTATGTGTATTTGTAGTTTGCTAGGGATTGCTTATGCATATTGTCAGTTGCATGTAGCAATATGTATAATGAAGTAATGGTTGTTGTCATGCATGAGGTCATAGCATGCATTGCTGATATGGCCTTGCATTGAGGACTAGATCCTAATGAGAGTGATGATTATGTGTTGGTACAGTTAGTTACGAATGCTTATAGGCTATTATGATTATGTTATACATGTATCATGTTGATTTGGTGATCTTGCAGACAAGGTATCCTCCCCAAGCTATACTGAGGTACGCTGTCTGACATATTATGCATTGCATAAAGAGAAAGATCAAATGGCTAGCAAGGTGGTAGATTATGTAGAATTTCCATATGAATCATATGAGCAACGTGGTGTGGGGCATACTTCTGATTTGGTTGACACATTGAGAATATTGAAGGAGGAGATAAGGAGTTGTAAGGTAGATAATGATCGGATCATATAAGCACAAGAGAAGCAAGTAGAGGTCAATGTTATACTTCTTTAGCGTTTGTCAGAACTGTAACCACAAGGGCCACTTTGGATCAGACATGCACATGAGGATGGGACTAATGGAGCATATGGTAGTAGATCTCCTAGAAGACACAGGTTGGATAAATCTGAGACAGTGAGAGATGGCCAGTTGTTGGATAATGTTATCTCAAATATTTAAGTATCCAAATAGACATTATTATAAGAATTATATATTTTTTATTTACCTAATTTTTATATTGATATAATGGAAAATATTATAAATAGAGTAATTGAGATGAAAATATTGGATATGTAGATAAAAAAAATTATTCTCATTTATTTAAAAGGTAAAATGTTTTATATAATTTGTAATAATAACATAAAGGATAAAAAGAGAAAGGTAAATTTAAAGGAGGATATCATTTTATCTCAATATAATGTTTCAAAAATTAATTATATGTTTTATTTTGTTAATTCTAAGGGACCATTGATGCTTTAAGATTCACATCAATGAGAATGGGATTGGAGATGGCACACTTAGCTAGTATTAAAGGTTGATATTGAAAATAGCTCTATAGACCACCTCAAACATCTTGCCCATTAAATTTAGTTTGTGAAGGATATCATGGTAATGCTACCTTCTTTCATCCACTACTTGGGTTATAAAGGTCTTATTCAACCAATAGAGTTTAGTATGCCTTAAAATATTGCTATTCCTAGTTTGTAAAAATTTAGTATCATGAATCTAATCCTTGAATTCTTCTTGAATTTAATCACTAGAAAGATTCCTTCTTTTCTACATAATTGAATTTAGCATCTGGTTCATCTCTCCCTTCATTTATCACTGGTACATGTAGACTACTTTCATGGAATCTTAATAATTCTCTTTGATGGTTTATAAGGACTCGGCTTTTTATGATTTCTCTTAGGCTCGCTCTTGAGCCCAATTTTACTAGAGTCGATACTTAATCCATTGTCAATGTTTGGCATCTTACTATGAGGGAGTGAAATAGCAATGACGGAAGGAGAGAAAAGGTTAGGAACATAATTTAGGCCCAAAGAACAAGGGGAAAGGGCCAAGGCTTAGGACATTTTTAACCCACTTGATAAAGAAAGGAAAAAAAAAACTTAACCACCAACAAACCTTCTCTCAGCCAATTATGGAAAAATATCATGAATCCAATTCTATGGATGTTTGAGCCACAAAATAAAACATTTAGAATTAGGATGTCAACCAAAAAATGAAATTCAAGCAAGCGGATCCAAAATTGAAGAACCATCACCACCATACAATCCATTTTCCCTTAGGCCTTCATTTTTCCACTTGGCTCTATAGCTAGGATATGCCATTTGAAATTAAGAACCAATTTTAGCCATTATGCCACTTGAGGTGGGGATGTGTAGGAAATAATACCATCAAATATGATACTTATGGGATGGCTTTACATTGATGTATCCTCGCCTCCTCCTCCCCCTTATCCTTGTTCTCTATACATGTGAAACCATGCAAGTAGGACTCTTGAAGGCACACGGGATAAGTCTCGTTACTAGTCAATGACACCCAACAAGGAGTTCTTTATCATTTATGTTAATGAAATGACAATCCTGTCTTAACTTATTGGGGATAATACCACTCTAGGGAGATATATTGTCCTAGTTGGACTACTCAACCCCTTTAATTCTTAATTTTTCCACCATCCCATTGGATTTTCATTACACATGGGATGGAGAGCTGGAGGGAATGGAATTATCTAGTTCTAAGACTCGATTTATCCCTACAAAAATATGCCACTTTTGTCATATTATGTAGCCTATATCCATGTAGAAGATTGGTGAAAGTATGGATTAGAAGTTGGGATTCTTCATTAAGAGGGAGGTCGTGGAATCCAAATAGAGCTACAAGTTGCAAACCTTTCACTATGATATCTATCTAGGTTCCATTGTTAGTATTTTAACCAATATGACATGTAAATACGGAGAATGGTCCCTAAAGCATCTCTAAACACTCCTCTTTCTCTTGAAGATCCTAGATTACCCTTAGATTCTATATCAAAGTTGATCTTAATGATTTAAAGTGAGGTTTGGGACCATGTTTCCATGGATAATATTTTTCATTTGGGGTTAACAAAATTAGTGGAATGTAAGCATTGCTCAAGATCCCATATTGAGAATATTGTACTCTGACTATCTTATGGATTCTTAGCTTCTTCCAAGCATGACACGTCCCTAATGGATTCTCAAATGCTAGTTTGGATTGAATGTGAGACATATTATTTGCTTCATTTCTTAATTCTTAAAGATGTGATAATTGTTCTGATTCCATATTTTCTACATAAAAATATTAGGAATAGGTTCCAAATGTTACATAGGATAGACGAGGATATCCAATTTTCCAATGTTTAGACAATGCCATTTTTGTTTTAGTCCATTTATCTGAATAAATTACTGCTTTTATTCTACAAAAGTCCCACTTCTAGGCAACTAATGCGTAGCTATTTTGTTTTTTCCCTTTATATTTGCAAATGTGGCATAAGGCTATATAGTCCTTCAAAGTATTTTATCACAAGTTTTTCCCATGATAGAGCTTTTTCCTTTGGTAGGAGTTAGATGAAGTTTGAGACTATTCACTAGAGCTCTAGACTCCATATTTTCTACAAAATCCTCTTTATGAGGACAATTGTGTTCGACCTTATGGGTGTAACCATGCTTGAAATTGAAGTACCACACCCTTTTTTTCCCATATCAAGATAACCACACCTTGTTTAGAGTTAATTTCTCTTTTTCGTAGATGATCATCATGATTCTTTCTTAATGTAACAAACCTGGTGAAAATTTCATGTAATAAAAGTTAAAAACACTAACCACGGATGAATGGGACACTTATTCCAAGTTGAATGTTGGGAAAGACATGCTAGGGGATGTTCATTTGGTTTTTTATGGCTAAGGAATTTCGAAAAGGAAATGGATAATGCTTTGGAAAGGAAAAATAACATTTTGACACATTTTTATGAAAATAATGGAAATTAGGAGAAAAGGGAGGTGAAAGGTCACAGGTAGCATGTGAGGAGGAAAATCAAGGAAAATAATGGAAAATGAAGAAAATAGAGGCCTCATTCATAAAAAGGATTCTGAGAATTAGTTCGTAACCTTTTTCCAGTTTAGCTTTGGATCTCTTTCATTATTCTCTCTCTCTCTCATACTCTTGAACACTAGAAATTTCTTGGAGCACTTTGGCCATTGGAGCAAGAAAGGAAAATAAGGCAAGAGGAATCAAAGATCAAGTAGGGAAAGGTAGATCAAGTAGATACAACATGCTTCATTGTGGGTATCGAATTGCATGTGTATTTTACTTGATAGATTTGGCATTCATGGGATTGCATATTTTTCTTTTATACCATGGCATGGGTTTTTCCAAGTGTGACAACATTTTCAGCCAAGCCTTTCCATTTCTTTATAACTTTTATGAGATGGGTTCTCTCATTCGGTTTATGTGGGATCACTGGATTGGATTCAAAGTTTAGTGGGCTGGATCTTTGAATTGACAAACAAATAGTGTAGTGGTCCTTGAACCATATTGAGGATGCACGAAGCCACTGGCCTAGTAACCCCTGAACCAGACTGTGGGTTGCGGTAAAACCAAATTGTGTGCCTTGGTGGCCCTAGGAATCCTTGTCAGTGAATGGTGGAATATATGACAAAGTGAAGTGGTGGATTTTTTCTCTGTTGGTACTAGTGATTCCAGGATGGAATGCATAGTAAAGCCTGGAGTGTATGTCTTGGTGTAGGGCCTAGTGATCCCTGGATCAAACTGTGGATGCACGGTAAAGCCTGAGAGACTAGGAGGTACTAAAATTCCTCACGGTGTAGGTAGAGAACTCTGGTGGCATCCACATTGATTGGTGTTTTTGATGTGTTATATGAGTCCCCCATTGATGCTTGGAATATGGCACGAGGGTGATTGGCTGAAGGGAGGCTTGGCATAGCTAATCTATGGTCTGGTGGAACGTGGTAGTCCCATCACCGGTTGGTTCATTGCATTGATTAATGAGAAATTCATTCCATTGATTTTCATGTGTAATTGTACTGATGTATATATGGATTTTGATGACTAATATTTTTATTTTATTTATATTTCTATCATGCTGGTTATATCCATATTTTATGATGACAACGATGTATGGCTCTCAACATGTTTTTACTTGTATACGAATCGATAATGTGTTTATGACCTAATATATGAATATGTAGCAAATGACATGAGGGAAAAACTGGTTTATGGTGATTCTCAGATAAGTATGAGATCCCTACACTTAATTCTTTTGGTTACACCTGTAGGCTACGTGTCGATGGTATGTTTGATGAAATTCCCGCCATGGCTAATAAGCATCGGGTTAAGGTCTTGTTGAGCTTATTTCTTTTGCATTATTATTTCCCTGTACTTTTACTGGTTTCAAGCTTTCATTTCATTATGGGTAGTGTTATGAGCTCTAGGCTTGAAAAAGTGGCTTAAATCCTGAGGGCACTGTCACATAACTAGAAAGTTTGGTCCACAGTCCTTGGAATGTAGGCCCGTGAGAGTGACTTTGGGTCTCTTATCACTCCATTTCCTATAGCATGAGAGTGACTATGGCCTCGAAGGTCCAGAAAAATAGTGGGACCCAAGGACAGTTTGTCTGAGTGGTTGGCTTGTCTCCTAATGGTTTTGTTGATGATGTTGGATGACTACCTGTGATGTTCCATCGATTCCACTTCTTTAAGGTTACCTAGGAGGTCGAATATGATCATAGTAGCCTCTCATCTCATATTTACCTTGGTTGGCATGGTTACTTGGATGGATGTGGGAGGCGGGTGTTACGAAGTGGTATCAGAGTATGGTTCAACTCTCAAACTCTATGGGTTGAATGTGTTGGCCATGCATGCATGTCAGTTACATGTGTGTCTCTTACACTTATATACTTGTTGCAATTGCTTGATGATGAATTAAGGTTGTAGTATGGTTATCGTGGAGAAGTTGATGTTGATTTTGTGAAGAGTATTTGACATGAGTATGTGACTAACTGTATATGGTTATTTGTTGCTTACATGTTGATTTTATGTCACCTACTTACATCCTTGTATGTTAGGTTATATTTTGAATATTTTGATTACATGTATCAATCTTGTAGTTTTATTGCAAGAACTAATCGATTATGCATGACTACATGTGTTTATGCATATTTTTATTTTGCTAGGCATTGCTTATGCATATTGTCAGTTGCATGTAGCAATATGTATAATGGAGTAATGGTTGTTGTCATGCATGAGGTCATAGCATGCATCGCTGATATGGCCTTGCATTGAGGACTAGATCTTAACGAGAGTGATGATTATGTGCTGGTACAATTAGTTGCGAATGTTTATAGGCTATTATGATTATGTTATACATGTATCATGTTGATTTGGTGATCTTGCAGACAAGGTATCCTCCCCACGCTATACTAAGATACACTAGTTTATTCTAATTTGGTTTATCTGACATATTATGCATTACAGGAAGAGAAAGATCAAATGGCTAGCAAGGTGGTAGATTATGTAGAATCTCCCTATGCATCAGATGAGCAATGTGGTGTGGGGCATACTTCTGATTTGGCTGACACATTGAGAATATTGAAGGAGGAGATAAGGAGTTGTAAGGTAGATAATGATTGGATCATATAAGTACAAGAGAAGCAAGTAGAGATCAATGCTATACTTCTTTAGAGTTTGTTAGAACTGCAACCACAAGGGCCACTTCGGATCAGCCATGCACATGATGATGGGACTAATGGAGCATATGGTAGTAGATCTCCTAGAAGACACAGGTTGGATAGATCTGAGGCAGTGAGAGATGGCAGGTTGTTGGATACTTCAGAAATGAGGGGCGATGAGTATAAGTATTATTCTAGTTTGGGTTCTGATAGACATCATGATTATTGTCGCTATCATCCTTACATGAGGAATGATAGGGGATACTTACCAGATGAATTCAAGAAAGAAAAATCACCTTCTTTTGATGGAGATGTGAAGAAGCTAGAAGATGCAGTGGCTTGGATATGTGAAATGAACAAATTCTTTGAGTTGCATGAGTACACAGATAACATGAAGGCTAGAATAGTTATCTTCAGCTTGAAAGGTAAAGCAGACATTTGGTGGGAAGATGTTAAGCGGGTTAGATACATCAGGTCATATGAATGGAGTTGGCAGGAATTCAAGAGGCTTTAAAGGAAGAAATACTTGTCAAAAAGGTACTATGACAGTAAGGCAACAAAATTCTATGAGTTAGAGATGGGATCAATGACAGATGAAGAGTACATGACCAAGTTTCTAGAGCTATTGAGGTATGCACCACATATTACTGATGAGAAGGCTAAAGTTCAATGACTTTTCAATGGTTTTCCATTATCATTTAGAGATTGGATTGAGAATGATGAGCCTCAGTCACTTGAGGAAGTTATTGGGAAATTGAAGCATTTCTATGAACAATCAAAGCATAAGAATGAATCTCAACATCGATGGAAGGGAAAGGAAAAAGGTAAAGGTAAATGGTAGCTTAATAGGACAAGGCCTTAGCGTGCAAATGAAAAAGAAAATGTGGCACCACAAAAGAGATCTAATGTAGCTAGAGAGGGACATGAGTCGCAGCAACAACATAAAGGTGTTGGTACTGGTCAGTCGGAGTGTTGGACATGTGGCAAAGAGCACCTCAAGAGAGATTACCCACAAAACCAGGGTGGTAGGCCTTAGATATATTGCAAAGGAGGCGTAGTTTGTTGGGGACGTTGGTCATAGTATTCCACGTATCTATGTAGTAGTGTACAATAGGCAAGCAAAACATTAGGAATCTATCATTGAGATGGAAGGTAAGCTTTGTGATCAATTTATTTCTATTTTGATTAAACGTGGAACTAATTATAGCTATGTTAGTCCTAACTTGGTGGATAAGTGTAGTTTTAATAAGGAATTTCATGTAGAGACTTGGTTAGTGCAATTAGCTATAGGTACAAAGAAGCGAGTTCATCATTGGGTAAGAGCTTGTGCATTTGATTTAAATGGTATGCCTACAAAAACACATTTAAATGTATTACCATTGGGTTCATAAAGTATGTTGTTGGGCATGGATTGGTTGTTTTTACATAGAACCAAGATTGAATACTATGACAAAGCTATTGAGTGTGTCAATGACAATGGAGAAAAAAGAGTCTTCCAAGGTAAAAAAATCCATTTCAGTTAGGATGGTGACAACTATGTAAGCAAAGCGTCACTGCAGGAAAAGGTGCAAGCTATTTGCAGTAAACATTTCTAGTGAAAAGGGTAAGGAGGTTGAGGATGTAGATGTTTTGAATATATATCCATTGTTGCAGTAGTTTCAGAATGTATTTCCTGAGGACATTACAGAGTTTCCACCTCACAGGGAGGTAAACTTTTTGATTGAGTTAGTGCCAGGTGTAGCTCCAGCATTGAAAGCACCTTACAGGATGAGCACACCTGAGTTGGTTGAGTTAAAATTGCAACTAAAGGAAATGTTCGAAAAGGGATACATTAGGCCAAGTGTATCACCTTATAGCACACCGATCTTGTGTGTGAGGAAGAAAGATGGTACTCTCAAATTATGCATTGATTACAGGAAGTTGAACAAAGTGACTATCAAGAATAGATACCCTTTGCCAAGGATGGATGACTTGTTCGACTAGCTAAAGGGAGAAGCAGTGTTCTCGAAGATTGACTTGAGATCTAGATACCATCAGGTATGCATCAAAGAGGAGGACATTTATAGGATTGCATTCAAGATCAAGTATGGGAATTATGAGTTTGTTGTTGTTGCATTTGGCTTAACAAATGCTCCAACTACATTCACGTGTTTGATGAATAGTGTGTTGCATCCATATTTGGATAATTTTTTTATTGTATTCATTGATGATATACTGGTATATTCTAAAATTGAGGAAGAGCATGTAGAGCACTTAGCAACAGTATTGTATGCTAATCTCAACAAGTGCAATTTCTTTCAGACTGAGGTACACTACTTGGGGCATGTAGCCTCCAAGGAAGGAATTCTAGTAGATACAGAGAAGATAAGGGTAATCATGGAGTGGGTAGCTCCTAAGAATGTGGATGAATTGAGATGTTTCATGGGTTTGGCAAGATATTATAGAAGGTTCAACAGGAACTTCTCACAAATTTCTTATCCCATTACATCATTGCAAAGGAAAGGTAAGAATTTTGAATGGACAAAGGAGTGTGAAGCTAGGTTTGAGCAGCTTAAGCAGTTGTTGACGCATGCACCAGTACTAAAGATTTTAGACCCCAACAAAGAGTTTGTGGTATCCACAAATGCTTTCAAGAGAGGGCATGGTGGACTCCTTATGTAGGATGGATAGGTGGTATGTTATGAGTCCCAAAAACTAAATGAGCACGATAAGTGTTGTGGAGGTAAATCCCCTCTGCGGATAGAGGCGATCCCTACTAGCCCAAATGGGGTTTAGCAACAATCAAACAACGCTAACACGCAGGTTCCTAATTACGAATCGAAGACCGATGATGAGGGCCTACCTGGATTCCAACGCTAATATTTGTAGAAGAGTCGTCGCTCCCGTTCCTTTGCTCCGGTCGGTCACAATCCCCACGATCCTCGTGAGCGGACACCTGCACATGCAAAGAACGACACAAACACAAGCATAAAATCCAATAGATGCAACTATATATCAGTAAGAAAGGATATAACTCAATCATCATTACAAAGACAATAAGAGTGGAACCATAATGATAGTCGTCTATTATTGATAAACAAAGAAGAATACAACCATAGTTCTGACGTCAAATCCTTCTTTGGTTGGGTGATCAGTAGCACATGCCTTGCAAAGCTTGTTGCGAATGGGGAACAAGCCTCTCTCTCCTTGGTCACTTGGACAAGAATCTCCTCACTTTAGATTCAGCTTCATGGGAATGAAGAAGGCTTCTTGTAGCATGAGCTTAGAAATTCTCAGATTTTGGGACTTAGAATTTGGGAATTTGGAGACTAACTTGTCAAAGGCAAAAGGACAAGCTTTTATAGATAGAGGAGAAGGAGTTAGGGTCATCCACAAGATTCATGGGATTGGCTTTATCACTAAGAAGCTTCCATGAGAAGTGGAGAACTACTTCCCTTCTATGGAGATTCGAAGCCGAACTAACCCAACTCAATATAGATTCAGTTCATGAGTGGGTTAGGAAGAACCTTCGTAAGTTTGTTTGTTAAAAACTTTACCCAACTGGGCTGGCGCGAGTGATACATAGTGAACCAATGCCAATGGAAAAAGCGCTATTTTTATGGGTATTTTGCAGAAGGTGTCTCGAAGGCATATGAAGTACATACTTAGGGGAATACAATGGAAGTGTTTCCAGGTCATGTCACTTCTGACAAGTCCTGAAATAAGTCCTCCAAGGTGCGGGATAAGGGGTAACAGGGATGGTGACAAATTACTATGTAACAGATGCCCCCTAAAGCATGAGGCCCGAGAGAGAGAGAGGGGTGAAATTCTTTACAAGAACATGGCCAACTAAAAACACTGCGGCGGAGAACTTGCATGAAGAAGTACAACTGATATCTCAAGTACATGACGTATGTGGTATGGGCGCAACCATCCATAGCAGAGTACATAAAAATCCAGATCCAAGGTATGGGCACAACCATCCAGTAAGGATCGATAAGTAGACTCAGGCATGGTCGTAGCCATCCAGTGAATGAGTCATGTAATGATCATAATAATCCACAAAATCGCAACCTGGATCTCAACAGACAAAATCCAGGGTCTTGCGCTCCATCTCGACCCGAACAAAGTACAAGTTCAAGCATGCGAATATGGGAGTCAAAGTCGAACATGCAAGAACATCGTCTGATTACCAGTCAATGATGAAAACTGTTAACAGACGCGAGAGGTACTACCAATAATGAAAATGGTCCTCAAGGTACTATAGGTACAATCTACGGCGTGCGAATCAGTGGGCCGGTGTTGAACACCCGTAGAGTCATTTTGTCGGAGGCCAATGATGAAAACCTCGCGTCAAACATGAAGAACCTGCCATTGAGGCATGCAGGCTCCGAGGCACCTGAAGGGAGTCTCTAGGTCAACTTCCTGGATAATGGGCTGAAGTTGACAGGGAGTGACCTTAATCAAAGGTGGGCCATAATGTTTCCCACATCATCGACACGAGACAGAGAAAGATAAGATGTTTTGTGTGAGGTATCAGAGGGAGGTTGAGTATTCTGTAGAGGTCAACTTCTCTTGAACATATTGGCGGCACGATAGTGGACTTGGCAGTATTTGACATCAAATGATCAGGGGTCATGGTGACAGGGCAATGAGCAGATGGGAGGTCAAACAGGATAACCCAAACCCACGGAGGCAAGTGTAAAACGAGATGAGATGTCCCCACCCAGACACGAATGCAGAAAAGTGCCATGTTCAAGAGCGACATACTGCCGATACGATAATAATTGTGGTTCCATTTTCCCCACCATTTCTGGCGAGTACCCCGATTTTTTTTTAATGACAAGCTTGACGGGGATAGCATATGCTTAAAAGGTGTCATTTCGATGAAATCCATGTCATTAAGTTTTAACGAGTCTGACAAAGGAAGAACTCGACGTCTTTTCATGTTTAGAGAGTTTGAAAAGACAGCGGAAAAGGAAACTCCAGGGGTGTCCTTTTTCGTAAAGTTGTGTCTCTCGAGCCCAAAAAAGTATAAAACAATGCTCGAAAGAATCGCTCGACCATTACGATCGAGGAATACTTTTCATGACTAGTGACTTCGACCTGAAAAAGTAAAAAAGTGATCGAAATCACGTCATTTCATAACCGTTAACGAACCTAAAACGACAAGGGGCCAACAAAATTTTCGTCTTTACATGGTCGGAAAAGAGTTTAAAGACGACCACCTCTTATTTACGTTTAACGAGTCAAGAGAAAAAACTCGGCAATCTTTTCGTCTTTAAACGGTCGGAAAAGAGCTGAAAGCAGACCTCCATTTTTATTCTCTTTAACCAGTCAAAAAGGGAAAATACTCGGCAATCTTTTCATATTTTACGAGTCAGAAAAGAGCTTAAAGGTGACTCATCCTAGAGGAACGAGTGGTATAAAGGGTAGCAACTGGTTCCGACAATGGTGGAACTGCTAAAAACATGTAATGGTCAAGAGGCTGGCTAATAAAACCACTCATCGCTGTGGTTCCTCAAGAAAGGAAAAACAACCAAGTGAAAGCATATGATCAGCCAAAGAGATGGTGGCGATGGAATGAAATGACCAAGGCTCATCTAACAGAATTTAGTGGATAAACGACAATCACGAGAGGTAAATCGGGTATGGGTTCATTTTTACACAAGCTTGAACCATGGAGAACTCTGCTTGGATTCGGTTTCATGTTTACACAAGCTTGAAACGAAAAACTATGCTTGTTATGAGTTCGCATGCCCCCAGCATAATAATGCAAATCGAGGTAGATGCCCCCCAAGCTTCATTGCATTCAATGAAGTGGATGGAATGAAGGTTCACTTTCGAGATCTTGGAAAGACTCGACTTGGATTTTACGAGATCTTAATCAAAGACTCGATTTGAAAAGGGAGTTGTTTCATTTTTTGATGAGGTTGACACAGTAAAAGAACTATCCTCATAACCCTTGTTTCATTTTTAACGAGCTTGACACAAGATCAGGAACCATGCTCAAACACCTTGTTTCGTTTTTTAACGAGGTCGACACAAGATCAAAACTATCCTCGGGACACTTTGTTCCGTTTTCTAACGAGGTCGCCACAAGATCAAAACTATCCTCGGGACACATTGTTTCATTTTTTAACGAGGTCCCCACAAGATCAAAACTATCCTCGGGACACCTAGTTTCATTTGTTAAGGAGCTTGACACAGGGAAGGAACTATGCTACGCCCGAACTTCATCATAATTAACAGGAAGTCGGGGCTTCCAAGAGTGCCACTCCTGGTGGAAGGACAACATCTCAGAAGTCAGAACCTAATGCCCCCTAGGACACTACGGACGACGGCGGCATCACTAGATACAGGCACGGGATAAGTGGCCATGTAGTTGATCTGTGGTGGGGCAGATACAACTGGTGGATAAAAACTAGGAGGGGATGACAACTGTGTAGGAGGCACTGGGGGACTAAAGAACAATAATTGATCTATAGTCACGATTCTTCCGTCGCGTGGAAAGCAAACCAGACGGAAAAGTGAAGAAACAAGGGCTCCCATGGCATAAACATAGTCATGGCCAAGGAGAAGACGGAAATCTAAAGCACCTTGGGTAACCAGTACGTCTATATAGACAGTTTTGCCTCCCAAAGTAATAGGGAACTTGGGAGGACTCCTAGATATGGACAGGCTCCTCCGTCGAAGGCCAACAGATTCTGCGTGACTGGCCCAAGGGGTGGGGAACCCAAAGCTTGCCAAGTAGTGAAAGGCATGAGACTAACTGACACACCCTCATCCAAGACAGTGCCAAGTACAGCCTTATCATAGGCATGTACTGTAATCTGGAAAGGCACATGGGATGGAAGGCGGAACGCAGTCAAACGACTCTAGTTGAAGGAAACGGCCGAACTACTTGGTGGGGGAATCATATGATTGCCCCCCTATATGCTACAGGAGACGAAGAAGGACCCCCTTGATCAGCGAGGATAGGAGGGTCGTTCTAAGACTCATGAGAATCTAACGAGACGAGAAGAACATGAGAAGTATAATCATGATGCTCCTCCGGAACAGAGTAATCAATAGGTGGAGAACCCAAGTCGACACTCTTTTCGGCCAATGGTTGGTCTGGAACAGGCTTGGCACAGCCAGGCTTGGAAGGAGGAGGGCAGACAAGAGAAGAATCTAAGTCAATCTCTTTGTCACCGGGGAGAGGGTCAGAAGAGAGCCTCTAATAACCAACAGGAAGTTGGGGTGAAGAAGCTGTATGACTTTCCAAGATAGCGGAAGCTTTATCCATGAGCAGACAAAGGTGAAGGGGATGATTGCCTTCACATAGTCTACAGGGGATTCGAATCTTCCCTTTCTTCTAAATGTTGTCAGTTGATAGGGTGGCATTGTCATGAGCTTTAGAGGACGATCAGGGACAAGCCAGATCGCGAGACCATACTTCTAGGATCCTGGGAATACCAGGACAATCACGAAGAAGATGGTCACCCTTGCATAAGTTACAAGGAAACTTAACCTTCTGCAGGGGGGAGGAAGGTGTTTTGACCTGGGATGGATTTGGAGCAGTAACTGCACTTTTAGCCTCTCGCTTAGGAGACTTCTTCTTCTTCTTCTTCTTTGTCTTCTTCTTCTTCTTCTTAGCCACCTGGTTACTTGAATCCAGACTTTCACCAGGCGAAGTAGAAGATGAGGACACAGAAACAGGTGAAGAAGGGGAGAGGTCCACCTTAGAATCAACATGATGTTGTTCGGGTGGAGGAACTGATTGACCAGCAGTTGAGATGGTAGGGAATGGAGAGGTTGATTACAACCAAATAGGCAACCCAACAGCTAACCCAGGAAGGGACAACGTTGCCATGTAAGGAGCACCAACATTTCCAAAAGGAGGGAAATGACCAGGATTCCCATCAGAGGGGATGCCTGGGTTGGTAAACTTCGGGAAGGTTGCCATCGAAAACGAGAAAGAACCCTACTCAAGCTAACACAAACAAGATCTAATAGGGTAGATGTGAACGTAGTCGAATAAATTTTAAGACACAAGGACACAACTTGACCTTTTCATCTTTAAAGAGTCGAGAAAAGGACAAAAAGATGACTCTAGTCACCTTCAAATGTTTAATGAGTCTGAAGTGACAAGTGCTTAGATGAACCTTTTCTTTTAGGGAGTCCGAAAAGGAACGAAAGTGACTACTCTGGAGAACTAGGCAAAAGGTTTACCAAACAAATCCATAAAACTGCATATACACCTTGGCAATCATATGAAAACCAAGGACTTTCCGTATGGCAGTCAATCTTCCTGAATGCTGTGTTCGGTGCGTTACGGGTCGTAAGGCGGCAGACACGGCTTCCTGTGGATAAAGGATGATAACCTAGTGGGGTCTCCCAATATACTCGATGGTACGTGGGAGCACAAGTCCGTACTAGACCACAATTGAGTCACAAAAGGAGGAATCACCCAACCTTGAGTGGAAACAAAAGTGACTAGGTTTAAAAAGTGTGCATTATGTTCCAATGTGTTGTTAGATTCATTCAGTTCATTTTAAAGTTGATCTTGTATTAGGTTTCAATTTTCAGGCGTTACCGTTTTTAATCTCTCAAAATTCCCTAAATGCAAACTATATGCCAAAATATGTCATTTCATTCGATGAATGCTAGTTACGAGAGGGTTTGAGAGCTTTCACGCAAACGAAATGATCACAACACAACAAAGAACTTCCCTAATGCAGCTAATGGAAATTAAAAAACTTTTCTTCGAGATCACTAATCACTAATCACAATGAAAAGCTTCTAATTCTCATTAACTAATACAAAGAAAAAGAGATTTTTTCTTTTGTTGATGGCAAAGTGCATTAAACAAACTTTGAGAAATGATAACAAACAAATTCTATTCAATACAAGCACATACAATTCCCTAAATCACCAAGCAAACCTCCAAAGAACAAGAAAAGTCCCAAAGAGACCAATGAGCCGTGTAATCTAGGCTCAAAGTGAGACAAAGCGGAATTCAAGTGAAAGTGAAGAAAGTCACCCAAATAACACAATAAAACGATTTACAACCACCAAACAAGTGCAAGGGAGCAAACAAAGAGTTGACTAGACCACTAGAAGATCAAAACACCTGAGGAAGGCTTGACACACAAAGCCACTAGATGCCCTAGGGCTAGAAATGTGAAATCGATAGAAAAAAGCAAACACCCAAAGGGTAAAGATCAGCGCCAATCAAATCACACTCCAACACACTCAAGTAGTCAAAAAAAGGTACCCAGAACAAAAACTAAGCTCAGAGGGCTCACAGCCAAGCAAACTTCAAAAGTTCCCAGGCCTGGCGCGACTGTCAGGCTAAAACAACCGCCTTTCAGGTATTCGCACGGGTTGTCAATGTGCAACAAGCGCCAACTGGCGCGACTGTAACGCTATAAAACAATGCCAGCCGAGTTTGCTATGGAAAAATAAAAAACAAATGAGCCAAAGCTAAGTCAACAGTACCCAGGTACACCAAAGGGAAAGAAGCAACACAGGGACTCAACCCAGAAAGCTAATCAAGCAGGAGAAACCAAGAAACAACCAAGAAACAAGGCAAGTTCCAAGCCGTTCAGCTCGTAAACCAAACCGGAGAGGGACTGAAGTGGCGTTGATCTACTTTTCTAATTTGGAGCAATAACGTTTCAAAGGCTATCTGGCCGTACTTCAAGCTCCGTCTAAAGTTTACAAATCAAACAACAAGACAAAACAAACAACAAGGCAAAAAGCAAACTCCCCAGTGGAGTCGCCAAATTGTTCGTGGAGGTAAATGCCCTCTGTGGAGAGAGGCGATCCCTACTAGCCCAAATGGGGTCTAGAAACAATCAAACAATGCTAACACGTAGGTTCCTAATTGCGAATCAAAGACCGATGATGAGGGCCTACCTGGATTCCAACGCTAATATTTGTAGAAGAGTCATCACTCCCGTTCCTTTGCTCTGGCCAGTCACAATCCCCACGATCCTCGTGAATGGACACTTGCACATGCAAAGAACGACACAAACACAAGCATAAAATCCAATAGATGCAACTATATATCAGTTAGAAAGGATATAACTCAATCATAATTACAAAGACAATAAGAGTGGAACCATAATGATAGTCGTCTATTATTGATAAACAAAGAAGAATACAACCATAGCTCTGACGTCAAATCATTCTTTGGTTGGGTGATCAGCAGCACATGCCTTGCAAAGCTTGTTGGGAATGGGGAACAAGCCTCTCTCTCCTTGGTTACTTGGACAAGAATCTCCTCACTTTAGATTTAGCTTCATGGGAATGAAGAAGGCTTCTTGTAGCATGAGCTTAGCAATTCTCAGATTTTGGAACTTAGAATTTGGGAATTTGGAGACTAACTTGTCAAAGGCAAAAGGACAAGCTTTTATAGATAGAGGAGAAGGAGTTAGGGTCATCCACAAGATTCATGGGATGGGCTTTATCACTAAGAAGCTTCCATGAGAGGTGGAGAACTACTTCCCTTCTATGGAGATTCGAAGCCCAACTGACCCAACTCAATATAGATTCAGTTCATGAGTGGGTTAGGAAGAACCTTCGTAAGTTTGTTTGTTAAAAACTTTACCCAACTGGGCTGGCACAAGTGCAACTCTGAGACAGAGCACCAGCTGGCGTGCCCTCTTTAGAGGATTTCCCCTATTGGCGCGAGTGATACATAATGAACCAGCTGCAATGGAAAAAGGGTTATTTTTATGGGTATTTTGCAGAAGGTGTCTCCAGGGAATATGAAGTACATACTTAGGGGAATACAATGCAAGTGTTTCTAGGTCATGTCACTTCTCACAAGTCCTGGAATAAGTCCTCCAAGGCGTGGGAGAAGGGGTAACAGGGACGGTGACAAATTACTGTGTAACAAGAAGAACTACTCGACACATGATCTTGAGTTAGAAGTGATTATACACGAAGTGAATATGTGGAGGCACTATCTTCTTGGTAGGAGGATTGTGCTTATGAGTGATCACATTGGGTTGAGGTATTTGTTTGACCAGCTGAATCTGAATGCCAGGTGGGCTAGGTGGTTGGCCACAATCAACAAGTTTGATTTCAAGATCAAGTACATCAAGGGTAAAGAGAACAGGGTGGCAGATGCTCTCAGTAGATGGGTACAGGTACATCACTTGGTAGCTATGAGCTCCTATGGGACATATTTACATGATAATATCTTGCAGGCAGGACAACATGATGTCAGGTATATGGAGATTGTGCATAGGTTGCAGCAGGGTGATGGTATAGGTATAGGTATAGGTACAGGTGCAAGTACATGTACATGTAGTAGTATAGGTATAGGTGGTAGTACAGGTACATGTATAGGTACAGGTGCAAGTGCATAGAGCATGGACTAGTTTCTTACAATATATGGATTGGTCAGGTTCCTAGGCAAGATATATGTACCAGATAACAGTGAGCTCAAGAAGGTGATATTGGGGGAATTTCATGCGACCATATTCACGTCACCCAGGTTATCAGAAGACATTGACAGTGGTGAAGAGGTATTACTATTGGCCAAATTTGAAGAAACATGTACCAGAGTTTGTGGCAAGACGCTTTTCTTGTTAGCAAGTGAAGGCAGAGTTTAAACAGCCGGGTGGACTGCTACAGTTGATCATGATTCTAGAATGGAAATGGGAGTTCATTTCCATGGACTTCATCACAGAGTTGTCGAAGATAGTGAAGCAGCATGATTCCATCATGGTCATTGTGGACAGGTTAATAAAGGTTGCACATTTCATTCCAGTGAATTATACATTCTCAGCTTGTGATGTGGCAAAGGTGTTCATCAAAGATGTGGCTAGACTACATGGTGTTTCGAAGAAGATTGTATCAGATAGGGATGTGAAGTTTACTTCTAGGTTTTGGAAAGAGTTGTTTGCATGCTTGGGAACAGAGTTGGCCTTCAACACAGCTTATCATCCATAGATAGATAGACAGATAGAGAGGGTCAATAGGATATTGGAGGACATGTTGAGGATGTATGTGATGCATCAACAACGGAAGTGGGAAGAGTATCTCCCTTTGGTAGATTTCGCATACAACAACGGTTATCAAGAGTCATTAAGGATGAGTCATTGTATGGGCGAAGTTGTAACACTCCCATTAGTTGGAGTGATCTGGTTAAGAGAGTATTGATTGGACCAGATATGTTGGCAGACATGGAACAAGAGATGTAGGTGATCAAGAAGAATCTGAAGGCAGCACAGGATAGGTAGAAGAGTTATGCAGACAGGAACAAGTTTCTTAAGGAGTTCTAGGCTGGGGAACAGGTGTACTTGCGCATCAAGCTGAAGAAGATCTCCTGATGGATTGGATTGTGTGCCAAGTTCGCACCGCGATTTTGTGGACCCTTCAGTATCATTGAGAGGATTAGACTAGTTTCATATCGACTTACACTGCCTCTAGCAGTGAAATTCTGTGATGTTTTCCTTGTATCTTTTCTTAAGAAGTATATTAAGGATGTTGATCATATGTTTGATTGGTCTATATTCCAGGTGGAACCAGATGGAGAATTCTAGCCAGAACCTCAGTGTATATTACAGAAAAATGTGCTCATGCTCTAGAACCGAGAAATTGAGCATGTTAAAGTGCAATGGAAGCACTTTGAGCTCGATGAAGATACATGGGAGATGGCAGATCAGATGTAGGCCATGTATCCTTCCTTGTTTGATGTTTGACGAAAATCATCTTGACATGGTGGTTTGGTATTTTCTTATGGTGGTTTGGTATATGCTTTATGGTGGTTCGATATATGCTTATGCTGGTCTGAGATATGCTATATGATGTTTTGATATGTGCTTAGATATAATGACTAGTATATGTTTGATATATGGTTTGGTATATGATTTGGCATATGTTTTGGTATCTATATTTATGGTGATGTTTCTATATGTATGCATGTGTATGGATGTAAACACCGTAACGAGCTGTGTTATAAAGTTCCATTATGTGGTATGGGTGTCATGTCATTATGGTTATGTTATCATGTTATTATGATATCATGTGGTTATGTTAACATGATGTTATGATGTCATGTGGATTGGCACTCAGCAAGATGATCATTGTAAATACCGTAATGAGTTGTGTTATAAAGCTCCATTATGCGGTATGTTGTCATGTTGATATGATGTTCTTCTATTTAGCAGATATATCATTGTAAATACTGCATCGAGTTGTGTTAGAAAGCTCCATGACAAGTATGTCTTCTTTCAGTAGGTTTCTGAGGTATATGAATGATTGAACATCGAGGATGGTGTCCCCTAAGGGGGAGGATTATTAACAACCTTGGTGAAAATTTCATGTAATAAAAGTTAAAAACAATAACCACAGATGAATGGGACACTTATTCCAAGTTGAATGTTGGGCAAGATATCCTAGGGGTGTTCATTTGGTTGTTTATGGCTAAGGAAATTGACAAAGTCAATGGCTGAGGCTTTGGAAAGGCAAAAAGGCATTTTGGCACAATTATTTATGAAAATATGGAAATTAGGAGAAAATGGAGGTAAAAGGTCATAGGTTGCATGTGATGAGGAAAATGAAGGAAAATAATGGAAAATGAAGAAAATAGAGGCCTCATTCATAAAAGTGCTTCTGAGGATCAGTTGGTAACCTATCGTCAGTTTAGCTTTGGAGCTCTTTCATTATTCTCTCTCTCTCTCATTGTCTTGGACAATTAGAGTTTTCTTGGAGCACTTTGGCATTGTAGAAAGAAAGGAAAAAAAGGAAAGAGGAAAAAAAGATCAAGCAGGGAAAGGCAGATCAAGTAGCTATAGCAGGTTTCATTGCAAGTATTGACTTGCATGTGTATTTTCCTTGCTAAATTTGGAATGCATGGGATTGCATGTGTTTATTTTCTATCATGGCATGGGTTTTACCAGGTGTTATAGTATTTTTAGCCAAGCCTTGCCATTTCCTGATAGCATTGATGATATGGGTTCTCTCATTTGGTTTATGTGGGATGACTGAATTGGCTTCGTAGGAAAGTGGGGTGGATATTCGAATTGGAGAACACATGGTTTTGTGGTCCCTGAACCGGACTCAGGATGCATGAAGCCACTTGCATAATAACCCCTGAACCAAACTGTGGGTTGTGTTAAAGCCATATTGTGTGCCTCGGTGGGCCTAGGAATCCTTGCTGGTGAATGGCAGGATATACACTAGAGCCAAGAGGTGGATTTTATCCCCGTTGGGGTTAGTGATTCTAGGATGGAATGCACAGTAAGGCCTGGAGAGTATGTCTCAGTGTAGGTCCTAATGATCCCTAGATCAGACTACGGGTGCAAGGTAAAGCCTGAGAGATCAGGAGGCATTCAAATTCCTCACGGTGTAGGTGAAGAACTCTGGTGGCATCCACATTGATTGGTGCTTTTGATGTGTTCTATAAGTCCGACATTCTTGCTTGGAATATGGAACAGGGGTAATTGGTTGAAGAGAGACTTGGCTTAGCCAATCTATGGTTGGGTGGAATGTGGTAGTCCCATCACCAATTGGTTCATTGCATTGATTAGTGAGAAACTAATTCCATTTATTTTCATGTGTAAATGTACTGATGTATATATATATTTAAATGTTTGATATCTTTATTGTATTTTTGTTCCTATTATGTTGGTTATATGCACATTTTATGAAAACAACTATGTATGGCTCTTAGCATGATTTTACTTGTATATGAATGGATAATGTGTCTATGACCTAATCTATGAATATGCAGTAAATGACATGAGGGAAAAATGGTTTATAGTGATTCTCAGATAAGTATGAGATCCCTACACTTAATTATGTTGTTTACACGTGTAGGTTACATGTCGATGATATGTTTGACGAAATGCCTGTCATTGCTAATAGGGTTTAGGTTAAGGTCTTTTTTAGCTTATTGATTTTGCATCATCGTTTCCCTATAATTTTACTAATTTGAAGCTTTTATTCCATTTTGGGCAATGGCCTCAAAAAGTGGCTTAAATCCTCGGGTCCCTGGCATAGAACTAGCAATTTTGGTCCAAAGTCACTGGAATGTAGGACTATGAGAGAAACTTTTGGTCTTTGGTCACTCCCTTACCCATAACATGAGAGGGACTATGGCTTTAGAGGTCCAAAATAGTAGTGGGACTCAAGGACAGTTTGTCTGAGTGGCTGACTTGTCTCCTGAGGGTTTTGTTGATGATATTGGATGACTGTGTGATGTTATGTTGATTCCACTTCCTTTAGGTTACCTATGAGGTCAAATCTGATCATAGTAGCCTCTCGTCTCATGTTTACCGTAGTTGGCATGGTTACTTGGGTGGATGTGGTAGGAGGGTTTGACACCTACTTCATTATCTAGTTCCACTAGTCAACTTGCTCCTAGTTTCCATGAATGGTGAGAATAAGGATCCCAACTTTCCTAGTATTAATGTTTAGTATTCCATCCCATGGCGTGGATGATGGTCCTACCACATTAAAAATATGATTGGTATATTTATTTATTATTGATTTGAATTGGATCCATGAAGAACTATTGAAAGGACCATGACTGTATCAGGTCGGGATAGACATCAAAGAATTCAGAACAACGATAAAAAACACCTCTAAACCAGTGACGATTGGAAGCCAGCATGGAATGACGAGGACCTCGGTCAAAGAGCGCTGACCGAGGCCCATGGAGACTGCACAGGAGGTGAAATTAGCCCCTGGGAGGCCCAAATAGCTGCGCAAAAACCCTCAAAATGGAGAAGCCCCGAGCGCTTGGTCCCATGAAGAGACAGGAGAACTATGAGGAAAAGGTTAAAGGACAAGGCAGGACCCGCACTCCGAAAACCGGCGGTGTTAATCAGGGGCACCCTCAAATGATAAGCGGAATTGGCAAAAAGAGAGCGATTCCACTTAGCGGACAACGCATGGCAAGTGGAGGAGAGAGAAAATTACCGCTGATTACACACTAATAGTCAAGCAAGTCAACTGTACGAAATGTGTGTATGGTGTCAGATCTAGAGGCCCCAGATCTAACGACTGAGATTGCAACCGATGGGGAAAGCGGAATCGATAGGGGATTAAGCCGCAGTTTTTAAAGATTTGACATCTGATTTGACTGCCAAGGTGGCAGAAGACTCATTCCAAGATGTAACGGAGGAACCAAATTGACGAAGCAAGTTGGTGCAGCCAGAGGAGGACAAGTGGCCACTCCCTTTGAGCCTGATGATGACAACGAACAAGGAACTCCAAGCGAAGCTGTAGCAGGTGATCTGATGGAAGTGGAAGAGGAATCAAATAGCCAGGGAACAAATGGCCTTAAATCCATGCACAGGTAAAGTAGAAATGGAGGAACTGGAACCCAGAGAGGAAGACGGGAGGGAAAAAGAGGAAGACAGAGAAAGGAAGATAGTGAAGCAAAAGTAGAACGAAAGACAGAGGGCCAAGCTGACCGAAGGCAGCATCGAGCACCAGATAACTTGAGAGATTCAAGCCATCCCAGAGAAGATCTGTCCGGACTTAGCATCACATTGGGCTCTCTCCATTATAGACCAGAAGGTCACAGAGCTGGTAAGGAAAAGAGTCTGTGTACTCTAGTGGCTTGGGGTATCGAAGAACCACCCTGCCAAGAAAATTCCATTTCAGGAGACTCACATTGAGCTACTTCATTGTAATTCTCTACTTTAATACACAATAAAAGAAGGCCACCACTGAGAGCTGGACCGGAGACGTAGCCCTAGAGGATAGGGTGAACTCCTTATTAAATTCTTGTGTTCTTATATTTCTTACTGTGTTTCTCTGCTATTTTCCATTTCAAGTGTCTGTGTATTTGCAATCTGATTGATCTGTTGCCTAAATAACATAGACACACACCAGCACATGATTCTATAATACCTTCATATAATCAACTTTAACTGAGGTCACTCATAGGGTGATTATCAGATCAAGTGGTATCAGAGCTCTAGGCTGTAAAGGTTAGATAATATTGTGTTGGTTTAGCTGTTGAATGCTCACTAGATCAAAGCTCAAATTAGGAGAAGGAGAGTTGGTGGAAACTAATCTTGAAATTGGGAGAGTCTATCCTCAGAAGACAATGTCAGAGGAAGGTTCTGTGGGGCCAGACCCTCAATTTGTAGAAAGTTTCCTAGCTATAAAGTCTATGGTAGAAGAAATGTATAGGGACTTTAGAAAACATAAGGTTGAAGATTCATCATATTCTAAACAAGATAAAGAAGAAGATGAGTCTCACTTCCATGACCACTCCAAAGGAAAAGGGAAAGAGGAAAGATTTCTCACACCTCCTAATAGCCTTGTGCATAATAAGAAAGCATCTTTAACCAAGTTAGATGTTAAATTTGATTTGCCTATATATGATGGAGAGCTGAATGCTGAAAGGTTGGACAATTGGATTAGACAAATTGATGTGTATTGCAGAGTATAGAACATCGACTCAGACAAGAGCAAGATTGAGCTGGCAAGCCTATGCCTAGGAGGCACTGCCTTGGTTTGGTGGGAAGGCAGAGCTCACACTGACATGAAAAGACATGGTAAGACTATCTCTGTCTGGAGTGAATTTGTTTCTGCAATTAAAAAGAAGTTCTATCCATTGGCCTACATGCAGCAAGCCATGATGAGTTGGAAAACTCTTCGACAATTGAAAGGGAAAAGTGTACAAGGTACACTCAAGAATTTAGAAAGAGAGCATTGATTCTAGGAATCTCACTTGACTCACTAGAGACTCTTTTGAAGTACATTGGTGGTCTACACAGCTAGATGAGGCATACCATCCTCATGTTTAATCCCACTAGTATAGATGAGGTATCTGTACAAGCTACTCATCTAGAAGCTAGAGGAAACAATGGAAATCCAGAAGTTGGGGGACCATCCCAACCCACTGCAAGCAAGAGCAAGGAGAAAAGACAACAGAAGTGGAAAGAAAGGAAGGCTAACATTGCACAGAAAATTAAAGCTTCATGCACTCACTATAAAAAGGATGGGCATGATGATGAGCATTGTTGGATTCTGCATCTAGAACTGAGACCTAAGAAGTCCGAGGGCAAGAAGAAGAAGATTGCTGCAGCTATTCAAAAAGATTTAGGGTCAGACTCGGGAGATGAAACAACTGTTGCAGCTACAGGTATAAAAGGTAAGAATTCTGAAGCATCTACTAGTAATTCTACTCAATCTCTTATTGATGAAGAAAATGAGAGAAAAAGATATGAGCTTTTCCATATTCAAGTTATTTCCAAACATCAAAAGATTGATACTTTGTTTGATAGCGGCTCACAAGTAAATTTAATTTTTGAATCAATCGTAAAGAAATTGGGATTAGCAACCACACCTAATAAGAAACCATACCCATTAGGATGGTTGAATGATAAAGCACAACTACAAGTGACTAGACAGTGCAAACTCAAGTTTTCTTTTGGGTCAGCATTTGCAGATGACGTGGAGTTAGACATAATTCCTTTGGATATATGTGGAATTGTTTTAGGAAGTCCTTACTTGCATGATAGAAAGGCTATTTCCTACATAGCTAAGAATAGTATCTACTTGTTAAAGATGGAATCAAATATTTTGTAAGAGCTCATAAGCTCAAGAATACTTATACTCTCATAAACTCACGACAGATGAAAAGAATGATAAATTCACGAAAACAATTCTTACTAATGGTTGTAAAGGAAAAGAAACCTGATAAAACCAATGTATTTGAGGGCTGTAATGTTGAACAACAAGCTAATATAGAAAAGGTTGTTTTAGAATATGATGTCATGTTTCAGGAACCTAAGGGTCTGCCACCCAAAAAGGAAATAGTACTTGATATTATTTTGCAGCAAGATGTTCCATTGCCTAACATTGGGATGTACAGGTTGTCAGCTTTAGAGAATGCTGAAATCAAGAAGCAGGTGTAGGAGTTGCTCGAGAAAGGTTTTATTAGGCCTAGCACATCACCATGTGGGTCACCAATTGTTTTGGTGAGAAAGGAAGATGGCTCGTGGAGAATGTGCATTGATTACCAAGCACTGAATAAGATAACAATAAAAAATCGTTATCCCTTTCCTCACATAGATGATCTTTTAGATCAATTGAAGGAAGCTGTTTATTTCACCAAGCTAGACTTGCACAGTGGATTGCATCAGGTTAGGGTTGTAGAACAAGATGCATGGAAGACTGATTTCAAAACAAAGCAGGGATTGTATGAGTGACTAGTTATGCCTTTTGGCTTAACTGATGCTCCTGCTATTTTCATGAGATTAATGAATGATGTACTCAGACCTTTTCTTGATGACTTTGTTATTGTGTATCTGGATGACATTCTGATTTTTACTAAAACGTGGGAATAACATTTAAAGCAAGTTAAGAAGACACTAGATGTTTTGAAAAGAGAATTTTTTTATGTTAAACTCTCAAAATGTGAATTTGGCAAAGACATCTCTGAATTATTTGGGTCATATAGTAGGGGGTGGTGAATTGAAAATAGATCCCTCTAAAGTGGCAGTCATTGTGAACTGGACTAAACCCAAGTCTGCTATAGAAGTGAAAAGCTTCTTAGGAACAACACAATATTGGAGGAAGTTCATTTCTAATTTCTCCTCAATTGCAGCTCCCTTACATGCTTTAACAAGATTGAACAAGGCGCTTCAGTGGGGAGGAAAACATTAGAAAGCCTCCAACACCTTGAAAGAAAAGATTAGTACATCACCTATGCTAGCACTGCCTGATCTGCAAAGACCATTTGAGATCCAAACTGATGCCAGTGACTATGCCATGGGAGCAATGTTAACACAGCACGGTAAACCCATATGTTATCATTCTGAGACTTTTAATCCTGTAGTAGTTAACTAACTTACATATGATAAAGAATTGTATGCATTAGTTCAGAGTGTGAAAAAGTGGAAACATTACTTGATGGGCAAAGAGACAGTAATACATATTGATCATCAACCACTTCAATATCTGCACTTCCAAACTAAGTTGCAGCGATCAAGACATTATAGATGGATGGGTTTTCTACAACAGTTTCATTTAGTCATCAGATATAAAAAGGGCATACATAACAAAGTTGCAGACATGTTATCTAGACCCATTATAAATGCATCTACCATACTTAAGCATAATTTTGTACTACATGAAAGCTACATTGAACAATATGCTCAGGATATGGACTTTAAAGATGTATATGCAACTTTGAGTCAAGGAAAAAGAGTAGAAGAATTGGATTATCGTGTAAAGGACTGATCCTTATACCATTGTGGGAAACTCTGCATTCCACAAACTGAGAGAGTAAAGATAATTAGGGAAGCACATACTTCTCTGATATTAGGTCACTTTGGGGTAAGTAAGGCAGTTGCACGGCTGAAAAGATTTTGTTATTGGCCAAAAATGAATGAGATAGTTTCTAGATATGTAAGAGGATGTACTATGTGTGCTAAAAGCAAGTCCAACAATAGAAAACTAGGCTTGTACACTCCTTTACCAATACCTTCTCACCCTTGGGAAAGTGTTTCCATGGATTTTGTAGGAGGACTGCCTAAATCTAGGAAAGGTCATGATTATCTATATGTTGTTGTGGATAGGTTCACCAAAATGTGTATTTTGATACCTTGTATTAAACATATTACAACTGAACAGACTGAAAAATTGTTCTTTGAACATGTATGGGTTCATTTTGGATTACCCACTTCTATTGTAGCTAATTGAGACACCCGATTCATGAGGAAGTTTTGGTCAAGTCTGTGGGAATTGATGGACACCAAACTGAAGAAAATCACAGCTTTTCATCCACAAACTAATGGCCAGACAGAAGTAGTTAACATGATAGTGATCTAGTTAGTGAGAGGATATTGCAGCAAACATCCTAAGCTTTGGGATGAACATCTATGTTATGTGCAGCATGCTTACAACGGAGCAAAACATTCTTCTACACAGAGATCTCCTTTTGAGACCTGTTTTGGTTTCACACCAAGGTCTCCTTTGGATTTTTTCTTTGGTAAAGATACCATTTTTGATGGACACAGTGATGTGAACAGGGCAACTAGGTTCATTGAACAAATCCAGGAGATCCACCAGGCAATACAGGAATAACTGGAAAAGAGCCAAGCCAAATATAAGGCTAGGCATGATAAGCATTGGATGGAGCATAGTTTTCGAGTTGGTGACCAGGTTTGGTTGTATATTAGTAAGGACAGGATGCAAGGTGAAGGTAAAAAGCTAAGGCCTATCAGGTATGGACCCTTCAAAATACTTGAGAAGATTGGTGAAAATGCTTTTCGCCTCGATCTACCAGCTTATATGCACATCTACTCAGTCATAAATGTAGATTGCTTGAGACTGTTTGAACCATGAATGATTGAGGACCCTGAAGAGCAAATTCAATTACTTTATATCGATGACCTGCTACCTGAATATCTTAATGAATTGCAAGAAGACACAGTACTGGACAGGAAGGTGAGGAAAACGCATAGGGGAGATGTGGAGTACCTTAGGAGTGGGCTAAAAGGATCAAAGTCGAGCAGTGCAAAGTGGATTGAGATTGGACAAGTGAGAAAGCAATACTCTCACTTAGTCAATGCTTGAAAACCAACTTTTGGTGGTCCAAAAGGTTTTTCAGTGGGAAGGCCGTGATCCGAATTGGATCCATGAAGAACTGTTGAAAGGACCATGACTGTATCAGGTCGGGACAAACGTCAAAGAATTTAGAACAGCGAGCAAAAACACCTCTAAATTAGTGGCAGTTGGCAATTAGCGTGGAACGACAAGGACCTCGGTCAAAGCGAGCTGACCAAGGCCCATGGAGACTGCGTGGGAGGCGAAATTAACCCCCGGGAGGTCCAGATCAGGAAACAAAGTGAGTTTTTGATGTGTGATTAGCACTAATTGTGCATCGCTGGGCAAAAACCCTCAAAATGGAGAAGCCCCAAGTGCTTGGTCGCATGAAGAGACGCGAGAACCGTGGGGAAAATGTTAAAGGACAAGGCAGGACCCGCGCTCTGAAAACCGACAGTATTGATCAAGGGCTCCCTCAAACGGTAAGCAAAATTGCTGAAAACGGAGCGATTCCACACACCGGATGATGCGTGGCAAGTGGAGGAGAGAGAAAACCACCGTTGATCGCACGCTAATGGTCAAGCAAGTCAACCGTGCGAAACATGCATATGGCGTCAGATCTGGAGGCCCCAGATCTAACAGCTGAGATCGCGCCCGATGGGGAAAGTAGAATCGACAGGGGATTAAGCCGCAGTTTGTAAGCATTTGACGTTCGATTTGACTGCCAAGGTGGCAGAAGACTCATTCCATGACGTAATAGAAGAATCGAATTGACGAAGCGAGTTGGTGCAGCCGAGAGAAGGACAAGTGGCCACTCCTTGTGAGCCTGATGATGACGCTAAACAGGGAACTCCAAGAAAAGCTGTAGCAAGCGATCCAATGGAAGTGGAATATGAATCAAACAACCATGGGAATGAATGGCCTTAAATCCATGCACAGGTAAAGTAGAAACAGAGGAACCGGAACCCAGAGAGGAAGACGGGAAGGAAAAGGAGGAAGATAGAGAAAGGAAGACAGTGAAGCAAAAGCAGAACGGAAGATAGAGGGTCGAGCTGACCGAAGGCAGAATCGAGCACCAGAGAACTTGAGAGATTCAATCCATCCCAGAGATGATCTGTCTGGACTGAGCACCACATTGGGTTCTCTCCATTATAGACTAGAAGGTCATAGAGCTGGTAAGGAAAAGAGTCTGTGTACTCTAGTGGCTTGGGGTATCCAAGAACCACCTTGCCAAACAAATTCCATTTTAGGAGACTCACATTGAGCTCCTTCATTGTAATTCTCTACTTTAAGACACAATAAAAGAAGGCCACCATTGAGAGCTAGACCGGAGATGTAGCTCTAGAGGATAGGGTGAACTCCTTATTAAATTCTTGTGTTCTTATATTGCTTACTGTATTTCTCTGCTGTTTTCCATTTCAAGTGTCTGTGTATTTGCAATTTGATTGATCCGTTGCCTAAATGACATAGACACACACTAACACATGTGTCTGTAATACCTTCATGTAATAAATATTTAACTGAGGTCACTCATAGGGTGATTATCAGATCAATTATACTATTACAAAGTTTCTTCCCAAAAGAGGGTGGACATGCCTCCTTAATTTCCCAAAATCAATGCTACTATATTAGATATCCATTATTCCAAGTATTATTCCATATGAGAAATCAATGGAAAGAACTATCCACACTTATGAAAACTGCCTCTACTATGTTTCTAGTATAATTGGCTCTATATAATTTTACATAAGGATATTCGCTCCTTTTGAGCCAATGCCACTAGGTTTTCACTTCCCATGCCTTGTCTATGGTAATGGCATATTTGATGAAGAACATATATTGCAATTTAGGTAAACATATAGAGATCTAGTGCCAATTTTATTTATTTATTTAGTCCTCCCAAACAAACTAATGTTATAGGTTTCCAATAGCCTTGATTATTAACAAAAAATAACAAAATTTCATAATGATAATGGAAGCGGGCCATGTTTGGAGGATCCTCGGGGTATCAAATTATTTGGCATGGGGAAAATTGTGGGTTAATGGACCATAGGGGCATATAATGTATGGTCCCATTGGTGTACATTGAAATCACACCAAATGTAGATGGGTTTAGGTGCTAGGTGGGTATTAAAGGATAGATGGAGCTAGGGTCCAGGAGATAGATTTCAAGGGAATAGTTGGAAGGTGAGGACGTAAGGGAAAGAGGGGTCATAGTAAGGGTGATGGGGACTATATGGAAGACGTTAAGGGGATTTGAGATTCAATGAACAAGTATCTAAGGATAGGTTGATGAGGTCTAGGGACTTAGTGGGGAAGGAAAATCGGGGTAAAGGAAATATAATATGTAAATTGTACACATTAATTTTATATGTACAATTTACATCATTCTTAATGCAGTTGAATTCATTTTCCAATATTGTTATTCCAAGAGTGCCCTCTAAATACTAGAATCTAACTGTTGTATTTTGATACCTGAATGAAGAACTTGTGTGCGCGGTAGAATTAGAGGTTTTGTTGATGCCATTTTTCACAGTAAGAGTTTCACCTTGATTTCAGTGGTGGAGGTTGACTCTGAAACTTTCAACCACCATACCTCGTGCTAACAAAGGATGGATTCACCTTCATTTCAATTCAAATCAACGATCTTGCAGAATTTTAAGGTATGATAAAGATATCTCGTGTCAAGTGACATTCTTGCACGTGGCATTTGAATTTTAATGGAAGTTTTCTAGACTCTGTATATTTCATAATATTGTTTACTATCATGAATGAAAGTGCACACATGTGTGGTCTTGAGAACAATTTTTATGATATTTAGAATTATTGTTACTTCATTTTGAGAAGATAGTTGTTATTACCAATCATCATGCGAAGATGATCTAACCGCATATGCTCCCCTATTTATACTGGAATTTCATGTCAGTCTCAATCCTTTGGCTTGAATACTACATTTAGTTAGAACCTCCCCTTCACTAGAACATCATACAGTTTCCTTAGGGGAATTTTGATGTCTAAACTAGACCTCCTAAGGAAAATATAAAATAATAGTGGAAATAATAAAATAAGATTAGATTACATCATCAAATTTTAGAGGGAAAAAATAAAAAAATATTTTTTCAACTCCTATTTTCAACTTATCACCCTATGGGTTTACTCAAATTTTGAGTGGAAACACTTGTTGGATGCATAATTTGATTCCTCATCCAAGGAGTACCTATGTTGCATATGTTCGATGGTGCAATCATGTCTTTTCATGTATTACTCATCTTTCATGGGGTAGGGTCCATGAAAAGTATGCAACATGGGTACTCCTTGGATGATGAATTAAATTTTTCATCCAAGGAGTAATCCTACTCAAAATTGAGTAAAACCTTAGGGAGATAAGTGGAAAATACAAGTTGAAAAAGTAGTTTTATTATTTTATTATTTTTTAATATTTTTACTTTTTTACTCCAAAAATGGTGAATCATCCCCCATGGTTGACATCATCATCTTGAATTCTATGGGTTCTTATAAAGTTTATTTTGGTTGTACATTTCTCTTAAGAGGCCAATTTTAGACCTCAAAATTCCCTTAATGATGGTTCAATTAGTGTTCAACATAAGACTAGATTTGTATTACACTAATTATTCTTACATGGCTTTTGTTTCCTTGGGCTAGTTTTATTTTTAGCAGTATCAAGAATATCAATAATTTATAGTAAGCCTTTCTAGTTTATTTTTCTTTGTAAATGGGTGCATTTTTGGTTAGATTTGACACCCTTTTTAACGTTGATTGCATGTTTTTTCCTCATAGAAAGCTTGTGAAAATGATGAAACTCAATGATTTGTTAGAGAAATTAGGTACTCTAATGTTGTCTATTGTTCATAATAGTTTCCAAATCAACAAGGGAACTTTCTCTAGAATTCAAACATGTTTACAAAATGTTCAAGACAAGAATCTATTTTTGGAGCTTGAGTCTCAACTACAACGAGATGATCTACAAAAGAAGAGTTGTAATTCTGAACTAGTTCTTGTTCAGAACAACTCCATGTTTGAGCCTAACTCCCATTACCAGTGAGAGATTGATCATAATAATGGAGTCATTTCAGGATCAGTTCCCAAGACCTTCGTCAGACCTTTGGAAGAAGTTGTGAACATCAAGAATAGAATTAAGGATGTTTCCTTTCATATTTTAGAATATTCCAAGTTTTTCATACAAATGTGAAGGTTCAAACTACACTTCCCAAGACCTTCATCAGACCTTGGGAAGAAGTTGTGAACAACAAGAATAGAAATAATCTCAAATATGAAAAGGATATGTCCTTTCATATTCCAGAATATTCCAAGCCCTTCTAACTTTACAAAACTAGATACCTTTAGGATGATCCATCTTCTCTTGATCCATTTGCACAACAACAACCCTCTGTCAAATGCCAACATTGTGATCGAATTGATCATGTGAAATATTAGTGTTTTGATCTTCATCCTTGTGAGCAATGTGGTAAGTTAACTCATCATTCAAAAAGATGTTCCAGAAAAAAAACTCCTACAAGAATGAAGATTCACTTTGGATGGTCCGCTTCTTGGCAATGGCCTTCAACAACCAAGAAGATATACCAGTCATACCACAAAATGTGTTGTTGAGTATTGGCTAATATTGTAGTGAAGATTTCTTCATCTTATCACCTTGTATTTGATGGGGGTAATTGATGGTCATTTAGCAACTTGAAATATTCATCATTCAAATATTTATCTAGTGAGTCGGAGGCACAACCTAAAACTATTATATGAGTGTACAACTAGAGATAATCACAGCTAGGGAGATTCATGCTCTATGAGCATGTTTTTTTATTAGTGGTCTTCCTTAAAAAACCACTTGTGGAAGATTTTGGTTTCTACTATAGTTTTTTATTAGGGAGCACTTCAAATAGTAGAACACTTCAGCTTCTAACAAGATTAGGAATTATTCCAGGAACTACTTTGACAGTTCCAAAGTTGGTGTTTAGCTTTAAACCACCACTAGTTGAGACCTCAATTTCTCCCACCTTTTGGTTTGTTTGTGGTTTTCTCTCAATTACTACCATTTCAAAGAGTTTATTTAGCCATTGGTTGTCATTATTTTTTTCATTTTAGCTTTCTTAGACTTTCGTATTTACCCTTTGGATATAAGGGGAATGTTAGCCACCTAATATGTCAGGGTTCTGGTGGACAGTTAATCAATGTCCAAGAAACCTAGAAATTGAATCCAACAATTTCATTATTGTATTTATATGTAAAATTTACATCATTCTTAATACAATTGACTTTGTTTTCCAATATTGTAATTCCAACAAAAAAGATATAAATTTTTTTATTTTTTAAAAATATTTAAATACAAAAATTGAATAATCTATTTTTTATATACCATGATAAAATATTTTAGTGTCCAAAAGAAATAATAAAGAAATATATTATTGATCCGGATTTAAACAGGAATGCAACAAATTACAGAGATAACCATATACACAAAGATGCAGTGGAAATAATACTTCATTTCATTAATGGAAAATACTGAAATATGCTTACAACCAGAAATGGAAATCAACCAGCTAGGGCGATGGTAGCTTATCTCTGAGAAGAGATGTGATGGCTACATGCCTCTGAACTGTGTTACAATGAGGCTCGAAGGCCTATTTATTGTTGAGAAACAATGGAAAACCCTTAACATTCCAAAACCTAACCCTAGGAGATGAAACGCCAAACTGTGGGCCCCGTTTGGGGTAAATTGGTACATCAACTTCCCGGGGTCGTAACTTTGGCATATGATCTCCGTTTGACGCATACAATAGCTCATTAGAAAGATCTATCCGAGCACTATCATTGTTGGAACGGGCAACATCGGTCCATTCCATGGACCGATGTTGCCCCCGGATTCCCCAAAAAACGTCGTTTAGGGCCTCAAAACGGCTCCGGAAGTTTAGGACCCGAAAAACTACTAAAAATAGTAAGTTGTGCTACAATTAAGGAAACTGAAAATGCTGAGAAAGACAATGGTGGGGGTCCAGGTGGACTTGGCAGGTGGCCACCAATATCCACCTGGATCATTCCTCCCCCCTTAGGAAGCAATGGTCCCCATTGCGTTGAGCTCCTCCATGAGATGAGGAAACTTCTGCTGAACTTGTTCCCTGGTGAGCCACTTGCCCTGCTGAAGGAGTTGGCCTGCTTTGGCAACTCGATACAGTTGGATATTCTGTTGGCGAGTGTTCTTGATCTGTGTGTCCATGATCCGATCAGTTGCAGCTTGTTCCATGCAATCTGGATTTAATTCTGTGGGTTTGAGCTGTTCTGCAATGTCGGATGTGTCTAGCAATGGTGGAAAGTATGGCCGAAGGCGGTCCACATTGAACACTGGGTGCAGGCCAAGGAATGGGGGAATGCTGAGCTCAAATGCATTGTCTCCCATAGCCTTAGTAATGGTGTAAGGACCATATCGGAGTGGTCTCAATTTCCGATAGGCTCCAATAAGGCGTTCCTTTTGCAAATGCAACCAGACTTTGTCGCCCACTTGAAACTTGTGTGGCACCCGGTGTTGATCATGTCGCTGCTTGTACTTGGCATTTGATTTCTCAAGAATGTCATGGACCTGCTGGCAAATATGTTGGATGCGCTCAATGAAGCTGGTGGCCTTATCTGTTTCGGACTGGACATGAGCTGAATTCATGTGAGTAGCTGCAAGTGGCATGGCCACATCAAGGGGCATAGTGGCTGGAATCCCAAACCCACCTGAAAAGGGCTATGGCCAGTGGAGCTGTGAAGAGCTCGGTTGTAGCTGTGCTGAACATAGGGGAGGCTCTCGTCCCATGTGCGTGGATGCTTTGAGTTATACATGCGCAGAATGTGCACAATCATCCTGTTGACAACCTCTGTCTGGCCATCAGTTTGAGGATGGAAGGCTGTGGACTTCGTGAGTTTGGTGTCCAGCATTGACCAGAGACTGGACCAAAATGTGCTGAGAAACCGACTGTCCCGATCTGAGATGATAGACTGTGGGATCCCAAAGTGCACCCACACTCGTTCAAAGAAGAGTTTAGCAGTGGCTTCTGCTGTGATATTCTTCTTGCAGGCCATCATAATGGCCATCTTCGAGAACCTGTCGATGACCACAAAAACACAGTCATTTCCATGCTTAGTGGAAGGAAGGCCTGACATGTAATCCATGGAGATGGATTCCCAAGGTCGACTAGGGGTAGGCAACGGGGTATAGAGGTCGTGCTTCTTAATGGTCGGTTTGGCAATGGCACAGGCAGTACATGATCGGATGTACTTCCCAACATCCTGTCGAAGATTCGGCCAATAGAAATAATTTTGCAGTACTGCCACTGTTTTCTCGACCCTGAAATGCCCAGCAGCCCGACTGTAGTGTGCTTCCCAAATCATCTTGGCACGCTCGCTTGAAGGAACACAAAGGTGACCGAGGTGGCATAATAGGGCATCCTGGAGGTGAAAATCTGCAACATGCCGACCCTCCAAGAGTGTCTGGTATGTGTGGCCGAATTCTGGGTCGCTTTTGTAGAGAAGTGGCCAATCAGAAGTCTCGTGCCCACAAGAGTTGAGCACGGTGGTTAGCGCCATGATCGGTGGTCGACTGAGGCAATCTGCAACATTATTGGTGCTGCCCTTTTTATACTTGATATTCAAGTGAAACTGTTGCAGGTATGTAGACCACTTCTGATGGCGATCATTCTGCAATTTCCCTTGGGTCTGTATGAACTGCAGAGGTCGGTGGTCTGTGTGGATGACCGTTTCCTTCCCCAAAATGTAATGCTTCCATTGTCGGCAGGCCTGTACAATGGAATACATCTCTTTATCATAAGTGGGGTACTTCCGGACTGTGTCTGAAAGTGTTTCACTGTGATATGCCACTGGATGTCCATGTTGAGTAAGGACTGCCCCAATAGCATAGTCAGAGGCATCTGTCTCGACCTCAAATGGTTGTTGTAAATCTGGTAACACGAGCACTGGTGCCATGCAGAGGCGATCCTTCAACTCCCTGAATGCCTTCTGTTGAGATTCAGACCAAAAGGATTTTTCTTTCGCCCCGCCCTTGGTGACTTGACTCAAGGCCAAGAAATATGAGAAAACCCCAACACAAACCTGCGGTAGAAGTTGGCAAGACCTAGAAAGCTGCGGAGCTCTGTTAGAGTGGTTGGAGAGGGCCAATCCCGAATGACTTGGATCTTGGCTGGATCGACATGCACCCCCTGTTCATCAATGATGTATCCCAGATACTGAACTTGGGTCATGCCAAAAGTGCATTTCTCCAAATTGGCACATAGCTTGTGTTGCCGCAGTGTTTGGAGAACCTGTCGGATGTGGTGGAGGTGCTCTTCCCAACTCTGGATGAAGATCAGAATGTCATCCAAGTATACTACTACAAAGGAGTTGGTGAATGGCCGCAAGATGTCATCCATTAGCCTCATAAAGGTTGCAGGAGCATTCGTCAATCCGAAAGGCATGACAAACCATTCGAAGAGGCCCTCCTTGGATTTGAAGGCAGTCTTCCACACATCGGAGGGTTCGATTGGTACCTGGTGATATCCTGACTTCAGATCGATCTTGCTGAAATATTTCGCCCCCTTTAGTTGGTCTAGGAGGTCATCAATCCGCGGGATCGGGTACCTATTACGGACAGTGATCTTGTTCAGCACCCGATAGTCAATACAGAGTCTCCACATCCCATCCTTCTTCTGTACCAACACGATCGGGCTCCCACAGGGCGATGAACTCGGACGGATGTGACCTTTCTGCAGGAGCTCCTGAATCTGCCTCTTGATTTCATTGTTCTCCAGAACGGAGCGCCGATAAATTGGTCCATTGGGTAGCGGCGCACCTGGGGTCAGATCGATGGAGTGCTTGACTTGACAGTGCAGAGGAACCCCTGCCGGGGAGGTGAAGATGTCCTCGTACTCCTCCACAACCTTGTCCATCTGTAGTTGTCGTGTAGAAGGACCCCGTTTGGAGGCCGCGGCCATCGTCTTCTTCTTTCCTTGAGGGCGTATCATCAGGAAAACAAATTTCCTGGTTTTGGAAATGATCTTACTGCATTGTTTTGCAGTAATCAAAGAGATGGCGGCAGGTGGTGCTACCTCTGGTATCCTGAACAACTTATTTCCCAATGTAATAATAACAGCACGGGGCCTTGATTCATACACAGCATGTCGCTTCCACAAGTATGGTTGTCCTAGTAATACATCACAAACTTCAAGGGGAGCAATGTCACACAATACCTCATCCGTGAAGGGCTTGATGTTGTATGGAAGGCGACACTGCTGGCTCACGCGAAGATCTCGTCCTTGGTGAAGCCACCCAATGGTGTATGGTTGTGGATGTGCTGTGGTCGGTAAGCCCAACCGCTTCACGACCTCTGCCGAAATGAGGTTCTTTTGACTCCCGCTATCAACAATGAACTGTATCGGGGAGCCCTTTACCCACATCTGGGAGTGGAAGAGACGCTCCTCCTCCTCTGGATCTTCGGGTTCATTTTTCTGGATCTTTGCGGTAGCAACAGTGGCGCTGGGATCCGCATCAATGATCTGCTTCCCTTTTTCATACCACTTATCGGGTTCTGACTCAGAGTCGGAACATGCATCTGATTCTGAAACCTTTAGCTCAGCCACCAGTGACTGCTTGGCCCGACACTCACTTGTGTTGTGAGTGGAGCTCTTATGGAACTCGCACCATTTTCCAGTGTCCTTTCTTGGCTTCGCGGCACTGTTCTTTGCTTGCAGCTTCGGCTGGTTGTCTTGGGCTGTCCCGCCTTGGCTTTGTCCTTTGTTCTGTGGTTTAGGGGCACCTTTCCCCTGCTTTGGATTCGCAGATCCAAAGTCTCGCTTCTTTTGTTTAAACTTCTGCTCGACCTTGACGGCATATCGGTATGCTGCGCCGAGCGAGGGGATGTTTAGGAATTGTATTTCTTCCTGGATGTACTTGTGCAGGCAGCCACGGTATTTGAGTATCAAATGTTGCTCCGAATCCTTGATACCCAACTTTGTGCGAAGGGTATGGAAAAGATTGGTGAACTCCGGCACGTCTTGGTCCCTTCCCTGCCGCAGCGTGGTCCACTTTATGTATTCATCCTCATAGCTTCCGACAGGGTAGTACTGCTCCTTGATGGCATCCCGGAACGAATCCCAGGTGGGTGCGGCTGAAAATAGTGAGCCAGTACTTTCATCCTTTTGCTCGCAGTAGGTTTCCCACCAGTCCTTGACGTGGGGGGCTGCTTTGAGAAGAGCAAAGACAATATTTTCCCAACTCGAAAATTCATGAACAGAAAAATAACCCTCTAGCAGATTTAACCATTTATCTACGGCATCTGCGTCTATCTGACCCTCGAATATGGGGATTTCAAAATTAACTTGTACCTTAAAGGGTGTGGCGTTTCCAGAGTAGCTGTTGGAAGCCGATGCGTTGCTTCTGGGTAGCCGCTGAAGGATCTGGGCAAAGCTGTCCATCATCACGTTCTGTTGTCACTCGAGGGCTTCTTCGAGCAAGATTTTGATGGGATCTCCTGCCCCCTCGTCTTTCTTCTCGTCCGCCATGGGAGGCCGTCGGGATTTGCGAGGCTGGTCTTGCAAAGGTTCAACCAGTTCAAGCCCTAACTCCTTATATCCCGACCTTGTTGGGGACATGCAAAGAAAAACAGAGAAAAAGCAGACCGCTCTGATACCACTGATCTGGATTTAAACAGGAACGCAACAAATTACAGAGATAACCATATACACAAAGATGCAGCAGAAATAATACTTCATTTCATTAATGGAAAATACTGAAATATGCTTACAACCAGAAATGGAAATCAACCAGCTAGGGCGATGGTAGCTTATCTCTGAGAAGAGATGTGATGGCTACATGCCTCTGAACTATGTTACAATGAGGCTCGAAGGCCTATTTATTGTTGAGAAACAATGGAAAACCCTTAACATTCCAAAACCTAACCCTAGGAGATGAAATTCCAAACTGTGGGCCCCGTTTGGGGTAAATTGGTACATCAACTTCCCGGGGTCGTAACTTTGGCATATGATCTTCGTTTGACGCGTACAATAGCTCATTAGAAAGATCTATCCGAGCACTATCATTGTTGGAACAGGCAACATCGGTCCATTCTGGAATGGACCGATGTTGCCCCCGGATTCCCCAAAAAACGTCGTTTAGGGCCTCAAAACGGCTTCGGAAGTTCAGGACCCGAAAAACTGCTAAAAATAGTAAGTTGTGCTACAATTAAGGAAACTGAAAATGCTGAGAAAGACAATGGTGGGGGTCCAGGTGGACTTGGCAGGTGGCCACCAATATCCACCTGGATCAATTATTTATTAATAAAATTAATAAGAGAAATATATGTAATTCATTTTAGTTCTTTTTAGTATATTTAAAATTAATTGAGATAAATTTAAAATAATATGTTTCCATAATAAATAATTATATATTTCTTACATCTATTTTTGCAAAGGCAATAACCTCATTTCATACTTGTTCACTTCGAAAATATGCATACATTCATTTAACTGAAACCATGACGAGATCTATGAGGATATATTTCACTGTATCAACCATGGGATCATGTCACAATCAATAGAGCTCAATGCTTCCTAAACGTGATGATTGTGATGCATGTAAATTCAGGTGTAGATTGTGAGTGGCTTGTGAGAGAGCCAATAAAGGGGACAATGCCCAATCCATATGCTATCTTTAATATCTTAAAGCATAAATATAAGTTATAAAAAGCTAAAATATAAATTATTACATAAGCTATTGGGATAGCTTTTGTAATAAACCTATTCCCTGCTTCTATGAGCTTTTCCCGATGGAGCGTGGTGCACGGCCACAAACTTCTGGGCTTTGAGGTATTTTGTAAATTACGTGGGTGATCATTTATCCATTATTAATGGTGAAATGGTCTTAGTATAAGAAGTTCTGTCCTTTGTCTCATTTGTTGGGCCATATGTAAAGTTCAAGGAAAGGTTATGGAAATTTTATGATGATGTTATCTATTGGTTCCTAGGTTAGATTGGTGGAGAGTCTTTGTTGTTCTGTTGTTTCTTTGTAGGTAGAGGTATTCATAACAATTACAGTAAGTGTGCCCCATGGGTCTCAGCTATGTCTCCAAGACAAACAATGAGGTGGAAGGGGAGGGGTGGTGGAAGATCCCATCTAGAGGAATGAGGCACTAGACTCTTTGCTCATCAATCAGCTACCACCTTTTTCAATGTTATTATGATAGAAACTTGTAGGAAATTCACAGGTTTAAGACTCAAGTGGGGTTTATAGGAAATCTCTCTCAAACACTGAGTTCATGGAGGATATGTTGGCATGGGTTCCTAATATTGTGCACACTAGAGACAAGAAGAAGTAGTACTTAAAATCTATGGTGCTTCATTGGAAAATGAATTTACTATTAGGCCTAGTCTTGAAGGATAAACAAATGGATAAGTATACTATTTTAAAATTCCTAGAGGACACTAAGAGGATTCTGAGAAACTAGTGATTTTTCTTGGACATAATAAACTCTTGATTGGCACATGTGGAAAGCTACTTTTCATATGGATTGGAAGGACGAGATCTGATGGATCCTCCTGGATCTATCTTAATGGATATTGCAAATACTTCTTCTTCAGAAAATGACGAGTGATCTCAATGGGTTGGTGGTGCAGCAGAATGTTATTTATGGGGGTTCATGGCCCGTATTGCAAGGTATTTATGACCTCTTGGACTCTTAGTCATATGTTGGTCTTCACGGTGGTCTCTGGCCCATTATGCAAGGAACTTGTTACTTCTTGTGGTCTCCTTGTCGTATGGATTTTGTCAGGTCGTTGCGCTACATGATTAGTCTGGTCTTTGTTGTGTTGGTCATGGAAATTTTTGTGTGGTTCTATGTTTATCGTATGGGAAGAACCTTTGTTGTTCATAAGTTGTTGACAACACTTGTATTGGGGAAATTTGGTAGTTATCTTTGTATGGTTCGGTTGGGCATTGGGACAGGCTAGTTCTAGATTTGGCCTTGATGTAATCTGGATTATGGTGTATTTTATTTTGGGATGGACACGAGGTCTCTGGGTTTATGGTTATTAGTTATAGCATGTTGAGGATAATTTCTATCCTCCATGGTCATTCTAAAAATCCTTGTGAATCTAAATTTTGATTAATACAAAGCTTAAATTCACAAAAAAAAAATTAAAAAAATATATATAATACTGTCTTAAAATTATATAAATAATATGTGTTAATATTAGTGATTATTGAATAGGTAACAATAAAAAAACCAAAAGAAAAGGTCAAAATATAAAAATGTCAAAATGAACATTTTTATAGCATTATATACATTAATATGTGTATGTATATATATTATTTTCTTGTAGTTGCACAATTTTAATAGCTAACACATATGTGAAAGTATTAATAGATCCAATTATTATAATGAGGTCGATACCTAATTTACAAATTTGATTGTTTATTTTTTTAGAGTAAAAACTTTGTGTTGAAAATATTGGATTTGTGCAATGTTTTTGATAGACACTCCACCCATCATCTTGGATCAAACCAAAACATAATGATATGAAAAGAGAGCATCAAGATATTTTAACTTGAAAGGCTCTCTCAATGGTTAAAAGACAATTCTCTTTGAGAGTTCTAATAATAAGCAATATGATTGGGATTTGTGAAAATATACATACTCAAATATGTAGATTTTCCTTTAGATTCACAAGCTCATGAAATTTATTAAAGAACATGACAAGACTCTACTTCTACTTTCAACCAACGGAAAACAATAGATTGATGAAAACAATATGAACAAGAAGAAAATAAATCAATCGCACATTATGTTAAGTAATATTAATTCCTAAGCTAATTAAGTTAATTAATCTTAATTTCTAAGCTAATTAAGTTAATTAATCTTAATTAACTATTTACAAGTTTCTATGACAATATAATTCAATTTTAATTCACAGTTTAATTCAAGGAAAAATTAAACTGGAATTTCTTGTTTCCATTTCTCAACGCTCCGTCTCAACGGGAAAGAGATTACTTGCTACCTTTATCTCGTCTCTGTGAAACTCGAATTTACATATTGACAGTGCCTTGATAAAAATGTCAGCATATTTCTCCTTTGTGGGAATGTGTTCCAACAACATGATCCGCCTCAATACATAATCTCTCAGATGATGATATCAGATATCAATGTTCTTAGACCTATCATGAAAAACTGGATTTTTAGAGAGTTTGATACAACTCTAGTTATCATAGTAAATCACTATCAGATCCATCTAGTAACCAAATGTACCAACTAGGATCTTCCTCATCCAAATGGCCTCACATGATTCCTGCCTTGCAGCCTTGTACTCTTCCATTGTTTAATTAAGTGCAACTGAACTCTGTTTCCTAATGTAACAAGAAATTTCCGCTGACCCAATACTGAAAATCCCTCCTGATGTGCTTTTTTGGTCAGATGGACTCCACTCCCATTCTGCATCTGTGAAGCATTGAAGTTTCACTCCCTCTATCGATTTGTACCATAATTCGTACTGAGTAGTGGCCCTGAGGTATCTCAATACATGCTTTGTTTCCTTACAATACAACTTGATAGACCTAACCATCACTTGACTAAGTTGGTTAACTACATAGCATAAATTTGTTCATGTGCTCACCAAGTACATGAGTGAACCCACAAGCTACCTCTAAATAGTAGATTCCACTACCTCTCCCGAGGTAGCATCCTCCTTCCTCCAATTACCAGCTAGAGGAGTCTTCGTAGGCTTGCATCTCTCCATGTGAAACCTCCTAAGTATATTGTTGGCATACTTTCATTGAGACACAAACATATCCCCATCACCCTACCATACTTCCATGCCCAAAAAGTAATGCATAAGCCCCAAGTCCTTCATCTCAAACTCTCTTGGAAGGTCCTCCTTGCAAGATTTGATCAACTGATCATCACATATCTATATGAGATCATCAACATAAGGTGCAATGATCAATAGTTTACCTTCCACCACTATGTGGTATAGGTTCACATATGCTTCACTCTTTGTGAAGCCTAATCCGGTGAAGTAGTTTTCTATCCTGATGTACCAAGCACGATGTGCTTTCTTTAGCCCATATAACTCTATCTTGAGCCGACACACATGCCACTCATGGTCAAAGGTTTCAAAACATTTAGGATTCTCTATGTACACCTCTTCCTCAATCGTTCCATTAAGGAAGGCTGTCTTCACATCCATATTATGTAGCTTCCAACCCATATATGTTGATAGTTCCAATATAGATATGATTGAAGAGTACCTTGCAACAGGAGAAAAGGTCTCATCATAGTAAATCCCCTTTACCTGTGAAAATCCATGAGCCACAAATCTAGCCTTATGCTTCTCTACACTACCATCGACAACTTTCTCTACCTTGTAAATCCAATGAGAGCTCACCATAGACTTATCCTTCAGTCTCGAGACCACATCCCAAACACTTTAAAAAACTATGGAGTCATACTCCTCTTCCATGACATCAACCCAAATTGGCTGTTGCACTTCTTCGTCAATGGAAGATGGATTTGTCACAACACATCCACTCATAAGAGCCATGGATCCAGTGTACCTATCAGGTGACCTACTTTGTCTGCATTGTGATGTGGGTGCTCCCAAATTCTCTCTAACATCTGACAACAATCTATCTGCCTCTTTGGTGTGCTTTCTCCCATCTCTGGAAGACTTTGCCTGAGTGGATGGTTCCACTCCCAGATCCTCTACATGTGGTTGCTCCAAATCAATATGAGGTTCCTCAAACTTAGAAGCTAAAAGCTCCTCAACCACATGTAGCTCAAGCTCCCTCTCAAGGTAAACTCGCATGGACTTCTCCTCATATAATCTCACATCCCTTCAAACCTTTGTCATCCTATTTGTCATCAAGTACATCTAATAGGTTTGAGGTGTAACACTGTACCCCACAAAAATCCCCAACTCTGTTGTCAGCTCAAGCTTATTCTGTGCATATTTGGTCACATGAAATATACCGATCACCCAAAAATACTGAAGTGACTAACATCTAGCCTCTTACCAGAATAAACCTCCTTTAGTGTCTTCATCCAAAAAATCTAATGCAGGCTACAATTATGAACATAAATCGCTGTGTTGCATGCCTCAGCCCACAAGTGTAGTGGGAGACCCTGATCATGCAACATCTCTCTCGCTGCCCCTACTACACTTATGTTATTCCTCTCAGCCAATCCATTATGCTGAGGGTTATGGGGTGTTGTCAACTCCTGTTTAATCCCTTCTGGTGCACAAAAGTTCTTAAACTCATTTGAGACATACTCACCACCTTTATCACTCCGTAGACCTGTAACCTTCTTTCTTGACTCTTTCTCCACCAATTCTTTAAACTCACAAAAATTTGTGAAGGTTTGATCCTTTTTCTGCATGAAAAACATCCAACATTTTCGCGAAAAGTCATCAACAAATATAACATAATACTTGTGTTTGGTTGTGGATGCTTTCAAGAATGGTCCACACACATCTAAATGGACTCAATATAGAATAGCCTCTACTCGACTGTCTCTGTTGCTTAAGGAAGACTTGGTGTATTACCCAAAGTACACCCCTTTCATGTATCAACTTTCTCTAGTGTGCCCTGGGCAAACCGGTGGAGATCTATTGCGTGATCTTCAAAACCCCATGATGTAAGCGACCTAATTGATTGTCTCATAACTTGCCAACATATCGACTTTGCACCATGTCTACTTTTCTGTTAAAACTAACACAATCCTCTACCTCCATCTTATAGAGGTTCTTAACTCGAATCCATATCTTATTTACTTGACCCATGGCTATGTGTCGAAGGAACGCCTTTCCTTTCAAGAAGATCACACCATAGCCTCTATCCTCAAGTATGGATATGGATACCAAGTTTGTCTTTAGACCAGGCACATACATAACATTCTTCAAGGTGAGTAGATCCCCATGCTCCCTCCAAAATATAACCATGCCCAATCTAATAGCACTATATCTCCCGTTGTCACCCATCTCGATATGCATCTAGAGATCTTTGTCCTCCAGGTCATTGAATAAATCCTTATCACTAGTCATGTGCAATGAATCTCCACTGTCTAAGTACCATACACTTCCCATCATTGATGACACCATGCATGCAATGAGGGAAAAGTCCAATTTGAATTGAGAGGCCAACGCCTCACCCGACGCTCCTTCCGAGGACTTCTTCTTGGACTTCTTGAGTGGGCAATTTGTAGAAAAATGGATCATCTCATGACAATGAAAGAATTTCACTTTCTTCATGTCTTTCATCTTGCCTCCATGACAAGAATCTGATTTGGAATGGGAAGCTTTACCTTTCCCTTTCTTCGCCTTAATCACTAAGGCACAATTCTCTTCATCATCAATCTTTGATGAAGAGCCATCCTAGGTGTTCCTCCTGATCTCCTCCTACATCAAATCCGACCACAGTCCTTCCGAATGTGGCAGTTTCGCCTAACCATTGACAAATTCCTGATAACTATGCCAACTCTTTGGGAGTCTCAAAAGATCAAGACTCGCCATATCATCCTCAAAAACCATGATTCCAACACTTCCAATTTCATCATTACATTGACCAAACTTGGTCAATTATTTTGGAATAGTCTCGCCTTTCTCCATTCTGATTTTTTGAAGTTTGTCCTTCAGTGCTAATTTCCTTTGGTCACTACTATTTTGATACAAGTCTATCAATGATTTCCACATAGCATATAGGAGACTTGAGATAATGTGGTCTTGAACTCCCTCAAGGATTATACGTCTCGCCTTCGCCACACACTTCTTCCATTCAGCCAAATTTTATGCATTTGATGCTATTGGCTTAGGAATTTATTGATCAAAAAATTCCTTCAAGCCATTATCCTCCAGCACAACCTCCATTTTGTCCCTCCAAGCTATATAATTTGAGCTTCCTTACAAGGCACACTTGAGCCACAAACCGTAGAATGTCATCTGCCGATCCTAAAGTATGTATTGCAAATTCGAATTTCACCTATAACCCAAATCTCAAAACTTCGAAATCTCCTCTAGTATACTATATTCAGCTCCGATACCATGTATATTTTCCTATAGATTTACAAGCCCATGCAATTTACTAAAGCACATGACAACAATCTACTTCTACCCAGCAGAAGCCAATAGATTGATGAAAACAATATGAACAAGAAGAAGATAAATCAATGGCACATAACACAATAAGGTTTTTTGGGGAAATTCACTACTCAAAACTCCACCTATTTGTATTGTATTAATCAAAAATATGAGTGAAGATACAAATATTTTTCTAACTAGAACAATTCCGCACAAGTATGCTCAACCCTCTGCCTCACAAGCCTGCTCTTAGCCAACACTTAGCCAATTTCCACTACCTGACAAGCCCCTATTTCCTTACACAATTCCTAGGATGAATAACTTGTATTTAAAGGGAATTAATGCTTCAAAAACTACACAATCCTAATTAGGTCATCTTCCTAATTGCATGCATGATATTTACAACTCAGTAAATCATAGAATTGATAGTACATCGTCCCTGCACTCTAGTCTCAACTTGGTCTTTCTCATAATTGACATGAATTAGTTTCGATGAGTCATCCTTCAGTTATCTGGAGTAGCACCCATGGATCCACTGGTGCACTAACTGACTGCTAATACTCTACTAGTTCAACAAACAATTAGAACTAGTTTAACTGACTATAACTCACTAAACTGAGTTACCTAATTACAACTCAATCTAAACTCATACTGGATCCCCTAAAATTTAGGGAGAACACTTACATGACTTCCAAGAGACTTCAACTTGAAATTCCTAAGCTAATTAAGTTAATTAAAATTAATTAACTATTTACAAGTTTCTATGAGAATAGAATTCGATTTTAATTCATAATTTAATTCAATGATAAATTAAATTGGAATTTCTTGTTTCCATTTCTCAACAAAATATTTAAATGTTCTTTTGTTTTGATTATGAGTAAATCATTAGGTTTAGACAAAGTGTACTTACTCATTAAGTTTGAATATTCATAGTATTTTTCTAACTTCTATACAAGGACTAAACTATCATACAATACTTGTTTTGATGTAGTTATGATATACATTTATTAGTCATCATGGATGTTAGCATAATATGTTTATCTGTATTTATTTTACTTTGAATTATTAGTCAAATATTGCGTAATCATATATGTAATATATATAGATCTATATCTCTTCCTCACCTAATTCTTATATATATATATATATATATATATAGAGAGAGAGAGAGAGAGAGAGAGAGAGAGAGAGAGAGAGAGGGAGAGAGATCGAGAGAGAGTAATTTATTCAATTTTTCCCTCCACCCCAAAATAATGCAAGTTGTCCCATAACATTACTTTTAAAAATAATAATTATTGTTTTACATTAACAAATTAGAAAATAGTAATTAGCAAAAACAAATCAATACCGACCATAAATAAAATACTTCAATTTTCATATATATATATATATATATATATATATATATATATATATATATATATATATATATATATATATATATATATATATATATATATAGAGAGAGAGAGAGAGAGAGAGAGAGAGAGAGAGAGAGAGAGAGAGAGAGAGAGAGAGAGAGAATTGGGTTGGTTTCATATGACACCCAGTCAATTTTGAATGCTACTACTATAACCTAAAGGTGTCTATGCCAGCACGAATAAGTGGAGGTGATTTGAGCCTTGAATCTTGTAGTAGATAACACTTCATTTTCATGGGGCTTGCTGATTGAGTTATGCTAGTACTATTGATATCATATGATATGTAATTCATTAATATTCAACTGAAATATAATATTTAAAACATAACATATTAATAACTAAAAAAATATTTTTGTGTCAACCTTTTGTAGATGATACAACAACACCCAAAACTTTTAGCCTAACTCTTAATTTTTTGGTTCCACTCTTCTTCACAAAGTCTAATAGATGTGTTTATGTTTCAAATTGATCAAATCCTTCAATGACCACGCTGCCATGAAACCCTTTAGTTGTTGGTGTTTTCACAAGGCACATTGTCTATGCACACCATTGCTTTATCTTAGTCTATCTTCTTGATGAATGCATTAAGGTTTAGGAGAATTCTATGTTAGTGATGCAATTTTAAAGCTTTATGTATCCTTGACATGAATGGCAATTCACAAATCATGAATTTATATTACATGTGTGATCATGATCACTTTTATTTATTTTGGTTCTTATCCTATTAAATAGATTAGGGTTTGTGAATTTTTTGCTTTCATGATGCACCTTCAAGCCTTATGTCTCCATGATATGCATTGCAACTGATAATCAAGCATCTTGTGTTGTTGGCTATTAATCACCTTGGTTTTCATTCTTTGATTTGCATCTTCAAGAGCATTTCATGGCATTAAAATAAGGCATGCTAGTTGCATTATCATTGTTGGAGATTGAATTCTACATTAATTATTTTTGTTTACTAAGTTGGTTCATGTGTTTGAATATTGAATTGGATTTCAAACTCAAGTATCTTTTACCAAATGAGTGCAAATTATAACACTTTATTTTTTGTGTGGTTATATCTTCCGGATCCATCACATTCTGTTGTTTTATGCATCGACGTTTCAAACCATCCTCTGTGGTTCATCATCACAAATCTAAATCCTGATGATGAACCACAGAGGAGGGTTTGAAACGTCGATGCATAAAACAACAAAATGCAATGGATCAGGAAGATATAACCACACATAATGCAGATCGCAGAAGTCTCAAATCCATTACTTTATTTTTTATTATTGCATGCCATTTTGTTTAAATGAGATTTATAATGATGCAAAAATTAATTCTCAAACATATGCTTGATTATGAGCAAATATTTAATTTTCACATCATGCATGAAATTGGTTTTCAAGTAGAAAATAATGAATGAAGAATATCATTCAATTGTAAACCATTCCATTACAGCAAAAACAGGAGGATCGGTCATGCAACTAGGGTTTCAGAGAAGTTCAGTGCTTGCTCCTAATGGAGGGCCGTAGAGGAGGGAGCTCCACTCCCTCCTACAAGGAAGCCATTGCTAGCAAAGGCAAGTCACATCTGGGTAATGTCAGAGGATCTGCTGAAGAAGAAAAAAGAAATAATGAAAAGAAGTCAGAGGGGGTCAGGTCCAAGGAAAATAGCAGCAATATAGACAAGGAGGAAGAAGAAAAAAGCCAAGGAACAGGGGATAAAAAACAAAAGGGACCGTGCAGACCAAAAAAGAGATCACTCCTAGAGTTATGTTAAATTATCCTGCATTGCTGGCACATAGAGAACACATGGGGACTTACGCCATAATCTACAAATTGATGGGATTATGGCCCACTGAAAAAGCTTTACAGACATGGATCAAATATCGTTGGAAACCCAAAGGAAGAATTGATCTCCATCTTGGGTCAAAGGGATTTTTACAATGGTGTTCACAAACATCGAATATAAAGATAGAATATTCGAAGGAGGACCCTGCTTTTATGTAGCAACTGGCCTCTATATGTGGCCTTGGATGATGAACTTCATTCCAGAGCGGGAGACTTTCACTTCGGTACCTGTCTGGGTAAGATTTTATTCCTTAGCTCTAGATTACTTGAAAATTGAATCGCTTGCTGCCATAGGCAACAAACTAGGTCGTTTTGTCAAAGCTTCGGAAGCCACAAGAAGGGGTAAATACACTTCCTATGCTAGGATTTGTGTAGAAATGGATCTATCAGGAGCTCTTCCGGATGAAATTATCCTGGAAGTTTTTGATGAGGAATGGGTGCAAACTATGGATTATGAGCATATCCTATTCAGATGCCATAAATGCCATGAACATGGACACTTGCTCAGAGACTGCCCTCTTAGTAAGGCAGAAAACAAGAGCAAACCTAATACAATGAAGGATACAGAAAGCTTTCAGAAAGTGGCAAGTAAAGGTAAAGGAGGCAAAAAAGGACCAAAGAAACAATGCAATGAAGGGCTAAAGACCAGTCAGAATAGGTTTCAAGTATTGGAAGAGAATGAAGAAATGACAAATGAAGACCAAAATATGGAGGAAGGCCCTAATGAAAAGGAGAAGGAAGAGAACTGCAACCCAACACAAGAGATCAGTGATAATAAAGAGACTATTATGAGTGAAACATAACTAGAAATGGATCAGGAAATGACCCAGAGTGAAACATATCTGGAGGGCTAGGAACTTCAGGAAATTCTAGATCAGGAACACCTAGATCTGGAAGGGTTCTTGTTGCAGGGAACCACGGGAGGGATAGATTCAGTACCTCAAGATGATTGCAATAGAATACAACAGTTGTTTTTATGGAAAACATAGGAAAGGGAGTTAGGTAAAGGAAAAACCATTGACAAGTAGGAGAACAGAGGTGTGAAAACAATGAAATCAACTCTAGGATTAGCTACTATAAATGCAGGAAAAAAGTAGAAGGAGATTTTGATGGAGTGTGGAAAGTTAATGATAGACTCAGGTAAGATGAAAGACCTAACCTGTTACTCCTTTACAAGTCTTTAAATATGAAGTTCACATCTTGGAATATCAGAGGTCTAGGTAGTAAAACAAAACAAAGAATGCTTAGTTATAGAATGAAACATGATATGCCGAATATGATCTTCATTCAGGAAATGAAATGTTCCATTCAGAAAATAAGACTTATCCATAGAAAATGGCTCAGTAGATTTGAGTTTCTAGAGGTTAAAGTCGAGAACACAGTGGAGGGCATTATCACTCTTTGGAACCCCCAAAGGGTCAGCATAATTGATGCAGAGGCATCTAGAAACTACTTTTAAGTGGTCATTCAACCAGTAGGGGTTTCAGAAACATTCCTAGTCACAAATGTATACAGTCCTCAAAGAATAAATGATAAACTCAAATTGGTAGAATCCCTTATTGACCTTAGGAATAGACGGGCTGGAATTCCTTGGATCATGGGAGGGGATTTCAATATGATCAAATCTCTTTCGAAAAAAAAAAAGGAGGTATCATAGTGCTAAACAAAGACTCCCTAGCATTCCAATCATTCACTGATAATATGAAAATGGTTGATCCAGAATCGAGCAATGGCATTTTTACTTGGAACAACAAAAGAGGAGGTGAGGCTCTGGTAGCATCAAAGTTAGACAGGTTTATGATATCAGAGGAGCGGATGCTTATAAATAAAGAAATAACAGCAAAAATTCTTCCCTTTGGAGGGTCAGATCACTGGCTGATCCAATTGGAAATCAAGGGTATGGATTCTCCCAGGAATAGACCCTTCAGATTCGAAAATATCTAGCTTTCCCACCCGGATTTCATCAGTAACATTGAAAAATGGTGGTTTGAAGACTTGCATTTCCAAGGATCAAAAATGTATCTCCTTCATAAAATACTAAACCACATTAGGTTTAGACTTAAAGAATGGAACAAGAAGGATTTCGGTAACATTTGTGTGGATAAAAAAATAAGTGGAAAACAAAATTCAGGAGCTGAACCAGGCACTAATCAAAGATGGCTTCGGCAAAGTCAAAAATAATCAGGCTGATAAATACCATCAAGAATGGGAAAAATTATGCAAGCAAGAGGAAATATTTTGGAGACAGAAGTCTAGAGTTCAATGGCTCAAGGAAGGAGAGTGGAATACAAGATTTTTCCACAGATCCACTATGGCTAATAAGGCTCACAATAGAATCTCTACGATAAATGATGAGGATGGGGAGTTTTAGAACACTCATAAGGATATTGAAGTTGTGCTTGTTCATCATTTCCGAAACATCATCCGGGAAAGCAATCTTGACACGGATCAATCCATCAATGAAATAACAAGGCATATCCCTAAGCTGGTGTCTAGAGATGACAATTTGAACCTCAATAGACCAGTTACTGAAGAGGAGGTCAGTGAGGTTCTCAAAGACATGCAGAATGGCAAAGCTCCAGGCCCAGATGGTTTTAATGTAGATTTTTTTAAAGCATGTTGGAATATTGTCAAACAGGATATTTTGAACGTAGTGGAGGATTCCAGGGGTAGCAAAACCATCTAAAAAGCCCTCAACACCTCCTTCATTTCTCTGATCCCCAAACAGGACTTAGCTCATACTGTAGATAAGTATAGACCTATAGCTTTATGTAATGTGGTTTACAAGATAATATCCAAGGTTGTGGCTAATAGACTCAAACCTCTCCTTCCTTCTTTAGTGTCAAAGGAACAATCTGGCTATGTGGAGGGCAGACAAATTTTAGATAACATTATTCAAGCCCATGAGGTGGTGCACATTCTTACCAACAAAAAGTAGGCGGGGATGATCATGTAATTGGATATTACCAAAGCATATGACAAGGTGAATTTGAATCATATCAAGAAGGTTCTTACTGCTTTTGGGTTTGATCACAACTGGGCTAGATGGGTCATGGCGCTGGTGACTTCTTCCAGCTTTTCTATTCTGGTGAATGGCTCTCCCTCTGAGATCTTCAATCCTTCTAGAGGCCTCAGGCAAGGAGACCGGGTCTCTCCCTTTCTCTTCATTCTCATGATAGAAGGACTTGGTCCGTCCATTAAGCATGCAAAGGCCAAGGGAAAAATCAAGGGTCTTCAATCATCTGAGAACGTTCTAGCTCTAACTCACCAACAATTTGTAGATGATACCTTGTTGCAGGGTATCCCCACTGTAAAAGAGGCCTCAGCCTTCAATCTTATCCTGAAGGATTTTGCCATGGCTACAGGTATGGAATTCAATCTCTCCAAGTCAAAAATCTTTCTCTTAAATGCTAACATTCCTATTTAGAGAAATATCTCAAGAATTCTTGGCTTCCAAAGAGATTCCCTCCCCTCAAAGTATTTAGGAATTCCTCTTACAGCCAAACCTATGCACAAGAGTATCTGGGAATCAGTTCTTAATAATTTGTAGGATAGAGTCAAAAAGTGGACCTTCAGAGCCTTGAACCTGGCTGGTAGGTTGGTACTAACAAAGGCGGTTCTGCAATCTATCCCGGTATTCATGTTATCAGCTCTCCCAGCTCCCAAAGGTGTCTTAGAGCAATTTAGGAATATACAAAGAGATTTCCTTTGGGGTAAGGAGGAAACAAGGAAGAAGTGGGCCCTGGTTTCTTGGGATAAAATTTGTAAACCCAAGAGCCATGGGGGACTAGGCTTAGATGATCAAGAGGCTCTTAGTAAAGTTCTAGGAGCCAAGCTTTGGTGGCGATGGGTTCAAGAGCCAAAATCCCATTGGGCCAGGATCTGGAAAGAGAAATATGCCAGCTCTTGGCACACTAATGATCTCATAAGAATGTCTAGAAATATAAAAGGATCTCACATTTGGAATGGAGCTTGGGAAAATAGAAGCCTAGTACAAAAGAACAGTTTCTGGGAAATCAGAGCAGAAGATCTAGCACTCTTTTGGAAGGACAAATGGAAACAAGAACCAACGCTGTTAGCAGAGGATCTTCTAAGCCTCAAACAAGAAATAGATTCCCAAGGTTTAATCAAATTAGAGGATTTTTGGGATCTCACTCATGCCTTCGGAAAGTGGAGAAGCTGGAGAAATATTGACTGCAAAGATGACAACCCCTTAAAAATTAAAGTAGAGGCACTTTGGAGCTTGCTAAAACAAAGGATGATCTTAGTAACAGAGGGGTAGGATCAATTGAGATGGGGTGATATCAATAAAGGTACCTTTAATCTTAAGGAAGCTAAAGGTTTTCTTCTTGGGATTGATTCTAGTGCTCTAGACAAGACCTAGCAGCTTCTATGGAGATACCAAGGTTGGATGAAGATCAAGCTTTTCATGTGGTTTGTGTATCATAAGAAACTCTTGACTTGGGACAATATCAGGAAAAGAGGAGTTATGGGGCATTCCAGATGCCAACTCTGTGAGGAACAACAGGAGACTATGGAGCATATTCTCAACAATTGCTCTTACACCACCTAGCTATGGGATTCTTTCTCAACAATTTTCCATCAGTTAGATAGGGACAAAGGAAGTATGACAAATACCCTAAACAAATGGAGAATAAACTACATGGAGAATGAATTCCTTAATTTGGCCTGGGCCTTCACACCAAGCTTCATTATCTAGAATGTTTGGAAAGAAAGGAATAAATGAATTTTCAAGAATGAGAAGTTTCCCCCTCTTCGCCTATTTGATCTGATACTGAATCAGCTCCAGGAGACAGTCAGTACCACTGTGCATAATATCCCCAAGAATCCCCCCTCAGAGACTGAGCTAAGAACTCTCAGGCAACTAGGAATGCAAGGGATTATTCCCCAAGAACTAAACAAAAAGGACATAGCTATGGTTATAAGAAGGACTTCTCGCAACCTCCACCGAAAGGCTATCTGAAATACAACATTGATGGCACTTCCAAAGGCAACCCAGGAACAACTGGATATGGAGGAGTTTTAAGAGATTAAGAGGGCAGTATTATCTTTATCTTCCATGGTCATTTAGGTAGAGCCACCAATAATATGGCGGAATTAATGGCTATGGAGAATTGTCTATTGAGTCTAACTAAGAACCATCGCACAAATTTCATTATAGAAGCGGACTCAAAGATCACCATTAACTCGGTGAAAAGAATCAGCGCCGGCTCTCGGCTCGAGAAATTCTCAAAGCACTGGAAACTAATCTAGGTGTACCAAAGAATTCAAATTCATCTCCAGGGACTTCGAACTGTAAATCAAGGTGTGAACAATGCTGACTGTGGGATAGCGAAAAAATGGCAAGAGATTCCTCAAAGTTGTCTATAGGCTCTCTGCGAGGATCAAGCTACAGGAAGTTTTTCGATTTCGGGCTAGGATGACTAGCATGAATTGACTTGACCGGAAAGTGCATCCACAACCCTTTAGGATGTACTTGGAAGGAGGGAAAGCTAAGTGCAGACTCACTTTACCCCGGAGTAAGTTGACCAGGATCCCCAGTTTTTCGGACAGCAATTTGCGGGGTCAATTTCCAAATATTCACAGTATCGGGTTTAGGTTAAGTTGTGAGAAGAGGCAGAATGGGGGGTTTGTTTTTCCGGCCAGTGGTATTTACCGCCTTTCCGCTTTCAGGCTAGAAAATCTCGCCCTAGTTGGTTTTTCGACGTTCGCACGTCTCTGGAGTGGTAAGTGGTTTCGCAGTTTCGGGAGCGATCTCATAGGGATCTCTACACGTGGCATGGTGGAAGATTTGGATACTGCCCTCCATCGCACAGTATTGTTCGGTGATGTTAGGCTGCGTGAAATGGCTCTTGGCTGTTGGATCCAACAGCCCAGATCGACGGATAGGATCGTTTGGGTAGTTTTGTGGGGCCAGGCGGGTTTTGTCCATTATTCCTGTTGGCACGTCTTTCCCTTTTCCGTTCTTTGCATGCATTGCGTGATCGGGGGAGAATGTTTTCAGTCATCGGCTCTACGGGGCGTGATTTTTCCAGATCTTCCCTAATGGTTGGGGGTCCCATTTTCCTTTTGACGATGTTTCTCATAGGGTTTGGGGATTTCTGGTGTAAGGCGAGGGGTCTTTGTCTTTGGCAGGGTTTCCTTTTCTCCAGAGTCCTTGTTTTTGGATAGGTTTTTGTATATTATGTAACTTTTCTTTTGAATTAATGAAATAGAAGGTTCGGCTCTTGCTTCAACAAAAAAAAGAAATTGGTTTTCAAGTAAAAATATGAGAGGCAAAAGCTTATCTTACATAACTGAATCCTACTAATGTTTATTATGTTCGGGCATGCAGGGTAACCTTTCAGATTTTTATACATGCATTAAGTATTTTCCTTTCAGATCCATCTAGTGCCTATTTATGTCAATCTTGGATATGTTCAAACTAGGATTTCAAAGGGACATTAAACCCTAATAGGCTTGGGAACTTTGAAAACCATAACTTTGAAAGGACATGGTAAAAGAGCCTAGCATGGACATGGAATCAAAGGTGCATGAAGATAAATGTTCATTACCTTTCAAGGTTGTATGGATGTTATTCAAATCCCGCAATAATAAAGCCATGCATCACATGTAAAGAGTTGATTTCACATTTGAAGAGTATTCTTTTGCTTGAGCTTCCAATGTTTATATTATCGCATTCATACTTATTTAGTTAATGAATTGTTTCATTGCTCTTGTAAATTATTTTCCACAATGTATCTCATCTACTTTTCATACTAAATTAATAGAATTGATTTCTCATTTTAATTCTCTTTGTAGAGATACGCATTACAAGTTACCAGCATAAGGTATTCAACACTATTGTACTCGAGATTAATGCAATTGCTGCAAATAAGTTATAATAGAAGGTGTGCAAATAAGGTATAATAATAGAAGGTGTATACAATGTTTTGGAAGAAATAAAAGAGCGTTGCACATATATTAAAATAATGCATGGCAAAGGATAATACAAGCAACCCATTGAGATAACATATTGAAATATTGGTGGATTGAATAAAGATATTACAATGCATTGAAACAATAATAAAATACAAATAAAAACAACGCATTGAAATAATAAAATAAAGCAGCACATTTAGACAATAATTAAAGCAACTCGTTGAATAATAATAAAAGAACGTCTCCATGAAGATTATTATATGATAATGCATATTGTGTTGTAAAGAATACATATCAATTGCGTTGGATATATAGTTAACGCGTTGAAAACCATTCAGTTCATTGAAATTGATATGCCAAATACAATGGAGAGATATTAAGTATAACAGCACGTTGAAAAGCATTTAAATAATACTTTTGAAAACCATCATAGGCATCATTAAAACTATTACAAAGGACATCATTAAAATGGTTTAAACAATGCATTGTTAACAAATGAAAGAATGCGTTGCTTAGGATGTATTGCAAAAGCGTTAGGAGAGACTTATTGAATGGGTTGAAAGGATAATTAAATTAGTACGTTGGAGATGGTAAGAAAATAGATAATTCCATCCAAAGATATTGCAATGAGTTGCATTGAGGAGAATAAACGTAGTGCATCCCAAAGGAAATGAGTGATGATACAATGCATTTGATATAATATGGAATGTGTTGGAAATAATACACAAACAACCATGAAAACAAACATTGGAGCAATAATGAATACATGCTACGTTGAATATGATATAAATTGGGTTGTAGAGATAACCCCGTTGCATTCAAAGGATATATCAAATGCTTTCAAGCAATATACGTATTGCTATGTTGAGAAAATAAGACAATTATTATGTTGGAGTATTAATACAATTAACGTACCACATAAGGAGCAAACCAAATGCGTTGTAAAAGGGATAATACAATTAATACAACGTACAAATAATGTATGAGGTTAAAACTAAAACAATGATTTGCAAATAAAATACAATGCAATATAATGAAAGGATGTTTTAAATGTTCCACTGGAAGAAATATATGAAAATTTGTAATGCTTTGCAAAATAAAATATAATGAAAGGATGTTCCAAATGTTGCCTTGGAAGAAATATTATAAAATATGCATTAAAACAATAGATATGGATTTGCGTTGAAAATAATGTAACATTAGGAATTATTAATCACTGATAGCTGATAGGAGGTGCCTTTTGCAAGCTTTGAGATCAATATGGTCCAAAACACCTTTCTCAGTGCAGTAAGTACCTAATCATATGAACTACCAACTTTAGTAATTCTTTGGGTGATTCTTCTTGCTATCCTCAACTCATTCTATCCCAAGGTTTTTCATGAGGAAAAGAAAAGGGGAGATGTATAGGACTCATGGAGATATCTTAAGATGCATTTTGAAGTGTGGAGGGATTTTGCAGCAGTCTGACTAATCCTAGTGAAAATCAAAGTCCCCATCACTTGTTTCAAGATGAAGTTGTTCTCCTTCAAGATGAATTTGTAGATCATAGAAAAATCCATTGTCATCCTCCATGATGACGAAAAGAAAACTCAGAGAGTTGACATCAATGAAATTAAGAAGAAATAGAAGGCTCAAAAGACTGTCTAAGTAGTATTTTTTGAAATTACCCAGGGCTTTTGAAGCACGAGTTGATTAAAATATGCCACAAGGGATGGAAACTCTTCCCAATGTCTTAGTATTTATTTGAGAATTATTATAGGAAAATATTGGTTATGTAAATTTCTTATTTATAGTGAAAAGATGCTTCTATTTTGTGATTTAATTGTTGGTTGCATGCATGCTTGTAGGAATAGAGCTAGCTGAAGTAGGGTATAAGACTATTGCATTACATATCCTATAGTTTTGCATTCATTTTATTTCACTTTCTTTATTGTACATATAATTCCTAAATACCATAGTAATAGGAATATGTGAAAATGATATTGAGGTTTTAGGAATCTAGTACTCCTTTAAAAAGTTGTGAATAGTTGTGAGACACTTGGAGAAATTTGTACCTTAGCTTGCTATTATTTTTTCATAGTTTATAATGTTGAAGAATTTTACATTTTATCATGTTGGAACATTTTATGTAGTACCCTAATTATTGGCCTCGTGCTTGTAGGAATAAATATGGTTGGAATCTTACAACGTTGCATGAATTAGCTCACTGCGGTATTAAATCTATTATGTATTATTTTAATATGACTGTATTATGCATGAAAGTGTCATGAACCCTAAAAATTTAGTTATATGAATGTGCAAAGTGATAATGTAAAATTTTTATAAACTGAACATTCCTCTGAAAATTACAAAAGTTAATGAGACATTAACTCGTGACTATCCCTTAGCTTGTTGCAACTATCACCCTCACCATTCCTGTTTTCAATTATTAAGGTTCATTCATTATGCAGAGACATTGTAAGGCATTTAAATGCAAACTTGTGCATTATTAAGATGAAGTTCATTTGAAATTGGAGAACTTAATAAGTTTTTTTGATGACTATGCACGAGTGTTGCAATGACTTGTATATCTGGTTTGGGTTCACCTTTTGCATATGTCTCTAGAAAGCTCATGAATAACATAAACCCACAACAACAAGAACCTCGTATTATTTAAAAGTTAGAGCTATTGAGAATATTGGAAGCCACAATAATTTTCATGCTCATGCCTCAGATCCTATTTCATTTGTTTTATTATATTGTAATTTTCATGTTAATAATAAATAATAGGAGTCATCCAAGTGTGACGTGGAATGTAAAGAGTTGTGCATTTAGAATAGCAGATAAGGGAATTCAGAAGTCATGGGAGAGGTGAAAAATCACCCACCCATGTGCATAAGACCACCATTCCTCATTCCTCAAGGGGATTTTTATACTTGAATGACTTAGCATAGCTATAACATTATAGGTTTTGAACACATATTCTCTTGGTAGTTGATAGGACAAGTGATTGTGAGGCTAGGGTTTGTGTTTTGAAGATGATATGAACTACTCTCATCCCACTATTAGGTCTTGAGAGGCTTGCAATACATGTTCTTGGATTTATGAACATTTAATGAGAAGCTTTCTACTTATTTCATTGATTCTGATACATGTTAATGAAACTTGTAATGACTATCGATGCTTTTTTGTTTATGCATGTGTGTTTACATATTGGTTACATGTTAACGAACTAATTTTTTTCATGCAACTAGTATGTTTTCTTTGAATCTCTTCTTTTCATTCCATGCAATGTTAGTAATTAATTTGTGAACTAATTTGCAATTACTTTCTAACGCTTTCCTATTTATGTATGTCTTAGTTAGTCTCAGCTATCTCATTCTCTCTTAAGGCATACTTTTCCTCATTATTTTGCTGCTACTTTCTTGTCTTATGTTTTGTAACCTATCAATGGAGGGATGATTCCATCCTCATTCTTTAGGAATTTTCCACTTGGTCTCACATTCATTAATATGAATTTGAAATCCAAGAGTAACACATACACACATGGTGGCAGCCAGACCCACAAACTAGATGGGGCTCCTATCCCAAACAATGTGAGGTATAATTGGAACTTCACACAAGGGAGAACCCCTAATTTTGGTGGAATATCTAGCACTTTCAACAGAATTATAATAAAAAAATTTAGTCTCCATATTAAATAACATAATTTTATATTGACTTTATATAGGAATTTTTTTCTCTTATATTTTCACTTTTCGTTTTGACGTAGTGGCAAAGCACAATGACCTGTTTCTTTTTTTTGTTGGTTTCCTTTTTTATTTATCTCCCTTTAGTCATGAATCCAGATATTGAAAGATCCAAATATAAATACTATATAAATTAGCCCCAAATTATTAAGGTAATATGCGCAGACAGTGCTCTTCGAGGAAACCAAACATTTTTTGAATAACTTATGTCTCATTTCCCTCATTATATATATAAATATACATACATACATACATACATATATATATATATATATAGATATATATATATATATAGATATATATATATCTATATATATATATATATGTATATATATATGTATATATATATATATATATATATATATATATATATATATATATATAGATATATGTATATATATATATATATATATATATATATATATATATATATATATATATATATATATATATATATATAGATTTGTTCCCCTTCATCCCACTAGGTTGTGGTTAGTGGCCACGCAAAAACTAAAGTCGATATTCCCTATTATAGCAAAATTATCGTTGAACCTTTATAACTCAACGTCTATATGTGTATGTGTGTGTCTGTGTGTGTGTTCCTAACATAACAAATTTGGTCTATCGAGGTTGTTTGGAGGAATTTTCCAACACCCACTCCACTGAGGACAAAGTGAGCTGAAGTTCCAAGTTCGTGAAAATTTTTAGGTCTTGAATGCCCAACTAATGTTCGATTTCTGTAATAGATGTGTGGCTGAATTTCTTCAAGCTTGTCCTCACAAAATATGGGGTTCAGACTAATTTTTTCTTTGCACCTTTGAGTTTTGGCTGAATACCAACTATTAGTTGACTTTGTGACAAACTTTCTATGAGTTTTATTAATCTACAAAAAGCTTTGAAAAGTGAATTCCACTCAAGGTCCATGACTTAGCAAAGTTTCTTCACTCATCAAATTGATAAGCATTATTTTTGGGAGATATCAGTACCGATCTATGATAGGGTAGATGACCAAAACTCCACTCTGGGCTTAAATCATTAACTGAAGACATTTGGGTTTAGAGATTTACAAACTTGAACATCTTGTATGCAGGTCCCATAAATATAATGAAAAGTGCTTGTTTATTACCAAAACATTTTAAAGCTTAAAAAAATTATTCAAGAGGAATTCCCTTGCTCTTTGTCCTCATGCTTGCTAGGTCTTTAGGAGATATGTATTTATTTACAAGAGAAAGGAATAATACAAAACAGAATGTAGAGGTTGTTGGTTAGTAGTGTCTCTCCGAAAGTGACATTTGGGCTTTCTAGAATCCCTCTACTAACCAACTAGAGCATCTATCCTTAAGAAGGACACATGATCACAAAAAAAAACAGTTAATAGGTACAATTGTCCCACAAGGACACATAAGAAAAACACTACACATATTTATAAAGGATATTTACAATGATTTCCGTCACTAAAGAAAAAAAAATGTGTTGAGATGGTCCTACATCAAACTCCCTCATAACAGAATATTTCATGGAATTTTATCCATGAGGTTTGCAAAAATATTACCATGTTTCCGGATCTTTGCGTTGGTCATCCATACTACATATTTAGCTGGAAGACCCTTCCATTTGACTAAATTATCATAATAATTTTTCTTCTTGGCCCTTTTGACAAACTTTTGGTCAAGGATCATCTCCACATGTAGCTTTTGGGCTATAGGTAGTTGAGCCTCTGGTCCAAACTTAAACAAGAACAAAAACAATTATAGATATAAACATAACTACAAAGATGCAAAAAAAATAACACTTCATTTCATTAATATCAGAATACAAAAGTATGCTTACAAATATAATGGAAATAAGCTAGCTCTTACGATGATAGTTTATCTCTAAGAATAGATGTGGTGGCTACATGCCTCTAAATTGTTTTACAATGAGAATCAAGGGCCTATTTATTATTTACCAACAACAGAAAACCATAAACCACCAAAACCCTAACCTCAGGAGGTGTAATTCCAAGAGTTTGTGGGCCCTATTGGGGTTAGTTGAGAAGCCAACTTCCCGTGGTCATAACTTGGTCATATTATCATCATTTGGTGTGTACGATACCTTATTGGAGAGGAATCTTTGAGTACTACAGTATTATCCATAAGCCCTTGCTTGTGGCTATGGGCTTACTAAAGAAATAAAATAACATTATTTATGGGGTCAAATTTTCTCCATAAGTTCAGGACCCTAAAAAATACTAAAAATAATAAATGCTAAAATAAATGAGGAAACAGACGAAATCAACTAGAGGTCTAGGTGGAATAGGCAGGTGGTCACCAATATCCACCTGGACCAGTCCTCCTCCCTTAGGAAATAATGTTCCCCATTGCGTGCGGAGCCTCCATGAGGTGAGAAAAATTTTGTTGAACCCAGTGCCTCGTGAACCACTTTCCCTGGTGAAAGAGTTGGCCTACTTTGAAAACGCGATATATTTGGATCCTTTGTTGGCAAGTGTTCTTGGTCTACGTGTCCATTAGATGATAATTTGTGGCCTGTTCCATGTAGTCTGGTTTAAGCTATGTTGGTGTGAGTTGTTTTTCAATGTCAGATGTGTCCAACAATGGTGGAAAGTATGGTCAAAGGCAGTCTACATTGAACACTCGCTGTAGACCAAGGAATGGTGGGATGCTGAGATGTAAGGCATTGTCACCTACGACCTTGGTGATGGTGTATGGCCCATATCAGAGCAGGTAAATCTTGTAGTGGGGTCCAACAAGGTGCTCCTTCTGCAAATATAGCCAAACTTTTTCTCCCACCTGGAACTTGTGTGACACTTGATGCTAATCATGGTGCTACTTGTATGTAGCATTGGCTCTATACAATATATCATGGACTTCCTAGAAAACATGTTGCATGTGCACATTGAAGTTGTTAGCCTTATCAGCTTTAGACTGGACATAAGTCGAATTTGTCTGAGTAGCTGTAAATGGTATGGTGACATCAATGGGATACAACGGTTGAAATACTCGCCTTACCTGAAAGGGGATATGGCCTATTGAGCTATGGAGAGATCTGTTGTAGCTTTGTTATACATAGGGAAGGCTTTCATCCCATGCATGTGGATTCTTTAAGTGGTACATGTGAAGAATGTGTACGATCATCCTATTGACGACCTCTATTTGGTCATCAATTTTGGGGTGGAATGTCGTGGATTTAGTAGGCTTTGTTTCCAGCATCGACCAGAGACTTGACCAAAATGCACTTAGGAATCTGTTGTCCCTATCTGAGATAATGGACTGTGGGATCCCAAAGTGTACCTACACTCCCTCAAAGAAGACCTTAGTAGTGGCCTTTGTTGTGATACTCTTCTTACAGGATGCCATGATGGCCATCTTAGAAAATTTGTCGATGACCACAAAAACACAATTGTTACCATGCTTAGTAGAAGGAAGCCCCAACATGTAATCCATGGAGATATATTCCCAAGGTAAAATAGGAGTAGGTATAGGAGTATTTGCTTTTCCAATGGCACAGGCGGTGGATGATCTAATATACTTCCCAACATCCTGATAAAGTTTTGACCAATAAAAATACTTCTGCAGTTTTCTTTACTCTGAAATATGTAGCAACTCAGTTGTAGTGCGCCTCCTAAATCACCTTGGCACGCTCACGTGAAGGAACACATATGTGTCCCAGATGGAATAACAATGCATCCAAAAGGGGAAAATTTGGAACTTTCTTCCCTTATAGGACTATCTGGTATGTACTGCCGAATTCAAGATCACTATGGTAAAGATGCAGCCACTTTGAAGTCTCGTTCCCATAGGAGTTGAGAACAGTGATCAGCACCATAAATGGTGGTCAGATGAAGTAGTCTACAACATTATTGGTGTTTCCTTTATTATAATTAATGTTCAAATGGAATTTTTTTATGTAAGTGGATCATTTCTGATGGTGGTCATTCTGTAACTTCCCTTGTGTCTGTATGAAATGTAGGGGTTGGTGGTATGTGTGGATGACTATTTCCTTCCCCATAATGTAATGCTTCCATTAATGACATTCATGCACAATGGAATACGTTTCCTTGTCGTAAGTGGGATACTTTCAGATTTTGTCTAAAAGTGTATCACTATGGTAAGCCACTGGATGCCCCTACTAAGTAAGAACTGCACCAATAACATAGTTGGAGTTGTTTGTCTCAATCTCAAATGGTTGTTACAGGTCTGGTAATGAAAGCACAGGTGTAGAGTAGATGCAATGCTTCAACTCATAAAACACCTTTTGTTGGTTTTTGGACCAAAAATATTTTCTTTCGGTCCACCCTTGGTGACTTGACTTAAATGCCAAGTGATATGAGAGAATCCCAACACGAAAATGCGGTAGAAATTGGCAAGACCTAGAAAGTTGTAGAGCTCTGTTAGAGTGGTTAGGGTTGGCCAATCCTGAATGACTTGTATCTTCGTTGGGTCCAAATGCACACCCTTCTCATCAATGATGTACCCTAGATATTGAACCTGGATCATGCCAAAAGTTCATTTCTCTAAATTGACACCAACTTGTGTTGTTGCAGGGCTTGAAGGAATTATCAAATATGTTGGAGGTACTCTTCTCAACTCTGGATGAAGATCAATATGTCATCTAAATACATCACCACAAATGCATGTTGAAGGGTCGCAAGATGTCCTCCATCAATATCATGAAGGTTGCGGGGGCATTCGTCAACCCGAAAGGCATGACCAACCATTCGAAAAGGCCCTCCTTGGATTTGAAGGCAGCCTTCCACACATCAAAGGGTTCGAACCTGGTGATAACGAGACTTCAAGTCAATCTTGCTGAAATATTTGGCCCCCTTGAGTTAGTCCACAAGGTCATCAATCCATGGGATTATTTACCTATTCTAGATAGTGATATTGTTCATCGTCGGATACTTAATACAGTGTCTCCAGGTCCCGTCCTTCTTCTATACCAATATAAATGGGCTCCCATAGGGTGATTATATGTCCTTTCTACCTTGATGTGCCCTTTCTACAATAACTCCTGAATATGCCTCTTGATCTCATTATTCTCCAGAATAGAGCGTCAATAGATTGGTACATTGGATAGAGACACATCGGCAGTCAGATAGATGGAGTGCTCGACCTGAAACTATAGAGGTACCCCTATAGGTGAGGTGAAAATGTTCATGTACTCCTCCATGACCTTGTAAATTTGTTGCTGCTATGTATAGGAGCCTTGTCTGGAAGTCTTGGCCACAACCTTCTTCTTGCCTTGAGGGTAAATCATAAGGAAAACAAATCTCCTAATATGGGAACTGATCTTACTACATTGCTTTGTAGTGATCAAAGAGATGGTGGTATGCGAGACTACCTCTGGTATCTTATACAACTTATTAACTAAAGTAATAATGAGAGAGTGAGGTCTAGACTCATATACAACATGTCACTTCCACAAGTATGGTTGTTCTGATAATACGTCACAAACTTCAAGAGGAGCAACATCACATAGTACCTCATCCGTGAAGGGATTCATGTTGTAGGGAAGGTGGCACTACTGACTCACGTAGAGGTCTCATCCTTGATGAAGCCACCCGATGGTGTACAGTTGTGGATGTATTGTCGTCAGTAGGCCTAGCTACTTCATGGCCTGTGTTGAAATGAGGTTATTTTGGCTCTCGTTGTCGATAATGAACTGTAGTGGAGAACCCTTCACCCACATCTGTGAGTGGAAGATGCATTCCCCCTCCTCCAGACCTTCAGGCACACTATTTTGGATCTTGGTGGTGGCCAGGGTGGCATTGGTCTCTGCATCAATGATCTTCTTCCCTTTTCCATTCCCATTGTCAAGTTGTGACTTAGGGTTAGAATGTGCATTTGAATCGGAAGCCTTTAGCTTCACCTCAACTGACTGCTTCGCCCGACACTCACATGTGTTGTGAGTGGAGCCCTTGTGGAACTCACACCATTCTGCCATGTTCTTCTTTGTCTTTCTGGTGTTTTCATTTTCTTGTGGCTTTAGTGGGTTGTCCTGGGTCACCCCACCTTGGCTTTAGCCTTTTCTCTGTGGTTTGGGGGCACCTATTCCTTACTTCGGATTCACAGATCCAAAGTCTCACATCTTTTGTTTAAACTTCTGCTCAATCTTAATATCGAATCGGTATGCCATGCCAAGTGGGGAGATGTCCAGGAACTCCACCTCATCCTAGATGTACTTATCCAAGTATCCGCCATACTTGAGTACAAAATCCCACTCAGAATCCTTGATAACAAATTTTGTATGGAGGGTATGGAAAAAATTTGTGAACTTCAGCACATCTTGGTCTCTTCCCTATCGTAGCATGGTCCACTTTATGTATTTATCTTGATAGCTCTTGACAGGCCAATATTTTTCCTTGATGGTGTCTCAAAAGGAATCCCAAGTGGGTGTGGCTAAAAATAGTGAGGATTCCCTCTTGTCCTTTTGTTCACAGTAGGTTTCCCACTAGTCCTTGATGTGTGGGGTGGATTTGAGAAGTGAAAAAGTAATATTTTCCCGATTGGGAATGTCATGAACTGAAAAATATCCTTCCAATAGATTCAACCATTTATCTATGGTTTATGCATATATATGGCCCTCAAATATGGGAATTTCAAAGTTAACTTGTACCTTAAAAAGAGTGGCACCTCCAGAGTTGTTGTTGGGTGAAGATCCATCGCCTCTCGATAGTCGTTGAAGGATTTTGGAAAAGTTATCCATCATCATGTTCCTCTATCACTCGAGGGCTTCCTCAAGCATAGTTTTGATGGGATCTCCTACCCCCTCACCTTTCTTTTCTTCTGCCATTGGAGGCCATTGGTGTTTTCAAGGCTGGTCTTGCAAAGGTTCAACCAGTTAGATCCCTAACTCCTTATAACCTGACCTCATTGGGGACATGCAAATAAAACTAGAGAAAGAACGGACCACTCTGATACCATTGATCTAAACTTAAACAAGAACACAACAAATTACATATATAACCATAACTACAAAGATGCAGCATAAATAAGACTTGATTTCATTAATATAAGAATATGCAAATATGCTTACAAACAAAATGGAAATAAACTAGCTCGGGAAATTGTAGCTTATCTTTGAGAATATTAGTGGCGGCTACATGTCTCTGAACTATGTTACAATGAGGCTCAAGGCCCTATTTATTATTGAACAACAAGGGAAAACCCTAAACAACCAAAACCCTAACCCGAGGAGGTGTCATGCCAAGAGTTTGTGGGCCCCATTGGGGTTAGCTAGGAAACCAACTTCTCGGGGTTGTACATGGTCATATTATCTCCATTTTGGCATGTACAATACCTTGTTGGAAATTTCTCTGTAAGTAATATAATATTTTCTATAGACCCTTTCCCATTGCCACGGGCTTGCTGCAGACCTCAAAAAATGCCATTTAGGGGGTCAAAACTACTTTGGAAGTTTAGGACCCGAAAAAAATGCTAAAAATAGTAAATTCTAAAATAAACAAAGAAATATATGAAACCGATTGGAGGTCTATGTGGAATAGGTAGGTGGAAACCAATATCCACCTAGGTCAGCCTCCCACTAAACCCTCCCTCTCCACCCACTCCTTTGATTTTCCTGTAGGGATACAAATCTGCAACATCAAATATAGGATAAATTCCTATGTCAGGGAGTAATTCATTCTCAAAAGATTTGTTGATAACTTCTTCATTACTTTACAAGGACCAATCTTTAATTTAATATTATTGTACTCATGCCTTGGGAATCTTTCCTTCCTCAAGTGTGCTAAAACTAGGTCTCTTTACTGTTACTCATAGATGCTTTTCTATATTTTTCCCTTGACCTATTCATGTATCTTTTCCATGGCTGTAGAAAATTCTTGTGTGTGAACACTTAAAATAAAATCTTTCCCTAAGTGTTTGAGTTCATAAACGCCTCTCGGGTGCATGCCATATATAATTTGAAAATATATTTTTCCTATACTTTTATTAGGATAATCATTATAGGAAAACTTAGCTTGTGGGAGAACTTGATTCCATTGTTTATTGTGCTCATTAATAAAAGAACTCAATAAATTTCCCAAGTTGCTATCATACCACTTTAGTTTTCCCATTGGTTTGGGGATGATATGGTAAGTTATTTTTGAGGTTTGTTCCAAGCTTCCTCCACAAAGTCCTCCAAAAGTGTTCAACAAATTTGGTGTCTCGGCTTGAGACTATACACTTGGGAAATCCATGTAGTCTCACAAATTCATTGAAGAAAAAATTGGCAATGTGAGTAGCAACATTTTTCTTTTTAATAGGGTATAAAGTGTGCCATCTTGGAAAATTTGTCCACTACTACAAAAAATGAGTCATTCTTCCTTTGGGTTTTGGGTAACCCTAGAACAAAGTCCATGTTATGGCTTGTTGGATATGGGCAGTGGCTGATATAACCTAGCATTATAATGTTTTACTTTAACATACTAACAAATTCTTCATTTTTCCACGAACATTTTGACATTAGTCCCCATACCTAGCCATTAATAAAAAGAAATAAATTGTGCATATGTCTTATCATGGCTAAAATGACCAACTAGTCCTCGAATATGTTTCTGCTTCAGCAAATTATCTCTCATTGATCATTTTGGAATGCATAACTTGCTACCCTTGGGTAACAGTCCCTCCTAAATCATGTATTCAGGCCAAGGGTTTTGGTCCTTGAACATGGTGTTATCAAAAGCTTCATAAATTTCCTTGAATCTGAATCTTTCTTGTAGAATTCTTGGAGGTGTTCATACTGCAAAGTAATGACTTGGAGTTCCTTCAAAATAAAACATCCCCTAATCAAAGAATCAAAAACTTTATTAACATTCCCACTAATATATTTCAAAACAAAAGAAAAATTTTGCATGTATTTTACCCATTTGGCATGTCTTTGATTCAACTTGTCTTGTCTGGTTATAAATTGCAATGTATGATTATTTGCATACATAATGAACTCTTTTGGCATAAGATAATGCCTCCAATTCTTTAGAGATTGAAAGCTTGCATAGAATTCTTTGTTATAGATAGAATGTTTTTTCTTCATCTCATTCAACTTTTCACTGATGTAGGAAATGGGTTTATCACCATGAATAAGAACAACACCAATCAACATTCCAATGGCATCAAACATCACTTGAAAAGGCCTTTGGAAATTAGGAAAAAATAAAATTGGTTTCTTTGTTATTTTCTCCTTCAATAATTAGAATGTCTTTTCAGCTGATGTTATCAACTTAAAAGGTCGATGTTCCATTTCAATGGTCTCCACTATTGGTGCACAAACGTGACTAACATTCTAAGTATTTTTTCAATAAAATATTTCCAATCCGTGAAAGCTTCTCACTTCATGGATATTCATTGGAGAAGGTCAATATTTAATGGATTTTACCTTATCTAGATACATTTTCAGCCCTTCAAAAGAAATTACAGAGCCCAAATAAGCTAATTTGGTGTTAAATAAAGAATGATTTTTCATATTTATTAAAAGAAAATCTTGGTGTAATTTCCTCAACACCAGTTCTAAAAATATTAGATTTTCTTCCTTGGTTCTACTGTACACAGGGATATCATCTAAATAAAAAATCATGAATTCCCCAATAAAATATTTGAGCACTCATGATCCTCATAAAAGAGTTGGGTGCATTGGTTAAGAGAAAAAGCATCACCAACCATTCATACAAACCATCATTAGTTTTGAATGCAATATTCCACTCATCTCCTCTACTTCTAATATGATGACACCCACTCTTTAAATCTATTTTTAAAAAATATCTTGCACCACTCAGGAAATCCATTATATCAATCATACAAGGTAAGGGAAATCTATAGCTAATGGTTATTTTATTGATTACTCTCAAGTCAGTGCACATCCTCCAACCTCCATATTTCTTTGGACTCAAGACCGTTGGCGTAGCATAAGGGATCAAACTTTCTCTAATCAATCCTTTATCAAAATACTCCTAAACTTTCTTTATGATCTCTTCATTTTCTTTAGGTGTTTCCCCATAGGTCATCTTATTGGGTAAAGTAGCTCCTGGAATTATTATATATATGATGGTTGATGCTCCTTATAGGTGCTAAGGCATTTGGAAACTCATTAATGATAACAACAACAAATTCATCTAATAATTATTGAATTTTAGCAAGAAACTCATTCAAATTTGTATGTGTAAGGACAAATCTAGGCTTACCAATTAAAGAAAATTGTACCTCTTCTTCTTTCTCAATTTATTGCAACAACTCATTCCCAATCATCTCAACGCACTTGGGTCTGCTTCCTCCTAGAATCCTTTATCCTCCAAGGGAAACAACATGTACTTGCATTTTTTCTTCTTAAAAGAATAAGTATTTCTCCTTCCATCATAGACAACTCCCCTATCATATTGCAATGATATCCCCAACAAGATGTGAAAGGCGTCCACGGGCAAGACGTCACATAACACTTCATCCTATTAGTTGTCAATCTAGAACTCTATTTAGATTTATTCACTTACCAGGATTTGATGCCATTTTTGCAACGAGGACACTTGATAAGGAGTGAGGTGTGCTATCATTTTCAAGCCTAGTTTCCCCACAATCTATGTAGAGACGAAATTATCAGTACTCCCACTATGTATGATCACCTTAAAATATTTTCATTTGGATTTTCATATTGTGTTAAATAATTTCCTTCATTGTGTTGACTCTTTCTTCTCTTTTTATTCTTTAATTAAAATCCTCTTCAGCATTAGGGATTCACCCAAATCAAGAGTCTCCTCTTTTACCTATATTTTTGTTGCCTCATCCTTGGCTTTTGCAACATGCTCTCCTCTTTGGTTTTCTAATTTATTTTGAGGATAGTTCCATGATATGTCCTATATTCCCACATATGTAACACCTAACTTGTGTTTCTTTGCCCCCGCCTCTTGGAAAAACTATTATACCCCTTGTCTCTCCTCCTCTAAGAGATTGACTACTATGGCTCCATGCTTCATCATTTGGAGTTTGGAACCATGCCTTGTTGCAATATCCTTTCCCTGTTACTAGAATCCTCCCTCTACTTTGGATTTTTTTTCTATTCAACTTTTCTCTTGCTCTTAGTGTTTCCTAGTAGGCATATTCCAAAATCTTCAAGAGTAAATGACCAATTTCATCCTGTATTTCATGCCTCATGTCATTTATATATTTGGTTACCTTCTCCACATATTCCTCTATATGACCTACTTTAATATTCATCCTACAGAATTCCTATGTATATTCCTTCATCGTCATATATTTTTGTCTCAAGTTTTGCAGTCTCCTGAACAAATTTAGTTGATAGTATTTAGGAATGAAATTTCTTTCGAAGTTTGCCATCATTTTTATCCTAGATTTTAAATATTTTCCTTCCATTTTCTTCTCTGATCTTCCTACAATTGATTCCACCATAGTGATGCATGTCTCTTTAACCTAGTCACAACATACTTGACCTTCTGGTCCTCTTCAACATCCTCATAGTCGAAGCATTTGTTCAATGTGCTAATTTAATCAAGAAGTTAATCCAGATTTAGGTTGCAGCATATAGTAGCACCTTCATCTTTGGTTTGGACCTGAATTTTGTAACCAACTTTATTAATTGTTCCTTTTCTTTCTTCCTTCTTAGAGCTTCCTCCATCTCTTCTTCAGAACTTGTGTCCTATTTTCCATTGATGTCTCCCACATTAGGTTCTCATCTTTGGGAAGTATCCATAATATCCATTCTAGCGTAGCTATTCTAACCTCATGTCCTTGTCCATTTGGCTCCTTTCTGGGCCTCCTTTTCCTTATGACATACTTGCAGCAACACTTCCACAATCCTTCAAATTCTCTTTATTGGCTGGATGATTCTGCATAAATCTTCTATTCTAATACCACTTTGACATAGCGTCAAAGCACAATGTCCCCTTTATTTCTATTTGTTGGTTTCTTATTCTTTTATCTCCCTTTAGTCATTAGTTAAAATTTAAAACTTCCAAATATAAAAGCTATAACACTCAACCCCAAATTGCTAAGGTGATATTTGCACACAGTTCTCTTCAAGAAACCCAATTTTGTTTTCAATAACTTTTTCTAACTTTCCCTTTAGTCCCTATGCTCTAAGGTTAGTGGCCACACAAAACTGAATCAAATATACCCCATTATAGTGGAATTTGAGTTGAACCTTTATAACTTAGTGTGTGTGTGTGTGTGTGTGTGTGTGTGTGTGTGTGTGTGTGTGTGTGTGTGTATGTGTGTGTATAAGCCTTGCTTTGAGCACCTAACACAATAGATTTTGTGTGGTCTGGGATGTTCAAGGTATGGAGGATTTTTCCAACACATTCGTTGTGGGGCTGGGTGAGATGAAGTCATGAGTGCCTATCTAATGTTTGATCTCTGATATAGTTGTGCGATCGAATTTCTTCGAATTAGACCTTGCCAAATCCAGGGTTTTGACTAAAAAAAATTAATGCCTTTCGGTTTCAACAGAGTACAAAAACTATGCCTATTTGCTAACTTTGTGACATAGTTTTTGTGATTTTGATTAATGTACATACTTCTCTAAAAAATGAATTCCACTCTTGCTCTATGACTTAGTAAAGTTTATTTATTCATCAAACTGATAAGAATTATTTGTACAAGATGTCGGTACTTATCTATGACAGGGTGGATGAAGAACACTTTTTTAACTTTTAGAGGAGAGAAACAACATACTCGAATTATATAAAAGTAGTGACATAGGTCAACTTGTAGGTCAGTTATCCCTACACAGGGATTCAATACAGAATTTCCAGGTGGGAGAACCATACCCTAATTTAGATAAGATATCTTCTCTAAGAACTTCTCTAAAAACGATAAGTGTAAAAACAACAGGATATTCATCTAACATTCCAATCCATTGATCAGCAGGAGGTCTAATGAAACCATAATACCATCGACCAATTTCCTATCTAGAGAAGAAAAAGAAAAAAAAGGTTGAGGTTTTCCATGCTTATCCCATCCAATCAACATTAGTGACATATCATATGTGACCCCTCCATCAAGTAAAAGCAATACGGTAAGGTGTAACGTATCTCACCTGAAAGTAAGTGAGAGGGTATGAATGAAAGGGGTAATGAATGAAATATACCGGGTATGCGGTTATGGGGGTCCCAAAAGAGAGGATGCGTAAGCATTCTCAACTGTTAAGGAGAGGATGCCCCTGGTAGGGCTCTCAATATAAGGAGTGGATGCCCCTGGCAGGGTCGGATCACGAGTTTGTATCTTCCCATCCAATTAGATATTCCTCTCTGAAGATTAGCCAATAAGAGATTCAGTCTCAGTAGGCTAACTGATGAGGTTCGCCATCAATGCCGATAGGAGTTGTATTCAATCCATTACCATAGCACGATTCCCTTGTTGAGCCTGATTCCCCATAGCACGATTACTACCCATCCCTTGTTAGCCCGATTCCCGCACGATTCACATACCACGAGGCCCATAGCACGATTACTACCCATTCCCTAGTAGAGCACGAGTACCATACACGATTCCCATAGATCAATCCCATATATCGAGGCCCATACACGTAGAGGATGTGAGTGCACCGATGAGGAGTGATTGATTCGATTGATGAACATCGTTGGGGGTGGGGCCCAAGGCAGTATTGACATAAATTGATGTGAATACAACGACGAAACTACCCTATCCAATGATACCCTCCCAGACCAAGCACACCCCTCATCTATCAATGCGACCCTCCCATATAAGGAAGATGATGAACACTTCACTTTGGGCTTAAATCATCAATTCAAAACATTTGGGTCTAGATATTTCCAAAGTCAAACAACTTGTCCCTGGGGAACATAAATAGAATAAAAGAGACCAGTCTATTACCAAAACATTTCAGATCTTAAACAATATATTCCTTCAATAGGTGTTCTCTCTCTCTTTTTCCTCATGCTCGTGAGGTCTTTATCCCATACGTATTTGTTTACAAGAAAAAGGAATAATCCAAAATTGAATGCGAAGGTTACTAGCTAGAAACTCTCTCCCAAAGTGACATATTGGATTCCTAGAAGCCCTTTACTAACCCACTAGAGGACACATGAGAAAAAAAAATAGGTGCAACTCTCGCACAAGAGACAATCTAGCAAAATAGAACAAATATGTATAGAGGATATTTACAAGGAGTTCTTGTCATTGAAATTACATAATGTGTTGAGATGAGAGGGAGATGTGTAATTTATTTCATTATTAATATGGAGCTGATCTATAATATTTAAAAATATTAATATATTAGAAAATGTGAATCATAAACTTGTAGTATTATATATAGAGAGGGGTAAGATTTAAAAAAATATTAATAATGAATGTATATATAAAAATACTAGTTTAGATGCACTCTCCAGTTGAGTATGGAAGATATGTTATTACCAATGATTTTTGGATTTTGAGTTTTGAAAAGCCATAATTTTTCCCATGGTAATCTTCTTTAGTGTAGCATATTGTTACACAAAAATATCGTCAGCATGATTATTGGCAGTTAGTATGGGTCTATCAACACTTGTACTGTCCTCCTAAGCAAGTCTCACACCTCAGCTCTTCAAGTCAAGCTTTGAAAATGAGAGAAAGACCTTGAAAATCAACAAAGCTCTGGTGCCGCACTTTCTCTCACTGTTGCCTGCGGTCCCACACCCACTGTTTACAAAAACTGCGGACCTGCCCGCTTTGTCCCTAAAGTAGTGGGTGCGGACCCCTGTGAAAGTCAAAAAGGCGCAAGTTTATTCTAAAAAACTCACTTTGGGTTAATTCTAGATGATTCTAGAAGGAATTTTGACGTGGATTGGTTGCCCTTAGGTGGTTCATGCATCCCAAAAGAGAAGGAGCTAATCCCTTGATGAGAGGAGCTATCCCTTTGAAGGAGGGCTTTATCCCTTTGAAGGAGGACCTAGTAACTTCCCTCCATTGCACTATAAATTAAGGCATTGGGCTGGTTGATAAAGAGGTTAGAAGCTAAACATTTTTTAGGGTAAATGCTGGTGGAATTGAGACTTCCTAGTTAAGCTTGAAAGGAGAGATCATATACCTTTTTGGCTTCATTGGGAAGAGAGTGAAACTTGTCAAAGTAGAGGAGACTTCTTGTTGGACCCTGGGAAGAGCTTGTACAACGTCAAGGCACATGTTGTAAAGTTCTTCTTTGATTTGAATTAACACAATCAGATTCATTTTTCTCAACAAATTGTCTTATGTCATTTGTTTCATGATTTCCTTGATCTTCATGTTAAATATGTTTTATGATATTGGCTTTTCAGGTGCTATTTAATTTTTTTGCTTGTTTGTGTTTGCAGATTCGCAACGAGGGAGCTCATTTGGATCAAAGGAGCGAGGCTTCCACAAACTTGCATTAGACCCAAGGTAGGCCTAAATCACTTGTTTGCCTTCGTTTATAAATGCATATTTAGAGAAAGATAGTTTTTGATTGGCTTGCTTGTCACTAGGTCTCTTTAGATTCTAGGAAGGTCTATCTTGTCTGCAAGATCGACCCATTCCGCGTGACAAAATGGTGACTCCACTGGGGACTTGATTTTTTCCTTGTTTTTACTTTGACCTGAGAAACTGTGTTTTTGTTTCTATTTTTGGCTTGTTGTGTGTGGAATTGGGTAGAATTAGTAGATCCAGGGTATTTTTTGCTTTTCATAACTTTGGGAGAGGACCGCACCCTAGGCTTTTGCCACAGTGCGGACCTATTCGCACTTTTGCTTTTAGCACATAGCGGTACCGCACCTATGTTAACTGTGGGCCTGTGGACCCTATCAAAATTTTGGAAAACCTAAGATTTTCTCTGTTAGTCAGCTTAGTTTTGTTTAGATGTTATTATCCCCTGCCCAGACCTGCATATAACCTGTCAGAAGCTTTCCTTAGGTTAATTTCATTGGTGTTAGGGTTTTAGGTGAAATTCCTAGAAGTTTTGCTTGTTGGGATTGGTTTTCAGTTTGGTCGTGTAGTAGCTCTGAGCTTAGAAGCTGTTGAAGCCTCAGATCACCTTGGTTTTTACCAGCCTTCTTATGAGTCTAACCATTTGCAAAATCTACCTTTGTTGAGGAATCCACCTTGTGTTTTCTCTTTACGAAACTTCGAAAAGCTTGTGTTAAAAGTTTGGATTTTCATTTTTAGAAAAGAAAACAAAAATTGGTTGTTTTTTGACTGATTTGTGATTCTGCATAAATTGGTCCTTAGTTTACATCTAGCTAAGTAAAACATCCTTAAAAAAGACATCTTGTAAGCTTTGACTTCAAATAGGTTTTTATAGTTTATAGATCTCAAAGTTAGTCATTTCCATAGTTTTGAGTGTTTTATAAAAAATAAAAAAATCTCTTTTGGAAAAAGTTTGTTTTTGTAGTGGTTGAATGTTTTGAAAGAAAAGGGAATTTTTTGTGAAAATAACTAGTTGTCTCGTTTTGAGTGCATTGGAAAAGATGAAAAGCTCTTCTTTTAATTTGTTTTTTAAGAAAGATTTTTGTTTACAAGTATTTGCATTCTCAAACTCTTTCCTAGCTAGAAGTTCATTGAAGGGAAAAAATTGTTTAATCATCTTAAGTGCATTTTTTAGTGAATTCAAGTCAGGTCTTCATACCACGAGTTTCATCTCCACACCTCTTGACTTAAACAAAAACCAATAAAAATAACACTTAAAGTAAAATTCATCTACTAATATTTTTATTTCTAGGGATCTGATACACCAACATAGCTTAGGCTAATGTCTTGGAGTAGGGAGTAATTAACTCTCCAAGACAGTAAAACAAACAAGTAGCTGTATCTTGCGGTACAAGAGAAATCCAATTGTTGCATTTATGCCCTGGGAAATCTCCTCTTAAAGGAGAAGCATGAGATCATGTCCGAACCAGTGTGGGAATCAATCCTTCCTCATTGCGAACGACGCCAGATATTCACGTATTAAAAACGGTAAACCCCAGATTAACCATTGTCAAGGAGCTTGGGGTCACTTGTTGGTAATCCTTGGATTATGTCAAGGAGCCTTCAAGGGGATTGAGCTTGTTACTCTGCCCTTGCGTGCGTATCGGATCTTAGACTGTTCCCCCAGGTATATTTGGTTGGTAACCTTAGTGACCATATTCTTTAGGATTCTTCCTAAGGTGACAGTGGTGGGAAGTTCCCACTATACCTGGAGCAGACGTCGGCTAGACTCACTTGGATTTTCTTGGGGGTTCTCTTCACTCGAGACGGTTAAGTGGAGGAACTTGTTCCAGTCTATTCATTAAGCAGGTTCCCAGGGTAACTGTTCCAACCGCCATTTCTGTATTGAACTCTGCGACGTTGGGTTTCATCACCAACTAATGTTTTCAGTACGGAAAGTTACTGTTTGTGTGTGTTTGATCTCCTAGATTCTTTAGGCACGTGATTCAAATTTGTTTGGTTCTTTAGAGGCTTTAGGTGGTTTTCATTGAGATTTTACTTTGTTTGCGTGTGAAGTAGTTAAAATTTTTTAATCGTGGCTGAATTACCGAAGAAGTCCCATAGACTTCGGGGCCAACCTCCTGAGTTTTCACTGAGCCAGCCTGAAGGGTTAAGAGCCCTCGTAACTCCTAGAGATAGTAGAGTTGGGTCACCTAAAGAAGGAGAGACTTCTTTGGTGGTACATCCTGATTTTCAAGCTTTAGTAGCGGATTATAATCCACAATGAGTGTTTGTTTCAAAAGTTACTGGTAGCTTTTCATCTACTAGTGATATAGGTGAGGAACGTGAAATATCTGAACCTGAAAGTGAATTTGTTGCTACTCCAACATCAGGGTTTGCTTCTCTAGCTTCTAGTGGTCCTGGTTCACCTAGGGTAGAAAGAATAATTACTCAAAATCTTCCTTCTAGACTTCTAGCTATCAAAGAACTTGCTACTCTGGAAGAAGAAGTAGGCATCCTTATCCCTAAAAATCAACCTGCTATTGAGCTAAGGGAGCGTGAATCAATTTTTTACAGTCCACCTAGGAGCAGTGCTTGGTATCTTTCTTTGACTAATTTCTTGGAAAACCCAGGGTTAATTTTTTCACCACCTCGTGTTCCTTATCACCCAACACCTAGAGGTTTCTATCCTCCGTTAAATATGTCAAGACAATCGTCCATGTTTACTCAATCGCTAGAATCCTTTTTGTACGGTGGTCCTTCTGTTCCCTCTGGGTATCAGTCACTTTCTGGTACTTTTTCGGGAGCATCTCCTCAACCCATTGAACAAGGGTTATTAACTGGAAGCAATGGTACTAAGCTGTTGAGTGTAGAAGATATTCTCATGATGTCAGGTACTATTCCTAATCCTCAACCTCAAGGTGGCTAGTAACCGCCTGGGGGGCAGCCTCAAAATCCTCAATTATCGCCTAGGGGGCAACCTCAAGGTACCCAATTTTCGCCTGGGGGGCAACCTCAAGGATAGTACATACCTACGGGACAGTACATTCCTCAAGGTCAACCCAGACTCAATATGTACCCCAAGGTCAACCCCAGTATCAATATGTACCTCAAGGTCAACCCAAGTATCAGTACGTGCCTCAAGGGTATCAACCCCAAGGTCAGTACTCGAACCAAGGTTTCCAACCACCCTCCAGTCAATCATATGTTCAAGGAACCGGAAATGTACCTTTGAATTATCAACCCTACCCTCAACCCGGTTATGGTCCTCAATATTCTCAACCTGTTATGGGTCCGTACTCGGGAATGAATTTAGTGTGGGATCCATCGCAAACTCAACAGGTCTTGCAACCGAATGTATAGTTGTCATCACAAACTGGACAACCCTTAGTTTCTGGTACACCCTGGCAACTTGTCCAGTCTACTATTCAAACTTTTGTACCTTCAGTAGTTTCTCAGCCTGGGCCTAGTATGCCTCGTACTCCACCTCAAACGACTGCTGCAACTGCCGCAACATCTGTTCAATCTACCCAACCTACTTCTGGAGTATCGATAGCTCCGGTTTCTACTGTTCCTGTATCTACTCCTTAGACATCTTTACCTTCGTCTGGATCCATGATTCAAACTTCGGTTCAGATGCTTGTAGGACAACCTGGTTCAAGTATGGTTGTCACAAGTCAACCACAATTTACTTATCAACCGTACCAGGGATAGTACCAATTCGGTCCTTCTGTGCAACATCCAATCTATCAGTATCAACCGTACCCTGCGTACACATATCAACAACCTCAACAACCCCAGTATGGTCTGGTTAATCCTGGTTTTACGGGAGGATACAATATCCCAAATGCAATCCCTATTCCTAGTTATCTTGGATATCCTCCTCCCACGGCTGGCCTCATGACCCAGAGTTTTAGGGACCCCAATCGTCAGTTACCATTTATCGCAACTTTGGACTTGCCTGACTTGTCGCGCCTAACGAACGATCCTATTAATTATCTTCCGTTTTGGCCGCTAATGCCGAATACGTTGCCTAGTGATATTCCTAAGTTTGAAGGCAAATCAGGAGAGGACCCGTCGAACCATGTGATGACTTATCACCTCTGGTGTGCGTCTAACTCCATTTTAGATGATTCAATCCGTCTAAGGATTTTCCAGCGCACTCTAATTGGTCTCGCAGCCAAGTGGTACATTGAGTTACCGCGAGGCTCTTTTTATAATTTTAGTCAGTTAGCTACCTCGTTTTTAACTCATTTTTAGTTGCCAGTCAGATATGACAATGGCACGGAATTGCTAACTTCATTAAAGCAGTCGACGTCCACTTACATTTCAAATCACATTCATGAATGGAGACGTCGACGTCGTTTAGTGAAGGTTTTCATTCCGGATCAGATCTTGGCCGAATGGTTTGTAAAATCTTTGTTGTAAACATCACTGAGGATGTAGCTAAGGCCGGAGTCGTTACTGAGGAGCAAGTAATTGCTCAAGCACAGTACCTTGACTTGGTTTATACTCAGTCAGGTACATTACATGAGAACATCCCTGATCTTCCTAAGCAAAATCAAATCGCTGCAGCTCCTTCAGGGTCTCATGCCGCTGATGGTATGGTTGGTACAGTTAACACCAAAAGTAAGAAGAAGTCTTCCAAGAATTCTTCTCCTATCATAACCTTGCCAGATTCCCCGACAGGAGATTCTTGCACGGAGATTTCTGCCAATATTCACGTTGTAGAGTCATCTACAGCCAAATCAAAATCCGGGGGTAAGAAGAAAGGGAAGAAGAAAAATAAAACGGACAAAAATTCAAAAGAGAAACCTGAAAAATCGGAATCCAATGATGAAAAACGCAAACCTCGTTATCCTTGTCTCATTTGTGACGAAGAACATTTTACAAGAGACTGCCCTCATCATGCATAGGTTGCGAAGATTGTCAAAGGTTCCCAAACACCTGCTGTTTTGAAGGATCCTTTTCCATGTCAAGATAGAAAGATGATAGGTTCTTCCTCGAGTGCCAATGAAGAACCCATACTGATGATGTCCCATGTTAGGATTGCGACTCGATCGCATGATTATGGTAGTAAAAATCCTGTTGATGGTCAAGAAGCAGAATCTTCTCATTCTAACCCATCAACTCAGCTCCTGGTTTTTATCCACTACAGATCGAGAAACCTAATCGAGACTTGGTAATCAAACTGCCCGCCAAGGGTATACTTCGAAAGTCAGCTTTCAATCCACATGCGAGAGCGGCTCAGAACTATAACATTGTTGAGGATTTAGTTGTTTCACCCTCAGCAATGTCGGCTTTGGAAGTGTTGCAATCATGTCCAGCACAACGTAAATTACTTTTGTCGGCTATAGGAGTTGTTGACGTTCAGGACTCGAACCTAATAATTTTCGATCTAGAAAATAGTACACCACGCTTACCTCATCAAATGGCTTTCCAAATCCCAGTGATAGTAAAAAACAGGCCTATTCATAGGACTGTGATTGATGAGGGAGCCTCAACGTGTATTATGTCGATACAGTGTTGGAGATCTCTTGGTTCTCCTTCACTAAATCAATCCCCGACGATTCTAAAGGCCTTTGATGGCCGTGGGTTTCATCCTTTTGGTATTCTATAGGATTTACCTATAGGGGTTGAAGGAAAAACCGTTAATCTAGATGTGGAGGTGGTTGATGCCCCTCTAGATTACAACCTTCTCTTGGGTCGTAGTTGGTCTTACGCTATGACAACTGTCGTTTCATCGGTCTTTTGGGTTATAAAGTTTCCTCATGACGGAAAGATCGTAACAATAGACCAACTGGCTTACTTCTCATCTGAACTAGCCTCTTCTGAAAGTATTTAGCATGTCGGTAAAATGACTATCATGTATAAAGATGTTGGAGTAGGACTAGTTAAAGATGTCGGTTTACTGGGAACTTTTCCTTTTCTTCCGATCAATGCATCGTCTTCATTTGCAACCATTCATATGATTTCGTCAGACACAATTGTTTATGATGATCCTTGGATCGTTCCTTCTGAATCTGAGATAGACTCATTTGGTGATGTCATGACTTTGAGTCCATATGAAATTGCGTATGAGGCCGTGCAATCATTTACCGACTCAACAACGTTTTCCGAACTTTCTCACTCTGATGACCAAATTCGTGAAATCCTATGTGTAGATGATTTACCATGGGAAGATCTCCATCACAGATCTGCGTTCTTACCAGAGAATGATCGTTTTGAAAATGATTTTTCATCAATTTTTACGACTGAATATGTCAAGGAACCTTAGAATCCAATGAAAAATCCTAATTTGGAGTTAAATTTGGGAAACATCTCTCGAACTATTCCTATTGACATTTTGGTTAAGCCTGGAATTGTTGAGAACATTCATATAGGTGCCTCGTGTATAGAAGATGAAATTCAAATATATAAGGCCCTATTTCAAGAATTCCGCGACGTGTTTGCCTGATCCTATGAGGAAATGCCAGGAATTGATCCCGCGATTGTTGTTCATGAAATCAAGACTTACCCGAATGCTAAACCTGTCCGGCAACGTTTGCGTCAGATTCACCCGAGAAAAGCTACTGCTATTAAAGCAGAAGTTGAAAAATTACTCAAAGCAGGTTTCATTTATCCGATCCCGTTAACAGATTGGGTATCGAATATTGTTTCGGTTAACAAAAAACAAGGGACAATAAGAATATGTATCGATTATAGGGACATTAATCGAGCCTGTCCAAAGGACAATTACCCAACTCCTTATATCGATCAAATCATTGATGATTGTGCCGGCAGCGAAATATTCTCCTTCATGGATGGTTTTTTCGGATACAGTCAAATCAATATTCTACCTGCCGATCAACCAAAAACGGCTTTCATTTTTCCGTGGGGGACATTTGCTTATTGCAAATTACCTTTTGGGCTCAAGAATGCCGGGGCAACTTTTCAAAGGACCATGTCTTATGCGTTTCATGACATCAAGCACATTGTGCAACCCTATCTCGATGATTTGCCTGCTCATTCATTACATCGAGCTGATCATCTCATCCATCTACGAGCAATCTTTATGAGGTATAGGCATTATCAGATTTGGTTGAATCCACACAAGTGTGTTTTTTATATAGAAACGGGTCGATTGTTGGCGTTTTTTGTTTCGAAAGCCGGCATTCACGTCGATCCCTCGAAGTTCGAAGCTATTGTCAAATTGCCTCCTCCTTCGAGTCTTCGCCAACTCCAAAGTTTGCAAGGGAAAGCAAACTTTTTACGACGATTCATTCCTAACTATGCCGAGGTTACAAAGTGTTTTGACCGGTTGTTGAAACAGAATACTACATTCTATTAGGATGAGACAGCTCAAAAATCTTTTGATGCACTAAAACACGCGTTGACCCATGCATCGTTATTACATCCTCCCAACTACACCCAGGACTACTTCTTGTATCTCACCGCCTCTCATTCCACCATTGGAATGGTCTTAGTTCAGGAAGATGAATTTGGTACTGAACATGTGATATATTACCTTAGTCGAACTTTAAATCCAACTGAGCTAAAACACTGACATGTGGAGAAATTGGCATTGGCAGTTGTTCAAGCTGTCCAACGTTTTCGTCACTACATTTTACTACGTAAAACTACAGTAATTTCTGATTGCAACCCTATGATCTACATTCTGACCAAGCAATTGCTAGGGGGCAAGTACTCTAAATGGATTGTCATCCTGCAAGAGTTCGACTTGGAATTTGAAAAATCTAAGTCTAAGAAATCTCTAGTTTTTGCAGAGTTAATGTGTGACTTCCCGCGTGCTGACACGAAAATTGTGGTGGAGGAGCCCATTGTGGACGAATCCTTGTTTCTCATCAGCATTTTAGATCCATGGTATGGGATATCATTGTTTATCTCCAGACCCAATCCTTTTGGCCAGAAATTTCAAGGTCAGAACGTCGGAAAATACGATTCCAGTCCCAACAATTCAGGATTATTGGAGATACTCTTTATCGTCGTGGGGCGGACTCTGTTTTTCGACGTTGTTTAACTCACGAGAAAGCTAAAAGGGTTCTAAATGACTGTCACTCCGGAGCGTGTGGCGGTCATATGTCTGGGTATGCCATAGCCCAAAAGATATTGTGCGCTGGCTACTTCTGGCCATCTCTGTTTAAATATTGTATTAACGCGGTCCGAAAATTCCACAACTGCCAAATTTTTGATCGAAAGATGTGTGTTCCACCTGCTCCTCTCCACCTTATAATTTTCGTTGCTCCTTTTGCCAAATGGGGTATCGATTTTATTACATGTAACCCTCACTCGGCTAGGGGGCATGCCTATATCATCCTTGCGGTAGATTATTTTACCAAGTGGGCTGAGGCGATGCCTACATTTGAGGCAGACGACAAAACAGCTGCAATTTTCGTGTTCAATCATATAATTGCTAGGTTTGGTGTTCCACAAGCGATTATCACTAATCATGGGCGTCATTTTCAAAACGTTATGATGACCGAACTTACAGGCCAGCTTGGCTTGTGTCACGATAGTTCAACTCCTTATTATCCACAAGCTAATGGTCTGGTTGAATCCATCAACAAAGTTTTAGTCATCATGATCCGACGAATCATTGGGATTCATCGGTTGAATTGGCATAACATGCTATTTTCAGTGCTTTGGGCATATCGAACCTTAGTAAAAACATTAACAGGGTTCACTCCTTTCCAACTAGTTTATGGTCTGGAAGCTGTGTTACCCATTGAATGTGAAATCCCATCATTGCAAATGGCCATCGAGTTACTTCAAGCCACTTCCGAAGAGGAAAAATGTTTGCTACACTTGGCTCAATTAGATGAGAATCGACGTGATGCTGCATTGGCAATCGAAACTCACGCAAAATGTATGAAAGCTCAGTAGGATCGAAATGTGACCCCTCGAAATTTTTCAGAAGGAGATCTAGTCTTAGTGTATGATCAAGCTAATGATAAATTAGGTGCTGGAAGATTCATTCCTATGTGGCATGGTCCCTATGCTGTCAAGTAGAAGCTAGCAAAAGGGGCCTATGAATTGGTAGACTTTGACAGGGACTCTTTAGGTAAACCCAGAAATGGTCTTTACCTGAAGAGGTATTATGCTTAAAGAATGGGTATGGAGATTTTTAGTTAGGATAGTTTTTCTTTCTAGCTGGTGTGTTTTAGTTTTAAAAGTGTGCTTAGCCTAGAGAGTGTTTTTCGTCATTATTCCTGCTTATCTTGGTTTTACTCTTGGTATTGTAGATGTTGATGCCTCTCCAAACATACATTGGTTTCGCTGATGGTGCTTCTCGTAATACACGGAACATTTCTTCCGCAGCTTGGGTTATCTATTCGCCCTCTGACGAGTTGGTATCTATGCATGGGGTAAGCCTCGGTCAAACAACGAACAACATTGCCAAGTATAGTGCAGTGATTGAGTTATTATTTGAATCTATTTCATTTGGGATTCGGAGTTTGACAATGAGGTTAGATTTCGAACTCGTTGTATTACAGCTTAATAGAGTGTATGCCATTAGAAATCCAGTGTTATTGAGACTATTTTTGAGAGTGCGTCGCTTGGAATGTGAATTTGATTATATTGAATATCAGCATATTCCAAGATCTTTAAATACATTAGCAGATGCAATTGCTTCTCGAATGTTAAGTAGACATTTGCAATAATCATACATGTAAATTTAAAACCATTCCATAACACGATTTACAAGATAAGCCGGTAATAGTGATATATATAGGAGTGTGTCAAAAATACATCGTCCTCGATCATAGGTCGAAAAACACCTTATGATCGGCAAAAATGATAAGTACAAAAAGCAAAAATGTCATATGTGCCTACAATAGGCGATCATCCTATCATTGGTGATGATCTCGATAAGAAACCACTGCACGAGCCACCTTTCAAAGGAACCTCCTAAAAGGTCCTGGGACCCCAATCACATAGCGCTGAAGTCAACGAGGAATGCCATCTATGCTGGTCTCCGGAATGTCTCCTGTCAAGCGCTCTAGATGACTCTCCAACTCGGCCAAGGTCTCTGCTGATTCGTCCTATGGGGCTGGCACGGCTGTAGCTGGTTGTTTCCTCTCGTAAGGCCGGAGAGCGGCTGGTCTTTGTGGACCCACATCTGCATTTGAAATTTTTACTATCAGTTTTGGGACTATATAAAAAATAAAAAAAATTAAAATAGGAAAATATTGAAAATTATTTTACCTGAGTCATCCCATTCCTCTCCTGGTGGAAGAGCCATATCTGGGTCACCACGAAAATCTACCACAGCGTAAGGGAAGTCCTGAATAGAAAAAACCTGGTTTTCCAACCATTGGAAATACTCAGGTTTGAATCGAACAACCTCTATCCCCTCGTCCGGATGACGGGCCATAACTGCAACCCATCGCATCAGTTTGGGCTCTTGAGGAAGCCTAGCTCCAACAGTAAGGTGCTGTGGGATCAACATTGGAACCCTCTCCAGACCAAAGCTCACAACCAAAGCCCCGGAACCAAAGGTCTCCAATTGTCCGTTCTTGGCTCTGGTCAGTTGGCCTTTTACATTGGCCAACACAGCATCGCACCAGTTGAAGATGGTGCCTCGAAAGCAGTCAACTGCCATCCGCATCTGGGATTCGTTGGCAATATGTAATGCGACACTCCCGCAAAGTCTAGTGACAATAAACGCGATCACCATGAGTTCAGGACGAGATATGGTTTTAATGTCTATCCCTTTGTCTCTAGCCTGGCTGTTGCAGAACTCTAGGCGGAGGCTATCGACAGACTGGCCACCTGGCCTAGTCCCGAATAGAGTCAAGTCTTCGCCTCTCTTAGGCAAACCAGTCAAGAAGTATATGTCTGCCGGCTTCATTTCGAGCTGCTGGCCAGCAATGAAGAAGCACTAGTCCTGTATGCTCCATCTGTCAACCAGCCACTATAAGAAATCCACCTGGGCCCTCTTGACAGGTATGGCCCAGAATTTGCACAAGTTGCATGCGTTCAATGCATCAATCGAAGGTTGGTGATTCAAAATGGAAAGATCCACGTCCTCATGCTCCCGTTCACACCAATCTAGCATGATGTACACTCTACATCCAATAAAAAGACAAATTAGAATGCTAAAAATTAAATTGTTTGGGTCAAATTTGAGAATTTTTGGGTTAAAAACCCTTACTGCGGGGACCGCACCCTCTGTGTTAGAGACAGTGCATGGGTCCACACCTTGCCTTCATGGAAGGTGCAGACCCCTGAATTTTTCCCCATTGAGAAAAAGTCGGGGTCCGCGGGCTGCCAGTGTTATGCCTGCAGGCCTCCGTGCGCGGGTTTTTAGCCTAAAAACCCTCTAAAAAATGAAATAAAAACCTAAAACAAAAAATGAAACGGTTGAAATTGAAGAGTAGGATGATTTGGATTACCTGGAGAAGACGACGTTCGATTCCGACAGTTGGATTTTCCACAATCTTCACGGGAAGTTTCTAAGCAAAATCACTATTTTTTCACCCAAATCTCAAACGGTAAAAATGAATTGACAAAAGCCCTTTTTATAAGTTTTTTGAGTAAATGAATTGCAAATTTGTTTATGTTTCACTTTAGAAAGGTAATTTTTGTGGCATTTTTATCCATTTCAAATAGGTATGACTAATGTTTGCATTTTTGTTCAGGATAACGGATTATTCAGGCGAAATCTATCATTTTCGATGAAAAAACATTTAGAGTCACCTTTAAGCTCTTTTTTGACTCCTAAAACATGAAAAGATCGTCGAGTTTTTCTTTTTAAACTCATTAAAATGGAACTAAAAAGACGGTCCACTTAAAACTCTTTTCTGACCGTAAAAACATGAAAAGATTGCCAGATTTTTGTCGTTTCAAATTCGATATTAGTTATAAAACGACGCATCGTTGATCATTTTTTTTTACCTTTTCGGATCAGGGACACTAATTACGAAAAGTACTCCTTGGTCGTAAAGATCAAGTGGTTCCCTCAAGTATTATTTTATACGTTTTTGGGCTTGGGAGACACAAATTTACGAAAAAGGTCAACCCTGGAGTCTTCTTAAGTTTTTTCGGATTCTCTAAAATTGAAAAACACGGAATTTTTCCTATACTGGACTCGTTAAAATTTCACCGTAAAGGACCTGTTCAATTACAAACAGGAATGAACCACTCCTTCTTAGGGTTCGAATTTAAACTAAGTTGGACTCATCCGAAGGATGAGCTTATAATCAAGCAAATGTTATCCTCCTCAAGCTTGTAAAAAATAAAGAGGTACTTGCCAGAAATGGTGGGGGAAAAGAGAGAAAAATGAGCCTGTTTGTCATACTTTGTAACCGCTCTTGAACACGACACTTTTATTCACCTAGGATGGGAAATCCTTTGCCTAACAGTTGATCAAACCACATTGAAAGTCTTCAGCCGGTTTCTGGGTATTAACTTTGAGTCAATCATCACCAAACCATCTGGTGTGTCGTTATGTGTTGAAGAGGTCACTGCCAATAAAGCCATTCATCTACAAAATATTGTCATCCATCTTGACCATCCCTGAGTCAGTCCTTGCAACTAAATTTCTTCAACTTGATCTATGATTTTGTGTTGTGGGCTTGCTTGCGACGGATCGCTTTCTATCGACTTCAGCTCATTATCTAGAAATATGATCTAGAAATCGTCAGTACCTTGGGACCTGCATGCCTCAATGGCAGGTTTCTCGCCTTTGACGATAGGTTGCATCATTGACCTTCGATCAAAGGATTCCGTGACATGTTCGACATCAACACATTTATTCACATCTCATGGATTGTACTGGGTACTTTGAGAGCCATTGACATCACTGGTGGCTTCTCTCACACTTGTTAACAGTTTACATCATTGACTAGTAATCAAGTGGTTCCTACCATGTTCGACATCAAGACATTCATTCGCATGGATAGAATCGTACTGTTTCGGGAAGTAGAAATGAAGACCCTGGATCTAGTTTCTGCAATCCAGGCTTTGAGGAATTTTGTATTCATTATATGATGGACTATTCATAAACAGATGGCTGCATGCATACTGTGTCCACATGAGTCTATACTTGTGATATATTACAAGATCATTCCTGTATCAGAGCAGTAGATAGTTTTCTAAGTCAGTTTTGATCTGAGTATGGGAATGCCTACCTCAGCGATGATATGATCTCATATATATATCTTGCATTGAATGTTTTTACAGGTTCCGATCGGGCTCTCCACAAGATGATCCTCGAAATGATAAAGTACTTCACTCTTCCTAAATGATAAATGAAATCCTCATCTACTACAGACTTCGCACTTTATGGGGCAATCTGTTACACAAAAATATCGTCACCATGATTATTTGCAGTCAGTATGGGTATATCAACACTTGTACTATCCTCCTAAGTAACTCTCAAACCTCAGCTCTTCAATTCAAGCTTTGAAAATGGGAGAAAGACATTGAAAATCAACAAAGCTTTGGTTCTGCACTTTCTCTCACTGTTGCCTGCATTCCCGCACCCCCTGTTTACAAAAACTGCGGACCTACCCGCTCTGTCCCTAAAGGAGTGGGTGTGGACCCCTGTGAAAGTCAAAAAGGCGCAAGTTTATTCTGAAAAACTCACTTTGGGTTAATTCTAGATGATTCTAGAAGGAATTTTGATGTGGATTGGTCGCCCTTAGGTGGTTCATGCATCCCAAAAGAGAAGGAGCTAATCCCTTGATGAGAGGAGTTATCCCTTTGAAGGAGGGCTTTATCCCTTTGAAGGAGGACCTAGTAACTTCCCTCCATTGCACTATAAATTGAGGCATTGGGCTGGTTGCTAAAGAGGTTAGAAGCTGAACATTTTTGAGTGTAAATGCTGGTGGAATTGAGACTTCCTAGTTAAGCTTGAAAGGAGTGATCACATACCTTTTTGGCTTCATTGGGAAGAGAGTGAAACTTGTCAAAGTAGAGGAGACTTCTTGTTGGACCCTGGGAGGAGCTTGTACAGTGTCAAGGCACAGGTTGTAAAGTTCTTCTTTGATTTGAATTAATACAATCAGATTCATTTTTCTCAACAAATTGTCTTATGTCATTTGTTTCATGAATTCCTTGATATTCATGTTAAATATGTTTTATGATATTGGCTTTTCAGGTGCTATTTAATTTGTTTGCTTGTTTGTGTTTGCAGATTCGCAACGAGGGAGCTCATTTGGATCAAAGGAGCGAGGCTTCCACAAACTTGCATTGGACCCAAGGTAGGCCTAAATCACTTGTTTGCTTGCGTTTATAAATGCATATTTAGAGAAAGATAGTTTTTGATTGGCTTGCTTGTCACTAGGTCTCTTTAGATTCTAGGAAGGTCTATCTTGTCTGCAAGATCGACCCATTCCGTGTGACACATATTTAAAGGCATAAAATTCTAATAAATTTTCTATTTGGTTGTGACAAGTTTATTGATTTTTTGAGAACAATTTGGTTGTGACAAGTTTGATCACAAAGTACGAATATAGACTTGTACATCAGTGATATTTTATGTTAGGTATGTACTACATGTTGTTGGTCAGATAAATCATTCTTGCAGACAAGACCGATCTCCCTAGTATCAACAGATATCTAGTGACAAGCAAAACAAGAAAATCTATCTTTCTCTAAATATATTGCGATTTATAAATAAAAACCAAGTGGTGTTTTAGACCCTACCTTAAGTCCACCGCTAGTTTGTGGCAGCCACGCTTCGACCGTCTGAACAAGTTTCCTTTTGAGAACCTGCAATCACAAACAAGCACACATCAAATAACACCTGCATAGCTAATATAATAAATCATATTCATCATGGTGATCAAGGAATCCATGAAATAAACCATAAAACACAGCTTAGTGAGAAAAACAAACTTGATTGTATTAACTTTGAAAATAGAAGAACTTTACAACCTTTGGTGCCTTGATGTTGTACAAGCTCCTCCCAGGGTCCAGATAGGAATCTCCTCTACTTTGACAAGCCTCACACTCTTCCCAATGAAATCAAAAAGGTATGTAATCTCTCCTCTCAAGCTCAATTAGGAAGACTAAATTCCAACAGCATTTCCCCGCAAAAATAATCAGCTTTCAATCTCCTCAGTAACTAGCCCAATGCCTCATTTTATAGTGTAAAGGAATGAGGTTATAGGTCCACCTATGAAGGGATAGAGTCCTCCTTCAAAGGGATAAGTTCCTCACATGAAGGGGTTAGCTCCTTAAGGTATGGGATGCATGAACCTTAAAGGAGCGAACTTGCCACCTCAAGATTCCCTCTAGAAGCTTCAAGAAATAACCGAAAGTAAGTTTTTAAGAATGTACTTGCGCCTTTTTGACTTTTACAAGGGTCCGCACCCATTACACAGAGACAGAGCAGTCAGATACGTAGGGGACATGACTAGTAGGTGTAGGACCACAGGTAATGCTAAGAGAAAGTGCGGAACCAGAGTTTTAGATACTTTTAAGGGCTTTCTCTTATTTTTCAAGGCTTGACATGAAGAACTGAGGTTTAAGACTTGCAAAGGAGGAAAGTATGAGTGGTGGTAGACTCACCCTGATTGCAGAATGTCATGGTGACAAAATTTTGTGTAACACATGTTTTTTCTCAGTGATATTTTATGTTAGGTATGTACTACATGTTTTGTTCCCTATCTCCTCTATCTTCTCAATTTTCACAAGAACAACCAAGGGTTTCTTAATAGCTCTCATAACTAGTATATTCCCCACACTAGAAAGAAGATGTGAATGAAAAAAGCCTCATGTTCGGCACTCTTCGGGATAACCTCATGAGAAATCGAATATGTCCAAACTTAATAGAGGACAAAGCCTTCTATGATGAACAATATCCATGTGTAATTGAGTCGAGAGGCTCATTCTACAACCTAGTATGAGGGGATGTGTAAGTTTGTCTGTCCCTCAGTCGAGTTGGCATGTGCCCCTTAAAACAATAAAAAATCATGTTCTAAAGAGAAAAATAATGTTGGCTATAATAAAAAAATATGAATATTCTGTAAAGTAGTTAGAAATAAAAAAATGTGTGAGTAAGAAGTTTAAACCTTATACTTTTCAAAAAGATTAACTATTTGAATATCTACTTCAACTAATTACGCCATAAGGCACTCCCTCTGAGAATAACTCCCCTAAATGCCACTTTGCACCACTCTGCAGTGTCAGATCTATTGTTAGACTATTGAACAATTCTCTACCCTTTGATTAATATAGTTTCAACTAAATGAATACAGTTTCAACTAAATAAATGACAACATATAACCCTCTCATATTTGCATTTCCATTTTCATTTTTCAGAAGAAAACTCTTTTCCTAGGGTTTATGAGACAATTGGATCTGGCTAATGTTGGCTCACGCAATGGACAGGAGACAAGGTCAAAACACTGCAACAACACCATATCGGAACAAGGATGAGAGGGTTTTGAAGCTCAACTTCATGGATTTGGCCTTGGCGGAACAATCTCGCCTTTCATTTCCAACTGCACCAATTCACAGTCCCTCAACTTGTCGGCAAACCATTTAACTAGTGAGATCCGATAGAGTATGGTTTTACTTTTTAATGTTTATGTACTTTCATTGACCCAGGTTTGTAGATTCTCCTTCTGAAGATGATATAGACAACACAGGAAATGATTCTATTTCATTAGACTTGGGACAGGCACACCAAGCAAAGAAATAGAAAGTGAATTGTAATCTTGGCACTGCACTTGGTAAGTTCATGCCAGATGTTCCCTCACATAGTATTACCTCACCAGCCTCTATGAAGCCTCATACATTTTTGGAAAGGAATCATAAGTCTACTTGTTTAGATCAAGGCCTTTGTTGTAGTTGAAGCTACTTTTGGCTGGTAGAACCTATTATTTTTTTGTTACATGTTTGTGCTATTTTTTGTTCATGGTTGGTTTGCACAGGCTAAGCAGTGGACCATGTCCTCCCATCCTATGTTGCAAGAAACATATAGTATGGGACTATAGTAGGCTCGTTTCCAGAAACATGTGTTGTACAACCTTGAAACATGTTTTTAGCCGCACAAGTGCATCCCACATGTTGGAAACACATTTCATTGGCCGGAAATGCATTTCCCGGGCCATACCAGCGATTGTACAACGCAATTCCAACACTAAATTTTTCATTTTGACTTGGTTTTTACCTATGTTTGACCAAAAATGCCTGTAGTTATAAGTTTAGCTTAATAGTCCCTCAAACCTCATACCAAAGCTGCCCTTCTGGAAGTCCCTGTTATGCACTCCAGCCTGATATTAAAAATATTTAAGAACATAAGCTTTTGAAGTGTAAATTCTTCGTGTATTACTTCTCTCAAGTATATCCAACAAAATGAAAACAGAGTTGTTACAAATAGGAAGTAAATACGAAATTAAACCCAAAAGAGATGCAAAGGAGTGTTGCAGCGAATTTTAAATTAACTGGTTGCGTGGTTATTCAGGAAAAATCAGAAAATCTATGGTCAACTCCGCAGAAGGAACCCAATGGAAATTATAATTTTTTCAACCATATCCAACAAAACGAAAGAGAGTCTTGTTAGAAACACAAACTAAGTAGGAAATTAAACCCGGAAAAGAAATCGAATGAGTATTACTCCAAAGGAATTGTAAACGAGTATTGCAGAGAATTTCTATATGAACAACTTACATGGAGATTGGGGAATATGAAATATTATTTTGGCTCAGTAGAAGGAAACCTAATTGAAAATATAACTTGTTTCCAGAGAAGCAAAAAATAAAATAGAATAAAAGTTGTCTGTGAGGACAACTCACTTACAAGGGGAAAATCCAGTGGAGAGTGCTTTGTCATTTTCTCTTCATCAAGCGCCATATAAACAACCAGCCTTCTCTTGGAAGTAAGACCTCTAATGTTCTGTAATCTCATCAGAGGTGCTACAGGTGCTACTGAACATGTAGGACAACGAGTACATGAAGGTTTGTGAGGACATGGGGAGGGGTAGAGGGAGAACAAGAGTGAAGAAGCCATGGCTATGGATAGGAAAAGGAGGAACTTGGACACAAATATTCATCTTTTTGACTTATGCTTTCTTTCAAATAAGCTTACCTTTTGACAGAAGATCGTGGCTTTACTGAGGCAGGGTGTAGTTAAACTATTGACTAGGGTTCGCATCCCTTGGACACTTACCACTAGGATATCATTCTTAGATCAGAAACATACACCAAGGATAGTACCACCTTGTGCTATATTGTACCTTTAAAAGGAAAATTGTTGTACATTTTTTTCTTCACAGAGTAGTGGTGAATAGGACATTCAAAAACATATTGGCAAAATGATTCTAGCAAAATTTCCCAACAACAAGCATAATCGTGGCAATGAAATTCTTTAGCATTGAATATTAATGACACCAAGGTTGTTTACTTCTGTATCCTCCTTAGGTTGAATATGTTTGGACTATCTGTAGAACTTGAGCAGTGCATGATATTACAATCTAATCTTGAGAGAAAGGAATAGAGGAAATCAAGGGTTGTCTATGTCAAGTGCATTTTGAGAGAAGTCAGGTGTAATCCAACTCAATGTGAATTACGCGTGTAAAATAATGTGAATGGTAAATCTTTAGTACTCTACCCTGCTTTCTACCATGCTTCCAAAGTCTTCATTCTACATATCCACAATTGTTTAAACTAACATTCTCCTTCTGATTGGATGTATTCCTCTGAGAATAAAATGCACTTAACTATGGCATCTTCGTTGAAGTAATTTGTGGGTCCCAATGACACTTATTTGAGATCTGTGTTTTTCGCTAGTCGTTCAGATTCCCTTTTCTGAGCACATACATTGGTTTATCTCAGTGACTGAAGGCATAAATCTATGCACATTGAGCTCCAATGCTCAAACAAAATTTTGGTAAAAGGTAATTGACTGGTCTGTGGATGAAGCAAGCATTTGGAGCCTAATTCCTTAAGCTAATCCAAGAATTTAAGGCTGAACAGTGATGCCCTAACCAGACACCCACTAGGGCACAAATGATGGGTTTATTTTGGATCCTCTTAAGGACATTTGAAAGGTATATTTTTGAGTATGATTAGCACATTTTTAAGTTTTGGCATAATTATGAGGGTAAGTCTGGAGAGTTGTTGCAAACAAATACAAATATCTGAACTTACAAATCTACGGAAACTTTTGTGACTTGGTAATGTCTAAGCTTTCAACTATCCCTTGGTATGAGTGAATTATATATGCATAGTTGAATATTATCCAAGAAAAATAGTCCAACACCAATATGCATCCTTTCTTGAGTCCACTGTGGAATATTTATTCTACAAAACTACATCATACTTATAGATTGTGGTTCAGGTCTTAACAATGAGCACTAAAGTTATTTTAGTCATAATGAGTAATGATAATGTTAGCCTCCTGTTGCAACAGGGTTTCATCTTTCATGATTGACAGTTTTACATGCCAAATATGTCATACTTTGCAGGCTGCAGTATTCCATATTTCCACAATATGCCATGAACTGTGCTAGTCCAAATGGCACTGCTGTATTCCAATTTTGATGAGTTGTTCCAGTTTTGAAGGGTTTTTAGAGGGAGATTCAAACAGTCTAATCTTGATCTCCCTAGGTTTCAATTTCGTGTTTAGAATATAGAGAATGTATCTGTACAAACAGTTTAATGTTGGCAGATTTGTAGATAGGTAGAGAATCATAGGGACCCAACTGCTTAATCTGGGCCCTTGGCAGAAATAAGTGTAGATTTAGATAGGAAAGCATTCAAAAGAAAAATTGTAAATCAGGGTCTGCAAGTCCAAGTGCACCCACCCAAAAAGAAGAAAAAATGTTAGGGAGGTAGGCCAGGTAGGTAGCTGTGAGGTTGTAGAATGATGATTCATGATCAATCTTGTGTTTTAAAGTCTTATATCTTTTCAGATCACAGTTATCATGCATTTTTTCATCTGAAGGAGCTCGAGCTAGCCATAACTAACTTCCCCTTCTTCTCATTTCCCAAGTCATTTACTAACTTCCCCAAAGAGGTCAAGATCTGCTTGATTCCTCTTAGTTTCATCATTTTCCATGTCATTTGTCTTGGTGAAGATCTGCTTCACTCAAGCATTATTTATTTCTCATTTACAAGTTCTTTTCCCCAAAATTAGCCTAAGGACCCTTACCTTAGTGCTTTCTTATCATCTCCATATTAACTATTGACTCCAGTACATAACTCCCTATCAGTTTTCCCCTTCCCCTACTAAAACTATGTATATAATACTCCCCTATGTAAATATCCCCTCCCTCGCATTATAGCCATATCTCTTCTAAGTTAGGGAAAAAGCAGTCTATCTGGGGCTGTTTTTAGCCCATTCGAGTCTTAAAGGAATTAGTCTGGCACCTGGTCAGGCTAATAACCGTTGTTTCCTAATCCTAACCCTCAAAACCCTCTTTGCAACCCCTAACCTAAAGTTTTGTGCACAAATCCTAAAACCCCTGCTCACAAACCCTCAAAAAACCCATATTGCGCCCCTATCCCTAAGTCCCGAGTGTAAATACATTAACCCGCACTCATTTTAACCCCAAAAACCCACATAAACCATAGTTTTTACTCCCCCCCCCCCCCCGCCACGCCGTATTAAAATCCGGATATTCCGCGCGCCCTGTACGTTAACTCCCCGCCGCCTCGTCCCTCCCGCCAACCGTCCGATCACCCGCCCCGCAGATCAACGGTGGGCGGGTGTTCCCATCTCCCAAGCCGCCCGAAGGTTAGCGTCCGGGAGATGGGCGGTATTGCCACCGTACTCCCGCCACGCGTCACATTCCTGGGCGTGGTGGAGCCCCCTCTGACAAAACCACCCATGCGTAAAGGCGGTGCGCCCGAAACCATTTACCACCCCCCCCCCATGATGTAAGCCACACGTCACCTGCCGCGTCATCCGCTTGCATGGCCTCCTGCCACCGTACCGCCGAGTCACCCTGCCACATGTCCTGCCACATCATCAGACCTAACGTACTGCCATGTCACCTCCGTACATGCTGACATCATCATGCTGACGTCATCCCCCCACGTCATCCGTCGTACGAGGTCCATCATGCTGACATCATCAGCAATTTTGGTGCGAAGGGTGAAAATCACACTCTGGAGCCCTGGAATCAGTTTCTAAGGCAGTTTTTGATGCGCAATCGCGCATCGCTGGATAAATTAGGCCAAAATGGGGAATCTTTTTATCGCGCAGCCCCCAGCAAGCCCGAAAGGCGCCGAATGACCCGTTTTTCTTCACGAGGCATGTAGAAAGGAGCAGAAGACAGTTCTAGAGGAAACAGAGGCCGAACAACGACCATTAACTTGTGATTAGACCCACAACAAAGGAGAAAAGCAACCCAATTCATTTGTCAGAGAGTATCAGAGGAAAGAGAAGTAGCAAAGTGTACCAGTTAAATTGTTTAATGGAAACCTTCAGTTCCCAAAGCAGGTTAACATTGAATGGCCACCAACAAAGTCAAATTAGGCGGTGAAAGCCCATCCCAGCTCTCAAATCACAGTTGAAGCTTTTAAGGCCACCAAACTACAATGGAGCAGAAACCCATGCACAGTTATTGCAGAGGCAACTACACCAAGCCACCGAGGACAAGCACATTCACTTCATTTTGATACGGCAGCCCTCAGCGCAGCCAAAGATATTTTCATGCATTTATTTCAGATAGGATTAGGTCAGACTAATTATTCTTTAGGACCTGTTTCGGTCAAGATGTAATAAACAAATTTTAGAGAGTTTTCCCTATATATACTACCCTCAGCATTGTTTCAAGGGTTGGTAAATTGGTATTTTTCACTAGAGACTCGCACTGTATACCTGAAATTGGTTCTGTAATCAAAGATTGTCGAAAGTTCTGAGAAGAGACTGTTTGATGTGTTATGAATGTTTTTCTGGAGACTGAAGATGGAATTCTTGTGCTGCAACCTGATTCAATAAGTGCTTCTTACCTCTGTTTACTGCTTACCATTATCTAAATAGCAGAAAGAAAGATTAGCTTAGAATTTGTTTAAATACACTCTATGCTCAATTTCTGTTGTTTCTTTATGTTTTCCTCTGAATGAATTGGTAATGAATATGAATTCCTTCTGGCTCATATTTACCCAGATTCACCTGTGTGTGCCGATTATCTAGGGATTCTTTACTGGCCCTAGGTAGAGCTTTGTTATCTACCCCTGTTAAGCTGACTGAGGGATTCTTAAATGCCCCTCATTACTTAGCATTCATCCCATCCTTTAAACCTGAAACATTGTTTCATTTGCAGCTATCTTGCTCCATTTTCTCTCTTGGGACCAAGAAAACGCATCAGTAGTCCTCCTTTTCGACTCCACGCCCGATGGTTTGAAACTTTCGGACTATGCTCTGCCTCTCTACCTGAGAACATCAATTATCCCACCAAAATCGGAACAAAAACCCCTGAACTCAATAACTAACCTAAGATCCTTTTCAACAAAGCTAAAATCTGAAAGAGAGAGCCCTCTCTGATTGCAAGTGGGCTAGAACCTGTAGTCCAAAGTTGGTCTGTGGTTACCTCGGCCGTATCCTTTTCCGGAGCTTAAGGACAACCTGAGTGATAACATAATGGCGACTCCACTGGGGACTTTCCTCAGATAGTTTCACGAAGAAGGTAAGAAAGCTCCGCTGAGACCATAAATCAATTTTTCCAATTGTTTTTTATCTCTTAAAACTACAGATGAAGCCTGAATGTCAGCCAAGAAGCCTTTGAAACTGTTCTTTGCTTTGCATTAAGAGGAGTAAATAAATGCTGCTTCAGTCAATCTTCATGCTAGTTTTTAGTTACAAATAGCTATCCCAAATTTTGATTAATTCTTTGCTATTTCTAAAAAAATTCCCAGAAAAATACCAAAAACAAATTCGGAAGCTGGCTCCCAAGAAAAATCCACGATATACAAGGTCAAATCTAGACCCTAATCCCCCAGCTGTTTTTTAAAATCCGAACCTAATCCCGAAGATCCTTAGGAAGCAAGAAAGACAAGAAGATTTCGCTGATAAAACTCCTGAAACAACTTACCCAAGCTGTGTTCCAACTCCTGTCAAAGTTTTATTCCGATCAACTCCTGCTTCCCCTGGTTCATCATCCACATCGCATAGCACTCCTTCCACACCTCCATTCACTGCAAATACTACAACTACCACTACTGCTGTTCCTGTTACCCCAGTTATCCCTGTCGTCCCAGTTGTTCCATTTGTCCCCATTGTTCCACTTATCCCTGCCATAATGGCTAATAGATATGCACCCATGCAATTACCTGCTAATGCTGGGGCTTTACCTCAAGATTACCAATCGAAAATCACGTATTTTGATTCCACTGGTCCTTTCACAGCCATTCAGCATACCAAAAAGATGCAAGACTATTTTGAAAACTATGAAATAGATGATGATAGCGTGAGAATGAGAATTTTTGTTCAAAGTCTAACAGGTGATGTAAGAACTTGGTTCAGATCACTTGCTGCAAATTCCATAACTACCCCAGATGAGCTGTACCAATCTTTTACCAACAGATGGGAGAAAAAGAAAGACCCTTTGCACATACTAGCTGAATACGATACAATTAAAAGAGGTCCTCAAGAAACTGTTTTGGAGTACTGTGCAAGATTCAATAATGTTTACAATGCAATACCACAGAATCTGAGGCCTCCCCCTGACCTTGCCTTGTACAAATTTCTGGATGGTTTTGACCCGGATATGGCATACCAGTTAAAAGAAAGAGCTCCTCAGACCCTTGCAGACATGCAAAATGTCGCTCTCGGCGTTGAGGCCAACTTAATTGCCAAAAGGAACAGAGCTAGGATGGAGAGAAGAACCATCCTTAAGGAAGAACCCTCAGCCTTTGACGAGAAGCTTGATGCTATTATCAATGGCCTGCAAAGATTGGGAGAAAGAGTAGAAAACGTTGAGAGAAAAGCATCATGGGAAGGACAACAGTCCAATACCATAAGGAATCCAAATTTTAGGAAAACGCAAAACACAAATGTTGGTAGGTCTAGCCAAGACCATGACATAAGACCTCCTTTTCAAGATAACTATGTTGAAGGATCCACTTCTAGTCAACCCACAGAAGACACTCACATGAATTTGATGGATCTAAAGGGTGAGCACCAAACTTTCCTGAGCCAAGAAGACCAAAATGAACTTGATTACAATTAGTTTCAGACTAAGTCTGGTGAGTCTTTTGACTTTAAACAAGGATATGATACTGATGTGTATGAAGTACACAAACAATATAAGCTAAGAACTAGGACCATTGACATCTCCGAGCCTGGTAAAACAAAGGAAGGCAAACAGCCCAACAAGATTAAAAACAAAGTTGTCATGACAGAACCAACTGATACAACTGTACCAAACCCGCAACAAGTGACTGTAGACGACATAACAGACACACAGTCTTCTGTTGAGCAGCCTCTATCACCTCCTTCCTCAAAAGAAAATTCGAACAACGTTCCAAAAAGCCCTCCTGAAACTGTAAAACTACAAGTAGTCAATCCACACAACGCTGATAAACAAGAGCGAATCGCTGATAATTCAAATAAAAATGGAAAAAATACCCTCATAACCACCAAGACTCCATTGGAAAAACCATTTAATTTAGAGGTAGAAATAGGTAAATTGAAAATACCTGTTCCTCTTTCAGAACTTGCCAAACACGATGTATATAGGCAACAAATTCAAAGGTCGCTTCAAATTCCAGAAAACAAAGACGATGTAAATGTTTTGGATGATTCTCCTGAACTACTATTTGGTCCAGAAGTCAATGGAAAATCAACACATGGACCTATTCCACCCTTTTATGTCAGTTTGTATATACATGATAAAGTTTTGCACAACGCTATGTTTGACTCAGGAGCCTCACACAACCTTATGCCCAAGGCAGTCATGGATAAACTGAACCTCGATATCACAAGACCTTACAACGATTAATACTCATTTGACTCAAGTCAAGTGAAATGTTTAGGCCTCATCAAAGACTTGTGTGTCTCCTTAGTCCAATATCCCAACAAGACCATCCTCATGGATGTGGTGGTGGCTGACATCCCACCAAAGTACGGTATGCTCCTATCAAGATCATGGGGAGCAAAGCTGCAAGGTTCCCTTCAACTCGACCTCTCCTATGCCAGCATTTCTGTCTTTGGGCAACCAAAGAGACTGTACAGAGAAACGCTAGTGAAATATGTGGTGAGTAGTGAGAGCAAGCCTGAAAATTTTCCCATTTACTCAATACATTCTGACATGGATTCCTTTATTTTGTTTAATGATGACACAAATTCTCCAACTGAGGATGAGCCTTTGGCTCTAGAACAACAAACGCACATTAATGAAGAATTGATTATACGCACCCATGAGACTGTCACAACAGATAATGCAACCAGCATACAAGAAGAACCTCCTCAAACAGAAACCTCAAATCTGCCCGCTGCAAGAATGGCTGAAACTCTTAGCACTAACCATAAGCAAGAAACCACATGGTACTTAGAGTTTGATGGCTCTGTCAACAAGTTAGGGGCAGGGGCAGGTGTTTGGATTCACAACACATATAACAACCATGCACAAGGCCATGCCTACAGACTGAATTTCAAATGCACCAACAACATGGCAGAGTATGAGGCTCTACTGTTAGGCCTTAAACACCTCAAAACTCTAGGAGCTAAAAAAGTTTCTATCCTAGGTGACTCTGATTTCATCATACAATAGATGAAAGGTAATTTTGTTACAAATGACAATAGAATGAGAGCCTATAGGACTGTTGCCACTAATATACTCAATGCATTCACTGAATTCAAGCTTGACAAGATCTCAAGAAATCACAACATTCACGCTCACAGCCTAGCCACTTTTGCAAGTACATGTAAGCTTCCCTTTGACCCAAACCACCACTTCACAGCGGAAATAAAACATAGGCCCGCTGTCCCAAATAACATTAAAGATTGGCAAGTGTTCGAAAATGATGCCCAAATTAATAATTTTCTCACCCTCGAGCATGAATTTTCAAATATTAACATAGATATGGATGCTATGACAGATTCAGAACAGCAAGCAACTGAAAATCAGCAGGCTGTAACTGCTGCAACAGCCAAACAAATCCTAAACCCGACGGTTTTTGACAAAGAAAACATTGAACAGCTGAAACAGATGCACTTGGAAGAAATAGACAAAACAGAGGCAGAAATCATTGAGCTAAAAGATAATTTTCTGCCTGCTGGCCTGACCCCACTAGAAGACATGTTTGACGCCAATGATGTGCCCAGAAAGCCAAAATTGCAGCCAATAAACACTGATATAGAAGAACACAACATTGGGACAGCAGAAAATCCAAAAATGATCAAACTGTCGAAAAAATTGCCTCTTGATCAAAAGCCCAAGTACATTGATATATTCAAAGAGTTCCAAGATGTATTCGCTTGGAGTTATGAGGATTTGAAATCCTATGACACCTCGGTGATCCAACACACAATTCCCTTAAAACCAAACCAGAAACCCTTCAAGCAGAAACTTAGAAGAATTAACCCTATGCTTCTTCCCCTGATTGAGAAGGAAGTAAAGAGGATGTTTGAAGCAGGCATAATAGCACCCATCAGATTTTTCGAGTGGGTGTCCAATCTTATGCCTACAAGAAAAAAGACAGGTGAAATCAGACTTTGTGTAGATCTCAGAAATTTAAACCAAGTCTCCTTAAAAGACCACTATCCTTTTCCCAAAATGGATCACATCCTACAAAGAGTAGTGGGATCATCTAGAATCTCTTTGCTAGATGGCTTTTCAGGTTTCAACCAAATACTTGTTCACCCGGACGACCAAGACAAAACTGCCTTTACCACACCGTGGGGAACATTTAAGTATGTGAAGATGCCATTCGGACTTAAAAACGCTGGTGCCACATTTCAAAGAGCAATGGATATTGCTTTTGCCAAGGAAATACATGATTTCCTAGTTGTCTACCTGGATGACTTAACCCCATTTTCCAAATCTGATGAAGAACACCTCAAGCATCTTAGGCAAATTTTCATGACATGTATGAAATATGGCATTTCCTTGAATCCCAAGAAGTCCCTATTTAGCCTAGAAGAAGGCAAGTTACTTGGCCACATTATATCAAAAGATGGGATTAGAATTGATCCTGAAAGAGTCCAAGCCATCCTCCAAATTCCATTTCCAAGAAACATTAAAGAGCTACAAGCATTCCTTGGGAAAATCAACTTCCTAAGAAGATTTATTCCAAATCTAGCTGAACTAATACAACTGTTAAGCAACATGTTAAAGAAGGATGCCAAGGTAAGATGGTCCCTGGAAACCAAGCAAGCATTTGAAAGTATCAAAACTGCATTAACCCAAACCCCTATCCTCATGAGCCCACAGTTTGACAGAGATTTTATCATATTTTCGTTTGCATCTGATCACACAATAGCTGCTGTCCTTTTGCAAAAGAATGAACAGGGAGCTGAAAAGCCAATCGCCTTTTTCAGCCGAGCCTTAAGAGACGCCCCTTTGAAGTATCCAATAATGGAAAAGCATGCCTACGCACTTGTTAAGGCCATCAAGGATTTTAGAGTGTACATACTGTATTCACATGTGATTGCCTATGTTCCACACGCTGCTGTAAAAGACATATTGACACAAGAAGGATTAGAAGGCAAAAGAGGCAAGTGGATTGCAAGCATCCTTGAGTATGACATAGAAATAAAACCAACCAAGCTGATAAAGGGACAAGGTTTAGCTAAACTGATGTCCGAAACAAACTTTCAAGCCTTAGACATTAACCAGCTGGACAATGAACAGGAGCTGGCAACTCCACAGATCAGTGAAATATTTCTGCAATGCCCCTGGTACGCTGATATATGCTTTGTATTGTTAAACCTGTGTGCTCCGCCAGGATTGTCCAGGACCAAGAAAAGATTCTTGAAAATGAAGGCTCTAAATTTTTGTGTTATAGATGGTGCATTATTTTGGATAAATCATGAAGGTATATTGCTTAATTGTTTAACCATGAATGAAACTAACAATGTCATGAAAGAATTCCATGCAGGGGACTGTGGAGGACATCTATATTGGAAGTCCATTGCTGATAAAATTTTAAGGGCTGGTTTCTATTGGCCCACTCTTTTTGCAGATGTAAAGAAGTTTGCCATGTCATGTCACAAATGCCAAATTTTTGAGGGCAAGAGAAAGTTGTTACCCCTGCCCCTTAAACCCATCTCAACCGAAAAACCTTTTCAACAATGGGGTCTTAACTTCATTGGAGAAATCCATCCCTCTTCCTCAGGCCAACACAAATGGATCCTAACAGCCACCGACTATTTCACTAAGTTGGTTGAAGCCATTCCCTGTAGACAAGCCAATGACACTATCATTATCCAATTCCTTGAGTGCAATATCCTTTCTAGATTTAGCTACCCTGAGAAAATCATCACTGATAATGCCGCTGCCTTTAAGTCCAAAAAGATGATCAATTTCTGCCATAAGTTTCATATCACCCTGGGCCACTCTACAGCCTATTACCCTCAAGGTAATGGCCTGGCAGAATCTTCAAACAAAAGTCTCATCAACATCATAAAGAAGATGCTAGAAGAAAACAAGAAGAACTGGCACAAAAAACTGATAAATGCCCTATGGGCAGACAGACTTTCAAGCAAAAGATCAATTGGGATGAGCCCTTATGAGCTGGTATATGGCATGGAGGCCAGATTTCCTTCATCCTTGGGCATTCCTACTATCAAGCTGTTACAGGAGATTCAGGCTGAACCAAATGACATTCAAAGAAGAATCAATCAGACAATTCATCTTCAGCAAACCAGAGAACAAGTTTACGACAGAGCTCAAATTTTGCAAGAAAAGCTTAAAAAGATGTTTGATAAGAGAGCTAAAGCTGAGGATTTCAGTATTGGTGACAAGGTTCTAAGGTGGGATTCAAGAAGAGAAGACAAGGGCAAACATGCTAAGTTTGATTTTTTATGGAAAGGGCCATTTGTTGTCTCTGTTGTTCAGGGAAATAACACATACTTTCTCAGGTCTATAGAGGACAGCACTGTTGAAGAAGGCCCTGTTAATGGCCGTATGCTAAAACATTACCATGACCCCTTTTAAGGGACATAATGCAGCCTTGTATATATCTTTGTACAGTAATATTTGTATATATTAGCATTCTGTTTTTATTTTGTATAAGCAGGCCGATTATTTAAGGAGCAGTTGTAAATTTTATGAAGACACAGCCAATGCGAGTATTCCAGTTTTAAAGGCTCTGTCTCTACACCAATTTCAAACAAAACAACAAGAGGAAAACTATCACATTACAAGGAATTCATGGTAGAAAAGAAATATTTGCAGTCAAAGGCATGTTCCAGCAACATTGTACACAGTTATCAAGCACGCAGAAGAAAGCGGGCAATGCTATACAGTTCACAGTAACTCAGTTGAGGAGAGAATGTTTCAGGTTTCAAAGTTTCACATTTTTAGCAGCCAGAACAAAGAAGTGTTTTCCAGTCTACATCAACAAATAGAAAAATCAAGGCAGTCTGACCTGCTGTTCTTGGCTTTTCACAAGGAAAATCCATCCCCAAGTGGAGCCACTGTTAGCCTCCTGTTGCAACAGGGTTTCATCTTTCATGATTGACATTTTTACATGCCAAATATGTCATACTTTGCAGGCTGCAGTGTTCCATATTTCCACAAAATGCCATGAACTATGCTAGTCTAAATGGCACTGCTGTATTCCAATTTTGATGAGTTGTTCCAGCTTTGAAGAGTTTTTAAAGGGAGATTCAAACAGTCTAATCTTGGTCTCCCTAGGTTTCAATTTCCTGTTTAGAATATAGAGAATGTATCTGTCCAAACAGTTTAATCTTGGCAGATTTGTAGATAGGTAGAGAATCACAGGGGCCCAACTGCTTAATCTGGGCCCTTGGCAGAAATAAGTGTAAATTTAGATAGGTAAGCATTCAAAAGAAAAATTGTAAATCAAGGTCTGCAAGTCTAAGTGCACCCACCCAAAAAGAAGAAAAAATGTTAGGAAGGTAGGCCGGGTAGGTAGCTGTGAGGTTGCAGAATGATGATTCATGATCAATCTTGTGTTTTAAAGCCTTATATCTTTTCAGATCACAGTTATCAGGCAGTTTTCCATCTGGAGGAGCTCGAGCTAGCCATAACTAACGTCCCCTTCTTCTCATTTCCCAAGTCATTTACTAACTTCCCCAAGGAGGTCAAGATCTGCTTGATTCCTCTTAGTTTTATCATTTTCCATGTCATTTGTCTTAGTAAAGATATGCTTCATTCAAGCATTCTTTATTTCTCATTTACAAGTTCTTTTCCCCAAAATTAGCCTAAGGACCCTTACCTTAGCGCTTTCTTATCATCTCCATATTAACTACTGACTCTAGTACATAACTCCCTATCAGTTTTCCCCTTCCCCTACTAAAAATATGTATATAATACTCCCCTATGTAAATATCCCCTCCCTGGCATTATAGCCATATTTCTTCTAAGTCAGGGAAAAAGCAGTCTATCTGGGGCTGTTTTTAGCCCATCCGAGTCTTAAAGGAATTAGTCTGACACCTGGTCAGGCTAATAACCGTTGTTTCCTAATCCTAACCCTCAAAACCCTCTTTCCAACCCCTAACCTAAAGTTTTGTGCACAAATCCTTAAACCCCTGCTCACAAACCCTCAAAAAACCCATATTGCGCCCCTATCCCTAAGTCCCGAGTGTAAATACATTAACCCGCACTCATTTTAACCCCAAAAACCCACATAAACCATAGTTTTTACCCCCCCGCCGCGCCGTATTAAAATCTGGATATTCCGCGTGCCCTGTACGTTAACTCCCCGCCGCCTCGTCCCTCCCGCCAACCGTCCGATCACCCGCCCCGCAGATCAATGGTGGGCGGGTGTTCCCATCTCCCAAGCCGCCCGAAGGTTAGCGTCCGGGAGATGGGCGGTATTGCCGCCGTACTCCCGCCACGCGTCACCTTCTCGGGCGTGGCGGAGCCCCCTCTAACAAAACCACCCATGCCTAAAGGCGGTGCGCCCGAAACCATTTACCGCACCCCCCTTGTGACGTAAGCCACACGTCACCTGCCGCATCATCCGCTTCCGTGGCCTCCTGCCACCGTACCGCCGAGTCACCCTGCCACGTGTCTTGCCACATCATCAGACCTACCGTACTGCCACGTCACCTCCGTACATGCTGATGTCATCCCGCCACATCATCCGCCGTACGAGGTCTGTCATGCTGACATCATCAGCAATTTTGGCGCGAAGGGCGAAAATCGCACTCTGGAGCCCCGGAATCAGTTTCTGAGGCAGTTTTTGATGCGCGATTTGCGCCTCGCTGGATAAATTAGGCCAAAATGGGGAATCTTTTTATCGCGCAGCCCCCAGCAAGCCCGAAAGGCGCCGAATGACCCGTTTTTCTTCACGAAGCATGCAGAAAGGAGCAGAAGATAGTTCTAGAGGAAACAGAGGCCGAACAACGACCATTAACTTGTGATTAGACCCACAACAAAGGAGAAAAGCAACCCAATTCATTTGTCAGAGAGTATCAGAGGAAAGAGAAGCAGCAAAGTGTACCAGTTAAATTGTTTAATGGAAACCTTTAGTTCCCAAAGCAGGTTAACATTGAATGGCCACCAACAAAGTCGAATCAGGCGGTGAAAGCCCATCCCAGCTCTCAAATCACAGTTGAAGCATTTAAGGCCACCAAACTACAATGGAGCAGAAACCCATGCACAATTATTGCAGAGGCAACTACACCAAGCCACCGAGGACAAGCACATTCACTTCATTTTGATACGGCAGCCCTCAGTGCAGCCAAAGATATTTTCATGCATTTATTTCAGATAGGATTAGGTCAAACTAATTATTCTTTAGGACCTGTTTAGGTCAAGATATAATAAACAAATTGTAGAGAGTTTTCCCTATATATATCGCCCTCAGCATTGTTTCAAGGGTTGGTAAATTGGTATTTCTCACTAGAGACTCACACTGTATACTTGAAATTGGTTCTGTAATCAAAGATTGTCGAAAGTTCTGAGAAGAGACTGTTTGATGTGTTATGAATGTTTTTCTGGAGACTAAAGATGGAATTCTTGTGCTGCAACCTGATTCAATAAGTGCTTCTTACCTCTGTTTATTGTTTACCATTATCTAAATAGCAGAAAGAAAGATTAGCTTAGAATTTGTTTAAATACACTCTATGCTCAATTTCTGCTGTTTCTTTATGTTTTCCTCTGAATGAATTGGTAATGAATATGAATTCCTTCTGGCTCATATTTACCCCGATTCACCTGTGTGTGCCGATTATCTAGGGATTCTTTACTGCCCCTAGGTAGAGCTCTGTTATCTACCCCTGTTAAGCTGACTGAGGGATTCTTAATTGCCCCTCATTACTTAGCATTCATCCCATCCTTTAAACCTGAAACATTGTTTCATTTGCAGCTACCTTGCTCCATTTTCTCTCTTGGGACCAAGAAAACGCATCAGCAGTCCTCCTTTCGAACTCCACGCCCAATGGTTTGAAACTTTCAGACTATGCTCTGCCTCTCTACCTGAGAACATCAATTATCCCACCAAAATCGGAACAAAAACCCCTGAACTCAATAACTAGCCTAAGGTCCTTTTCAACAAAGCTAAAATCTGAAAGAGAGAGCCCTCTCTGATTGCAGGTGGGCTAGAACCTGCAGTCCATAGTTGGTCTGTGGTTACCTCGACTGTATCCTTTTCCGGAGCTTAAGGACAACCTGAGTGATAACAGATAAGACAAACAATATTGTATATAAATTGCAATGATATTCTGCTTAAAGGTGACTTAATTGTATCACATTGATTTTGACATGACAGCATATGTAAAATGATATAAGTCGTTGCAGCTGGTACACCTATGTTTGGTACATTAATCATTATATGAGATTGAAGGAATCTAGTGGAATTCTTGCTCAAAACTATTGCTTGATTGAAAACAACATGAACCTTGTGTTGTACAACGTTTGTATTGAATGTGAAGGTTAAATCTTTAGTACTCAACCCTGCTTTCTACCATGCTTCGGAAGTCTTCATTCTACATATCCACAATTTTTTAAACTAACATTCTCCTTCTGATTGGATGTATTCCTCTAAGAATAAAATGCACTTAATTATGGCATCTTTGTTGTAGTATTTTTTGGGTCCCAATGAGACTTATTTGAGATTTGTGCTTTTCGCTAGTTGTTCAGATTCCCTTTTTTGAGCACATACGTTGGTTTATCTCAGTGACTGAAGGCATAAGTCTGTGCACATTGAGCTCCAATGCTCAAACAAAATTCTAGTAAAAGGTAATTGACCCGTCTATGGATGAAGCAATCATTTGGAGCTTAATTCCTTAAGCTAATCCAAGAATTTAAGGCTGAATAGTGATGCCCTAACTAGACACCCACTAGGGCACACATAATGGGTTTATTTTGGATCCTCTTAAGGACATTTAAAAGGTATATGTGTGAGGATGCTTAGCACATTTTTAAGGTTAAAGTATTGGCATAATTATGAGGGTAAGTCTGGAGAGTTGTTGCAAACAAAAACAAATATCTGAACTTACAAATCTACGACAACTTTTGTGACTTGGTAATGTCTAAGCTTTCAACTATCCCTTGGTATGAGCGAATTCTATATGCACAGTTTAATATTATCCAAGACAAATAGTTCAACACCAATATGCATCCTTTCTTGAGTCCACTGTGGAATATTTATTCTACAAAACTACATCATACATACAGATTGTGGTCCAGGTCTTAACAATGAGCACTAAAGTTATTTTAGTCATAATGAGTAATGATAAGACAAACAATCTTGTATAGAAATTGCAATGATATTCTGCTTAAAGGTGACTTAATTGTATCACCTTGATTTTGACATGACAGCATTTGTAAAATGATATAAGTCGTTGCAGCTAGTACACCTATGTTTGGTACATTAATCATTATATGAGATTGAAGGAATCTAGTGGCATTCTTGCTCGAAACTATTGCTTGATTGAAAACAACATGAACCTTGTGTTGTACAAAATTTGTATTGAATGTGAAGGATTTAAGGAGGAGTAATGTTGTTTTTGCTTAACCTAGAAAGGATTATCAAATAGACTGTTTATTGGTCCCTGTGGTATACATTCTTTGGATCTTGTTTTCTCCCTTAATTGTAAGTGCATAAAAATATTAGATTCATAGGACAAGGTAGCATTAATCATGTGAGCAAATGATCTTGGACATTTTATGATTGAATTCTTCAAAACATATTCCCATTTGATCTTCCAAAATGTGCATATAATTTTGTTGGTTGGAACAATGCTACAAGTTATAATAACAAAGATTCTGTTCTACAGAATTCTTTCCACCTTGCATTTTTTTCGGATATGGGTAAGAAATATGCTCTTCCAGTAAAGAATAAATTCTTATGTGTAGAGTCATTGGGTTTACTGTGGTAATGATCGTAACATTTTGCAGTATTTTGTCTGTTGGCCTGTGGTTTAGTGGTTGAGAGTTGAAACATGGCATCACCATGTTAATGACTCAAAGTAAAACTTAGAGATCAAAGCCTTGAATTATAAGTTGGTTGATTTTTATGAGATTTATATGCAATATTAATTCAATAATTAATAAAAAAATATAGTCTCATGCACCCTAAATCAACTTCAGTTTATACAACTTTAGAATTTCATTTCTGTTACATCTCTACATCTTATTTAGATTTGACTTTATGCTTGCAGTACGAATTTGGCCTGAGATCTTGTTTTCATGACAATTTTGTTTTGATCATAATCAGAATCATCTTTGGGTAAGTATGTGATCACTTTTTAAGTTTTCCCATAAATTTTTCCATGAAAAAGAAATTGTGTTGACTTTTAACTAACACACACCCTTGATGCATTATCTGCAGTCCTCCTTGTGGGATTTTTCTATAATCTTTATGCTTCTTAATGTGAATGGTAAATCTTCAGTACTCTACCTTGCTTCCTTATACCATATTTGACCTCAAAGCTTGCAGTTTGTACTTGTGGATTAATTAAATTATTAAGGAAAGACCCATATTCCATGAGGATTGGTGGAATGACCAATTTCACATGATTTTGAATAGTCCACTCAGCACTTATTGCATCAGGTGATCCTCAGAGGATTGAAGAAGTGGGATTAAAATTAACAAAATCGATCCAGTAACATCAATAATTAGATCTAGGGCTTGCACTCCAGTAATTGTGACTTCGTAGAAAGGTATTTCATCCTAGGACTCCAGGATCAAGTGTGTTTAACCTTGAAGTTTCCTCCCATGGTCAACCCACTTTGTTGTCTACCTAACTGAAAGCAGTGATTTATTTATTTATGCATGACTCAAAAATTTGGGATATCATTTTTAGCAACTAGTTATTCATGGGAATTTTCTAGTTGTCATAGCTTTTTGTATTTGAGTTTCCTAGATGAATTCATTTTTCAAAATAGTCTCTTTATTGGTTAGAATCTATGGAATTTCAAATAACTAATTTGATGCAAATATGTTTACAGGAATGGATCATGTAGATTCAGGGAAAAGACATCATTACATTGCTAAAGTTCTTTTGGTGGGCTGTCTTACCATTTTTTGTATTATTTCTCTGAGACAGTCATATGGTTTTAATGGTTCAGATGTGGTAAGTATACTTAAGCATTTAGTCCTTGTATGACTCTTTTTTCAGCCAAGTTTGAACATATTTTTCTCAACCAGTTTATGATGGTTACGATATTAATCATGTATTTGAGCATGTAGATTTATGATATTATGTTGGCCAACTGAGTGCTTGTTGGATTTTCCTTACCTTATATTTTGTATCATTGAGAAACTTACTGTACTCACAATTTAGTATGGTCAATTTAACTTTATATCTATTTATGACAAGTCGGATGGAGATTATTCTCTTGCTAGAGCAAAGTTAAAATCACTAATAAGGAAAATCCATAATAATTGAATAATTTAGACTGCAGATCACATAGCGGATGATATTTAGATATAAATATCCTATAACTTAATAACCTTATTGAAAAGTTGAATGGAACATGGCCATATTTTGTGCCCAAGTGGAAGAGGCATGTCACTTTAATAGTATTAACAAACTTAATGTGTGTAATGCTAATAAAAATCTAAAATGGAAAATAAATGAAGATTTCATGTCTTTTGTTTTTATCCCTCTCTCAATGTTAAATCAATATGCAGTTAAGATGGATCTATGATCTTAATAGGAAAGTGTTGTTCTCTTGGGTTGTAGCATGGAAGGCCAGTTCATATTCATCTTTTAGACTTATTCTTTCTTTCAAACCAACTTACTTTTTGACAAAATATGGTGGCTTTACCCAGGAAGGATGTAGTTAAACTGTTGACCAAGACTGGCATCTCTTGGACACTTACCATAAGTATATCATTCTTAGACAAAAAACATACACCAAAGATAGTACCTCCTTGTGCCAGATTGTGCCTTTGAAAGGAAAATTGTTGTACATTTTTGTCTTCACATAGCAGTGGTGAACAAGACAGTAAAAAACTTATAGGCAAAATGATTCTAGCAAAATTTCCCAACAACAAGCATAAACATGGCAATGAAATTCTTTAGCATTGGATATTATGATGCCGAGGTTGTTTACTTTTGTATCCTCTTTAGGTTGAAGATGTTTGGACTATATGTAGAACTTGAGCAGTGCATGATATTACGATCTAATCTTGAGAGAAAGGAATAGAGGAAATCTAGGGTTGTCTATATCAAGGACATTTTGAGAGAAGTCAAGTGTAATCCATCTCAATATGAATTAGCCGTGTAAAATAATGTGAATGGTAAATAATGTGAATTTTCTATAATATTTATGCTTCTTAATGTGAATGGTAAATCTTCAGTACTCTACCATGCTTCCAAAGTCTTCATTTTACATATCCACAATTGTTTAAACTAACATTCTCCTTCTACCTAGATGTATTCCTCTGAGCAGGGTGGTATACATTCTTTTGGACCTTGTTTGCTCCCTTAATTGTAAGTTAATACAAATATTGGATGTATAGGACACAGTACCATGAATCATGTGAGCCAATGATCTTGGACGTTTTCTGATTGAATTCTTCAAAACTTATTGCCATTTGATCTTCCAAAATGTGCAGATAGTTTTGTTGGTTGGAACAATGCTACAAGTTATAATAACATAGATTCTATTCTGCAGAATGCTTTCCACCTTGCATTCTTTTTGTGGATATGGTTAAGAAATATGCTCTTCCAACAAAGAATAAATTCTTGTGTGTGGAGTCCTTGGGTTTACAATGGTAATGATTGTAACATTTTGCAGCCTTCTTGGCCTATGATTTAGTGGTTGAGACAGGGCATCACCATGTTAGTGACCCAAAGTCAAACTTAGAGATCAAAGCCCTGAATTATAAGTTGGTTGAATTTTATGAGATGTATATGCAATATTAATTCAATAATTAATAAAAAATATAATCTTAGGCACCCTAAATCAACTTCAATGCCCTGAATTATAAATTGATTCAATTTTATGAAATGTATAAGCAATATTAATTCAATAATTAAAAAAAAAAATAGTCTTAGGCACCCTAAATCAACTTCAATTTATACAGCTTTAGAATTTCATTTATGCTACATCTTTGCATCTTATTTAGATTTTCCCATTCCCATGTCACAATTGTTCCTCAATTTATGTCTTACCAGGTTTCCTTCGCAACATCTAGTGCAAATGCTAGTTTATTTTGATATCAACTTCATATATATATACCTATATAAAGAAAACAAATTATTAAAATAAAATATTTTAATGTTGTATGTAAATAACATTGAATGTAAGTTATCAATAAAATATTTTAATACTAATCAATATTGACATATACTTAAAAATATATTAATAATAGAAAACAACATTTTAGTTTGGGCTGATAAAATGTCATGTACATGTCATGTAAAATATTTTAATCGCATTTATATTTGTATATATATCATTTTAAAAAATTTATGTATATATCATTAAACAAATGTGTTTTAACCATAAAATTGTTTATTTAATACTATATATTATATTTAAAAATACAATTTAAACAATAAAAAATTACACATTATATTTTACAATAAAAAATTTAATCTCTCCATTTAAATGAGATTCAAATTCTCTTACCACTCAATAATTCTTGACACAAACTTTAGCAGCCTACTGAGCCTCTCCGCCTCGGCTCTAAAACCCAACTACCTCTTCAAAAGATTCTGCAATAGAAATACCGACAATTCATTTTCGAGCATCATCAGATCCCTGAAAATGGAGTTTTGGACGACGGTAGCGGCCTGAGGATGTCAGAATCGCCCCAGGTGCTTGATGTCCGAGTGGCAGCTTTGGTCCTTGTGTCTGAGAATAAACATAGAGATACACAACTCTTTTTCCTCTTCTTCTTGTATTCCGAGACCACCTTTAACTTCTATAATCCCACCATTCTCATCGATATTATCTTGAACGTTGTTGGAATCCATTATTCAGGGTCAGGAAACAGAGGAAATACAAGACTGGGAAATGCCTGAGATGGTCGAGAGACTGCAGAGCTTTTATGGAGTTCGTAGTGACTGCTGGCCGTAAGCATCTGATAACACACATTGATAGGGTTGAATAATTTTATGGTGCGGTATTCCACACGATGTTCACATGGCCTATGAGTGGCGTGTTTCCTTGAAAATAATTGAAGCATGAGAAAATGTCAGTATCATTATCGATTATAAGTTTATTTATAGTATTTAAATTGTTTAATAAATATGTGAAAAAAAATATGTTTTATTATAATGAAATAAGCGCAGTGTTTTATTTAATTCTGTTGAAAAAGATTAAAAAAAAGCACAAATGATATCAATATCTGATTGTCTGTTGTTGAATTCATCAAATTACATAGATTTTTATTTATGGTTGGTTTACATTTATATTAATAAATAGTTTAGATTTATTTTAGTTACAGATTTATCGAGTATTTTGGAGATCAAATTTTTTAATGTATAATCTAACAAATATTTTAGATATTTAAATTTTTAAAGTGTAAATATTATTATTTTTTTCCTTGAGTGTACAAGGAAATGTTTACATGGTATATATTTAATTTTTCATTAAAAAAAATTAAAACTAATAAAAAAATATTTTTTTTTTTATTAATAAAATTATAATTTTTTTTTTTTTTTAAGAAAATCATAACACATATATTATATTAAAATATATAAATAGTACATAGAAATTAAGATGCATTTTATCATATGAATTAAAATAATGATTAGTAATTATATTTCATTTTATTATAAACACCTAAAAAATTAATACTTTAAATAAATTTACAATATAACAAGATTCTTACCATGGATATTCACCCCACTTTACTATAGATATTATTATCTTGTAAATAGACTTTGTTATGATACCATGGGTCATCACTACACCAAAATCATAACTCATTTCACAATCAAAATATTTTATAGAATTTTTTAAATAAATGTAAAAATAAAAATGTTGTACGTTTTAGATATATTTAAATCCTTTATCCTGGCTACTAGTAAGAAATATTCCACAAATATTTTATAGCATTTTTTAAATAAATATAACAATAAAAATGTTGTAATTACGTTTGAGATATATTTAAATCTTTTATCCTCGCAACTGCTAAAAAATATTCCACAAATATTTTATAGAGATTCAATCAAGGTTTTAATAAAATTGTATATATACTCACACATAGGATCATAGATTTATTTTAACTTGGGATTTATCAAGCATTATTAAGTATCATATCTCCTAGGATGAAAATTTCTTTTTCAATGCAAAACTTGAAAAAATATTTGTACCTTGAGAGATTTAATTCAAAAACAAATTTTCACTTTGAGAGAAAGACAAATATTTTGTCCAATATTTTTAACTCATACATAAAAATGTCATAAAAACAAATATTAAATAAAACATATGTATTAAACATTGAAAAAATTGCACATATCTTTATTTTATTTTTTTCCTAATCTTTTAAGTATTAAATTAAAGTAAATGTTTACGACATAAATATTTTTTTCCTAATCTTTTAAATATTAAATTAAAGTAATAGAAAGATCATGTTGTACGACATTGTACCATATTAAAATCACACAATTTATATTCTACAATAAAATAAAATTGTAAAAAATAATATATATATATATATATATATATATATATATATATATAATTTAGATTAACAAATTATATAACCAAGTTAGATATATTTTAACCTTAGATTTATCAAGTCTCTAGAGGGATTAAATCTAGTTCCACTCTAAAAGAGGTTTGCAACTCAAGGTCTTTGATCCCTCTCAACATTGAGTAGATCTCGAGTTACCATAGATATAGGATTTTATTTTATTGATATTTATATTTTTATATAATTTGATCTACTAGAAATTTTTTAACTAATAATTATAATTATAGTTTTATTTTATTTTTATTTTTATGTAATTTGACCAACTCAAAATGTTTTCCTAATATAATAAAGACATTACAACGTCTCTTCCACATTAGGTTGGAAAGTGTCTCTAAACCAAAAAATAATTAATTAAAAGTTTGAATTTTTAAATTATTAAATAGAAAATTAAGATTTTCCAAATATTAATCTTAATAAAAGTAAAAATCTCTTTCATCTAAACAAAAAAATATCAGTTCATATACAACTTGAGTGGGCCTAATGGTTAAGAGCATGTGTTTCCTACTAAAAGGTCATAGGTTCCAAACTAGAGGGGCGTTGAGCATGTATGTCTTCATAAACTTACGAGTCAATTAAAATCTTGAATAGAATTTTAAAGTATATAAATCTATTGAATGTCTTGAAATTCTCATTGGTACTTAGATTTTGTAAATTACACCTTGTAATTACACCAAATATTCTTGTAATTACACCAAATATTCGATAGATTTTAGACAAAATAAACTAGAAATGAAAATAGACTAAAATATGGAATAATAAGAGTAGTTGAAATGTTTTAAACGCTTTTTTTTTTGTTTTAATTTCTTTATAGAATATATACAAAGTTGTTTTTTTTTTTTTTTTACCATATATAACATCTATATAGTTGAAATATAAATATTTTATTTAACATGGACATTGAAATACTTTATTCATGAATTAAAATCTTAAATAGAATATTAAAGTATATAAATCTATTGAATGTCTTGAAATTCTCATTGCTACTTAGATTTTGTAAATTACACCTTGTAATTAAACCAAATATTCGATAGATTTTAGACAAAATAAACTAGAAATGAAAATAGACTAAAATATGGAATAATAAGAGTAGTTGAAATGTTTTAAACACTTTTTTTTGTTTTAATTTCTTTATAGAATATATCCAAATTTTTTATTTATTTTTACCATATATAACATCTATATAGTTGAAATATAAATATTTTATTTATCATGGACATTGAAATACTTTATTCATGAACTATATTGTTTTATTAATAATATTTTATTAAAATGTTTGTTTTATAATTAATATATTTTGGAGTTAACATTTAATTAGGTTTTTTAAAATATTTTATTTATTACCTATATTGAAACTCTTGCATTCAAAATTAAATAAATTACACATATTTTTACTTTCAATTACTTCTCTTTTTTAGATATTAAATTTTATTATTATGGAAAACATTACAATTTTTATTATTATGGAAAATATTACAATTTTTATTATTATGGAAAACATTAAAATATTTATTTATAGTAATTTCTCTAAAGATATATTTTTTAAATTTAATTACTTAATTTTTCTTAAAACTTTGATATAAAATTATGTTACTTAATGTGGATATCAAAATATTTTATTTATGGCTACCTGTGAGAGTAAAATATTTTTCCATGTGTTCTTCATACTTCATTTTCAATGATAAATAGAACTAACATAATGAGAGTGAAAATATTGTTGTTTTAGAAAGCTTTTAATTAAGGCTAACTATATTTATTATTATTATTATTTTATGGCAGAAAGGGTATTTTATCTATAAAATATTTTGAAAAACATTATTTATTTTTATTTTAAAAGGGACAGGTGTCAAATCAAAATTGAGCACTAGAAGAATTACACATCACCCTCTTATTGGGTTGTAGAATACACCTATCCGTGCATCTACATAATTCTTACTTTGAAGGTTTTGAATAAAATTATACAATATTTATAGTATTCCACTTGTACATTTTTCAATACTAACCTAACAAAAATCAAAATCTACAAAGCACAAAAAATTTACATTAAATCTATTTTCCTACTTCACCATGGTTTTCTTTCAACATCAAAATTATTAACTCAATATGGGATCTAAAAGAGTGAGTTTCATCTTCCATTAGTTAAATATTGAGTTCAAGGAGATTTTATTCTAATAATCATAGAAATATCCTCATTGATAAGTTGAAGGAAAGCCTCCAAATTAGTTTGAACTCCCCAGGAGACATACTTTGAATCCAACTTACGAACAATGAGAAATAGGTTCTAAGAGGGGGTCTAGAATGAAGGGACCAATTCCACTGCACTTCAAGGAGTAAATTATTGCTAGCCAACACTATGATGATCTTTGAGACAACACCATGAGCATAAAAAACACTAGACCTCCAAGGAAACGAGACATAGGCATATGAGTAAAGGAGTTGAGTTCAAATGAAATCATACCAGGCATAAATCGAGGAGAACCCTAACTGATTCATAGGGACATGATGATAGAACAAAACTAAAAAAGTGAGAACACAATCTCATAGATAGATGGTACCATAGGAGAAATGGTTTCAAACAACCAAAAGCACCAATAATTTCTTTCTTTGAAGACAAACCGAGATAACGAAAGCCAAATGAATTGAAATTTCCTACAATAAAACAATAGAGGGGGGATAATGTGCTTACCTCAAACAAAAAAAATAGCTTGGATACCTTTCCTCTATCCCCAAGCCTACACAACACACATAACAGAGCCCACGGTGAAATTCATGCACCCACATCTTCCCTAAAAAATGATAGGACATCATCCAACCTTTGAAGGTTCAAAATAAGCCAAATATGGACCTGAAGCCATAAGTTGGACAAGGAGTCAGGTAGGAAGAAAGTACATACATTCCTCATTCTTATCATACTTTCAAAAGGGATGTTACTTGAAATGTCCTTTGTATACATCTAGATTTGATACTCCCACACAATTCCTTTATTCGTTTTGTATTTCTCCATCAAACCATGATGTGATCTCATGCAATAACGCGAAATCCACTTAAAATTTATATAATATTAATAAAATAAAAGCTTAAAAAAAATTATTGAATGGATTGATTAATGAAAAGTGAGGCCCTAAGGAGGGTGCCCACGATGGGCATTCTCTCCCACCTTGATATGATGTTAGATCACATGAAAGGGGGTTGTGATTCCCACTATACTTGTCACATTGCCTACGCTCCTATCAATTCATCTATCATGGCATGAACCTGTAATAAGATTAAATGTCATTTGAATATTATAGCTGGCATAGGGAGGTACAAGAGAGCTCAACATGAGAATTCTATTAAATTGGTAGAATTGGAGGAAATAAATGACAACATTGGCCAAAAATTAACCATTCTAACTAGGAGATCAACCAACAATGCATTCTCATTGGGTGAGGGTAATGACCAACTAGCGCAGATGCCTAGAGTTTTTCCCTAATAGTTGTTATGGCTCACCTAGTTTTTCCCTTTTAGTACTAGTAGTCTTTTTTGTCTTCTCATGTTCATGTATATCAAGGTCTAGTACAACCAACTTATTTTTTTATTTTTAATGTACAATATGTTCTAGTAAGAAAAACTCTTAACATCCTCGAGACTTTGAACTTATGTTAATGCTCTAATTTCTTTTTAGATAAATTAATAGCAAAAACAATTTAGTTTATATAATCCTCATTTCTTTTAACACAAAAGTGTCTAACTTAAAAAACCAAAAAATTAAAAATTAAAAATTAAGAATTTGTTTTAAATACAAAAGACTCATGGTCATGCCACCCATGAAAATCATGAAGAAACTTAAATATATAGTGGAATAATATAAAAAACAATTATTAGAATAAATGCAATAGGCATACTATAAAACATTGAAATACAAGTTATAATGTAAAGATAAAAGAAATTAACTATAAAATTTTAATTCGATATTGTAAATTAATTATGATCATTTTTTAATTTATTTAAGTAAATTAATTATGAATATTTTTTTATCAAACTCAAATAATTTAGTTATTGTAACTTCCATATTTGAATAAAATGGAAACTTATAGTTATTATAACTTCCATATTTGAATACCCGGATGCGGGTGCCACGAAGGAGAAGGACAGCGCGCCACCTGGTAAGCATGGGCAGCCTCAATTTGGGAAGAGTCATTAACTGCACTCCACTGCCCTGGATGGCAAGCATGAGAGCAGAGGCGCGAGAGGACGGCAATTCATTACCGGGTCTGAGCTCCATTAACTGTTTCAGAGGGGAGTTATGGCATACCAGGATCGAGGCCAACCAAAGCAGCATAAATATGTTAAGAATTGGGTACGTTATGCATCGGATCAAGTTCGAATTGTGGAATTGGGTTTCTGGGCATCAGGTCTCCAAGCACAGGCTCAAGAACTCCCCTTGGCAATTGGAGGTGGACACAGGGCAGCAAGGGTGGGTGAAGGCGGTTTCACACCCTCCATATCCTTCTCCCCTGCTCTGTTACGCTCATCGGACATCAAGGAAGGTATGGTGCCGCGAGGACAGAGGCTCATTAGCCGTCGAGGCACTGGAAGAGGGGGAACCTCACGCCCCCCGGTTGCCAATCCACCTTCAAGTTGCTGCCGTTGTCTGTGCCACCAGGTGGCTGAAGCACACCCCATTCAGTCGCAACAATTTATGGACGCCAGGACTCCGGATTCGAGCGCTGCCCCGCTACCTGCGTTTGGTACAGCGGTATTCTCCTTCAGCAGCACCCAGGGCAATTCTAACATTAATGCTCATGTCTCGGTCCTATTCCTGGAGGAACCGAAAGAGGAGGTTGGGGAGCAACCCAGCACCCAAATTCATCTTGCTGAAAGCTCCAGGGCTGCTGAGGAAAAGGCAGAGGCACAACCTGAGCCAGGGGTCGTTCCACCATCGTCTCAACCGGCGCCCGCTTCAGGCAAGGCCAAGGTTGATTGGGGACCTCCCCCGGAAGGCGAGTACTGGATTTATGAGGAAGATTCGGAGGAATAAGAGCCGACCCAACCAAGCTCTTGCCCTCAGACAATGCTCAAGTTATTTTGTGAACTGTTACTCTTATCACAAGTGCTCAATGTATGTCGTGAATGTCTCTGTTTGGCTTGATAATTACGTAGTTTTGTGCTTGACCACGCCCTCGCGAGGGATATTGATGAAGAACTTCCTTTTCTCTCTTTTTCCCCTGCGTGGGATAGATAATTTTGCTTTTTCTGTTTCCCAAAGGTCTACAGCCCCTGCGTGGGTTACCAGTCTCAGTCATGGTGCCCTTGCATGGGTATTTGGTTTCAATGGTGTTGCCCCTGCGTGGGCGTTCAGTATCGATGAGGATGCCCCTGCGCGGGTAGTTTTTTGTGAGCACTATCAATCCAGAGTGCCATCCTTGGCCTCTGGCGACATGTACTCCTGGCTGTAACTGTTCTCTCCTGTTAATGTAAATAATAGAAATAGCATAGTTTTAACGATAAAAAAAAAAACTTCCATATTTGAATAAAATGGAAACTTAGTTAGGCAAAATATCAAAATATCTATATTTTTTTTTTAATTTAAAAATATAATAAATAAATGATTAAAATTAAAGTTATTAAATTAATAAATAAAAATTTTAAAATTTTAAAATATTGATTTTAATAAAATAATAATTTTCAATATTAGATATATAAATTGAAACTAAGAGATATCAGTCAATACTGAATATATAATTTCATAAAAACAAGAAAATAATTATGGAAAAATAAATATTATTTATTGCAAACAATTTGGATTACATATATATGTGGAACTTTTCACGATATGTTAACATATTTTTAGTTGACAGATTTTTATGATGTGATAGATTTTAATTGGTTTCTTCCTTATCATAATGTGTTGTTGACTTGACATTTTGACTTATCAAATATGGTTTATCTTCCAAAAATGAACCACACTTATTAGTTGGAAACATGAATATAAATAATACATTGTTATTGATTAAAAAATCAAATTTATATGTATATATATGAGAGACAATAAATAAATAATTATATTTTAAAACACAATAAAAAATATATATATGTTTTTTTAATTTGACTTTTTTATTAAACTTTTATCTAAATTTTAATTTATATTACATAAATTTATTTTAATTAACTTTTAATATATTTTAATTTACTTTCAATCTATTTAAATTAATCAAATAAATTAATAATATATGAATCATTATTATATAAATTAATTAATTGTAATTCACTTTATTTATATTTAAATAACTCAAATAAATTAGTTACGAGTAACTTTCAATAAAAGTCAAATAATTAGTTATTAACCTATTTTAACCATGTTTGAATTAATTATAATAAAATTTTATAACATAGTTTAACCCACTTTAGGTAAGTTTGAAAAAGTTTGAGATGGATTTTACGAAGGCTTCAAAATATTAATCAAATTTAAAGTAAATTTAACTAAAAGTTTTAGTAATTTTTTATTGTTTTTAACCCGAGGTCTATCAAGTCTCAATAGATCTAATTTCTCAAGAGGTAAATTTTTGGTAAAAATAAAATTGAGTATAAAATTTGAGGAAAAAGTTTGCATTTCCAAAATTCGATTCTATCAAGTTTAGAAACATTTAATCTATAAAGACGTAAATCTTTTTTTGAGTACAAAATTTGAGGAAAAGGTTTGTATCTCTAGAGATTTGATTCCTATAAAATCTTGGTAGATTTAGAATTAAAATTAATCTATAATAGTTTTGAGTAACGCATTACGAAAATGTTTTAACCATAACAAATATTTAATTTATTTATAGTTCATATTCTCCACATTAAAACATTTTACATATTAACCTATAATAAAATATTTTTAATTTAAAAATAATAAATATATTTAAAATAATTATCTATTTATTTTCCTATATAGTTATTCATAATGTTATTAATCACTTGAGGATTTGGGTTTGAAATTTAAACACAAAAGAATCAAAAGAAGTGATGAAAACGTGTCATATATATTTTTCTTCTATCTTTTTTTTTTGTGTTTACGGGAATTGCGATAATCATGCATACCATTTTAATAATAAAAAAACTATATTTATTTAAAAAAAAAATAACTAGAATGTTTAGATAAGCTAGTTTGCGTGGGAAAGGTTTGAGGATGATAATCATTTTGGGAGAATTAAACTTCTCAAGGGAGTCCAAGCTCAATTCTCTACTTGATAAGCATCTCTCCCTTCGTAGGTTGATCATTATTTTTTGCATTAAATAAAACAGGCTAGCCTAGCCTAGGCTGAGAATAATAATAATAATAATAATAGTGATTTGTAATTATAATAAACTCAAAAGTGTTTTACATTTAAAATTTAAACACAAATTAGTTTAGATAATTAATGGAAAGATTTCATATCTATAATTTTAGCAAATTAAAAAATATTACAATTATTCATTATATATATATATATATATATATATATATATATATATATATTTATCAATAAAAAAAAGTTACATATAGCTTGGATTTCCAAAACATGACTAAAGTCTAGGAGATTTTTTAGAATAGGAAGTCCCTATCAATAACAGACAATTAGAAACTCACTACAATATTCATGAATACATAGAAAAATCCTTGAATATTTAATATTTTAAAAGAGGAAATGCCTCTCACATTGACATGATTTTGCGTGAGTTTGACCACTATTTTACCATCTTCTTGGATTACTTCCTTATTTCCCTTGCAAACTTTTATTTTTTGTTTCTTTGTGTTACTTGGAGACCACCTTGAAATCCTTCATTTGAACCCCAAGACTAGAGACCACCTCGAAATCGTATCCTTTGTTTGAATCCCAATATTGCACTATGAATAACTCAAGCCTAGTTGGTTTCTTAGTTGGTTTATTTCCTTGTTTCGAAGATTGACATTGTACATAATCATAGCATAATCATCTAGTATGTTCTTCATATCTTTTTCATGCCATTCTTCTACCAGGGAAAAAAATTGTGGGTCGTCTATGTCCATATCATTGGTAGGGCTTCTGCTTCACCTTATCCATAATGGAGCTAACCATTTTCTATGGTGATGGATATTTCTAGTGCTCTTCAAGAGGCTTTTTCATCATCTTTATCGGATTTGATAGAGTTATGGGATTTTCCTTGTATTGATTGCACTCTTGATTAAACATTTATTTCTTTGGAGATTCCTTTAGAGAGGAGAGGGACTCAAACCTATTGCCAGATATTAGGGAGTGGGTTAGGATGTACCCTAAGGACTCAAATTTCTTCTTTGGGGGACTTTTCCCAAATCATCTTTCTCTTTCTAAGAAGGTTGTTCTTCAAGTGATTCCTTGGTATTCATTGGACAATCCCTATTAAGATGCTCATATTTATGACAACATTTGCATCTAAAGAGGAAATTTTCATAATCTAGAGACTGCTTCTAAACATTATCCTAATAATAAATTTTTATGGAAGTTGGAAGAGGATGAGAGATATTCATGTAAACATAAAATCAAATGTAAGATGTGTACCTCCCTCTCTTAGTAGCCTCCAATATTTTGACAAATTTTTTAATTGCATTGCCATGCCTTCAAGGGTTTCCTCCTCCCAATATTCCTTGGGAAGAGAAAAGAGAAAGGCCCACACAAGGGTAGAAAGGAAATCTTGATTCTCTGAAATTATATTGCTCCTTCCAAAATCGCATGAAGAGCCCTACATTGTTGAAAAAATATGACCCTCCTTAAAAAACCTCAATCTTTCTTCCAAGCTAGAAATGATGGTGGTGAAGAATCCTTTTTCCCCTAACTCCAATTCTATTTGATCTTGGAGGTTCAATTTATTTTCAATCCACCCAATTAATGACTTTTTAGAGTGCCATAGTCCAATAAATTTGCAGATCAGAGATATTCTCCAAACTTACTAGATTTAACCTCATATTTTAGATTTTGCACCACTTTTCACAGTGAACACCATGATGTCCTAAGTGGAGGTTTGGTTGTGAAACCATAAACCCAACTTAACCTAGCTGCTTTATGAAGAAAATGTCAAAGATGAGAAGAATGAAAGTAAACACTAGTAAATCCAAAATCATTATAAATTCACTGAAACTCTGACTAAGAAGAACATAAATGACTATGTGAAAAAAAACCTATAATTTATAGAAAAGAAAAGAAAAAACCAAATTATATATAAAAATAATAATTTTGAATTATAACTCAAATAACATATCATCCACCACTACTACTAATAATAATAATAAATAAAATAAATAATAACACCAAAATTTTAAACCTTAAAATTACGGGCAGTAAATCAATATAATAATAATAATAAATAAAATAAGTAATAACACCAAAATTTTAGACCTTAAAATTACCGGCAGTAAATCTATCATATTGAGTATATTTCAATTTAACAATATACATTAAACTAAAATCCAAAATGTTCAATCACATTACTATTTAGTCATAAAGGCATCTTTGTTCTCATTGATAATGTGGACATGATTGTAAAAAGAAGCGTAAACCTATCCATCGAACTAAAAAATGCGAATGTGTTTCAGACCAAAGGGCATCCATGTGCTCAGCATGGCCTTTACGTAAAGAGAAAAGACATGTGATCTGACAGCAATGGATGGAAATATATCCCAGTCTCACTTCTATCAGAATGTTCTAGCATCTATTCTGAAGGTAAAAGCATACTAATTCATAGTTAGTAGAAAAGATAAATCAGTTTAATCCGTTATAGGGCGTCGGGTGATCACGCGAACCACCATGCATAACTCTTCACAGTTCAATAAGCACCTTTTCCCTTTAACCTGGCCAGCATCTCCGACTACGAAGAACAAAAGAAACAGAAAAAGTATCATTTACTTCCAAGAGTATCCTTTTGTTTTTTGGCCCCTTTTTGCCCATTTTAGCAGATGCTTATCTTCGAGTAGTTTGTTATTCTTGATAAAGTCTTTAAACATTTGGGGAAGATATAGACAGAAAAGCATTGACGATACCTTCACTATTCTCAAAATTTATGTCCTGCAACATAGATGCTTCCTATACATAACAAAAATTATAAATATACCCATCCAAATTTTCTTTCTTCAAAAATGCATAAAACTAGTCATGTTAGAAAAATTTCAGAGGGGCACTGGAGAGGAGTCTAGCTTAGAATTCGGTTGCGGCAAGACAAATCTTATGTTGCGGTAAAGAAATCGCAACTACACATAGGCTTAATAAAACATAGAATTGACTCACGACAAAACAAAGTAAAACGGAGTAAAGCTTGAAGCAAAACAATAAAACTTAGGATTAAATTCTAATGCATGAAAATAGATTCATATAAGACTTTGGAAAAGTTTTAGACCATTTACACTTCACCAAGGGTTGGAGAGTAACACACAGTAAAACAAGTAACCGTTGTTTTCACGTGCCCACCAAAATTTCCTCCACCATTTTTTCTTCACCTCATTCATGCTCTCTCGTTCGACCTTGCAAATGACTTTTACATTCATATTTATACAAAAACATACATTTCACTCATTAATACAAGACACATCAAATATTTAAGACACAGGATGGGTGACTATTCAAAATGGATGATTGTCTAAACTTGCAGAGGTTGTGGACAACAACTAAGAGTTGTGAAGTAAATGTTACACCCATACATATTTACCAACCCTCATCAAGTGCATTAACTCTGTGATGTGTTGTGGAATGGTCAGTGATGTACTTCTCAGACTCTAGTCCTTCCACCTACAAACCAAATCGAAACCTGCAAAAGTACTTTTGACAAGTATGGCTGCTGTAAGAGTATTTAACGTGGTGGTTGGTATTAATATTTCCAACACTCCCCCTTAATCACAACTTCTGCCATTGACAATTCCCAAACAATTTCTGAGATAATCAAAACTTTCACATGCCAATGGCTTTGTGAAAATATCAGTGAATTGTTCCTGTGACCTAGAGTGTTACAACACAATTTCATCATTGCTAATCAACTCTCTAATAAAATGATATTTAGCATCAATGTGCTTGGTCCTCTTATGAAAGACATAATTATTTGACAATGCAATTGTTGAAGTGTTGTCACAGAAAATAGTTGTCATTCCCTCTTCGTCGTGGCAAAGATCCCTCAACATCCGTCTCATCCAAACTGCCTGACATGTTGTTGTTGTTACGATGACATATTCAACTTTTGCTATTGATAGTGACACTATTGACGGCTTCTTGGAGGCCCATGAAAAGGCTCCAGAACCCAAATGAAAAACATATCCTGACGTGCTCTTTTTGTCATTGACACTTCCTACCCAATCACTGTCAGTGTAACCAACCAACCTGAAATCATCTGTTGCGGTGTACAAAATACCATACTATTTTGTCCCATTGACATACCTTAGAATCCTTTTCATTTCTTACCAATGTGTTTCCTTGGGTGTCTCCATCAACCTCGACACAAAACTTACTGAATACATTATATACGGCCTAGTGGCGATCAAATACATCAAGCTACCTATAATACTTTTGTATAATGTGGGATTGACATTGCTAATGCAATCTTCTTTGCTCAACTTCAACCCCATGATAGTTGGATTTGGTGCAGACTTGTTGTTATGCATATTAAACCTCTCCAAAATGTTTGTTACATACATTTCTTGAGAGATAAAAATGCCATTTTCTGTTTGCTTAACTTATATGCCCAAAAAACACCTTAAGAACCCCAAGTCAGTCATTTCAAATTCACCTTTCATGACCTATTTGAAATTAGCGATGAGGAAATCATCACTACCTGTAAAAATTAAATCATCTACATATAAGACAACAATAAGAATCTTACCATCACTCTCTTTGATGTAGAGATTCGGTTCACCGTCACATTTGTTGAAACCATTGTCCAACAAGTAAGCATCTAGCATGCTATACCATACACACGGTGCTTGCTTCAGCCCATAAACAGATTTTCTCAACCGATACACTTTGTCTTCTTGGCCTTCTACCTCATTACCAAGTGGTTGTGCAACATACACTTCCTCTTTTAGCACTCCATTCAAGAACGATGATTTTACATCCATTTGATACACTTTCCATTTATGTTGTGTGGCAATCGCCACAACTGTACGCACTGTCTCCATCCTTATGACTGACGTGAACGTCTCCACATAATCTCTTCTATGCTTCTTCTTGTATCCTTTGACAACTAGCCTCGCTTTGTGCCTTTCAATCTTACTATTGACATTTCTCTTGGTCTTATAGACCCACTTCACTCCAATGATATCTTTTCTTTGTAGAAGATTCACTAACTCCCATGTGTTATTATTTTCTATTTCTTCTATTTCTTCCTCCATTGCCGCAACCCATTTTTCTTTTTTGACTGCATTCTCAAAATGAATTGGGTCATCTACATGACAAAACAATGCAAATAAGCAATTCAAACCAATATTGCTATCAACTTCATCTTGCTCATAAATCTCATTTAAATTTCTGAATTTTGGTCTTCTTGTGCTTGCTAAAGATGGGCTTGACATGTCACTTGGTGTTGTGCTTTACAGCATGCTTGGAGAAGCACTTTCTTGACTGCACGATGATTTCCTATTATTTGTTAATGGTTTTGTTTTCTATTTGCTTTGTTTTGCTTGAATAGGAGTAAAGGGAGTTTTTGTTGAGGAATTTCTTGTTGTTGTCAATTCCTCTTTGTCCTCATGTGGTATATATGCTTTGACATTGACTGTTTTCTCTAAACTTCCATCCCATGCTTCCTCTTCTATGAACTGAACATCTCTGTTAATTATGTTTTTCTTAGCTGATGGATTATAGAGCTTGTATGCCTAGGATTCATCACCATATCTAAAAAATATGCATTTCTCCCCCTTGTTGTCCAACTTCTTCGTCAACTCATCTGGGACATGTGCATATGCCACACAACCGAATACTCTCATGTGAGTGACACTATGCTTTCTTCCACTCCATGTCTCTTCTGGAAATACATTCTAGATGCTTTTGGTTGGACATTTATTCAAGATATATGTTGCACAAGTGACAACTTCAACCCAATAATCATTTGGCAAATGTTTTGCCTTCAACGTACTCCTTGCCATTTCCATAATCGCCATATTCTTACTTTCTGCCACACCATTTTGCTGAGGTGTATATGTTGTTGTAAATTGCTTGTGAATTCCATGCTCTCTGCAAAATTGAAGGAAGTCATTTGAGATGTATTCATCACCTCTGTTAGCCCTGAGGAATTTGATGTAGTATCTGATTTGCTTCTCAACAAGGTCTTTGTATTAGCGAAAGCACTCAAACACTTCACTTTTCTGTTTTAGGAGATAGACCCATGTCTTCCTTGTATAGTCATCTATGAAGGTCAATAGATAGTGTCTGTGACTAGGTGATTAGTATTTAGCTCAAAAATCAAAGTTCTTATATTGACTCGAAAACTTTACAAATGTGTCTGCCTCGTCAAGATGATCACAACACAATTTGTTTCACTGAAAATGGAGTCGGGATGAACGAAAAAAGGCATGTTGTTCATTTTCTAAAACAACTAAAAAAATTGCATAATAAGACAGAATGATGACATGGCAGTCTAGTTAGCAGTCCAATCAGCAAGGTAAATCTTCTTCAGCTTTTTCCCATTGGGACTGTTGCAAGTGTTACCTTTTGATTCACTAGTTTGGTTATGTGACTGTGAAATTGCCTAATTATCCTAAGTTGGAATTTGAAATGATTTTTATTTAAATATTGTTACATATTATATATAACTATTATTTATATTATATAGTTTATATATCTATATATATATATATATATATATATATATATATATATATATATATATATATATATATATATATATATATATAGATATATAAAATTTGAATTTAAATTCCAATGGCGGTAAACTCCGATTTGAAAGCAACAACAAAACCTTTGTATGGAACGGGCAGAGGTGGGTTTGAACCCATGACCTTCCCCACACCATTACCACCACCCACCGTTGGGCCACATGTCAAATTTGAAAATAGTAGCCATGAAATTATATTTAAGCCTACCATAAATGCTAATGGCGGAGTGGAGGGAGCCAACGCCGCGGGCCAGCTCCCTCACCATACGACCATACATTAAAAACCATGGGCCAACACTAAGGTTAAGTGCGATTAGTGCGCCACTAATCTAGATTAAATTTAATTAAACCATTGTTTAATTTGGCAGCATTTATGGTGGAGCCACCAAATCCAGAACTGCCACCAAACTTGGTGGACTTAACTTGAGTCTCTCCAGAGTTAGCCGGGTTTCCTAGGGAAAAATTAAATGAAGCATATCTTGCTCAATTTTTGACCAATTTTGGAAAATGAATAGTCACTTTTGGATGATTTCAACCTTATAAAGAAATTGGTATAGGTTTCAGAGGCAATAGAATAATTTTGCAAGTGACTTTTCCACACGAAAGTTCAGGGAAGCTTAGAACCACCAGGGAAGGGGGTCATATGCAAAGTAGCCAGAATCAATTTTCAGATATATAATAGTCATTTTTGGATAATTTGAACATTATGAACACATTGGTGTAGGTATCAAGAGCCATAGAGCTTTGTAAAAAACATTGTTTCCACATTAAGCTAATACAGAGACCCAAGCCATGGAAGCTAGACCAAGGAGATATAGCCCAAGAAGGGTGAACTCCTTCATCAAAACACTGTGTTAATGTGTTTCTTTGATGGTTTGTTACACTGTCCATGTTTTCTATTCATTATTCATTTTTGAAGCTACTTTTCTCATGAATGTCTTGTTTAACTTAAGGAAATTTACCTGTTTGTAAGCACCAACAACTAAGGAAACCTCAACAAAAAAAGAAAGCAGTAAGCACATGTTTATAAATTTGTAATTGTTATTAGCACAATAAAACTAATCATATAAAAACATATCAAGTTGGTATCACAAGAAATGTTGAAATGCTTAATTGCTTGAGTTTTTGCAATTAGGGTTTTAATGGTTGCAAAATTGTGATGCTTACAAGGTTAAAGTTGCAGAAAAGAGAAGGGAAGTTATTGGTTGCAACTCTTGAGGTAATGGCCAGAAGAAGGAAAGACACAAGACCACAATCTCCACCAGCCAAAGTTCCAAGTCCAGCTGCATTTGAAACTCCTGAAGTTTTGCCTTCAATTGAGATTGAAGAGGTATAATCAGTACAAATTTCTAAGCCTGAATCCATACCCATTATGTCTGGAGAAAGAAAGCCTGGAGGTCCCTCTTCAGAAGAGGAAGAATTCAGGAAAGCTTTCTACACTTTGACTAAGATGGTTAAATTCCAATATGAAGAGAGAAACACTAGAATGGTTGGAGAAAGTTCTAAACCCCCAGATGGAGAAGGAAGCTCAGAGGACAAAAAAAGATGAAAAGAAGGATTCCAAAGGGAATGGTGGAAATCCACCTCCATCTCCACCATCCTCACCATCTCCATCATCTCACATAGCATCATCTTCCACTACCACCACTGAAACTGCTCATACTCATTCCAAAACCCCAAAAGGAAAAACTCCATTACTGAAACAGGACATAAAATTCAAACTTCCCATGTAAGATGGAGAGGTGAGTGTAGAAAAGTTGGACAATTGGATTCGACAATTGGAGGTATACTACAAAATTCGAAACCTTCAAGAAGACGACATAAAGATCCAGTTGGCGTCACTAAGTCCAGAAGGAGATGCACTAGATTGGTGGGAAGAAAAGACTCAAGAGGAAATGAGAATCCATGGTAAGATATCCATTACTTCGGTTGAATTTGTTTCTGCAATTGAAAGACAATTTTATCCTTTAGCCTTTATGAAAAAATCCATTATGAGTTGGTAGAATTTTAGGCAGCTTAAAGGCCAAAGAGTCCAAGGTTAACACAAGAGTTTAGAAAAAGGGATTTGTTATTAGGAGTGAATTTGAATTCCCAAGATACACTGTTGAAATATATTGGGGGTTTAGATTCCTATCTAAAACACACTATTCCTATGTTCAATCCAACTAATTTTGATGAAGTATGTGTGCAAGCCACACATCTTGAATCTAGAGGAAAGAACATTCAAGAAGAGATTAGTAATAAAAATCCACCTAAGGGTAAGGAAAAATATAAAGGTGGAAAATGGAAGGGAAATAAGAATGCAAGTGTGAAGAAAGAAGGGGAAAAAATCACATGCAAACATTGTTCCAAAGAGGCGCATGCTGAAGCCCAATGCTGGAAATTACATCTAGAAAAGAGACCAAATAAGTTCAATAATAAAGGGAAACATAAAACCACTGCTATCCCTCAAGAATATTTAGGTTCTGAATCAGGTGATGAAAACAAAATCACTGTCATGGGAATCAAAGGAAAACAAGATATTCCAAGAACTAGTTCACAAAACTATAACACTACTACTACTCCAGAGGAAAAGAGATGAATTAAGTTATTTCATGTTAGGGTCATATCTAAATGCACCAATATCGACACACTCTTCAATAGTGGGTCACAGGAGTATCTAATCTCTGAAGACTTAGTCAATAGATTGGATCTTGAAACTGTACCTCACCATAAACCATACCCTTTGGGATGGATAACAAGAGACACCAGTTTACAGGTTACAAGAAATTTTTTGTTTAAGTTTGCAATTACTACAAATTTTGTTGACGAAGTAGATTTAGATGTGGTACTGCTTGATATTTCAAGTGTGGTGTTGGGTAGTCCATATTTCTATGACCGGAAAGCAGTCTTTTACCGCCATGAAAACAAGTATCACTTGTTCAAGGACGGTGTGGAGTACATAGTGAGAGCTCATCGCAAAATGCTGAACATTTCTTTGGTTAATGCAGGGTAGGCAAAAATACTAGTGAATTCAAGTAAAAGTTGAGTAATTCTCATGTTTAAGCCAAATGATGATATTGTTTATGAAAAATTTGTTGCATGTAATGCAAGTTTCAATTCTGATTTGGTTGGTTCAGTTCATAAGAGTGATGAAATATTTCAAGTTGTGAAAGGATCGTCCTTCAAGGAGAAAGAAGCTTCACATGAAATATCTTTGCAGAAAGAGGTTTCCCTTTGTGATGTTAACATGCAAGGGTTGAGAAAATTGCAAAGTGTAGAGACACCAATGCAATGCAAAAGTTTGTTGAACAATGGGCTCATTCAATCATCCCTTACGCTACGTTGTGCACCAATGATTATAGTGCCAAAAAGGAATGGTAAGTATTTCAAGAAAGAGGACAAAAGGAGTAGTTTTTGCCAAAGCAGAGTTGTAAAAAGATACCAGTGCAAGAATATACATAACACCAAACAAGAATGGTTGGTTTGGCTTTTAATGTTGTATGTTCTTTGTAGCACTTCTATTACATACATGTATTTGAACTATGGAAAAAAAGAGTTATTCCTTGAAGAAATTGTCCACTTGGGTGACATAAACATGTTTAGAAAATTTTCTTATGCACATGTCATCTGTGAAGGAAAATTGTTTGATGTTTTGAAGATATCAAAGTACAAGTTGGGTTTCACTTCTTTAATGCATTTGGGCCATGATATTGGAGGAGGTAAGCTGAACGCAAGCCTCCCCAAGTTGGATGCCATTGTTGATTGGTTAACGCCCTGTTAGGTTGTGTTATATTCTTTCCACGACTAACCTACGACCCTATATTAGGTTGGGTGAACCTACCTATGGTTTTCGGTCCATGGTATTAAATGATTTGGCATGTATAAATATGTATTGTAACATTGAAAGGAAAATAATGAAAAAAAACATGTTGTTAGTCCCGGTTTTGGGATCCAGGGGAAATCTCTGTGTATATGTCTTTTATGTGTTATGCTCTCTCATTGTTTATTTTTTGTGTTTTTTAGAATTCATATGCAGGTAATTTCTATACAGGGTTAAAACCTACATTTGGTATCAAAGCTATTTTGGCTTCAAGGGGACGCCTTTGTTGCTGAGGGGTTTCGCTCGAGCCTGTGGTAGACCCTGTTCAGTGGGAGATCTGCGAGATCGATTTTGGCGGTGAAAGAATATGGCGAACAATGGAAAGATAGAGATCTAGAAATTTAATGGTCAGAGTTTTGAGTTATGGAAACTCAAGATGGAGGATCTATTGGTGGATAAAGATCAGTGGATCACGGTAGATTCGGGTACTGAACCAATGGGAATGTCCGATAAAGAATGGAAGAAGTTGGATCGGAAGGCAAAGAGCATAATACGATTGTTTGTCTTAGATTCAGTATTGTTGAATGTATCAGGGAAAGCTATGGTGAAGGCTTTGTGGGACAAGTTATGGAATTTGTACCAATCTAAGTCTCTCGTGAATAAACTGTTCCTACAGAAAAAGCTATATAACCTAAGGATGAAAGATAGAGACTCGGTGATAGAGCATCTGAACGCATTTAATACTGTGGTAAGTCAGTTAGCGTCTGTTGATATTAAAATTTTAGATGAAGATAAGTGCATCATTTTGTTGTGTTCTCTACCAGATTTGTGGGATAGTCTGGTTATTGCAATAGGTAGCAATGCAACTGCCTTGCAGTTTGATGAAATAGTCTCATCCTTGCTGACGGAGGAGATGAGAAGGAAAAATATGGAGAGCCAGAATGGTGATTCCTTATCTGTACAAGGATGGTCCTAGAACAAAAACAGAAATAAGTCATCGAGAGGGAGATATAAATCTCCAAGAAAACCTGTAAAGGTGGTGTGCTGGATATGCGGAAAGGAAGGGCACTACAAAAGGGACTGTAAATCTAAAGCTCCTAATAAAGGAAAGGGATCTAATGATGCTGCTTTTGCAGAGGCGAAAACCACTTCAGATGAAGGTGGGGATGTGTACTTGGCTTCTTCAAGTACACATGTAGATCATGAGGCATGGTTGATTGACTCAGGTGCATCCTTTCACTTCACTCCCCATAGAGAGTGGTTCTGCGAGTATGATAAATACGATCGTGGTGATGTCTTCTTAGGGGATGATAGGAAGGCTAGAATCGTTGGTCGTGGAAAAGTAAAGTTGAAGTTGCAAGGTGGAAGGGTTAGAACACTTCTGGGTGTTCTTCATATTCCTGCATTAGCCATAAATCTAATTTTTGTAAGCAAGCTAGATGATGCAGGTGTAAAAAAAGTGTTCGAGAAAGATACCTGCAAGATGGTTTGGGGAGCACTGGTATTGATGCGGGGAGTTCGGACTGGAACTCTATACAAGATGCAAGGTAGCACTATCGTTGATGGGTGCAACAGTTTTGTGGTTCTTGAAAGTGGAGCAGAAAATCTAGTGGTCTTTGGAGAGAAGACCATGCCGTGGCATCAAAGGCTTGGACATATTGGAGAGAAGGGCCTTCGAATACTTCATGGTAAAGGTATGGTAGAAGGTATGAGTAATAGCTCTCTGTATTTTGATTTCTATGAAAATCATGTATATGGGAAGCAAAATCGGGTGAGTTTCCCCTCTGGTGGTAAGAGGGCGAAACAGATATTAGAGCTTGTGTGCAGTGATGTGTTTGGACCTGTGAAGGTTCCATCACTGGGTAAGTCTGTGTACTATGTATCATTTATAGATGACTTCTCAAGGAATACATGGATATATTTCCTTAAGAAGAAATCTAAAGGCTTTCACAGGTTTAAAGAATTAAAGGGTCTGGTGGAAAACCAGATAGAGAAGAAGATAAAGGTGCTGAGGACAGATAACAGTGGAGAGTTTTGCAGTAAGGAATTTGAAGAATTCTGTAAGAAGTGTGGTATAGCATGGCATAAGACTACTCCATATACACCTCAACAAAATGGAGTTGCAGAAAGAATGAACACGACGTTGATGGAAAGGGAAAGAAGCATGCTCAGTGGTGCTAGGTTAGGACAGGAATTCTGAGCAGAGGCGGTGGAGATAGCATGTTACCTGGTCAATAGATCACCTTCATCAGTGTTGGAGGATAAAACTCCACAAGAGGTATGGATTGGTACGAAACCCTCTCTTTCACATCTGAGGGCATTTGGATGTGATGCATATGTACATGTTCCAAAGGAGAAATGAACCAAGCTAGATAGTAAATCTGAAAAGTGCATCTTTATCGGGTATAAGGATGGTTTAAAGGGTTATAAGTTTTGGAACCCGGTAACAAGGAAGGTTGTGCAAAACCGAGATGTGGTGTTCAAAGAGGTGAAAGATGTTATTAAACATGAAGTCCAACCAAAGGAACTTGAAAATATAGAGTTTGAGCTAAAGGAGGAAGAATCAAACTCTACAGTAGAGGAGGAATCAGAAGATGAGGAGCCACAAACTCCGAGTGTAAGAAGATCACTTCGAGAAAGAAGGAAGCTAGAAAGGTATAGTCCATCTTCTTTCTGTTCAAATTTTGCTTTATATATTACTAATGATGATCCCAGAACTGTGAAGGAAGCAGTAGATTCAGAGGATGGAAAACTCTGGAAAGAGGCCATGGTTGATGAAATGGCATCTTTGCACAAAAATGAGGCTTGGGATCTGGTGGAGTTGCCGGTTGGAAGGAAACCCATTGGCAACAAATGGGTGTTCAAGAAGAAGACAAATGCAGAAGGAAAGGTGGAGAAATACAAAGCTCGGTTGGTAGCAAAAGGTTATTCCCAGGTGCCGGGAATTGATTTTGGTGATATTTTTTCTCTTGTTGCCAAGGTAACTTCTATTAGATTACTTTTATCTATTGCTGTTGCTTTTGATTGTGAGGTAGAACAGATGGATGTAAATACAACATTTCTTCATGGGGATCTGGAAGAGGAGATCTAGAGGAAGTAACCCGAAGGCTTTGTGGTGAAGGGTAAGAAAGAACTGGTATGCAAGTTAAAGAGGTCTCTATATGGGTTAAAACAGTCACCAAGGATGTCGTATCAGAAATTTGATACAATTATACGGGGACTTGGCTTCACCAGAAGCAAAGCAGATCACTGTATGTATTTTAAATTAATTGGTGTCTGTGTTATTTATCTGGTCTTGTATGTGGATGATATGTTGCTGGTTGGAAATGACAAAGAAATTTTCCAGGATTTGAAGACCCAATTGTCCTCCAAATTCGACATGAAAGATATTGGTGCTGCAAACTCCATTTTGGGAATGGAAATTAAAAGAAATTGGGCAAAGAAGAAGCTCTAGTTAAACCAGAGGAAGTATGTCGAGACAATACTGCAGAGGTTTAATATGCAGGATAGTAAACCGGTGAGGATTCATATTCATGTAGGTGTAAAGTTATATGTTGAACAATGTACCAAGACATAAGAAGAGGAAGAGGATATGTCCCATGTTCCACATGCAAGTGAAGTCGGTAGCCTGATGTATGCAATGGTCTATACTAGACCAGACATTGCACATACAGTTGGAGTATTGAGCAGGTTTATGTCAAAACCAGGGAAGGAGCACTGGACAACAATGAAGAGGGTTTTCAGGTATTTGCGTGGCACTAGTGATGGTTTTTACTACCAAGGAAGACCAAGATTGGATAGAGTTTTGGATATCCATGGCTTTGTTGATGCAGACTGAGCTGGAGATTTGGATCAAAGAAGATCTACAAGTGGGTATGTGTTTAACCTATTTGGAGGAGCAGTCAGTTGGATGAGTAAGAAACAATCTATAGTGGCACTATCAACTATAGAGGCGGAATACATGGCAGCCACTCGTGCAAGCAAGGAAGCAGTTTGGTTGCAGAGATTGTGTTCAAGTATGGGGTTAGTACAGGGAGCTATAATGATAGACTGTGATAGCCAAAGTGCAATTTTCTTCGCAAAGAACCCTGCTTACCATTCAAAGACAAACCACATTGATGTTTAGTATCACTTTGTGAGGGATATGATAGAAGACAAAAAGGTGTTGCTGGTAAAGGTGGACACTTTGAAGAATACTGTAGATGCATTGACAAAATTTGTGAGCTCTGAGAAGTTCTCTTGGTGTAGAGAAACAATGAGCGTTTCAGCACTGGAAAAATGTCTCTCCTGTGGCCACCTGTGGAAAGAAAAAAACAAGTGGGAGAGTGTTGGGTTGTGTTATATTCTTTCCATGACTAACCTACATACTGAACTAGGGGCCTAGAGGGGGGAGAAAGCCCCCCCTTCGTTGCACCAATTACACAGCGGGGGGGTCACAAGGGGGGCAGCAGCCCCCCCTATCCGGGGGGTTTGAGCGGGGCAGGTAGCCCCCCTCTACGGGGTCCAGGGCAGCGCCAAGGGAAAAAAAAATTTGGACTCTATATTAGGTTGGGAAAACCTACCTATGGTTTTCAGTCCATGGTTTTGGACATGATGGTTTTTTGGTCCATGGTATTGCATGCTTCGACATGTATAAATATGTATTGTAACATTGAAAGGAACATAATGAAAAAAATCAAGCTGGTAGTCCCGGTTTTGGGATCCAGGGGAAAATATCTGTGTATATGTATTTTACGTGTTATGCTCTCACATTGTTTATTTTCTATGTTTTTTAGAATTCTTATGCAGGTAATCTCTGTATAGTGTTAAAACCTACATGCCCAAGATCATCATTTTGATAAGAGGTTTGTTGGTAGTAGTCCAATGTTGGAGGAGAGTTGTTGTTGACATTTCTTCTTTCGAAGCTCCTTGGCAGGCATTTTCATGTGTGTGCAAAGTCTTCCAGTGGGGATGCAAACAACAAGAGGCATGTGTTTCCTCAAACCAAAAGATCAGTTCAATTATTTTTTATGCTCTTTCAAATTTGAAAGGTTCATTTGACTTTCAGGTTTATGCAACCAACTTTACCATCTTATTTTATTCAGAAGATTTCCATGGTGTAAAGATTAAGTTGCAACGATCCATGCACTTTCATTTGATGGATACTTGTCAAAAATTTCACTTGGTTCGAAGGTATAATAGAGGTATAAGCAGCAAGTTCATTGTTATGCCTTTTATGCCTCTTGGTTATGTAACTATCATATTTAGGCATCATTATGTTTTACATGAATGTTATGTTTAGAAAATTTCGTACTTTCAAGATGTACAATCAGGCTTGAGTCATGTAAACCAAGTAGTAAAATTTGTCATCCATTTGTATTATATTTTGTTATGTCGTCATAGTAAGAAGGATGTTTCTTTTGATGGCGACATGAACAAAACTATGAGTTTCTATGAACGACTGAAAATGGTGCAACAAATAGTTCAATATCAGCTTGAAAAGGGCAAAGACATGTACAGGTATACAATGGGGGTCCTCAAGGCAAGTGAATGTTGATTTCCTTAGAGAGGATCTCAAGGAAACAAATTCATCAAAATCCAATTGGATCGAGCTTAGAAAGGTGAGGTGGCGGTACCCTCATCTACTTGTCAGATAATAGTATATTTTGGGGCATAAAAGGCTTCTAGTGGGGAGGAATGATCAGGTGCTCAGTATTTAGCTCAAAAATAAAAAAATTTAGATTGGCTCGAAAACTGTACGACTACGTCCGTCTCGTAAAGACGATCACAACGTAATTTCTTTCACTGAAAACATAGTCTATATGAAGGAGAAAAGGCATGTTGTTCATTTTCCTAAATAGCTAAAAAAATTATAGAATAGGACAGAATGATGACATGGGAGTCTAGTCAACAGTCCAGTCAGCAAGGGAAATATTCTTCAGTTTTTTCCCAATGGGGTTGTGACAAGTGTCACCTACGGATTTGCCAGTTTGGTTATGTGACTGTTAAATTGCCTAATTATCCTCAGTTGGGATTTGAAATTATTTTTATTTAAATATTATTATTATTATTCTAGATATATATATATATATATATATATATATATATATATATATATATATATATATATATATAAAACTCAAATTTAGATTCCAATGGCAGCACACTCTGATTTGAAAATGACGGAAAAACCTTTGTATGGGACGGGCGAAGGCAAGTTTGAACTCGTGACCTTCCCTGCACCATTACCACTGCCCACCATTGGCCCACATGTCATATTTGAAAATAGTAGCCACGGAATTATATTTAAGCCTACCATAAATGCTAACGGCGAAGCGGATGGAGCCAACCTCGTAGTCTAGCTCCCTCACCATACGACCATACATTAAAAATCGTGGGCTAGCACTAAGGTTAAGTGTGATTAGTGCGCCACTAATCCTGGTTAAATTTAATTAAACCATTGTTTAACTTGGCGGTATTTATGGAGGAGCCACAAAATCTTGAATCGCCACCAAACGTGGCGGACTTAACTAGAGTCTCTCCATATTTAGCGGGGTTTCCGAGGTAAAAATAAATGAAGCATATCTTGCTCAATTTTTGACCAATTTTTGAAAATGAATAATCAATTTTCGATGATTTTGACGTTCTGAAGGCATTGGTACATGTCTCAGAGGCAACATAAGACATCCACAAGTTATTTTTCCACATGGAAGTTCAGGGAAGCTTAGAGCCACCAGGGAATGGGATCATACCCAGAGCATCTAGTCAGTTTTCAGAGATCTAATAGTCATTTTTAGCTAATTTGAACATTCTGAACACATTGGTGTAGGTATCAGGAGCCATAGAGCTTTGTAAACAGCAATTTTTTCCACATTGAGCTAATACAGAGGCCCAAGCCATGGAAGCTGGACCAAGGAGATGTAGCACATGTTGGGTGAACTCCTTCATCAAAACATTGTGTTAATGTCTCTCTTTGATTGTTTGTTGCACTGTACATGTTTGTTGTTCATTATTCATTTTTGAAGTTATTTTTCTAATGAATGTCTTGTCTAACTTAAGGAAATTTACCTGTTTGTAAGTACCAACAACTAAGGAAACCTCAACACAAAAACCAAGAAGAAAACACATGTTTATAAATTTGTAATTTTTATTAGCACAACAAAACTAATCATACAAAAGAAGATCAGTCTGCCACCAACTGATGGTGTCTGCATTGGTCCACATAAATCTGAGTGGACAATCTCCAAAGGTGCCTTTCCCTTACTGACTTTCCTGCTGGAAATGTCTCTCTATGATGCTTGCCCAAGATACATCCTTCACATAGGCTATCCATTTTTTCTATTAGTGGAAATCCCTTCACCATGCCTTTCCTATGCAGCAATTTCAAACCTCCAAAGTTGAGATGTCTAAATCTAAAATGCCACAACCAATTTTCATATTTGACCTCTTCTTGAAATTTTACTTGTGTGACAACTGCATCTTTTCTTCCATCCTCTTGTGAGTTCATTGATAGTTGTGCTTGTGCACCTTCTTCTTTCAAATCTGATCTTATCTTTAGGGGAAACATTGTATTTTTTGTCATCTGAACCTTTTCAATCAATTGTCTTCTTGGAGGCCTATCCAAAATTGTGCACACATCATTTTTGAAGAATACATTGTAGCCCTTTTGTATGAGTTGTCCAATTATTATGAGGTTATGCTTTAGACCGGGGACAAAGTAAACATCTGCGATGTGCTTCTTCTCCCCCTTCTTCATTAGGATATTACCTTTTCCCATGATACAGACTTTGCTATCAGTCCCTAATGTCACTTCATATTTCACACTTTCATCTAGATTGGAAAACATTTCTATGTTCCCTGACATGTGGTTGCTACACCCTGAATCTAGATACCATATATCACTTTGTTTTTCTTGTGCTACATTACAAGCTAAAAACACGTTATCATGGTTCTAATTTTCTTTTGTGAATTTTACACTTGGTTTGTTACTAATGTCTTATTGCTTCATTCTACATTCATTTGCATAATGACCATAATTATTACAGTAATGATGTTGGACTTGAGATTTATCATACCTCTAACTTTGTGTTTGATTTTGGCTTGGGCCTTGACTTGGATTTTGATTGTCGCCTCTTCTAGTTGAGCTTGAAGGGCTACTTCTTCCACCTCTGTGTGGGCTTCTTCCTCTTCCTCTAGTATATGATATTCCTATGCCTCGACCTTGACCAAATGAAACTTATGTCTTCAAGGCATGCTCCAATGAAGAGCTTGTTGCTCTATTCATTCTATGTTCATGAGAAATTTGTGATGTATGAAGCTCATCCACTGAGAACTGTGAGAGATACTTTGTCTCTTCTATGGCCACAACAATGGCATCAAACCTTGCTAGTAGACTTCTCAAAACCTTCTCAACTATTCTCCTTTCCTCAAGTGTCTCATCATGAGCCCTGATTTGAGTCACCATCCCAATTACATGTGTAAAAAACGAGTCTACATTTTTAGACTCTTTCATACAAAGTGTTTCAAAATATATCCTTAACATTTGTAGTTTTGTTGTCTTCACTTTTTCCATGCCTTTGTAGGCTGTTTGGAGGGTGTCCCATGGTTTCTTGGACTTCGTTGCTGCTAGAACCCTTGGGAAAATTCTTTCATGAACTGCTTGAGAAATGTAGAAGAGGGATTATGCATCCTTCTTCCTGTTGTCCCTCAACAAATCCCTTTCTTCTTGAGACAAGGCATTGTATGCTACTACATCTATTGGTTCTTGAAAACCATTCTCCACCAAATCCCAAATGTCTTGAGAAGAAAACAGAGCCTTCATTGTAATAGCCCAATAATCATATTTTTTCCCATTAAATTGAGGTATCTGAGGATTATTCAATCTTGTGCTTGATGTTTCCATTTCTGAGTGTAAAAAAAACTTTCTACCTGCTGGTAAATACGCTCAAAAAATAATCTACCCTCAAAACAATTTTAACTGCTAGTAAAAAAACTTATCTTTACACTAACAGATTTTAACCTATTATGATACTGTTAAAATTGGACACGAGGGCCAAACTCCATGTGGGTCATCTTATTTATGGCAGATAATATTTTTCTTGGATTCCTCTCTCCTAGATGTGTAGGATTGATCTAAAGATCATCCAATTCTGACATATATTTATGGATATATGAATTTATTTGTGTTACTAACAATTTGTCAAGGTCAGCTAGCAAGAAAATAACCCCCATCTTAACCTCAACATTGCATTATAAATAGAGGAGGCCTCAAGTCATTTGAGGCACACACATCTCTCATGATGCCTCTCCACTCATTTGGTTTTTGTGGAATGAGAGGTCAAGAGGGATACATATCCGCAACAAAGGAGGTCTAATATGCAGCTAAAAAAGAAGCCCTAGCTGTAGTTGAAGAAGGTGTTATAGTCATTGTCCTAAAGGAGATCACGCCACAGTCATAAAGGTGTCCTAGCCATAGTCAAATATGCTCTAGCCACAGTCAAAAGAAAGGCCATATCCGCATCAAGAGGGAGGCCCTAATCCTTAGAAGAAGAGGCCCTTAACTGCAGCAAAAGGGAAGCCCTAGCCAGGAGAGACAGCAAGGACATTTGAGGACTGTTTCAGGGGTACATTTAAGAGACAAAGTTGTTGATTGAAGGGCTGAGGCCCTATTCTTGGAGGTCGAGGTAAGGAGGGCTTGCTAGAGGGTGCATCAACTATTTTAGGGTGACAATTCCATGCATTGGGCTTGAAACTACCCTAAAGGGGCAACGTGGGGGGCAGCATCCTATTGGAGGACAACCACAACAAGAGGAAGAAATTTTGGGTTAGTTTGAGGGTTGTTAGGGACTGTGTTTGGGTGCCCTAACTAGTCCAGAATTGCAGCAGCCAAGTTACCCTAGAATAGTGAACTAGTGCTCACATTTTGGAGTGCATCTTGTATGTGTTGAGTCAGTTTGATGGGAAACTTGTAGGAATCCTTAAGAAAATATAGAAATTTAGTTTGTTGACAACGTAGAGGGTTAAGGGCTGCATATTGTGCCCTAACCAGATTTGTAGGAGCAACAAGAAAACAATGGAGGACAACAACACTTTCTGGAGGAGTGTTGGGTCAATGTGTTGACCAGATTGAATCATGATTGTAGCAGGAGTGTTGGGTCAATGTGTTGACTAGATTGAATCATGATTGTAACAGCCTGTCATTACCATGTGGAGGATCTTCTAGGCAGCTATAAGGATGCATTGAGCTTATTGTTGAAGATTGAAGTTGACTGGGCTTGACCAAGTCACTTAGAGGAAGATTTCCATCTGTTTTCCTAGCATTGACTTCTCTGGTCAAGGCTTTCCTACTGTTGTCATAAAATATCAGTTTTTTATATTTGTACTATCTCTCTCTCTCTATTGAACTATTGAAGAATATAAGAATATTGGATCAAGGGTTTCCCCGCATTGGGGTTTGTCCGTGGTTGGTCCTGTTATCACTGAGAACTGCAGTTGCATGTATATAAGTTAAGTCCAAAATTTCATGGGTAAAAATGAATGTTATATGGTTGTTCTCCTATGTTTACCACTTAGGGGTCATGTTTTTCAATGATATTGTTGAGAATCATTTTCAAAGCCACGAGTCATCCTCCATCATGATTGATTAAGATATGTCTTGTCCCGTATGTGTCATTTGTCCTTTTCGCAGTTTCGCAGCACCTTTTCGCAGTTTCGCAGCACCGTTTGATTGGCTGATTCTGCAGCTTAATAATGTTTTAGTCTTTTCGTAGCGCTAGCCATTTCGCAGCGCATGTCACTGAATTATAACTGTCTGCGCTACGAAATCGCGAATTCGGGATTTTGCAGCGCACATTCTTGAAATGTCATGTCCAGGGATGAGTCATTGTGTCCGGTCGGATTGTTGTCAGTTTATGTACCTTCCAAGTAATTACGAGGCATCATTCCACCAATAGGTTCAGAGTCATGCACATTAAGTTCATTTAAATGTTCTTGTCATGCATGGTTGTGTCATGATGTTATATTATTATTACTTGAAGCGGCCAGCTTATATGCTAAGTTATTTGAATTGTAATGAGCCCGAGTTTCTTCTTCAAGAGAGCTGCATTGCAAGCGAGCCTGTGTTCTAAAGTTTGAAGTTGCTTGTTGAGTTGAAGCTGCTGGTGTTACTGTGTGCAAAGGTTTTCAAGGCGTAATGGAGAAGAAAGAGCACCGGTCAGGAAGGTGTCAAAGGGCAGAACCCGAAGGATTAGACTTGACATTGAGGGAGGAAGGCGTTAAAAAGGCCTTCAAAGACGCTGGTTGCTGGAGTTTTTGTGAAAAGCTGAAGGGAGGACACACTCAGGTAACAAAAGAATTTGCATTGAATTTTACAGGCTTGAGTTCCAAGGTGTCTATGTTAGAATTCCCAGTATCTCCAGAGGTTATAGCTAGGGTAACTGAGATTCCTAGAGGAGGGCAGGAGTGGTTCAAAAATTTCAAATTTGATATGAGCCCCTGTAAAATATTCTTGAAGGAAGCCTATGTGAATGAAGATTTGACCAAGGCTGTACCTAGAAGTTATGTTAAGGAGAGTTATGCTATGCTTCTTACTTGTATTCAAAAATATTTAACTTGTGAGGGCAGATATAACAAAGTTTATTCATATCATTTCAAGTTGTTGTTGCATTTCACGGGAAAAGCACCTATAGATCTCCCATTCTACTTGTTTCGAAGCCTCAGTAAGATGTGTGATAAAATTCAATTGAGGAAGGATGATTGTGAGTCATCACTATTTCATCATGGCCTAGTTAAACTGTTAGTGATGGATGGCTTGCAGAAGATTGGTAGGGATTGGGATTCTTTCATTTATATGGCCGGTTTCCAGAGTAAGACAGGCCTCACCCCACAACCACTTAGAGAAAGAGAAGAATTAATGGAGGAACCCACTATTGCTGAGCTTAGGAAGGAGGCTAGGGAGAAAAAGAAAGTTAAATCTCAGTTGAACAAACCAGTCAAACCCTTGGTTATTAAAGAGCCACCTCAGCCACCTCAGTCATCATCAAAGGAAAGGGTCAAGCAAAAGAAGGATGTTCATGGATCAGCTGAATCTGAAAAAGCATCAAGAGTTAAAACTAGGGGTCAACTAAGCAAGGAGAAAGGTAAATCAGTAGCTGTGGAAGAAAGTCCAATTTCAAAGGCCAGTCTAAGTGACCTACTTGAGGCTATTGAATTTGAGCAGGGAGAACCAGTGCATCTTGAACCCATGCATATTGATTTGACCCAATCTTCTCCTGAGAGTACTAAGAAGTCAAAAGCTTCGAAAAGATTAAGGTTTGATGAGCCTAGTGAGGTGTTTATGTTCAAGCCAAGAAGGCCAGTTACAAGGAAGCAAATTAAAGAAGATGAGAAAGTGAATAAAGAAGAAGAAGCTGTAAAGGAGAAAGTGTATAAAGCAAAGAAAGCTGTAAAGTCACCCAGAACAGAGGTAATTGAAGTGTTGACAAAAACAGTGGAGGCAGTCAAACATAAAGATAAGAATAAGAAGGTCATCATCACCCAAGGAGGAAATGTGATTGCCATAAAGAGTCAAGTGAAAACAGCCATAAAGGATCAGGTGGGAGCAACCAAAGAAGAAATTGTCAAAGCTAAAAATGTGTTTAAGGAACGTGCAGTTAGGTATGCCAATTATAAAAGAGCTGTGTTAAAGGGCAGTAAAAGCCTAATGGGTCAGACAGATTCCGTAGTTGATGTATATACCTGGACGGTCCCAGCCCTCAAGCAAGCTAAACTCCTCAAACAAATGAACCTGACCCTGAGAGCTAAGAACAAAGCTTTAAAGAAGGAGGTTTCAAATTTGAAGATGCGGCTAGGTCAGCTAGCTCATTAATTTGAGGAAAAGGTGATATTTTCAGTTTTGGTCAATTTTGTTTGGGTTCCACTATTTTGAAATCATCTAAGTCTTTGGCACCTGTAGAGGAAGTTTGAAAAGTCAAAAGTTCAAGCAAAGGAAGCTTTAGTGCAAATGCATTCTGTTCTAGCAAAAACAGCAGTTTCGTAGCGCGCTACGAAACTGCTGTAGGTGCTGTTTTATAAGGAAGATGAGTAGTTTAATGGTGAGGTCAGCAAATTTTTGAAGGAAACGCCAAAGTAATGAAAGAGATATCACTCAAGGCTATCCTGGCTATTCAGAGAATGACAGGTGGACCTTTTGGTAAAGGTAAAATTTTTTTCTCAAGTTAAACTTGTGTAAAGCTACTTTATGACAAGTTAGGGTTAGCAGAATGGCATACGAGGAGTATCTTTTTGGTTCATACACCTGGCTATCCATGAAGCTTCCAACGCATTTGAAGTATGGTGAGGCTCGTAAGTTTTGGGATATTAAAGGAGCTGGGACATGTTGCTTAGTTTTCGGAGGATGGTAGGAGACAGGGACCATAAAAATAGGGGTTTTGATCCTAATGATAAATGATCCATCAGCACTTTCAGGTATCCAAAGACAGCGTTCCTTGCACCTGTAGCTCAGTCATCTCAGCCTAACCAACAGAAGATAGCTGTCAAAGATCAAGAAAAGAATCATGCTACGAGGAGGACAGATTTTGGGTTTTGAGTAAATTAAGATCATTTGTAATTACAGTTCAGCAATCATGTAATTAATGAATTAGTTATACAGTAGATAAGAATAGTTAATAGCAACCTTCGATGCTCCCCTCATGCTGGAGGAGGAAGCTCGAGGTAGTTAAGTTTGTTTTCCTATATATAGTGAAAACTCTGATGTAATGAGGGTTGGATGTTATTGAAGACAGAGTTTTACATTTTCTTATGTAAAAGACTTGTTGCAGTAATATAATGGATTACTTTTTCTTCTCAAGATTCATATTGTGTTCAAATGCTCAAGATGTATGTGGTTTTGTCTTATCTTTCATATTTTACAGCTCCATAGATGTGCAATCACTTTGAATTCACTTAGTTGCTCAAATTTCCTGTGCATATTTATGAGTTGAGGTTCCTTTCAGAAATGTTTTGAGTGTTTAGACATTATATGCCTTGACTTCCATGAATGAGTAGTTGATAGTTTACTGGAATGGTGTTTGACTCCATGAGCCCAATGGAAGAAATCTTATGTTGTCTGTCCAACCAGCATGTTATTAAGTTTTCATTTCAAGAGTTAGCCCTCTTAGTGTTAATCACAATCAGTAGTTTGTTTTGAGAGAGCCCTCTTAGGTTAGGGAGGCTAATCCTTAGCCAAGAGTCTGGTCTGAAATAGTTACATAAAGTCTAACTGATTAGCAGCCATCAGAACATGATTTTGTGATAACAGGTCCCACATCTTATGTCCTCTTATCTTGGCTGGTCTTCTACTATTTATGTTTATGTTCTATCTACATTTTACTATCATGCTGATGTGATTGCTAATCTAGAAATTGGTATTGGGCTTATAATAAAAATTGAAGTAAATTTCTCTTAAGCATAGAACATACCAAAATTTAACATGGCATCAGAGGTGGGTGAAGGCAAAGCCCAAGCAAGAGTGAAACAACAATCACCGAAGACAGTTGGACAAGATCAAAGGCTCAATGGGTTCCTCATCCCACTTCCCAGCTGAAGATAAGCTCCATGAAAAGTCTGACTATCATGGATGGAATATGTCTCTTGATTTGAGATTGGAAGAGCAAGAAGTGTTGGATTATGTGAAGGGTAAAATCCCTAAGCCTCCATGAAATGCACTGGCTACTACAAATAACAAGTACACCAAGGGTGAAATCAAAGTGAAGAATATTAACATATATTCCATTGATAAGCGTCTAGTGGCCTACATCTCCGATTTGAACACCTCCAAGGAGATCTATGACAAATTGGTATGCACGTTGAAGGTTAGTGATGCAAATCGAATTTTGTTCCTCAAAAATAATTTGAAGGATGTTTAAAAGGGCAAGGACGAGGATATTCAATCCTACTTCTTAAGGATCACTAAGATCAAGAATTATATTCTATCGATTGGAGAATTCATTCCTGACAGGGAACTTACTATTGCTACCCTTGGAGGGCTCCCACTCGAGTGGTATATATTTAGAGCGATTATTCTCAATAATGATCAAATTCTGAGATTTGAAGAATTGATGTCAAAATGCATTCATGAAGAAACAAGAATGGTGGAGTAAGAAATGCCTTCTAATAGAGGCAATCCCGCTAGTTTCTCCACTCATGCCAAAAGGAGAAATAATGCAAGGTATAAAGGTCACTTCAATGGAAAGCCTGGAACTAATGGTTGAAGGAAGGGCAGGTGCTTTGCTTGCAATAAGTTTGGCCACTATGCAAGGGATTGTCCAAATAGAAGGGGCACATCACATGATGATGATCACAATCATTCCAGGGGAAACTTCAACAACAACAGCCAAAGGAATGACATGTACAATGGCAAAGGAAAGAGGAATGCATGACATCAAGGAAATGGTCGACCCTCCAAGAAAGCAAGGAACTCCAGGTATGAAGAATTGAATGTTGTTAACAATAAGAAAAAGGAGTATTATCTTATATCGGTCCTCTCCACTATTTCACCTCCAGAAACTTTGGGAAATTGGATTATTGATAGTGGTTCTTCAAGGAACTTCACTGGATACAAGGAAGCTCTCTCTAATATGATAGAGAAGGAATCAAACTTGGATATTATTCTTGGAGATGATGCCACCTATCCCATAAAGGGTGTAGGGAATATTACCCTTCAATTGAATCAGGGTAACATGATTCTGTTACAAGAAGTTCTATATGTACCTAATCTCAAGAAGAACTTAGTGTCCATTTCAGTAATGGAAGACAAAGGATACAAAGTGGCATTCATTGAAGGAAAGGTACGTGTTTGGAAAAAAAAAATTAAATATGCTTTTACTCTTGGGTTCATGGTTGGAACTTTATATCAAGTTGCGGGAAGCCCATTGGGGACCATGTCTTGTGACACATCTCTTCAATTTGAACTATGGCACCGAAGGTTTTCCCATCTTCATTACAAGGCCCTACCCAATATGAGATAGATGGTGACAGTGATGCCTTAGTTCAAAGATGAGCATGAAGGTATATGTCCAGGATGTACCAAGGGAAAACTTACAAGTAATAGAAAGACCGCAGATTTGGAACAACCTGAGGGGTTTGAGGTTCATGACCCAGAATCTCATATTTGTAGGTTGAAGAAAGCTCTCTATGGTTTGAAGCAACGACCCTGTGCTTGGTGTGAGAGGATTGAAATCTATTTGATGAAGCTGAGATTCACTAGGAGTGATGTCGATCCAAACCTTTTCTTTAAGTTTGTGGATGATATACCTCTCGTACTAGTACTTTATGTGGACGAACCCTTTCTGACAGGTGCATGCCCTCTCATTCACAAACGTAAGAGGGAGATGGATTCCGAATTTGAAATGAAGGAACTAGGACTGATGCACTACTTCCTAGGGTTGAAGGTCTAGCAAAAGCCAGGACCAATTTTCCTATCTCAAGGAAAATAGTTATGAATATATCGGAAAGATTTGGGATAGTGAAATGCAGGTCTATGACTACCCTAATGGATCTTAACTTTAATAGGTTATGTGATAGTGATGTCGGACCTCAATTGGGAAATGCCTCTGAGTATCGTCAACTCATAGTATCATTGATGTTCTTGGTGAAATCTCATCCGGATATATGTTGTGTAGTTAACACGTTGAGACAATATATGGTTGAGCCTCATCACTCACATTCGATTGGTGCTAAGAATCATCTGAGATATCTTCAGGGCACAATCACTCATGGATTGAGATACACTACCAAAGATATGAGGATGAATGGTTATTCTGATGCTGATTGGGCAGGTGGTGTGGAGGATCGCAAGAGCACTTCTGGGTGTTTTTTCTCTTCACGTTCTGCTTTAATATCCTAGATGAGTAGGAAGCAGAAGTTGGTTTCTTTGAACACCGCTGAGGCCGAATACATAGCTGTGAGTATGGCCTCCTGTGAAGCTGTCTGGTTGAGGAAACTCTTCAGTGAGCTGTTTGGTTATGTGATGGATACCACCGTGATCCTCTGCGACATCCAGAGTGGGATCCGATTGTTAGAGAATCTCGTATTTCATGATAAATCAAAACAAATAGACATCAGATACCACTTTATCTAGGATATGGTATAATGAGGAGCAATAAGGCTCCATCACATTGGGTCTAATGTGCAGGTTGTCGATATTTTGACAAATCCCCTCGGAAAGGTCAAATTCTTGACTTTCGAAAAATGACCAGGAGTCATGGAGAGACCCTCACCTGAGGGTCCTGTATCATATGGATATTAAGCTCTGGGAGTTTGGAGGGGCTTGGGGTACTTCTTGGAGCTATGAGAAACCATAGGGTGAGTGGTTCAACCTTCCCTTAGTGGTTTTCTATGTAGGCAAGATGAGTGATTCATCCTTCTCCAGCTGAGACACAATCATAGGTTGAGTGGTCCAGCCTTCCCCTAGTGATTTGTTGCATACAAGGTGAGTGGTTTAGCCTTCCCCTGGGATACCCCAAGGTGACATGTAGGCAGGATAAGTGGTTCATCCTTCTCCTGATGAGTCTTCCTACCCGTGCAGTCTGGGACTCATGGGAAGTACTTCTTATCTAACCAATCAGCAGGGAAATGAGGATAGGGAGCATATTACTTCCAATGGACGCATTGTGTACTACTGTACTCCCTATGCTAGGATGACCTATATTGATCTAGGGTCAATGGAACTACTTTCGGATCAGTAAGAGTGGTATGAAACAATCTCTTTATTTGGAACTAATTTCGGATCAGTAAGAGTGGTATGAGACACTCTCTTTATGTGGGACTGACTTTGAGTCAGTAGAGAATGGTATGATACATTCTCGGTCACTTCTTCTTCTTCATAGTTCAGCAGAGAAGAGAAGAGCAGTGCAGGGCACTACATTGATGGAAGAGATAGTACAGACAGGTAAATTGATTAGTAGATGGAGTTCTCCCTAGCTCAGAGGGAGTGTTAAAATTGGAAACTAGGACCGAACTCCACGTGGGTCATCTTATTTATGGAAGCTGATATTTTTATTGGATTCCTCTCTCCAAGAGGTGTAGGATTTATCTAAATATAATTTGATTCTGACATGTATTTATGGAGATATGGATTTATTTGTGTTATTGACAATTTGTCAAGGTTTTCCAACAAGCAAATAACCCCCAACTCAACCTCAACATTGCATTATAAATAGAGGAGACCTCAAGTCATTTTAGCTACACACATCTCTCATGATCTCTCTCCACTCATTTGGGTTTGGTGGAAGGAGAGGTCAAGAGAGAGACATATCTACAGTAAAGGAGGTCTAATACTCAGCTAAAAGAGAAGCCCTAGCCGCAGTTTAAGAAGGTGCCCTAGCCGTTGTCCTAAAGGAGATCAAGCCATAGCCATAAATGTGTCCTAGCTGCAGTCAAAGATGCTCTAGCCATAGTAAAAAGAAAGGAACTATTTGCAACAAAATGTAGGCCCTAATCCAGAGAAGAAGAGGCCCTTAACTCCAACAAAAGGGAAGCCCTAGCTAGGAGAGACAATGAGGACATTTCAGGACTGTTTTAGGGGTAAGTTTAAGAGACAGTTGTTGATTGAAGGGTCGAGGCCCTGTTCTTGGAGGCCGAGGTAAGGAGGTCTTGCTGGAGGGTGCAGCAACTATTTTAGGGTGGCAAGTCCATGCATTGGGCTTGAAACTGCCCTAAAGGAGCAGCGTGGAGGGAAACATCCTATTCGAGGACATTCAAAAAAAGAGGAAGAAATTATGGGTTAGTTTGAGGCTTGTTAGGGACTGTGTTTGGGTACCCTAACTATTCCAGAATTACAACAGCCAAGTTACCCTAAAACAGTGAACTAGTGGTCACATTTTGGAGTGCATCTTGTATGTGTTGAGTCAGTTTAATGCGCAACTTGTAGGAGTCCTTAGGACATCATAGAAATTTAGTTTGTTGATAGCGTAAAGGGCTAAGGGTTGCATATTGTTCCCTAACCAGATTTGTAGGAGCAGCAAACAAAGAATGGAGGAAAACACCATTTTGTGGAGGAATGTTAGGTCAATGTGTTGATCAGATTGAATCATGATTGCAACGACCTATTGTTGCCATGTGGAGGATGTTCCAAGTAGCTAGAAGGATGCATTGAGCTAACTATTGAACATTGAAGTTGACTAGCCTTGACCAAGTCACTTAGAGGAATATTTCCATCTTGTTTGACCAGCATTGACTTCTTTGGTCAAGGCTTTCCTACTGTAGTCATAAAATATCAGTTTTGTATATTTGTGCTATCTCTCTCTCTGTTGAACTATTGAAGAATATAAGAAGATTTGGTCAAGGGTTTTCCCACATTAGGGTTTGTCCCTTGTGTCCTCTTGCCTTGGCTTGTCTTCTACTATTTATGTTTACATTTTATCTGCATTTTACTATCATGTTGATGTGATTGCTAATCTAGAAATTGATATTGGGCTTACAAGAAAAAATGAAGTAAATTGCTCTTAAGCATAGAACATACCAAAATTTAACAGATACCATGTTAGAAAAATTTTGCAGGGGCAGAGGAGAGGATTTTGGCTTAGAATTCGGTTGTGCCTTTTGTTGCAGAAAGGAAATTGCAACTAGGCAGAGTCTTAATAAAACACAGAATTCATTCACGACAAAACAGAGTAAAGCTTGGAGAAATGCAATAAAACTTAGGATTAAATTCTAATGCATGAAAATACATTCATATGAGACTGTGGCTCATTCACAAAGTAAAAGAAAAGTTTATGGTGATTTACACTTCCCTGGGCTTAGTAAAACACAGTAACCATTTTTCTCAAGGATTTTCTCTTCACCTCTCACACTTTCATGCTCTCTCTGGCTGGACCTTGCAAATGACTTTTACATTCATATTTATAAAATAACATACATTTGACTCATTAATACATGACAAGATTATCCAAAATGGATTATTTTCTGAATTTGCAGAGTGCAGAGGTTGCGGACTGCAACTAAGAGTTGCGCAGTAAATGTTTCACCCATACATATTTACTAAACCTCATTAAGTGCTTTAACTCTAGGGTGTGTTTAGGAATGGTCAGCTATGTACTTCTGCTCAAACTCTAGTCCCTCTGCCTGCAAACCAAATTGCAACCTGCAAAAATACTTCTGACAAGTATGGTTGTAACGCGGTGGTTGGGATTAATATTTCCAACAATAATTGCAGTACCTAAAAATGTGGTTACAGTGGAAAGATTGCTCTAGCTTTCTAGCAGTCTCACGTGATCAATAAAGAGGTCACCATCTCTCAGTGGATATAATATTTGATAGAGTTTACATATCACCTCCAATGCCATGGCAGATAACACCTATCAGATATATATTTCTGGTTATCCTAACAGTGAACCGTTGTGGAAGTTCATTTTGATATAAATTGGAAAGTATATATTGAACAGAAATTGACTGTCTCCAAGAGAGAACACACATGTATACAAACGTGTAACAGACACGCGTGTTGACAAGCGCGATCTCTCTCTTTGTCATTTAACCTTTGGTCAATACAAACCAGATGATCACAAACACAAGTTATGAATTAGAAAAGCTTGTTATATGATCAGAAAAATCAGGTTATACATACAAAATCTGTTTATTTGATCACAGAAATCCCTTATTGATCTCACCAGTCCATTACAAATATTTGAAGAAGATAAAAATCAAACTTTGAATTAAATGAAGGAGTTGCAGCTCACAGGTGTGTACAGCACCTGGAGACTGCACTCAAACAAAGAGGAGACTCTCTCTCTCGTTCACTCTACATTACATCAAATGAATATTACAATATTAAATATATCACTGAAAATTAGGTAGTTGTGAACAACCTCCTAAACTCTAGGAACAAATGCTAAACTAAGGAGATACGTTACAACCATATAACCATTTCTCTATTATTTTTAACTCCCCCCCTTAATGGAGAAAGGTTTATTCTGCACTCCTAACATCCCTCTAAATAACTCAAACTTTACTCGCCCTAGAGGCTTAGTAAAAATATTAGCTAAATTATCACAAGTGTTACAATACTCCACACATATTTCTTTAGACTGTATCTTTTCTCGAACAAAATGAAACTGAGTGTCAATATGTTTAGTATTTTTATGGAAAACTAGATTGTATGCAAGCTTTATTGTGCTCTGGTTGTCAGTTTTGATGCTGGTTGCTTCTTTCTGTCCTTCGCCTACATCACTAAGCAATCTCCTCAACCAGATGGCTTCACATGTAGCTGCACAAAATGCCTGGTACTCAGCTTCACATGATGATAGTGCTACAGTACTTTGCTTTCTGCTACTCCACGAAATAACCCTGGATCCAATACTAAATGCGTAACCTGTGATGGATCTACGATCATCCAGGTCACCTACCCAATCAGAATCTGACTAACCTGCTAAAGTAACATCAGAAATGTCAGTGTATAAAATACCATAATTACAAGTACCACTAAGGTACCTCAACACACATTTTGCAGCAATCCAGTGACTTTCAAGTGGTTTGGACATAAACTAGCTCAGCACACTAACAGAATATGCCAGATCAGGTCTAGTTGTCGTGAGATATATCAAAATTCCCACTAGCTGTCTATAAAAAGTGGCATCCACCTGTTTTGTGCCATCGTCACTGCTTAACTTGAGATTCTATTGCAATGGTGTTGCTGTTGTTTTACACTGCTCCATTCTGAATCTTTCCAACAGGGTTCTGGCATACATCCCTTGAGTAAGAAAAGTTTGACCAGAATCTTTCCATACCTCCAATCCAAGGCAATAATGAAGATCTCCAAGGTCTTTCATTTCAAATACCTGTGACATTTGCTGCTTGATTTCTTTGATCAAATTATTTACATTTCCTGTTATGATCATGTCATCCACATACAAAGAAATCAAAATGATTTGCCTCTGTTTATTTATCTTGGTATATAGGTTTGGATCGTTGAGGCTCCTATGAAAACCATGCTGTATAAAAAATGAATCAATTTTCTCATACCATGACCTGGGTGCTTGTTTCAAACCATAAAGTGCCTTACACAATTTACACACTAAATGCTCCTGCCCCTTTTTCACAAAACCAGGAGGCTGTACTAAATAAATTTCTTCCTTTAATTCTCCATTCAGAAATGCAAACTTAACATCTAGCTGGTGTAGCTTCCATTTATGTTTTGTTGCTAAAGAAATTAGCATTCTAATTGTATTTAATTTAGCAACAGGGGCAAAGGTGTCATCGAAATCTATGCCTTCTTGCTGTGAGTAACCCTTTGCTACTAGTCTAGCTTTAAATTTTTCTACACGCCCATCTGCATTTATCTTTGGTTTATACAGCCACTTACATCCTATGGGGGCTTTTCCTTCAGGTAACTCAACTAAATCCCAAGTATGGTTTCTGTATATTGATTCAATTTCCTCATGCATTGCAACCCTCCATGCATCTGATTTACTTGCTTCTTCATAGTTTGAAGGTTCTACAATGTTTAAAATTTTGGACATTAAAGCATAGCCTTTCAATCTTTCAGGTAGTCTAGTCTTCCTACCTAATCTTCTAGGTAGAGGACTTACCTCAAGTCTATCTGTTTCAGCACTTTCTGGGCCTGCATCATCACTTATTACACTATCTACTGCTACTTCTTCCTGTTTCTGCTCCTACTCTTCATCTTCGTCACTGTTCATTTTTATCAGCAATGGAATGTGGCTATCATTGTTAGAGTCTTCCTTTCCATCTGCAGCCTGTTCATGAAAAATAACATCTCTGCTTGCAAACACTTTATGAGTCACAGGATTATATAATTTGTATGCCTTATACTCAGTGCCATATCCAACAAATATACATTTCAAGGCTTTGGGGTCTAACTTCTTTCTATCTGCTTTTCGTATATGAGCATAAGCTTTTGATCCAAATATTCTTAAATGACTAACTGCTGGTTTGAGTCCAAACAATGCTTCAAAGGGGGTTTTGAAGCCTAGACATTTAGTGGGACTCCTATTCTTTAAATAAACAACAATATTAATGGCTTCTGCCCAAAGACCATTCGATAGACCCTTACCTTGAAGCATACTTCTCGCGCACTCCACAAGAGTTATGTTCTTGCATTCTGCTACTCCATTCTGCTGTGGAGTGTGTGGCACTGTGAATTGCTGCATAATCCCACGCTGCTTGCAGAAGTTCATGAACTATCCTAACCTGTATTCTCCCCCTTGGTCCGAGCGGAGAATCTTTATCCTCTTTCCTGTTTGGTTCTCTATCATAGATTTGAACTCTTTAAAGTACCGAAAGGCTTGACTCTTTTTACTTAGAAAGTACACCCATGAAAATCTAGTGCAATCATCTGTAAACAGCAGAAAATAATATGCACCTCCTAAGGACCTAGTTTGCATAGGTCCACAAATATCTGTATGCACTAGTTCTAGGATGTCTCTTTCCTTTCTGTTGACATGCAAAGGGAACTCTTCTCTATGCATTTTCCCTAATGCACATCCATCACATTCCAGCTTGACATTATGAAAAACAGGGAGTCCATCGACCATACCTTTCTTCTGAAGTAAGATGAGGTCTTGCAAATTGAGATGGCTGAATCTCTGATGCCAAAGATTTTCGACTGTTGATCCAGCTGCAACCATTGCTTGTCGTGGCATACTCTTTGCATCCAATCTGTACAAATTCCCCACGCGCACTCCTGTTGCAACTGTTTCCATCTGGCTATCCTTAATGACACAACCATTCTTAAAGAATTGCACCTGCATGTCCTGGTCTGTAATCATTGAGACAGAGATCAAGTTTTTCTTAATTCCTGGAACATATAATACATTTTTAAGATGTTTAATGTCGCCACTAGGTAGCTTCACAGGAATATCTCCATATCCTTTGATCTCATACCCACTGTCATCTCCTAGATAAATTTTTGATCCACATGCAGATTCTTCAAGAAATTCAAAACAGTCCTTCTTACCGGTCATATGTGAGGATGCGCCAGAGTCGACATACCATATGTCGTCCTCATCTCCCTTTGATGCTGAAAGAGCACAATCGACTGTGAATAGTCGAAGATCATGGCTGTGGTCCTCCTCTTCTCCAGCAAAACACCCCTGATGTTTCCTCTATTTTCTTCTTCTTTCATCCGCTTGCCGCTTATAACATTCTTTAATCTGATGACCAGGTTTCCCACAATAAAAACATCTCTTAACATAATTATCAGTCATACCTCTGAATGATCTCTTTTGAAAAGAGTTGGCTCCTTTCTGCTGCTGCTGCTGCGGTTGCTGGTGTTGGTGCTGGTGCTGGTGCTGCTTTCCTCTGTACTGTCGCCTCTTCACCATCAGAGCAAGGTCATTGCTCTGAGTTTTCAGATTCTGTCGTCGCTCCTCCTCCTGGAGCAGAATCACTGTCAGCTCATCAAATGAAGGGGCTTTCTCCCTTGCTGACAGTCCTGAGATGAATGTCTGGTATTCATCAGTCATTCTGTTCAATGTGAGTGTGACCAGATCTGAGTTTGACACCTTCTCTCCAATTGCTCCCAATTTGTCATTCAGGTCCTTAACTCTGGCCATGAATATAGAAACAGACTCATTCTCTGCCATCCTCAATGCAAACAGTTTTCCCTTGAGTGCCAGAACACGATTTATGTTCTGAGTCTCGTACAAGTTCTTGATCGTTGTCCATATATCAGCGGCTGACTTAGAATCTCTGATATGTGGGATAATATTGTCCTTAACGGACATCTTCAGTATAACTTTTGCTTTCGTTTCTCTTTTATCCCAGTCTTGTTCTTGGGTCGCTGTTCCAGATCTCGGCTCCTTTCCCTCAACGATCACCCATGCATTTACGCTCTCCAGCAAAGTTTACATTTTGAATTTCCAGTTGGAGAAATTCGTTCCATCGAGTTTGCCAGACTCGTGGAGATATGATTCTATACTGTTATTCATTTTCGCCCAACTAAACACTCCAATTGGCCACCACTGGGCAAGCTCGATCTGCTACCACCGAGCATATCAGGAACTTCACTGTGCCACCACCGGGCAAGTCCGATCTGCTACCACCGAACAGATCAGGGACTTCACTGTGCCACCACTGAGCAAAACCGATCTGCTACCACCGAACAGATCAACTAACAAGCTCCAACACGCCACCACCAGGCAAAGGCGATCTGCTTCCACCGAACAGATCGAGGAGCTGCACTGCGCCACCACCAGGCAAAAAACCAATCTGCTTCCACCGAACAGATTACAGAGCTCTGATTTGCCACCACCGGGCAGGTCCGATCTGCTACCTCCGAGTGGATCAAGGAACCTCAATTCGCCACCACCGGGCAAATCAAATATGTTGCCACCGAGCAGAAATCTCCATGTGCCACCACCGAACAACTCCGATCTGCAACGAAAAATTGTAGATTTTCACAGAGAAAGAGGTTGGCTCTTTGGCGCTCTGAATAGACACAAATTCGCGCCAATTGCGGAAAAGAAAAATCTATTATGTTGACGAAAATTGGCACGCTTAACAGCCACGGATCCGCACCAATTCAGTCGCAATTTTGCTGGCGCGCTTATCAGCCTCAAAACCGCGCCAATGGGCACATCTGTTCTTTAAAAAATCGCGCCAATCCGCTTCTGCTTTTAAAGGCGCACAACAAGTTCGAGCCAACCCTTTCTTCGGCTCAGAGATGATCAGTCATCTGAGACCCTTCACTCCGGGTGTTACTGCAGTTCCACCTGATCACACAGATACATTTACATGCTCTCTTACCACTACAGATATGTAACTAATGATACATCCCTAAGAAAAATAAGGCTATCTCTACCCTAGGCTCTGATACCAAGATAAAAATCAAACTTTGAATTAAATGAAGGAGTTGCAGCTCACAGGTGTGTACAACACCTGGAGACTGCACTCAAACAAAGAGGAGACTCTCTCTCTCGTTCACTCTACATTACATCAAATGAATATTACAATATTAAATACATCACTGAAAATTAGGTAGTTGTGAACAACCTCCTAAACTCTAGGAACAAATCCTAAACTAAGGAGATACGTTACAACCATATAACCATTTCTCCATTATTTTTAACTGAAGAATACATAATTGATTTTAAAGTGAAAAACACTAATAGAATAGATCGATGCAAAGAGAAAAATGTTCAACTGTCAAAATCAATTCATCTGGAGAGGTCAGTTCTCTTCAAAAGTTCGGAAGCTTGGTAATGTTTGATTAGCAACAATATTTGATTTAAGTGAAGCAAAATTTCCCTGAGTTAGTTTTGATTTGCACATTCAACTACTTGTGATAGAGGGTTGTAGAACTCCATTCTTGGAATTTTAGCGTTGAGTTTTTATTCAGGTCTATGGTTCTACGCTAGTGTAGGGCTCATTATGTAGTCTTGGTTCCCTTTTTCTTATCTTCTTTCAGCATGTTTCAACATCAATTTTGAATGATTCGGTTGCCTCCCCAAGCTTCTTGGAATCTATCACTTTGACTGGAATTGGTAATGCACTAGGCACATTCTATTATCGAAGTGAAGACACAAAATATTATCTGAAACCCACATATGCTGGTAATTGGTAATGCTCTAGGCAGTTTCTATTGTCGAAGTGAAGACATAAAATATTACCGAAAACCCAGATGTACTCGCAATTAGTAATGCCCTAGGCAGATTCTATCATCGAAGTGAAGACAAAAATATTACCTAAATCCTATATATGCTCACAATTGTGTCCAGATAGATTTTACCAAAAAAATTCCAACTGAAATTAAGTTAATTGGACCTGGTTATTCATGGGTGCAAAATATGGATTGCGGAAATATCTTTTTTGTTATAGAGCTTTCTATGAGACTGGATACTCTCTCAACATATGTCCCAAAACTGAAAGCTCAAAACAAAAAACTCTGGCCGAAAACCAACATGTTTGGCTTGTGCAAATTCTGATCATTATGAAATCTGAAAAGAGGATCCCGGATCCCCTTAAGTTCATCACAATGAGGTCCTTTTTCAAAATGGGATAAAGTTATTAGAGCTTAAGACGATCCTCCTGAGGATTGAAAATTTTCAGCTCTGAAACAAATAAAGTTAAATAATGGTGTGGAGGTTTTCGGTTCCACAGTTAAAGCTAACAATTCATTTTCTTCTTCGGAGATTCCTGATGGAAAAAAGCTACTGGGAATCAACACCCAATTTTGGACAAGGGCAAGATCATAGCTGCAAAATCCAAATCCTCCATGTGCGTTTCTTTAGAAGTTAATAACATGAAGGCTTCCTCATGGGCTGACCAAGCAGAAGTGGAATATTTTTATTAGGGCCAAAAGAAGGAAACTGTTGGGAGAAATTCATCAAAGAAGTGTGATTTTTCATAGAAAATTTGGGATGGAACTAAGTGGGAAAAAGAAGAAAAGTAATTCTATAACTATAATTAGAAGCCACTCAAAGCTAACAATTTACATTGCGAATAAGCTGCAAATATATCTGGATTTTAGGGGTCTTTTGGAAAGTTTGCAGTTGGAATGAGAACAAATCTGTTGTAGCAAGAAGTTCTCTGGAAAATAGAAAATTTGGGATAGACCTAAGTGGGAAAAATAAGAAAAGTAATCCTCCAGGGATAACTAGAAGCCACTCAAAGATAAAAAGTTACGTTGAGAATTTTAGGGGACTTTTGGAAAGTTTACAGTTGGAATGAGAACAAAATTGTTATAGCAAGGAGTCCTTTTGCAAGGTTTTGGGTTAATCCTATGTGTTCTAACCCTAACCTTCAAGTAATTTTGGTAATTCATGTTGTGGGAAAATTATAACGATTTTGGATAGGATATCATCTTTATTAATATAAATCTCTTATTTCTTAAAAAAAAATAGTAACTTTTTATGATAAAATATAACTCAATGTTTGTAAAATTTATGATTTTACACTTTAAAGTAATGAAAAACATAACAAAAAAAATCATTCAAAAAGTCTCTTAATATGTATACATGTTTACTTTCTTCAAAGATAGTTCATTAGGGAAATGCTTCAGAGAGTGGACAAAAATGATAGCCTTGGAGCATTTTTCTAGCTTTCCACAATTGGTCCTTTGGCATGTATAGTTGCAAAAGAATATAACCATATTGGATAGTTAGATCTCAAATATACCAAATGTAGTGCAAAAAACAATGAATGAATTGAACACAAAAGGTTTAAAGAAGATGAACATAATTCCAACTAGGCCTAGGATAGATACTTTGAAGGCTTTGGCCCTCTTTGACGAAGCCAAAAGTCATGTCTATGAAGTGCAGCTACATTTCACTCAAACAACCATCACACTCTCCTTCTTAGTTTGGAGGTGAGGCCTAGAACTAATAATAAAGCTTAATTAATTGAGATTTGGCTTGTCCTTGCCTTTGCTATTGCTATGTTTCAGAGAATGTAATTGAATAATGATTTATATACTTTAATTTCAATGAAATAACAAATATGCAATTTTTGGAATGAGAAAATACATAAAATAATATAACTATAATTTAAAATCAAAATAAATTTATTATAAATTTCATTATTTTTAATAAAAAAATTACTTATATTTTAATTTATGTTATACAAATAATTATAATTAAGTTTTAATATATCTAAATAAATAAATAATTTATAAATTAGTTATAATTCATAAGTGGAATAATTTAATTATGAGTTATCATTGAATCGAATTCAAACAAGAGCCACTTCTCTTACTATTTTGCACATTACTACCACGTGGTTTTTGTTTATTGTGCAAGATGGGTTTATAATGACAGTGCACAACCATCCCTGTGAGGTTTCATCTTGGGTGGCCTTCTCAGGATGCCCGTGTGACTTGACAAAATATAAATAATCTTTTTTCCAATACCTTATTATTAATTTATACAATAAAAATTAACCACTAATATATTAAATATTTATGTAAAATAATTTATAAATTATCTTTTATATTTATATATTTTTGTTTTTAATAATTTTTATTACTTTTCCTCATAAAATATTATCTTATTTAATAATTAGTTCTTTTTTATAACAATAATTTTATATTACTATTTCTAATAAAGTATTATCTTCTTTAGTATATTTTTTTTTGTAAGCTAAGGTAGAATTCTATTAATAAATCGCTAACTATGTACAAGTAGAAAGACATATTGCCACCCGCCCGTCAGGGAAACCGGGTGACTCCCAAAAAAATATATGAACCAGCATCCCAAAAAAAACTAGAAGGTCATTACTGCTAACCAGTCTAAATATCCCGCTGATCTATCCAAGAACCTACTATGAAACACTGGAAAGAGATATATTCTGTTCAACATTGTCAAATTGAACCTATGACTATCGCAACCAAAACTCGAAAACTACAGAAAGAACCTGTTGATATCTTCATCTGCGTCGGCTATGGATGCATGGCATCAGTCGTCACTGTACGGGTAGCATCCTCTGTCTTCACCGCTATTCCAGTATCTTTCAACAGCTGTATAATCTGATCCATTTTCCTGTCCTGCATTAGAAGGGTCATCTGGATATTTTTCATTTCGCTTTTGAAAATAGGCATGCCCTGCGCGAGCTCAACCATTTCTACTGCAACTTGCTCCAGGGCCTTAGCCAATAAGCGTTTCATGCCCCAATATACATGGAGGGACTGCTTATAGAGGGACATTCGCCCTCTTGTATGTCCAGGGTCAGCCCCAATATACATGGAGGGACTGCTTATAGAGGGACATTCGCCCTCTTGTATGTCCAGGGTCAGGTAAATAAGCCTCCCAATCAGCCATCTCTGGGTCGGATTGATGTTGCAGTGCATCCTCCTCTAACTTGTCAATAATCTGTCGAATTTTGTAATTAGTATCCTTATTATACGCCGCCTCTGCATCCTGCAATTTCTGGCGGATGTCCCTCTTGCTTCGACCACGAACACCTCTGCCAGAACCCTCCTCTGAACCACACGTCCTTCCTGGCCCTGCTGGCCGCCCTCTGCCCCTTACTCTTCCACGCCCCTTTCTTCCTCGACCGCGCCCGCTGCTACCTTCCTCCGCATCATCATCATTCTCATAATCACTGTCCATGTCTTCCGTGACCTCTTCTGCTGGAGGCGTATGCCGCATCCAGCGTCCAACTTTGCCACCTGAGGACCTACCCTTTTTGCCACCTGAGGACTGCGCCAGAGTGTCATCAACAAAAAATTCGCGAATATCATCCTCCGGCTCGTCGGAATTCTCAGGGATATCCAGGTAAATGGGGGGGAGGGAATCGTCCTCCACCTGCTTTCCTTTGTCAGCCGTGATAGCTCCCTGGCTGCGAGTTCTCGGGCCTTCAACTCGGTTAAGGTTAATGTCCATACTGGCATACCACAGGGACCAGAACTCGCCTTCCCACTCTGAATTTGGAAATGCCTATCTGCCAGAACGTCGCTGCAAGTTTTAACTTACCGCGTCCTAAATAAATCATGCAGCATCGCTCGGCCGCCTTCGCACTTGATTGAGCCACAAACCAGCTCATAAGTACACGTTTCGTATCCCAAATCATGATGTGATGTGCTCGCTGTCCACCTGCCCCCACCGCTTCTTACCCGACCTTCATACATTCGCATGCCTCCATACCCGACCTTCATACCACCTTGGGATGGTCATACCTTCGCATGCCTGGAGATATTGATTCCTCCCATTTACCTTTCCAAGACATCTATTCATTCAACCCCGTATATAGTCATAAATGCAGGTATCATATTCATGAGGCACTAGGCCTGCAAACATTTGTCAAGTCCTGTGGTGAGCAGCTGCGAAAGCGACTGAGGAGGAAGCACGAAGCACGAAGCTCACGACGAGCTGAGTTGTGGAGGGTAACCACATGAATTCCATGACCTCTGAGTTTCTTATTTTTCTATCCGTCAACCTCATCTTCTTTAGTATATTTTATTTAGTGGTTAGTTTTTAAAAGGATTACTGAGTGCACATATGAACCTGCAACTCCCTAGACACATTGTGATATATTAATTAAATATTAATTTAATTATTATATCTAATTAAGTAAGTAATTAATTAATATATCAAAAATATCAAAGTTATAAAATTTATTTTTTTAGCATTAATTATATTTTAAATGAAAATAATTTACAACAATTTAATAGGTTAACAAATATTCTATAATCATTTTTCTTTTGAGAGAAATGATTTGAACGGGTCCCTAGTGTTGCGCGGGGCCGGTGTCCACACGGTTGACATGACCTAAAAAAAAACAACAAAACCGTGTTACAAAGAATTAGGTCTATTATGCATCCATGAACTTCATGGCCGTATGTTCGAACACGACCTATAATTTAAATCATTCTTAGAATTTTAACTCGCATAAAAACCACCACGCTCATCGATTTAAAAAAAAGAAATATTTGATAACAAAACCCCCACACATATATATATATATATATATTTCTGGATGGTTACCTGCATTTTATGCAGTTTAACTTAAAATGCAGTTGACAAATATTCCAACATAGTGGGAATCCAAGAGCCTGGGGAATCGCAAATTATAGACTTTTCAAGGGGCATTTTATGGAAAGTCGCGTGAAGAGTTTAGCACATTCTATATGTTGAAGGGATTTTTCGGGTTCAGAGAAATGTGAGTGCGTATAAGAAGGAATTAATCTCGACAACCACAAAGTGCTCAGAGTTCACGGTCCTGATTTATGGAAATCAGTTTAGACGTCGTAAACCCTCATGGAAAGAAATTCTGTTGTGGGACAAAATTTTGGTGTAAACCCTCATGGAAGGAAATTCTGTCGTGGACAAAATTTTGGTATTGGACGTTAAGAACAAATTTAGCGGAGCCATAGGTATATCTTCAGGCTTTGAGTTTAAATTTTAGTATACATAATTGTCATCAAATTGATCGAAATTTACTTCAGATGAATGGTCTGTAAACAACTATTCTTAAATTTCTATCTATATATAGCAGAATTGAGAAGTTGTATTATCTAAACCACAAAACCTAAATGACAGGGAAAGAAATCCCAAACCTATGAATTCACACGAGGATGATAGCAACCAATTTCACTGTCCAGTTTTGATGTTCTTATCTCTTAAGACATAGTCGTGGAGTGCAAATCTCATTTACAATTCTGTGCTGGATTTGTCTTCTGCATTCGTCTGTGTGTGTGGAAAATAGAACCGTGCGACACTGTAATATAGTTTACAAGCCTTGTTGCAAGGTTCAAAGCAGTTAAAAACGGAGAAAATGAAGTGTGGGTTAGGTTAAATCGTATTTATTTATTACAACCATGGCGAATTTAGCCCTTCGATAGGGAACACAATCCATTTTATTTTATTGGTGATGAAGTTCTACTACGAGAAAATTATATTGATGCTCTAAGTGTGGGTTAGGTTAATTCATATTTATTGATTATAACCTGGCACATTTAGTTTTTCGGCAAGGAACACCAGAGGTTGATGTATATTTTTGGCCTCTGTAGTCTTGGGGGTAGGCGATGGACCTACATGAGCATCTAAAAAAATTGAAAACCAACGTAATTTCAACCTATTTTTTAACCTATTTTAACTATGTTTGAATAAATCATAACAAAATTTTATAACATAGCTTGGCTCTCTTTATATTTGATAAGGCAGAAGTTTGAAATAGAATTATATGAAGCATTCAAATTTTAATCAAATTTAAAATAAATTTAACTTCAACCAAGTTTAGTAAATTTGAAAAAAATAATTAATTTTAATATAATTTATAATCCACCATATTTAATTAAATATTTGAACATATTTTTCTATCGTGAATTTGTATTCAAAACTAAATTATATATATAATTTTTGTGTTGTTGATTTCAATTTTCTGTTTGATAGATTGTGTATATTATCACTGAAACTTTTAAGATGAACGCGAGAGATTCAAAAGCACGGTTAAACTTATTGTATTTTTAATTTAAATAAATGAATATAAATATGTTATAATTTAATTTAAAAAATAAATATTTAAATATTTTAAATTAAAAAAATAAAACATTTATTTTTATTGAATTTCATGTACAGAAACTCATACTATTTTTAATCACTTTAGAATTCGGGTTTGAAATTTAAATACAAATGAATCCAAAGAATTGATGAAGTTATTATATATATTTATTTCTCTTTCTTTGTATGTATGGGAATTCACTCTACGTTTTTTCTTACCAACATGGTGTGACATGGGGTTGATTCCAACCATTCTCACTGTAACCATCTAGGTGGGTCCTAGCCAAAACGAGACCATAGGTTAAAGTCTTGGAGATTTGAAGATGGAATGGTGTACTCAGATTTAGTTTACATTTTCATGAACATAACTAAGTGATTTCCAAAAATAAAAATCACTTATACGATTTTAATAAATTAAAATTTTTATATTCATTTTATATATATATATATATATATATATTAGCACCTGAGGGGGCAACTCAAGTAGTGATGGTTGTGTAAATGAAGTATTATGTGTGAGGAGGTTCGTGGTTCAAATAACCCCGACTCACCTGTGCATGCGGAAGCGACATACATACGCACCTAGAGGTTATAGTGGTAGTGGTTGGAATTGACGAGTACGATACTATCCCAATTGTCAATTCCTGTAGATACAAAATAATAATAATAATAATAATAATAATTTTTACCCATAATTTGTATGCCAGTTAGTTTGCATAAGTTTAGTCTCCACTAGTTTATAGGTTCAGACCTCATGGGAAGAGGTTGAGGATGGAAGCCACTTTGGGGGAATTAAACTTCCCAAGGGGCATCCAAGCTTAACCTAGCCTCACACAATCCTGCTGGTAAGCATCCCTTTGTATGGTTGATCATTACTTCTTCCATCCAATAAATGATTTAGCCGAGACTTAGGTCAGCCTAATCACAAAAATATAAAAAATAAAAATTATAATCAACTAAAAAGTGCTACTAATAACTTTAGGATTTGCATTTGAAATTTAAATATACAATAGTTTAGGGACGTAATGAAAATATGTCATATCTATAATTTAATAAATTAACAACTATTATATTTATTTTCAAAAATATGTTTTTGTCTATGTGGGGTAAATGGATCCTTTCATTAATCAGAAGAAGTTACATGTAGCTTGGATTAATAAAAAATAACTAAAATTTAGGATATTTTTGAGACAAACAAGTTGCCTACCAATAATAGACAATTACAAACTCACTACAATAATCATTACTACATAGAAACCTCCTTGAAGATTCAAGATTTCAATGGGGGAAATGATTCTCACATTGGCATGATTTTCCCTAAGTTGAATTATGGTTCACCATCTTCTTGGATCAATTCTTTATTGTTCTTGTGGCCTTGTTCATTTCCTTCTTTGTCTTGCCTGACGACCACCTTGAAATCTTTCATTTGAACACCAAGAATGAACTATGAAAAACTCGAGCCCAGTTGGTTTCTTTCCTTGTTTTGAAGATAAGCATTGTATAAAATCTTAGCATAATGATATTATATGTCCTTCACATATTTTCCATGCCATTATTTTGTAAAGGAAATCACTCGTGGGTCATCTAGGTCCATATCTTCTGGTAGGGATTTTTCATTAGCCTCTTCGATAAGGGAGCTAACCATTTCTTGTGGTGATAGATTTTGTTGGTGCTCTTCAAGAGACTTTAACAATGACTCTATACAATTCGATAAAGGGTTATGAGATTTTCCTTCTGTTGATTGCATCCTTCATTGAATTTTTTCTTTCTCTAGATCTCTTCATTATAGAGGAGAGAGACTCTAACCTATTGCCAAATCTCAGGATTTGAGGAACCATGAGGAATCAATTTTTTTTTTCTTCCAGGGACATTTCGCAAATAGTTTTTCTCTTTCTCTAAAGTTTGTTCTCCATGTTAGGGTCCCACCCTAACCCCCTTATTTATGTCATGGGGATCACGTCATAGTCAAGAGTCAATAAAGCCCATATTAATATTTGTAAGTGGCTAACCCGCAATTAATGACGGGACCACAGTTAGTTGCAAATGGGCCGTAGTATTAGATAGATGGTATTAATAAAACCCATGGTATTGGCCCGTGGTATTGCATGTATGAGTCATATATAAAGGATAGAGACTCCCTGCAAGGAGCATCGTGTCTTATTTTGTAATCGAGCTCTGCTCTATTGGAGGTTGCCCCCTCGAAGAGGCATGTGAACATTGCTCTTTGAATAATAAAATCATTGCTATTCTGTGTTCTGGGTATCTTTTCTTCGCATATTCTGTGTTCTGGGTATCTTTTCTTCGCATATTCTGTATCTGGGTATTATTTTGCAGGTTAAGAGCATAACAAGTGGTATCAGAGCACTTTCCAGGGCTCGGTGGGATCTCCAATTTTTAGCAAAAAAAAATTTTGGCTAGAGACGTGTTCCGGCGTCTTTAAACCACGGGATCTGTCGTTAAGCGCATAAACCTGCGGATTTGGGGAGGCATGCACGCAGGAAATACAAGAGGTGGTCACGTCTGTTGGACTCCCTTGTAACCCCTGTGGGTACCCCTTCGAGTAGTAGCGCATTAGACAGAACCGTGCACGGACTGTCTTCCACGTACCCTCTGGGTATATAGGAAGCCCCCTAGGCTCCCTTGAAACCTCGCCATAGATAAACCTTCGGCCGTCTTGTGGCTACAGTACACCAAGAACAGCACTCGGAGAGATTACTCGCCCGTATGATAGGGTAGTCGGGTTGTACGGCTAAGGGTACAGTTGATCCTCCTTAGTTAGAGCCCTGAAACATTCGGCCGAGTACTACTGTCAGACCCTTATGTATATTGCGATCTGTAGCACCTGACACTCCTCTAGACCATAGTTCCTTTTTCTATCGGGGATCACACATCAGATCCGCGTGTGCAAAGAAGTGTTGCAGCAGCAGACATCAGTCCCGCAGCTCCATCAGATGAGCAGCAGCAGTTGTTCCACCATTCAGATCTCTCAGATCCACCAGATTGGAGTTGTTGTGAAGGGTTCCTGTACTGGGGTATACTTTTCGCAGGACGTTTGGCAGCATTAACATTTTGAGGATTTGGCGACTGCAGTATTGATCAAGAAGGAGTAAAACTAGCCCATCAACATCAAGACAACGAGCTGAGCAAGGTGGTACCATTCAATTTATTAGAAAAAAAAATTTGGCGGTCCCAATTGTTCATCAAGTTGGTGTATGGTAGAAACTAGAGCTCAAGCGATGGCCAATGAAAGGCTAGACAAAATTGAAGAAGATCTGAACAACCTCAACCGTATGATTGGCGGACTAAGTATCCAGGTAGAGAAAGCACTCGAGAAGGGCAAGGCGCCAGCCCAAGTGGAGGAGTCTAATGGCCATGAATACCATGAGGGTGAGTCTAGCCATTCTCCTCATGTCTGGCACACCCATCCACCACCCAGTCATCGACCTCCCAAGTTGGATATGCATAAATTTGACGGTTCTCACACGTCCGCATGGCTAGCACAAATGGAGCAGTATTTCAAATTGAATCGTATCCTAGATGAGGGGACTAAGCTTATGGTGGGAACCATGTATTTGGACAATGAACGATGGCAATGGGGGGAATGGCATCAACGTTGCAATGGACATTTTCAGAATTGGGCCCAATTTACCAAAGCTCTTCGAGATCGCTTTGAACAGGAAGACTCTTTTTTGGGGCGTCTCACTAAGCTCCAACAGACGGGTACAGTGGATGAATATATTACAACTTTTGAAGCCTTAGCCTTCCGCACTAAGGGTCTCACAGATGAGTTCTACACGGAATGTTTTATCAGCGGTCTTAAAGAAGCCATCAAAGCTCAAGTTCTACTCCACCACCCTCCCACGTGGACGGAGGCTTGCCAGGTAGCTCGTAAGGTGGAACGTGCAATAGCAGCCCAATACAGCCGCCCCAATTTCCCCGCTAAAGGTCGTTCCCCACAAGCTCACAACACGACTCAGACACTTAAGATCCAAAAGGTGTCACCTGCAGAAATGGCCGAAAGAAGGAAGCAAGGACTATGTTACTACTGTGATGAAAAATATTCCCCGGGTCATAAGTGCAAGGAGCCCAAGTTTTTTCAAATAGATGCCACTGACTACAGCTCCACCAAGGAAGATCCACCACTTGAGGAACCGAAGGCGATCGAAGAAGACAACCAAAAGGAGATTGTATTTGACGAACTAGTTATTTCGCTAAATGCGTTGGCAGGAATTTCTTCCCCTCAAACTCTCAAAATCAGGGGTTTTCTTAAACATCGCCCAGTAGTAGTCTTGATTGATAGTGGAAGTACCCATAATTTCATCCATCAAAAAATTGCCGAAGCAGCGCATTGTTTTGTACGCGCAGTTTCTAACTTCCAAGTCCAAATTGCAGATGGGGGCACAATGAAATGTGAAGGCCGCTGTGAAAATGTCAAGCTTCAAATGGGGGATTATCAGTTGAAAACCCACATGTTTGCCATACACATGGGGGGTTGCGACATTGTCCTAGGCGCTGAATGGCTCCGCACTCTTGGGCCAATCACAATGGATTTCCAGGAGTTATATATGAGTTGTAAGCAGAAAAACTCCACACATACCCTCCGTGGACTCTAGGCGGGAGCCCCCTCTATCATCAGCTCGCATAGGATGAAAAAATTGTTAAAAAAGGGCCATCATGGAGTGGTAGCTCAATTTAATGCCATCCAGGTAGTCGAAACCATGTCTCTGCCAATTCATCCTAAGATGCAGCAGATTTTAAATAACCATCAGACGGTCTTTGACAAGCCTCATGAGCTTCCACCCTCGCGAGGAGAACATGATCATAGCATCACCTTGGTTCCAGGGGCCCAACCCCCAAATGTGCGGCCATACAGATATCCATTCACCCCAAAGAATGAAATAGAAAAAATCATCAAGGAATTGTTGGAAGCAGGTGTCATTCGTCCCAGCATTAGTCCTTATTCATCCCTAGTGGTCATGGTCCTCAAGAAAGATGGGGAGTGGCGGATGTGTCCCGACTTCAGGGCCCTCAACAAGTTGACAGTCAAAGATAAATTTCCCATCCCGGTGGTTGACGATTTGCTGGATGAACTCAATGGGGCTCAATTCTTCACTAAGTTGGATCTTCGCTCCGGCTACCACCAAATTCGCATGAAGGAAGTCGACATTCCCAAGACGGCTTTCAGAACTCATGAAGGCCATTATGAGTTCCTAGTCATGCCATTTGGTCTCTGTAATGCCCCTTCTACTTTTCAGAGTCTTATGAATCACATCCTCAAACCATATCTCAGAAAATTTGTCCTTGTCTTCTTCGATGACATTCTCATCTATAGTGGCACTTGGGCGGCACATCTTTAGCATGTAGATCTACTCTTGCAACTGCTCCGCAAACATAAATTATTTGTCAAGATGTCTAAGTGTTCGTTTGGCATGGAAGAAGTTGAGTATTTGGGCCACATTGTGGGGCGTGAAGGTGTCAAGGTGGACCCCAAGAAGATCCAGGCAATGCAAGAATGGCCTCAACCTAAGACCTTGAAGAGCTTGAGAGGATTTTTGGGTCTCACAGGCTATTATCATAAATTTGTCCGCAACTATGGCCGCATAGCGAAGCCCCTCACTCAACTCCTAAAGAAAAATTCCTTCTTCTGGAACGAGGAAGCACAACAGGCATTTACCGCTCTCAAAAACGCCATGTGTTCCACTCCAGTCTTAGCACTACCTGACTTCACCAAATCCTTTGTCATTGAATGTGATGCTTCGGGTACAGGTATTGGGGCGGTCTTAATGCAGGAAGGGCGACCATTGGCCTTCACAAGCCAACAACTCAGTGGGAGGAATCTGGGCCAATCTACCTACGAGAAGGAAATGATGGCCATCTTACACGCAGTCGAGACCTGGCGACCTTACTTATCAGGGCGACGTTTCCAAATCTGCACAGATCATCACAGTCTTAAATATTTTTTGGAGCAACGCCTATCCTCCCCACAACAAAATAAATGGTTAGCCAAAATGCTGGGATATGATTATGAGATCATTTACAAGAAAGGGAAAGACAACAGTGTAGCAAATGCATTATCGCGCCAATTTGAGGAGGAAAGTACTCTGCTCGCAATTTCCCTTCCCATTCCAGACTGGATTGAAGAGGCTCGCAGGGAATGGTTTTCACACCCAGGGCTCTCCCAACTCATTTCTCAATTGCAGGTAGATCCTAATTCCAGCAAGGGCTACTCGTAGCAGAATGATATTCTTCGCTACAAGGACAGAGTCGTAATATCACCAACATCCACCCTCAAAAGTCGCATTTTGGCAGAATAGCACTCATCTCCCATTGCAGGACATTCGGGCTTTCAGAAGACGTATGCTCGCACCAGAAGATCATTCTTTTGGACAGGCATGAAAAAGGACATCCTTACTTTTGTATCAGAATGTGATGTCTGTCAATGCCACAAAGGGGAAACTGTCAACACACCAGGCACATTACAACCATTGCCCATTCCGGCATCAATTTGGACGGAGGTTTCTATGGATTTCATAACAGGTCTTCCAAAGTCAGGGAACAAGTCAGTCATCATGGTGGTTGTGGACCGACTGTCGAAGTATGCTCATTTCTGCGCCCTACCCCACCCGTTTACACCAACTTTGGTTGCTCAATCTTTCATGGATCAGATCTTCAAATTACATGGCATGCCCACTTCTATAGTGTCCGACCACGACCCGATCTTCACCAGCAATTTTTGGCAGGAACTCTTCAGAATACAAGGCACTCAACTCAAACTTAGTACTTCATATCATCCGCAAACAGATGGTCAAACCGAAGCCGTCAACAAATGTCTATAAACTTACCTTAGGTGTTTCACTTCAGAAAAGCAACACCTTTGGGCACAGTGGTTACCTCTGGCTGAATGGTGGTATAACACCAACTATCATGCCACCACCAAAATGACTCCCTATGAAGCAGTCTATGGTCAACTTCTTCCTTCCCCTACTTCTTATCTCAAGGGGTGCTCCAAAGTACAAGCAGTGGATCAACTCCTACAACACCGCGCAAACATGCTCGCCCATCTTCGCGAGAATCTTCATCAAGCTCAGAACCGCATGAAGCAACAGGCCGACCAACATTGCTCAGAACGCCAATTTCAAGAAGGGGATCAGGTCTTTTTGAGGCTGCAACCATATAAGCAAACCTCACTCAAAGACAAGGGTTGTCAAAAGCTCTCTCCAAAATTCTACGGACCATACCAAGTACTTCAGCGCATTGGAGAAGTGGCTTACAAGTTGGCTTTGCCAACTACGGCAAAAATCCATCCAGTTTTCCATGTATCGTGCCTCAAGAAAGTGATTGGGAACAATTGCCGAGTTCAAACCAGTCTACCTGAATTGGACGAAGAAGGGTCAATCTGGCTTCAACCCGAACAGGTTCTAGACACACGAGACAAGCACCTGCGCGGCCGCATGATTAAGGAAGTCCTCGTCAAATGGAAAGACACCTCTCCGGAAGATGCAACTTGGGAACCAGCCACTATTCTTCAGCAATTTCCGCAGCTTCAGCCTTGAGGACAAGGCTAGTCTTAAGGGGGAGGGCATGTTAGGGTCCCACCCTAACCCCCTTATTTATGTCATGGGGATCACGTCATAGTCAAGAGTCAATAAAGCCCATATTAATATTTGTAAGTGGCTAACCCGCAATTAATGGCGGGACCACAGTTAGTTGCAAATGGGCCGTAGTATTAGATAGATGGTATTAATAAAACCCACGGTATTGGCCTGTGGTATTGCATGTATGAGTCATATATAAAGGATAGAGACTCCCTGCGAGGAGCATCGTGTCTTATTTTGTAATCTAGCTCTGCTCTATTGGAGGTTGCCCCCTCGAAGAGGCATGTGAACATTGCACTTTGAATAATAAAATCATTGCTATTCTGTGTTCTGGGTATCTTTTCTTCGCATATTCTGTGTTCTGGGTATCTTTTCTTCGCATATTCTGTATCTGGGTATTATTTTGCAGGTTAAGAGCATAACACTCCAGGTGATCCCATAGTATTCTTTTGACATAACCTAATAATATGCCCATAGTTATGAAAACGTCTGCATCTATAGGGGACATTTTCATAATTTAGAGTCTGCTTCCAAACATTATCCTAATAATAAATATCTATGGAGGCTGCATATTAGGAGAATTTTGAGGTCTAAAATGGGTATACTAAAGGAAAAAATAAAATAATTGTTCAAAGAATAAAATAAGAGTTATGCATTTTTAAGGAAAAAAAAAAAAGAAACTACTTTAGTTATTGTATTTCGGCCTATCTCCTTATAGGTTTACTCAAATGTCAAGTGTAGACAACTGTTGGATGTGAAATTAAATTCCACATCCAATGAGTACCCACTCTACATAATTCTGAGTAGACCCACATTGAACAAAAATTGAAAATACATTAAAAAACATGTTGAATGTGTTTTTTTCATGTATTTTCAATTTTTTCGACGTGGGTCTACTCATAAATATGCAGACTAAGTATTGGTTGGATGTCAAATTTAATTCAACATTAAAAAATTATCTACACTTGAAATTTGAGTAAACTTATAAGGAGATAAGCCAAAAATACAATTAAAAAAATTGGTTATCTTCCTTTCCCTCCAAAATATTTACCACTGAGGATGACATCATCTTGAATCCCATTAGTTCTTATAAATTTAAATTTTTTAGTACAATTTTTGTTTTGAGACACATTTTTTACATCAATATTCCACTAATGAGAGTTAGTGATACATTTATGTAAACACGAATTGGAACATATGATGTGTACCTCCCTCTCTTAGAAGCCTCTGATACTTTGAAAAAGTTATCGATGACATTGTGAATTCTTTCAAAGGTTTCCTCCTCCCAATATTCCTTGGGAAGAGAAAAGAGATAAAGCCATGCTGGGGTAGCAAATAAATCTTCCTTCTCTAGATTATATTGTTTGTTTTAAATTCGCATGGAAAGCCTTGCACTGTTGAAAAAATATGACCCTTTTTCAAAAACTCTCGACTTGTCTTCCAAGCTAGAGAAGATGAGAATTAAGAATAATTTTCCCTCTAACTAAAATTCTATCTGACCTTCAAGATTCCATTTACTTCGAATCCACTCACTTAACGAATTTTAAGAGGGCCATAGTCCAATGAATTTCCATATCAGAGTATGATCTTACATATATTTTGTAGCGGCTGCACCACCCTCCAAAATTTTGGCTTACATCCAAATTTCAGAGCCTTTCATGGGTTTTCCTTTGATGGTTGTAGACAATTGAGCTCACCCCATGAGCTCTTGTGAATTCTTTCCACCCTTTTCGCTTGTTTGACTTGCGGTCATCTTTTGGCAAGTTGATTTCTTTGTCATGTTTGCCATCTTGTTCTGGTGAGTTTGAAGGTTTGCATTTGTGTGTTTGGGTTTTCTTCGCTATGTGAACATTCGTCGCACTCACACACAAAGTTGTAACAATTGTTGCACAAGTGTCGTCACTGTCGTCCGAAGGTCTATCACAAGTATTTCTCTCAGCTCTAAGACAGTCTCACTGAGGGCATGTTGTGTCTTGTTATCATAGTGGTCTATGTTGTCTTGTCATCAAGTATGCTAAGTGTATGATCACAATGTCAAGTCTGCACAAGTTCACTTGCATCCGACACTTAGCAATTTTCTTGAAAATATGTCCAACCAAACAACTATCTTCCGCCAAACCCCAACTGAGTCGCACTACGTAGTATCAACCCTCAGTTAACCCACTCTACTACTTGGAACTGTGCAATGCTTGAGGTTGTCCTCCACATGATCCGAACTTAAACAGGAACGCAACAAATTACAGAGATAACCATAAACATAGATATGCATTGGAAATAATACTTCATTTCATTAATGTAAAATACTAAAATATGCTTACAAACAGTGATGGAAATAAACCAGTTAGGGCGATGGTAGCTTATCTCTGAGAAGATATGTCGTGGCTACATGCCTCTGAACTGTCTTACAATGAGGCTCAAGGGCCTTTTTATTATTGAACAATAAGAGAAAACCCTAAACAACCAAAACCCTAACCCGAGGAGATGTAACACCAAGAGTTTGTGGGCCCCGTTGGGGTGAGTTGGACAACCAACTTCCCAGGGTCGCGAATTGGTCATATTATCTCCGTTTAACTCACATGATAGCCCGTTGGAAAGATCTCTTCGAGGACTACGACGGGAAAGACAATTTTTTAGCAAAAAAATCACTGGATTTCCCAAAAAACATCGTTTATGGCCTCAAAACGGCTCCGGAAGTTTAGGACCCGAAAAACGGCTAAAAATAGTAAACTATGCTACAATTTAGGAAACTGAAAAGACAGAAAGAGACAGTTGTGGGGGTCCACATGGGATAGGTGGGTGGCCACCAACATCCACCTGGATCATTCCTCCCCCCTTAGGAAGAAATGGTCCCCATTACGTTGAGTTCCTCCCTGAGATGAGGAAGCTTCTGCTGAGTTGGGTCTCTGGTGAGCTATTTTGCAATCTCTGATGTGTCCAGAAATGGTGGGAAGCATGGTCGACAACGGTCCATATTGAACACTCGGTGCAAGCGAAGGAATGGAGGAATGTTGTGCTTCAAAGAATTGTTGCCTATAGCCTTGGTACTAGTGTAAGGACCATTTCGAAGTGGTTTGAGTTTCTGATGGGTTCTGGTAAGGCTTTCTCTCTACAGATGTAACCAAACTTTGTCACCCACCTTGAACTTGTGTGGTACCCCTGTGGGTGAGGAGAAGTTGTTCCTGTGTTCTATCATGACCGTACCCCTTTGCTGCTGCTACTGCATGGAGGAACCCTTCATGGGGGTCATGGATGTAGCAACGATCTTCCCCTTACTTTGGGAGAGAACCAGACAGGAAATAAATTTCCTAGTCTACGATATGGGCTTGCTGCCTTTCTTGGTAGTGATCAAAGAGGTGGCAGTAGGTGGGGCTACCTCCAGTATCTTATATAATGACTTATCCAAGGAAATAATAACAGCGCGAGGCCTTGACTCATACACAGCATGTCGCCTCCACAAGTATGGCTAGCCTAATAAAACATCACACACATCCAGAGGTGTAACATCACACAATACCTCGTCTGTGAAAGGCTTGACACTGTAGGGAAGGCGACACTGTTGGCGAAATTTGAGATCTCATCCTTCATGAAGCCACCTGATACTGTACGGTTGTGGGTTCGGTGTAGTCGGTAGGCGCAACCGCTTCACAACCTCTGCTGAAATGAGGTTCTTCTGGCTCCCACTATCAACAATGAATTGCAGCGGTGAACCCTTCACCCACATTTGTGAGTGGAAAAGGCGCTCCCCCTCCTCTAGGTCTTCTAGCTCATTCTTCTGGATCCTAGTGGTGGCAACAGTGGCACTGGGTTCCGCATCAATGATCTGCTTCCCTTTGCCATTCCCCTTGTCAGGTTCTGGCTCAGGGTTGGAACATGCATCTGATTCAGAAGCCTTCAACTCAGCCACCAGCCACTGCTTGGTCCAACACTCACTTGTGTTATGAGTGGGACTCTTGTGGAACTCACACCACTTTCCCGTGTCCTTCTTCGACTTCGTGGTGTGGTTCTTTTCTTGCGGCTTTGACAGGTTATCTTACGTCACCCCACCTTGGCTTTGTCCTTTGGGCTTCGGATTTGCAGCTCCAAAGTCTCGCTTTTTCTGTTTGAAATTTTGCTCAATTTTGACAGCGTATCGGTATGTTATGCCGAGTGAGGAGATATTCAAGAACTCCATCTCTTCCTGGTGTATCTGTGTAGGCAGCCGCGGTATTTGAGTACCAGATGTAGCTCAGAATCTTTGATACCCAACTGTGTGCGAAGGGTATGGAAAGTGTTTGTGAACTCTGGCACATCTTGGTCTCGTCCCTGCCGTAGTGTGGTCCATTTGATGTATTTGTCCTCATAGCTTTTGACAGGGTAGTATTGCTCCTTGATGGCATCCTGGAAGTCATTCCAAGTGGGTGTAGCTGAAAATAGTGAGCCTGTACTTTCATCCTTTTACTCGCAGTAGGTTTCCAACCAGTCCTTGACGTGGGGGGCTGCTTTGAGAAGAGCGAAAACAATCTTTTCCCGACTCAAAAATTCATGAACAGAAAAATAACCCTCTAGCAAATTTAACCATTTATCTACGACATCTGCATCTATCTGACCCTCGAATATGGGGATTTCAAAATTAACTTGTACCTTAAAGGGCGTGGCATTTCCAGAGTAGCTAGTGGAAGCCGATGTGTCGCTTCTGGGTAGCTGCTAAAGGATCTGGGCAAAGTTGTCCATCATCGCATTCCGTTGTCACTCAAGGGCTTCTTTGAGCAAGATTTTGATAGGATCTCCTGCCCCTTCATCTTTCATCTCATCCGCCATGGGAGGCCATCGGGATTTGCGAGGCTGGTCTTGCAAAGGTTCGACCAGTTCAAGCCCTAACTCCTTATATCCTGACCTCGTTGGGGACATGCAAAGAAAAACAAAGAAAAAGCCGGCCGCTCTGATACCACTGATCCGAACTTAAACAAGAATGCAACAAATTATAGAGATAACCATAAACATAGATATGCAGCGGAAATAATACTTCATTTCATTAATGTAAAATACTGAAATATGCTTACAAATAGTGATGGAAATAAACCAGCTAGGGCAATGGTAGCTTATCTCTGAGAAGAGATGTTGTGGCTACATGCCTCCAAACTGTCTTACAATGAGGCTCAAGGCTCTTTAATTTTTGAACAATAAGAGAAAACCCTAAAAAACCAAAACCCTAACCCGAGGAGATGTAACACCAAGAGTTTGTGGGCCCTGTTGGGGTGAGTTGGACAGCCAACTTCCCAGGGTCGCGAATTGGTCATATTATCTCCGTTTGATGCACATGATAGCCCGTTGGAAATATCTCTCTGAGGACTATGACAGAAAATACAATTTTTTAATTAAAAAATCGTTGGCTGGTAGATTTCCCAAAAAACGTCGTTTAGGGCCTCAAAACGTCTTCGGAAGTTTAGGACCCGAAAAACTGCTAAAAATAGTAAATTGTGCTACAATTTAGTAAACTGAAAAGACTGAAAGAGACAGTTGTGGGGGTCCACATGGGATAGGTGGGTGGCCACCAACATCCACCTAGATCACCACATTAGCTGCACTGCGCAATCCCGGAGGTGAGAAGCCTATTGGCCTCCCAGAATTTGACAGAGACTACCTCGATGTCCAAACTAAACTACACATTTCTGAAGCACATTCATCAAGCCTCCTTCTTTCTTGTTGAAAGCATGCACTACTCTGAGACCTGGGTTTACATTGTCCTCCAAAACTGCACAAAGATGCCTAGTTGGTCCTCTACTGACTTGCCCTACACCATTCCCCAAAACTACGTAGACATGCCCAGTTGACCCTATGCTTCCTGTCCTACACTATTGCCATAAATTGTGCAATCATGCCTCAGCAGGTCCCTTGTAGCCATGTCCTGCACTACTCTTAGAAACTGTGCAGAGTTTCCTAGTTGTCTTGTTGCCCCACTCTGTCTTCCCTCTGGAAACTACACAAAATTGTCTTATTTCCTTGTCCTATCTTCATGTGCATAAATGCCCAGTTCGTCCACTGTTGCCCTGTATTATCTTCCCTCCAAAAACTACGCAGAGTTTCCCAGCAAGGTCCCACCTTGCAATTGCCTCTGGTGTTCTTCACTACACAATTCTACCTCCTAGTGACCACTACAGATTTTTTCCTGACAGTGTAGATTTTACTCTTGGAGTTTTTCATTCCAGCTTGAGATACAATCTGTGTTTTCTTAGCGAGTTGTCCTCCCTCATAGTCACCCAAAACACAAGAACAATGCATCATGATAGACTAGGAGCTTTTGGATTTGATGTCATCCTGTCATGAGTGAATTGCAGGAATAGGTACACTGATAGATCGTGGCAAGATGAAAAACAGATGAAGGAGTGCACATTCTAGAATATTTTCTTGCAGCTGGATGGATGTACCAAGCACATAAAGTAACAAGCGAAATGAACATATGCATTGAATCATCATGAAAGACCAAGACCATCAAAGACCCCTCAACACTATTCCATGCGAAGTAGAAGAAAAACCTCGCCAAGAGTGCATCCATCACTCAACAGCACAACAACTTGACACAGACAGCACAGTCATCCAATACATGTGAGCAGTGTCATGTAAAGTTGTGTCATTAGATTTCTTGGCCAAATCACCACTATGGGCCATATCCGTTGTAACTAAATGTAATGTAAAGTGAAGTCCATTGGATGCGCACAAGAATTTGAAGAATCATGTTAGTTGAAAATTCATTGGAAGTTAAACGGTTATGAGGGAAGTCCAAGGCTCACAAGGGCCAAGCATCACCCTTAGCCATATATATCCCTCCCATTGTATGAGCAAGGAATTTTCAGCTTGGCTTCTCCCACATATCCTTGATATTTTGCAGTCTATTCTTTGAGGAGCGAGGAGTGGCTTTAATGTCCCACTACTGGGACTAGTGATGTATGGTGTACAAATGTGTCTTGGGACTTTTTCTTAATTTAAAAGCCTGTTAAGGCCAACACATTTTCATGCATGTTTTGTAGATGTTTGTAATACTACTCTTTAAACATTTGTAATGCATGTTTTCTTAACCTCTACTAAGATAGTTGAACTATTTTGTTATTTTAGTACTTACGTTATTGAAGATGTGTTGTATTTCTTATCACTGATGTCTCGTCCCCATGGACTACTCCGTAGAATACTATACGTACCATCTTTGTGTATTGGCTATCACTGTTATCCCATCCATGTGGACTACTCCATGGGATACTGAACTCCAAAACAAATATGTAATTATTCTGAAATTTATTTGATAAAGACAAACCTTGTTTTCTGGTTATAACGACTGTCACATCCATGTGGACTACTCCATTGGGTGGTGTACATGTTGTCCCCTTCACCTCAGTTTTAACGACAGCCGCATCTGCTATGGACTATTGTTGTTGGCATTGGACAGACCTTTCTTGTTCACGTGCCTCTTCTTGGGTGGTACTATTACCTATCACTTAGAAGCTCACTATACTTCCCCCTTTGTAGTAAGAGAACCTTGACATAGTTACATTATGCACTCACTAGGCATACATACCTTGCTATTTGAAGATACCAACGTAACACTCTCATGTGGTGACAGCTAGAGACAAGGAAGATCTCTAAGTATATGGTAACTGGGCCTTCATACCGGATGGGACTCCTAAACCAAATGGTGTGAGGTTGAGTTGGGACTTCACATCGGGGAGATCCCTTTGTCGACGGATCCATCAACATAAACAAAATGGCACTAGAAGGAGGGCTAGTTGATAGGTTGTGCCCGTAGAGTCTAGTTTAAATCTCTTATTTGAAAAATGGCTTTTCATGACATCATAATCTTGGGATGTCTTTTTACAAATTTCAAATGTACCATCCTCGCGGAAGTTATGCATGACCTGTCCAAGTTAAATTTCAGTGGTGAGGGTGAATCATCTTTTCATGTGCATGTGTGCCAAATTATAAACATTTTCCTATGCCACAAGATAGAGTATGCATATGTCTAGAATATATTACTCTCCCTCACATTCGAAGGTTGTGCTCAATGCTGGTGTTACACATTACCCTTGGCCTCTATTGATTCATTTCGTCATCTTGCCGAAATGATGATTAAAACATTCGATGAGTATAGCCATTGGGATTTCCGTGAAAAAATATGTTGTTTAATTATGGATCTTGACTAATCAGTTGAGGAATTTGTTGATCACTTCCATCACCTCTGTCACAAAATTCTTGAATAACTTGTGGACGTTGACTTCTTGAGAGAAGATTTCAAATGCTTGGTTCCTATTTCTCAACATGATGACCCTCCTAATTTCCCTTCCTCCCCAACTCTTGTGGATCATGAGGCACCTCATATTGCAGAGGAGGAGCCCAACACCCTGTTTGTTCCTTCACCTCTTCCCTTTCTCGTCCCGATGTGGGTGCCTCCTTCTGGTGATTGCAAAGATGAGAAATATACGCAGCATGTCCCCATACCATCTTCTCATCATCTCTTGCTTCAATGGAGGAAGTTCCAAAATCGCTCAGGAAGCCTACAATGAAGACTCACTCCTCCATTCTGCAAGAGGACGTCACCGTGCATAACTCAAGTCTTGAATCTAATATGCATCTCTGCCATCCTCTATCATCTATAAGCCATGACTCCTTGTACCATGACTCGCTTGATCAATCTGCTTCACTAGCTAGTTGTTCGCATTCACTTGATTCTCAAGTTAATGGCTCAAATTGCGATAAGGCACAAAGAAGTCACATTACACAGGCAGAGGAGAAGAAAGTTGAAGACACTATCAATCTTCCCTTGTTATGATATTTCGACACATAGGAAATAGTTAACTATAACTTGGTCTAGTGTAGAGTTAGGTAAAGTGTGTTTCTTTACTATGTATATTTGTAACTTACAATCTAATGGTCACGATTGTTCTAGACATGAAGTGATTTGATGGTTCATTCTCTCCTCGGTATTACCGACACTTGATCTGTGGCTTAATACCCGATTGGTCCATGATCTCTATTTAAAGAGCATGAAGGGTCATTTGTAGGGTGAACGTTCATGAGAGAAGCTTATGCAAATTTTCTTTCTTTTATTAATAAATTGCCTGAAGTGGCAACGTTGGCTCAAGTCGTGGACTGTTTCCCTGTTTGAGGGTTTTAACCATGTCAAGTATACTGGTGTATTGATCTGTGATCTGTTTGTGAGTGGTGTCCTTTGGTGTTCTTTCTGAGGAACTTACCCTATAATTTCCTACATGGTATGAGAACTATTTGAGGGCCGCATCCGTTGTTGATCTAAATTCGAAGCCGGTACAATTGCATCCGATTATCGTTTCCTAGATCTATTGTTTCTGACTGCTTTCAGGCCGAGATGACTAATCTATTATGTTAGGAGCATATGTTCCAGTGAGGAACCTCTTTCGTTTTACGCGAAAAGGTTTCCAAAAGCCCTAGGTATGTCATTCTTTAAGATCTAGAGGTATACAATCTTTTTTTGCAGTTTTAGTTATTCATCTCTCTGTTTATTTCGGTTTATTTAGGTCTTTGTTTTTATTACCAAATTTGAATCTTTCATTTCTGCGTATGCTCTTTGCCCCACGACTTTGTGTGATCTGGGAAAATCAAAAACAGAGAGGAAGGAATTTTTATCATGCGTATGCTCTTTTCCGCCATGCCTTAGTGTGATCTCAGAAAATCAGAAACATTGAGAAAAATATTTAGCTTCCGACGAAAGCTATTTTCAAGCAATAAGGTTTGGTTTTTTTTTGCATGTCCGTGTTGGGTTGTGTGGTTTTTTGTTTTGTAGTAAAAAATAACTTTTTCAAGTAAGCACGCACCCCAAAGCTTCAGTGTCTTTTAAAAAAAAAAAAAAAAAAAAAAAACCTTCCTTTTTTCCAAAAATTACTAACATTTTAAACTAGTTCACTTGGTCCAAAGTTACTTTATGAGAATAGAGGTTTTGGGTTCAAGTCTTTCCTTTTGTTGAGTTACTTTTTCAAAAGCACATGTAACTTATGTTTTAAAGTTACTTTATGTAAAAGTTTTCTCACCCATTATAAAAAGTGAGTCACTTATCATTCTAAAGTATCTTTATCTTTTATTCAAGTTACAATTTAGTGAGTAGCTCATAAAGTACCATTGTAAAAGTGACTTTCACTTATTTATAAAAGTGGGTCACATAAAATATTTTTTTTAAGTGAGCTAATTAGATTAAGTTTGGAAACCGGGGGGGTGTTAAATATAAGATTATCATTCACTTCTGCACATTCACTCGCTTCGTCAGCATCTTCAACAACTTTTCTTCAAAAAACCATTACTTCTTCATCTAGAAGTCGTTTTCAAAGCCTGTTTTTTTTAATCTACCTAATATTTCGAGATCTTTCCATTGGAACACTTAGTTTCAACATCTACAGCTTCATTTTCTGTTAAAATGGAAAGTCCATGCCAAGTTATTCTTGACAACGCACTACTTCCAATGGTGGTCCTACATTGTTGATTTATTTAGAAGTGAAGGTCTTTACATAATAGCCTCCGGCCAAGAAACTAAACCTAAAGATGAAGATAAGGTGGCCAAATGGGAAAATAGGCAAGATCAAGCACGTGGGTTGATAGAGGTGTATATTTCTCTAGACCTTAGATTCCATATCGCAAAACTTGATACCCCTAATGAAGCAATGCAACAGCTCACTAAAGTTTTTGGAATTAAAAATGAAATTAGGGCCCATCAACTTAAAAATGAGTTGCTTACGTTGGACCCCAATAATTTTTCTTCCATTGAAGATTTTTTTTCCAAGTTCAAGACCCTTAGAATTCTCTTGGAAGGTATTAAGGTTAGGAAATAAGATGGTAGCCTTATCTATTCCATTCTTACTAAGTTCGGACCAGCCTACTCTATGTTTGTTTCCACCTTCCATTCTACTAGAGAAGCCTTTATTTCTTAAGGACAAGACTACAAGTCCCCTTCTTTCGATGCCTTTTATGATTCTTTAATAAGAGAACAAGAAAAACTCTTACATATTTGTCTTCTTAATCTTGGAAACTCTTCTAAGAAAGCCTTAGCTGCCCAGTAACAACCAAATTCAAAGAATCATAAGAAGCAATATCCTAAAAAGAATGGTCCTACACCAAACAAGTGTCCTAAGCAATTTCAGTCTCAAAATGAAAAATCATTTAAACAAAATGATAAGGCAAATAAAAATAAAGGGAAGAAGAATGATAGACATTGCCACTTTTGTAATCGAGATGGCCACTTAAAATCCAAATGCTTTAAGTAGATGGAAGCCTTTGAAGCAGCAATGAAGAAGTATAACATCCATTTGGAGCACTCTTCAACTTCAACTTCATCTTCAGGAATAACACTTTCTGCATGTGGTTGTCAATCATCTCGGTCTGGTTATGCACTAAATGTATCTTCTCCTTCTCATTCTCATGAGTGGCTCATTGATCCTAGAGATTCTTATAACATGGCCAAAAACAAAGCCATGTTTTCTTCTTTAAATGATTGTAACACCAAAAATATATATGTTGGTGATGATAGATCTCTTAGTGTTGTAGGGACTGGAACTATTCATTTAGACAATGGTCAATTTAATGATGTATTATGTGTTCCAACCTTATCCTACAACCTTCTATTTGTGTATCAGATAACTCATTCAGGTGAAGGTAAAATCATTGAATTTTCACCTCATGATGTTGTAATTAAGGACCTAATAAATCCTAGACGGATTTTAGCTACTGGCATTGCTGATGATTCTACAAGGTTGTATAAACTTAACAACTTTGGGTCATCAACGCTTCCCTCGGTATTAGTTGCTCATAATGATGAAGTGAGCAAAGTTTGGCATGAGCGATTTGGTCACTTAAACTATCGCTCCCTTCAAAATCTATGTAAAGAAAATAAGGTGGCATGTCTCCCTATGGTATCTTTCAGAGATGGTGTTTGTTCTAGATGTGTACTCGGAAAACATCATTGAGATATTTTTGAAAAGCGTGCCTCTTGGCACGCCTCAGCCCCTTTACAGCTTGTGCATAATGATTTATGTGGTCCACTTCCAGTTGTTTCATTCTCTGGCTACAAGTATTTCTTAACTTTCATTGATGATTTCTCCAGACGCACTTGGGTATACTTCTTAAAACTCAAGAGTGAAGTACTTGACATGTTCTTGGCCTTTAAGGTCGTTGTTGAGAAACAATTTGGACATCAAATTCTTAAGCTAAGATCTGATAATGGCGGAGAATATGTTAACAAAAAATCCATCAACTTTTGCACTGAGCATGGAATTCAAATGCAACATACTATTCCATATACTCCACAACAAAATGGTGTAGCTGAAATGAAGAATAGCACCTTAAAAGAAATGGCTAATTGTATGCTTCAATCTAAAGGACTTAGTCTTAATTTTTTGACAGAATCAATTAACTGTGCAAATTACATAGTAAATCACACTCCTACAAAGGTTTTAAAGGATATCACTCCAGAAGAAGCATGGAGCTCAATTAAACTAGATGTAAGTCACTTTCGTGTTTTTGGAAGTGAATCATGGGCCCATATTCTAGATGAGAAACATAAAGCTTTAGAACCTAAGAGTGAAAAATGTATTTTTGTTGGATATTCTAAAGATGTCAAAGGATTTAGACTTATTTCACTTAAGTCCAAAAATTTTATCATTAGAAGAGATGTAAAGTTTGCTGAAAATATATCGTCCTACGAGCCTAGTTCGGAAAATGTGCCACCTCTCTCTATCCCTTCTACTTCTAAAAATATTTCTTCTTCAGATGATGACAGTGAGGATGACAATCCTCCCCCACCTTCTCAGGATTCTCCTTCAGCTCCTCAACTTCCAAAATGGGTCTGTGCTACTCGAGATGTAGCATGTGCTCTTGTAGGTGACCCTACAGATCAGCGACGTACACATTCTTAGTTCAATAGAGCCTCTTCTTTACTATCTCAAGCTTCAACGAATTATGATCCTGACACCCTTGCAGAAGCTTTAGGCCATCCAGATTGGGACACAGCTATGAATGAAGAATATTGTTTCTTTATTGGAAAATGATACATGGGATCTTGTTCCTCTTCCAGAGGGACAAAAACTTGTTAGACGCAAATGGGTTTATAGAGCCAAGTATGGACTAGATGGAGAAGTTGATAAACATAAAGCTCGTCTTGTTGCTAATGGTTTTTCACAAGTTGAAGGCATTGAATATACTGAAACATTCTCCCCTGTTGCCAAAATGAACTCTATCCACCTTGTTCTTTCCCTTGCTGCCTCTCTCAAAAGGGAAGCCCATCAAACAGATATTAAATCTGCCCTTTTGCATGGGGACTTGCGTGAAGAAATCTATATGGAACAAACACCTAGCTTTATATAAATGGACTCTAGCCTTGTATGTTGGCTTAACAAATCCCTTTATGGTCTCAAGAAATCCCCTCAGGCTTTGTATGCCAAAATGGATAGCTTTCTTTTAGATACTGCCTCTTCTAGGTGTCATTCTGACAATATTGTCTACACCAAGAAAGTGGGTAAGTCTCTTATCATTATTTTTCTTTGTGTTGATGACCTTATCCTTACTGGTAGTGATCCCAACCTTATAAACCATGTGAAGTCTAGCCTTAAAAAGTAGTTTGAAATGATAGACTTTGGACACTTGCATTATTTTCCTAGTCTTCAAGTCTTGCAATCCAAGGAAGGTATTTCCCTTTACTATTCCAAGTATTCATGTGATCTTCTACACCACTTTCACTTGGAAGACTGTAAGTCGGCCCCTTCTCCCTTTCAGTCTGGAGCCAAACTTTTAGTCACTTGTACTTCCCCTAAAGTTGATGCTAGCTTATACCATCAGGTTGTAGGAAACCTTTTGTATCTAGCCCATACCTGTCCTAACCTTTCCTTTGTTGTTGGCCTTATTTCTCGGTTTATGCAAAACCCACATGAAAGTCATTGGAAAGAAGCTAAAAGAATACTTTGTTATGTTTGAGGTATAGTTTATTTTGGGATTCATTACAGTGCAGAAGCATCTCCTCTATTGGTTGGTTTCACTGATTCTGATTGGGCTGGTGACCCTGATGATCGGAAGTCTACTACAGGTTATGTCTTCACTCTTGGTTCTAGACCTATTACATGGGCTTGCAAGAAACAAAGTGTCATTTCTCTTTCTTCAGTAGAAGCAAAGTATCGTGGCATTGTAGAAGCTAGTAAGGAAGCCTTGTGGCTTCGTCAAATCCTGTCAAAGTTTGGCTTTCAGCAGCAGCATCTGACTACACTTTGGTGTGATAATCAAAGTGCCATTCAACTATGCAAAGATCCATTCCAACATTAGTGCAACAAACACATTGAACTACAAATGCACTTCATCAAAAATTTCATTCATGACCATGTTCTTGAAGTGGAATATTGCTCAACTAATGATCAAGTTGGAGACACTTTACAAAGGCTCTCACACAGGTGAAGTTTACTAAACTTCAATTTATGGTTGTAGTTCAGGAAGTTGTCAGTAAGGGGGGATAGGCTCTAATGCCTCTTTCCTTCTCCTATTGTTTCATATTTTTACATCCTTCAATCCTATCCCAAGTTGTTCTTAAGGGGGGATATTAGGATATTCCAACACATAGGAAATAGTTAAGTATAACTTGGTCTAGTGTAGAGTTAGGTAAAGTGTGTTTCTTTACTATGTACATTTGTAACTTACAATCCGACGGTCACAATATGTTCTAGACATGAAGTGATCCGATGATTCATTCTCTCTTCGGTATTACTGACACTTGATCTATGGCTTAACACCTGATTGGTCCATGATCTCTATTTAAAGAGCATGGAGGGTCATTTGTAGGGTGACCATTCATGAGAGAATCTTATGTAAATTTTCTTTATTTTATTAATAAATTGCCTGAAGTGGTCGTGTTGGCTCAGGTCATCGACCGTTTCCCTCTTTGAGGGTTTTAACCACGTCAATAATACTATTGTATTGATCTGTGATCTATTTATGAGCAGTGTCCTTTGATGTTCTATCCGAGGAACTTACCCTGTAAATTCCTACATCCCTCTCTGATTCAAAATTGTCTGCATCAAAACAATGAGCTTCTATTCTTGAATGATTATCAATCTTCTAATCTCAGTGGAACATATTGTACAATTAATGCTTTCGATCAACCCCCAGCCTCGGGTAGTCATCACTCCCATGCTTCCATATGCCATGACGAACGCCCAAGCACATCATGTGATATTCCATTTTCTCATGAACACTCTAACTCAGATCTATAATGTGCTCTGGTCAAAGAAGACGACCATATCGAAACTTCCTCTTCACCTCACTTTCCCATGTGTCCTACCATTCACAAAGCATCAACATGCATCAGAGATACTCCACATTCTCTCGTTTCTTCATCCAATGAGTTATCTCCTGAATTGAGACAAGGCAGTGAGGTCGTCCATGATGAAGTCGAAAATAGTCTAATCACAGAGCATACTTCCCATTCCCTATCATCTCCTCTTAGTAACAAAGACAACTCTTCAAGTCAACTTGCTGAAGCTGAAAAATCTGGTGCAACTTGTGACAGAGATGGCTAACATTTTGAAATCAGCAACAACATCCATCCTCAAGCCATGCATGATCTGGTTCAAGCTTCAAATTACGATTCTGCAATTCGAGAAAGTTCTAGGATGTACCAGTGAGTTGAGGAACTTCAACATCCGTTAATGGTTATGACGGTACCTCACAAATCTGGTAAGCCCCTAGAACCACATCAGATCTTCTTTCTCACGCACAATCTATCTATCTACATGGTTGCACTCAATGTGGATTCCCGTGTGAAAAATGTTTGGTATCCTAGGTGTGATCCTTCAAACTTTCAAAATTTCACGTATGACCGAATCCACAAATTTATCATAGTGTGTCTGTATTCATGCAAATCTCTCATGTCAGACTCAGGTTGGGAATGTTCAACTATCATGGAATCATGGGATTGTGAAGTTGATCATCTCAAAGACTCTCTTTGCATGAAATTATACTTATCGAATTTCCCTCTTCACGATCGGCTCCTTGGCCTTCTTGCGATCCTTGCACTGCAAATATGTATGCTTATCACACTTGAAATCTCCCTGGGTGATGATGAGTGCACAATCTATCACACGAATCAAGTTCCTCTCCATTCACCATGCCCCAATTGGTTTCACACATTCGCAGTGTTGGCATCCTTTTTCAATTCCTGTTATGACCATGATGCCTGCACAATTTTTCACCAGTTCAAGAAGGTGGTCTGTCATGTCTATCTCATAGCAAACTTGGTTCCATTATTCAGAGAATTCACAAGATTGTTCAAATGAATTTTTCTTTGTTCATTGCAAACTAGGAATCTAACGTCTCAACTATCTCATTTGGTCATTTCTCTATCTTGGGTGACCATTGTTTGGCTTATAATTTTCCCATGAGCACACCTGATGGCAATTGCTTCTCACACTCTAATCTTCATTTCTTACCATCTTTCTCTTTAGACTTTTGTCAAGTAGGTGAGGCACTTCAGCCTTCGCTAATGGTTATGGTAGGTCCTCACTGTCTTGGTATGACTGCTGAGAATGATCAGATCTATGTTTTCTTCCTAGAGTCCCATTGTGATCCCGTCTCTCGAATCAGAAATGCATCTTTTCAAAGATCAAGAGGCTTTCCTATTAAAAACACATGGGCAGCAAGAGAATCTGAAGGATAAAACATGAGAATACATTTTTATTAACAAGAGATATACATTTATAGTACATGGTTTGACCATTGGGTTCCACATCCCAAGGTCTCTTGGACTCCTTTTGTCTATTCGGCTTCCACACTAACCCTTTGAGGATTAGGTGTCCAACATTCCCCCCCTTAATCTGAAGGTTTATGTATGAGTCCAAGAAGAGAGTTGTAATACAAAATGTGCAAAAATGCATGGCAGCACTAGGCTGAATGTGCTTTCTGAAATGTTGGTAAAAAGGGTGGTGGTTTAAGGATGACCACCAACACTAGAACGCTTAGTGCAATTCCCGGAACTCTTCCAAAACTGGCAAGAAGCTGAAGTCTTCTGATAGAGGAAGTGCTCCTATTGTTTTGAAGAGGGAAACCTTCAACCATGAAAGGGAGGTCTCACCCTACATAAAAGGGAGAACTTCAACCTGTAAAGGGAAGTCTCAGCCTGTGATGGTTTAAGGATGACCAACAACTCTGGAATGCTTAATGAAATTCCTAGAACTCTTCCAAAATTGGCAAGAAGATGAAGTCTTCTGCTAGAGGAAGTGTTCTCAATTTTGTTCCTGGAATTCTTCCAAAGCTGTCAAGAAGCTGAAGTCTTCTGCTAGAGGAAGTGTCCCAGATTACCAACTGAAGGCATGCTTAGGGGCATCTTTGTCTCTGGCTACAAATCTGAAACTGGTGTGGCAGGTTGTGGCTGAGGCTCACTTGATGTGACTTTGAAGCTTGTAGATGACCATCATTTCCCACCTTGTTAGATACAAGGTGAGATGATGGAGAAAACTCAACTGCAAGACTATTCAATACTCAGGAACAAGTTTTGACATGTGATTGGAATATCTTCTTGGCTGTTGGTGCCCATTGCCAAGAAGCGATCCATCCAAGATGAATCTTTGTTCTTGCAGGACGTTTGTTTTTGAAGCATCTGTTTGAAGAATGACTGGTTTTATGATAGTGCTTACATGGATGAAGATCAAAACAGTGATATTTCAGATGGCCAACTCGGTCACAGTGTTGGCATTTCACAATTTGTTGTTGTTGTTGTTGTTGTGGAAGAGGGGCAGAATCTGGAATAGCTGGAGGCCAACTGTCATGAAGGAATCCAACACTCTGAAATTGAATGGGCTTTGAGTAGTCTGGAATATGAAAGGACAAGTCCTTCTCATATCCGAGACCAGTTTTTTGTTTGTTGTGGACAAGCTCTTCCCAAGGTCTGATGATGGGCTTGGGAAGTGCAAGCTGAACTTCTGCATCTGCATGTAACCTTGCTGCTTTATGGGAGTCTGTTTCAATCTTCTGAACAGAAATAGGTTCAGAATGATGACTCCTCTGTTTTAATTCTTCTTGCTGTAGCTGAGATTCGAGCTCCAAAAATTTTATCTTCCCTTGTGCATTTTGCAAAAAAATTCTAATGTCATCCAGAGAGGATTTGTTGATTTCCACTGTGTCATTAGTAGTAGACTATATCAAAATTTTCAAAAACTATAATACTTCATAAGCTTTCCCCATTTTCTCCAGTTCAAGAGTGCCAAGAAAAATGCAGAATAATGACAACAATTTTAAGCACTTGAATTCTCTAGAAAGAAATATGTAGACACTTCCAGTAGGGTCGATATAAAACAATTTTGTCCCCTTTGAAATAATTCCCTTCCTCCTTAATTTAATGGCTTCATATTTTGAGTATTTGAAGGAAATTGAAAGCACTTCAAGTTAGCACAGGCTGGAATTTATACATGTGTTTGTCCTTTACTGTATTTGTATGCCGAAAACAACAAGAAAAACACTCATAAATCTAAATTGTTGTTGCAAACAAGTAGCAGACAATCTGGTGCATATAACATTGATATCACCCAAAAATTAAAGCAACGTTCTCATTAGAATCTGTTGAGAAAAACAAACTTGTTTTTTGCACATAAATTTATGCCCAAACTGCACAATAGGAACAAGTAAATTGAACAAGCAGCAACTTTAAATTGAATTGGAGCAACATCATTAATAAGCAGCAACTTCAATGTGCCTTCCACCATCGACCAAAGGTAAGAACAAGTTTTGAATTGAGTCAAAGGTGTATATCAGCATCTTAGTGTGTGGAGGGGTATCAATATCAATCCGTGGAGCATGTTCCTATTTCGCTAAATATGATGAGGACCAGCCTCGGTGTCATTACCCTTTTTTTGCATGTAACATCTTTGCACCGCTATTGGCTTATAACATCTTTGTGGAAGCCATATTTATATTGAATGATTGCCATGTACATGCTAGTCACATTGAGGCATTACAAACTTCAGAGATTGAACGCCATCTATTTTCATTAAGAGGTAAGAATGAAGCAGTTTGTTTAAAGCGCATGCATATCTATGTATCCTTATTAAAGCAGATGCAACCTGAGCACCTATTGGCAACTTCAGCTAAGCTCTGTGCAGAAGTACTTGCTTCTGCAGCTGATGGTTTGCTTGATCTTGATGATTTCGCTTCATAGTGTGTATTGTAGGATGCACTGCAAATACTACCATGCAAAGAGATACGCATTCAAGGCAAGGGTAGCTGAGAATATGGAGCAAAGCTTATTAATCAGAGAGCAAATGCGTATATGTCAGGAGCAAAGCGTATTAATCAGGATACCAAACGACAACAATATTTGAACAGTTTCAAAATTTCTAAGTCTCCACACTTTTCTTTATGATTTTCAACAAGCTGGGATTATTTCCCCTCTTTACGTTTCCAAAGGAAAATTCGAAACCTTGTATTTCATGTACCTACGACTATAGTGGTGCAACGCTTCATAATTTACATCAGACTGAATTTAATCCATTTTATTTGGATGGAGAAAACCCAGATTAGTTTGAAACGTGTTGGCATTTGTATTTGATAGGGTTGAAGTAGTATCGTGGTTTTTGTAAAGGGCGAATCTCATTTCTCAATCGAAATTTCGACAGGGCTTGCTATATTTTCAGTTTCTGGTCATAGGCATAAGAAGGGAAGAGCTTTCACTTGATCCATATAAATGAGTATTGTATGTCCGTTTGCAAAGGCATTCAACAAAGATGAGGACCACTCTGGAGAAAAGATCCAGGAAGAATATATATATATATATATATATATATATATATATATATATATATATATATATATATATATATATATATATATATATATATATATGGCGGCAGTATAAATATAATACGAAGCATGTAATACGGCCAACCAGATATGGATGCGGAGTATGTGTATACTGGTTGTATATTAGTGCAAAACTCGAGCAGTTGTATATCGTGTAGAGTATGGGATAAACCCCACGACCATAGTCAGCGCAGCAGAGAGGTAATACAAGCCCATTCAAAACAGTAACACACCAGCATATAATCAATCTTCAATGCAGCATTTGACTTCAATCCACAGGGCTATATCAGCTCACAGATTTCAATATTTAATCAACACATGGACTCCGGGCTCCTTTCACTTGGCTTGGCTTCCCAATAGTTGAGGCACCACGGTTACATTGCGTGGAGGTCTTCTTCAGCAACAACGCCTTTTCATTCTCCTTTCCTCGGCATAGTTAGGTATTAGAAACAAATTTGTGGGAAATTGGCAATTAGTTAAAAATATCTGACCGGATTGCCGATCGAAAAATACCCAGCTAGAACTCGACCAGATAGCAGAATCAGACTAAAGCCCAAAAGGAAAAGTACCCAGCAATTTAGAAGTTTTGATCATAAAATGATGCCCACTACACCGAAAAATAGACCCAGCTGTACCCAAATTAAGCTGACTGAAGAACCCAAATCATAAATGCAACATGCAGGACAGAACTCTGGAGCTGTGGGAAATGCAAGGTGAACAAGATTGTCTGGATAGCTAGATCGGGAAGTTCATGATACACCACGAATAAACAGATATATCCAATTCAATTCCTCACACACAATGCACATGAACACTGTGAATTTGCTTTGGAATAATAGCAGAATGGTGGAGCGTTTTATAAATCCCGGCGAGTTCTTCGAAATAAAAGGGATCAGGAATTCCCAGAGGTCGTAGTCAGGAATACATTGCAGTCAGAGAAGAATCCTTACAACATAATCAAGTACTCATTGGGCATTCTCGAGGCAGAGATGGAATTTAATTATTCAAACTTCCAGACAGGCCGGGGGCAGTGTAATACCAGACTTTCGTTGTCAAACCTCACGCTGCACAGAAATGCTAGAAGCATTGTAGGAATGCTAGCAATGGAGTGCTCCAAGCATTACCCATATTATCACGTAGAGAGCAGACCCAAATTATCACACAGAAAAGAATGAGAAGAATATGGTAGAGGGGAGTTACAATGACAGATAGAGGCCAAAACTGGCGCTGGAGAAATGGCATGTTGCAGTTAAAATTTAGCTGAGAAAATATTCATGAGAATATATTCATGAAATGCAGAATTGATGATAGAAATGATCTGCACATAAAGGCCACAAAACAAATGGCTCACAGTAATTATGCAGGGCAGGAATATGCCTACTCTGATACCATCTTAAGCACACATGGGCAGCAAGAGAATCTGAAGGATAAAACATGAGAATACATTTTTATTAACAAGAGATATACATTTATAGTACATGGTTTGACCGTTGGGTTCCACATCCCAAGGTCTCTTGGACTCCTTTTGTCTATTTGGTTTCCACACTAACCCATTGAGGATTAGGTGTCCAACATTTCCAAACAGAAATCATGCATTTTATGATCCAATCATTGAATGGTTGGAATAATCTTACTTGGCAAGCCATGTTGCCGGCAACAAATTTCAATGTTTCCTTGCGCTTTCTAAAAAGATCGGTGTAGACAAGAATGCACCCGCAACAAGCTTCTGAGGTTTGTTTAGAAAGGGTATCCATAAAAAAAAGGTAAGCATGTGTATTGGGTGATTGTGACACGTCTTTCTACTCATAGGCAAGACCTTCCCTCCCGTGTGCAAATTTTTCAAGTTTGTATATTTTCTGTTGCACACTCCTTTTTATTTTTTTTAATCATTCGTATCTTGTGGATGCAGGTTGGGAGAGACTATGGTAGCTTCACTAGAAATTTCCTTACACGTAACCCTGGCCATTTAGCTGTTAGGATAGGACTAGGATTAGTTGCATCTTAATTTTCCCTTCCTTGAACTCATCTTGCAGTTGTAGTCCATCTTGGTTTTCTTATTCTTATTTTACATCCTATTTGCTTTAGTCATTTTTCTTTATTATCTTTTGGTTTTGTTTCCTTGTTGTGTATGCCTTTCCTCTCATCTTGTTTTTCCTTTCATGTTGATTTTTCCATTTGTTTTCACTACGCGAATAAGTGTTGTGCCTACATTGTGTTCTAGTTTTTGAATGGGTATGTGACTGAAGGTAAAAGTGACGTGTGATACTACAGTACTTCACCAATACTGTGTCCATATTCTTTGTGCTTGGTTGTAACTTCTGGCCAATGAAGTCTTGATGGAAAATATGATCCATCCGTAAGGAAAGTTTTGGTCGAGCCATGAACTCGTGTCCAGTATGGGAAACCTCATCCCTATACTCAGTTTTTTTCTCTGGTGTGTTCAATTTTATCCAACTAATAGAAACAAGGAAGTGAAAATCTAAACGAGCAAACCTGAATCAGAGGTATTTATATGATTCTATGAAGGAACAACCTCTCGCACTATCAATAAGTCGGGATCCCTCTTCAACCAAAAAAATAAATAAGTTCATATGCACAGTTCCCTTTTTAAAAAAATAACAAAGCCAAAAGAAGAGAAAGGCTTCTTGTGTAGAGAGGTGAAGCAAGCAACTCCACCAGGGTATTGTCCAGGTTCATTGGAAGTGGAGCAATGCTTGTGTTCCTGTGTGACTCTGTCGGGGTACTATCCAGGTTTGTTGACACCGGAGCAACACCAGAGATGAAAAAATATACTCTGAAAATATTAAGCTGGTGAGCCAAATTACCCTTCTCGATTTGAAACATTATGATCTAGCTAAATTTTGTGTTGTGTTAACTGAGTCGGTACAAGGTGAACCATGTCTGTCCACAGGGTAAGTGGGAAATCCAAAGTGATCCACACAATGAATCAATACTGCCCGAAAGGCCAATCCCACGCAATGTAAACAAACCAAAAGAGAGAAGCTGGTATTCAACCAGTGTATCGCCAGGTGTTGTAGCGTCTGCAACGCCCTCCAAAATTTTGTCTTACATCCAAATTTCATAGCCTTCCTTGGTTTTCCCTTTAATGGTTGCAAACACTCGCGCTGACCCCATGAGCTCTTGTGAAGTCTTTCCACCCTTTTTGCTTGTTTGACTAGCGGTCGTATTTTGGCATGTTGATTGCTTTGTCATGCTTGCGATCTTGTTCTGGTGAGTTTGAAGGTTTGTCCTTGTGTGTTTGGGTTGTCTTCACTATGTGAACATCCATCGTACTCACACACAAAGTTGTAATAATTGTTGCACAAGTGTCATCATGGTCATCCAAAGGTCTATCACAAGTTTTGCGATTGTCGCTCTCAGCTCTAAGACAGTCTCACCAATGTTATGTTTTGTCTTGTTGTCATGGTACTCTATGTTGTCTCGTCTTCAATTATGCTAAGTGTGTGATCACAATGTCAAGTCTGCATAAGTTCACTCACTTTTGACACTTTGCCATTTTCCTGAAAACTTGTCCGACCGAACAACCCTCTTCCACCAGACCTCGACTGAGCGGCACTGCACAGTCTCAGCCCTCAGTGACCCTGATCTACTACCTGAAACTGTGCAATGCTAGAGGTTGTCCTCCAGGTCAGCTGCACTGCGCAATCCTGGAGGTGGGAAGCCTGTATGCCTCCCAGAATTGCATAGAGATTGCGTCCATGTCTAAACTGAACTGCGCATTTCTCAAGCACAATCATCAAGCCTCCTTCTTGCCTGTCAGGAGCCTGCACTGATCTAAGACCTGGGTCTGCATTGTCCTCCAAAAATGCGTAGAGATGCTCAGCTGGTACTTTTCTTCCTTGCTCTCCAATGTTCCCCAAATCTGTGCAGACATGCCCAATTGACCCTCTTCTGCCTATCTTGCACTGTTCCCACAAATTGTGCAGCCATGCCTCAGCAAGTCCCTTGCAACCCTGTCCTACACTACTCTTAGAAACTACGTAGATCTACCTAGCTTTTGTATTTTCTCACTCTATCTTCCCTCTGGAAACTGTGCAGAACTGTCATGTTGCTATGTGTTGACTTCCTCACTAGAACTACACAAAACTTCCTAGTTGGTCCTCTGCAACCCTGTCTTATCTTCCCTCCAGAAACTGTGCAGAACTACCTAGCAAGGTCCCACCTTGCAGCTGCCACTAGTGTTCTTCACTGCACGTTTCCACCTCCCGGTGACCACTGTGCAGTTTTTCCCTACGGTGTAAATTGTACTACAGGAGTTCCTCATTCTAGCCTGAGATATGCTTCGCACTGTCTTAGTGAGTTGTCCTCCCTCCCTGTCACCTAGAACACGAGAAAAAGGCATCATGCTAGACTAGGAAGTTTTGGATTTGATTTCATCCCATCATGAGTGAATTACAGAAACAAGTACACTGATAGATCATGGCAAGACAATGAATGGATGAGGATGGAGTGCACATGATAGAAGACTTTCTTGTAGCTAGACAGATGTACCAAGCACATTAAGCAACAAGCGAAAGGAACATATGCATTGAACCATCATGCAAGATCAAGACCATCAATGACCCTGCAAACACTATGCCATGTGGAGGAGAATACAAAGCACACAAAGAGTACATCCATCAATCAATAGTGTAGCAGCTTGACACGGAAACCACAGTCATCCAGTACATGTCAGCAGTGTCATGTCGAGTTGTGTCATTAGTTGTCTTGGCCACATCACCACTATGGGCCATATCCATTGTAGCTCAATGTAATGTAAAGTGAAGTCCAATGGACGCACACAAGAATTTGAAGAGTTGTGTCAGTTGAAAATTCATTGGAAGTTGAATGGTCATGAGGGCAGTCCAAGAGTCATGTTGTACCTCCCAGAGACAGCCTTGGATTGCTTACAAGACTAATGCCTGGGCACATCTAGATTTGTGTGTCTCAAATGATTTACAGGAAACTGGAGACATCACTTCTATGCTATAGATACATATATTTATAGGAAATGGGTTGGTTCATTTATCCAAAGAAATAAGACATGGATTTCTAGTACTTCTTCACATGTTCAGATCTCAGAAATATGCATAACAATAATGGAGGACGAGTACTTCAAGGGATTATAACTTAATAAGATTTTTCAGGGAATATGATAGAGGACAAAGAGAAGGAGAAACCCATCACATATAGCATAAGGCTTCAAGACTTCTACACTTAACACATAGAGCTTGAGGCATTAAGGATTTCTATACTTATTTGAGTTACAAGCAGAAATAATGGATGAAGGAGGAGTTGAATGCTATGATTCATGTGTTGTAGATTTAAAGATATGATTTCAATAGTCCACATAGGTATATGAATCGACAGTATTGATACAAGTGAATATGTTATATAATTACAGGCACTTGCATTCACATATCAATACAAATAAATCTATGAGGAAGCTTGAAATATTTCTCGCAGCTATAATTGCATGAATACCAAGAAGAATTACAAACACAAAATGGGTTTTAACAGAGGGAACACATATTGTGCTTCTTCAAGAGGGAATCACCACCATTCCCTTAACATCCTAGAAAAATTGTGTTACAAAGAGATACAGTCTGAAAATAGCATGTAGTGTTTTCTATAGAATTTCTGAACCTTTTATAAGTCTTGATTTCCCCTATTTATCTGGAGAGGGGAGCGAGAACCTTGATTACAACAAAATATCTCTAGTCTAGACTCAGTTGTCGCGTCGACTAGTTGTCTCAGTCATAAATGGCTCTGTGGCCCAAAATATTACAGAATTAAATGCCTCAGGAAAGGAGGCATGTTATAGTACAACAAATAAATAACCATAAGATGAAAAATATACAAAGATCTCCTTGCCCATCTCGTGACCGCCTTTGTTGGAGGAGTTGTTCTACTTAAGGCATGGCTTCCTGCACTGCTTCACAAACCTCTATCTTTTATGCCTTTATTTCATTTGGCACTGGCTCCTGGACCCATGTCAAAGTGGGCTTCTTCTGGATCAACCCATCCCATGCTTTGAATGCACCACATGTTCTTCTCAAAACCATAGTAGTTGACCCATCATGCCCTTTAAACCTTTGTCCTGGACTATCGGTGTCTTGATGTAGTGTAACAATGAAGTCTCTCAGCTGCGGGCTTTTTACCTCTAAAACATGCAAAATGGGAACTTTTTCATTGCCCCCTTAGCCTCCTTTTATTATAGCCCCTTGTGTGATTTTCCTCATATGAAAAGGGCTAGAACCAGGGGCTTATCCCTTTGGGTGCTAACGCTAGCAACATTTGTGCGGGAGCCTTTTCCTTTTATAACTTGAATCGCCCTCAATGATGCATTTTTACGCATGGACTAAAATCTAGACGCGAAATCTTTATCAAATAGAACCTATGAAACATCGCATCCAGAGGCATTTTTCTTTCTTACTTAGAATCCCACATATCGACACTGAATGAACGTTTCCTTAAGTTTCTCCCCTAGGTAGCTACGATCGCCGATATGTGGGATGATGTCATTGTTGCCACGTGTCACCCTATGAGTGGTGACACGTGTCACCTAGAAATGTGCCTATAGGACCCCTAAAAACGTTGAAACTTCTTGACACGTGTCCTTTGTACTGCCATGTCATTGATGATGCTAGCTACCATGTCAGCAATCAGGACCAATCATATTGTGTCAAGTGGCCCCCACGAAGAGAGAGAAAATGGTCTGCTCGACCCTGTTTTCACATGAATTTCCTTTGTTAATGAATTTTGGCCCTCCTTGGCAACTTTGCATTAAATTGCAAGATTGACATTTTTCCATGGTTTAGAGTGGTGACCCCATCGATCACCGATAATGTGGGATTGTGGGATTTCCCATCACCGATATGTCGTACTGCCACATGGAGGAGAGAGAAGGGGGTGACCCAGTCCTGTTTTTTCATGAAATTCCTTTGTATTTGGTTTTTGGCCTTTCCCGAAACTTTTACATTGTATTGCAGAATCGACCTCCGCACAGTCTTTAAAGTGGCAACCCTTCACTCCGTTGATATGTCGATGCATCGATCATTTATGCCACGTGGAGGAGAGAGGTGGGGGTGGCCCTGCCTTGGTTTTAACATGCTTTTCCTTTGTAAATGATTTTCGGCCCTCCCCAGTGATTCTCCCCCTGCAATTCCTTAAGGATGACCCATCAGGTATTGCGAGGACCATGCGGGACTGCAGGATGTGGGACTACTATGACTGTGGGACTGCTGGGTCACCGAGATGTGGGATGCAGGATCTACAGGATGCAGGATTGCGGGATTTCTGATATGCGGTTTTCCCTCATACTTAGTGATTTTCTTGGTTTTCAAGCCTTTCCAAATGTGATCTTCAGCATGCTCTAACTTCCGAGCCAAAAGTACATTCTTGGACTTCTATATAATGTTGGAAAGCTCTTTCCGAGCACTAGGCAATGGAGGGAGTTCGATTTAGCTCTAAGATCTTTTGTGGCCTAGGAAAGTGGCTCAAAACTTCACTGCTCTTGGGAAACCTTGAACAATTGAATCTCGTAACGCAGTGAGTGACAACATTGGCTCCAACTGGGGACAATGCCTTGCTGGTAAGGTGCTAAGGACCTATGCAAAAGTATATTTTCCTTCCATTGGGCATGGAGTCATTCTTAAACAAAATATAATTCTTTGAAAAAGGATTCTTTTGATAATAAACTGAAAAATTCAAATAGCAATTTCAACACACACACCAATATTTATAATGAGCAAGAGATAGATATCTCTAGTTTTGAAAATAAAATTTTAGGAATTGACCATTTATAGGCAGTTCTAGCAGTTCACCATCCAAGTTTTCAAGCATCTAAGTTTTATTTCCCCTCTCTTCTGCAATCCTGAAGGGGCCGAACCATAGCGGATCAAATTTCCCATGTTTTCCTTTGTCTTCTCGTCGGACATCCCACCTAAGAACTAAATCTCCTTGCTGAAGAGGTTTGTCCTTAGCCTTCTTGTCAAACAGAGATTTCATCCTTTGCTGGTAGTTTGACAATTTGATCCCCACCTACTCTCTGTTCTCGTGGAGCTCCACCAACTGATTTATCCTTCTAATCAAGGCGCTTGGCTCTTCCTCAGCTTCTTGTAGAAACTTATCTATTGGAATTGCTAATTGGATCGAGAAGACAACAACCTTGCCATATACTAGATCAAAAGGTGATTTCCCAGTGGATCATTTAGGCGTTACATGGTTAGCCCACAGAGAAAACTTCAGTTGGGAGTCCCAGTTCCTTTGATTTTCAGTGATGGTCTTCTTTAGAACCCTCACCACAGTTTTATTTGAAGACTCAACCAAGCCATTCCCTTGAGGGTAGTATGTAGTGGAGTGTCCAATAATGATATTGAATTTATGGAAGAAGTTGGTGAACTTGGCAGATTTGAAGACCTATGCATTATCAATGATAATTTTAAAAGGACACCCAAAGCGGGATAGTATATTCTCCTCCATGAATTTTATCACCACTGATTCAGTAGAATTTCTAGCTGGGATAGCCTCTACCCACTTGGTGAAATAATCAGTGGTTGTTAAAATCCATTTGTGTTGGCCATTGGATGGTGGGTTTATTTCTCCAATGAAGTCCAGTCCCCACTGTCTAAAAGGATCATCTATGTTCACAGGAATCAGAGGGAGAGGAGAAAACTTTTGTCTTTCAAAAAACAATTAGCATTTCTGGCATGACCTGACCTGAGATTAAACATCTCCAAATAGCGTGGGCCAGTAGAATCCTGCCTTAAGGATTTTATGTGCTATTGTCTTCCAGTTGTACTGCCCTCCACAGACTCCCCCATGGAAATCCTCAATCACTTCATAGGTTTCTCCCGCCACCAAAAATAACAGTAATACCCCCACCAGGTCCTTCCAGTAGATAAGTCCATTGGATAAAATGTATTTTTTTGCCTGCAATCTCAGACTTCAGTATTTAGATCTATCTAGTCCCAACTGAGAATCTTAGGAATAAGAGGTAATGAAAAATGTTCTATTACCTGGGCGATCCATCATATTTGTCATAGGTCTTCTACTCAGCTGTTTTAATTCTGCTCTGGTGATCCTTTGGTCTGCCTTCCTCTGTGATCAGGCTTATCCCTAGAGCTTGGTAGTTGGATTTAGATAAATCTTGGCCAACCCCTGGCCTGTCTTTATTTCTAGCTCATATTCTTGTATTTTAGCTATCCACCTTCCTCACTTTCCTTCGATGTCTCCCTGCACCAGGATGTCCTTGATTACAGTCGTTGGGATGAACATTGTGACTCCAAATTGCAGCACATGCATACAAAATGACTCTAGCACCTTGACCAATGCATAGGCCTGTTTCTCCAATATATTGTATTTCAACTTAGCATCGCTTAGGACTTGGCTGAAAAAGACAATGGGCTGCTCATAACCTTCTTTATTTTTTTGTAATAGCACAACAACGATAACATGTGGAGAGGTGAAGGAAAATATGTAGAAAGGAACTGAATAGTCGGAGATGACTAGCACTGGGGCCTCAACCAAAGCTTCCTTGACTCTAGTGAAAGGATCACGGGGAACACAGATCCACTTGACTTCATTCTCCTTCTTGAGCATGTCTCTAATACCTTTGACAATCTCAACATAGTTGGGTATGAATCGCCTTAAGAAATTTATCCTCCCCAAAAGGGCTTGGACTTCTTTCTTGGTTTTGGGCAACGGAATATGGTTGATGGCTTTGACTTGTTCAATATCAATCTTTACTCCTTCCTGCACTACTATGTGTCCAAGAAACTTCCCCTCACTCACGGCGAACTGAAATTTCTGAGGATTCAGAGAGAGACCATACCTTTGCACTTCTCAAAGGTGATCTTTAAATGGAGGATATGTTCTTCATCAATCTTAGAAAAGACTGTGATGTCATCTAAGTAGACTACCACGAATTTGTCTTCCTCGCCTATGAAAGCTATGTCCATAGCTCTTTGAAATGTGGCCCCTTCATTTATCAACCCGAATGGCATGTGGGTGCACATGAATGTTCCCCACAGGGTGATGAAAGCAGTCTTTTTCTAGTCCTCAGGGTGGACTACAACTTGGTTATATCCGGAGAATCCATCCATCATGGACATTCTGGCTACACCCACTACCTTCTGTAATATATTATCCATCTTGGGTAGAGGGTAGTTATCTTTTAGATACCCCCTATTTAGATTCTGAAAGTCAACACATAGCCTTATCTCTCCATTCTTTTTCCGAATACGGACCAAACTGGCTACCCACTCAGAGTATGTTAAAGCTACTATGATCTTGGCCTACAACATCTTCCTTACCTCCTTTTCAATGGAGGGAAGTAAGAGTGGATTTATCTGTCTGAGTTTCTATTTGCATGGCTTTATCACACTCTTTAAGGGAATCTTATGCTGAATGATATTAGTATCAAATGTGATCCGGAACTTGGGTGAAGGTCCCCAAGATCTAAAAAATTGAAATGGATCTTGGGGGAGAGGACCCCAAGATCTGAAAAATTGAAATGCCATAAGAAAAAGAGGAGAATGCCCAAGAAACAAAACCAAAAAGAATTTTTTTATTAAAACAGAGAATAACTATAAAAGCTACATTATGATGGACAAATTGTCCTTTTACAAAATGTGACTTGTTACTTATAGTATTTTTCAGTTACAATACCATGGGTCAATTCCATGGGTGAATGAATATCATGGGTCGATGTCACAATACCATGGGTCAATTCCATGGGTGAATGAATACCATGTGTGGATGTCACAATAACATGGGAAAATACCATGGGTGAATGAATACCATGAGTGGATGTCACTTACAATACCATGGGTGGAGAAATACCATGGGTGGATGCCAGTTACAATACCATGGGTGGATGAATAACATGGGTGGATGAATACTATGGGTTGATTCCATTTGCTATTCAGAACATTCCTCCCTAATTAAGAAGCAATGGTCCCCATTGTTTGAAGTTCCCTCCTGCAAAGCCTTTGTTGAATATGAAGAGCCATTAAAGAGAAGGCTTTTATGTGGTTAACCCATAACCATGATGAACGAAGATTCGAGGATAGAGATATCTTATAATGCTTGTGACCAACTGTGAGACTGACAGTGTGCAGCCTAGTAAATGGACCTCGATGAAGTGTGGGTTTGTGGATGACCCATAACCATGATGAATGAAGATCCGAGGATAGAGATACCCTGTAATGCTTGTGATCAACTGTGATACTGAGAGTCTGCGGCCTAGCAAATGGACTTCGATGAAGTGTGGGTTTGTGGATGACCCATAAGCATGATGTTGGTTGTTGATGAAGTAGCAGGTGCCTACATAGCCTGGGGTGGGAGGGTAGGTCTCCAAATAACCAAAGCCAAATGCGACTATGCTGAAACTGATGAATGTGAAGTAGGTGCCTACTAAAGTGGGGTGGTAGGGCATGTCTCCAATGGGAACCCACTTCGAATGCTGCTCCAGAATTAAAATGGACATAACTTGGTCAATATAACTCAAAATATTTATTATAACCTATTTTTGGAATCATAAGGACCATTTTGCATATTCCCATGTATTGGAAATCCTTATACGGACACTCCATAATCTCATATTCGCGCTGCAATTTTTTCCGTCGTCACAAAAGTTCTGAAAAAATAGTTGATTTTAAATCAGCAATATCTCCCACATCCAAACTCTGATTTGACCCATTTTTCTTTTAAATTGGGTGATCTTTCAAGAGGAGCCCAGATATTCAATCCTTTTTCTGAAATTCTACACAAAAAGCTTCAAAAAATGATAGGAGTGTCGTCGTCCACGAGTTGTCATCAGAAAAAAATTCTACAACATAGTTGATTTTAAATTAGCGATATCTTCCTCATCCAGACTCTGATTCAGCCGATTTGTTTTTTGAATTTTGGTATTTTTTCACAAGGAATCCAGATCTGTTATTCATTTTTATAAATATTGCACCAAAATTTTCAGATCTGATCTGAAAACTCACCACCAAAAAAAAAAAATCCTGCAAAAAAATGAAAAAAGAAAGATTCTTCCTGCTTGGCCAAGAATGTGCCCTGTGGAGGTCGCAGCGCGTGCTTAAAGTTTGTTGAATATTGCTGCAAAAATTTGAAACTGAAATAGGCATGAAACCCTCATTTCCGTGGAATCGTAACCTTCTCTGATACCATTGATTTGGATCTTAGGGGAGGCCCTCAAGATCTAAAAGGTTGAAATGGATCTTGGGGGAGATGCCCCTAATAAATGAAAAATTGAAATTGCCAGAAGAAAAAAAGAAGAATACCCAATAAAAAAACCACAAAGAAATTTTTTATTAAAACGGAGAATAACTATAAAACCTACATTGTGGCGGACAAATTGTCCTTTTACAAAATGCAACTTGTTACTTATAGTATTTTTCAGTTACAATACCATGGGTCAATTCCATGGGTGAATGAATGCCATGGGTGGATGTCACAATACCATGGGTCAATTCCATGGGTGATTGAATACCATGGGTGGATGTCACTTACAATACCATGGGTGGATGCCACTTACAATACCGTGGATAAATTCCCTGGGTGGATGAATATCATGGGTTGATGCCATTTTCTATTTGGATCAAAATGATTTCAAATCATCATAATACCAAGAAAATAAATGTTTGTAAGTTTTGAATAGATCTAAATACCTTTGTTTGTATTGTAATGGTATTTCCTTGGACAACCTAATCATCTAGAGTTCCTCCTCTGATCTGATGTTGCAGTCTTCTACTTTACCATCCTTCCCTGGGGCCATTTGTTTGGAGGCTATGTCATCCTTATTAGAAATCCTTTCTAGTGCAACAAGTCCACAAAGGATTGTGTTCCCTTTTAGTTGCAAAATGTTTTTCCCAGCCATTGTGTCTTTCCACGAAGTGGCTTCTTGTTCTACTTCTTCTTCTTCTTTATCGATGGTGGAGTGAGCAAACTCCCCAATGACTTATATGAATGTTTTTACCTACTCGACATCTTTGAATACCTACCAGTGTTTGACATTACTAGGTATTGAAGGCATGTGTCTGACTTCTATCTCATATCTGAGGAGTGGATTCTCTAAGGGCCTGAAAGTGCTTGCAGCTACCGTAAGAGAGTCAACCATCCTATTTTATTCCTTAGGAAGAAACTAGATGTTAAAGGCCAGGAATAAATTATCTATTAAGTCCCACACTTTATTTCGGTATGTCCTCAGAATGGGGTGTTTGGCCTAGCATTGATTTCTGATTTTCCTTATGACTAGTTCAAAATCTCCATACACTATTAGGCATTCGATATTCATATTTTTTGTCATTCGTAATCCAAGGAGAAGTTCCTCATACTCCCCACATTTTTGGTTGCCTCAAATTCTATTTTGAAAGAGAGGGGTATCAGGCTGCCTTCCAGAGACACCAACAATATTCCAGCTCCATTCCCATATTTTGAGTTTCCTCCATCAAAGTATAATTTCCATATTTTATTTTCATTTGCTCACAAGTGATCTAACTACCTTGTTAGGTGTAATGATGCTTCCTCTACGAAGGCATCATCCTCTTCTAGTAATAGGCAGGTGATGTCGCTATCCTTCCCATGCACTGGGGAGTTTTCTGAGCCTTTAGCTAGGGTCACGATTTTAACAAAGCTGGATTCTTTGTACAAGCTCCTTTGCTCACCTCCAAAAGTGGGAATGGTGGCGTAAGTCAGATCTACCTTGATAGAGCCACCCACCTTGGAACCCCAACATTTGGATAAGAGATCTCCAAAATGAGCAAGTATATCAGCCACCACTATATCCATTACCACACTTTTCATCGGGATATGAGCCAAGTTTACCACCAGATCCTTTATCATGCCTAAGAATTTGACTCTCTTGGAGTTAGAGGAGTACAGGTGCCTGTATGGTCTGGTGATCTCCAAACCCAACTGTTCCATTGTTTATAATGGCATGAGGTTGCGTGAGGCCGTAGAATGCAGCATGCAATTATGCAACAAAAGGTCATGGATAACCAAAGTCACATAGAAAGGTGCAGTAGAAGGGTCTAACTCTTCCACATGCAGCCTGGAAATAACCATGGGCCTCTCCTCTTGGAGGTTCAAACTATCCTAGGTTTGTGTTGAGGTGACTGGATGCATGAACTGAGAGACTTGGGCTTTGTAATTAGGCTTCTTTAGAAGCTCAGTTAGAGGAACAAGATTTTTTACCTTTTCCAGCTCCTTCTAGAGATTGAATGTGGGTTGGGCCTTTTCTATATCTCCTGGCTTTATTCTTTCTCCCTTCCCGCTGGCAGTTTTAGGCAGAATAGGTGCCTCCTTTTCTGTGTGTCCCTTAGGACCATTGCTTTCCTTATCTGTAGAGACTCCTGTCTTGGGTGGGTCAAGATGGAGCTTACCTTTCCCTTTGTCTGGTGTGGGAGGAGAAACTTGGGGAGCACTTCCTTCTTGTTGCTCTGGTTCTCTTGACCTCTTCTTTGAAGATCTTAGATTATACTTATGTTGGGGTTGTGTTTGCATGAACTCTGCAAACTGTTTGCAATAATAATCCATATCTTCCTCATCTGCTACTGCTTCTCTATGATGACTAGCCTCCTGGTGAGCCATATTCTCATGTTCTTCCTTGGAAAAAGCAGAATATATATTTCCCTGCATCTCCTGTGTATCCGACGATTGTTCATCGAGACCATCTTCCAAGTATAAGGGATGAGGGATTTGATCAAGTTGTTCCTTTCTTTCCCTTGGAAGTAATTGTAGTGGAGGCCTTTTATATTGTGGGTTATAGCCCCGATTTTTGACTTGAGAATTATGTCTGGAGAGGTTCTCGTCCTCAATTTCAAGCTTTCCAACCTTTTGCGATAAACTCCTGATGAGTTTGTCCAGATTGTCCCACTTCGGGTCTAATTATTCTCTATCTTGACTAGAGGAGGATGCCTCTTCTTTCCCTCTTTTGGGTTTAGTAGGTTCTTGCTTTACCCTTGACTTCCCTTCCGAGGCCAGATTTGCTTCTACTTTGAGAGCATTAATATGAAGTTGGTTTAGAGTGAGAGACTTTCTTTCTCTCAAGGTAAAACCAACGTCGAACTCAAAGGCTTCCAAGAAAACCACACGAGCTACAGTTGCAAGAGGCTTTATGTCATCTGGTAGGTTATTGTACTACTTATTGAATCTTTTGATAAATTCTGAAGTATCCTCCTTTGGTATTTTTCTTATGGCATTAAACTCGGTGAGGAGGTACTCATGTGTTATGAAACCAGCTCACAAAAAGATAGAAAAGATAGATGAATGCCTTAGGAATAAGCCTCTTCGAGAGGGAAACCTCCTTTACATTACACAAATGAACAATTCTTGGATGATACAAATGACAAGACCTCCTTTCTATATATAGGAGTCTAAGGGGTCATAATATAATCAGAGCTGACATAATAATAATAATGTAAGTGCATAACAATAAAAATAGTGGGCTTCTATGGGGCACAATAATAAAAATATGGGTATTACATGGGCACAAAAATATAATAAGGGGGTTGTAATAATAATAATAAGGGGTTACACTAGTAGTATAGGGACCTAACATGCCCCTGTCCTTCAAAAAGTGTTGTCCTCAACGCTTGAGTAGTTCTAGATGCTTCTGTATAAAATTATCATCCTTCCATGTGGAATCTTCTGCAGGTAAGTTCTTTCACTTGATGAGATACTATGAAATGGATCGATTTCGTAGCTATCGAGTTCTTGTTTATGTGACTGTTGTAGGTTCCAATATGATTTTTCCTTCCTCGTCAAGTTCTAGCAATATTGTTTGAACTGGGATCTTCTCCAACTTTTGAATGAGTGGCTAGACTTCTTCGTCCTTCTTCCATTCATCCCTTGATTCGTTTATCCAATCTAGTAAGATAATAGAAATAGCATAAAACAATTCTTCCACATCCTCATCCTTTCTTGAGAGTGCATATGCAACAACATTTTTCTTCCCTTTTTGGTAGATGATTTCAAAGTCATAACCCAACATATTTGTGACCCATTTTTTCTATTATTCTAAAGATAATATTTGTAACTCTAAAAAGTATTTAAGACTATCATGATCCATTTTTACCTTGAAGTGTCTTCCCATTAGGTAAGGTCACCATTTCTTATTTGCATGTAGTATTGTCAACATTTCCTTCTCATAAGTAGCTTGCTTGAGATGTAGCCGCAAAAATACCCAATTGCCTACATCAAAACTTCTTTCACTGCGATGTTGATTTGCATGTTGTTTCATTATATTCTGCACCAAAGTGGCATTATCCTTTAAAAGTTGGAGAACTTGTTGTTGATGCTCGATGTGATCTTTCACTTCTTGAATATTTTTCTTCTTGATATGTCCTTCTATCTTGAGAATTTGAGGAGTGGTAATTTCTTCCAATGCATTACAGGATATGGTTGGATTCATTTCTTGGTGCTCGATGTGATCTTTCACTTCTTGAACATTTTTCTTCTCGATATGTCCTTCTATCTTGATAGTTTAAGGAGTGGTAATTCCAGCCAATGAATTACAAGATATTATCAGATTCATTTCTTCTTTCTTGATGTGATATTTCACTTCTTGAACCTTTTCCTTCTTGATATGTCCTTCTATCTTGAGAGTTTGAGGAGTGGTAATTCTTGCCAATTCTTTACAATATATGGTCGGATTCATTCCTTCTTTCTCTAGGATTCGTTCCTAGTGTATATCCTCTTCTTTTGATGTTTCTTGATCGTTTTCTTCCTCCCCTTCACAATCAATGTAAAATAATTTCTTCTCAGCACACTTATGACCTTTAATGTATTTGTTATCACAATTGTAACAAAGTCCTTTCTCTCTTTTTTCTTCCAATTGTTGTGGTGTCACCCTTGTAGGTTGTGGAAGGCTAGGAGAAACAACACTTCCATATTTATAGTTGTGAGGGGTAGAATTCCTTATTTCCATAATTTTGCTTTCCACCTTTCTTACCAACCTGAATGCCTTCTCGAATGAATCAGGCTCCCAAATATGAACCTCATGTTGAATGTTATCTTTTAAAGTCCCTATGGAGACATCAATCCTCTACTTCTCTGGAATATCATTTTCCCTTATATTCAATTTTTGAAAGTCCTCAATGTGATCTTCCATTGAACCCTTTTGTTTGAGATTTATCAATTGGCTAAAGAAGGTGTTGCTCTTTGTATCCTCATAATGAGCTATCATTTCCTCCATGAAAATTGACCATGTGACAAGTGGCTTACAAGAACAAATCCCTTTATATGATAAAAATTGATTTGGTTCTAAATAATTAGATTCAATACTTTACACCATGTAGATCAAAATATTTCTTCATCTGTAGTATCCAATTTACTGGACCCTTTCCATCAAACTTCCTCATATCGCCTTTTCTTGATTTGAGGAGCTCGATCTTGAAATGATTGTAACACTGTAATTTCAGATCTCCAAGTTCTAAAATTTCACCTTATAGTAGCACTCTACATCCTCTTTCTAACCCCAAAATTCGGATCAATATTGGATTCTCCAAGGAAGAGTTATGTCAAATATCCCATGATGATTTGATTATAGACTAGTTCAGTAGAGCGAACTTGTAATAAGTTCCTCGTGTCACTGTTTCAACCTTAGGACCTGAAATCAATACACAGAAAACTACAGTCCATCCTCTTTCTAAAACTTCTTTTGAAATTTCAATCTAATGCGCAGAGAGAAAGTTATGAGGATTTTCCCAAGGTCACCTGTTTAGGATGTAATTCGGGAGCCTGCAGAAACCCTAAATGGCTTGGACTGTATCTCCAAAATTATAGTGAAACAAGATCTGAAATTCGAGAATGAGCTTCATCACAATTACGGCTCATACGAGATTTAATTTCAGGGTCTGAACCTTCTCAGAAAAATAATTATAGCGAAAATTCCACGATGACTTGTTTGAGATGGAATCCTAGAGTTTTCAAAAACCCTAACTTCCTCAGATCATATCTCCGAAAATATAGCAAGACAAGATCTAAAATTTGGACCCAAGGTTCATAACGATTTCATCTAAAATGGTTTTTTTTTAGCTTCTGAAACTTTGTAGCGAAACAGTTATTGCAAAAATGTCATGATGACCTGTTTGGAGCAGCGAAATCCTACAATCCAAAGCTCTGATACCAAATGTTATGAGATCATCTCACAAAAAGATAGAAAAGATAGAAAAGATAGATGAACGCATTAGGAATAAGCCTCTTCGAGGGGGCAACCTCCTTTACATTACACAAATGAACAATTCTTGGATGATACAAATGACAAGACCTCCTTTCTATATATAGGAGTCTAAGGGGTCATAATATAATCAGAGCCGACATAACAATAATAATGTAAGGGCACAACAATAATAATAGTGTGCTTCTACGGGGCATAATAATAACGATATGGGTACTATATGGGCACAACAATAGAATAAAGGGGTTGTACTAATAATAATAAGGGGTTACACTAGTAGTATAGGGACCTAACATCATGATTCCTCTTTCCTCCCCATTTCTGGGTGAAAGCATTTTCCAACTCCTCCCAGGTAATGATGGAGGCATTTGGTAGGCCTTTGAACCACTCTTTGGCTTCTCCATCAAGACTTTGTACAAAAATTCTCATGACCACATCCATAAGTTCCACATTCAGGTTCTCAGTAAAGGCACAAAAGGTTTCTATGTGTCTCTGTGTTGTGTTGTCATCTTCCCCATTGAATATAGGTAGAAGCTTAAGGTAATCTTGGGGCATGACACTTAAGGGTTGAGGTAGATAAAGAGGTGCATACTTATTTAGCGAAAATCTTGGAAGATCCATCTAGATTAGTGGAGGGAGATTAAAATTTTCTTGAGGAACTGGGGTCAAAACCACAACGTTTGAAGGGGAAAGAAGGTATGTGAGGGCCTTAGGAGTAAGTCCAGAATAATGAGAAGCAGTAGGCTGATAACTAGATGAGGGAAATTCAAAGGCTGGTGAGATGGTAGCATAGTCAAGGGGAGTTTTCTCTTTCCAGATTTTCTTGGAAATTATTTTTTCAGGGTCAGATACAAATGGGGCTTTCTACTGGGATGAATCTGACTGAGTATGAGGCCTTTTAAAAGCTAGGGTTATAAATGATAATGAAGGGGGTGTGGAGTCGCCAAGGAGATATGAATGCAATCAGAACAGACTTCGCTTACCTACACGAAGAGTGCTCAATTTGTCGTATCTTGGAGGAAAGATCCTTCAATAAGCTCCCCGACAACGGCGCCAAAAGATGTTGTAGCTCCCAGAGATAGCCTTAGATTTCTTACAAGACCAGTGCCTGGGCACATGTAGATTTGTGTGTCTCAAATAATTTACAGGAAACTGGAGACATCACTTTTGTGCTATAAATACATTTATTTATAGGAAATGGGTTGGTTCATTTATCCAAATAAATAAGACATGGATTTTTGGTACCTCTTCACAGGCTTAGATCTCAGAAATATGCATAAAAAAATGGAGGCTGAGTACTTCAAGGGCTTACAACTTAATATGCTTTTGTAGGGTAGATGAGAGAGGAGAAATAGAAGGAGAAACCCATCACATAGAGCATAAGGCTTCAAGACTTCTACACTTAACACATAGAGCTTGAGGCATTAAGGATTTCTATACTTGTTTGAGTTACAAGCATAAATAATGGATGAAGGAAGAGATGAATGCTATGATTCATGTGTTGGAGATTTAGAGATATAATTTCAATAGTCCTCATCGGTATATGCATCAACATTATTGAGACAAGTGAATCTGTGATATAATTATAGGCACTTACATTCACATATCAATACAAATAAATTTATGAGGAAGCTTGAAATATTTCTGGAAGCTATAATTGCATGAATACCGAGAAGAAATATGAACACAAAATGGGTTTTAACAGAGGGAACACATACTATAATTCTTGAAGAGGTAATCACCACCATTCCCTTGATATTTTGAAAAATTTGTGTTACAAAGAGATACAGTTTAAAAATAGCATGTAGTGTTTTTATAGAATTTCTGAACCTTTTCTAAGTCTTTCTCTCCCCTATTTATCTAGAGATGGGAGAAAGAACCTTCATTACAATAAAATATCTCTAGTCGAGACTCATCTATCTAGTCGACTAGCTGTCTCATTCATAAATGGCCTTGTGGCCCAAAATATTACAGAATTAAATGCCTCAGGAAAGGAGGCATGTCATAGTACAACAAATAAATAACCATAAGATGCAAAATATACAAAGATCTCCTTACCCATCCTGTGATTGTCTTTATTGCAGGAATTATTCTACTTAAGGCATGGCTTCCTGCACTGCTTCACCAACCTTTGTCTTTTCTACCTTTATTTCATTTAGAGCTGGCTCCCGGACCCATGTTGCAGTGGGCTTCTTCTGGATCATCCCATCCCATGCTTCGAATGCACCACTTGTTTTTCTTAAAACCATAGCTGCCAACCCATCACGCCCTCTAAACCTATGTCCCACACTATCGGTGCCTTGATGTAGTGTAACAAAGAGGTCTCTCAGCTGCAAGCTTTTTACCTCTAAAACAATTGAAATGGGCACTTTTTAATTCCCCCCTTAGCCCCCATTTATTATAGCCCCTTGTGTGACTTTCCTCATATGACTGGGGGCTTGAACCATGGGCTTAGCCCTTTAGGCGCTAAGGCTATCAATAGCTGTGTGGGGGCCTTTTCCTTTTATAACTTGAATCGCCCTTAATGAGGCCTTTTTATGCATCAGCTAAAATTCGGACGTGAAATCCTTATCAAATAGAACCTATGAAGCATCGCATCTGGGGGCCTTTTTCCTTGTTACTCGAAATCCTGCATCTCAGTGCTGAATGAAATTTTCCTTAAGTTTATCCCCTACGTAGCTGTGATCGCCGATATGCGGGATGACGTCATAGTTTCCACATGTCAACCTGTGAGTGGTGACATGTGTCACCCGGAAATGTGCCTATAGGATCCCTGAAAATGTTGAAACTGCTTGACACATGTCCTTCGTACTGCACGCCATTGATGATGTCAGCTGCCATGTCAACCATCAGGACCAATCATATTGGGCCACGTGGCCCCCAGGAAGAGAGAGAAAATTATATGCCCAACCCTATTTTCACATGCATTTCCTTTATTAATGAATTTTGGCCCTCCTCGGAAACTTTGCATTAAATCACAAGATTAGTGCTTTTCCATGGTTTAGAGTGGTAACCCCACCGATCGTCGATATGTCGTACCACCACGTGGAGGAGAGAGAAGGGGGCATCCCATCCTATTTTTTCATGAACTTCCTTTGTATTTGGTTTTCGACCTTTCACAGAACTTTTACACTGTATCGAAGAATCGGCCCCCGCACGATATTTAAAGTGGCAACCCTTTGCTCCACTGATATGTCGATGCCCCGCTCGTCGATGCCACATGGAGGAGAGAGAAGGGTCAGACCTGCCTTGGATTTACCATGCTTTTCCTTTGTAAATGAATTTCGGCCCTCCCCAACGATGTCACACCATATCGTTGACCCCCCCCTTGCAATTCCTTAAGGATGGTCGATCAGGTATTATGGGGGCTATTCAAGACTGTGACATGCAGGACTGCGGGGTCACCGAGATGCAGGATGTGGGATTGCAAGATCGCCGATATGCGGTTTTCCCTCATACTTAGTCATTTTCTTGGTTTTTAAGGCTTTCCTAGTGTGATCTTCAACATGCTCTAACGTCCGATCCAAAAGTCCATTTTCGAACTTCTATATACCATTGGAAAGCTCTTTCTGAGCACTAGACAATGGATAGGGTCCGATTTAGCTCTGAGATCTTCTGTGGCCTGGGAAAGTGGCTCCAAACTTCATTGCTCTTGGGCAACCGTGACCAATTGAAACCCACAATGCAGTGAGCGACAAAAAGTCACAAGGGTCAAGCATCACCCTTGGCTATATGTAACCCTCCCATTATATGAGGAATGACTTTTCACCTTAGCTCCTCCCACATATCCTTGAGAGTTTGTAGTCTATTCTTTGAGGAGCAAGAAGTGGCTTCAATGTCCCACTACTAGGATTAGTTATGTATGGTTTATAGATGTGTCTTGGTGACTTTTTCTTAATTCAGAATCTTGTTAAGGCCAACATGTTTTCACGCATGTTTTGTAGATTTTTGTAAGACTACTCTTTAAACATTTTTAATGCATGTTTGCTCAACCTGTACTAATATAGTTGAACTACTTTGGTTATTTCAGTACTTACATTGTTGAAGATGTGTTCTATTGCTTATCACCGTTGTCTCATCCCTGTGGACTACTCTGCGGGATACTAGACAGACAACCTTTGTGTATTGGCTATCACGGCTGTCCCATCCTTGTGACTACTCTGCGGGATACTTAACAAACTACCTTTGTGTATTAGCTATCGCCATTGTCCCATCCTGGTGGACTATTCCACGGGATACTTGACAAACCATCTTTGTTTTCCAGTTATAAAGGTCGTCACATCCGTGTGGACTACTCCACTAGGTGGTATACGTGTTGTCCCCTTCACCTCGTTTTTAACGACTGCCACATCTGTTGTAAACTATTCCACTAGGTGTTGGACAAATCTTTCTGCTTCATGTGTGTCTCTTCTTAGGTGGTACTAGTACCTCTCACTTAGAGGTTCACTTTACTCTCCCCCTTTGTAGTAAGAGAACCTTAACATAGTGACATTACACACTCACCAGGCACATGTACCTTGTCGTTTGAAGATACCAGCGTAACACTCTCACGTGCTGACAGCTAGAACCAAGACAGATCTTTAAGGATACGAAAACCAGGCCTTCATATTGCATGGGACTCCTACACCAAATGGTAGTCTAGTTGGGACTTCACATCAGAGAGATCCCCTTCGTTGGCAGATCCCGCACCGTCACCAATATATTTGATATATTCTCCAATCTTACTAGATTTAACCGTTTATTTTGGATCCCGCACCACTTTTGGCAAGAAACACCTTGGATTTCTATTTTTCCATGATGCACCTAGTGGAGGTTTCACTACGAAACCAGAAACCCCACTTCACCTAGTTGCTCTATGAAAAGGATGTTGAAGTTGAAGAGATTGAAAATGATGTCGAAGATGAGGAGATTGAAAAAGAATAATAGTAGATACTCGCTCAACTGAACATAAACAATTATGTAGAAAAAATTCTAGAATTTACAAAAGAAAACAAAAAAAACTAAATTACATATAAAAATAATAATTAAATTATAACTAAAATAACATATTTAAGAAAGAAACTAATTAATAATAAATATATAAAAAAATAAAAAATTAATAATTAATAATTAGTAATAATACCAAAATATTAGACCTTAAAATTACGACTAGTAAATTTTTTACTCATCTTTGATTGAGTATAATTTAATTTAACAATATCCATCAAACTAAAATCCAAAATGTCCAATCACATTACTATTTAGTGGTAAAAGCATATGTGTTCTCAGTGATCACCTGACCCTTATGGTAAAGAAGCAATCTTCATCGAACTAAAAGGTGCCAGAAAAGAACTATTTAGCCGTAAAGGCATGTGTGTTGTCAGTGATCTGATCCTTTATCGTAAAGAGGCAATATTCATCGAACTAAAAAGTGCCCCAAAAAAGTACCACATTAGGATTTGTGTGTTTAGTTCAAAGGGCATTTGTGTGCTCTGTATGGCCTTTATTATAAAGAGAAAATACGCGATCTGAGAGCAATGGATGGAAAATGTCCCACTTCTATTTGAACCTTTTAGCATGTACTTTTAAGGGAAAAAACATAATGATTCATAGTTAATAGAAAAGATAAATAAGTGTAATCCGTTTTGGGCACGGGTTAACATGGTGCTCTGGATCCAGGATTAAGATGAACCTCTATACTCGATTCAGAGTTCAATGAACACCCCTGCCTTTTAACCTGACCAGCATCTCCCGCTATTGAGAACATCCGACTACCAAGAACATGCTATCACAAATACACATCTAACCGAAGGAACTTCGATGCCAAAATTATAGACTGGGGAACCAAACTATGAAAAGCAATCGAGAGGTCTATGGAAAGCATGGGATTTGTGTACATGCCGATAGCTTCGGCATGATAATGCGTAAAAACCCTAGTCGTTCATGTGTGAAATTCAGTATTCCTCGTTGTTTCTCCCACTAACTACCGGAAACTCCACATTGCGGACAGGTTGGGCTAGATTTGGTGTTATACCACTTTGTGTTGAGATTTTCTATTACATCAAATCTCGTAAACATAGGTAAACTTTTAAATTATTATCATTATTTTTTAAATGTTTTCAAAATAGATTCGAAGTGTTGGTTAGTCTATCACATCCAATATTTCTTTGAGACTCGTAAAATGTTGGGCATTGGATAATTTAATGCTTCCTATGTTTCGTGACATGGCTTCACTCATGTCACTATTTCTTTCCGTTAATTCTAGCAATCTATTTACTAATACTTGCTGGTTTTTATGTAATGACAATCGTGATTCCAACAAGTGGTATCAGGGCAGGTTCGAATTACACCGGGTTCGGGCTAGGGGAGATTGTTGTGCATTGGATAATTCAGTGCCCCCTTGTATTTCGCCACATAGCCTAACTGCCTCTCTTAGATCACTGTTAACTCTAGCAATGTGTCTGTTTAATAAAACGTGTGGGTTTTAGCACAATTTAGTGCTTCCTGTTTTTCGTGACATGGCTTAACTGTTTCTTGTAGATCTGTTAATTCTAGTTATCCGTTTACTAATATTTGCTGCTTTTTTTGTAATGACAATAGTAATTCCAACAAGTGGTATCAAGGCAGGTCCAAATTACACGGGCTAGGCAGGTCCAAATTACACGGGCTAGGGGAGATTGTTATGCATTGGATAATCCAGTGTCCCTGTGTATTTGGCCACATGGCCTAACTGCCTCTCCTAGATCACCCTGTGTATTTGGCCACATGGCCTAACTGCCTCTCCTAGATCACCGTTAACTCTAGCAATGTGCCCTAACTACCTCTCTTAGATCATCGTTAACTCTAGCAATGTGTCCTTTAAATAACACAACTGTTGGAAGAACTTTTTGTAACACTTGTAAATTTTAGTGTAATGACAATTGTGATTCCAACCGTGAACTATTGGAAGAAAGCTCGTCACGGGTGCATGTTGACTTAGATGTTTGTGCAACTGTCACTGGAGCTACCCGGTTAGTGAGGGCCTCCAGACCATTGGACCTGACTGCCTGAGCATCTCTAAATCAATTTTTTCTTTGTTGGCTTGGCTAATAGTATATATAGGTTTCTTTTTAGTTTGACGAGGGACTTCTCTTCTATGTTGGTGTCGGTGTTTCTCTCTTGGCGTAGCTTGGATTTGGTTCGTTTGTTCTATGTATAGGGTTTGGTTTCTCAGTTCAATGGTTAAACCTTGTCCAGTGAATGCCTGTGTACGTGTGTGGGGTATATATTTCCCTAGCAATAAACTCTCATAGTCTCGTGTGATGTTACAATTGATATACTCTAAAGAATAGCAAACAAAAAAGTTGCGAGAAAACAAAGTGTGTATTCCTTCTTGGAAGGGTAGTATGGATTACCCTCTTGTTTCTTGCCCTTTCAGAGTAACAAACTACTGTGTGATAATCACACTAAAACTGGCCAGAAACAAAAGGGTACGCCTTAATTCGAAGACTGCCCTTTTCTTTTTTGCCCATTTTAGCATGGTTATCTCAGAGTACTCTGTGTTGAAATATTAATTTCAACTGTCGTGAAGCAGAAAACCACCGGTTTTCTCCGCTCCACCTTTTGCCGATTGATGGTTTTCCCTGGAGTGCAGCGATCAAAATCATCAATTGACACATGGCTGAGCCGTCCTTTACAAAACCACTCTTCCCCGGCGCATAAACTTCAGATGAAAGGGACCTCCGGGGAAATAGCGTCAGCCGTCCGATTGACATCTACGGTTTGTGGTAGCAGGCACATGTTTTTTTGTTTTATTATCGTGAGGACCTCCGTAGCAGTTGTATGACAGGGTTAATAATAAAAGGAATGTATCGCCATGCTGAAACATTTAATGAATTTACCATGGTTAGTAAATGTAGGTAGAATTTAATTTTATTGTGTTTTTTAATTCTCACGAGATTCTGTTTTAGAGCATAGGTAAAACAAAAAGTCAATGTGTGTAATGTTTTTTTTGGTTCTGGAATATGTAATGAAAAAAATGCAGATATGCAGCGTGTGCGAATGTAATGTTCTGTTGTTGAACTTGCAATGTAAGGGAATGCGCAACAGTGCTGTGGTAATGTTTTTTTTGGGCATATGAAATGTAACGCAGCAGCAACTGAATGATATGTTCTTTTTTACACAGCAGTGTGTTAATTTTTTTTGAGAAACAGAGTATTGCTCTCTGTTGCAGAGACAGAGTAAATTTCTTTTTGGAACTGGTGTAATCCCTCTGTTGGAGGAAGAAGAAGATCTTATTTTGTAATAGCAGTATTTTTAATGAATACAAGTGTTCTTTGTGCATGTGTAAATCTTTGTCTTCAACAAACAAATTTTTGATCCTGTGGTAAAACAGAGCATTTTTTTTCTCTGTTCATTTTGTTTGGAATCACCAGAAATTCCCAGCATGGTATCAGAGCTTGTCCAGGGTCTTTGAAGGTGTCAAAGAAGCTGAAGGAAGGATTTATTGCTACAACAGCGTCTCCAGCAGAGTGAAGACTCAGTCAAGGAAGAATCGAAGGTATTTCTCAAGATAGTTTTTTGTGTCACTGTTGAGGACAGTCAGCGATTTTAATACACAGTCAAGTATTTGAAGCATAGTTAAGAAGTGCAAGAATGGCTAGAGCCAGCACTAGTATGGGTATCTTTAATACTCAGCGCCCACAGTTTAATGGAAAAAACTATGACTACTGGGCAATAACTATGAAAGCTTTGCTTACTTCACAAGACTTATGGGAATTTGTTGAGGATGGCTTTGAAGAACCAATAGATGAAAATGAGTTTAATAATTTAACTCAGGTAGAGAAAGATCTGTTGAAGAGTTACAAGAAGAAGGATTCTAAAGCCCTCTAATTTTTGTATCAAGCAGTGCATGAGAGTGTGTTTCCAAGGATAGCAGTAGCCAAGACATCCAAAGAAGCATGGCAAACTCTCAAGATAGCCTATCAAGGCATGGACAAAGTGAAGACAGCAAAACTACAGTTGCTGAGGAGAGATTTTGCGAATCTTTGCATGAAGGAGTCAGATAATATTGACTCATTCTTCACACATGTGATTGGTCTAGTAACACAGATAAGGTCTCATGGAGAGATTCTTGAAGAAAGGAGAATTGTGGAGAAGCTATTGAGGATCCTACCCTCAAGGTTTGATGTGATTGTCACCGCCATAGAAGAGACAAAGGATCTCACAAACTTCTCAGTTGATGAACTACATGCATCACTGATAACACTTGAGCAGAGATTGAGTAGAAATGAAAACTCATCTCTAGAACAAGCCTTTAATACCCAAATGTCCTTTGGAAGAGGAAGAGGTCAACGCAGAGGAAACAAGAGAGGAAGAGGCAGAAGCCAAAACAGAGGTGGAAGAAACAGTCCATCAAATTCTCAAGGAAGAGGCAGCAATCCAAATCAGAACCAAGGCCAAGGCAGCAGCCAACAAAGTGGACAACATCATGCTCAAGGACAAAGGTATGATAAATCCAATGTCCAATGTCACTATTGTAAAAATATGGGCATTATGCAAATGAATGTAGGAAGAAACATCATTATATGAGTAATAGAACCAGTGCAAATTTCACTAGAGAAAATATCAGCCAAAATAATTTGTTTTTAGCCTGTAATATGGCTGAAGAAAAGAGTGAAGATGTATGGTTTCTAGACTCCGGTTGCAGCAACCATATGACAGGAAACATAGCCCTGTTTTCTATGTTAGATCAGAATGTGAAGTCACAAGTCACACTAGGGACTGATAATAAAGTTTCTGTTATGGGAAAATGAGAAGTAAATGTCTTAACAAAGAAAGGTGAAAAGAAAACCATAGCAGATGTTTATTATGTTCCTGGAATGAAATGTAACCTCTTAAGTATTGGACAACTTGTTCAAAAGGGTTACAATGTTTTCTTTGTGAATGATGTATGCACCATCATGGATAGAGCACCCAGCAAACAATGTATTGCTGAAGTGAAGATGACAAGGAACAGGATGTTCCCTCTCAGAATGAAAGCAGATTTGAAAAATAAAGAAGTAATAGCAGCAGTGACTCAAGAGGCTTTCCAAAGCGAACCAAAGGATGAAAATTGGTTGTGGCACTTGAGATTTGGACATCTCAACTTTGGAGGTCTTAATTTCTTGAATAGAAAACGAATGGTAAGAGGATTACCATTGATAGAGAAATCAGACAGCGTTTGTGAAGGTTGTATCTTGGGGAAACAACATAGAAAAAGTTTTCCATCTCGCAAAAGCATAAGGGAAAAGCACCCTTAGAGATTGTCCACTCAGATTTATGTGGACCGATGCAAACTCCATCACTTGCAGGCAGCCACTATATACTAACATTTATTGATGATTTTATCAGAAAAACTTGGGTTTATTTCCTTAAGAACAAAAGTGAAGTGTTTGAAAGATTTTGCAATTTTAAAGCACTTGTAGAAAACCAAAGTGGCTGCATATCAAAGTTCTAAGAACTGATAGAGGAGGTGAGTATATCTCCAAAGAATTTCTATGTTTTTGTAGGGAAAATGGAATTCATAAGCAGTTTACCACTAGGTAGACTCCACAGCAAAATGGAGTTACCGAAAGGAAGAATAGGACAATCATGGATATGGTGAGGAGTATGTTAAAGGCAAAGCATTTGCCAAATGATTATTGAGTTGAATCTGTACATTGTGCAACGTACATTTTGAATAGATGCCCTACAAAAGCAGTCATGAACAGAGTGCCGGAAGAAGCGTGGAGTGAGACAAAGCAAGGAGTCACCCACATGAAAGTTTTTGGATGTGTGGCTTATGCACACATTCCAAATTATCTAAGGAAGAAGTTGGACAATAAAGGGGAGAAATGTATTTTCATTGGATATGGTGAGGAATCCAAAGCTTACAAGTTGTATAACCCATCCACCAAGAAGCTTATTGTGAGTAGAGATGTTCAGTTCGTTGAGGAGGAAGCTTGGGATGGAAGCATAGAGAAAACAGTGAATGTTAAAACCTCTTTGTCACATGATGAAGATGATGAGGAGATGGCTGAAATACATCCCCAAACAGCAGCACCAACACAAGGGCAGCAAGAGACACCCTTGAAGAGAAATGAACGTGCTTCTCCAAGCACACCACAAGGAAGAAATTCAAGTGCTTCTTCAAACACTTGTACACCAAATGAAAGAAGTAGGAAGTTTAGAAATTTAAGTGACATTTATGAACAATAGGCAGCAAATGAAGGTATGAACTCTTTGTTTGTTTTATATTGCCATGTTGATGACCCCGTTCATTTTGAAGAGGCAATTAAGGATAAGAAATAGATAGAAGCCATGGATGAGGAGATCAATGCCATAGAAAGAAACAAGACATGGGATTTAATTGAACTACCAAAAGGAAAGGAAGTCATTGGAGTTAAATGGGTCTACAAGACCAAGAGTAATGCTGAAGGCAAAATAGAAAGAAACAAGCAAGACTAGTTGTCAAAGGATATAAGTAGCAGTATGGGAGAGACTATGAGAAAACTTTTGCGCCAGTTGCTAGAATGGAAACAGTGAGAGCAGTGCTGTCCATAGTAGCACAAAACAAGTGGAAAGTTTACCAAATGGATGTGAAGTCAACATTCCTAAATGGAGTGTTAATGGAAGAGGTTTACATTGAACAACCTCTAGGCTATGAAAAGAAAGGCCAAGAGCACAAAGTGTGCAGATTGAAGAAAGCTCTTTATAGGCTGAAGCAAGCACCAATAGCGTAGTACAGTAGAATAGATTCCTATCTACTAGAAAATGGATTTGAAAAGTGTGAGGGAGAACCCACTCTTTACATCAAAGAAAAGGATGGTAAATTACTCATTGTTGTGTTATATGTTGATGATGTTATTTTTACAAGTAATGATGATTATCTTATTGAAAATTTCAAAACAGTCATGAAAGAATAATTTGAAATGATTGACATGGGTTTGCTAAGATACTTTTTAGGAATAGAAGTAGAACAAAGTGGAAATGAGAATTTTATCTCATAAGCAAAATATGTTAATGAAGTGTTGGAAAGATTTAATATGCAAGAGAGCAAGGCAACAATCACTCCCACAGTGATGGGATTAAAACTCAGCAAAGAGGACAACAATAAGGATTTTGATCCTAGTTTGTGCAAGAGCATAGTTGACAGCCTCATGTATTTGACTGCAACTAGGTTGAATATAATGTATGTTGTTAGTTTAATTTCCAAATTTATGGAGAGGCCAAAAGAAGCACATTGACAGGCAGCAAAAAGGATTCTGAGGTATGTTAAACGTACTAAACGGTTTGGCATTTTATATACTACTTCAGAATGTTCAGATTTAATTGGATAAACTGATAGTGATTGGGCTGGAAGTGTAGATGATCAGAAAAGCACATCCGGTTATGTTTTTCACATGGGTTCAGGGGCCATTTCTGGGCTTCTAAAAAACAGCGTATTGTAGCATTATCTACAGCAGAAACAGAATATGTGGCAGCTATAGTAGCAGCATGTCAAACAATTTGGATGAGAAGGATGTTAAGGAGCTTATGCCAAGAGCAAACAAAAAGAACTGTGATTTTTTGTGACAATAGTTTTGCTACTGCATTATCCAAGAATGCTGTGTTTCATAAGAGAACTAAACACATTGACACAAAATTTCATTACATCAGGGAATTGGTAAACAATGGAGAAATTGTCTTACAACACTGCAGAACTCAGGAGCAGGTTGCAGACATTTTGACCAAACCATTGGGGTAGAAAAGTTTTGAATTTTTGAGGGAATCTCTGGGTATGACTGATAACCTAGCAGTTGAAATTAAACGGGAGTGTTGAAATATTAATTTCAACTGCCGTGCAGCAGAAAACCACCAGTTTTCCCCGCTCCGCCTTTTGCCGATTGATGGTTTTCCTCGGAGCGCAGCGATCACAATCATCAATTGACACGTGGCTGAGCCATCCTTTACAAAACCACTCTTCCCCGGCGCATAAACTTCGGATGAAAGGGACCTCCGGGGAAATAGCATCAGCCGTCCGATTGACATCTATGGTTTGTGGTAGCAAGCACATGTTTTTTGTTTTATTATCGTGAGGACCTCCGTAGCAGCCGTATGACAGGGTTAATAATAAAAGGAATGTATCGCCATGCTGAAACATTTAATGAATTTACCATGGTCAGTAAATGTAGGTAGAATTTAATTTTATTGTTTTTTTTAATTCTCACGGGAGTTTGTTTTAGGGCATAGGTAAAACAAAAAGTCAATGTGTGTAATGTTTTTTTTGGTTCTGGAATATGTAATGAAAAAAACGCAGCAGCGTATATGTAATGAAAGAGGGCTGTAATGTTCTGTTGTTAAACTTGCAATGTAAGGGAATGCGTAGCAGCACTGTGGTAATGTTTTTTTGGGGCATATGAAATGTAACGCAGCAGCGAGTGAATGATATGTTTTTTTTTACACAGTAGTGTATTAATTTTTTTTGAGAAACAAAGTATTGCTCTCTGTTGCGGAGACAGAGTAAATTTCTTTTTGGAACTGGTGTAATCTCTCTGTTGGAGGAAGAAGAAGATCTTATTTTATAACAGCAGTGTTTTTAATGAATATAAGTGTTCTTTGTGCATTTGTAAATCTCTGTCTTCAGCAAACAAATTTTTGATCCTGTGGTAAAACAGAGCATTTTTTTTCTCTATTCGTTTTGTTTGGAATCACCAAAAATTCCCAACAGTCTGTTATTCTTGATAAAGTATTTAAACATTTTAGGATCATATAAACAGAAAAGCATGGACGATACCTTCATTATTCTGAAAATTTATGTTCTGCAACAGAGATGCTTGCTATATATAACAAATATTATAAATATAGCAATCCAAATTTTCTTCTTCGAAAATGCATAAAACTAGTAAAGTAACTGCAGTACCTGAAGATGTGGTTACAGTGGCTGAAACATTGCTCCCGCTTTCTAGCAGTCACACGCAATCAATAAAGAAGTCGGCATCTCTCAACGGATATAATCTTTGACAGAATGTACATATCACCTCCGCTGCCATGGCAGATAACCCCTCTCAGATAAATATGTCTGGATTGTTCTTTTCTGGTTATCAAACAGTGAAGCGCTGTGGAAGCTCATTTGGATATAAATTGGAAAATATATTGGATAGAGATTGAGCGACTCTGAGAGAGAGCACGCATGTATACAAACGTGTACCATACACAGGTGTTGACAAGCGTGCTCTCTCTCGTTGTCATGTAACCGTTGGTCAATAGAAATCAGATGATCACAAATTCAGGTTATGAATTAGAAAAGCTTGTTATATAATCCGAAAATCAGGCTATATACAAAATCTGTTTATTTGATCACAGAGATCCACTACTGATCTCACGAGTCCAGTACAAATTATTGAAGAATACATAGTTGATTCTAAAGTGAAAAACTCTAATAGAATAGATCGATGCGAAGAGAAAAATGTTCAACTTGCAAAATCAATTCATTTGGAGAGGTCACTTCTCTTGACAAGATCAAAATCTTGGGAATATTTAGAGAATCAAAATTGAACCGATCTAACAACAGAATAACTAGACTGATTTAGTAACAAGAGAAAGCAAATTAAATGGAGGTGGACTCAAATTGCAAAACTAAATTCCTTCCCATAATGGGGAGATAGACCTTTTTATTTTTGTGGATCCCCGGCTTCCCGCTCTGGAATAATATGGGGGAACTCTAAGGGCAGTAGATATGTCAAGATCTGGCGTGTATAGAAGTATATGCTTGGAGAATGCTAACTGTGGCATCAATATAGGCGTTACCCATTATGTCTCGATGCAGGTCTTATCCATTCTTAACTGTGGCCTCAATACAGAGCTTATCCAATAGTTTTATTATAAAGTAGTTTTTAAGATATTATTTATTTTACTTACATTTACAACAAAAGTGGTACTACTACAAATCTGTTCCAAACACCAAAACTATATAAGTATTATTTATGATAGAATTTATAAAGCAGGCTTTATCCATTCCTAACTGTAGCCTCAATACAGACCTCATTCAATATTTATCATAAAGCAGCTTTTAAGATATTATCTACTTCACGTAACATCTACAACACAGGTAGGACTATTGCAAATGGATTCCAAACACCAAAATTATATAAAAATATTATTTATGATAAAATTGATAAATAAATAAAAATAATATCTCTCTCTCTCTCTCTCTATATATATATATAATTTTTTCAATTGCCATAGTTTAAACAGACTGTTTTTTTGCTCTGAAAATCATGGAAATTTTGGCAAGATTTTGATAAAATCAGCCATGGATTTTTGTAAATCAAGGTTACAGTGGTCAAATTTCAAGATTTTGGGTGCCCCACTAGTTTTTTATGGTGTTGAATCCATTTCCACCATCAAAAACATGATTCAAATCTTGCAAGTTCTTTTTTTAATTTTTTGCCTCACTTTTGACAGTGCTGGACTCTGCACCCTTCTTGTTTTCAATTTCTTTAATCTACAAATAGAATGATTATTACAATAAGAATAACAGTGTTATTTATATTTTTGAAGGCAGTTTGATGGATTAATGTCAGTCCTGATAAAATGGAGAGATCCAGGGTTCAAATTCGCCAAGTTGCAACCCAACTTACCCAACTTACCGAGTAAGACGCCTTAAAAGTTTACTGATAGCTACCTATCAAGCCTGCAGGCCGCTGGTTCCTCTAAGATACATAACAAAAGTAATTAAATATTATATAAAATAATTAAAACTATATTTATTTATGTTAGATTTAAGTTATTTGTGATCCATAATGTAGAAATCAGTGTTTCGGACTAATCACATCGTTAGGATTGAGTCGACATTTCGAACCAACTAATATGGTTAATCCTCAGGACAAGGAGAAAAACCAATCAATATGAGAGAATAAATAGCATGGATGCAACATCTCTTCATCACTTATTTCTATATAATTTTATTTCATCAATGGCTAACCCTGAACAATGTTGCATCCCTGCGATTTATTTTCTCATATGGATTAGTTTCTCACCTGGTCCTGAGGATGAACCACATTAATTAATTCGAAAAGTGAGGATGAACCACATTAATTAGTTGGAAAAGTCAACCCATTCTTAGCGATGTAATTAATCCAAAACACTAATTTCTATATATAAATATATTAAAAAATTCTAAATTTATTTATTTGATTATGATTTCTTTTCAAACAATTTGTACCACAAAAATCCAATCCTCTCATGGTCCAAGTTGTCCAAGTTTAAAACAGTGTCGAACAAATAATTTCTGCAATATTCGCTACGGGAAATAAACGAGAATGGGAAACGTTGGCGGTATTCGGGTGGATTTTCCTCGCAATGATGTACAAGAAGTTGAACGGTGAAGAATGGATTGAATGCGCACATCATTGGTTTGTCCACATACAAAGTCTAAGCGCGGGGATGGGAATGTGTGTAGTTAACAACCTATTCAGAAGCGATAAAAGCTTGTCATTTCTGGGTAAAGTATTTTTCCAGAGATATTTTCTGGTTCCAACGTGTTCGAGTCAATGTCTGATCATATTGAATAGGTTTTGGTTATTTTTTTTCCCGTTGCATAGGAGCGTAGTCCAAACATAAAAGCCACATATATATATATATATATATATATATATATATATATATATATATATATGTGGTTTTATATTAAATTTTTATTAAAAAGGTTAACCTAAAAAATAAAAATTTCCAAGTTTTATATTTATTTTATTGTTTTTAAATAAAATTTATGGAAAATTATAAAAATAACAAAATTGACATATTAGTTCGATTAAGTATTTTGTATATATTTATATGTTTAAAAATATATTTCAAAACTTACATTCAAAGAGCTAAATAAACAAACACATAAAAATACATTTCAAAACTTTTGTTGCTATATTAAAAAATGCCTTTCAAACAAAAACATAAAAATACATTTCAAAACTTCTGTTCATACATTAAAAAATGCTTTTCAAACCCCTTAGAAACAAAACATTAAATAGTTAGACTTTACCTTAAACATTCAATCACCATTTTGTTAAATTTAATTATCCTCATTTTGCTTCATTTGAGTAACTTCCACGCCACAAACTCCAACACAACTCGTAAATACTCGCAAGTTGTAATAAAAAATGCTTTTCAAACCCCTCAAAAAATAGTTAAACTTTACCTTATATATTCAATCACCATTTCGTTAAATTTAGTTATCTTCATTTTAATAAGGAATTTAGACTTCTGTGATCCATAACATTGTTTAGATATCTTCGGCAAAATCACATAACCAATATTTTGTCGACGCGTTTCGAACCAACCAGTGTGGTTCATCGTCAGGACAAGTTGAAGAACTGATCTGGCTTAGCGAGAATAAATAGAGTGTGCAGAGATTCCAACAGCTAAATCCTAACGGCTAATTTTGACCAGGTCAAACCACTAAATTAGTTAGTTAATATTTCTCGAAGAAAGTAAAATTAGGTAAATCAAGGAAATTCAATTGTTAATGAAAAATAAGAATATTATTAATATTATCCCAAATATTAAGAGAAATAATTATAATGGTCATAATATATAATAATTAATCTATAATCCATTATTATTCCAACATAAATTACAAGTAAAGATAATCCATTACTAATATTTTTAGAATTTTATTTATCCTAGGTAATTGAGTCATAATTATTTAATGGTAAGATAGAACATGTTCTTTAGAATAAATCATATATATTGTTTAAATTAATTGGTCATTAAAATGATAAGTTATATAAAAATAATTATAAACAATATATGTTTATTAAATCATCTATATCTACTAATAATTAATATTATCAAACAAATTGTTAAACCATTAATATTTCTAGAAATTAGTTATATTAGGTAAATCCATAATCTAGGGTCGTTAAAGCTAGGTCTATTAATATCATAACTAATAATTTAAACCTAATGGTCAAATAATCAATATTAGAACTATATTTATTATTCCAATAAAATATTGAGGTTAACTAAGACTATAGGTAAACATATTATTACTTATAAGATGAATGTCATAATCTAGGGTTGATATATCAAAATCTATCCTTAAAACTTAATGGTCAAAATTCAAATAATAATTATTTAATCAATATATATTTATTCCAAAATTATTACAGTTAACTATGTCATTAATATTGGGAGGAATAAAGCGGGTCTTTTCTAGTTATTAGTTAAAGGGGAATTTTAATTCTAAGGCTAAGAAATATATAAAGTAAAAATAAAGAAATATGGAAAAAACAAATATGCCCACTAGTAGGTAAGGTTAATACAATAATAAGCCCGAAACTCAAACAAAGCAAAATAATGACCCAAACACCCCATAATAACAGGACAAATCTGCCAAAGGAGAAAAAAGGAGGGGGAAAAACAGAAACCCTACGACCTAAAAAAGGGAAAAAAGGTTAGGAAGACAAGGCAGGGACCCAGCAACTGCTAATCTTCCAGCCATCATCCCTATTAAGATTGATCGGCCTTTTCTCAATCTCCAAGGCCTCTCTAAACTTGCGGTGGTGAAACTGCGCAATTCTGGCAATGACTTGAGCCTCCTCTATACACACATGATGCATAGTCTTTTCCGCATGCTCAGCCAAGGCCGAGGACTTGGTCCTCCCATGTCTTAAGTCAGCCGAATGCTCGCTAATCCGCTGATTGATCGAGCGACCAGTCTCACCAATATAAGGGGTCCCACAGGAACAGGGAATGATATAGACGCCCTTCATGTCCTTAGGGTCGATCAGGTCTTTCACAGACCTGAGGGAACCACGGATAGTATTGAGAGGTCTAAAAGTAGTAGGCACATCATACTTCTTCAGAATCCTCGCAATCCTGTCCGTGGTTCCTTGGATGTAAGGAAGGTTCACACCCAAGATATGACCATTAGGATTCCTTCGGATAGAAGGCTCCTTCTTGGCCCTGAGGAAGGCCTTTTGACCGAGGCGTCTATTGTAACCATTCTTCTCAAAGACATCAAGGAGGTGAGCCTTCTCCTTCTCCAGGCTCTCCTCATCCGAGATTCTAACGGCACAGGTGGCAAGCGTGCTAAGCACTCCTAACTTCTGAGCGGGGAAATGATGAGAAGAAGCATGCAAGTATTGCTCAGTATGCGTCTTCTTTCTATACACTTGATGAGAAAAGGAACCATCCACCTTTTTAGAGATGAGAACATCCAAGAACGGAAGAGAACCATTAACTTCTTTTTCCATCGTGAATTTAATGGCGGCGGATTGGTTATTGAGATGACTGAAGAAGCGATCCAGCTCGACGGGACCATGAGACCAGACAACACCAGTGTCATCAACGAATCTTCTCCAAAGCTTAGGTAAGAGACGAGAGGAGGCCAAAGCCTTAGACTCAAACTCCTCCATGAAGAGATTAGCGACGACAGGGGACAAGGGGGATCCCATGGCAACTCCGCAAGTTTGCTCATAGAATTCTCCCTCGAAGCTGAAAAAAGTAGAGGTAAGGCAAAGCTCAACTAACTTAGCCGTATCAGGGTCAGTTAGCTTATTAATTACCTTCAAGGCCTCATTGATAGGAATGCAAGTATAAAGAGAGACCACGTCGAAACTGACCAAAGTGTCCTCGGGCTCAAGATTAATTTTCTTAAGATCCTCAATAAAAGAAGCCGAGTCTTTGACAAAGGACTCAGTCTGCCCAACCAAGGGTCTCAACTTTGCAGCGAGGAACTTGGCCAGGAGGTAAGTTGGACCACCGATGGTATTGACAATGGGTCTTAGGGGGACCCCATCCTTATGGATTTTAGGAAGACCATAAATCCTACGCATTGGTTCTTCTCCGGATGGCAGTTCGATTAGTGGGTCTGAGGTTGTTGATCTGCGCGATGGCTCTGATGAGCTGATAGGCGTGGAGAGCTCAGACGGTTCTAATGCCCGTGGCTTGCGGAGTGATACGGCCATCGATGAGCTGGAGTCGGGGTTTCCAAGTTCGTCTCTCCAGCAGAGAGGTTCGGTGGGTAATGAAACCGTGAACCGGTCTTTGAGTATTGAGCAGAATGATTCGGCCGTCGATAAGCAGGAGTCGTTGTTACCAGGTTCGTCGATCCAGCGGAGCGGTTTGGTGGGTAATGAATCCGTGAGTTTCTCTTTAAGTAATGTTAAACCAATTTCGGGCAAGGTGTGTAGTGTTAATAGTAATATGAATAGCGATAAGCATAAGAGTAGTATTATAATTTGTGATTATAGTAATGAAGCTGTAAATTATAAAAGTAACAATGATAAAATCGATATCCCTTATTATGATCTTACTAAAGTATTTAATAATAAGAGTAGTCGGGGTAATAATGTTTTGGATGGGATTAATAGTCGTTGCTGTAAGACCGATATTAAGGTGGAAAATTCGAGTTCCCTTCCTCGGGATAATTAAGTGTTGAATCTTTCGAGTTTTTCCTTCCCGCGTGAGGTCTTTAATCTCTTAGGGAAAGGTCTTAATTTTGCCTTAGCTCCCAGAAAGATCCCGATTGAAGACATCATTTGCGATGTGGAATATGGCATTAAGAACCTTCCTGATAAGATTAAAGATACGATTAGGCAGGATTGTACTGTTACCCTGAGGAGGGCTAAGCCTCCCCGTAGCAATATCAGCAAGGCTGAGTTTGAGGCTCTGAAGAGCTTGAACGACAATCGTGATGTCGTGGTCTTAAAAGCTGATAAAGGTGGGGCAGCTGTTATCATGGATAGAAAGGATTACAGAAATAAGATGTTGGACCATATTTGTAACAGTGGGAGTTATAAGAAGCTTTTGAAGAATCCCCTCAAGAAGGTTTCCAGAGCGGTCGCTCTTGCGATCAAGTCGTGCAATTCCACGATTCCTCTGGCCCAGAAACTTATTGAGGGTAACCCCATCACTCCTAGGATTTATGGTCTTCCTAAAATCCATAAGGATGGGGTCCCCCTAAGACCCATTGTCAATACCATCGGTGGTCCGACTTACCTCCTGGCCAAGTTCTTCGCTGCAAAGTTGAGACCCTTGGTTGGGCAGACTGAGTCCTTTGTCAAAGACTCGGCTTCCTTTATTGAGGATCTTAAGAAAATTAATCTTGAGCCCGAGGACATTTTGGTCAGTTTCGACGTGGTCTCTCTTTATACTTGCATTCCTATCAATGAGGCCTTGAAGGTAATTAATAAGCTAACTGACCCTGATACGGCTAAGTTAGTTGAGCTTTGCCTTACCTCTACTTTTTTTAGCTTCGACGGAGAATTCTATGAGCAAACTTGCGGAGTTGCCATGGGATCCCCCTTGTCCCCTGTCGTCGCTAATCTCTTCATGGAGGAGTTTGAGTCTAAGGCTTTGGCCTCCTCTCGTCTCTTACCTAAGCTTTGGAGAAGATTCCTTGATGACACTGGTGTTGTCTGGTCTCATGGTCCTGTCAAGCTAGATCGCTTCTTCAGTCATCTCAATAACCAATCCGCCGCCATTAAATTCACGATGGAAAAAGAAGTTAATGGTTGTCTTCCGTTCTTGGATGTTCTCATCTCTAAAAAGGTGGATGGTTCCTTTTCTCATCAAGTGTATAGAAAGAAGACGCATACTGAGCAATACTTGCATGCTTCTTCTCATCATTTCCCCGCTCAGAAGTTAGGAGTGCTTAGCACGCTTGCCACCCGTGCCGTTAGAATTTCGGATGAGGAGAGCCTGGAGAAGGAGAAGGCTCACCTCCTTGATGTCTTTGAGAAGAATGGTTACAATAGACGCCTCGGTCAAAAAGCCTTCCTCAGGGCCAAGAAGGAGCCTTCTATCCGAAGGAATCCTAATGATCATATCTTGGGTGTGAACCTTCCTTACATCCAAGGAACCACGGACAGGATTGCGAGGATTCTGAAGAAGTATGATGTGCCTACTACTTTTAGACCTCTCAATACTATCCATGGTTCCCTCAGGTCTGTGAAAGACCCGATCGACCCTAAGGACATGAAGGGCGTCTATATCATTCCCTGTTCCTGTGGGACCCCTTATATTGGTGAGACTGGTCGCTCAATCAATCAGTGGATTAGCGAGCATTCGGCTGACTTAAGGCATGGGAGGACCAAGTCCTCGGCCCTGGCTGAGCATGCGGAAAAGACTATGCATCATGTGTGTATAGAGGAGGCTCAAGTCATTGCCAGAATTGCGCAGTTTCACCACCGCAAGTTTAAAGAGGCCCTGGAGATTGAGAAAAGGCCGATCAATCTTAATAGGGATGATGGCTGGAAGATTAGCAGTTGCTGGGTCCCTGCCTTGTCTTCCTAACCTTTTTTCCCTTTTTTAGGTCGTAGGGTTTCTGTTTTCCCCCCTCCTTTTTTCTCCTTTGGCAGATTTGTCCTGTTATTATGGGGTGTTTGGGTCATTATTTTGCTTTGTTTGAGTTTCGGCCTTATTATTGTATTAACCTTACCTACTAGTGGGCATATTTGTTTTTCCATATTTCTTTATTTTTACCTTATATATTTCTTAGCCTTAGAATTAAAATTCCCCTTTAACTAATAACTAGAAAAGACCCGCTTTATTCCTCCCTATATTAATGACATAGTTAACTGTAATAATTTTGGAATAAATATATATTGATTAAATAATTATGATTTGAATTTTGACCATTAAGTTTTAAGGATAGATTTTGATATATCAACCCTAGATTATGACATTCATCTTATAAGTAATAATATGTTTACCTATAGTCTTAGTTAACCTCAATATTTTATTGGAATAATAAATATAGTTCTAATATTGATTATTTGACCATTAGGTTTAAATTATTAGTTATGATATTAATAGACCTAGCTTTAACAACCCTAGATTATGGATTTACCTAATATAACTAATTTCTAGAAATATTAATGGTTTAACAATTTGTTTGATAATATTAATTATTGGTAGATATAGATGATTTAATAAACATATATTGTTTTTATATAACTTATCATTTTAATGACCAATTAATTTAAACAATATATATGATTTATTCTAAAGAACATGTTCTATCTTACCATTAAATAATTATGACTCAATTACCTAGGATAAATAAAATTCTAAAAATATTAGTAATGGATTATCTTTACTTGTAATTTATATTGGAATAATAATGGATTATAGATTAATTATTATATATTATGACCATTATAATTATAATATTAATTTCTCTTAATATTTGGGATAATATTAATAATATTCTTATTTTTACATTAACAATTGAATTTCCTTGATTTACCTAATTTTACTTTCTTCGAGAAATATTAACTAACTAATTTAGTGGTTTGACCTGGTCAAAATTAGCCGTTAGGATTTAGCTGTTGGAATCTCTGCACACTCTATTTATTCTCGCTAAGCCAGATCAGTTCTTCAACTTGTCCTGACGATGAACCACACTGGTTGGTTCGAAACGCGTCGACAAAATATTGGTTATGTGATTTTGCCGAAGATATCTAAACTATCTTCATTTTGTTTAATTTGAAAACTTCCACACCGCAAATTTCTAAGCCAATTCGTAAATACTCACAAGTTGTCGTAACAAATGTTGAAACTGTAATTTCACCTACGCGCATTTATTGCAGCGCTGTTCCACAAAACCACCGGTATATTTCCCACACCACCTTCACGCAAAAGCGGTATTTGTCAGAGGGCCTCCGATCACCCCGACCAAATGACACGCGTCCACTGTACAATTTCAAAACTGCTCATCTCCCGGCCCGTAAACTTCGTTTGGTTCATGCGACTTAAGCAAGCGATATACGTCCGATTAAATCAACAGACCAGGATCATTTTCAACCTGCCTGAACTTTTTGTTTTGACCGCCAGTAAAATATAAATGAACTTAAATGTGTTCGTAGCATGGTTGGTAAACGTTTTTAATTTTTATTTTTTTTTTATTATTACGGAAGTATGGGGTAGTAAATGCATCTCAGCTTTTTTATTTTGATGGCATATGATATATATATGCATTATGTTGTTGGGTGTTGACTTTTTTGTATTGCACACGGGATGAAAAGAAAAAGGGCTCGCGGCAGCGAATGAAGAACAGGGGATAATTTTGAAAAGGGAAATGTAATGTGCAATAATACAAAATGAATGGAGGATTTTTACTCAGTGATGTAAAAATACACAGCAGTGAAAACAGTAATGTAAATTTTTTTTATTATTGAATATGCAATGTGAAAACCCAGCAGCAGCTTGAATGTAATGAAAAATTTCACACAGGAGTGAATGTGAAAGTTTTTTTTTTTACAGCAGTAAACCTATGTAAGAATTTTTATTTTACAGCGGTGAATGTAAAAGTTTTTCATATAGCAGTGAATGAAAATTTTACACAGCAGTGTAAAATTATTTGTAAAAGAGGCACAATAATTTTGTTTTTGGTGGAAGTTCTTGGTGAATCCCTCTGAGAGAGAGGAAGAAATTTGTACCAAGCAATTTATGAATTAATAAAAGTTTATTTTGGTTGAGAAACTCTGCTTTGCTCAGAAATTTTATTTTCTTCCCTATGTTAAAGATCCTGTGGAGAAAACAGAGCATCGTCTCTGTTCAATAATTGTTTGAAATTACCAGAAATTTTCAACATGGTATTAGAGCAAATCCAAGCTCTTTGAAGGTGATAAAGAAGCTGAAGGAAGGATCCTCTCATTGCATCAGTAAATCTTCTCCAGCAAAGTGAAGTCTTAGGCAAAAGAATCTAGGTATTCCTCAAAGTTTTTTTTGTTACTGCTGAAGAAACAACCAGTATTTTAAATACACAGTCCAATATTTGAAGCATAGCTGAGAATGCAAGGAATGGCCAGCACAAGCACTAGCATGGGTATGTTTAATACCCAGCTCCCACAGTTTAATGGGAAAATCTATGACTATTGGGCAATAACCATGAGAGCCCTGTTTGCCTCACAAGATTTATGAGAATTAGTTGAGGATGGTTTTGAAGAACCAGTAGATGAAAATGAGTTTAATAGGTTAACTCGGGCATTGAAAGGTTTGTTGAAGAGTAATAGGAAGAAGGATTCAAAAGCCCTTGTATTTTTGTATCAGTCAGTGCATGAGAGTGTGTTTCCAAGGATAGCAGCAGCCAAGACATCCAAAGAAGCATGGCAAACTCTCAAGACAGCCTATCAAGGCATGGAGAAAGTGAAGACAGCAAAACTACAGTTGTTGAGGAAAGATTTTGAGAATCTATGCATGAAGGAGTCAAACAATATTGACTCATTCTTCACACATGTAATTGGTTTGGTCACACAGATAAGAACTCATGGAGAGATTCTTGAAGAAAGGAGGATTGTGGAGAAAATATTGAGGGTCCTACCCTCAAAGTTTGATGTGATTGTCACCACCATAGAAGAGACAAAGGATCTCTCAAACTTTTCAATTGATGAACTTCATGCATCACTGATAACACATGAGCAGAGGTTGAGTAGAAAGGAAAACTCATCTCTAGAGCAAGCCTTTAAGAGCCAGATGTGCTTTGGAAGAGGAAGAGGTTAAGGCAGAGGAAACAAGAGAGGAAGAGGCAGAAGCCAAAATAGAGGTGAAAGGAACAGTCCAGCGAATGCTCAAGGAAGAGGGAGCAATCCAAATCAGAACCAAGGCCAAGACAGCAGCCAACAAAGTGGACAACATCCTGCTCAAGGACAAGGGTATGAAAAATCCAATATCCAATGTTATTATTGTAAAAAATATGGGCATTATGCCAATGAATGTAGAAAGAAACAACATGGTATGACTAATAGATCAAGTGCAAATATCATTAGAGAAAATATCAGCCAAGATAATGCTCTGTTAGCTTGTAATACGACTGAAACAAACAGTGATGATATATGGTTTCTAGATTTCGGTTGTAGTAACCATATGAAGGAAACATAGCCCTGTTTTCTGCTTTAGATCAAAATGTGAAATCACAAGTCACACTTGGGATTGATAGCAAAATTTCTGTTATGAGAAAAGGAGAAGTAAAAATATTTACAAAGAAAGGTGAAAAGAAAACCATAGCAGATGTCTATTATGTTCCTGTAATGAGATGTAACCTCTTAAGTATTGGACAACTTGTTCAAAAGGGTTACAATGTTTCCTTTGAGAATGATGTATGCACCATCATGGATAGAAAACCCAGCAAAAGATGTATTGTTGAAGTGAAGATGACAAGGAATAGGATGTTCCCTCTCAGAATAAGGGCAGATTTGAAAAACAAAGAAGTAATTGCAGCAGTGACACAAGAGGCTCTCCAAAGCGTACCAAAGGATGAAAATTAGTTGTGACACTTGAGATTTGGACATCTCAACTTTGGAGGTCTTAACTTGTTGAGTAGAAAAGGAATGGTAAGAGGATTACCATTGATAGAGAAACCGGACAGCCTTTGTGAAGGTTGTATCTTGGGGAAACAACACAAAGAAAGTTTTCCATCAGGGAAAAGCATAAGGGAAAAAGCATCCTTAGAGATTGTCCACTCAGATTTATGTGAACCGATGCAAACCCCATCATTAGTAGGCAGCAAATATTTTCTAACATTCATTGATGATTTCACCAGAAAGACTTGGGCTTATTTTCTAAAGAACAAAAGTGAAGTGTTTGAAAAATTTTGAAATTTCAAAGCACTTGTGGAAAATCAAAGTGGGCTGCATATCAAAGTTCTAAGAACTAACAGAGGAGGTGAGTATATCTCCAAGGAATTCCTATGGTTTTGTAGAGAAAATGGAATACACAAACAGTTTACCACAAGGTACACCCCACAACAAAATGGAGTTGCTGAAAAAAAGAATAGGACCATCATGGATATGGCGAGAAGTATGTTAAAGGCAAAGCATTTGCCAAATGATTATTGGGCTGAAGTTGTACATTGTGCAGTATATATTTTGAATAGATGCCCTACAAAAGCAATGATGAACAAAGTGCCAGAGGAAGCATGGAGTGGGAGAAAGCAAGGAGTCACCCACATGAAAATTTTTGGATGTGTGGCCTATGCACACATTCCAGATCAGCTAAGGAGGAAGTTGGACAACAAAGGGGAGAAATGCATTTTCATTGGATACAGTGAGGAATCCAAAGCTTACAGGTTGTATATCCCATCTACCAAGAAGTTTTTTGTGAGCAGAGATGTTCAGTTCATTGAGGAGGAAGCTTGGGATGGAAGCATAGAGAAAACAATGAATGTTAAAAACTATTTGTCTCATGATGAAGATGATGAGGAGATGGCTGAAATACATCCCCAAACAACAACGCCAACACAAGGACAGCAAGAGACACCCTTGAGGAGAAATGAAAGTGCTTCTCCAAGCACACCACAAGGAGGAAATTCACGTGCTTCTTCAAGCACTTATACACCAAATGAAAGAGGTAAGAAATTCAGAAACTTAGTGATATTTATGATGAAGGAATGAATTCCTTGTTTGCTTTGTATTGTCATGTTGATGACCCTATTAATTTAGAAGATGCAATTAAAGATAAGAAATGGATAGAAGCTATGGATGAGGAGATGAATGCCATAGAAAGAAACAAGACATGGGATTTAGTTGAGCTACCAAAAAAGTAAAGAAGTCATTGGAGTTAAATGGGTCTACAAGACCAAGAGCAATGCTGAAGGCAAAATAGAAAGACACAAGGCAAAGCTTGTTGTCAAAGGATATAAGCAGCAGTATGGGAGAGACTATGAGGAAACTTTCGCACCGGTTGCGAGAATGGAAACCGTGAGAGCAGTGTTGTCCATAGCAGCACAAAACAAGTGGAAAGTTTACCAAATGGATGTGAAGTCAGCATTCCTAAATGGAATGTTAAAGGAAGAGGTCTACATTGAACAACCTCCAGGCTATGAAAAGAAGGGCCAAGAACACAAAGAATGCAAATTGAAGAAAGCTCTCTATGGGCTGAAGCAAGCGCCAAGAGCATGGTACAGTAGGATAGATTCCTATCTACTGGAAAATGGATTTGACAAATGTGAGGGAGAACCCACCGTCTACATCAAAGAAAAGGATGGTAAATTGCTAATTGTTATGTTGTATGTTGATGATGTTATTTTTACAGGTAATGATGATTACCTCATTGAAATTTTCAAATCAGTCATGAAAGAGGAATTTGAAATGACTGACATGGGTTTGCTGAGATACTTCTTAGGAATAGAAGTAGATCAAAATGATAAGGGAATTTTTATCTCATAAGAAAAATATGTAAATGAAGTGTTGGGCAGATTTAATATGCAAGAGTGCAAGGCAACAATCACTCCCACAATGATGGGATTAAAACTCACCAAAGAGGACAGCAGTAAGGATTTTGATCCTAGCTTGTACAAGAGCATAGTTGGCAGCCTTATGTATTTAACTACAACTAGGCCGGACATAATGTATGCTGTTAGTTTAATTTCCAGATTCATGGAGAGGCCAAAAGAAGCACATTGGCAGGCAACAAAAAGAATTATGAGGTATGTTAAAGGTATAAAAAGGTTTGGCATTTTATATATTATCTCAGAATGTTCAGATTTAGTTGGATACACTGATAGTGATTGGGCTGGAAGTGTAGATGATCGGAAAAGCACTTCCGGTTATGTTTTTCACATGGGTTCAGGAGCCATTTCATGGGCTTCTAAGAAACAACCTATCGTGGCGTTGTCTACAGTAGAGGCTGAATATGTGGCAGCTACAGCAGCAATGTGTCAAGCAGTTTGGATGAGAAGGATGTTAAGGAGCTTATGCCAAGAGCAGGCAAAAGCGACGGTGATTTTTTGTGACAATAGCTCAGCTATTGCATTATCAAAGAATTCCGCGTTTCATAAGAGAACGAAACACATTTACACAAGGTTTCATTACATCAAGGAATTGGTGAGCAATGGAGAAATTATTTTACAACATTGCAGGACTCAGGAACAGGTTGCAGACATTTTGACAAAGCCATTGGACTAGAAGAGTTTTGAATTTTTGAGGAAATTTTTGGGTATGACTGATAACCCAACAGTTGAAATTAAAGGGGAGTGTTGAAACCGTAATTTCACCTGTGCGCATTTATTGCAGCGCTGTTCCACAAAACCACCGGTATCTTTCTCGCACTACCTTCACACAAAAGCGGTATTTGTCAGAGGGACTCCGATCACCCTGACCAAATGACACGCGTCCATTGTACAATTTCAAAACTGCTCATCTCCCGGCCGGTAAACTTCGTTTGGTTCGTGCGACTTAAGCAAGCGATATACGTCTGATTAAATCAACGGACCAGGATCATTTTCAACCTGCCTGAACTTTTTGTTTTGACCGCCGGTAAAATATAAATGAACTTAAATGTGTTCGTAGCATGGTTGGTAAACGTTTTTAATTTTTATTGTTTTTTATTATTACGGAAGTATGGGGGTAGTAAATGCATATAAGTTTTTTTATTTTGATGGCATATGATATATATATGCGTTATGTTGTTGTGTGTTGACTTTTTTGTATTGCACACGGGATGAAAAGAAAAAGGGCTCGCGGCAGCGAATGAAGAACAGGGGATAATTTTGAAAAGGGAAATGTAATGTGCAGCAACACAAAACGAATGGAGGATTTTTACTCAGCAATGTAAAAATACACAGCAGTGAAAAAGAGTAATGTAAATTTTTATTATTATTGAATATGCAATGTGAAAACCCAGCAGCTTGAATGTAATGAAAAATTTCACACAGGAGTGAATGTGAAAGTTTTTTTTACAGCAGTAAACCTATGTAAGAATTTTTATTTTACAGCAGTGAATGTAAAAGTTTTTCACATAGCAGTGAATGAAAATTTTACACAGCAGTGTAAAATTATTTGTAAAAGAGGCAGAGTAATTTTGTTTTTGGTGGAAGTTCTTGGTGAATCCCTCTGAGAGAGAGGAAGAAATTTGTATCAGGCAGTTTATGAATTAATACAAGTTTATTTTGGTTGAGAAACTCTGCTTTGCTCAAAAAAAAAATTTGCTTCCCTGTCTTAAGGATCGTGTGGAGAAAATAGAGCATCTTCTCTGTTCAATAATTGTTTGAAATTACCAGAAATTTCCAACAACAAATGCTAAAATATTTGAATATATCTGAATAGACATTATGATTGTAACAATTATATTAATGCTTCAGTTAATTTTGTATTAATATTATAAGAATGTGTTAGATGTTAAGATAAAGCTTTTTACTTTGAAGTTCTTAAAAGCAATAAAACTTTTATAATTCTTGAGACCAATATAAAGAACGAAAAAGAAATTATGCAAAAGTATAATTTGTATAAATTCTTTCTAGAAGGATAAAATAAAATCAAAATTTCCACAGTTATCTCAAATATTTAAGTATTCAAATAAACATTATTATTATAAGAGTCAATATATATTTAATTTAGCTAATTTTTATATTAATATAATAGAACAAGCGTCTAAAGAGTTTTTTGAAGATATTTAGATAACTTTTTTTTCCCATTTTCTTCAATTTTTTTTTTATATATAATTTCTAATACCAATATAAAAGATAAAATGAAAAAGCTAAATTCAGAGTATATTATTTTACCTCAATACAATGTCCAAAAAAGGAACTATATGAACTCTACTTGACCACCTATGTCTTAAGATTTGCATCAATGAGGATCGGATTGGCAATGGGACACTTAGCTAGTGTTAAGAGTTCATATTGAAAATAGATCTATAGACTACCTCAAACATCTTGTCCATAAAATTTAGTTTATGAAGGATATCATGGTATTGCTACCATCTTTCATCCACTACTTGGGTTATAAAGACTTTATTCAACCAATAGAGTTTAGTAAGGCTAAAAATATTGCTACCCCTAGTTTGTAAAATGCTAGTATCATGAATCTAATCCTTGAATTATTTTCAATTCAATCACTAAAGAGATTCATTCTTTTCTACATAATTGAATTTACTATCTGGGTGATTTATTCCTTCGTTGTAGAAGAAAAACATCATTGGTACTTGGAGACGACTTCCATAGCATCCTTTTGGGCCTTGATAATGCTCTTTGATGGTTTCCAAGTGTTATAGACATTTTTGGGCACTACAACCCCAATCAAACATGTCCATAAACCAAGGGATCCTAAGTCCCTAAAGGTGTTGTTCCATACCCTAAAAGAACAAGGTCAGTTGATTACATCATCTCCCAGAAGTTTTCCATGAAAAAATGATCAGAACTAGTCAAAACTGGACCATCTCACCTGCTCCATGGTCAAAGTGCGATGCATCCCACCTAATGCACATGGGAGGTGCGATGCATACAGAAAATCCCTTCTATGGGGTGCGATGGGCGAGAGTGGAAAAATGGCAAAGACAGTTTGCGAGGTGGATGGTCATGGAATCTTCCAGAAACTTCTCCTATGACACTTGCCTCTCTGAATTCGCCCAGGGATAAGTAAGAAATCATCAATCTCCAACTGGAATCAAGAACTATCAGAGAGAGGACACTAATCAGAATCCCAGAAGCTGACTCACCCCCCTGCAATCATCTATATATGGATCCCTCATCCCAGAGATCTAGAGGGTAGAATTTTGTATCTTGTAAGGAAGTGTTGTTGGTTTCTTGTTGGAATATCATAGTGTTGGGTGATCTAAGCTTTTCATGAGGTGAAAGAAGGGATTTCATGCTGGAGGATGATGTTGGGTCAGAACAATTGGTTGTAATCCTCTTTGCTATTCTTGATTATTAATAAAGCTATTCAAGTTTTCCTCCACACTCTTGTATGTTTGATGATATATGAATTTGTGTGGTCAATATATATCTGGGCCTATATTGTTTATGATTGTAGATCTCTGTTCTTCGATAGTATTATGCTGCTTTGATTCCATAGGTGCTCTTTGAAGCTGGGTAGATGAGGGAGAAGCGACAAGGATCTATCAGAAAGGAGAGGAATCAAGCAAGGATCCAACCACAAGAGTGAGGTTGGTGTCCTTCATTCCACTCTTATCTACTTCTCATAAAGGAAAATGAAAGCGGTTTTAGTTTGTTTGTTTCTAAGATAGCTACCAGTCTTAGTGGGACTAGTAGATCCGAGTGGACACTAGATTTCCCGATAACAGAATGATGACTCCATTGGGGAGTGAATAGATTGTTTGTTTGTCTATATTTGTTTGTTTTACAAACTTACAGATGGAGCTTGAAGTCAAGCCAGCTAGCCTTCAAACTACATTTGCTATGCAAGTGCAAAGTAGATAAATGCTGCTTCAGTCTATCTTCGGGTTTTGTTTATGAACTGAAAAATTGATTTTCAAACCTTCTAATTTCCCTAATGGTGGCTCTAGTAACCTCATTAGATCAGCCCCTGTGATTTATATTTACTGTACATCATTTTCTCGGCCTAAATCCCTGAACTGAGCTGTAAACTGTGACCAAGAACCAAGTAAAGTCTCGTCCTGGTACCATCGCACCCTCTCTTTAAGGAAATCTGGATGCATCGCACTTCCCGTGTGCAGTAGGTGGGATGCATCCCTGTTTCCCTGTGTAATAGGTGCGATGACTAGAAAAGGTTAATTTTGCCTCCAGGTCTTGGTTTTTTCTTCACTCTTTTCAGCTCTATTTTGGAGTTTTTCTGTCTGTGATCAGTATATCGCTGTGGAAACCCCCTTCCTTTCCATCATTCCGCCTCCATTGTGCAAAGAACTGTGAATGTTTTATGTATTTTCCGCCATTTTCAGTTGTCTTTTACAAAGTAGTAGCATAGTCGAACTGTCGTCTTTTGATTTGAAAGTGTCATAAGTGTCATTTTCAGTCAAGGAAAAGAATTCCATTGTTCTTGATGGTCGATTATATAGTTACTCTTGTATTTAATTTGAATTAGTAGTTTTTCAAGTGTCGAAAGTGGTTTTCAATTCAAAATAGTAAAGTGTCGTCATTATCTTCCTTTCATTTTGAAAAGAAATTTGTTAGTACTGTCACTTTGAAAGATAATTCAGATTTGTACTTAGCATTCTTCTTGTCATTCTGTTGAAGCCTCGAAAATCAGGTCTACAACAAGGGGGATACCTGCCCGGTCCGGACCTTAGTTGGCAACTCCTTTTTCGTTTGGTATAACGGGTCCGACTGGGGATATGGAACCAGTTTCCCAATTTCAGTGTGTGCATGTGAGAAAGATGAATATTTCTATTTCTAATAGTTTCTAAATGGAATACTTCTACTCTAATTCTAATCTAATAATAAGAAAATTATATTCTAATGACAGAAATATGTAAATCTACACTAACCCGGGGTGTAATCTTTCTTCTATGCGATCTAAAATGATTTCAAACAACAACTGGTAATAAATATCATTCAACTGCCATGAGAAAAGAATTCAATAAAGATGAACCACTTCGTATAAAAATTTAGACAAAACAGTTGTGCAAAACATATCGCATAATGAGCTATTCATACACTAAGCATAAATAAATAACTATCACCGTACAAAAGTGCCAAATGATAACTCAGGCATTCATACATTAATATATAAATAACTGAACTGGAAATCACTTTAACACAAGGTAGAAATAGTTAAGAGATAGAAATACCATTTATAACTAGTCCTACTCATGAGCTTCAAGTGATAATGATTTATCTCTCCTTGATCAAATATCTACTAAGAGTACAAAAGTGCAACATTAGTAGTAGATATCAAATGCAAACATCAATAAATCTTGTTCCATTCATTTATCAAAACCTCCTCAGAGGGTACAGAAGTGCATGTTCTGGGGATAAGTTTTTGATAAATTTCAGGACCCTTCTCTAAATGCATGAGAAGGGTTTAAATACTACTAACTAATTCTAAAAATAAATTATTATAAAAATATAGGATGCGGTTTAAATGACCGTCCTCTTTTCAGGAAAATTAAAACAAAATTAAAGCTAAAATTGAATCTAAAATTAAACTACTTATGTATTTGGTCCTTGAAATCGCACGCATGCAGCATTTGTTTGAGAAGATTCGGCTGGCTGACTTCCGCTTTTAGCTGAGCTGAGAAAACAAAATCGACAAGAGCTAGCGCCATTTTTTCGGCCGAATTGATGATACACTTAACAGTCATCCATTGGCTATGTGGCTTTACCAAGTATGCCCAGTAATAATCCCAGTTCAACTTGGTTAACCCTTGGATTGCTTTTTCCTTTTCTTGAGCTCTCTGTTTCCAATCTGCCTGTAGTTGTTGTGCGTTAGGTAAATATTCTGGAATGGTATCTGCGATCAAATTTTCCCTGTGAAAATTTTCATTTACACAATCAATAATACTGCTTGCTGTCGTGGCTGCTCCTTCTACTGCTTGTTCTTCCTCCCTGATTTGCTCGTCCCATTTGTTAAAGAGCATTTCTTTGTGGTTTTCATTGATCCTTGGTGCACCTGCTCTTTTTCCCTCGTCTTTTTCTTGCCAAGCCAAAAATTCAGTCACCCATTTATCAATTAGATCATAGTCACTTTGTAAATCTACCACTTGATTAGTGGTATTATCACTTATTTCACAATACTAGTTCCACTGCGATATCTTTTGGCCCAAAGCTTCTTGCTGCTATGGTAATTGTTCATTCAAGGAAATGGACTCTGTGATAAATTCTGTAAGTTTAGGATTGTCCTTGTGCATCTCCTGTTGTTACACAGCAATTTGTCACTGTTTGTCACCGTCCCTGTTACCCCTCTCCCACACACTGGAGGACTCATTCCGGGACCTGTGAGAAGTGACATGACCTGAAACCACTTGCATCATATTCCTCTAAGTATGAGCTTCATATTCCCTGAAGACATCTCCTGCAAAATACCCATGAAAACAGCTCTTTTTGCATTAGCGCGGGTCCACAGTTCACTGCCCGCGCCAATGAGGGAAATCCTATAAAAACGGCACGCCATTGGCGCTCTGTCTCAGAGTCGCACTCGCGCCAACCGAATTGAGTAAAGTTTTTAACCAACAAGCTCCCGAAGGTTCTCTTCAACCCATTCACCAACTAAATCTATGTTGAGCTAGGATGGTTTGGCTTCGAATCTCCATAGAAGGGAAAGTGGTTTGCCACTTTTCATGGAAGTTTCCAAGTGATAAAGCCAATCCCATGAATAATTTGGTTGATCCTATCTCTTTCTTCTCTATCTATAAAAGCTTGCCTCTATTCCTTGAGCAAGCTAGTCACAATAGTCATAGTTACAATAGTTCCAGTTCTAGCATAGTGATAGAGAGTTTGAAGCTGCAAGAGCCTTCTTTGCACCCATAAGGCCAAATCTAAGTAAGGAGATTCTTGTCACCCAAAGAGAGAGAGGCTTGTTCCTCATCCCAACAAGCTTTACAAGACTTGTGTAGCTGACTACCCAGCCAAAGGAGGATTGGACGTCAGAACAATGGTTGTATTCTTCATTGTTATTTATTAATAATAGATGACAATCATTATGGTTCCACTCTCATTGTCTTATGTTTGATGTTGAGTTATATCTTTTTTGACTGATATATAATTGCATCTACTAGATTTTATGCTTGTTTTCGTGTTGTTCTTTGCATGTGCAGGTATCCAATCATGGAGATCGTGGGGATCGTGACCGGCCGAAGCAAAGGAAAGAGGGCGATATCTCTTCTACGAACACTAGCGTTGGAATCCAAGTAGGGTCTCACCATCCACTTTTTATTTGCAATTAGGAACTTGCGTGATAGCATTGTTTGATTGTTGCTAGACCCGATCTGGGCTAGTAGGGATCGTCTCTGTCCGCAGAGAGGATTTACCTCCACAACACCTGTAAATCCTGTAACTACTTTCCTTTCTCATCCAAACTTTTCTGATATCCTATCTGCATTTGCTGGAAGTCCTGTTGTAACCTTTCAAGCTATTTATGTGATTCATTGTTAGCATTAGCTTGTTGCAATTGTTGTTGCAATATTTGTATCTGGTCTTCCCTTTATTTTAGAAATTGTTGTACCTCAGATGCTTTATCGATAGTTGCAGAAGCATATGCTCCTGCAATCTGAGATAGTTTGGTGAGATTCTCAGTGGGATTACTAGTGGGATCTTTCCATAGGACGTCTAATTGTTCTGCGTCTTGAGAGAGGACGTTCTCTAATTTCCTTTTCTTCCTCTGTCTTCTTACTACTACTTCGTGTTGTGGGCTATAAAATATATCCAGAGGAGGAATTTCTTCTATTTTGAGCATAAGCTTAGAGGATGGGGCAATAGGAATATGCTCCATATCTGAGACATCGCTGACTGTTCTTGTGACTACTTCTTTTGCTACCTGTGCGTTGCTCACAGGTGTTTTTATGGTTTGTCCTTCAAGATTGATCAAGTCGTTGAAGGTTTCCCATTCTTTGTCTAGTTCGGTTATGACTGGCGGTGCTTGAATGACGAGAGGGGGAGGATCTCTTTGCGGGGAGGCAATAACCTGTTGGTGTAGAAGTTCCATTGACTGGGCAATATCCTTTACTAACCCTTCGCTCTTATCCTGTTCATTTCTGAATCTTTTAGAATGTTCAGACATTTCTTTTTCTGACTTGGATTTAGATCCATTAGTGCTTGAACTCCCACTAAGACTAACACTTGGAGTTTGTTCTCTTGCTAGTTTTAGGCATAGTTTCTCTAAAGGAATACTGGCTAACCTTCTTTCCCTGTATATTTTGGACTTTTGAAATTCTTCTGGAGAGAATTGCAATTGGGCTGCATGGAGAATTTCTTCAAGTGTGCTTTTCTGTTGGAATATATCATCGAATAAATCCTTTTCTCTAGAGAACACCTTTATCTTGACTGCAGTGGTGAAATTTTGGGCAACCTCATTAGGGTCAAATGGTCTTCTTGAAAATTTAAATAATTGTAAACATGTCATATTATTTACTTCTGTGAATGCGTGGCCTACATCAAATAGCGAAAAGGCCCCATAGGCTACAGCAAAACTATGGCCATATAGCCTTCTTTTTGTCCTTTAAATATTTAGTTAGACCACCTTTCCCACAGGTTTGATAGGCAATCTCTCGAGCCAAGAGTTTATCAGGGATATACAAAGGTAGGACATGAGGGGGAGTAGAACTTCCAAATACCCTGACATAAGTAAACAATTACTCTCCGAACCATCTCGCGACAGGGAGGATGTCTACCTCTGCTTCAGGCGAGCATCTCAGAGGATCTTTATCATACAACATTCTATACAAGGGCAACATAATTCCATGACAAATCTGGTAGAAGTATGGAGTGAACTGAGAGTCCCACAACTCTTTATGATAGACATGGATGGGTAAGGGGTCTTGAGTTGTCCACTTCCAACCCATAACAGGAAACTTAGAAACATAACATATCACATCCATTACATATGCAGATAGGTAAAAAGGAGGATAGATTCTTTGAGAGACAGTTCTTTTAGATCTGTAACTTACAATGGCCGTGACTAGGTTATCAGACAGTATTTTAGCCCAATCTACAATAGTGGCATTTGTGGCGGCATCTAATAATGGTAGCCATTCTGATGAAAATTTGTTGATATCTGGCATTCCAAACAATCTACAGAGCATGGCAGCAGCAAAGCAATATGGGGAGGTGAGAGAACCAGTACTGTACATACCGTGTTTATCTTTCTTCAGTGGTTTGTCCCTCCTTGACCAATCCTTGGTGGTTTCTGCCAGGTCTTGATTTTCTTTCGCAAATTTCTCCATAAACTGCTTGTTATAAGTTGCCTGTGGCTCTGGAAAATGATACATGAGCTTTAAATCCTGTGCAGCGAATGAGCCAATAAGTCCTTGACCCTGAGTTTTAAACTATCTGTTTCTGATCTCAACGTTGTCCAGTATCCACTTCACCATGTCTGTATATGGGAGAATTTTGGGTCTTGCTGCTATCCGGTGTAAGAATGAGCAAGCTAGCTCTATAAGGGATGCTTCTGAAGTACCATTTGAGTCCGCAGTAGTAGTAACTTCCATTACTCTGGGATTCTCCTCTTCAAGCAGATTATACATGCCTTCCCATGTAGCTATTCCCGCGTCTCTGTTACAGGCCGTGTCTGCATACAAGGGTGCCATCTCCTTTTCCTCAGAGCTCGAAGCTTTGCTTTTCTTTCCCATTTCAACCTACGTATTGCTTTGTATTAGCCTCTGTCCTCCGTTCCTGCAATTCACAAGTGAAGCAAAAATGAATGACAAGGAAGGTGATGGGAAAGTTTTAAATGCCGCAGACATACCAAGTATACCACCTTACGTGAAATGATTCTTTGAAAAGCACGCACCCATATTCCATTAATAACTAACAACTACTCATTTATTAGCATTAAAGTGCATAACCGGTGTCAGCTTAAGGAAAATAATTTTCTTGAATAATGTGCCCGAAAGATCTGCGATGAAGCAATTTTGCGATTTGCTTCGCAACATCGCAACATCGCAACATCGCAAAATTGCAGAATCGCAAAATCATAACATCGCAAGGTTGATCGCTCATGACATCGCATTATCGCATTGTCGCATTATCGCTGTATCGCGAAATCACAATATCGCAGATCGCAAGAATATTATGTATGACAATCTTTGTTAACCTATTTTCTGCGAAATGCGATCTTGCGATCGACGTCATCGCATATCGGCAAATTTTAAAGTGTTTCGTTGTAAGTTGTATTTGCTGTATGCGATGTGATATTATCGCGTATCGCGATCTCGCAATATTGGAACTTCGGCTTGTAAGGAGGCATCCCGCTATCTTTTTGCGATGCGATTTTCCTAAGGAAAGATTTTATCTTACCTTATCATAAAGATTGGATTTTTTAGGTTTTCAAAGGAAGATTTCCTAAGTTTATGATGGTAAGTTTTATTTGAAAACGAACTTTAAACATTACTTTGATTTTTTAATTTTTTAACTAAGGGTCCCCACTTATTTAGTATTAGGAATAACACTAAATAAGAAGGGGGGGTGTTGTTGGCCACAACAATTGGCGATTCACTTGGAAGAACCAGTTATCTCTGTTGCTTTTTGAATTTTCAAAACTTCCAAAACAGGAAATTTTCCAGAAAGTTAAACTTTGTTATAGAAATATAAAGTACATTATATTCTAACCTGTCAATGACATTTTGTTTCAACTATTTTCAACTTTGATTATTTGCTGCCTCAAGCTAGTCCTTGTATTTACATCAGTCATTACTTGCTTTGTAAAGATAAAATAAAGTCTTCTTTGTAAACCAGTTTTAAATATGCTCATTTGTTGTAGGTAGAGCCTCTGCTGCCAGCAGGAGTTTATGGCCTCAATAGGGTTACCTGTTACCCAGCAATGATCATGTATCCTACTTAAAGAAACCCACAATTCCCAAAGAAGAATCCACACGCACACTTATTTCTTTGATTTTCTTTTTTATTCTTAAAGAGCAATGTCTTGGTTTGATAGCCAATTTATGACACAGTCATTCACTGATTTATAACTTTGCTGAACAAGCTGGCTCGTGATGAGACCCCTTCCCTTTTGATTGCAACAATCTTGAGTCTTTGCCTTGTTGTGGTATGCAGTATTGGCAAAGTTAGCAAGTTATAATGTCTGTGATTATAATAAGCCGGCTCGTGATGAGACCTCTCACTCTTTAAGATAAAGTGTATCCTTGGATTATTCCTCTGAAAGTTGTGATTTCCTTAATAGGGAGGAAGTCATTGTTTCCTTAAGATAGCTCTGGACGACAATAGTAGAGTTTTTGGAAATAGTTGTTCTACAGAGAATCTTTATTTTGTTATTGATACTTTTCATTGCACTGATATAAAACAATTTCTCACTAAAGGTTGTGTTTATCAAATTTTATAAAGTTGAAACTAGCATCATATCTAGGCTAGAGTTTTTAACTGTATCTTTCAATAATAAAGATCAATTTTCCAAAAGATTTGCTATTTATACAAGCGAAAGATCAAAATTTGAAAGAGAATTGGTGTCTTTTTCGTAAATTCCTATTGTAACCATTCACAACTGGTTTTATGATGAAAAGAAAAACAACTACCCTAAAAAAAATAGAAGAATGATCTTCTATAGAAAATATTTTTAGAGAATTAATTGACCATTAACAGGTAGAGAATCTCTTTTCCCTGTTAAATCTTGTAACATGAAGGTAGACTGGCCTACGACTTCTACAATTTGAAAAGGACCAAGCCGCATTCTTTGAAATTTTGTATGTTTTCCATTTTCTTCATAAGCCTTGTTCCATTTTAAAACTAGATCCCCCATTTGAAAATCTTTTCTGGATACCATATTGGAATCAAAAGAGGCTTTCACCAATGCTTGATAATGAGCGTGATTTATCTTAGCCCGTTCTCGTTGTTCTTGTAATTTAATTAATTCCAGCTGCCTAAGTTGTAAGAAGAAGTTGGTACTTCATCAATATATTGAACCAAGGCTAAAGAGGGAATTGCCAGATGTGTTGGAAGAACCACTTCTTTCCCACAAACCAAATTAAAGGGAGAAGTGTCGATAGAGGCTTTCTGCATTATTCGGTCTGCCCATAAAGCATATGTTAAAGACATATGCCAATTCTTATGATTTTGGTCAATGGTTCGCTTGATAATTCTGATTAAGTTCTTATTTTTTGATTCAGCTAAACCATTGCCCCGCGGATAGTAATTGGCAGAATATTTAAGTTTGAAACCTCTTTTGAGTGCGAATTTAGTCATTGCATTTCCAGAAAAGTATGATGCATTACCAAACATTAAAGCAGAAGGCAATCCAAACCTAGTGATTATGAACTGATCTATGAATTCAATGATATTTTCAGCGTTAGCTATCTTGAGTGGAACTGCTTCTACCCATTTGGTAAAGTAGTCTGTTGCTGTAAGAATGTATCTATGCTGTTTAGAAGAGTGAGGAATGATCTCACCTATTATGTCCAATCCCTGATTGAAAGGCTATTCAATGGTAACTGGTTGCAGTGGCAAGGATGGTTTCTTTTGTCTTCCAGCAGCAGTTTGACAGACTTGACATTTCCTTACGTAGCTATGTGCATCTTTGAATAATGTGGGCCAGTAATAGCCTGCGCGTAAGATCTTATGAGGAGTTGCATCTCCAGCATAGTGTCCACCTGCTAGTCCATCGTGGAGTTCCTGCAAAACTTTTTCAGCTTCAGCTTTCTCAAGACATATAAGTAGAACATAATCATACTTTATTATGAAAAGAACGTCATTTACAAGTTGATATTGTTTGGATTTTAACTTCAAGGCCCTTTTCTTCGTGTGATCAAGATTTGGAGGAGCATATCCATTTTTTAAATAATAAATAATATCAGCGTATAATGACTCAACATCGTTTAGGCTTACCTCGTACACTTGTACCTCTTCAGATGGATTTTCGGGTATTAGCGATGCTCCTGCCAGCATTTTGCAAAATCCTTGGCCTTTACAATACTTGCTGGTTTGATTTCAACATCATATTCTTGTAAGGCAATAATCCAATTGGCCCTTTTCTCACCCACATCCTTCTGTACTAGAAGATTTCTTACCGCTGGAAATGGTACTATGATTTTGGTATGTGTTTTGAGTAAGAAAGGTCTGAAGTATTTAATTGCTTTAAAAACAACATAAGCTTGTTTTTCCACATCTGAATAATTCAATTCAGCACCTTGTAAATTGGAACTGAAAAAAGCAATTGGGGCTTCCGCCTTTTCTTGATTTGCTTGAGTGAGTATCGCAGCATATGATTTATCTGAGGCAAAAGTGTACAAAATAAAAGGATCAGAAAAATTCAGAGTTGCTAATGATGGAGCATTGATAATGGCTTGTTTTATTGGATTGAATGCCTCATGTTCATCTTGGCTCCATTTAAAGTTTGCGTTCTTTTTAATCATTGCTTGTAAAGGAGACACGATTCTGGAAAAATCTGGAACGAATCTCTTTACAAAGTTAATCTGTCCAAGGAAAGATTGCATGGCTTTCTTGTTGTGAGGTATGGGGACTGCGGAAATTTCTTTGATTTTGTCAGGATCAATGTGAATTCCAGATTTTGACACTATGAATCCTAGAAGATTTCCTTCACTCACTAAGAAAAAGGATTTTTTCGGGTTACGTGAAATCCCATACCTTAAACAACGTTGGAATACTTGTTTTAAATCCCTGAGATGGTTGTTTCATTTCTTGGAATAAACAGTTATATCATCCAAATAGATTACCACTGACTTATTAACTAACCCTTTGAATGCAATGTCCATGGCTCTTTGAAATGTGGCACCCGCATTAATTAAACCAAATGGCATCTTTTGATATGTGTATGTGCCCCATTTAGTTCTGAATGTCGTTTTTAATTGATCGTAGGGGTGTACCAGCAATTGGTTGTATCCTGAGAATCAATCTAAGAAAGACATTAATTCTGAGCCTGCAACTGCCTGCAGTATTTGTTCCATGGGAGGCAAAGGAAAATTATCCTTTTTGCAGGCCTTGTTAAGGTTTCGAAAGTCAATGTAGATTCTGATATCTCTGTTTTTCTTTCTAACAGGTACCATATTGGAGACCCATTTAGAATGTCTAACGGGAAAAATTATTTTGGCTTTCAATAACTTGTTGATTTCAGTTTTAATCTAATTTTCTAAATTTGGATAGATCTTTCTCAACTTTTGTTGGACAGGTCTTTCATTATCGATCATTGGGATAGTATGTGGATGATGGAGGTGTCGTACGTTTTGAGTTCATCATAATTCTAGGCAAAAACACCTTTGTATTGTTTCAAGAGACGAATATATGCTAATTTCTCTTTAGGGGCTAGGCCAAGGCCTAGGTTGATGTTTTGTGGTTTAGCATCAGTTCCTAGATTTATTAATTCATAATTCAAAGTTGAACTTTGGAGTTTTGAGTTGGTAGATATTTTGAATCGATCTTTCAAATCATAAAGGTCTTCTAATTTGACTACTGATTTAGGTATAGCATTGTTAGTACTATCCTGTTGCAATTGTTGGTCATGTTGGTCTTCGTCAATTATTTGATTGGTGTAGGATCCTTCAGATGTGAGAAAACTCATGATATCAGGATCATCGTTGAAGATCCTCCAATTGGTGATATTATCAGGGATAGATGGTCTAAAATTTAACTCAATTGAAAATCAGTCAGAGCTAAAATCTTCTGAAGGAATGGGCTTGGAAGCTACATTGGCTAAGAGGTCTGCGCTAGCATTCTGGAGTCTGGGAATTGACGAAATATTAAATGCTATAAAATGTTTAGTCAGATCTTGAACTAAATATTGGTAATACTTTAAATGACCTGATAAACAGTGTATAGTATTACGTACCTGTCTGATTACAATTTCAGAATCTCCAAAAACTTGCAGGTATTTGATGTCTAATCCGATTTCCTTGTACAACCCTTGGACTAGAGCTTCGTATTCTGCGGTATTGTTGGTGCACTCGAATTCGAGTCTGCAAGTTAGCATGGTCTTATCTCCCTCTAGGCTTACTAATATGCATCCTGCTCCTGCTCCTTCGTTAGACTTAGAACCATCAAAAAATAGTTTCCAAAACAAAGATTTATTTACAGGACTATCTATAAAATTAATGCATTTAGAACTATCTGTTTGAGAGAAATTTTCTACTTGAGATAAAACAGAATGTTCTAAGTAAGGTGAAGAATGAGCATTAAAATTTCCTAGGAAAGAATCTACTGAATAGTTGCCAATGATGTTAGAATTGTATGCTACTGGTTCGTTTTCTCCCTCGAGTTCCGTTACTATGTATTTCTGATGTCGCTCGCGTTCAACTTTTATTTGGTTTGGTTTACCATTATAAGGCAGCCACATGTGGGACCAGTCAGTTGCAAAGTATCCATGAAATTTTTTTGACCAATCTTTGCTAAGGATTAAGCCATAAAATTCAGGAATATCGGCAACTAAAATGTCAATAACTTGACATACCTTTGGATTGGATGACAGCCTTATGGTAACCTAATTTAATTCACCAATCACTTTGACTTGCGATCGATCTAGCTGAACTATGTGCACAACAGATTTTTGTGGTTGAACATTCAATTTTGCACAAATTGATCTTGGCAAAATATTTGATGAAGCTCCAGAATCGACTAAGCAATTATGCACATTTTTATTGAAAATTTCATAATTAAGGAGAAATGGGGGAGTATGCGATCTTGATCTCCCTCCAATTAATGTGATATCGTTTGGATCAACTTTATTCATCGTACTAGTTGGAGATCTTCCAATATCATGAGAAGCTTGAGAGATTACAGCAGCTGGTAGAGGTGCAACTAGCACAGCATGTAATTCTTTCAAAAGTACTTTTTGCTGGTGTTTTAACTTGCTCAATTCAAAAAGAGTAATATTGGCCCTAGTCTTTTTCATGTCTTCTATGATATTATACTCCATTTCATCTGAAATGATTAGCGTTTTAGATGGAGTAGATGTGTTTGTTTGGACTGGGCTGGTTTGAGTCGCTTTAGGTGATGTTTTCTTGGCTGCGACTTTATCCTTAGTCATTGAACTTGCGATCTTTGGCTTAGGTGTAGGTGGAGGAGGATCAAGCTGATTTCTGCTATGAGTACTAATCGGGAATGCCTCCTAATATTCTTCATTTGGGAGGATGAAATCCCACATGTTAACTCCCAGGTTGTTCCCTTTGACTCCCAAGGGAATACGGCCGGGGTAACCACTAACCAATCTTTGGATTACAGTTTCTAGCCAAACTGTAATCAGAGAGGGCTCTCTCTTTATGATTTGTCTCTGTTTTGATAGTTTTTTAGGCTAGCTATAATGTTCAGGGTTTTGTTTTATGTTTTGGTTGAGGGATGTCTTCTGCATCTAAGGTGTAAGTTTTCAGGCAGTATTAGTCCATTGGGCAATGGAGTCTATGGCTACAGGTTGACTGAATATTGAGTTGAGTTACTGAAATTACAGGGCCATTTAAATATCTCATGGAACAAATCTGAAATTGTGATTATGAGGTGTGTTCAACCAGTGAAAGGCAATTAATAATTTTCCACTAAGCTGGGTGTGAGAAAGAGATATGTTGCACAGGAGCAAACTTGAATTCCTGAAACAACAACCACTGTGAAAGTATATAGTTTGAAAGTGCAGCAATTAAGAATTACACCTTTATAACTGTAACTGAAGAAAACATTTATAATAGCATAGATTGAGTCTAGGGTAATCTGTGATTAAATCCTAGAACTATTCTTTTTCTTGGCCATTAACTGTAAAACACAGAACATGAATGAGCTATGAGAAGATGACAAAACACATAACTAAGAGTTTGAAGAAAACTTATTGATTCATGAAACATGCAAGAATCCTGTAACATTCAGCAAAACACCACAATGACTCAGATAATGCAGAGCTTTGGAAATTCCATTAGCTTTTGTATTAATAGTCTGGAAATTTACAGCATAAGAAACTCTTGAAGAGAGATCAACAACAACCCCTGCAAGATTATGCGAGGGGGGAATATATACAATCGGTCATACAAAATATCTGGAGCGTTGAGTCATTTTAGAAATGAATACGGTCACCAACTTTTCAAGATAGTAGATAAGAAAGTTATTACATCATTGAATACAGAATAAGTGCTCTTTATGTATGTCAGAAGATATTTTGACCTTTGGAGGCCACTGAGTCGGTCTGAACGTTCTGCTTTAATTCTGGAAAAATGTGCCTTTATGGCTGTCATGCTGTAGTTTTTTGGCCCTGTCATCTGTAGCTGTCAATCTTGCTTTATTGGCCGATTAGTTCTGCTGAGTTGGCCCAGCCTTTTCCTTTTCATGCATGCTAATTTTATCAAATTTTCTTGTGTATGATCACCTATGAATTTAAATGAAAATTTGATTTACAGGCTCTGGTTTATAATATCAACTGTATCATTTTGGTCCAGTATTCCTGTGTGGGCAATTGATGTCTCAGAATTGCCTCCAATGTCTCATCTGCCTCTGTGTATTTGTAGAAGTTGGGAGGCACTTCAAACAGATGTTTGATCTCATCCATGATAAAAAATAAGTTTTCTACCCTGTTGTAGAGACTTTGTCCTGTAGCTGGCCCTGTTTCCTCTGAGGTGTTGGGCCTTTTAGTGATCTGATTTGTGGCGAATGTGTTGACCCTCTTGGCATACTGCTCATGTGTAAGTAGCCTTCCTGCACTGTTAAATAAGCCAGGGAGACCTCTGTTTTGCAATGCCACAAATTTTTCCATGAATCTATTGACCTCTGTCTGCATGTCCTGGGTCCTTCTTTCTAGTGTCTGCACCAGGTTTCTTAGTGTTAGGACCCCCTTTATTAACAAAATAGTCTCAGTCCTGTTGGAGATTCCCATAGTTGCTAATTGAGCACTTGTTCTATTATTAAGCACATTGATCATCCTGTTGGCAACTTCAGGCATATTGCCTAGAGAGACCCTTGATCTCTGGATTTCCCTCTATGCTTTTGCAATGAGCTCCAACTGCTCATGAATTGTCTCAATATATTGCCATTGATCAGTGATGGATTGGCCAATATTGGCCCATAGCACTGTCTTGAGCTCAGCCACTACTTTATCCAGTGTCAGCTCCTTCTCCAGCTCCTTTATCCTTTCTTTGAGAGCCTTTATTTCCCTGCCCTTTTCTGCCACAGTTTGCTTGGATTTATCATATCTTTCATTGAGCTTGGCTAGAATCTCCCTGGCCTCATTTAGTTCTGTCATTTGGGCTTCCAGGGCCTAAATCTCATTTCTCAGCTTTTGCATGTCCAGGCTTGGGGCCTGCTCTGTTGTTGGTGCTAGTGCTGAGGTAGAAGGTGCTGCCTGTTCTGTTTGTTGAGTGAGGGGAGCAGTAGTTGGAGGAGCTTCCTCAAGGCTAATTATTTCTGGAGGAGGCTGAGATGTTTGACCTCCTTCCTTTTGCTGTAATGCTGCTTGCAATGCTGCCTGTGCAGCCTCTGATTCGCCCAACTTTTCTTGAGTCTGGATCAACTGTTTGTATAAAGACACCAGCAAAGCTGCCGCATCTTGATCATGTCTCAGCTGGGCAACTTCTTCCGTTTGAGGGTGAATAGTTGCTGGGATTTTGATCTTTTTCCTCAATGCTGCCATGTCTGCATCCCTCAATTTCAATAATGCTTGTATGCCCTTGATGTCCTTGGGGTCATGCCCAATCTCTATGATTATATCTTCTAAGGCCCTGATCCTGTTGTCCTTTGCTTGAGAGGATGCTCTCTCCAACTCAAGTTGCACAGCTGTATTATTTAGGCTATTTTCTAGCCTGTAGTTATCCAATGTCTTATCTGCCAAGGAGGCATATACCATCTCACCCGTTTGCTTATGCAATTCGATTTTGTCCATTGGGTGGATGTCCTTGGCAAGGACCTCAAGGTTGGTCCTTATGTAATCTGCAGGGGACTGTGGTTGCAATGCAGTTGGCGTGAAGTGACTCATGATCATTTTGCCTTCATTAACATCATATGCAGACATTAGTCTTTGCTGGTTAGTGGGAGCCATTTTCAACAAATGATTATATAGCTGTATTTTTATTGGCTCATTCCTCCTCTTTATGTCAATGAACTGTTGTTTGATGCTCAGTTCACCTTCTTTCTGCTGGCTTGAGGAGCTGACTTCTCCTCCCACTATCCTCTCTTGTTCCTGCTGGAAGGAACTTGCTGAGGCCTCCATACTTGGTGGGCCCATGCCCAAAGATTGCCCGATAGGCATTTCCTCTTCTGAAAGGGGATTCATTCTATGTCTTTTCTCCCCTTGAGTTGTTGTTGTTGTGAGGGGAGTCTCTCTGTCCCTCTTTCTACTTATATCCTCCTGTTGTGGGGTTTGGAGGATTGAGGCTTCAGCTGTTGTTTCCTACCTAGGAGGCACAATTTGTGGTGGCTGTTGCTCAGTAAAAATTGGGGCCTCAGCTGCCTTTTCTTGCTGTAGTGGCTGCTCTTTCTCTTGCTGCCCCTCTTGTGGCTATTGTACCTGTTGTTGTTGCTGTTGTACCTCCTCATGAGGTGGTTGTTCTGGTTCCATTTCCTTTTCCTTGCCTTTGGTAGAGGTTTTCTCAGTAGCTTTGGCTGCTTGCTGATTTGCTGTGGAGGAGGATGCAGCTGTTCCCACTTGAGTGCTTGGAAGAGTAAACACCTGTGAACAAAGCTCTAGGTTAGCCACCTTTTTCAGATTTCTTAGTGCTCTTTGATTTAACTCTTCTTGTGTGATAGGCTCCTCTAAGGTTCCTCTCCTCCACTTTGTTTGATTTGCATACTTTTCTATATGAGGAAGTCTTACGTGGTCATAACTGGCCAGCCTATATTTGACCCTTCTTAGGCTTATGAAGTGATTGGGGTCATAAGGTTTCCAAAGGAAACTGGTTTGCAAGCCAAGGGATTCTAACATTCTATCCGCCTCTTGCCAACCTTCCTCCCTTTTGTTGTAGATAAAGTGGCCTAATTGGTTCCTGACCTTGAGTTGTGCTTTCTTGCCTCTGCCTGAAAAGTGTAGCACATCAGCATTCCCAAATTGCCTGAAGTATTCCAGGGAAAACAATCTCATGGGCACATATTTGGGCAATCTGTATGGGGGCAACTCACACCCATATATCCTTATAATTGTGTGGTTCTGGTAGAAGTACTAGTCCCCAATGCTGTATGATTTAGACAACTGAAGTACCCTTTGCATCTCATCAGTTAGTCTTGGAGGAGGTGAGCTCATCATCAGAGACATGGCTGGGTGGATGAAGAGATCTATGAACTCACAGTAAGTATATGGAGAGTCAGATCTGCAGTGGAAGGCAGAGGACCAATAGACCACTGACCTTGGATTGCCTTGGGCATCCACTCTTTTCACAACAAAAGAAAACTTTTCATGTTGATGATACAAGATTAAGTGGTAGATGTAAGAGGTGTATCTGAACACCTTTTCTCTTGCCAAGTTCATCAACTGCTCATGTATCTTATCAGAGATGTAGGTGGCATAGTCATAGCAGATTGGAGACTTGCCAGGAGCGAACATGAGCATGATCACCAGCACAGTTTCATCAACAAATTCAATTGAGTTATAGCCCAAAATGGGACTAATCATGTCTGCAAGATCTCTGCCCAATTGGTTGAGGTATACTTGGTTAATAGGAGGATACTTCACAGAGTCAGAGCCAATGTACAGCTGATTGAGTTTGGTGACCTGAGCATCTATCAATCTAGCTCCTTGATTTATCAAATCTATTAGTGATAAATGAACTAATTTCTTCTCAGTCTTGAAGTTCAGCATCTCTTTGATAGCTTCAGGGGTGATATAGAAAACAACTGAGCCTGAAGGGTCAAGCACAGCCCTCTGAGTAGGGTCATAGCATTCGGCACATAGGTGGATTAAATCAAGAAACTGGTTGACCTGAGGGAGCTTGAAGATAGGTAGAAAAGAGTCCCATATGCCCAATACATTTGTTCCACTCTCATGTTTAGCCTTCAATTCATTTAGCAGGTGGATGTGGAACTTGGTCTTCATCAGCATTTCCTCTGATATTTGGTAATCCAGGTCTGCTAGAGGTTGCCATTCCAATTCTCTTTGAGGGACATTTAAAGGGGCAACATTCAAGGCTACAGGTGCTACTGGAGGATCCATGGTCACTTTTAGGATTTATGTTGTTTATAAACTGGTGTTACTGTGCAGAGCAACACCAAAGAGTTTTTCTTTAGAAAGAAAGGTGAATTACTGATGAACAGAGAATAAATGGTTAATTACAACAATTGAAATACTGCTCAAAGTATGGATAAGACCAATGCCTGGCTTTAAACTCTTTTTCACAGAAAATTGGTGCAGTTTAGGCTACGAGTCCACGATTGCGCGAACAGAATGTAAGTTTTATGAAAACTCTGGTAATATAAAGCTCAGCTGGTGAATTTCGACCTTACAGTGCAAATGGGGACTAGGCACAGGGGATTCGCCGGTGAATTATGTGTTTTTTCACTGTTTTAAGCTATTTTTGGCGATTCACAGACAAAACGAGGCGCAGGAGGGATTTACAGGGATAAATCCCTGGCAACTGTTAACAATGGTCACGAATGCATGTGGAAATGGCGCGCCAGCGGTCTCTAGGTCAAATTCAGCAGGTTGGTGTGAGTTTGGACGTGAAAAACATGCAGAGAAAACGACAGCCGTTTTTGCAAAAAGTGCAAAAAACGCGAAATTTTGGCCAAAATATGGATTTTTTGGAACATTGGCGCTTTTTTTTGGATGACGTCATCATGACGTCATCAGGTGGGGTCAAGGTCGGATGACGTCAGCATGATGTCATCGGGTGACGTGGCGGCATAAGAGAGATCCACGGGGTGGTGAGGTGGCAGACAGGTGGAGCAAAGGTGGATGGGGGCGCCGACGCGGCGATGACGCTGGCGGTGACGCTGGCAGGCGGGTTCACCGAAACCGGAAGTGGTTAGCGGTTTCATATCGCACTGCCTTCCATACAGAAGCGGAATTGTCAGAGGGGCCTCCGATACGATGTGGGGGTGATGCATGGCAGAGGTCTGACGTCACCCTCTGACAAATTTCGGACGGTATCTTTCGGACGTCGGGGCCGGTCCGAAATGCACGAGGGTCGTCGGATGAAAAGGGCCCGATCCGACGGTCGACGGATCGTCGAGGTGGCCGGACGATACAGATGGGGGGCAGGATTAAAATAATATATCTTTTGAGATTTGCGCCCGGCGGGAACCTTGGGAATTTGGCGGTTTACATGGTTTTTTCAATGTTTTCTTTATAAAAATGCGGATAGCACTAAGACTTTGGGTAAATGGAAAAAAGTGGGTTTTTATATGTATTTTGCAAACGAAGCGGGTTAGGGGTAAAAAGGGGTTTATCGCAAGGTTTCTTAGCAAATGAAGGGTTTAATGGGTTAAATGATTTCTGAAGGGGAAAGAGGGGCAAGGCTTAGGGCTCTTAAACTGGCCAGATGTCAATTTAATCCCTGATAGTGAACATATGGCTATAATGCCAAGGGGAGGGATATTTATACAATGCTTGGGGTTTATACACCATAGTGTTATAATAGTAGGGAAAGGGTAACATAGGGGATTTAGATAATAGAAGTTAGGGGTTAATATGGATGGAAAAGGTGAATGAGGAGTGAAATCACTAAGTTTATGTGAAGATAACTTAGCTTAGGGAGTAGATCAAAATGAAAAGATTTTTAGACAAGAAATGTGGCTTTTAAAGGAATAAGAACCATCATAAAACCTCAAATTCTTCCATGAATCTCAACTGATGAAGGGATGTTAGTAATGAAGGTGAAAAGGGGGAAAAGGAAGTTAGTCATGCTTCTTTGTTTTGCTGCAACATGATGGAGAAGAACACCTTCTCAATCCATTGATTTTCCTTTGTGAATAGGTTAGCACACATTCAATTGTAAGGAATGACATTTCTGCAACCCCATCTGCCTACCCATCTACTTGCCTAGCATTTTTTGTTTCTTCATGGAGGGTGCACTTAAACTTGCAGACCCTTATGTGCCTTTTGTTTTCTTTGGCTTTTTCCTTTTGATTTTCTATCCAAGGCTACCCTTATTGCTTCCAAGGTCCCAGATTAAGCGGTTGGGAACCTTATTTCTCTACCTAAGCTACTGGTCTGCCAAGATTAAACAGTTTGGACAGACTTCTTCCTCTATTCTGCAACAGAAAAATCGAAACATGGCATGATCCGGATTAGGCTTTTGGACCATCCATCAAAACTTAATCAACATGAAGCTATATACACACCTTGTCTCCTTTTGGAAATATGGGATCTTTGTATCACCAAAGCAGAGCATATTTGGAACTTTCTTTGCCAATCATGAAATATGAAACCTATTGGTATAGGTAGCTAACAGTGGCTCCACATGGGGATGGCTTTTCTATTTGAAAGGCCAAGAACAGCAGGTCAGAATGCCTGGGCCCTTGACTGCTTTTACTAAAACTTGAAGTATGCTGCTTTGACATGCCAAATTGTACTCTTCCCATCTTGGTAGATCTCTGAACTCATTAGCCTTTTGCTGACAACCAATAAAACTTGAGAAACTGCATTTTTACATTTTAACAGAAAGTAATATATACACCTGAATATGTACAAGGGAAACTCTGGCTGCACTTATGGACAGTAGTCAAAATAGGGCTTCAACATCCTACCATTCACAGGACCTTCATCCAAATCAGTTTCATTAAGAGTTTTAAGGAAATAAGTATTGTTTCCTTTTACTGCTTGGACAGCAAATGGTCCTCTCCAAAGGGAATCAAATTTTCCATGTTTTCCCTTATCTTCTCTTCTTGAGTCCCACTTGAGGACTTTGTCTCCAACATTGAAATCCTCAGCCTTAGTTCTTCTGTCAAAGGCTTTCTTTAACTTTTCTTGTAAAACTTGAACTCTGTTGTAAACTTGGTCTCTAGTTTGCTGCAAACATATTATTTGATTGATCCTTTTTTGCACATCATTTGGTTCTGCCTGGCTTTCTTGAAGAAGTTTCATGACAGGGATCCCTAGTGATGAAGGAAATTTGGCTTCTAATCCATAAACTAACTCATATGGGCTGATCCCAATTGATCTTTTGGTTGTTAGTCTATCTGCCCATAAGGCATTCACAAGCTTCTTATGCCAATTCTTCTTATTTTCTTCCAATACCTTCTTTATGATGTTCACAAGGCTTTTGTTTGATGATTCAGCAAGGCCATTTCCTTGGGGATAATATGCAGTAGAATGGCCCAAGGTAATGTGAAATTTGTGGCAGAAATTCACCATCTTCTTAGATCTGAAGGCAACAGAATTGTCTGTTATTATTTTATCAGGGCAACCAAATCTAGAAAGAATATTAGTCTCAAGGAACTGAATGATAGTGGAATCATTTGCTTGTCTGCATGGAACAACTTCAATCCATTTAGTAAAGTAGTCTGCAGCTGTTAAAATCCATCTATGCTGGCTTGAAGATGAGGGATGAATTTCCCCAATGAAATCCAAGCCCCATTGTTGAAAAGGTCTCTCTGTTGCAATAGGCCTCAAAGGAAGTGGCAGTAACTTTCTCTTGCCCTCAAACACTTGACATTTATGACAGGAGGTGGTAAATTTCTTGACATCAGAGAAAACAGTGGGCCAATAGTAACCAGCCCTTAGTATCTTATCCACAGTGGACTTCCAATACAAGTGTCCACCACAGTCACCTGCATGAAATTCTTTGGTGATATTATTAGCTTCATTTTCAATCAGGCAGTTTAACAATATACCCTCATGGTTTTTCCAAAGCAAATTTCCATCCATGACACAAAATCTTGAAGCTTTCATTTTTAGGAACCTACATTTAGTTCTGGACAATCCTGAGGGAGCACACAGGTTTTGTAATACATAACATATATCAGAGTACCAAGGGGATTGTTCAAAGGCTACATTGATCTTTGGAGTTGCCAGCTCCGGTTCATTGTCCAGCTGGTTTATGTCTAAGGCTTGGAAGTTTGCTTCTGTCATTAGTTTGGCCAAACCTTGCCCTTTTATTAGTTTTGTAGGTTTTATTTCAATATCAAATTCCAAAATGTTGGCAATCCATTTTCCTCTTCTGCCCTCTAAGTTTTCTTGAGTGAGAATGTCTTTTACAATGGGACTTGGCACATAAGCTATAACATGGGAATAAAGGATGTAAATCCTAAAGTCTTTAATGGCCTTGACCAAAGCATAAGCTTGTTTCTCCATGATTTGATATTTCAGAGGTGCATCTCTAAGAGCTCTGCTAAAGAAAGCAATGGGTTTCTCATTTTCTTGGTCATCTTTCTGTAATAAAACAGCAGCAATGGTATGCTGGGAGGCAAAAGAGAAAATGATAAATTCTCTGTCAAATTGAGGATTTGTTAAGACTGGGGTTTGGGTAAGGGCCAATTTTATACCTTCAAAGGCTTGATTTGCCTCAACTGTCCATTTCACTTTTGAATCCTTCTTTAGCATGTTATTTAGTAATCTGATCAATTCTGCTAAGTTTGGGATAAACCTTCTCAAGAAGTTGATCTTACCCAAGAAGGCTTGCAATTCTTTGATGTTTCTTGGGTGGGGCATTTGTAAGATAGCTTGTATCCTGTCCGGGTCAATTCTTATGCCATCCTTTGAAATAATATGCCCTAACAGCTTACCTTCTTCCAAACCAAATAGAGATTTCTTGGGATTCAAGGAAATCCCATATTTCCTACATGTTAGGAAGATCTGTCTCAAATGCTTCAAATGTTCTTGGTCTGATTTTGAGAAAGGTGTGAGGTCATCTAAATAAATGACAAGAAAGTCATGAATCTCCTTGGCAAAAGCAATATCCATTGCTCTTTGAAATGTTGCCCCTGCATTTTTCAATCCAAAAGGCATTTTTACATATTTGAAAGTTCCCCATGGGGTTGTGAATGCAGTTTTGTCTTGATCATCAGGGTGCACTAGGATTTGATTAAAACCTGAGAATCCATCAAGTAATGAAATCCTTGAGGCCCCTACCACTCTTTGGAGAATGTGATCCATCTTAGGTAAGGGATAGTTGTCTTTGAGGGATACTTGGTTTAGGTTTCTAAGATCAACACAAAGTCTTATTTCACCAGTTTTCTTTCTTGTGGGAACCAAATTCGAGATCCAATCACAAAACCTGATTGGTGCTATGATACCAGCTTTAAACATTTTTTGTACCTCTTTCTCAATTGCAGGGAGAAGCATGGGGTTTATTCTTCTCAATTTTTGCTTAAATGGCTTTTGATTTGGCTTGAGAGGGATTGTGTGTTGGATAACGGAGGTGTCATAGGATTTTAAGTCCTCATAACTCCAAGCAAAGACATCTTGAAACTCTTTGAAGAGGTCAATGTACTTGGGCTTCTGATCAGGTGGTAGGGATGCAGACAATTTTATTACCTTGGGTTTTTCAACAGTTCCAATGTTGCATTCTTCAATGGCAGAGTTAAGGGGCTGCATTTTTGGTTTTCTTGGGACATCATTTGAATCAAAAATATCCTCTAGTGGAGTTAGGCCTGTTGGAAGAAAATTGTCTTTCAATTGTATTACTTCAGCCTCAGCATCAGCCACTTCTTCACAACTGATTTGTTGAATTTCTTGTATATTGTCTTTGTTGAAAATTGTTGGATGTAGGATTTGGTGAGCTGTCTTGGGTGATAGTGGCTTGTTATTCTGTTCACTCTGTATTTGTGATTGACTTGCTCTTTCAAGTATTTGTGATTGACTTGCTCTCTCAAGTATTTGTGATTGACTTGCTCCCTCAATGTCAATATTTAGTCCTGCAAATTCTTGTTGCAGGGTTAGGAAACTATTTATTTGTGCATCATCTTCAAATACTTGCCAGTCTCTGACATTGTTTGGGACAGAAGGTCTGTGTTTTACCTCAGCTGTAAAGCAATGGTGGGGCTCAAAAGGTAACTTGCAGGTGCTTGCAAATGTGGCCAAGCTATGAGCATGCAGGTTATGGGTCCTGGGAATCTTGGTAATTTGAAATTCAGTGAAGGACTGTAGTAGTTCAGCAGCAGCAGATCTATAAGATCTCAGTCTTCTATCATTAGTAACAAAATTTCCCTTTACTTGTTGGATAATCAAGTCTGAATCTCCCATAATTGAAACTTTTATGGCTTGTAAGGATTTTACTAGCTTAAGGCCTAGCAAGAGAGCTTCATATTCTGCCATGTTATTAGTGCATCTGAAATTTAGTCTATAGGCTCGAACTTCTGCATGATTATTTTGCTTGTTATGTATCCAAACCCCAGCTCCTGCCCCTAATTTGTTGACTGACCCATCAAATTCTAGAAACCATAGGTTCTCTTTTTCTAGGGGAGATTTAATAACTTCTCTGTGATCTGGGATAGTGAGTTGAAGTTCTGGTTTTTCACTTATTTTGTCTTTTAGGACAGTCTCATTACTTGTTTGGATCAGCTCTATTTCTAGAGCAGCAGCTTGTTCATTAATGTCCTGATCTTGTTCAAGTGTTTTGGTTTCAACATCATTATTTGTAAGACCTGTATTATCATTGAAAAGAATGTATGAGTCTATGTCAGAATGGACAACATATATGGGAAAATTTTGAGGTTTTTCTTCACTGCTGACCATGTATTTCATAAGTGACTCTCTATATAACCTCTTGGGTTGACCAAAGACTGAGATGGTTGTGTATGACATGTCTAATTGTAGGGAACCTTGGAGTTTAGCCCCCCATGACCTTGATAACAACATCCCATATTTGGGTGGGATATCACCAACCACAACATCCATGAGGATTGTTTTATTGGGATATTGGACGAGTGAGACACAGAGGTCTTTTATGAGTCCTAAACACTTGACTTGGCTGGAGTCAAATGAGAATAGGTCCTTGTATGGTCTTGTAATATCTAGGTTCAATCTCTCCATGACTGATTTAGGCATCAAGTTGTGAGAGGCACCTGAGTCAAACATTGCGTTGTGTAGTATCTTGTCATGAACATGCAGGCTGACATAGAAAGGTAAGATACCTGTGACTGTTGTCTTTCCATCAACTTCTGGACCGAATAGTAATTCTGGGGTGTCATCCAACACATTGACATTGTCTTTATTACGAGTAATTTGAAGGGACTTCTTGATTTGTTGTCTATAAATGTCATGCTTGGCTAGTTCTAAAAGAGGAATAGCTACCTTCAATTTGCCAATTTCAGCTTCTAAGTCAAAGGGCTTTTCAGATTGGATTTTGGGGTTGTGGATGACAGTCTTTTCCTTGTTCACTAAGTCTTCTTCTTGATTCTTACCTCTGTCTTGCGGCTTGTCCTTCTTACTCATCTCTTGAGGAGTGTTACTTGGATTGGGCTGCAAGGGTGATGAATCTACTGGTTGTTGTTTTGAGGGAGAAGTTTCAGCTATTTCCTCAACTGTTACCTCATCTGTAATTGGACCAGTTTTGTCACTTGGTTCTGTGATAATAGCTTTCTTAGGCTGTGTAGTGTCCTTTGTCTTGTCAGGCTATGTCACATTTATAGTTCTGCTTCTTAGCTTATATTGTTTACGAACTTCATAAACTACTGTGTCATATCCTTGTTTAAAGTCAAATGACTCACCTGACCTGGTTTGGAATTGCTGAATGTCATCATCTTTATGATCCTCTTGACTCAAGAAAACTTGCTGCTCATCATTCAGGCCCATTAGGTTAATGTGGGTGTCATATGTTTGCTCATTTGAAGTGGATGCCTCAGTATAGTTTTCCTGGAAAGGAGGCCTTATGTCTGGATCAGAACCGGTTTTGCCAGTGTTTGGGTTTTGATTTCTCCTAAAATTTGGATTCCTGATAGGGTTATTTTGTCGTGCTTCCCATGATGACTTTCTCTCAACTGATTCGACTCTATCACCCAATCTCTTCATACCAGTAAGTATTGCATCCAGTTTTTGCTCAAAGGCTGAGGGTTCTTCTTTGAAGGTGGTTCTCTTTTCCAATCTTGCCCTATTTCTTTTGGAAATTAGGTTAGCCTCTACTGTGACAGCAACCTTTTGGGCTTCTTCAAGGGTTTCAGGCGCCCTTTATTTTAATTGGTATGCCATATCAGGGTCAAAACCATCAGGAAATTTGTACAAGGCTAAATCAGGGGGGGGTCTTAAATTCTGTGGTATTGTGTTATATACATTATTGAATCTTGCACAATACTCCAAAACGGTCTCTTGAGGACCTCGTTTGATTGTGTCATATTCACCAAGTATGTGCAGGGGATCTTTCTTCTTCTCCCATCTATTAGTAAAGGCTTGATAAAGGTCATCAGGAGTTGTGATGGTATTTGCAGCCAGTGATCTAAACCAAGTTCTTACATCCCCTGTGAGGCTCTGAACAAAGATTCTCATTCTCACACTGTCATCATCTATTTCATAGTTCTCAAAGTGGTCTTGCATCCTTTTGGCATGCTGAATTGCTGTGAAAGGGCCAGTGGAGTCAAAATATGAGATCTTGGACTGGTAGTCCTGAGGTAGGGCTGCAGCATTGGCAGGTAACTGCAGGGGTGCATATCTATTAGCCATACTTGCAGGATTTATAGGATTAACAGGGATAACTGGGATAGCATGAACAACTGGTACAATAGGGGGATTGGAAACGGTAGAAACTAGAGCGTTGGTCAAGGGAATATGTGCAGTGGATGAAGGTGTGAAAGGAGGGCTTTGAGATGTGGATGGTGAAATGGGGGAATCAAGGGTAGACCGAAATAGAACCTTGATTGGAGTTGGAACAGGGTTTGGATGAGCTGTCTCAGGACTTGAATCAGCAAGAGTTTCCTATCCCTGCTGCTTCCTAATGATCTTAGGGATTGTATTAGGATTTTCAAAAACAGCTGGTGGATTTGGGTCAGGATTTGACCTTATATATCGTGGATTCTTCTTGGGAGCCAGCTTCTGAATTTCTTTTGGTATTTTTAGGATATTTTAGGGCTGTTTTAAGGGGTTGCTCAAGCTTTTTAGAACCACAGTCTATGGACAGACCATAGTTGAAAAGTACTATGCTCGTTCCCCAGTGGAGTCGCCAATTATGTTAACTCCCAGGTTGTTCCCTTTGACTCCCAAGGGAATACGGCCGGGGTAACCACTAACCAATCTTTGGATTACAGTTTCTAGCCAAACTGTAATCAGAGAGGGCTCTCTCTTTATGATTTGTCTCTGTTTTGATAGTTTTTTAGGCTAGCTATAATGTTCAGGGTTTTGTTTTATGTTTTGGTTGAGGGATGTCTTCTGCATCTAAGGTGTAAGTTTTCAGGCAGTATTAGTCCATTGGGCAATGGAGTCTGTGGCTACAGGTTGACTGAATATTGAGTTGAGTTACTGAAATTACAGGGCCATTTAAATATCTCATGGAACAAATCTGAAATTGTGATTATGAGGTGTGTTCAACCAGTGAAAGGCAATTAAGAATTTTCCACTAAGTTGGGTGTGAGAAAGAGATATGTTGCACAGGAGCAAACTTGAATTCCTGAAACAACAATCACTGTGAAAGTATATAGTTTGAAAGTGCAGCAATTAAGAATTACACCTTTATAAATGTAACTGAAGAAAACATTTATAATAGCATAGATTGAGTCTAGGGTAATCTGTGATTAAATCCTAGAACTATTCTTTTTCTTTGCCATTAACTGTAAAACACAGAACATGAATGAGCTATGAGAAGATGACAAAACACATAACTAAGAGTTTGAAGAAAACTTATTGATTCATGAAACACGCAGGAATCCTGTAACATTCAACAAAACACCACAATGACTCAGATAACGCAGAGCTTTGGAAATTCCATCAGCTTTTGTATTAATAGTCTGGAAATTTACAGCATAAGAAACTCTTGAAGAGAGATCAACAACAACCCTGCAAGATTATGCGAGGGGGGAATATATACAATCGGTCATACAAAATATCTGGAGCGTTGAGTCATTTTAGAAATGAATACGTTCACCAACTTTTCAAGATAGTAGATAAGAAAGTTATTACATCATTGAATACAGAATAAGTGCTCTTTATGTATGTCAGAAGATATTTTGACCTTTGGAGGCCACTGAGTCGGTCTGAACGTTCTGCTTTAATTCTAGAAAAATGTGCCTTTATGGCTGTCGTGCTGTAGTTTTTTGGCCCTGTCATCTGTAGCTGTCAATCTTGCTTTATTGGCCGATTAGTTCTGCTGAGTTGGCCCAGCCTTTTCCTTTTCATGCATGCTGATTTTATCAAATTTTCCTGTGTATGATCACCTATGAATTTAAATGAAAATTTGATTTACAGGCTCTGGTTTATAATATCAACTGTATCATTTTGGTCCAGTATTCCTGTGTGGGCAATTGATGTCTCAGAATTGCCTCCAATGTCTCATCTGCCTCTGTGTATTTGTAGAAGTTGGGAGGCACTTCAAACAGATGTTTGATCTCATCCATGATAAAAAATAAGTTTTCTACCCTGTTGTAGAGACTTTGTCCTATAGCTGGCCCTGTTTCCTCTAAGGTGCTGGGCCTTTCAGTGATCTGATTTGTGGCGAATGTGTTGACCCTCTTGGCATACTTCTCATGTGTAAGTAGCCTTCCTGCGCTGTTCAGTAAGCCAGGGAGACCTCTGTTTTGCAATGCCACAAATTTGTCCATGAATCTATTGACCTCTGTCTGCATGTCCTGGGTCCTTCTTTCTAGTGTCTGCACCAGGTTTCTTAGTGTTAGGACCCTCTTTATTAACAAAATAGTCTCAGTCCTGTTGGAGATTCCCATAGTTGCTAACTGAGCACTTGTTCTATTATTAAGCACATTGATCATCCTGTTGGCAACTTCAGGCATATTGCCTAGAGAGGCCCTTGATCTCTGGATTTCCCTCTGTGCTTTTGCAATGAGCTCCAACTGCTCATGAATTGTCTCAATATATTGCCATTGATCAGTGATGGATTGGCCAATATTGGCCCATAGCACTGTCTTGAGCTCAGCCACTACTTTATCCAGTGTGAGCTCCTTCTCCAGCTCCTTTATCCTTTCTTTGAGAGCCTTTATTTCCCTGCCCTTTTCTGCCACAGTCTGCTTGGATTTATCATATCTTTCATTTAGCTTGGCTAGACTCTCCCTGGCCTCATTTAGTTCTGTCATTTGGGCTTCCAGGGCCTGAATTTCATTTCTCAGCTTTTGCATGTCCAGGCTTGGGGCCTGCTCTGTTGTTGGTGCTGGTGCTGAGGTAGAAGGTGCTGCCTGTTCTGTTTGTTGAGTGAGGGGAGCAGTAGTTGGAGGAGCTTCCTCAAGGTTAATTATTTCTGGAGGAGGCTGAGATGTTTGACCTCCTTCCTTTTGCTGTAATGCTGCTTGCAATGCTGCCTGTGCAGCCTCTGATTCTCCCAACTTTTCTTGAGTCTGGATCAGCTGTTTGTATAAAGACACCAGCAAAGCTGCCGCATCTTGATCATGTCTCAGCTGGGCAACTTCTTCCGTTTGAGGGTGAATAGTTGCTGGGATTTTGATCTTTTTCCTCAATGCTGCCATGTCTGCATCCCTCAATTTCAATAATGCTTGTATGCCCTTGATGTCCTTGGGGTCATGCCCAATCTCTATGATTATATCTTCTAAGGCCCTGATCCTGTTGTCCTTTGCTTGAGAGGATGCTCTCTCCAACTCAAGTTGGGCAGCTGTATTATTTAGGCTATTTTCTAGCCTGTAGTTATCCAATGTCTTATTTGCCAAGGAGGCATATACCATCTCACCCGTTTGCTTATGCAATTCGATTTTGTCCATTGGGTGGATGTCCTTGGCAAGGACCTCAAGGTTGGTCCTTATGTAATCTGCAGGGGACTGTGGTTGCAATGCAGTTGGCATGAAGTGACTCATGATCATTTTGCCTTCATTAACATCATATGCAGACATTAGTCTTTGCTGGTTAGTGGGAGCCATTTTCAACAAATGATTATATAGCTGTATTTTTATTAGCTCATTCCTCCTCTTTATGTCAATGAACTGCTGTTTGATGCTCAGTTCACCTTCTTTCTGCTGGCTTGAGGAGCTGACCTCTCCTCCCACTATCCTCTCTTGTTCCTGCTGGAAGGAACTTGCTGAGGCCTCCATACTTGGTGGCCCCATGCCCAAAGATTGCCCGATAGGCATTTCCTCTTCTGAAAGGGGATTCATTCTGTGTCTTTTATCCCCTTGAGTTGTTTTTGTTGTGAGGGGAGTATCTCTGTCCCTCTTTCTACTTATATCCTTCTTTTGTGGGGTTTGGAGGATTGAGGCTTCAGCTATTGTTTCCTGCCTAGGAGGCACAATTTGTGGTGGCTGCTGCTCAGTAAAAATTGGGGCCTTAGCTGCCTTTTCTTGTTGTAGTGGCTGCTCTTTCTCTTGCCGCCCCTCTTGTGGATGTTGTACCTGTTGTTGTTGCTACTGTACCTCCTCATGAGGTGGCTGTTCTGGTTCCATTTCCTTTTCCTTGCCTTTGGTAGAGGTTTGCTCAGTAGCTTTGGCTGCTTGCTGATTTGCTGTGGAGGAGGATGCAGCTGTTCCCACTTGAGTGCTTGGAAGAGTAAACACCTGTGAACAAAGCTCTAGGTCAGCCACCTTTTCAGATTTCTTAGTGCTCTTTGATTTAACTCTTCTTGTGTGATAGGCTCCTCTAAGGTTCCTCTCCTCCACTTTGTTTGATTTGCATACTTTTCTATATGAGGAAGTCTTACGTGGTCATAACTGGCCAGCCTATATTTGACCCTTCTTAGGCTTATGAAGTGATTGGGGTCATAAGGTTTCCAAAGGAAACTGGTTTGCAAGCCAAGGGATTCTAACATTCTATCCGCCTCTTGCCAACCTTCCTCCCTTTTGTTGTAGATAAAGTGGCCTAATTGGTTCCTGACCTTGAGTTGTGCTTTCTTGCCTCTGCCTGAAAAGTGTAGCACATCAGCATTCCCAAATTGTCTGAAGTCTTCCAGGGCAAACAATCTCATGGGCACATATTTGGGCAATCTGTATGGGGGCAACTCACACCCATATATCCTTATAACTGTGTGGTTCTGGTAGAAGTACCAGTCCCCAATGCTGTATGATTTAGACAACTGAAGTACCCTTTGCATCTCATCAGTTAGTCTTGGAGGAGGTGAGCTCATCATCAGAGACATGGCTGGGTGGATGAATAGATCTATGAACTCACTGTAAGTATATGGAGAGTCAGATCTACAGTGGAAGGCAGAGGACCAATAGACCACTGACCTTGGATTGCCTTGGGCATCCACTCTTTTCACAGCAAAAGAAAACTTTTCATGTTGATGATACAGGATTAAGTGGTAGATGTAAGAGGTGTATCTGAACACCTTTTCTCTTGCCAAGTTCATCAACTGCTCATGTATCTTATCAGAGATGTAGGTGGCATAGTCATAGCAGATTGGAGACTTGCCAGGAGCTAACATGAGCATGATCACCAACACAGTTTCATCAACAAATTCAATTGAGTTATAGCCCAAAATGGGACTAATCATGTCTGCAAGATCTCTGCCCAATTGGTTGAGGTATACTTGGTTAATAGGAGGATACTTCACAAAGTCAGAGCCAATGTACAGCTGATTGAGTTTGGTGACCTGAGCATCTGTCAATCTAGCTCCTTGATTTATCAAATCTATTAGTGATAAAGGAACTAATTTCTTCTCAGTCTTGAAGTTCAGCATCTCTTTGATAGCTTCAGGGGTGATATAGAAAACAACTGAGCCTGAAGGGTCAAGCACAACCCTCTGAGTAGGGTCATAGCATTCGGCACATAGGTGGATTAAATCAGGAAACTGGTTGACCTGAGGGAGCTTGAAGATAGGTAGAAAAGAGTCCCATATGCCCAATACATCTATTCCACTTTCATGTTTAGCCTTCAATTCATTTAGCAGGTGGATGTGGAACTTGGTCTTCATCAGCATTTCCTCTGATATTTGGTAATCCAGGTCTACTAGAGGTTGCCATTCTAATTCTCTCTAAGGGGCATTTAAAGGGGCAACATTCAAGGCTACAGGTGCTACTGGAGGATCCATGGTCACTTTTAGGATTTATGTTGTTTATAAACTGGTGTTACTGTGCAGAGCAACACCAAAGAGTTTTTCTTTAGAAAGAAAGGTGAATTACTGATGAACAGAGAATAAATGGTTAATTACAGCAATTGAAATACTGCTCAAAGTATGGATAAGACCAATCCCTGGATTTAAACTCTTTTTCACAGCAAATTGGTGCAATTTAGGCTACCAGTCCACGATTGCGTGAACAGAATGTAAGTTTTATGAAAACTTTGGTAATATAAAGCTCAGCTGGTGAATTTCGACCTTACAGTGCAAATGGGGACTAGGCACAGGGGATTCGTCAGTGAATTATGTGTTTTTTCACTGTTTTAAGCTATTTTTGGTTATTCACAGACAAAACGAGGCGCATGAGAGATTTACAGGGATAAATACCTGGAAACTGTTAACAATGGTCACGAATGCAGGTGGAAATGGCACGCCAGCGGTCTCCAGGTCGAATTCAGCAGGTTGGCGTGAGTTTGGACGTGAAAAACATGCAGAGAAAACGACAACCGTTTTTGCAAAAAGTGCAAAAAACGCGAAATTTTGGCCAAAATATGGATTTTTTGGAACATTGGCGCTTTTTTTTTATGACGTCAGCATGATGTCATCAGGTGGGGTCAAGGTTGGATGACATCAGCATGACGTCATCGGGTGACGTGGCGGCATAAGAGAGATCCACGGGGGTGGTGAGGTAGCAGACAGGTGGAGCAAAGGCGGATGGGGGCACCGATGCGGCGATGACGCTGGCAGGCGGGTTCACCGAAACCGGAAGTGGTTAGCAGTTTCATATCGCACCGCCTTCCATACGGAAGCGGAATTGTTAGAGGGGCCTCCGATACGATGTGGGGGTGATGCGTGGCAGAGGCCTGATGTCACCCTCTGACAAATTACGGACGGTATCTTTCGGACGTCGGGGCCGGTCCGAAATGCACGAGGGCCATCGGATGAAAAGGGCCCGATCCGACTGTCGACGGATCGTCGAGGTGGCCGGACGATACAGATGGGGGGCAGGATTAAAATAATATATCTTTTGAGATTTGCGCCCGGCGGGAACCTTGGGAATTTGGAGGTTTACATGGTTTTTTCAATGTTTTTTTTATAAAAATGCGGATAGCGCTAAGACTTTGGGTAAATGGAAAAAGTGGGTTTTTATATGTATTTTGCAAACGAAGCGGGTTAGGGGTAAAAAGTGGTTTATCGCAAGGTTTCTTAGCAAATGAAGGGTTTAATGGGTTAAATGATTTCTGAAGGGGAAAGAGGGGCAAGGCTTAGGGCTCTTAAACTGGCCAGATGTCAATTTAATCCCTGATAGTGAACATATGGCTATAATGCCAAGGGGAGGGATATTTATACAATGCTTGGGGTTTATACACCATAGTGTTATAATAGTAGGGAAAGGGTAACATAGGGGATTTAGATAATAGAAGTTAGGGGTTAATATGGATGGAAAAGGTGAATGAGGAGTGAAATCACTAAGTTTATGTGAAGATAACTTAGCTTAGGGAGTAGATCAAAATGAAAAGATTTTTAGACAAGAAATGTGGCTTTTAAAGGAATAAGAACCATCATAAAACCTCAAATTCTTCCATGAATCTCAACTGATGAAGGGATGTTAGTAATGAAGGTGAAAAGGGGGAAAAGAAAGTTAGTCATGCTTCTTTGTTTTGCTGCAACATGATGGAGAAGAAGACCTTCTCAATCCATTGATTTTCCTTTGTGAATAGGTTAGCACTCATTCAATTGTAAGGAATGACATTTCTGCAACCCCATCTGCCTACCCATCTACTTGCCTAGCATTTTTTGTTTCTTCATGGAGGGTGCACTTAAACTTGCAGACCCTTATGTGCCTTTTCTTTTCTTTGGCTTTTTCCTTTTGATTTTCTATCCAAGGCTACCCTTATTGCTTCCAAGGTCCCAGATTAAGCAGTTGGGAACCTTATTTCTCTACCTAAGCTACTGGTCTGCCAAGATTAAACAGTTTGGATAGACTTCTTTCTCTATTCTGCAACAGAAAAATCGAAACATGGCATGATCCAGATTAGGCTTTTGGACCACCCATCAAAACTTAATCAACATGAAGCTATATACACACCTTGTCTCCTTTTTGAAATATGGGATCTTTGTATCACCAAAGCATAGCATATTTGGAACTTCCTTTGCCAATCATGAAATATGAAACCTATTGGTATAGGTAGCTAACACCACATACCTTGTAACCCTACAACTTCTTCGTCATCGGTATGCTCTTCAGTAGCGTTTTCCTCTTCTTCTTCTTCTGATTCAGCATTTGAAATAGCCTTAGTGGGTTTGGAATCAGTTGAAGGATTTCTTTTAAAAGGCCTATATGGCTTTTTAGAAGAAGTTTCTGATACTTGCTTCTTGATGTCCACCATTTCGTTAGACATGGTCTTCAAAACTTTTTGTAATCCTTCTAAATCAAATGGATCTTTCGGTTGTTTTTTCTTGGGATCTTCTTTGAAAGAGACTTTCTTGGATTTTCGTTCTTCCATCACATTTTTCTTTTCTAAGGCCTTAATATGTTTCTCTATTGCTATTGCTTCCTTCATGTTTTCAACTAAGGTTGGTTTGTTAGCCCTATCAACAATGATTGCTAAGTTTGATGGTAAAGCAGTAATGTACCATTCACTTCGCACTTCTTCACTAGGCTGAGAAGCAGTAAGAATTTTGTTTAAGATTTTATTGAAATGTAGATTAAAATCTTTGATAGGTTCTCTTGACTCGGCCCTAAGGTTAGACAAGTCATTGATCAGTGTCACTGTAGACCTGTCATCACCAAACTTGGTCAAAAATTGTTCTTGGAAGATGTCCCAACTAGTAATAGATCCAGATGGTAACGAGAAATACCATGATCGGCTATTCCTTACAGAGTATAAGGAAAAAGTCGAACAACAACATCTTCATTAACAACTCCATTGAGATTTATAGACAACATAAAGTTATTTATATGTTCTTCTGCTAGCATGCCTGCCTCAGGATTAAACTTAGGCAGCCATTTTTCAGGATGGGCCGGTATCTGACTCAACGGTGCAGGCATTAGGACTACCCCTGGGTTATTCCATGGAGACTGGGCCATCGTTGAACTACTAACAGAGGAAAGTGCAGAAGATGATCCCTGTGGTTGAGAAGATGAGGACATTATGACTCCAGATGGTTGAGAAGGAGTTGAGGAAGTTGCAATAGGATGATGGACGATGATTTGAAGTGGAGAAGTGGATGGTTGACTTCACGGTGAAGAGGTTGAGATGGATGATGATGATGAAAGAGTCTCACTATTGGATCCTTTAGGATACTTCCTTGCTCTCTTCCTAGTAGGTAGAGGTAATTCGGTTGGCTGAACACCAAATTTTCCGCTCTTTAACCTGGTGAGAGGATGAGCAAGATTATATTGTGAAGTCACGCTGCTTTGAGATTTATCAGAATTTTGAGGAGATATAGAAAATCGTTGAAGTTTGTGAATCAAAGATTCAACTTCAGGATGTTCAATAGTATATTGTTCTGAAATTTCAGGGTTTTTAGTAGCGGCTGTTGATCCAGCGTCTTCTAACTCTGGATTTAAGGTTTATGAATGCAATGGAGAAGTTGGAGGAGAAGGTGAGGGTGATTTACTCTTAGAATGGTATTTGGATTTAGATTTTCTTGCCATTCATAGTTCGGGCCCTCCTAGCGCCAAATATGTTGAAGCCCTGAAAATCGGGTCTACAAAAAGGGGGATAACCACCCGGTCCAGACCTTGGTTGGCAGCTCCTTTTTCCTTTGGTATAGCGGGTTCGACTGGGGATATGGGACCAGTTTCCCAATTTTAGTGTGTGCGTGTGAGAAAGATGAATATTTCTATTTCTAACAGTTTCTAAATGGAATACTTCTACTCTAATTCTAATCTAATAAATAAGGAAATTATATTCTAATGACAGAAATATGTAAATCTACACTAACCCGGGGTGTAATCTTTCTTCTATTCAATCTAAAATGATTTCAAACAACAACTAGTAATAAAGATCATTTAGCTGCCATGAGAAAAGAATTCAATAAAGATGAACCACTTCGTATAAAAAGTTAGACGAAACAGTTGTGCAAAACATATCGCATAATGAGCTATTCATACACTAAGCATAAATAAATAGTTATCACCATACAAAAGTTCCAAATGATAACTCAGGCATTTATACATTAATATGTAAATAACTGAATTGGAAATCACTTTAACACAAGGCAGAAATAGTTAAGAGATAGAAATACCATTTATAACTAGTCCTACTCATGAGCTTCAAGTGATAATTATTTATCTCTCCTTGATCAAATATCTACTAAGAGTACAAAAGTGCAACATCAGTAGCAGATATCAAATGCAAACATCAATAAATCATGTTCCATTCATTCATCAAAACCTCCTCAGAGGGTACAGAAGTGAATGTTCTGGGGATAAGTTTTTGATAAATTTTAGGACCCTTCTCTAAATGCATGAGAAGGGTTTAAATGCTACTAACTAATTCTAAAAATAAATTATTACAAAAATATAGGATGCAGTTTAAATGACCGTCCTCTTTTTAGGAAAATAAAACAAAATTAAAGCTAAAATTGAATCTAAAATTAAACTACTTCTGTATTTGGTCCTTGAAATTGCACGCATGCAACATCTGTTTGAGAAGAGTCGGCTGACTGACTTCCGCTTTTAGCTGAGCTGAGAAAACAAAATCGACAAGAGCTGGCGCCATTTTTTCGGTTGAATTGATGATACACTTAACAGTCATCCACTAGCTATGTGGCTTTACCAAGTATGCCCAGTAATAATCCCAATTCAACTTGGTTAACCCTTGGATTGCTTTTGCCTTTTCTTGAGCTCTCTGTTTCCAATCTGCCTATAGTTGCTGTGCGTTAGGTAAATATCCTAGAGTGGTCTCTATGATCAAATTTTCCCTGTGCAAATTTTCATTTACATAATCAATAATACTGCTTGCTGTCGTGGCTGCTCCTTCTGCTGCTTGTTCTGCCTCCCTGATTTGCTCGTCCCATTTGTTAAAGAGAATTTCTTTGTGGTTTTCATTGATCCTTGGTGCACCTGCTCTTTTTCCCTCGTCTTTTTCTTGCCAAGCCAAATATTCAGTCACCCGTTTATCAATTAGATCATAGTCACTTTGTAAATCTACCACTTGATTAGTGGTCTTATCACTTATTTCACAATAATAGTTCCACTGCGATATCTTTTGGCCCAACGCTTCTTGCTACTGTAGTAATTTTTCATTCAAGGAAATGGACTCTGTGATAAATTCTATAAGTTTAGGATTGTCCTTGTGCATCTCCTGTAAATCCTGTAACTTCTTTCCTTTCTCATCCAAACTTTTCTGATATCCTATCTGCATTTGCTGGAAGTCCTGTTGTAACCTTTCAAGCTGTTTCTGTGCTTCATTGTTAGCATTAGCTTGTTGCAACTATTGTTGCAATACTTGTATCTGGTCTTCCTTTTCTTTTAGAAATTGTTGTACCTCAGATGCTTTATCGATAGCTGTAGAGGCATATGCATTTGCGATCTGAGATAGTTTGGTGAGATTCTCAGTGGGATTGCTAGTGGGATCTTGCCACAGGATGTCTAATTGTTCTACGTCTTGAGAGAGCACGTTCTCTAATTTCCTTTTCTTCCTCTGTCTTCTTACTACTGCTTTGTGCTGTGGGCTATAAAATATATCCAGAGGAGGAATTTCTTCTATTTTGAGCATAAGCTCAGAGGATGGGGCAATAGGAATATGCTCCATATCTGAGACATCGCTGACTGTTCTTGTGACTACTTTTGCTACCTGTTTGTTTCTCACAGGTGTTTTTATGGTTTGTCCTTCAAGATTGATCAAGTCGTTGAAGGTTTCCCATTCTTTGTCTAGTTCAGTTATGACTGGCAGTGCTTGAATGACGAGAGGGGGAGGATCTCTTTGCGGGGAGGCAATAACCTGTTGGTGTAGAAGTTCCATTGACTGGGCAGTATCCTTTACTGACCCTTCGCTCTTATCCTGTTCATTTCCGGATCTTTTAGAATGTTCAGACATTTCTTTTTCTGACTTGGATTTAGATCCGTTAGTGCTTGAACTCCCACTAAGACTAACACTTGGAGTTGGTTCTCTTGCGGGTTTTAGGCGTAGTTTCTCTAAAGGAATACTGGCTAACCTTCTTTCCCTGTATATTTTGAACTTTTGAAATTCTTCTGGAGAGAATTGCAATTGGGCTGCATGCAGAATTTCTTCAAGTGTGCTTTTCTGTTGGAATATATCATCGAATAAATCCTTTTCTCTAGAGAACACCTTTATCTTGACTGCAGTGGTGAAATTCTGGGCAACCTCATTAGGGTCAAATGGTCTTCTTGAAAATTTGAATAACTGTAAACATGTCATATTATTTACTTTTGTGAATGCGTGGCCTACATCAAATAGCGAAAAGGCCCCACAGGCTACAGGAAACTATGGCCATATAGCCTTCTTTTTGTCCTTTAAATCTTTAGTTAGACCACCTTCCCCATAGGTTTGATAGGCAATCTCTCGAGCCAAGAGTTTATTAGGGATATACAAAGGTAGGACATGAGGGGGAGCAGAACTTCCAAATACCCTGACATAAGTAAAAAATTCCTCTCCAAACCATCTCGCGACAGGGAGGATGTCTACCTCTGCTTCAGGCGAGCATCTCAGAGGATCTTTATCATACAACATTCTATACAAGGGCAGCATAATTCCATGACAAATCTGGTAGAAGTATGGAGTGAACTGAGAGTCCCACAACTCTTTATGATGGACATGGATGGGTAAGGGGTCTTGAGTTGTCCACTTCCAACCCATAACAGGAAACTTAGAAACATAACATATCACATCCATTCATATGCAGATAGGTAAAAAGGAGGATAGATTCTTTGAGAGACAGCTCTTTTAGATCTGTAGCTTACAATGGCCGTGACTACGTTATCAGAAAGTATTTTAGCCCAATCTACAATAGTGGCATTTGTGGCGGCATCTAATAATGGTATCCATTCTGATGAAAATTTGTTGATATCTGGCATTCCAAACAATCTACAGAGCATGGCAACAGCAAAGCAATATGGGGAGGTGAGAGAACCAGTACTGTACATACCGTGTTTATCTTTCTTCAGCGGTTCGTCCCTCCTCGACCAATCCTTGGTGGTTTCTGCCAGGTCTTGATTTTCTTTCGCAAATTTCTCCATAAACTGCTTGTTATAAGTTGCCTGTGGCTCCGGAAAATGATACATGAGCTTTAAATCCTGTGCAGCGAATGATCCAATAAGTCCTTGACCCTGAGTTTTAAATTGTTGGTTTCTGATCTCAACATTGTCCAGTATCCACTTCGCCATGTGTGTATATGGGAGAATTTTGGGTCTTGCTGCTATCCGGTGTAAGAATGAGCAAGCTAGCTCTATAAGGGATGCTTCTAAAGAACCATTTGAACCCACAGTAGCAGTAACTTCCATTACTCTGGGATTCTCCTGTTCAAGTAGATTATACATGCCTTCCCACATAGCTATTCCCGCATCTCTGTTACAGGCCGTGTCTGTATACAAGGGTACCATCTCCTTTTCCTCAGAGCTCGAAGCTTTGCTTTTCTTTCCCATTTCAACCTGCGTATTGCTTTGTATTAGCCTCTGTCCTCCGTTCCTGCAATACACAAGTGAAGCAAAACTGAATGACAAGGAAGGTGATGGGAAAGTTTTAAATGCCGCAGACATACCAAGTATACCACCTTACGTGAAATGATTCTTTGAAAAGAACACACCCATATTCCATTAATAACTGACAACTACTCATTTATTAGCATTAAAGCGCATATCCAGGTGTCAGCTTAAGGAAAATACTTTTCTTGAATAACGTGCCCGAAAGATCTGCGATGAAGCAATTTTGTGATTTGCTTCGCAACATCACAGATCGAAACATCGCAAGATCGCAAAATCGCAAAATCATAACATCGCAAGGTTGATCGCTCATAAAATCACATTATCATATTGTCGCATTATCGCTGTATCGCAATATCGCAGATTGCAGGAATATTATGTATGACAATCTTTGTTAACCTATTTTCTGCAAAATGCGATCTTGTGATCAGTGTCGTCACATATCGGAAAATTTTAGAGTGTTTCATTGTAAGTTGTATTTGCTGGATGCGATGCGATATTATCGCGTATCGCGATCTCGCAATATTGGAACTTCGGTTTGTAAGGAGGCATCCCGCTATCTTTTTGTGATGCGATTTTCCTAAGGAAAGATTTTATTTTACCTTATCATAAAGCTTGGATTTTTTTGGTTTTCAAAGGAAGATTTCCTAAGTTTATGATGGTAAGTTTTATTTGAAAAGGAAATTTAAACACTACTTTGATTTTTTAGTTTTTTGACTAAGGGTCCCCACTTATTTAGTATTAGGAATAACACTAAATAAGAAGGGGGGGTGTTGCTGGCCACAACACATTCACACATTAAGAAAGATGAAAACAAATACATGCATGTGCATTTGCATTTAGACTGCTTTTTGGTTTGATTTAGGACAGTGCATCTAGTGTATGCTCTCTACTCTATGTTGAAAGAATATCATCTCTCTTTCTTTAGTAGCTAGGATTTTCATTGCAAAAAGAAGATTAAACGATTGTTTATCATCTCAGATTGCATTTTAGGAATTGTACATCTACATCACACGGTGAACCTGAAAGGCAAATTTCTTAAGAAATATCAACTGTAAAAAAAATTTAATGAACCTAAAAACGCTTTGGAACCTAACGCACAACATCTAGAAGTCTAGGCTAGAGACATATTCCGACGTCGTAAAGCCTGGTAACTGTCGCTTTCACTGTTGGTTGGGTGATTCCTCCTCTTTGAGACGACAAGTGCTAGTACGGACTTGTGCTCCCACGTACCGTCGAGTATATATTGGGAGACCACAATAGGCTATATCCTTTATCCATAGGAAGCCGTGTCTGCCACCCTATCGATCGCAATGCACTGAACACAACATTCGGGAAGATTGACTGCTGTACCGTAAAAAGTATTCTACAGTTTTGAGATTGGTTTGGTAATCCCTTTGTCTAGATTTCCAAAGTAGTCTCTTTCGTTCCTTTTCAGACTCCTTAAAGGAAAAGGTCCATTTGAGCACTTGTCACTTCAGGCACATTAAAAATCGAAGGCGACTCGAGTCATCTTTGTTTTTTCTCGACTCTTAAAAATTGAAAAAACAAGTTGTGTCAAAGCGTCTAAAATTTATTTTAATCGGAATAATATCACCATTCCCGCATTGGTCTTAGGTTGAGAAAAATGGAGTCCACCAACCAAGGAGTTCCCCTTGGAGGAAATCCTAGTCCTTTCTCCTCTTGGAGAGATGTTGGTGCACCCCATATGGCCACATTACCGCTTCCGGAATTGACAATTGGTTTGCCCGTATGGCTCTTCTCGACCTCCGTCGTTCAGAACACCGTGATTCCTGAACAATCAAGTAAGCAACTAGATGATACGAAAGTTACCCCGCAACCTTCTACTTTATCTGATTCTCCCACTCCTACTTCCTCTTCGCTTGATAAAGCCGGTAAGGTCCAAAACCAAGTAACTAAGAAGAAGAAGGAGAAGAAGAAGAAAGAGAAGAAGAACAAGGAGCCAAAGGCAAAAGAGGGCAACCATGCATCATCTAGTGAAAATCCACACACTGCACCGTCCAGGCCTAAATCGCCATGTGTCATTCGCAAAGGAGACCACTACCACCGAGATTGTCCCTGCATCCCTCAGATTTTAAGGGACTGGTCTCCTCGTTTGCACAATTCGGTGTCATCAACCTCTGATGATCATGTTGAAAGTACACCATCAACTAGTGAAAATGAAGCACCTGGACAAAAAGGAAAATGTAGATTTCCTTGTAGGTTGTGTGAAGGCAATCATGCTATCCACCGTTGTCCCTTCCTAGACGAAGCTAAAAGTGTTTTGGATGACTGTCCGGCTTCATTGTTACGGCTTCCTCCTGGATATAAGAAACTCTTGCCAAGTCCATCACTGGTTGAAAATCCGACTGGCACGCCATTGTGTTCGGTCGAAGCATCTATCATTGAAGATAAACCCGCTAAACCCATACCAGATGAAAGTCAAAAGGTTGAGGCGGCAGTCGACCCGGTCTTGTGTTCAGAAGGTCCATCTTCAGATGACACAATCACCAAAGAGAATGAGAACGACACCGTCCAAATTCTTTTCGTAAACACAGACTCCGATGAACATGGGGGCAGTCTACCCATTCCTTTACCGCAGGAAGGAAGTTCGTCAAAGTCATATCTGGCCGTCTATTTGGTCCCACCTCCAAGCAACCTAGTTGTTTCTTTCGATTGGAACCTACTAGGCAGACCCCGTTTACCGGCTAGTGTACCATTCTGAATCATTGCACAAATATACAGAATGGTCATGGCTGGTACCATCATTAATGAAGGGGCTTCTGTGAGTATCCTTTCCTCAACTACTTGGAAAGCACTTGGTTCACCATCGCCTCTGCCTGAGATGAGAAATCTAACGGGCTTTGACAAAGGAACCAGTCAACCGTTAGGGATCCTTCCTAATGTGTCGATAACATTGAGAAGGAAAATCGTTCACATGAATGTAATGGTTGTCCAAGGACCTCTGGATTATAATCTGCTCCTTGGGCATGACTATATTTATTGCATGGGAGACATTGTCTCCTCACTCTTTAGAGTAATGTGTTTTCCGCACGAAGGCAGAGTGGTCAAGCTCGTAGACCAGCTGTCGTTTCCCGGCTCACACATAGAAAATAGTCAGATACCATCCCTAAATGGTCTGTTCATGCAAGGAATGTCTCATCAATCTCCAGTCCGTCCACCTGATGAGCGCGAGTGATTCGGGAGGACATGACTGAAACCCAGGGGGCATGCACCCTGGTCTGTTTCGGCAGGAAAACCTTAGGTATAGGGTAGGTTTCCGTGGAGGATATATGACTAGTCTGACACACCCGTCAGTTTAGGAAAATGGGATTAGATTGGAATAATATTCCCTTGTCAAAGTTATGTGGGTGGAGGCGACTGCACCACTCGCCTTTGTCTATTTCGGTAGACATCACCAAGGAAGCATTTTGTCTGCGACGCAGATGGAGAGCTTTCATATGGTAACCTGGGAATTTTTCACTATACTTGAGGGCATGCAAACCTTTTTTCATACAAGTGAAGAGCGACCATTTATTTTCTTAGTTTGTAGTTTCTCAACCCTTTAAACTCGTAGGATTGGTCCTTCCTAACTTGCATAAAGAAAGGATCTGTGGCAAAGCTTTGTAAGGTGCAAGCTCCATAAAAAATGGCATCTTAGATGAGACATCCTTATTATATGATTGGCATGAGCAGTTTTAACGCGGAATTCAAGCTCGTTAAAAAATAAACATAAGCAGTGAGCAAACGTTCCCAAGAGTTTAAGCTCATTAAAAAATGAACCAATTTCCGGTAAATAACCATTGTGAATGCATTATCATCAGCTTTTGAGCCTTGGTCGTGTTCTCATCATCACCTCCACTCTGTTTTAGCCGATCATTCACCTCCATTTTATTTTTTACCCCTTTTGACGAACAGCTGTGAAGAGTGATCCTGTTAGCCATCCTTGTGACACTGCCGTGATTGGAAAATTGCAAACCTTACCTGGAATCAGCTGCTACCCGACATTATCACTCGTTCCTAAAAAAACAAGTCTCATTTAAGCTCTTTTCAACTAACTCGTAAAATATGAAAAGATTGCCAAGCGATTGGCCTCCCCGGCTCATTAAAGTGACCGGAAGTGCTATCCCTCCTCTAGATTTTAATCTTTTTGGACCTGAGGGATTATTACACAAAAATATCGAGCACTTGTCTTGTTCGGCTTGTTAAAATTACCGAAAATTCATCCCTTTCGTATTATTTTATACTTTTTCGAACTTAAGGGATTACATAACGAAAACGGATTATTGGAGTTTCCTTTACATCCCTTTTCAGACTCTCTAAAATTGAAAAGGACCAAGTTATCTTTGTCGTTAAACTCGTTAAAACCGAATACCAACAAACTTGTCCATACAGACAAGAACGAGTTTCACTGCCGCTAAGCTCGTTAAAATATAGAGACGGGTTTGCCCGAAGGGCAGATTATAGAACAAGCATATGTTATCCTCCTCAAGCTTGACAAAAATAAAAAGGTACTGGTCAGCAATGACTAGGGAAAAATTGGGAAGAAAACTTGAAGAAACTTTATTGGTAGCAAGTCGCTCTTAAACATGACACTTTCACTCTGCATCCGAGTCGGGTTGGGTTGTTATGTTCACTGGTCATATCACCATTGGTCCGTCACACCATCCACATTTGGTGTTAACGCTACCAATCCATCATGTCAGTGTCACCGGTATGTTCAAGAGAAGTCACTCAAAGAATTCACCTGTGTCTCATCCACTGCAATACATTCACGCTCCATTCTTTCATGATTGCCACCTTGAGCCTTGTATCATCAAATCGTTTTCACCTCCAAAATCATTTACTCCGTTCCTTGTCGTAGATGAGGGATTCATTAAGGCCCTCCTATGGCGGGTCGCTTCTTGTCGACATCAGCTCATTATCCAAGAAGTCAACTTAGGAACAACCCCTTCAGTACTTTGAAGCTTGCATGCCTCAATGGCAAGTTTCTCACTTCCGGTGACAGGTTTACATCAATGGCCTTCGACCGAAAGATTTTGCGTAGTGTTCGATGCCAAGTCCCTTATTCACACCACGCGACTTGTACTGTAGTACCTTGAGGGTCATCATCATTATCGGTGAGTCCTCTCGTGCTTGTTAACAGCTTACATCATTGGCTAGTAATCAGATGATGTCTTTCCATGTTTGACTCCAAAACATCTTTCACATGGATTGACTTGTACTCCAAGTGAAGATTGAACAAGTTTGAAGACCCCAGATCTAGTTTCATCCATCCGGGCTGCGATATATTCAGGAAAATAAAGACATCAAATGTACATTGCTGCTTCACAGATGATCATCTGAATCAAAGGATGATCACTCTATTAGAATCATCAGTCTCCTGCACAGACGGTTGTCTGTCTTATGTACATGAAAATGAATTTATAAAGCTGAGCATGGGAATGCCCACCTCAGCTAGATCATGAAAGATATTATGAAGATAATGTATTGTATTATATCTTATTACAGGTCGCCTTCTAGCTTGAAAAACTTCGGATCCTCATGATAAAGCATTTCACCCGACATCAAAGATTAACGACCTCATGCTTTAGGGGGCAACTGTTATAGACATTTTTGGGCACTGCAACCCCAATCAAGCATGTCCATAAACCAAGGGCTCCTAAGCCCCTGAAGGTGTTGTTCCATACCCTAAAAGAATAAGGTCAGCTGATTACATCATCTCCCAGAAGTTTTCCATGAAAAACTGCTCAGAACTGGTCAAAACTGGACCATCTCACCTACTCCATGGTCAAAGTGCGATGCATCCCACCTAATGCACATGGGAGGTGCGATGCATACTAAAAATCCCTTCTATGGGGTGCGATGGGCGAGAGTGGACAAATGGCAGAGACAGTTTGCGAGGTGGATGATCATGGAATCTTCCAGAAACTTCTCCTATGACACTTGCCTCTCTGAATTCGCCCAGGGATGAGTAAGAGATCATCAATCTCCAAGTGGAATCAAGAACTATCAGAGAGAGGACACTAATCAGAATCCCAGAAGCTAACTCACCCCCCTGCAATCATCTATATATGGATCCCTCATCCCAGAGATCCAGAGGCTGGAATTTTGTATCTTGTAAGGAAGTGTTGTTGGTTTCTTGTTGGAATATCATAGTGTTGGGTGATCTAAGCTTTTCATGAGGTTAAAGAAGGGCTTTCATGCTGGAGGATGATGTTGGGTCAGAACAATTGGTTGTAATCCTCTTTGCTATTCTTGATTATTAATAAAGCTATTCAAGTTTTCCTCCACACTCTTGTATGTTTGATGATATATGAATTTGTGTGGTCAATATATATTTGGTCCTATATTGTTTATGATTGTAGATCTCTGTTCTTCGATAGTATTATGCTGCTTTTATTCCACAGGTGCTCTTTGAAGCTGGGTAGACGAAGGAGAAGCGACAAGGATCTATCAGAAAGGAGAGGAATCAAGCAAGGATCCAAGTGCAAGACTAAGGTTGGTGTCCTTCATTCCACTCTTATCTACTTCTCATAAAGGAAAACAAAAGTGGTTTTAGTTTGTTTGTTTCTAAGATAGCTACCAGTCTTAGTGGGACTAGTAGATCCGAGTGGACACTAGATTTCCTGATAACACCAAGGACTCAACTTTTTATCATTTCTCTTGGACTCCCTCTTGATCCCAATTTTACTAGAGTCCATACTTAATCCATTGTCAATGTTTGGCATCTTACTATGAGGGAGTAAAATAGTAATGATAGAAGGAGAGAAAAGGTTATGGGCATAAGTTAGGCCCAATGACCATGGGGGAAGGGCCAAGGCTGAGGACATTTTCCACCCACTTGATAAATAAGAAAAAGAAAAAACCTTAACCATTAACAAACTTACTCTTAGCCAATTATGGATAAGTATCATGAATCCAATTCTATGGATGTTTGAGCCAAAAAATAAAACATTTAGAACTAGGAAATTAACAAAAAAAATTGAATTGTAAGCAAGGGGATCCAAACTTGGAGTAAGAACCATCACCACCATACACTCTAGTGTCCCTTAGACCTTCATCTTTCCACTTGGTTCTATACCTATATAGACCATTTGAAATCAATAACCTATTTCAACCATCATGCCACTTGAGGTGAGGATGAGTAGAAAATAATACCATCAAATACATGACTTACGGGATGAGTTTGCATTGATGCATCCTCTCCTCCTCCTCCCCTTATCTTTTTTCTCTACTCGTTTGAAACCTTGCAAGTAGGACTCCTGAAGGAAAATGGGATAAGTCTCATTACTCGTCGATGACTGATCCAGGAGGATCCCTAATGGCCCAAAAATCAAAGTTCTTGGATTGTTTTAAGAACATGACCAGATCAGAGAGCTTGTTGTAAGCATTTCAGTGGCATAAATGATGTCTCAATCTGACTCTAAATGTTGATGTTATGGCCAGTCAAATTTTTTGGTCAAACTTGGCTTTGTAGCGAAATTTGGTGGATCGCTAGATAAAAATAAAGGCATCACTAAAGTTAGTGGAACTTGCAATATAGCAATACCTGCTAAATTTAGAGGATTTTACTTGGCCCAATGAGGTGGGGCCAAGTGGGCCAACCAAATGGTACCATATGGCACCCACTTGGTGGCGAAAATGGGCCCGTTTGACCAAATTTGGCAGCGTCAATGTTTTTTTGGGAGGGTTACTGTTATCGATTCAAAATGTTTGGTGAGTGACTACTTTGTGATCGTTAATGTTTTTTGGAGGGTTACTGTTATCGATTCAAAATGTTTGGTGAGTGACTACTTTGGTCACAGTTCACTATTGTTTTAAATATATATTTCTGAAGTTTTAAATGGGAGGCGGGCCGCCAAACTTTGTGGAACTGCCAACCCCAACTCAAAAACAAAAATCATATATATATTAAAATGGACATGGTAAATATTAAAACCGGAGAACATTAAGTATTATTATTGGAAACGGTTATAGTTAGCAGCAACAATTACCAAATTTATTGGTAGGCAGACTAAACATCATCATCAAAGTTTTGTAGCGGGGTGTTGGCAGTTTGCAAATGGTTCCAACCAATGCTAAATGCCAACAATGTACTGATCGACGACATATATTACGGGCGGTCAAACCCGGCCATAGCATAACCAAATCTAACGATCGACATTTATTTAAAACTGGTGGTTTGATTGAAAACAACGGTTCACAACGACGGGTCATAAATCTAAACAACCAACACCTTTTGTTTAAATTCGATGACTAAATAAAGTGGTGAAGGACTGTTAACTATTACGAATCAACACCATTCGACGGTTTTTAACAAATATCTGTGGAAATTTCGACAACAAATATAGCATTGTTTAAAAAAATATATGCCCATTATCGTTATTGTTAATACGACAGATAAAACAAAACGTTTGTTTAAAATAGTCCACCGAAGGTGTTTTGAACCGCAACCCCGGTGAGGTCAAAGCCTTATAATAACGACGCTAACAATCACGTTATCCCAATGGCCACTAGTATTATTTTTGAACCACATTCATCTAAACCCCATCGTCGTTCATTCGAAGGCCATGGGTGGAGTAGACTGAAACTCAAAGTAGTATGAAATAGTGATCATGGAACTTCACACGGAGGAACCTTGATGGCATGTTCCAAGAGGGAATATTCTAAGAGAATAATTTAGGGAATATTCCATTTTGATGTTGTGAGGAATTTAAAATATTCCTTGAGGGGCCGTAATTGTAGGTGACAAAATGTGGCCAATTTTATACTCATTTTAACTAGAATTTTGCAATGATCACAATGGTATAGTCTATTTTTTGCATTTGAGCAATGGATTTCAGGGGTCATGGAAAAAATGTGTCTTCTTCATTAATTGTTGGGCACGAAGTTCTAGATAGCAGTGTGCCTTTCAAAAGTAGGTCATGTTCACATCAAAAGTATCAGGAGGATGAGACAAACATGCTGGTGCTATGATTGTTGTCACTCGAGCAATCAAGTTTCAAGGCACTCCTAGGAATGGAGGTATAATCATGTATTTGTCATGTACTAGTGTTTGTTTTATGAGATGAATGAAGCGACATCTTGATGCAGCGATCTAACCATAGGTTTCGTCGCTTAAATCAAACACACAAGAAAACTCTAAAATCCACAATATAACAATTTATATAACTTTCAAATATAATTTATTAAAGACATAAAATATTTACAGGAGAACTTCTCATTCCTCACTCTCACACTTCTCTCCCCTCCTCATGCCTCATGGGCTTCTCTTAATTTATACAAATGGATTAGAACCCAAGTAGGTTCTAGATCCCTTAACAAACTCCAACAATATCTCTCTTGATCCCTAAAAGTTCTCATCCAAAACCTAAAAATCCTCTAATTTCACTTTTAACTCAATTAATCCTCTATTCTAGGATCCCCTAATCTCTAAGATCTCTATGAGATCTTTACAAGTCTATGATCACTCATATTCTCTCATAATTGAGAATGTTTACAATTAAAAACTCACACACATATTTTCCACTCAGTTTATTAAAAATATACAAATAAATTAAAACATCACACCCCGTAGTCAACCAAATATACAATGATTTTCTGAAGTAGGATGCTCTTGCATCAGCGTTCCGATGTAGAAAAGAAAATTTGATAGACTCCTATCTATAAATTTTGTCACTTTTCTGTAGTAATGTGACAGCCACAAGTCTCAATGACTTGCTACCTCCAGGATTCCAAGCTCTATTTTGTTGTTGGTCCTTTAGTCTTTTTTCTTGATGTTGTTTACAAGATTGGAATAACAATTCATCATGATTACATTCAGGTTCCATATTTGGACATTTTTCTTCCATATGTGCAATATGTTCATGTTCCAACAACATTTTCATTTCTTCAATTTCAACTTTATTATCATTTTCTATGCTTCTGTTGCACCAAATTTGTTGATTTGAAGGCATATTGTCACATTCTAACTTTGGATTATCCAACCAATCTTCTAGAAATTTTAATTCTGCTGCAATATTACTCATGTTGACATCTAAAAGTATTTGATGATTATCAACAACTTCAATTATTTGTTCACCTTCAGCATCTTTAACATTTCCTGCATCCACAAACAAGCTATCAGTTTTTAAAATACAAGACCTTTCGGCCTCATTTGATGCTTCAAGCACCAATCTTTCACAATGGACTTTCTGGGTTTCAACAAATCCTCTTTGTTGTGACTCAATTCCTTTGAGTCTCTCCTTTTCCAACAAAGAAATATGTATTTGTTCAAGTTCTCTGAACTTGTTTATCAGCTTGACATTCCATTTCTTTTGCAATAGGTTCCATCTAACCCGTTTCCTCATTCTCCATCCATGTCTTCGGTCTTCATTATGTTTTCTTCGTAGCCATTCTGTTAGTATGTCAAGTCGCACTTTCAATTCCTCGATTTCTTTATTCATCTTCTATGGTGAACTTTATCCTATTCACTGTCACTTGCAACAACCAACACTTTACCAAGTTGTTTTCTCTGAACTTTGCCTATGGTTCACCTCACTTGAACCTAGTCCCGAGAAATCCTTGCTCCTCTTTGCCACAAGCAACAATTGTTGTATCTATGTACTACAATGACCAGAATTTTTGGGTGTCGGGCTCTGCCGATCATGCACCCATTACAATCAATGACACTTTTGGCTTGAGTCTAAATTCCCCTTTTGACTCTAGATTTTTACAGCAACTCTTCATTAATAGACCTTTGACTTGAATTTTTACATTGAGACTCTCTCACTTCAACTCAACGTGTGCAAGGACTTTTGTCTATTTGAGAACTTGTCATGAATTTCTTGAATTGACCCAATAACTTTTAAGTATTCAACTTAAACAACTTCACTGACTTCCCAATCTTACTTTCATGTCTTTCATAATTGTTTCACCCTTATCATCACTTTGTAAATAAACTTCATTACATTAATGTTCAAAGCCTTATGGTAAATAAGAGTGACACATATTTTAAATACCAAAAAGGTAAACATGGAAACCTTGAATCCACGTCTTCCACATTTTCCTTTTTTAAAATTCTTCTCATGAAATTGATTTTAAAAATAACGAGTGGAAGAAATTTATCCACGTGAAACTTATTTAAAAGTTATGAGTGGAGAAAGTATGTGATTAACCAAATATGGTTAGCACGAAAAGGAAATTCATTTTAGTATTGACTCACACAGACCTCCACGCTCCAACTTCTACAACTTTACACAACGATGGTGACTCCAAACGCAGTCTTTGGCATACGACTTCAGCACTATCTCTCCACGCTTCTGGAGCACCCATTCAACACAATATTCTGGTATCGATATTCTGGTACCGATTTGTATTCTCCACAACTTCTTCAGCAAACTTTGATTTCTCCACAACATCTTTGGAAGTCTCTGATCTGTCGACTGATTCAATGACAATTTTAGATTTTTGTTGCCAAATCTTCACTGGATTTTGGTTCCTCCCCAGAATCTTCACCTATCTTCAGCTTTTGACTGATTTGGTGACACTAATTAGCTCCAGCAAACCATAAACTCCTAAACACACAGCTATAGGTTCAAACATTTGCACTGTGTGACTGCCTCAACGTGGTTGAGTGGCATCTTGCCTTGCTGCAGAATATATCCACCGCTCAGAATCCTTCCACTTGAATTTGAAAAAGACACAGCTTCACTTCAAACCGCATTAGACTCTGCTGAATCGATCTCGAGCTTCAATGCTCAGATCAAAAACCTATCGATATTTGAAAGTATCTGCAAATCAGATCCACCAAGGCTTACCAAATCAGATTCACGTCCTTCGACACACATTCAAGCATCAATTCTCGAATCTTGGGCTTCCCTGGGGTCTCTTCATCTTGCACTAGCATTGCTATGGTTGCCAGCAGATTCTCTGCATAGAGACAATTCACAGATCCGACAGTGTTGAGGGAGACTTGTCCTAAGTCTCAAGTGCACACCAATGATCTATTGCATAATTAACCACATATAGAGAAACTTAGATCTTTCCCAGCTCTGATACCACTTTGATGCAATGATCTAACCATAGGTTCCACCGCTTAAATCAAACACACAATAAAACTCTAAAATCCACAATATAAGAATTTATATAACTCTCAAATATAATTTATTAAAGACATAAAATATTTACAGGAGAACTTCTCATTCCTCACTCTCACACTTCTCTCGCCTCCTCATGCCTCATGGGCTTCTCTTAATTTATAAAAATGGATTAGAACCCAAGTAGGTTCTAGATCCCTTAACAAACTCCAACAATATCTCTCTTGATCCCTAAAATCTCTCATCCAAATCCTAAAAATCCTCTAATTCCACTTTTAACTCAACTAATCCTCTATTCTAGGATCCCCTAATCCCTAAGATCTCTATGAGATCTTTACAAGTCTATCATCACTCATATTCTCTCATAATTGAGAATATTTACAATTAAAACCTCACACACATATTTTCCACTCAATTTATTAAAAATATACAAATAAATTAAAACATCACACCCCCTAGTTAACAAAATATACAATGATTCTCTGAATCAAGATGCTCCTGCATCACATCCCCACTATTGAAGCAAGACCCATAGACGTTGTCCACATTAGATGTAGTTCGTTATCAAACATTGTGTACATTGTCTTTATGATATCCTTTATGTTGCTTCTTCTTTTAGTGTTTACATATACTACTTTTACATTCTCTTTCATGAAAATCTACTAACATCAACTGAAGATAAGACCTTGGATAATATTGGTATCATAGGAATAACAGATCAAGTTTGGTATTAGAGCATTCCTCTTACTAATGTGAATTACGAGTCTGAGTGATAACTAGAGATTGGACGTGCAAACGAGAAAGTAAAATGGAAAATGAAAAAGCTTTCTATCAACCTCTCTATAGGATGGAAGACATGGTAGATAAAATGTTTGAAACTTATGAGAAGAGATTGGTAAAGAAGGAAAAGAAGAAGAAAAATACAATAAAGGATGCTGCTTTGCTAAACGAAGGAGGACCTCCATCTCCATATTCAAGTTCAATTTCTTCTTCCTCTTATTCTCATCATTCAAATGAGGAGGTCCATCAAAGCATTCAAGCAAAGAATGTTGAATTGAGGAGAGTGCTACAAGAAGTAGAAGATAGGAAGCAGAGATTGTAGCTTCAGCTACAAGCCACAAAAGAGGCAATAGAAATTTTGAAGTGCAATGAAGGCTTAGTGAATCCATCATCACTCACTCTATAATCAATAACTGAGGTAAACAGTGTCAGTGATTTTTCAGTTTCATATTCTCATTATGATGATGATTTTGGTGCATTTGAAAGACACTTTGAAGCCCTAGAAGCAAGGGAGTCTGAATCAATCCAGGCTGAGACTACATCACACCATTCCAACAATCATGATTATAGGTCATCTCCAAAGGGAGGTGAGCGTTCTAAAGAAAGAGCTAAGGCAATCTCTCCTCGCTAGACTTGCACCATAGACAAGTGTTTGAGGAAGGTTATGTCAACTAGGAAGGAGTTACGACATAGGGATCCCTCTCCATGTCAGGGGAAAAAGAAGGTTAAGAAGGTGTGGAGGAGGAAAAAGCATTACAACCACTACAACAAGGGTGGACATCAGAGAATCTCCACATGTTGGAAGCTCCATCTAAAGCTATGCATGAAGGAGGATAGGAAGCATATGAAATCACATGTGAAGGAACCAATTAATGAATTATTTCAACAAAGGAATCTAGTTACAGGAAACCCATTAGCCTGGTTAGGTAAGAGACGGGTAGCATTTTGAAGTAGATGAACATGACCACCATTGTTAATCACATTTTCTGAAAATGTATGTAAAAGTGATGAAGTGTATAACATCACTTACGAATGAAATATAATGATATTTTGACCATTTAATTGGATAGCCAAGGGTGTGGTTCCTATTCTAAAACTCGACCATGAGTGTGTTGTAAACTCTTGGCAAGTATGGTCTTGTCTGGAATCTTGCATGTTGGACATGTATTGGTAGCTATAGATTTGCATATGGATATAGGTGTTAGTTTCATCACTTTTGGCTCCGAAGTACAAAGGTTAAGGAAAATAAAATGTGGTCTCTCAAAGAAATTCATTATGCAAATTAAGATTGCAATATTGTTATACTTTTGGAGGACCAAAAGTCCTTCAGTGAGGAGGAATAATCTAGGAGGTTCCCTACTAGCCCAAAAATGAAGGTCCTTGGTTTGTTGTTAAAATAGGAATAGATTGAAGATCTCATCACAAGATTTTCAGCGACGTAGATGATGCATCAATTTGTCTCTGTATGCAAAAGATATGGTCATTCGAACTTTTTGGTCAAACTTGGCTTGGAGCTAAATATGGCGGACCACCAGATAAAAATTGAGGCATCAATAAAGTTGGTGGAACCACCAAATATAGTCGCACCCACTAAAGTTAGAGGTTAAGTGGACCAATGATGTGGGGCTACATTAGCTAAACAAATGGTGCCATGTGACACCCACTTGGCAGCTAAATTGGCCCCAGTCAACTAAACTTGGGAGCGGTTAATGTTTTTTGGCAGATTTTTGTTATTAGTTGAAATAGTTTGATGAGTGACTATTTTGGTCGCAGTTCAATGTTGTTTTAGATATGTATTGGTCAAGATTTGAATGGGTAGTGGGCCACCAAACTTGGTGGACATGCCAACCCCAATTCAATAACAAAAAACATATATATATATTAAAATTTTCATGGTCAATATTAAAATTGGGAAACCATATGTGTTATTATCGCAAATGATTATAATTTGTAACAGTGGTTACCAGATTTATCGACGGATAGAACTAAACGTCAATGTCAAAGTTCCATAACATGGTTTTGGTGGTTTGAAAATGGTTCCAAGAAATTTTAAATACTAATGGTGTATGGAATAGCGAGATATATTACAGGCGGTCAAACCCGACCACGGTGTAGCCAAATCTAAAGGTTGTCGTTTATTCAAATTTGGTGGTTTGGTTGACAATAGTGGGTCAACAGTTTAAACAACCAATGGCTATGGTTAAAATGAAAGGCCAAATAAAGTGGTGAAGGATTGCTAACCATTACAAACCAACACCATTCGACAGTTTGCAACAAATATTCATTGAAATTTCGACAACAGTTGAAATATTGTTTAAGAAAATATAGTATAGTTATTGTTAATAAAATGGACAAAATGAAGGATTTATTTAAAATAGTACATTAGGGTTTTTTGAACCCACGACCCCAATAGGGTCAAATCCAAAATAATGTCGCTAACCATTGTGCCAACTTGAAATCCATTGGTATTACCGTTGAGACAAATTTATTTAAACATCATCATCGTTCATTCGAGGGCCATGGGTAGAGGAGGATGGAACTTAGAGAATTATGAAGTTGTCACCATCGAACCTCACGTGACAGAATCTTGACGGCATAGTTCTAGGAGCGAATATTCCAAGAGAGTATTTCCAAGGATATTCCATTTTTTATGTTGTGAGGAATCTAAAAGATTCTCTAAGGGGCCATAATTGCAAGTGGTGGAATGTGGCCAACTTTATACTTATTTTAACTAGAATTTCTCAAGGATTACAATGGTGCAGCCTACTTTTGCATCTGGGCAATAGATTTCAAGGGTCATGGAAAAGAAAACCTCCTTCATTAATTGTTATGCATGAATTTTGAGACAATAACGAGCCTTTTAGAAGTAGGTCATGTTTAGATTCAAAATTCTCAAGAGAATGAGACAAACCTAATGGTGTTGTGATAGTTGTCATTTAAGTAGTTGAATTTTAAGACACTTCCTAGAATGGAGGTATAATGATGTTTTTTCCATGTACTAGCCTTTCTTTTTTATGAGATGAATGAACCGACCTTCCCACTACTGAAGCAGGTCTCAAAGATGTAGTCTACATTTGACGAACTGCATTATCAAACATTGTGTGTATTGTATTTATGATCTCATTTATATTGCTTCTTCTTTAACTGTTTGCACATATGGTTTTTACATGCTCTTTCATGCTAACATCAATCGAAGAAAATATTTTCAATAATCCTAGTATTAGAGGCATACCAAATCAATGACATCCCAACAAAGGTTTCTTTATCATTTATGTTGATGAAATGACAATCGTCTCTTCACTTGTTGGGGATAATACCACTCTAGGGAGATATCTAGTCCTAGTTGGACTACTCAACCCATTCTTTTCCTAACTTGTTCATGATCGCATTGGATTTTCATTACACACGAGACAACGAGATTAAGGAGATGGAATTATCTAGTTCTAAGACTCACTTTACCCTTACAAAAAGTTTCCACTTTTGTGATATTCTGTTTATTCTAGGTAGAAGCTTGGTGAAAGCATGGATTATAAGTTGATGTTATTAATTAAGAGGGAGGTTGTGGAATCCAAATAGAGCTACTAGTTGCAAACATTTTACTATGATATCTAGCTAAGCTTCATTATTAGTATTTTAACCAATATGGAATGCATAAATATGGAGAATGGTCCCTAAAGCTTCTCTAAAGACTCCTCTTTCTCTTGAGGATTCTAGGTTACCCTTGGATTCCCTATCAAATTTGATCTTAATGAATTGAAATGGGGTTTAGGACCATGTTTACATAGCTAGTAGTTTTAATTTTGGGTTAATAAAATTAATGGAATGTAGGAATTACTCAAGATACCATGTTGATAATATTGTACTCTAGTTATCTTATGGATTCTTAGCTTCTTCCAAGCATGAGACATACGTTAGGAAAAATATTAGCGGTGGGGGGTGAATCAGTAATTTTAATTCACTTTTACTTATAATTTCATATTCAGAAATTTGTATGCTACTCTCATTTATGCAACCTGCGCGTGTACACAGCTTTAGTGAAATAAAAACACGTATATTCAGTTTACTTAAGTTTTCATAACTTCCATTAGTGAGTTAACTTAACCATTGCATTATTAATTTATTAACCATCCAGTATGCAGTAAATAACATATAAATCACATCACATAAGAAACACACATAGAACACTAGGATTTTAGGTGGAAACCCAATGTGGGATAAAACCACCATTGTTGTTGTCTTTTTCTTCTTTCTTATTATATAAAGAAAATATTCATTACATCTTGTACTAGTGCAAACTCTTACTTGTACATAGGCACCCACCTGCAGGAGGCTACAACCTGCACACGTTCTCCAACATCCACTAGAAGGGAGATACAACACCCTAATCTTATTTATCATCTCCTACCAGAAGAGAGCTCCTACCCCCCCGATTGAAGGTTGAAACCCTCAACACATTGTGGACCATGTTTCAGAATGTTTCGCACTGCATCCACCTATCTAAAACAAACATCAAAACCTGTAGGACACCTTTCATAAATTTTTTCACTGGACCCATATCAACAATAAGCCCAAACTAAAATGCCAAACTAAAATACTAAATCACTAAAAGTTCAAGCCACTGAATACTGAACCAGCCACAAGTAACCAATCAATCAATAAATGATCAATTCAAGATCAATCAACCATTATAAATGATACTCAACCATTCATTAAGTAATCACATTGTTATTCATCATAGAAACAAAGTACTATCACTGCAATCCCTGATTAAAATTAATTTCAAAATATATACGTGATTGATCTGAAGTATACCCACATATATATGCCTTTCTTGTGCATAAAATCCATGTACAAATCTCAAATCATTGAATGCTAAAACTAAATGACTACATCACCCACTGATTTATTGACATACTGAGTCATAAAAGCAACTGAATCAAATATCAACATCCTATAGCATCATCACTAACCACTATTCCAATCCACAATCAAATAAACCCAATTAACATTGCCCGATTCAGATCACACTTATCAAGACATCATTAGCAAACAACAAAAAATAGAACATACATCATCAACTATCATCATCAAGCAACAATTGAAACCCTAGTACATATACATGACCTCCATAAAATAGATTTGTGTGTGTACATGATTACCATGCATAACACCCACGTATATATACCAACATACTAAATAAAATATCATTGAATTTATACACGACTGTATTGAACTAGAACTGTGTATGTATGCGACCTTATTGAAGAAAACCAATGTACATATATGGAACTACTGAATCAGATCTTTGCTGCAAATCATAACATATTTTTTGCAAATTTTACTATCAAATCACATAACGCTTCAAACACATTCAAATACATATTTCATGAGTAGATATTCAAACATAAACAAATCAGTCAAGTATAACCATTAGTACTCAATGCACTTCAGATCTTCTAGATCTGAGCCATCTCCTTGCTCCCTGGTGCATACCTACCTCAGATCAGATCACACAGGAATGGATATTCACTTGCACACACAACACCCTGATCTCCATCTCCTTATATAACTTTTTCATTAGCCAATACCTTAGGTAAATCCCTTGGAAATGTTGGTAGTATTTGTTCATAGAATCAAATAAATGTTGCCGCCACAATTACTATGAGAAGTTACCATGGTAATGACCTTTAGTATCCATATTTCCATGGTTCATATTATATACGCGACTTTTTTCACAGGACCTGCGTATGTACATGACCCTTCTTCACAGAAACCATGTATTCTTTTCAAAATTCACATTTGTCATCGATCTGTAATTGAACTTTCATTTCTCTTTCCATATCCTATGTAACATCTATTCCAATATTATTGATATCTGCATTAGTTCTACAATCATCATATTATTAACATGTTGACATCATGGACATATTTTTCAAGAAGGTCGCCGTCGAGGACAACACATTACCCATAATGCCAACAATCCCCCCCTTTAGACTTGATGGCAACCACTTTGGTCTTTGGAAACCACCTGCAAACACCTACAAACACCAAGTATTCTCTCCCACTTTGACATCAAGGGAAAAGGGTTGAACCAGGCTGAATGAATTACTTTCCTTGTAGTTTTCATCATTTTAAGTCTGATTTGCTAATATGAATCATGAAATCTACATATTGACCACGCTCCCCATGCGCATATGTTGGACCTTCTGAAGATATGTAATAAAAGTAGAAGACTTGAAATATATGACCTTTCCTCTCACCAATGACTCTATTCTCCCATGATTACATCAATCACCCAACATATTGGGTTTACATATTAGACCCAAATTTTACGTCAATTTCCCAAAATAATGGGATTACATACATGGCATCACTTGATCCCAATAGTTGATACATGACTAGAGATTACAACATGGGTCTTTTCATGACCTTTACATCAATAGACATAATAACCATAAACAAGAATCTCAACAATGAAGTAGAAAGACCATAATAGCCATCAAAAACCACCACGAACCATATAAGAATCGACAACATAATCATCTAATAGCAACAACATAGATGTCATAATGACAAAAACATCAATATCCTCATGATTAAGAAGAAATAAGCAGACAAGACAGTGTAGCATCAATCTCTCCCCATCAAGTGCATTAAGGTGTATAATCAATCAATAATATAACTTCATCATAAGAAACCTAAGCATCATCTATATAGTGACAACATCACATATATGTTCAATAATGACAACAACAATAACCGTATAGCAATATCTCTAGCAATCATAGTCATCATAATGCAACAAGGAAAGTTCAAGAAATCATGATGCCAAAAATGAACCATTAGAAGTATGGAAGATTCTCCCCCTCAACTTGTTCCAACTCTTCATCATATGATCATATCATATATTTCTCATCAATAAAAGAGACATATCAAAGACCTTGAAACATCTCAATATTCATCATGAGCCAATACCCTAAGTAGCATAAGAGCATCATCAACAGACTGCAACAAACCAATGTCAAGACCAAAAAGATGGAATGAATTGATGGAAACATATGACAAGATCCCCCTAAATTTGTGCCACTTATTTTTCATTGCTGAGAAGCATACACGATTGATTAGATCAAATATTACGTATATATATGTGATTGTCTTTCATAAGATCCACATACCAAATATAAACTACTGATTTTTATAGCCACAACTCCCCCTGAACATGACATGCATGTTATTGCTATGTTAAAACAATTAGCCAAGTGAAGAGGTAGGAATAATTCCTAACTTTTGTGTAATATATTCAAAGGAATCACATGGAAGAGGCCTGGTGAATAAATATGCAATTTTCTCCTTTGAAGGAACATATTCCAACTTGATCTTTTGTTCAAAAACTTGCTCTCTAAGACAATGGTATTTGATTAGGATGTTCTTAGTTTTTGAGTGCATGACAGGATTTTTAGAGATACTTATGGCACTAATGTTGTCACAAAGAATAGGTATAGGTTGAGCACAAGTGACTTGAATGTCCTGCAATGTTTGGATCATCAGTAGAAGTTGAGTACAACAAGAGGCAACAACAACTTATTCTGCTTCAGCAATTGATAAAGAAATAGAGATTTGTTTCTTACTGAACAATGAAATTAAGTGAGGTCACAAATGGAATGCTCGTCCATTGGTACTTTTGGAGTCATCAACATTACCTGCCCAATATGCATCTGTGTAAGCATGAAGTGTAAAATTTGTGTTTTTGGATTACCATAGACCAAAATATTGAATTCTTTGTAGATACTTGAATTTCCTCTTGACTTCTTTAAGATGAGTTTCTTTAGGATTTTCTTGGAATCATCCAACTATGCCAATTGCATGCATAATGTCTAGTCTTTTACTGGTAAGATAAATTTAGATGTCAGTCATAAATTTTTATTCGTGTTGATTAACTATAGGAGATTCATTATTTTGGCTGAGATTGCATCCTGTTACCATTGGTGTGCACACAAATTTGTAGACTTCTATTCCATATTTCTCCATAATCTACTTGAGATACTTGGTTTGAGAAAGAAAGATACTATCTTTAGTTTGTTGAACTTGAAGATCAAGAAAGGATGTTAGCTCACCAAGTAAAGGCATTTCAAATTCTTATTGCATAGCTGAAGCAAATCCTTGACTTATAGATTCAACATTTCTTCTAAATACGACGTCATCAACATAAATCACTACTACCAAAAGTTTGTATTTTTCATATTTGATATATAAATTGCTATCTGCAAATCCTTTCTTGAATCCTTGTTGCTGAAGATACTTGTCAAGATGATAATACCATTCATGACGAGCCTGTTTTAACCCATATAATGCCTTCTTAAGTTTACAAACAATATTTTTATCATTGCCAAGTATGAATCCTTTAGATTGTTCAATATAAACTTCTTCTTCTAGGTCCCCATTTAAAAAAGAAAATTTTATATTGATTTGATATAACTTAAAGTTATGAAAGCTGGAAAATGCAAGAAACATTCTTATGGCTTCAAATCTAGCTATAGGTGCAAATGTATCTTCAAAGTCTATCCCTTCATGTTGAGCATAACCTTTTAATACAAGTCTTGTTTTGTTTCGAATTAATTCTCCATTCTCATTTTGTTTGTTCTTAAACACCCACTTTCTCCCAATTACATTTTTATTCTCATTTTGTTTGTTCTTAAACACCCACTTTCTCCAAATTACATTTTTATTATGATGCCTTGGTACAATTTCCCATGTATCATACTTTTCTATTTGATCAAGTTCTCCATTAATTACCTTTACCCATCATTCATCTTTGCTTGCTTGATTCACATTTTGAGGTTCAATTGTGGATAGTAAGGCTAAGTGACTAGATGATCCAATAAAAGTTCTTGTAGTTTGTATTTTTACTTCCTTATTACCTATAATTTGAGATTCAACATTATTTTTCTAAACATACCTTGATGGAGTATTTTCTGGTATGTATTTTAATTTCCTTCTTCTGATGCTTTCTTTTTTCTTCTTCGACAACTTCTTGGATTTTAGTAGGGAGTGGTTTGTTATCTGATTGTGCTTCCTTTTTGGTACCTAAGGATGCTTCATCAATCACAACATCTATACTTTAAACAATATTTTTGAGCCTTTTATTATAAAATTTATATCCTTTACTTATGGAAGAGTATCCAAGAAGGATTCCTTCATCAACTCTGGATTCAAACTTTCCAAAATTATCCTCGTTCTCCTATATGAAATTTGTTCCAAAGATTCTAAAGTGTTTGACAGTTACCATAGTTCATATGGAGTTTTATCACTGCTTACTCAAGCATGGGAATTGTTAAGTATATCCATGAATGTATGAATGTATGAATGGGATTACATACATGGCATGACTTGATCCCAATAGTTGATATATGACTAGAGATTACAACATGGGTCTTTTCATGACCTTTACATCAATAGACATAATAACCATAAACAAGAATCTCAACAATGAAGTAGAAAGACCATAATAGCCATCAAAAACCACCACGAACCATATAAGAATCGACAACATAATCATCTAATAGCAACAACATAGATGTAATAATGAAAAAAACATCAATATCCTCATCATTAAGAAGAAATAAGCAGACAAGACAGTGTAGCATCAATATCTCCCCATCAAGTGCATTAAGGTGTATAATCAATCAATAATATAACTTCATCATAAGCAACCTAAGCATCATCTATATAGTGACAACATCACATATATGTTCAATAATGACAACAACAATAACCGTATAGCAATGTCTCTAGCAATCATAGTCATCATAATGCAACAAGGAAAGTTCAAGAAATCATGATGCCAAAAATGAACCATTAGAAGTATGGAAGATTCTCCCCCTCAACCTGTTCCAACTCTTCATCATATGATCATATCATATATTTCTCATCAATAAAAGAGACATATCAAAGACCTTGAAACATCTCAATATTCGTCATGAGCCAATACCCTAAGTAGCATAAGAGCATCATCAACAGACTGCAACAAACCAATGTGAAGACCAAAAAGATGGAATGAATTGATGGAAACATATGACAAGATCCCCCTAAATTTGTGCCACTTATTTTTCATTGCTGAGAAGCATACACGATTGATTAGATCAAATATTACGTATATATATGTGATTGTCTTTCATAATATCCACATACCAAATATAAACTACTGATTTTTATAGCCACAACTCCCCCTGAACATGACATGCATGTTATTGCTATGTTAAAACAATTAGCCAAGTGAAGAGGTAGGAATAATTCCTAACTTTTGTGTAATATATTCAAAGGAATCACATGGAAGAGGCTTGGTGAATAAATATGCAATTTTCTCCTTTGAAGGAACATATTCCAACTTGATCTTTTGTTCAAAAACTTGCTCTCTAAGACAATGGTATTTGATTAGGATGTTCTTAGTTTTTGAGTGCATGACAAGATTTTTAGAGATACTTATGGAACTAATGTTGTCACAAAGAATAGGTATAGGTTGAGCACAAGTGACTTGAATGTCCTGCAATGTTTGGATCATCAGTAGAAGTTGAGTACAACAAGAGGCAACAACAACTTATTCTACTTCAGCAATTGATAAAGAAATAGAGATTAGTTTCTTACTGAACAATGAAATTAAGTGAGGTCACAAATGGAATGCTCGTCCATTGGTACTTTTGGAGTCATCAACATTACCTGCCCAATATGCATCTGTGTAAGCATGAAGTGTAAAATTTGTGTTTTTGGATTACCATAGACCAAAATATTGAATGCTTTGTAGATACTTGAATTTCCTCTTGACTTCTTTAAGATGAGTTTCTTTAGGATTTTCTTGGAATCATCCAACTATGCCAATTGCATGCATAATGTCTAGTCTTTTACTGGTAAGATAAATTTAGATGTCAGTCATAAATTTTTATTCGTGTTGATTAACTATAGGAGATTCATTATTTTGGCTGAGATTGCATCATGTTACCATTGGTGTGCACACAAATTTGTAGACTTATATTCCATATTTCTCCATAATCTACTTGAGATACTTGGTTTGAGAAAGAAAGATACTATCTTTAGTTTGTTGAACTTGAAGACCAAGAAAGGATGTTAGGTCACCAAGTAAAGGCATTTCAAATTCTTATTGCATAGCTGAAGCAAATCCTTGACTTATAGATTCAACATTTCTTCTAAATACGACGTCATCAACATAAATCACTACTACCAAAAGTTTGTATTTTTCATATTTGATATATAAATTGCTATCTGCAAATCCTTTCTTGAATCCTTGTTGGTGAAGATACTTGTCAAGATGATAATACCATTCACGACGAGCCTGTTTTAACCCATACAATGCCTTCTTAAGTTTACAAACAATATTTTTATCATTGCCAAGTATGAATCCTTTAGGTTGTTCAATATAAAATTCTTCTTCTAGGTCCCCATTTAAAAAAGAAAATTTTATATTGATTTGATATAACTTAAAGTTATGAAAGCTGGAAAATGCAAGAAACATTCTTATGGCTTCAAATCTAGCTATAGGTGCAAATGTATCTTCAAAGTCTATCCCTTCATGTTGAGCATAACCTTTTAATACAAGTCTTGTTTTGTTTCGAATTAATTCTCCATTCTCATTTTGTTTGTTCTTAAACACCCACTTTCTCCCAATTACATTTTTATTCTCATTTTGTTTGTTCTTAAACACCCGCTTTCTCCCAATTACATTTTTATTATGATGCCTTGGTACAATTTCCCATGTATCATACTTTTCTATTTGATCAAGTTCTCCATTAATTACCTTAACCCATCATTCATCTTTGCTTGCTTGATTCACATTTTGAGGTTCAATTGTGGATAGTAAGGCTAAGTGACTAGATGATCCAATAAAAGTTCTTGTAGTTTGTATTTTTACTTCCTTATTACCTATAATTTGAGATTCAACATTATTTTTCTAAACATACCTTGATGGAGTATTTTCTGGTATGTATTTTAATTTCCTTCTTCTGATGCTTTCTTTTTTCTTCTTCGACAACTTCTTGGATTTTAGTAGGGAGTGGTTTGTTATCTGATTGTGCTTCCTTTTTGGTACCTAAGGATGCTTCATCAATCACAACATCTATACTTTGAACAATATTTTGGAGCCTTTTATTATAAAATTTATATCCTTTACTTATGGAAGAGTATCCAAGAAGGATTCCTTCATCAACTCTGGATTCAAACTTTCCAAAATTATCCTCGTTCTCCTATATGAAATTTGTTCCAAAGATTCTAAAGTGTTTGACAGTTACCAGAGTTCATATGGAGTTTTATCACTGCTTACTCAAGCATGGGAATTGTTAAGTATATCCATGAATGTATGAATGTATGAATGGGATTACATACATGGCATGACTTGACCCCAATAGTTGATACATGACTAGAGATTACAACATGGGTCTTTTCATGACCTTTACATCAATAGACATAATAACCATAAACAAGAATCTCAACAATGAAGTAGAAAGACCATAATAGACATCAAAAACCACCACGAACCATATAAGAATCGACAACATAATCATCTAATAGAAACAACATAGATGTCATAATGACAAAAACATCAATATCCTCATGATTAAGAAGAAATAAGCAGACAAGACAGTGTAGCATCAATCTCTCCCCATCAAGTGCATTAAGGTGTATAATCAATCAATAATATAACTTCATCATAAGCAACCTAAGCATCATCTATATAGTGACAACATCACATATATGTTCAATAATGACAACAACAATAACCGTATAGCAATATCTCTAGCAATCATAGTCATCATAATGCAACAAGGAAAGTTCAAGAAATCATGATGCCAAAAATGAACCATTAGAAGTATGGAAGATTCTCCCCCTCAACTTGTTCCAACTCTTCATCATATGATCATATCATATATTTCTCATCAATAAAAGAGACATATCAAAGACCTTGAAACATCTCAATATTCATCATGAGCCAATACCCTAAGTAGCATAAGAGCATCATCAACAGACTGCAACAAACCAATGTCAAGACCAAAAAGATGGAATGAATTGATGGAAACATATGACAAGATCCCCCTAAATTTGTGCCACTTATTTTTCATTGCTGAGAAGCATACACGATTGATTAGATCAAATATTACGTATATATATGTGATTGTCTTTCATAAGATCCACATACCAAATATAAACTACTGATTTTTATAGCCACAACTCCCCCTGAACATGACATGCATGTTATTGCTATGTTAAAACAATTAGCCAAGTGAAGAGGTAGTAATAATCCCTAACTTTTGTGTAATATATTCAAAGGAATCACATGGAAGAGGCTTGGTGAATAAATATGCAATTTTCTCCTTTGAAGGAATATATTCCAACTTGATCTTTTGTTCAAAAACTTGCTCTCTAAGACAATGGTATTTGATTAGGATGTTCTTAGTTTTTGAGTGCATGACAAGATTTTTAGAGATACTTATGGCACTAATGTTGTCACAAAGAATAGGTATAGGTTGAGCACAAGTGACTTGAATGTCCTGCAATGTTTGGATCATCAGTAGAAGTTGAGTACAACAAGAGGCAACAACAACTTATTCTGCTTCAGCAATTTATAAAGAAATAGAGATTTGTTTCTTACTGAACAATGAAATTAAGTGAGGTCACAAATGGAATGCTCGTCCATTGGTACTTTTGGAGTCATCAACATTACCTGCCCAATATGCATCTGTGTAAGCAAGAAGTGTAAAATTTGTGTTTTTGGATTACCATAGACCAAAATATTGAATTCTTTGTAGATACTTGAATTTCCTCTTGACTTCTTTAAGATGAGTTTCTTTAGGATTTTCTTGGAATCATCCAACTATGCCAATTGCATGCATAATGTCTAGTCTTTTATTGGTAAGATAAATTTAGATGTCAGTCATAAATTTTTATTCGTTTTGATTAACTATAGGAGATTCATTATTTTGGCTGAGATTGCATCCTGTTACCATTGGTGTGCACACAAATTTGTAGACTTCTATTCCATATTTCTCCATAATCTACTTGAGATACTTGGTTTGAGAAAGAAAGATACTATCTTTAGTTTGTTGAACTTGAAGACCAAGAAAGGATGTTAGCTCACCAAGTAAAGGCATTTCAAATTCTTATTGCATAGCTGAAGCAAATCCTTGACTTATAGATTCAACATTTCTTCTAAATACGACGTCATCAACATAAATCACCACTACCAAAAGTTTGTATTTTTCATATTTGATATATAAATTGCTATCTGCAAATCCTTTCTTGAATCCTTGTTGCTGAAGATACTTGTCAAGATGATAATACCATTCACGACGAGCCTGTTTTAACCCATATAATGCCTTCTTAAGTTTACAAACAATATTTTTATCATTGCCAAGTATGAATCCTTTAGGTTGTTCAATATAAAATTCTTCTTCTAGGTCCCCATTTAAAAAAGAAAATTCTATATTGATTTGATATAACTTAAAGTTATGAAAGCTGGAAAATGCAAGAAACATTCTTATGGCTTCAAATCTAGCTATAGGTGCAAATGTATCTTCAAAGTCTATCCCTTCATGTTGAGCATAACCTTTTAATACAAGTCTTGTTTTGTTTCGAATTAATTCTCCATTCTCATTTTGTTTGTTCTTAAACACCCACTTTCTCCCAATTACATTTTTATTCTCATTTTGTTTGTTCTTAAACACCCACTTTCTCCCAATTACATTTTTATTATGATGCCTTGGTACAATTTCCCATGTATCATACTTTTCTATTTGATCAAGTTCTCCATTAATTACCTTAACCCATCATTCATCTTTGCTTGCTTGATTCACATTTTGAGGTTCAATTGTGGATAGTAAGGCTAAGTGACTAGATGATCCAATAAAAGTTCTTGTAGTTTGTATTTTTACTTCCTTATTACCTATAATTTGAGATTCAACATTATTTTTCTAAACATACCTTGATGGAGTATTTTCTGGTATGTATTTTAATTTCCTTCTTCTGATGCTTTCTTTTTTCTTCTTCGACAACTTCTTGGATTTTAGTAGGGAGTAGTTTGTTATCTGATTGTGCTTCCTTTTTGGTACCTAAGGATGCTTCATCAATCACAACATCTATACTTTAAACAATATTTTGGAGTCTTTTATTATAAAATTTATATCCTTTACTTATGGAAGAGTATCCAAGAAGGATTCCTTCATCAACTCTGGATTCAAACTTTCCAAAATTATCCTCGTTCTCCTATATGAAATTTGTTCCAAAGATTCTAAAGTGTTTGACAGTTACCATAGTTCATATGGAGTTTTATCACTGCTTACTCAAGCATGGGAATTGTTAAGTATATCCATGAATGTATGAATGTATGAATGAGATTACATACATGGCATGACTTGATACCAATAGTTGATACATGACTAGAGATTACAACATGGGTCTTTTCATGACCTTTACATCAATAGACATAATAACCATAAACAATAATCTCAACAATGAAGTAGAAAGACCATAATAGCCATCAAAAACCACCACGAACCATATAAGAATCGGCAACATAATCATCTAATAGCAACAACATAGATGTAATAATGACAAAAACATCAATATCCTCATGATTAAGAAGAAATAAGCAGACAAGACAGTGTAGCATCAATATCTCCCCATCAAGTGCATTAAGGTGTATAATCAATCAATAATATAACTTCATCATAAGCAACCTAACCATCATCTATATAGTGACAACATCACATATATGTTCAATAATGACAACAACAATAATCGTATAGCAATGTCTCTAGCAATCATAGTCATCATAATGCAACAAGGAAAGTTCAAGAAATCATGATGCCAAAAATGAGCCATTAGAAGTATGGAAGATTCTCCCCCTCAACCTGTTCCAACTCTTCATCATATGATCATATCATATATTTCTCATCAATAAAAGAGACATATCAAAGACCTTGAAACATCTCAATATTCATCATGAGCCAATACCCTAAGTAGCATAAGAGCATCATCAACAGACTGCAACAAACCAATGTCAAGACCAAAAAGATGGAATGAATTGATGGAAACATATGACAAGATCCCCCTAAATTTGTGCCACTTATTTTTCATTGCTGAGAAGCATACACGATTGATTAGATCAAATATTACGTATATATATGTGATTGTCTTTCATAAGATCCACATACCAAATACAAACTACTGATTTTTATAGCCACAACTCCCCCTGAACATGACATGCATGTTATTGCTATGTTAAAACAATTAGCCAAGTGAAGAGGTAGGAATAATTCCTAACTTTTGTGTAATATATTCAAAGGAATCACATGGAAGAGGCTTGGTGAATAAATATGCAATTTTCTCCTTTGAAGGAACATATTCCAACTTGATCTTTTGTTCAAAAACTTGCTCTCTAAGACAATGGTATTTGATTAGGATGTTCTTAGTTTTTGAGTGCATGACAGGATTTTTAGAGATACTTATGGCACTAATGTTGTCACAAAGAATAGGTATAGGTTGAGCACAAGTGACTTGAATGTCCTGCAATGTTTGGATCATCAGTAGAAGTTGAGTACAACAAGAGGCAACAACAACTTATTCTGCTTCAGCAATTGATAAAGAAATAGAGATTTGTTTCTTACTGAACAATGAAATTAAGTGAGGTCACAAATGGAATGCTCGTCCATTAGTACTTTTGGAGTCATCAACATTACCTGCCCAATATGCATCTGTGTAAGCATGAAGTGTAAAATTTGAGTTTTTGGATTACCATAGACCAAAATATTGAATGCTTTGTAGATACTTGAATTTCCTCTTGACTTCTTTAAGATGAGTTTCTTTAGGATTTTCTTGGAATCATCCAACTATGCCAATTGCATGCATAATGTCTAGTCTTTTACTGGTAAGATAAATTTAGATGTCAGTCATAAATTTTTATTCGTGTTGATTAACTATAGGAGATTCATTATTTTGGCTGAGATTGCATCCTGTTACCATTGGTGTGCACACAAATTTGTAGACTTCTATTCCATATTTCTCCATAATCTACTTGAGATACTTGGTTTGAGAAAGAAAGATACTATCTTTAGTTTGTTGAACTTGAAGACCAAGAAAGGATGTTAGCTCACCAAGTAAAGGCATTTCAAATTCTTATTGCATAGCTGAAGCAAATCCTTGACTTATAGATTCAACATTTCTTCTAAATACGACGCCATCAACATAAATCACTACTACCAAAAGTTTGTATTTTTCATATTTGATATATAAATTGCTATCTGCAAATCCTTTCTTGAATCCTTGTTGGTGAAGATACTTGTCAAGATGATAATACCATTCACGACAAGCCTGTTTTAACCCATATAATGCCTTCTTAAGTTTACAAACAATATTTTTATCATTGCCAAGTATGAATCCTTTAGGTTGTTCAATATAAAATTCTTCTTCTAGGTCCCCATTTAAAAAAGAAAATTTTATATTGATTTGATATAACTTAAAGTTATGAAAGCTGGAAAATGCAAGAAACATTCTTATGGCTTCAAATCTAGCTATAGGTGCAAATGTATCTTCAAAGTCTATCCCTTCATGTTGAGCATAACCTTTTAATACAAGTCTTGTTTTGTTTGGAATTAATTCTCCATTCTCATTTTGTTTGTTCTTAAACACCCACTTTCTCCCAATTACATTTTTATTCTCATTTTGTTTGTTCTTAAACACCCACTTTCTCCCAATTACATTTTTATTATGATGCCTTGGTACAATTTCCCATGTATCATACTTTTCTATTTGATCAAGTTCTCCATTAATTACCTTAACCCATCATTCATCTTTGCTTGCTTGATTCACATTTTGAGGTTCAATTGTGGATAGTAAGGCTAAGTGACTAGATGATCCAATAAAAGTTCTTGTAGTTTGTATTTTTACTTCTTTATTACCTATAATTTGAGATTCAACATTATTTTTCTAAACATACCTTGATGGAGTATTTTCTGGTATGTATTTTAATTTCCTTCTTCTGATGCTTTCTTTTTTCTTCTTCGACAACTTCTTGGATTTTAGTAGGGAGTGGTTTCTTATCTGATTGTGCTTCCTCTTTGGTACCTAAGGATGCTTCATCAATCACAACATCTATACTTTAAACAATATTTTGGAGCCTTTTATTATAAAATTTATATCCTTTACTTATGGAAGAGTATCCAAGAAGGATTCCTTCATCAACTCTGGATTCAAACTTTCCAAAATTATCCTCGTTCTCCTATATGAAATTTGTTCCAAAGATTCTAAAGTGTTTGACAGTTACCAGAGTTCATATGGAGTTTTATCACTGCTTACTCAAGCATGGGAATTGTTAAGTATATCCATGAATGTATGAATGTATGAATGGGATTACATACATGGCATGACTTGATCCCAATAGTTGATACATGACTAGAGATTACAACATGGGTCTTTTCATGACCTTTACATCAATAGACATAATAACCATAAACAAGAATCTCAACAATGAAGTAGAAAGACCATAATAGCCATCAAAAACCACCACGAACCATATAAGAATCGACAACATAATCATCTAATAGCAACAACATAGATGTAATAATGACAAAAACATCAATATCCTCATGATTAAGAAGAAATAAGCAGACAAGACAGTGTAGCATCAATCTCTCCCCATCAAGTGCATTAAGGTGTATAATCAATCAATAATATAACTTCATCATAAGCAACCTAAGCATCATCTATATAGTGACAACATCACATATATGTTCAATAATGACAACAACAATAACCGTATAGCAATGTCTCTAGCAATCATAGTCATCATAATGCAACAAGGAAAGTTCAAGAAATCATGATGCCAAAAATGAACCATTAGAAGTATGGAAGATTCTCCCCCTCAACCTGTTCCAACTCTTCATCATATGATCATATCATATATTTCTCATCAATAAAAGAGACATATCAAAGACCTTGAAACATCTCAATATTCATCATGAGCCAATACCCTAAGTAGCATAAGAGCATCATCAACAGACTGCAACAAACCAATGTCAAGACCAAAAAGATGGAATGAATTGATGGAAACATATGACAAGATCCCCCTAATTTTGTGCCACTTATTTTTCATTGCTGAGAAGCATACACGATTGATTAGATCAAATATTACGTATATATATGTGATTGTCTTTCATAAGATCCACATACCAAATATAAACTACTGATTTTTATAGCCACAACTCCCCCTGAACATGACATGCATGTTATTGCTATGTTAAAACAATTAGCCAAGTGAAGAGGTAGGAATAATTCCTAACTTTTGTGTAATATATTCAAAGGAATCACATGGAAGAGGCTTGGTGAATAAATATGCAATTTTCTCCTTTGAAGGAACATATTCCAACTTGATCTTTTGTTCAAAAACTTGCTCTCTAAGACAATGGTATTTGATTAGGATGTTCTTAGTTTTTGAGTGCATGACAGGATTTTCAGAGATACTTATGGCACTAATTTTGTCACAGAGAATAGATATAGGCTGAGCACAAGTGACTTGAATGTCCTACAATGTTTGGATCATCCGTAGAAGTTGAGTACAACAAGAGGCAACAACAACTTATTCTGCGATTTGTTTCTTATTGAACAATGAAACTAAGTGAGGTCACAAATGGAATGCTCCTCCATTGGTACTTTTGGAGTCATCAACATTACCTGCCCAATATGCATATGTGTAAGCATGAAGTGTAAAATTTGTGTTTTTGGATTACCATAGACCAAAATATTGAGTGCCTTGCAGATACTTGAATTTCCTCTTGACTTCTTTAAGATGAGTTTCTTTAGGATTTTCTTGGAATCATCCAACTATGCCAATTGCATGCATAATGTCTAGTCTTTTACTGGTAAGATAAATTTAGATGTCAGTCATAAATTTTTATTCGTGTTGATTAACTATAGGAGATTCATTATTTTGGCTGAGATTGCATCCTGTTACCATTGGTGTACACACAAATTTGTAGACTTCTATTCCATATTTCTCCATAATCTACTTGAGATACTTGGTTTGAGAAAGAAAGATACTATCTTTAGTTTGTTGAACTTGAAGACCAAGAAAGGATGTTAGCTCACCAAGTAAAGGCATTTCAAATTCTTATTGCATAGCTGAAGCAAATCCTTGACTTATAGATTCAACATTTCTTCTAAATACGACATCATCAACATAAACCACTACTACCAAAAGTTTGTATTTTTCATATTTGATATATAAATTGATATCTGCAAATCCTTTCTTGAATCCTTGTTGCTGAAGATACTTGTCAAGATGATAATACCATTCACGACAAGCCTGTTTTAACCCATATAATGCCTTCTTAAGTTTACAAACAATATTTTTATTATTGCCAAGTATGAATCCTTTAGGTTTTTCAATATAAACTTCTTCTTCTAGGTCCCCATTTAAAAAAGAAAATTTTATATTGATTTGATATAACTTAAAGTTATGAAAGCTGGAAAATGCAAGAAACATTCTTATGGCTTCAAATCTAGCTATAGGTGAAAATGTATCTTCAAAGTCTATCCCTTCATGTTGAGTATAACCTTTTAATACAAGTCTTGTTTTGTTTCGAATTAATTCTCCATTCTCATTTTGTTTGTTCTTAAACACCCACTTTCTCCCAATTACATTTTTATTCTCATTTTGTTTGTTCTTAAACACCCACTTTCTCCCAATTACATTTTTATTATGATGCCTTGGTACAATTTCCCATGTATCATACTTTTCTATTTGATCAAGTTCTCCATTAATTACCTTAACCCATCATTCATCTTTGCTTGCTTGATTCACATTTTGAGGTTCAATTGTGGATAGTAAGGCTAAGTGACTAGATGATCCAATAAAAGTTCTTGTAGTTTGTATTTTTACTTCTTTATTACCTATAATTTGAGATTCAACATTATTTTTCTAAACATACCTTGATGGAGTATTTTATGTTATGTATTTTAATTTCCTTCTTCTGATGCTTTCTTTTTTCTTCTTCGACAACTGCTTGGATTTTAGTAGGGAGTGGTTTGTTATCTGATTGTTCTTCCTTTTTGGTACCTAAGGATGCTTCATCAATCACAACATCTATACTTTAAACAATATTTTGGAGCCTTTTATTATAAAATTTATATCCTTTACTTATGGAAGAGTATCCAAGAAGGATTCCTTCATCAACTCTGGATTCAAACTTTCCAAAATTATCCTCGTTTTCCTATATGAAATTTGTTCCAAAGATTCTAAAGTGTTTGACAGTTACCAGAGTTCATATGGAGTTTTATCACTGCTTACTCAAGCATGGGAATTGTTAAGTATATCCATGAATGTATGTATTTCTTCTACCCAAAAGGTGTGAGGTGTTCCTGACTCATCAAGCATGGCATGCACCATTTTTTGAACTATTTTTTTCATTCGTTCTGCCACTCCATTTTTTTGAGGAGTTTTAGCTATGCAAAACTATCTTTTGATGCCATGTTGCTCACAAAAATTGGAAAATTCATCTTATATAAACACTCCTCCTCTATCAGATCTAATACATTTCATTTTTAGTTCTAATTCATTTACCATCATAGTCTTGAATATTTCAAAGTTTTCAAATGCCTCATATTTATACTTCAGTAAATCAACCCAACACATTCTTGTAAAGTCATCAATCAATAGCATGAAGTATTGTTCACCATGAGGAGACTTCTTTCTCATAGGCCCACATAAATCAATGTTAACAAGTTCAACAGGTTTACCTGAAGTGAATTGTTTAGCTACAAGATGAACTCTAGATTGCTTACCAAATTGACATGTTTTGCAAATACTATTTTTAGGAGGAGAAATTTCGAGCAAGTCATGAACTGCTCCCATCATGCTTGATTTGTATAGTTGAGAAAAGTTGAGGTGTGCCAGTATTTTGTGCCAAAGCTATATTTCTTCAAATTTGCTCAAAAAACAATGCTCTTTGCTGCATTCTAGGATATAAATATTGCTTGGAGTTCTAGTTCCCTTGATTATGGCTTTACCTGTATCCAAATTTCTTACCATGCAATTCTTTGATCTGTAAATAACTTCATGCCCTTGATCGCACATTTGGCTAACACTTAACAATTTATGTCTTAGCCCATCAACAAATAATTCATTCTCAACCATGACCTTTCCTTTTAACACCACAAATCCTTTTCCTTTAATAGTAGCAGGGGAGTTATTACGAAAAGTCACATTCTTTTTTTCTTCTTAATTTCATTAAAATAAACCAACTTATCTTTGTCACTTGTCATATGCTTTGAACATTTGCTATCAATGTACCATAGATTCTCTTGATCTCCTGCATATAATGCGAGACCATAATTTTCAGGAGAAGTAATTTTCTTTTTCCATACCTTGGCGGGTTTTGTCTTCTACTCATTTTGATAAGATGAATTTGTCCTACTTTTGCATTCTATTTATTTATGACCAAATTTATTACAAATAGAACATTCAACTTCATTCTAAGGAGGGTAGAAAGCATTATAAGAAGACTTATTTATCTTGTTTTTCTTCTTGCTTCTCTAGTCATAATTGTTTTCTAAGCAACACAATGAACTGCTTTGCGACCAAAGTTGTGACAAGTGAAGCATTGACCATTGAAGTAAGAGTACCTGGGAGTATAATACATTTTTGAGTAGCTTGTCCTTTTTTTGGGCACGGGATCCCCCAAGGGCAGTTTTGGGGCTTAGAGCCCAGATTTTGGTCCAATTTTGTAATTCCAATGTAAAGACTCCACATTTTGAGCGTGCGGAGCTCGTAGTTTTTGAAGAGTCATAGGGTTGTCTGCCCTTATTTTGATAATGTAATGTCAGTTTTAGAAGGTCTACCAGAGCTAATCTCTAAGTAGTTAGGGACACAATGTCTAAGCAACGAAGATGTATGAGAGATAGCTCTAAAGTAGTAGTCTAGTTTTGGGTCGTAACATAGGTAGAGGCTCTGCATCTAAGTGCGTAGAGGCCTAGTAGTATGCAGTTGAGTGTGTGGACCCCTGTAGCTAAGTGCACAGGGTGAGTCGAGTCTGTAATTATCTAGAAGTATTAATAAAGAGAATTTTTCTATCATTCCTGCGTATATATTTCCTGTTTATGCATCTATTATATTGGGTATGAATTTCACTTCTAATGCTTATATGGTGAGCGAATGTGCATAAATGTATTGTTTAAGTGAACACAAGTAATAACATCTATTTACGCAAAGCTAAATAAGGTCTGTTAATAAGATAAGTAAGATACTTATCCTAGTTGGGAGATATCGTAGTTTTTTGCCCTAGTAGCGCGAAAGGACTTCAGCCCCTAGTTAGGGCTGTGCGAAAGCCGATTGTAACACTTTGCAAAGGTACTGAAGGGTGGAATAGAGAGTGAAGAAACATATTCAAAGGCAAGTATAGTTGGAATAAATCGACATTACAACCATCTCAAGGGTGCGGAAACTTGATTCTAGCATCCCCCCATACTGCTTCGGGTGAGACTTCAGTCCACGCTCCTTGGGCTGATGCCAAAAGGGCTAGTGGTGTAGGGATTTTTTTGGCTAACTAACGCTGAACCTGGGTCAGACCCACTCAAGCCAACAAATGGTTCTGTTTCTTGGACCGGAATCTTCATGGAGATGTGTGATGTCATATCATTGGAATCCAACTAAGAAAGAAATCGAAGGCTGGTTGGACAGAAAAATTCACGAGTTCGTGGTGCAGGGAAACAAAAACCCGCAACTATCAAAAGAACAGTGGTTAGATAGCTACCTATACACGAAGATTCATGAAATACTTTTCGTGTCCTTCGCTACTAAGGTATACGAGTGGATCACGATGCTAGTCGATAGCCAAGGAAGGTGGAAACTTGACGGTCCTATTGTGTGGACCCTGGAGCCAGTGCTAAAATTGGAAGCATTGGAGGATAAGATCGCGCACACCGTTGATCATTGGCTCCATCACATTATAGGAGGATTTTTTACTGATTTTGCGGTTGACACCTCAGTTAGATATAGCGAGGTAGAGAGATGATTTTTCAAAGGACCGCGAGGTAAGTATGTAAAATCTTTGAATACTTGGATTAAAATGCTATTGTGTGAAAAGCATGTTACCTTGATGTTTGGGGCTATGCAAAGTAGAAGGGTTTATAGAAATGAAGGAAATAAGGGTCTAGAAACTAGCCCCTTGATTTCACCTCCACGAGAGGACGAGGAAGGGATCATGAAGGTCTCTCCACAAACTGCTATTCATCTCATAAGATAGGGAATTCTGCGAATACCACCTCCACCCACACCACCACTAGCTTCACCTCCATCACCTCCACCTTTGCCCATACCACCTCCACCACCACCGCGATTTAGTATGACAAACACAGTGAAGTTGCATTTGTTCACAGGCTTGGGAAATGAGGATCCAAACCAATTCTGATTCATAGCGAAGGCTATATGGGAAGCTCAAGGTGTTACAGATGACCATATAAAGAAAGCAACACTAGTTAGCTCCCTACAGGATCGTGCGCTGACCTGGTACATTAGGTACTCCAACAATAACCCGAATGCGAGAGTAGCAGACATCGAAGTAGCACTGAATAGGGAACTTAGCAGGCCTAAACCTAAAGCACAGTCAGTTATTGTATTCAAAGAAATCACGACGCTACCAAGTGAGATGCCTTGGGAACTGGATCAGAGGCTGAGATGTATGATTCACGAAGCAAACATGAATCTGATGGATGGAAAACATCATGAGTGGTTTGTAGCTTCACTACTACCACACTTGAGGAGTGCGCTGTCACAGTGGAAGATAAGCACTTAAGCAAAAGCCTTGGAGATTTCCATGAGACTACATGAGACCCCAATGAAAGATCCTAATCTAGGAGTTCAACAGATCCATGCACAGCTGAAGAATCTGTTCCTTGAGATGCAAATATTGAAGTAGGACAGGATGGTTCGGCCAGAGGTACATGAAGAAGTATGGTGCGTGAAATGCAAGAGTCAGGGTCATGACAAGGACCACTACCCGGTCTTTACAAATTACCTTGCAAGAGGAGGACTGATGCCTTTAAGGCTAGAAGCTCAAGCAGGACCTAGCGTGGCACTTGCTTTGTGGTGCACTATCTGTCAAGTATCCGGAAAGCATGCCATGGATAATTTCCACTTATTACAGAAGTATGCACAAGCTCCGCAACAGTTGTTCTACAAATTTTGTAGATCAGTGGTACATGACGAGCGTACTTGTAGGAGCTATGAATGGATGATGTATAAAACACCCGCCTATAGAGTTTAGGCTGAAATGCCGCCCCTTGACTAGAATGTCGGGATGATAAGGACAGGATTTCAAGGGTGCGAACGAGGCTGAGGCAGATGAGGACCTGGTAGAGGTCACAGATAGTTGATTTGCTACAATTATGGAGGACCAGGACACTATGCCCGCGATTCCACTAATCCAATGCGCCCATCGTGCAAGTATTGCACATTGTTTGATCATGAGATAGAAGATTGTCCTATGCTGATAGCTAGGATACATGAAAAAGGGGCGCTACCACCTCCCTCGACTCAAAACCTACAGATGATGAGGTTTGAGCCACGTGAGGAAGATCCAAACGTAAATATAGTGCTCCAAAGTGGAATCACGATGGGAGATGATAAAGGGAAACAGCTAGAAAACAATACTTGGATTCGCAAAGCCCCGGTGAAAGAAGATGAGTTTGATTTGGAGCACACTCGGGAAACCTTCATGGAAGCTAAGAAGAGCTTCATTGAGGCCTCCACATCAGGAAACCAAGATAAGCCTGAGCTGGAGATGGAACCATCTATTCTCACGACATTCCTGGAAACCTATATGAAGTTACTGCACGATAGTAAGGGTGTGAAATGGTTACACGAACTCATCAAAAAATGTGTTGGGACTGCACGAGGAGAACCACATGTAGTCCAGAAGATCGGAAAACATAAAACAAGAATGGGGCATGAAATGAGACTCACCACGCAGATCGGAGAATACGAGATGGATCAAGTCATTCTGAATTTGGGATCAGATGCGAATGTGTTACTGAAACAGACATGGGAGCGAATGGGAATACCTATACTGCAATGGTCTTCAATTCAGCTGAGAATGGCGAATCAACAGAAAATCATACCCATGGGGCGATTCCAAGGAGTAACCGTGGATATTGAGGGAGCGAGCACGCTGGAAAATTTTGAAGTAATAGAGATTGTTGATGATAGCAATCCCTACCGTGTGCTCCTGGGAATTGACTGGGCCACTGATATGAATGAGGTAATTAATTTGAAGAAGCGGAAGATGATCTTTGAGAAGAAGTCACTATGCATAATAATACCCTTGGATCCTGCTGAGGGATAGCGCTATATGGAACCTGTCCGCAACTATGAAAATGATGATGATTTGGATTGCATCTATAAGATAACAACGCGACAGTGTGAGCACAAGGCTAGCTGAATGCCACCACGGATGGGTGGATCACGTGGGAGCGTGAGAGTTCTTGCACTTTAGATTCCGACGAAGAAGTAGAACGACGACAGAATCGGTTACACGAGGTAACTATGCTGAATTGCAACATGATGACCCGGTCACTCCGCTGTGTGTTGTCAGAGGAAAGGAATCTGCCTACTTATGATGGTATAAATGAGGTAGATACCTTCATGGATGCATTCAAAAGGGAGGTGTCAGAAAAGCAACGCTTCTGGGCCTTGGACTGGGTACTGCGTGTTATGCCCGCAAGATGGTGGGGTACACACAAAGGAAGCTTTGATGATTGGCACGAATGTAGGAGAATGATGTGAGTACGATTTGGGAAGCCTAAGATGCGACTAACAGACAAGTATGATGGGTAGGATGATCTGCACGTGCATCTAGACAAATGGACGCAGGCCTATGGAGAAAAGTCCATACCGAAGCAAATTCACGTGTACTCTGCGGTAAAGTACCTGGTCAATAAGCTGGTGTTGGGGGGACGAATTTGCAGATGGCTTTTATTGTTCTAGGAGTATGACTTTGAAGTTGTTGTAAAGCCTAGATGATTAAATGCAGGACCAAACCACCTGTCACGCATCGAGAGAGGGTAGGAACCTACTAGTTTGGAGGAAGGATTACCTGACACATAGCTCTTTGCTGTTCGCGTAGTGGATGGACATTTTGAAGATATAATATACTTTCTAGCAATTAGAACTATGTCGGAATGATACTTTGTCCAACAAAAGAAGGAATTAGTGGTGCACGCAATAGACTTGTCTGTCATTGCTGGGTATATATACAATATGGGGAATGATGAAATACTACGAAGTTATGTACCTAAGTTTGAACTAAGCAACATCCTTGCGAACACTCATGGGGGCGCCGCCAGAGGAAATTATGAAGGAAGAGAAACCATGCAGAAGATTCTATGTGCTGGGTTGTGGTGGCCAACCCTTCATCAGGATTGAAAAGCATATTGCAAGGCGTGTGAGGTATGTCAGCGGACAAGAAGGCCATTGCAGAGGGATGAAATGCCTTTGAATCCACAAATGGAATTGGAACCTTTCGAAAAATGGGCAATAGATTTTAAGGAGCCATTAAACCTCAAGGAAAGATAGGCGCGAGGTATATTATCACGATGATGGAGTATTTTACTCGTTGGGCAGAAGTACAGCCAATGAAGGATTGCATGGGCGTGACTGCCGTGAAGTTTCTATTTGAAAATGTACTGATGTGATTTGGATGTTTGAAGATCTTGATGAGCGATCATGGTACGCATTTCCTGAATGAGACGATCAGTGCACTAATGAAGGAATTTCAAGTGTATCACCAGAAAAGCACACCTTATCACCCACAGGCTAATGGGACAGTGGAGGCATTCAACAAAGTACTTGAAAACATGTTGACCAAGTTATGCAATTCTCAACGAAGTGATTGGGACCTACGCATACTTGCATTGTTATGGGCTTATCGAACGACATGTAAGAAACTGATGGGATAGACACCTTTTAGGCTTGTCTATGGAGTGGAAGCCATAATTCCTATGGAATACATTGTGCCTAGTATGCGCATAGTAGCACTCACAGGTATTATGGATCACGAAGCCCTGGAGGAGAGGCAAATGCAGTTGGATGAGCTTGAAGAAGAACGACTTTTGGCTGGATTTCACCAACAGGTCCAAAAGCAGCGTGAAAAGGCATGGTACGACCGACATATCAAGCTGCGCACATTCAAGGTAAACGATTTGGTTATGTTGTATGATATTAAGTTTGATAAATTCTCTGGAAAGTTCAAGATGCACTCGTTAGGGCCACATATTATTAAGGAGGTTACTGACGGAGGCATGGTAAATCTGGTCAAATTAAATGGAGAACCCTTCCTAGGAAAGGTGAATGGCAGTCGTTTCAAGCCATACACTGGTGATCCAGCATTGTGACTATATGGAAGTGGCACAGTATTAGCTCCCCAAGCAGCTGAAAGGAGGCGCAGGACTATAAACTACACTGCCCGACAGCTATGTGATGTTAGGACTACGCGAAGCAACGAAGTGTCACAGGGTCCACGACAGCATGAAGACAGCTACGCTGGTGGGCAGGTCTGCCGGAAAGTGATCGTTAAAGTCACTATTCATGATTTGATGGTTGGTTTCAGGCCAAATGGAGCAGGCGACATGAATTTAAGGTGAACTTTATGGGTTAGATTCTTAGAAATATGCTCCCAATCTAACCTTAATGGGCCGAATGTGGGGGAACGGTCAAATTCAAATTCAAAAGGCCCTATAAATTACAAGTGGATGTCCAACGAAAAACACTTGGCATTTTGAGAACTGAGTTGTTGGGCTATCAAGTGTTTACAGACCTTTCAAAATTTGAGGCCTTGAGAGAAAGTTCAGTGTTTGAAACATTTCCAAGGGAGACACAGGACCTTCTAACTAGATTGATGTCTACACTCACGGAAGGCGTGGAGGAAATTGCAGAAGTGGAAGCCCCAGAGAGCACCAAAGTGATAGTTGAGGTCCCTAAATCACCTCATACATTGCAACCTACGAAGGATAAGCAGATCATGATCCCGATATACATCTTGCCCAGAAACCCTAGAGGACTAAACTCACCTTGTAGGAAAAGGGGAAGGCCATTAATCTGGAGGCCGAAGAAGCGGAGGAAGAATTTGAAGAAATCCTAGTGGATGAGGAGGATGTAGAGATGGAAGTTGAAACCTAGGGTACGGACCCTATTACCCGGTTACCTGAATATGTACCTCCGCGCAAAGGTAAATCCAAGGTGATGAAGGATATAGATGAGAGCAATAGCTCTCTGCAAACTCTGCTGCTCCCTGTGTTGAAATTTGAAGATTGGGACCTTGTAGACCACGAGAAGTTCCCGTATTTAGCGACTGAGAAGTTAGTGCACCAGAATATCGACGCGATGGTTGGAATGATTGAATTAGAGCCACGCAAATGGCTCAGAGGTGTAGAGAAGGTCAGGTTGCTAAGCCTACTCTGGGTGTCACATTACAACCGTGCCCCAGTGATCGTCTTCGTCATCAGGTAGCTGCTCCACTTGGTGCATGATGGGTGCTTGTGGCTAGAGGAGCCCATCCCCATCACAGACCATCTGATTCGCCAAATTACATGCCTACCTTACTCAGGAAACGATCTAGCAAAGATTTTAGAGGGAAAAGGTGGCATGTTGGCCCTTGCGGAGGTAATGAAAAGATGTTTAAGTTGGAAAAGAAGAAGCGAGGGTATGACATCTCTAGCATAAACAACCCTACAGTCAAGTTTGCGACATAAATATTGGCAGGGAAGGTGATGCGGAAGTGCCACACGGATGAGGTGTCTGCACTAGTGGTTGCACTAGTGGCGCAATGCGTAGAAAGTATCCAGTTCAACTGGGAAAACTATCTGTGTGGCGAGATCCTTGTGAAGTGTCGCGAGGCACAGGAGTATGGAAAAATGTTTCATTGCACGTGGCTCTTGTTGTCAATTGTATTGGTCGCATGGGAGTTTCCTGAAGATAGCTAGTTCCCTTCGGTCGTGCCAAACCTTCCAGAGGCAGTGAAGTACGCTTTGTTGTGGGTGACCAAGGACACGCAACGGATCAAAGAAAGCAAAATATTTTGGGTGCTAATGGAGATGAACATTCAGATGGGGATCAATCACAAGCTGTGGTTATCATCCATTGTCTGCAACAGTTTGTAGAGTTCAAAGCGGATTTACACTATGTCTTCATCAGGACGCAGAAGGACCCTACAGAGACGTGGCATGATTTACCATACTTGGCAACCGATGATGTAATATTCATAGTCCTTGAGTCTTGTCACGCTCCAGCTAGCTCCGCGGTGGAAATAGACAAGTCCATTGCGCAGCGCAAGAAGGAAGAGACAAAACTTCGGATGGCGCAGCTGGTGGAGAAGCACAAAAAGGAAGAAGCAGCGACTAAGGCCCAAGCAGCATGCAACACTGTGAAGTTGGTCGAACAACACTAGAAAACAGGAGAAGAAGAGTGCAAAGGAACAAAGTCACCTTCACCTGAACCAAAGATAGACACATAACAAGGTGGCGTGGACCCGCAGACAACATCCACCTAGCTCAAGCGTCCGCGACCACGACAGCAGACAGTGTTGTGAAAGAAAATAAAGGCATCAAAGACATCGTTTGACCCAATCACCCTCACTAAGGGTGATTTGCATGATATTGGCGAAATGATGAGGGATGTCACCTTGGAGGCCCTCGAGCAATTTGAAGGACAGTAGTAGTTGGCATTGGGGGCTCTCCCGACAGAAATCCAGGAGTTACAGGTTCACACTCCATAGGTTGGTGTAGTGTCCACCAGCCTCGCAGTCAGCACTTCAGCTGCCGAAGAAATGTTGCGCACAAGGGTGACCAACACGATAGTGATACTAGATGGGGCACTTACTATAGAGAAGGAAGCCGATAGACCCATCATAAGCAGTTTGAAAGGGTAAGGTTGAACATGGATGCACAGCGAGCAGCGCATCAACATTGAGTAGTTGGGCCTGTAACGCGATGAGGTAGTGGAGCAGAACATGTAGATAATGCAGGTTATGGAGGAAGCCTACCAAATGGTCCTAGAATTGGACATTCAGGTAGAGGAACTGTTGGAGGTGGGCGTCTGTAAGGTAGCCACCGCAGTGTGCGATGCACGAGCAGAGATGGCCAGAGTTTAGCGGGAGCTGAACCTTCAGATAGTAGAATTGTAGTTGATGGATTATCCTTCAACTCCATCGAAGTTCAAAGAATAACGCACCACTGCAGTTACAACAATGATCATGGTGATTAACAGTGTAATGACAGACTACTTGCAGCTCTTCGAACAGTCATTCAAGGTCCTAACCACTCTGTAGAAGGATGTGAATGTAGAGTGCTTAGAGACAGAGGTACACAAGCTATAGTAGAGCTATGACGAGGTAAAGTGGACCACGCAGATGGTTTCCCTTACACAAAGGCTTGCAAGGATGCAGCAGTCAAAGGCTCTCAAGGAATAGGTGGATGCCGCTCGGCACAAAGAAGCAGTCTTGAAAGCATGCCTACAACCATGGATTAATGAGGCTTATACAAATATAGCCTCCATTGAAGCAAATCTCGTGCAACTTCAAGAAACTTAACAGAGGATTTAGGGCAACAGTTCAACAGTAGCGGTCATCGAACAATGCGTGGAAGAAGTCCAGTAGGCAGCAACTTAGTGTGTTGCCGAAGTTGCTGGGATTCAAACAGAGATGGGAGGTCCTCGCGCTAAGATCTCCACACCTACAGAGTGACTCGAGGGTGAGTCACGATGTTTGCGTTGGGGGCTTGTTGGGCATGGGATCCCCCAAGGGCAGTTTTGGGGCTTAGAGCCTAGATTTTGCTCTAGTTTTGTAATTCCAATGTAAAGACTCCTCATTTTGAGGGCGCGGAGCACGTAGTTATTAAAGAGTCATAGGGTTATCTGCCCTTATTTTGATAATGTAATTTTGGCTATAGAAGATATACCCATGGTCTGCAGACCATGCGATTGTATAAATAGAGCTAAGCTCTAAGTAGTTAGGGACACAATGTCTAAGCAATTAAGATGTATGAGAGATAGCTCTGAAGTAGTAGACTAGTTTTGGGTCGTAGCATAGGTAGAGGCTCTGTAGCTGAGTGTGCAGAGGCCTAGTAGTCCGCAGTTGAGTGCGCGGACCCCCGTAGCTGAGTGCGCAAGGCGAGTCGAGTCTGTAATCATCTAGAAGTATTAAAAAAGAGAATTTTTTTATCATTCCTGCATATTTATTTCCTGTTTATGCATCTGTTATATTTGGTATGAATTTCACTTCTAATGCTTATATGGTGTGTGAATGTGTATAAATGTATTGGTTAAGTGAACGCAATTAAGAACATCTATTTACGCAAAGCTAAGGTCTATTAATAAGATAAGTAAAATACTTAGCCTAGTTGGGAGATATTGTAGTTCGCTGCCCTAATAGTGTGAAAGGACTTCAACCCCTGGTTAGGGCTATGCGAAATCTGATTGTAACACTTTGCGAAGGTACTAAAGGGTGGAACAGAGAGCCAAGAAACCTGCACGAAGGCAGGTATAGTTCGAATAAACTGACATCACAACCATCTCAAGGGTGCAGAAACTTGGTTCCAGCATCCCCCCATACTGCTTCGGCTGAGACTTTAGTCTATGCTTCGTGGGATCATGCCGAAAGGGCCAGTAGTGTAGGGATTTGTTTGGATAACTAACACTGAACCTAGGTCAGGCCACCTCAAGCCAGCACCTTTGTTCATGGAAAGCTTGTTTTTTCTAAGAATAGTTTGACCCTTCATTATTTTTTTGAGTCCTATAATTTTGATGATTGCTTCATTTCATAGTATTGATGTAGCTTTTTGTACCCATGTCAAAAGATTTCATAGGTTCTAATGTTTCACCATTTTGATTTTGATTGTATCCAAGACATGTCTTGATTAGTGGAGACCAATGAACTTTAATGAATTCTTCTAAAGGATAATATCCTTTAGAAAATCTAATATTTAGAGCCTTTCTTTTCTCAATTTCCTTTATTAGTATCACAATTTCAAGTGTAAAAATTCCTTGTATATTCAATCTGCTTATGTAATTTGCTAAAACAAAAGACTCAGAATCTACTTTACGCATCAGAGGACACAATTAATCAATCGAGAAATCACAAAACATGAGACAAGATTCAATCACATATGCTTAGATATTTATCTAGGTGGAAAGCTTGTTGCTCAAAACCCCTTCCTATCTATATATTGCATTAGATTAGAAAAATACAGAAGAAAATGCAGTGCTTGTTCAACCTCAGCAATCTCTGCACAAGTACAATCTATCTCTCTACCTCACAAGCTGACTCTGACCAATATTAGCCAATTTTGCTTCTTTCCAAGCCCGTATTTACTTGTGTTGTTTCTCAAGGAATTATTCGCCTATTAATTAGGGAAATCCCCATCCTGAATTGCGCAATCCCTGTAGGCCCTTATCTAACTGCATGCAGCACCTGTGCAACTCGGAAAATTATATAACTAATAATACACTGCCCTTGAACTCGAATCTCAACTGGGTAACTCTAATTTGATGCATGCATGAGTTAATTATGGCTGATTTATCAGTTAACTAGTTGAACACATGAAGTTGCACCACACTGCTAGACCTCCTACTAGTTCCTCCAGGAATTGGAACTAGTTTAACTTAAATTAATTCAGTTTAACTAAATTAAACTATTACAACTCAAATTAGCTGAGCCAATTAAGTGAAATTAAGTTAGTTAACTCATTCTTTTTGTCTTGTGATGTGGAATTAAATTTTCTCCTAATTTAATTCAAGGGAAAATTAAATCAACATTTTCTTGTTTCCATTTTCAACACTCCCTCTCAACAAGAAAGGGACTATCTGCTACCTAGATCCTGTCTCTATGGAACTCAAATTTTCATTTTGACAATGCCTTTGTCAAAATATTTGCATCATGTTCCTCTGTAGGAATGTACTCTAATAACATGATTCTCCTCTACACACAATCTCGTAGATGGTGTTACCGAATGTCAATATGCTTGGATCGATCATGAAAAACTGAATTCTCAGAGAGTATGATACAACTCTGGTTGTCACAGTAAATCATTGTAGGATCCATCATATGACCAAATAACCCAACAAATATTACTCATCCAAATAGCTTAATAAGCTACTTGACTAGCAACCATGTACTATGCTTCTCTTGAACTAAGTGCAACTAATCTTTGCTTCGTGTTGTATCAAGAAACTATTGTTGACCCAATATTGAAGATGCCTCATGATGTGCTCTTCCTATCTGATGGACTACCTACCCAATATGCATATGTGAAGCCTTGAAACTTCACTCCCTCTATCCGCATGTACTAACAACCATACTGAGTGGTGCCTATGAGGTATCTCAACACACGTTTGGCTACCTTCCAATACAATTTGGTTGTCTTAAGGTGAAAACATAGAGTTGGGTTACACTTTTGTGAGAGACGCCTCCAAAAAATTCACAATCTCAATTTTTTGGTCGAACAATTTTATTTTTTTTGGCCAAACTAATTAACTAATGTTCGACCAAACTTTTGGCCGTTTATACTAATGTTGGTTGTTAAACAAAAATTTTTTTGGAGTTGAAAAAACAAGCAAAAAAATAGTTCAGTCGAACTATTTGTTCGGCCGAATTATTTATTCGGAAGAAAAAACTTTTATATATACGATGGGCCAGACCCTGCTGTGAAGCTTTTTTCTTTCTTGATTTTTCATTCTATCGATCGCTATGAGCTTCGTTGTTCGCTGTGCTATCAAGCACTGTGAGGTTCATTGCTTGTTGTGTTGTCTAGCATCATGAGGTTTTGTGATGTCAAGCTCTGTTGATTTGAGTCAAATCCTTGTAGAGCATTATGAGGTTGGTTTGAGCTGAAGCTCGGCTAGCTATGTTGATTTTTCATTATGTGCTGTGGAGGGCTATGAGTTTCATTGATTTGAGCTGAAGCCCTGCCAAGCACTGTGAGGTACGTTCAAAATTTAAATTTTTTGTTTACATGTATAATTGGAATTTTTATATATTTTTTAGTTTTTTTGCAACTTTGTGCTAGAGGAATTGGTTGGTTGCACTCAATGCTAGCAGCTTTCTCAGCCTCCTCGTCTGGACTAGGTAAGTCCAAACTCATTTACAGTTCATAAAGATCACATATCCTAAAGGAACAATGATCCGATTTTAAACAGGAATGCAACAAATTACAGATATAACCATAAATACATAGATGCAGCAAAAATAATACTTCATTTCATTAATGTAAAATACTGAAATATGCTTACAAATAGAAATGGAAATAAACCAGCTAGGGTGATGGTAGCTTATCTCTGAGAAGATATGTGGTGGCTACATGTCTCTAAGATGTCCTACAATCAGGATTGAAGACCTATTTATTGTTGAGAAACAATGGAAAACCCTAAACATCCAAAAACCTAACCCTAGGATATGAAGCGCCAAACTATGGGCCCCATTTTGGGTAAATTGGTACATCAATTTCCGGGGGTCATAACTTTGGCATACGATCTCCATTCGACGCGCACAATAATGGTGTACGAACCATATCGGAGTGGTCTGAGCTTCCGATGGTCTCTTGTAAGGCATTCTTTCTGTAGGTGTAACCAGACTTTGTTGCCCACCTGAAACTTGTGTGGCACCCGATGTTGATCATGTCGCTGCTTGTACTGGGCATTTTCTAGAATGGAGTGGCAATAGATTAGTTCGTTGGGTAGAGTTTCTCCGGAAGTCAGATCGGAGGAATGCTTGACCTGATAGTGCACCGGTACCCCTATGGGTGAGGAGAAGATGTCCATGTCTTCCTTCATTACCATATCCACCTGCTTCTGCTGTGTGGAGGAACCCTTCTTGGGGGCCATGGATGTGGCTGCGATCTTCTCCTTACTTTGAGGGTGAACCAGACAGAAAAAATTTCCTAGTCTGGGAGATTATCTTACTACCTTTCTCAGTAGAGATAAAAGAAGTGGTGGTAGGTGGGGCTACCTCTGGTATCCTGTATAAGGTATTACACAAAGAAATAATAACAGCGTGAGGCCTTGACTCATACACAGCATGTCGCTTCCACAGGTATGGTTGGCCTAATAATGCATCACAAACTTCAAGTGGTGCAACATCACACAATACCTCATTTGTTAAGGGCTTGATGTTGTAGGGAAGGTGACACTGTTAGCAGACTCAGAGATCTCATCCTTGGTGAAGCCACCTGATGCTATATGGTTGCAGGTGTGGTATGGTTGGTAGTCCCAACCACTTCACAACCTCTGCTGAAATGAGGTTCTTTTGGGTGCCACTATTGACAATGAATTGTAGTGGCCAACCCTTCAACCACATTTGTGAGTGGAAAATACACTCCCCCTCCTCTGGATCTTCAGGCTCATTCTTTTGGACCTTGGTAGTGGTAACAATGGTGTTGGGCTTTGCATCAATGATTTGCTTCTATTTTTCATTCCCCTTGTCGGGTTCTGACTCAGGGTCAGAATATGCATCGAATTCTGAAGCCTTCAACTCGGCCACTAGTGATTGCTTGGTCTGACACTCACTTGTGTTATGAGTGGGGCTCTTATGGAACTCACACCACTTTCCTGTGCCCTTCTTTGAATTCGTGGTGTTGTTCTTTTCTTGCGGCTTCGATGAGTTGTCTTGGGTCACACCGTTTTCGCTTTGTCCTTGGTGTTGCGGTTTGGGGAAGCCTCTCCCTTGCTTCGGATTCACAGATCCAAAGTCTCGATTCTTCTTTTTAAACTTCTGCTCGATTTTGATAGTGTATCGGTACGCTGTTCCAAGTGAGGAGATGTCCAGGAACTCCATCTCATCCTTGATGTACCTCTGTAGGCACCCATGGTATTTGAGTACCAAATGCAACTCAAAATCCTTGATACCCAACTTTGTGTGAAGGGTATGAAAAATATTTGTGAACTCTAGCACATCTTGGTCCCTTCCCTGTTACAACGTGGTCCACTTTATGTATTTATCCTCATAGATTTTGACAGGGTAGTACTGCTCCTTGTTGGCATCCTGGAATGAATTCCAAGTGGGTGTGGCTGAAAATAGTGATCCCGTACTTTCATCCTTCTGCTCGCAGTAGGTTTTCCACCAGTCCTTGATGTGGGGGGCTGCTTTGAGAAGTGAAAAAGTGATTTTTTCCTGGCTGGAAAAATCATGAACAGAAAAATAACATTCTAGCACATTCAACCATTTATCTACGGAATTTGCATCTATCTGACCCTCGAATATGGGGATTTCAAAGTTAACTTGTACCTTAAAGGGTGTGGAATTTCCAAAGTAGCTGTTGGAAGTAGATGTGTCACCCCTGGGTAGCCACTGAAGGATCTGGGAAAAGTTTTCCATAATCGCATTCATTTGTCACTCGAGGGCTTCTTCCAGCAAGATTTTCATAGGATCTCCTGTCCCCTCATCTTTATTTTCATCCACCATGGGAAGCCGTTGAGATTTGCAAGGTTGGTCTTGAAGGTTTGACTAGTTCAAGCCCTAACTCCTTATATCCCAACCTCGTTGGGGACATGCAATGAAAAACAGAGAAAGAGTAGTCCGCTCTGATACCACTGATCCAGATTTAAATAGGAACACAACAAATTATAGATATAACCATAAATACAGAGATGCAACAGAAATAATACTTCATTTCATTAATGTAAAATACTGAAATATGCTTACAAACAGAAATGGAAATAATCCAGCTAGGGCGATGGTAGCTTATCTTTGAGAAGAGATGTGGTGGCTACATGCCTATGAACTGTCTCACAATGAGGCTCGAAGGCCTATTTATTGTTGAGAAACAATGGAAATCCTAAACATCCAAAAACCTAACCCTAGGAGATGAAGCGCCAAACTATGGGCCTTGTTTTTGGTAAATTGGTACATCAACTTCCGAGGGTCGTAACGTTGGCATACAATCTCTATTTGACACGCATAATACCTCGTTAGAAATATCTATCTGAGGACTACAACTTTTTAGTGAGAAACATCAGTCCATGGACCCATGCCACTCCCAGGTTTCCCAAAAAACTTCATTTAGGGCCTCAAACGGCTCTGGAAGTTTAAGACCTGAAAAACTGCCAAAAATAGTAAATTGTGCTACAATTAAGGAAACTGAAAAATTGAAAAAAAGAATAGTTGTGGGGGTCCAAGTGGGCTAGGTGGATGGCCACCAACATCCGTCTGGATCAGACAATCTCAAACATGTCTCTAGCTATGCGTTTTATACCTAATACGACAGTCATGCGCTAAAAATAAAGTTAACCGATATCCAAATATATACAATATGCATTGAAATTTATATTCAGAATGGTTATTAAGGTGGCCAAATGGGAATATTGAGGAGAGTTGGTGCATTTGCGATAAAGCACACATCTTGGATTTGTTGTTTGTGCCTTGTCCATAGGCAACTTTGAAGTCGATGCCAATGTTGTTGGATATGAATAGGATGCCACTTAAACAACATATGCCTGGGGAGCCTTTGACTAGATCCATCAAAGTAGCCCTATGCTTTAGAGTAGTCCATATCAGGTTGAATTAAACTTCTTAGAGGCTTCTCTTTCACGAGTTTCCAAACTAGATGCATATCTCACCCGATGACAGACATGTATAGGAAGAATGTCTTTTCCTTGAAAAATTAGATCATTTTTTCCTGGCCACTTTTCCCATGCCATGGTGCCAAGGAAAGGTTCTATGTTCAATAATTTTTCTATTCATACATGTATTTGAAGCATTCTATAGTGGATTCTCTTTTCCATCTTCATTATCAAGACTCAAAGCTTCATTCCAAAATAGGCAGTGAACTAACAAGTGACCGTTTGATTCTTGTCTCATTTTGCAAAAGATACATCTGCCTAGATGCTCCCATGCTCTTTTGTTGCAATTGTCCCAAATAAGGACTTTATTGGTGAGTTCCAACTAAAACAAGATTTTGGTTTTCAATGAACAACTCAGCTTCCATTTTGTCATCGATCACCATACTTTTTCTCCTCATAGCCCAATTTAGCTATAAATTTCCAGTTGATTTATTTTTTGAACGTATGATTTCATCTTCATCCTCTTTAAGTTTTATTTCACTGTGTTTGAGTCTATATATGCACTTCTTCCATTTTGTAACTAATTCTCCTTGAAGACCTAGATGAAGATCATATTTCTATCCTTGCTTATATAAGGTATGTAACCCTAGATCAATTGCATTTTCTAGACTATATATCTTGTTGATGTGAAGAGTGTTGATTAGAAAGTTACCATTTGTAGTTTTATAGGCATCCCAAACATGAATTTCCTCTCCAATTTCGATTTTATTTAATTTTCATGTCTTCCATACTAGTCATTTCTCTATAAGGGAAATACTTTCATCAATGCCTTCTAGACAATTGAAGCTTCCTCAAATACATTTTCTTTTTTTCTAATCCAATCCTATATTGAATTAAATCAATCTTTGCAGTAATTATTAAGGTGATGTCGCAAAAAATAAAAATTGCAAAGAGAAAATTGGACGGAAAATTTTAAAAGGGGAATGGAGATACATACAACAATCGAATTGGATTCGAAGGAAGCTTTCAGAGAACTTTGACGGAAGGAAGCTTTCAGAGGCCGAGATTTCAGAGGCTCAGACTTCTTATCGCAAAAACCAGCTGAAATGTGCAAAATAAAACATCAACCTCAACCTTCTTCTTTGTAATAGTATCACTTCATCTTTTTGGAGGGAATATTCATTGTGTGTTTGTCTACGCTAATTCTACAGGTGTTGTTCACAATATATAGTACTCAGTTGTGAGAAAAATATGGGTGAAAAAAAAATCCTACCCATGGTTTAACATTAGAAACTGAATGAAAATAATTTTTAAATATCGTACTAAGAATTATTTGGTATTAATTTGTAGGTGGTGTAAAATGATAATTTTTTATCTTCTCCTCATGGCCTGGGTTATAAAATATATACACATTAAAAAGAAAAATGAATGCCATATGATTCTAGTGAATGTCCCCATGTTGTTCTAAGGACATCTCATTGAGAATTTCTATCCATTCAAAATTAAATAATAACTAATATGTTTCACTTATGTATGCCCCAACTAAGCCTTTTGTCTATATGCCTGGAACTAAGTTGTACAAAAATAGAACAGATTTTCCCATGCACAGATCCTTGTATTGGTAGTCACAACACAGAGCCCATGAATGTATGGTTGCTCTATGTATTGGTGAATTAGGATCTAATAGACCAAGATATGGCTATATCATGTGGTTTTCACAATGTTGTACGATTTTGTTACCCACTGATTCTCAAACTCGAAAAACATTCATGTTATGTTAAGTAAAAAAATAATGTAATGTGTGGTTTTGAATGTGCAGTCACAACAATTGTATATTTGTCCATAATTTAATACATTTGTTTATTCCATGAGCTGAGAATCCTGACACTTTTTTATGATGTAGTCTTATTCCTCGATATTGGGCCTTTCCCCTTCATAGACGTCTATTAGCATTGAATCCTGATTGTTAGCGACAGTAAAGTACTTGCAGTACAATAACGTCTCTTGGCTAAAAAAATTACCCTGTAATATATAACATGTAACCAGTATATACAGAACTCTATTGAGATATATGAAATTTAGTTTGAGAGTTAGAAAGAAATACAATGCATATCAATGAAACAATGATTTATAAAATCAAATTTATTCGATATAATCTATCATGGTTCTAGTTAAGAAGTGACAGTTGAATTTTATATTTCATTTAATGTATGGTTTTTCATTTTGAGCTTTCGAGTTCTCTATTTTTATTTTTCAATAGAATTAGACTGTGTAAGTATTTAAAAATATATTGTAAATGACCCATTTGACCAGGTCACTTGACAATAATAATTTCAAAGTACAATAATGTTATCAATGCATATTCCCTAAATGTTACCTCTAGCTCAAATTCCCAGAAATCATTGTTGTCACATTATCAATTTCAATTCTCCACATTATCAATTTGTTCCAGGTCTATTTTGCTTCCCTTTACAGCATGACTACCTCATTTATGTTTTTTTTCATTATGTGTAATTCACTTCAAGCTTCCCTATTTTCTTGGAACATGGGTCTTATTAGCTTCCTAAGATGAGGCAAAATACACTTAATTGAAGGTTCTTGTACTTTCTCTTTTCAAGTAGTAGTTTCTTTTTGAGATACATCTTTTTCATTTCTATTTTGTTGGGTGCATGAGATTGAAGCTAATTAGAGTGTTGGCATTGCTTTGTCATCTATTTTTGGTGTTTTAATTTTAATGTTATTAGGTTTCTAATTAGAGTGTTGGCATTGCTTTGTCATCTATTTTTGGTGTTTTAATTTTAATGTTATTGGGTTGACTTGTTCTACCTTGATTTACCTCTTATAACTATGGTCCAAATGCACCAAAACATTATGAAGATAAAATCCCTACGATTATCAGGAGCCCCTACTGAACCAAAATGTTCTATTTTGAGAATATGGGCATATGATGCAGTGCCAAAGAACTAGAAATGATGAACCTATCATTAATTCTAGTATCATATCCCCGTCTTCTTGATACATAACATTTTAATCGACAAAATGAAAATTTTGATCAATGAAGAGGACGCCGATGTAAAATATGATGATATCATGGCCATTGAACAACCTTGATTCTTCTTGGTAACATATTTTACTTGCTTATGTTGTTATATATTCATTTATGTTTCCTTTTTCATTATGTGTAATTCACTTTGCTTCCCTATTTTCTTGGAACATGGGTCTTATTAGCTTCCTAAGATGAGGAAAAATACACTTAATTCAAGGTTCTTGTACTTTCTCTTTTCAAGTAGTAGTTTCTTTTTTAGATACATCTTTCTCATTTATATTTTGTTGGGTGCATGGGATTGAAGCTAATTAGAGTATTAGCATTTCTTTGTCATCTATTTTTGGTATTTTAATTTTGATGTTATTTGGTTGTTAATTAGAGTGTTGGCATTTCTTTGTCATCTATTTTTGGTGTTTTAATTTTAATATTATTGGGTTGACTTGTTTTACCTTGATTTATCTCGTAGAACAACCTTGATGCTTCTTGGTAACATACTTTCCTTGCTTCTGTTGTTATATGTTCATTTATGTTTCCTTCTTCATTATGTGTAATTCACTTCAAGCTTCCCTATTTTCTTGGAAAATGGGTCTTATCATCTTCCTAAGATGAGGCATAATACACTTAATTGAAGGTTCCTGTACTTTCTCTTTTCAAGTAGTAGTTTCTTTTTGAGATACATCTTTTTCATTTCTATTTCGTTGGGTGCATGAGAGTGAAGCTTATTAGAGTGTTTCCATTGCTTTTTTATCTAATTAGAAATATTTGTATCTATGGAATGAACATAAAAATAAATTAGTAAATAGTTTCAACCTTCAGTTGAGTTGAAGCTAAGTTGAATGAATTAGAGATTTGTAGTTGAGTTGAATTAGATATCTCTATTTGTTTTCTTCTTGCAATTATCCAACCATCCAACCAAATAGAAATTACCTTTCTTGCTACCTAGCATTTCGACAGATTTGTCTAAACAATGATATTTTGCACAACCTAACGATACCTATATAAGTATATTAAATTCATTTTATTAATTTTTTTTATAGGTATCAGAAAACCCATTAAACATGGTTGAAAAATGGACATTATGCATAGAAGTTTCTTGTTATCCCAATCTAGGGCAAGAAGTGATTACTTATGGGCTATGAAATATTGTGATGAACAAAGTCCTCAAAAGGAAAAGGAATGTACCTGGAATAATAACAAACAATGAAGCATATTATATTCCATTGATAGAAGGCTTAGAAACATCTAGGGAGTATGGATCCAGTGGAATTGTAGTCTTCACCAATGCCGAACATGTGTGCAACTAGATGAAAGACGTGTACCAAGTTAAAAAAGAGAGGTTAAAACAACTGCATGGAGAAGCAAAAAATATTTTCAGTCAATTTCAATCATTTAGCATAACACATTGTGTAAATGCTAATAGGATGTCTAGTGATCCATTGTATGGGGCACTGCCAATTCAAGATTTGTGTGTGAAAAATGAATTAGTCTTAAGAAGTTCTTCATCAATATTTATTGATGCACATTCTAAGATATCTTTTATAAGTGTGTGTTTTTTAGTTATCAATGTGTCATTTTTAATGACCATTTGTTTTTTTCAATTCTATACCAAGTGTGTCCCCACTACGTAAGAACAAATTGATGAACTTTACATGTTTTGGAAAATTTTCTATTTAATTTTCAAAATGTGCGTGCTTTAACATTTTTGTTTTTAGTCTTAAGTATATTTTAAATAAAGAGCTTCGAATTGTGTTGGCTTAGTGGTCCCTAACACAAGTTCAACGTTATTTTAGACAAAAAAATTCCTACACTACTGGCCCTTTCGACATCAATCCGCAAAGCACGAACTGAAGTCTCACCCGAGGTAGTATGGGGGGATGCTGGAACCAAGTTTCCGCACCGAGAGATGGTAGTGATTTCGTTTTATGCCCTAACTCTGCCTTCATGTAGATCGATAAGCCTTTTAGGGCTTATCGATATACTTCTCTTAATCGGCCTCTAGACCTTTGCGAAGGTCTATGACTATCGTTCGCGGACCCAAACCTAGCGAATCAACCACTTACATGCTTTTGTAATTACTCTTACTTTTGTATCTACCTGGATCAGCTTAAGTATCTGATAACTTGAATATTCATTAATATGTTCTTCGCATAAACATATATTATTACTTACGTATAGATAACAATGTAAGACATGTAGATTCACGCATTAATATTGCATTAAAACATAAACCCGTTATTCAACATAACATAACCGCATTTATTCATAAAAAAAAGTAAATAGATCAAACACATATAGTTCTAGAGTAATCTTCTTTATTAGTACTTCAAATCTTCTTACAGACTCTAATTACCCTGCAAACTCAACTACAGGGGTCCGCACACTTAGCTACGGACTTCTACACTAGGCCTTTGCACACATAGCTGCAGAGCCTTTCTTCTATTCTAAGACTCTTTGTTTTTAGCTCTTACTGACCCATCAATGACTTTACTACCCAAGAAAATGCCTTAGTCTCTTCTAAGACTCTCCTTTTTACACAATCCCATGGTCCACGAACCATGGGTGGATCTTCTAAAGCCGACACAACTTAAAAAACAGAAGGCGGAAACCATTTATGACACTTTGCTTCTACATACTCCGCGACCACAAATTGCGGAGACTTTACACTTTACATACAAAAACTTTGGCTTTCTACCCCAAAACTTGGGCTTTTAACCCCAAAATTGACCCTAGGGGACCCAGTTCTAACAGGCCCCCAAAAAAAATATGGTGACTCACCCCCGAGTCACTCTTCTGGCACGAAGATCTTTCTGCGAGGACTTCCCAGCTCCACTTGTACCACTGCAACTTCAGTTGTATACTATATAGCCGCCTACTTGACCTGCTCCAGCAGATGCTCCATTGTTGGTCATGCGCTATCTACCTGGATCTTCTGTTATGCTTTCTGCAGGCTGGCTAACTTCTCCCCAATGGTGGCAGAGACTACATAGGCCTCATCCAGTTAAGGCACCAATCTGGCCTTAAGGACCGCCTCTTTTTTCTGTGCTGCTTCCGCTTGTTCTTTCAGTTCCTCTGCCTCCAGTAGCTTGGCCAATCTATGTGTGATGGTGATGGTGCACGTCATTGCTTTGGCTTCATCATACTACTTTTGTAATTCCCTTGCCTCAGTATTTAACCTCTATAATTTGGGATCTTACTATAGACTCGTGAGGACCTCCATTGATTGCTAAAAGAGCGCAGTGCATTCTGCCACCACGACATCTACTACATCGACTACATTCTTGACAGCTACCTTGCACTATTCTCTGACCTCTGGTGGAGTTGAAGGTTTTTCCCTCAACTCGACCTCTGTAATCTTAAGGTTCAACTCAAACTAAATCATGGCTATCTTGGTCCGAGCGTCATGCATACCTGCAGCAAATTTTCGAATCTTGGCCTCTGCAGGCACCTCCTTGGGGATGTGCAGTTCCATAACAGGTTTGCATGCTTCCACTACAACCGTTGTGGTGCACTCATTCTTCTCCTAGACCTTCTTCCAGGTCTCTATCACTGCTATTTTCTCAACGAACAATTGTTCATTATTAACCTTCTGCTTGTTGACCGCACTCGGTGCACGCTTTTCTCAAGCCTTAAGTTCCGCGATCACACCTGCTTGCAGCGTGTGAAGGAATTCGCTTGGGAGCATGGCCAAGTTGAGGCCAATGTTCCTTAAAGTAGCCTTGTTAGAATCTGTCTCTGCATTAAGGGCTCCATCAGGCAGTGTGATTTCTAGAGGATCCAAAGAGTGAACAATCTACGCTGCTCCAGTGGTCCCTGGCGCGAAACTAGTTGATGTCGCGATGCTCTACCCTACACCGGCATGCAGTTGAATAGTTTGAATCTGCAGCATGGACAGACCCATCAAAGTTGAAACCAATGCTTACTTCTATTGTTGCTTGAATTGTGGCAGCAGTTCCACCGTTGCATCCCTTACATTACCCAGGATGTCATCCAAGTCACCCTCTGTCGAGGTGATCAGGTCTAGTGATGACTTGGTGGCCTTGGACTTTTTGCGCAACCCTTCCTTCTCCTGCTCCCTGTTCTACTTCACTTGGAAGGGAGTGCTTTCCAAATCTGCACCACCCTAGTTTGATCGTTCTTCTTCCTCCGTCTATGGCGAGGGATATTTATCACTTCTTTTAGTGTCGCTCTCTTCCTCTTGTTCCTTTGCGGTGTGCTCCACTTCCGCTCTAGCTTTTTCTGCAACCTCCTTCTTTCGTTTGTCGGCCAACTGTTGGATTTTTGACTGGGCCTCTTCCTCCTTCTGCTTTCCCGTGAACTTACTAGAACTGACGGCCAAATTTGATTTTGTGTGCCACTTTACTGGCCAACAATCGAGGATCGCTGCTATGGCATCATCTGTCGCAACGTATGGGAGATCATACCACTTCTGTTCTACGTCCTTCCGCGCACAGATGGAGATATAGTGGAAGTCCGCTTTGAACTCCACATATCCCAGTAACTGCTCGAAGACAATTGGTGATAGCCTTGGATTATGGTTGATGGCCATATTAATGTTCATATCCATTAATACCCAGAATACCTTGCTCTCACGAACCCACTCAGTGTCGTTCATGGCCAATAGTGAAGCAAAATTCACTGCTTCTAGAAAGAGGAAACTGACCATCCTCCAACAACTGCCATGCGACCAACACAATCGAGAGTAAAAGCCATGAGTAATGAAATGTTTTGTTGTGGTCCTATGCCTCCATGCAGTTCGCGAGGAACTCATTGCACAAGTAGTGCACCCAGTTGAATTGTGCGCCCTCCATGCACTGGACTGCTAAAGAAACGACTAGTGCTGGCACCTCATCTGCACGACACTTCCTCATTACCTTCCCAAGCAAGATCTAGTTGGCCATCTTCAACTTAGGTTTTTTAATACTCGAAATTGAATATCGCGTGACTTCTTAACAAGCTTAAACTTGTCTTTCATTCGTTCGATGAGGTCGTGCTTGCCCTGTCTTTCCACCAAATGCCTTAGTCGGATTCAAACCTAAATGACGTATTAGGGTGGTCCTATGGAGCCGCATATCAGTTATAGGGATTGAATCTTCCAACTAAAGGCACCCATCGTGGACCAGGCACAACAACTCTTTGATAAAAATAAATTTTATAGGTGCACAGTGGTAATGCGGAACCTGTAGCAGATTCAACATTCCTGCCTTTTCCACCCGACGAATCCACTTCACCAGCTCCAGCGTAGTGACACCCAAATCCTTGTAGAAAACTCTCTGCATGAAATTATCAGTGGCCAGGTGGGGGCACCGCTCCGTGTCTGCCAAGTCCCAATCTTCAAGCTTTAGATGGGGGACGTGCACCAAGCGCGGTCCTTCAAATGTGATATTCTCTGGCAGCAGGGGTGTATGAAAAAGAAACTTTCCCTCGTCTGGGTCCTTTGGGAACTTCACCTTACCTCAGCAAGGAGGAATGTATTCTAGTAGCTTTGAGATAGGGTTTACTCTGTCAATATCAATGTCTTCTATGACCATAACAGTTTTTTCTGCGCCATTGTCAAATTCTAGGTTTACCACCTTGCCTTTCTCTTGCACAGTGGGCTTCTCTTTCTTTTGGTTCTTCCTTGGCGACTCATGCACCAGTTGTGTCACTTTTTGTTTATCGTTCTTCATTTTGGAAGGCTCTCGTGTCGACGTAGGCTTCAGTGTAGGTGACCTTTGTGATTTTGGTACCGGGGCAGGAACCTCCACAGTTACGACCTCAGGGGCAGCTCCCTCAGAGGCCATAGATCCTCTAGCACTGGAAGTTTCCACGAGTGCCGACATGAGGTTGTTAAGGAGCTCCTGGGTTTCCTTAGGTAACTTGTCAAACACTGAATTGGCCACCAAATCCTCAAAAACCACAGAATTCATGCACAATCGATAGTGCGACACAAAAGCTCTCAAAATGCAAAGTGTTTTCATTGGGTGGCCATATGTAATTTATAGGAAAATTCGAATTCAAATCTGATCTTTCCCCCAAAAATCTGCTCATAAATTCTAGATTGGCGATAGATTTTCAAAGATCTCGCTCCTAATTTCAACCTTAAATGTCGCCCCGCCCCACTCCTCTTAGTTGTTTTCTCACTGTCAAATCATGAACAGTGACCGTAATGGTCACTTTCTGGCTTCCCTGTACAATCTTGCCTTCTATAGCATAGCTCTCGTCGTGCTTCTGTTGATGTTGTGACATTCTTCCATTCCGTACAGTCCCCTAGTCGCGCAACTCTACAACCCAGGTAGTGTAGTTTATAGTCCCGCGCCTCGTTTCAGCAGCCTGTAGCACTAAGACTGTACTTCCATCATATATTCATCTAGTCGGATCCCTGGTGTATGGCTACAATCGACTACCATTTACCTTTATAGGAAATAGATCTCCATTCAATTTCACTAGTTGAACTACTCCACCATCGGTAATCTCTTTGATGACATATAGACCTAGCCAATGTAGCTAAAATTTTCTTGGAAATTTATCAAACTTGTTGTCATATAATAAAACCAGATTATTTACCTTGAAGGTGTGTAGTTTGATGTGTTGATTGTGCCATGCCTTTTCGCGCTCCTTCTGAACTTGCTGATGGAATCCAGCTAAAAACCTATCTTCTTCAAGCTCTATCAGCTGCGCAAGACTCTCTTCCAAGGCTCCGCGATCCGCCATTCCTATGAACGCCGCTATGCAGAGACTAGGTACAATATACTCCATTGGCATCACAACCTCTACGCCACAGACCAACCTGAAGGGTATCTGTCCAGTCAGCTTCTTACAAGTAGTTTTGTAAGCACATATCACTGCAGGTACGTCCACGTCCCAATCATTCCTTTGTGCATTGCAAACCTTTTTCAGCGCATTTTCCAATATCTTATTAAATGATTTGACTGTCCCATTAGCCTGCGGGTGATATGGCGTGCCCTTTTGATGATAAACTTGGAATTCCTTCATCAGTGCACTAGTTGTTTCATTACGGAAATGTGTACCATGATCGCTCATCAAAATCTTCGGGAAACCAAACCTAGTCAACACATATTCAAAGAGGAACTTCACTGCTTTTGCCCCTGTACATTCCTTCACGGGTTGTGCCTTCACCATTTGGTCAAATACTCCATCGCAGTGATGATATACCGCGCACCCATCTTCTTTCCTAGAGGCTGAATCAAGCCTACAAAATCAATTGCTAATTTCTCGAATGGTTGTAACGACACTTGTGGATTCAAAGGCAACTCATCCCTCTACGATGGCCTACCCTTACTCTGACACGCATCACATGCCTTACAATAAGCCTTGGAATCCTTATGCAGTGTTGGCCACCACAACCTAGCGCGTAAAACCTTCTCCATTGTTGCTTTTCCTACATAATGTCCTCTTGTATCTCCTCCATGTGCTTCAACGAGAATGTTGTTTTGTTCAAACTCAGGCACATAACATTACAAAATTTCATCTGAGCCCATTTTATATAAATGTCCTACAATAACAGAAAAGTTTATTGTGCACCACCAACTCCTTCATTTGTTGACTATTATACCCTACTGGAGTCGTTCTCGCAGTCAGGAATTGTATGATATTTGCAAACTGATTGTCATCTAAGCACACTGCAAAGAGATGCACATCAGGCAGTGCTTCCTCCAAATTAGTAGGCTCCTCTCCTGTTACAATGCGCAATAGATTATCTAGTCCTGCATTCAATCGTCCTGGCTTCACAATGACTTTGAAATCATATTCCTAAAACAAAAACAACCATCTGCATATCTTCCCCCCAACACAGGCTTGTTAACAAGGTACTTTAATGCAGAATGGTCTGTATACATTTTAAAGTGTCCTCCTAGGAAGTAGCATCTAAACTTCTCGAGCATTTACACCATAGCTAGACCTTCACACTCTATTGTTGAATAGTTCTTCTCAGCTTTAGACAACTTCCGACTTTCAAATGCTATAAGGTGATCCAACTCTCCCTCACCTTCCTGTGTTAGTACTACTCCGAGTGCAATACATGACGCGTCCACATGCACATGAAATTCCTTCTTCCAATTTGGGAAGATTAGGATCGGTGAAATGACCATCTTTTCCTTTAACAAATCCAGGCTTCATTAACATTCCTCATTCCAACAGAATGTAGCATCCTTTCTTAGCAGCTTCTTCATTGGCACGATAATCTAGGAATAACTCTTGATGAACTTTCTATAGTATCCTGTATGCCCCAACGTTGCATGCAACTATTTCACACTCCTTGGTGCCTCCAAATTAATTATAATTGTTATCTTAGTTGGGTCCACCATTAATCCTTGTCTACATACCACATGGCCCAGCAAGATTCTGAAAGGAACACAGAACAAACATTTCTTCAAATTGACCATGATTTGATACCTTCGGCATGTATCTAGCATCAAGCATAGGATAGCTACATGGCATTTCACCAACCCAAACACCATCCAATTATGAAAGTTTACCTCCATAAACTTGTGAATGAAGTCCTTGAATGTCGCGATGACTATGCGTGAAAAGATCGTATGTGCGTTCTTCAGTCCAAAAGGCATTACAGTATACTGAAAGCATCCCCATTTGATTGCGAAGGTCATCTTACTTCTATCCTCCTGCGCGATCTTGATCTGATGGTACCTCGAGAACCTATTAGTGAATGAATATGCTTCATGTCCTCCTACATTATCCAACACTTCATTGGTGAACGAAATTAGAAAAGGATCATGCACGCAAACGTCATTCAGCTTCCTGAGATCTATGCATATCCTTATTTCATCCAATTGCTTCTTTTTCTGAACTACTATTGGTCTCACCCAGTCAGATTCTTCCATTGGTTCAATAATATCTACTGTAAGCATTTTATCCAACTCTAAATAGACCTTTTCTTTATGCTTTGGATTGAGGAAGTAAGGCCTTTGCTCGATCGGCTTCGCATCTGGCTTCAACGTAATTTCCATAACACCCATGTCCCTTATTATCCCAACAACGGAACTGTTTTTTGGATTAGTGGGCCCTGAACCAAGTTTACTGTTATTTTAGCCAAACAAATCCCTACACTACTGGCCCTTTCGGCATCAATCCGTGGAGTGCGAACTGACGTCTCACCCCAAGTAGTATGGGTGGATGCTGGAACCAAGTTTCTGCACCCAGATATGGTAGTGATGTCGTTTTATGCCCTAACTTTTCCTTCGAGCAAATCGATAAGACTTTTAGGGCTTATCGATATAGTTCTCTTAATCGGCCTCTAGACATTCGCGAAGATCTACAACTATTGTTTGTGGACCCTAACCCGACGAATCAACCACTTACGTGCTTCTGTAATTACTCTTACTTCTATATCTACTCGGATCGGCTTAAGTATCTGATAACTTCAATATGCATTAATATTTTCTTCGCGTAAACAGATATTATTACTTGCGTACATATAACAATGTAAAACATATAGATTCATGCATCAATATAGCATTAAAACATAAACCCATTATTCAGCATAACATAACCACATTTACTCATAAAAAAATTAAAAAGATCTAACACAGATATTTCCAGAGTAATCTTCTTTATTAGTACTTCAAATCTTCTTACAAACTCTAACTACCCTGGGCACTCAACTGTAGGGGTTCATGTACTTAGCTATAGACTTCTACCCTAGGCCACTGCGCACATAGCTACAAAGCTTTTATTATATTCCAAGACTCTTCGTTTTTAGCTCTTACTGAGCCATCAATGACTTCACTGCCCAAAAAACTGCCTTAGACTCTTCTAAGACTCTCCCTTTTATACAATCCCATGGTCCAAGGACCATGGGTGGATCTTCTAAAGTCGACACAACTTACATAACAGAAGGGAGGAAACCCTTTATGACACTTTACATCTACATGCCCTACGACCACAAATTGCAGAGAATTTACACTTTGCATATAAAAACTTGGGCTTTCTGCAACAAAACTTGGGCTTTTCACCCCAAAATCAACCCTAGGGGACCCTGTCGCAACAAATTGTTACATTAATTTTCTGAATTCTTTTAATGTTTTTAAATAACAATTTTAAGATCCTAAAATGAATTATGTAATTTCAAGGGTTACATCAATTAAATGCATGAGGTATCTTCAAGGGTTATATCAATTTTCTGAATTATTAATGTTTTTAAATAGAAATTTCAAGATTTTTAAATGCATGAGGTAACTTCAAGGGTTACAACAATTTTTTGAATTCTTGATATTTTTAAATAGCAATTTTGAAAGGAATTGTAAATGCATGAAGTAAATTTTTAAATATCATGCATATATATATATCTATAGATATCCATATCATGGATGATAATTTACCACATGATTCTTTGAGGTGAACATCAATAGAGTGTCATGCATCTACTAGAGTGGGAGGTCGAGATCATGGATCAAAAAGAATATTAAATGAATCAGGGGAGGTCTATCATTCACATCATTGTATTTATTATATATATGTGTTTATGTGCATTTACTTAAATGATAAATAAGTAGAACCATATTTATGTACACATAAATATTGAATTGATTTTCCATTTTTTTTAGATGCTTCGTTCACAATGTTGGCGCATGATGGTGGTCAACATTCTCCGAGTAGTCATCAATCTTAGTGTGGTCAACATCATTTTGGTAAATTATATAAAAACAATTTATGTGAAAACAAATTTGTACATGTAAATTAATTGTATGTACATATGCATATAGATGTCTATCTTTCATACATGTATGAATACATTTGTTCACATGTTTTTATATTTATGTAATTTTATATATTGATCTAGAGGGTGAAAATGTTGGTCAAAGTAGATGTAAGCGAAGCCGGACAGTTCAAGAATAAGGCCAGACACCAACTACCATTTAGCTATCTTATATTTTGGATGAGCTTCCCTGGGAGAAAAACCTCCAACAATGCACATTACAAATGTGAAAAACTCATTATTCTAAATTGAGGAAAGACCTTGGGAGTTTGGAGCTCCCTACAGAGAGTGGAGAAAGCTTAGAAATAGTTTCACTCTCTAAGCTCATTTCTTGATATTTACGAGAATCTTGGGCCAACCATGGATTCATTTATAGATATGATGAGGCATAGAAAGGAAGCAGTGATGGGTCTCGATAAATGGGACAACGTTAATAAAATGATTACAAAAGAAAATGCAAAATATATGTCTAATTGCAAAGAAGTGTCGAGAAGAAAGATCCTCAAGGTGCAATATTTCAAGCACCCTGATATAGCCAGCCATTTGTATGATAGGTTCCTTGCAGTGTAGGGAAAACTTCCATGGAATGATGAGGTTCTAGTTTATTTTTCAAAATTATTTTATTCGGGTTTTTTTTTGGGTATGAAACTTGATTATACTGAACTTCCATCTGAATATTATGGTACTGGTAAAGGTTAGTTATATGATTGCAAGGGCGCGTTATGTGATACTAAATTGCCTCGCCCTCAACCACCTTTGGTATGCCAACCTCCTTGACTGGTAACTTTGCGGTCAAAGATGGATGCCACTTCTCAAATTAGTCAAGGAAGGGATGATGTTGGGAGTAAGATCCCCCAAGGGTAGTTTTGGGGCTAAAAACCCATGTTTGAGTCAAATTTTGTAATAAAATTGTAAAGACTCTACAATTTGTGGTCACAGAGGTGTCATGTGTCATAAAGGGTAGTCTGCCCTTAGTTTTGTAAAGTAAAGTCAGTTGTAAGAGATCTACCCATGGTCCGCGGACCATGGGATTGTATAAAAAGAGCTAAGATCTAAGTAGTTAGAGGAATGAATGAGGTAACATAGTATATTTGAGCTGGAAGTCTAAGTATTGGGTCGTAGAATCGGTAGAGGATCTATAGCTGAGTGCACAGAGGCCTAGGGTAGAAGTCTGCAGCTGAGTGTATGGACCCTTGCAGCTATGTGCGCAGGGTGGATATAGTCTGTAATCACTTGGAAGAGATTAATAAACAGAAGTATTCTGCAATTTCTGTGTCTTTGTTCTAATTAATGAATCTTATCATTTTATGTATGAATTTCCTTTATAATGCTTATGTGATGCACGGATGTGTATGATTATATTGGATAATTGAACGCATATAAGAATATTTGTTTACGCAGTGCTAACTATGAATAACTATTATGATAAGTAAGATGCTTGGACTAGTTTAGGAATCTGCTCGATACGCTGTCTTAGCAGTGTGAAAGTGTCTATGTCAAGGGTTAGGGCTGCGTGAAGGTTAGTTGTACCCTTTCGTGGAGAGATTGAAGGAAGGAATAGAGGGTTGGTCTGGTAATCCCTAGAGTGAATTGACATGTGAGAAGGTAGGCATAAAGGGAATAAATGAAATCATGACCATCTCAGGGTGTGGAAACTTGGTTCCAGCATGCCCCCATTGTTATATACCTAGGGGGGATAATATGGGGTACCAAGGGAGGTACCCAAGGTAATAATGTAATAATGGGATGGGCCATAGTAATAAATAAGGTGGTTAACCCATGTATGTAAGGGACCACAAGTAGTTAATAATAATGTAAAGGGCCCATGGTATTAGTTGATGGCATGAGGAAACCATGGTAATGATGCATGGTATTGTATGTATGAGGCCTATATAGAGGCTAGAGACTCCACATGGAGAGATATGAAGTGAAGGATTATTGTATGAACAGGCATATGGCTTGTGGAGTGTTCTCCTTCCTTAAGGAGTGAATGTATGGTGTTGCTCTACCTTAAGGGTCTTGATAATAAAGAATCATTTCATATCATTTCTAGGTTTATTTGCATTTTCTTATATTTTTATATCAAATCTATAATATTTCTGGGTTAGATCTACAACAATTGGTATCAGAGCACTTTCTTGGGCACAAAAGTGGAGATTTTTCTTTTTTTTTTGCAGGGTTTCGGGGGCGGCGACTTTGCAGGTCAGATATGTACATTTTGGTGCAAGATCTGTAAAATATAACTACAGATCTGGATTCTTTGTGCAAGAATAGTCGAATTCAAAAAAAAAATCAGTGGGGTTGCAGACAATTTTCAGGGCAGCGAGTTTGCGGCGCAGATATAGACGTCCTGGTGTAAGATCTACAAAATCTAATTGTAGATCGGAGTTTTTTGAGAAAAATCACCCAATTTCAAAAAAAAAAATCAGTCGAATCAGAGTCCGGATGGGGGAGATACAGCTGGTTTAAAATCAGCTCTTTTTTGCAGAAATTTTGGTGACGGCGGGAGAGTTGCAGTGCAGATCTGGAATTCTAGGTCCTAGATCAGGATTTCTATCACATGGGCAGATGCAGAATGGTCATTCCATTTCCGAAAACAGGTCATAATAAAGATTCTGAGCAATATTGACTAAACTGTGGCCACTTTAAATTTTCGCCAAGTGAGGAATTTTTCTCAAACCCTCTTCATGGAGATGCTATATTTTACAGGGAAAGATGATGGTCCTACTATGGAAGAATTCATACAGGGACACAAGTCCATACATGGGCCATATTGGAAGGTTTCAATGACGCTTAATCTGAGAGATGAGGCTGCAAATTGGTGGTCATCACTTGACCAAAAGCAGTTGACCAAACTTTCAGATGCAAAATTTGAAAAAGTCTTTTTGGACAAATGGTCTAGGGCTAGAAAAAAGGAGAATGCGAAACATAAGGGATTATTTGCTACAGGTGTCTCCTTATTGCAGGTTCATGGATTGATTCAGAAGGAGAAAATCATTGTGTATATAAATCCGAGTTGCAAGCAAAATCTCATAAATATCAACTTGACAAAGAAATTGCAAGTCCCAGCAAAACAAATTGAAAATACACATGTTGATGATTAGGATGTTCAAATTTATAAGGATTTGAAGCTTTCTATGGATAAGTATGTGTTTCATGGTGATTTTTATGCTTCAGATATGGATAACATAAAGTTTGTTTTGGGATATCCTTGGATGGAATCCGTGGGTACTATCAATATTAATGTGCAGAAGAAATTCCTGAAGCTATGGTATAAAAAGAAGAAAATTACATTACAAGATATTTCCATCCATAAACAGGTAGAGCACATGGAGGCTGAAGCAGAAGATGTTCAAGGGACTGACGTATCAAATGATGAGCCTTTGATGATCGACAATCAAACACAAACAGAGGCTGCATAAGAAAAGGTTACAGGTGATGATACATCAGAGGAGGGCTCAGTGGTTGAAGTCATATTGAAAAAGAAGACACCACAACAGGCACCACAGCAGGGTGAAGTCAAGCAAAAGCCATCGTGGGTTAAAACTTCAACATATCATCACCCACATCACCCCACAAGACAACCATCAAGATGGAAACCAAGTAGTCACATGACAGATAGAACGGAGAGACGATCCACCTACTACACATCAACACAGAAGAGCTGCCACGGTCAACTTCCATCTCAAGCAAGCGACGCACCAGCGAGATCGAGGGTCCACCTTTCTCTTGGATGGCTAGATGCACGTGCATGGTATCAGTGGACTACTCTTTTCAGTAGATCTTATTATTTGTGTTCTTCCCATGTTTCGGGGACGAAACATGCTTAGGGGGGTGGAATGTTATATACCTAGGGGGGATAATATGGGGTACCAAGGGAGGTACCCAAGGTAATAATGTAATAATGGGATGGGCCGTAGTAATAAATAAGGTGGTTAACCCATGTCATGTAAGGGACCACAAGTAGTTAATAATAATGTAAAGGGCCCATGGTATTAGTTGATGGTATGAGGAAACCATGGTAATGATGCATGGTATTGTATGTATGAGGCCTATATAGAGGCTAGAGACTCCACATGGAGAGATATGAAGTGAAGGATTATTGTATGAACAGGCATATGGCTTGTGGAGTGTTCTCCTTCCTTAAGGAGTGAATGTATGGTGTTGCCCTACCTTAAGGGTCTTGATAATAAAGAATCATTTCTGGGTTTATTTGCATTGTCTTATATTTTTATATCAGATCTATAATATTTCTCGGTTAGATCTACAACACCCATACTTCTTCAGGTGAGACTTCGATCCACGCTCTGCGGCTTGATGCCGAAAGGGCTAGTAGTGTAGAGATTTGATTGGCTAACTAACGTTGAACCTGGGTCAGGCCCCATTAAGCCAACAAATGGTTCCGTTGTTGGGACCGGAATCTGCATAAGAGATGTGTGATGTTGTGTTATTGGAATCCAAGTAAGAAGGCGATCGAAGACTGGTTCAATAGGAAGATCCATGAATTCGTGGCACAGGAGAATAGAAAGCCATGACTGACAAAAGAATAGTGGCTGGACAGGTACCTGTATACAGAGATCCATGAGATCTCTTTCTGCTCCTTTCTGGTTGAGCTATATGAGTGGATCGTGAGGCTAGCAGATATCCAAGGAAGGTGGAAACTTAATGGTCCTATTGTTTGGACCCCGGAGCTAGTACAGAAATTGGAAGCATATGAGGACAAGATTGCCCACACTCTCTATCATTGGCTTGATCGTTTCATAGGAGGGTTTGTGACTCAGTTCGCGGTCGACACCTCAGTCAGCTACAACAAGGCAGAGCGACACTTTTTCAAAGGACCGCGAGGTAAGTACGTGAAATATTTGAATACTTGGATTAAATTGTTATTGTGCAAAAAACGGGTTATGAAACTACCTTGATTTTTGGGGCTACGCGAAGCGGAAAAACTTACAGGAATGAAGGTAAAAATGGTCCTGAATATAGTCCGTTGATTTCACCTTTGCAAGGTGACGAAGAGGGAATAGCACAAGTTTCTCTGCGAAGTGCTATTCAGTTAATAAGGCAAGGATTCCTGTGAATACTACCTCCACCCACACCACCTCCAACCTCACCACCATCACCTGCGACTTCACCTGTACCACCTCCACCTCCAGCGCAGTTCAGTATGGAAAATTCAGTGAAGCTCCCTTTGTTCAAAGGCTTATGGAATGAGGAACCGAACCAATTTTAGTTCATTGTGAAAGCTGTATGGGAAGATCAAGACGTTACAGATGACAACATGAAGAAGGAAACATTGGTTAGTGGTTTGCAGAATCGTGCGCTAACTTGGTATATTAAGTATGCTAATGATAACTGGAATGCTGCAGTGGCAACACATCTAGACAGTGAATAGAGAATTCAGTAGGCCTAATTTTGAAGCATAATCTATTGTGGGGTTCAAGGAAATCACAATGCAACCAGGTGAGACACCTTGGGAACTTGATCATAGGTTGAAGTGTACAATCTGTGAAGCTAACACGAACCTAATGGATAGACAACATCTCGAGTGGTTTGTGGCTTTTCTCCTGCCACACTTAAGGGTTTTGTTGTCGCAGCAGAAGATAACAATTGAGACAAACGCCTGGAGATCGCAATGACGCTGCATGAAACACCGATGCAAGATCCAAATCTGGGGGTTTAGTAGATCCATGCGCAGTTGAAAAATCTTTTCCTTGATATGAAAAGCTTGAAGCTGGACAGGACGGTTCGACCAGAGGTGCGCGAGGAGGTATGGTGCTTGAAATGCAAGAGCCAGGGGCATGACAAGGAGCATTGCTGGGTATTTGCGAACTACATTGCAAGAGGAGGACCGATGCCTTTGAGGCTAGAAGCTCAAGCGGGACCAATTGTGGGGCCTGCATTGTGGTGTGCTATATGTTACATAGTAGGAAAACATGCCATAGATAACTATCATTTGCTGTAGAAGTTTGTACAGAGACTGCAACAGTTGTTCTACAACTTTTGTAGGTCGGTAGAGCATGATGAGCGTAATTGCAGAAGTTATGAATTGATGATGGATAGAACTCCCGCTTATAGGGTTCAGACAAAAACGCGGCCGCCTGACGAGAGTGCAGGGATGGCGTGGACGAGGCCGAGGCAGAGGAGGACCTGGTAGAGGTCAAGGACAGTTGACCTGCTACAATTACGGAGGACCAAGACACTATGCCTACGATTGCACTAACCCAACACATCCGTCATGCAAGTATTGCATGTTGTTTGATCATGAAATGGAAGAATTTCCTATGCTAATAGTAAGGGTATGTGACAAAGGGGCGCTACCACCTCCACCGACTTAGAACATGCAGATGATGAGGTCTGAGCCGCACGAAGAGGATCCAATTGTAAATATAATTCTCAGAAGTGGAATCACGATAGAAGATGACAAGGGGAAGCAGCCAAAAGAGAGTACATGGTTTCACAAAGCTCCAATTATGGAGGATGAGTTTGATTTGGAGAGTGCACGTAAAACCTTCATGGAAGCTAAGAAGAGCTTCGCTGAGGCCTCCAACTTAGGAAGCAAGGATAAGTCTGATCAGGACATGGACCCTTCTATGCTCACAACCTTCCTCGAGACCTGCATGAACTTACTGTGGAATAGTAAGTCTGTGAAGGGGCTACAAGAACACACCAATAGATCCGCTGGAACCGCGTGTGGTACAAAAGATTGGCAAGCATAAGACAAGAACAGGACGGGAGACGAGACTGACCGCGCAGATAGGAGAGTATGAAATGGATCAAGTTATTTTGGACCTGGGATCAGATGTGAATGTCCTACCAAAGAACACTTGGGAAAGAATGGGGAGACCTGTACTGCAATGGTCTTCAATTCATATAAGGATGGAAAATCAGTAGAAGATCATTTCCATGGGACAACTACAGGGTGTGATTGTGGATATTGAAGGTGTGAGCGCACTGGCTGACTTTGAAGTAATAGAAATAGTGGATGACAACAATCCCTATCCCGCGGTCCTTGGAATCAACTAGGCTACTGATATGAATGGGGTAATCAACCTAAAGATGCAAGAAGGTGATCTTTGAGAGGAAATCACTACGTGTAATAGTACCTCTAGATACTGCGGAGGGATAACGCCATACTAAACCAATCTGCGATTATGAGAGTGATGATGATTTGGATTGTATCTATAAGATAATGGCACGAGATCAAGATTGGGTGAATCCCACCGTGGATGGACGAATTAGCTGGATTGTGAGAGTTCCTACACTTCGAACTCCGATGAAGAGTTAGAACACTGGAATAATCGGTTACATGAAGTGACTACGCTGAATTGCAACATGATGACCTGATCGATGCACTATGTGTCATCAGAGGTAATAAATCTACCTACTTATGATGGCTTGAGTGAGGTAGATATCTTTTTGGATGCATTTGAAAGGGAGCTACCAGAAAAGCAGCACTTCTAGGCATTGGACTGGGTAGTGCATGTTATGCCCGCAAGATGGTGGGGTATGCATAAGGGAAGCTTTGATGATTAGTGCGAATGTAGGAGGATGATGAGAACACGATTCGAGAAGCCTAAGATGCGAATGACAGACAATTATGATGGGCAGGATGACCCGCATGCGCATTTGGCCAAATAGGCACAAGCTTATGGAGAAAAACCCCAACTTGAATGGGTGCACTTGTTCTGTCACACCCTAGATTTTTTCGCAATGAATTGGTACATAAAAACAGAGCTCTGCCATGGTACAAGTGAATGGGATATTATCCGTGAGGGCTTTGTAATGACATTCAGTTTTGAAGACAGGTTTGAATGTATTGATGAGGCGCTACAAGAAGTGAAAGCAGCTATCTTTTGGATACCACAGGATCCATTGGACCTGATTCAACCTGAGTGGGCTACTCAGCTAAGTCACGCGCTGGAATGCTATAACATGACTATTGAAGAAGAAGATGAGGATCCTTGGAAGATTAAAATTCTGGAAACAGAAGGTCACTGTGAGGTTAAAGGGCCACAGATTGAGAACTCTGATATAACCGCGCCGTTGAAAACGAAATAGGTAAACATTGGTATGGAGGTAGAACCCAAATTCATGAAGATTGGAGACTGTCGAGAAGACACGATGGTGGACGAGGTCACTGAATTGCTCCGTGAATACCAGGATTTATTCCATACCAAGTTTACGGATCTGAATCAGGGACCTAGGTGTTATGAATATCACATTAAAGCCTGACACGAAGCCATTTAAGGAACGACGTTACCGTCTCAATCTGAAGTATAAGGAGAAGGTCCGCTCAGAGCTACACAAGATGCTCATGGCAAGCATCATTGGCTTGTGGAAGAGTCTGACTGGGTAAGACCAATAGTGGTACAGGAAATGAAGTAGAAGGATGAAATAAGGATATGTGTGGATCTCAGAAAGCTTAATGATGCTTGTGTACATGATCCTTTCCTGACTCTATTCACTGATGAAGTGTTGGACAAGCTAGGTGGTCAGGAAGCATATTCCTTCACTGATGGATTCTCTGGGTACAACCAGATGAAAATCGCACTGGAGGACAGGAGCAAGACAACCTTCGCGACTGAGTGGTGTTGTTTTCAGTACACTGTAATGCCGTTTGGATTGAAGAATGCGCCTACGATCTTCTCGCGCGTAGTCGTTGCTGTGTTCAGGAATTTATTCATAAGTTCATGGAGGTATATTTTGATGACTAGACTATGTTTGGCTTAGTAAAATTCCATGTAGCAAGCTTGCGCCTGATGCTGGATACCTGTCAAAGATACCAGATCATGAACAATCTGAAGAAGTGTTTGTTTTTTGTTTCTTTTGGGACACTATTGGGGCATGTGATTTATAGATAGGGACTTATGGTAGATCCCACAAAAATAACAGTGATATTGAACTTGGAAGCGCCAAGGAGTGTGAAGTAGTTGCGCGCTACCCTGGGAAAAACGGGATGTTACAAAATGTTTATCAAAGGCTATGCCTAGATCACCACGCCTATGGAAAAATTGTTGAAGAAGGATGTCACATTATGCTAGAACGAGGATTGTAAGAAGAGCTTGGATATATTGAAAGAAAAAATGGTCACCACGTCGACTCTGGTCTTCCAGGATTGGAAGAAGGAGTTTCATGTACATGTTGATGCGTCATGTATAACGCTGGGAGCAGTACTGACACATGTTGGTAGAGAAGGCTTCGACCATCCTATTGTGTTCGCAAGTTGAAGATTATCCAAAATAGAGAATAACTATTGCACCACCGAGCAGGAAGGGTTAGCTATGGTGTATGTGCTCCAGAAGTTTAGGCACTACTTGCTGGGAGGCCATTTTAATATGTATACGGATTACTCTGTGCTAAAGTACCTGGTGAATAAGCCTATGTTGGGAGGAAGAATCTACAGGTGGCTCTTATTGTTCCAGAAATATGATTTTGAAGTTATTGTGAAGCCTAGACGACTGAATGCAGGACCAGACCATCTGTCACGCGTCAAAATAGGGGAAGAGCCCACTAATTTGGAGGAGGGATTACCTGACGTGCAACTATTTGCAGTACACATTGCGGATGGTCATTTCGAGGATATAATACACTTCCTCACGACAGGAACTACTCCGAAATGATACACTGTCCAACAAAAGAAGGAATTAGTGGTGCGCGTGGTAGATTTCTCTGTCATTGCTTGGCATTTGTACAAGATGGGGTTTGATGAGATATTGCGAAGATATGTACCTGAGTTCGAAAGAAGCACTATCCTCATGGATGCTCATGAGGACACTGCGGGAGGACATTATGTAAGAAGAGCAACTAGGTAGAAGATTCTACGCGTAGGGTTAGCGATCATACAGGTCGATCTGGAAGGGCTTCGCATAAAGATCTTCGCGCCTACTAAGGGACTTGAGGGCAAGTCACAATGTTTGTGTTGGGGGCCTGTTGGGAGTGGGATCCCCCAAGGGCGGTTTTGGGGTTAAAGCCCATGTTTGAGTCAAATTTTGTAATAAAATTATAAAGACTCTGCAATTTTTGGTCGTTGAGTGCGAAGGTGTCATGTGTCATAAAGGTTAGTCCGCCCTTAGTTTTGTAAAGTAAATTCGGCTGTAAGAGATCTACAAAAGAGCTAAGCTCTAAGTAGTTAGAGGAATGAATGAGGTAAGAGAGAGTAGCTCTGAGCCAGAAGTCTAAGGTTTGGGTCATAGCATAGGTAGAGGCTCTACAGCTGAGTGCACAGAGGCCTAGGGTAGAAGTCCGCAGCTGAGTGCGCGGACCCCTACAGCTGTGTGCGCAGGGTGGATAGAGTCTGTAATCACTTGGAAGAGATTAATAAAGAGAAGTATTCTGCAATTTCTGTGTCTTTGTTCCGATTAATGCATCTTATCATTTTATGTATGAATTTCCTTTATAATTCTTATGTGATGCACGAATGTGTATGATTATATTGGATAACTGAATGCATATAAGAATATTTGTTTACATGGTGCTAACTGTGAGTAACTATTAAGATAAGTAAGACGCTTGGACTAGTTTAGGAATTTGCTGGATACGCTGTCTTAGTAGCGCGGAAGTGTCTAGATCAAGGGTTAGGTCTGCGCGAAGGTCAGTTGTACCCTTTCACAGAGGTATTGAAGGATGGAATAGAGGGCTCATCTAGCAAGCCCTAGAGTGAAATGGCATGCACGAAGGCAGGAATAAAGGGAATAAACGACATCACGACCATCTCAGGGTGCAGAAACTTGGTTCCAGCATCCCCCCATACTGCTTCGGGTGAGATTTTGGTCTGTGCTCAAGCCAACATATGCCATTATAGACAAAATAAAAAGTGCATTGACTGGAATTGATATCAGTCTAAATTGGCAAAGAGCATGAGCTGATGCACATGCTAATTTTGTATATAGAATAAATGAGGAGATAGATAATATGAATATTGAGTAGCTTAAAGCATATGCAAGGGCTTTTTGTAATGGTTGGCAAGACCTAATTGTTCATGAAGAAGAGTGTGTGGGATCAGTATGTGTTAATGGTTAGGGTGGATATTTTAATGTAATTTGTAATGTATGTGTTAATTTCGATTCACATACATTTTGTTAGTTTTCCCAGATATAATCTAACACAAATGTATCATGTGTTCACCATTTGCAGTTAACTTGTTTGTTGAACGAACATTTTGATAATTTCACGGTCCCAGGTTCTGGTTCCAATGAAGATATTTTGAGAGATGTTAGTTTTTTTGAATGTTCATATTGTTATTATTTTACTTTTATTATATCGGTATATTGTGAGGACATATTTTTAAAAGAAATAATTATGTATACATAATTAAATTTTAACAGATTCTGATTCCAACTAATGTTTTGGACATAGCGCCACCTTCTTCCCCCCTATTAGGAGATGTACCACAAGTATTGAATATTTCACTTATGTTTTGTTATAAATTGAAGTGTAAGTTTCATTAAAAAATAAGATAGATTTATTTCATAGTTTTAAAATTTTGGAATTAAGGGGTTGGGGAAATGATTTCCATTCTCCAGGGACTTTAGCGATGGAGTCAACAATGGGGATAGGATGATATAAACAATTTTAAAAAGTCGTGTAACAAATTTTTTGATATTGCGAGTTTATGCATAATTTTCATGTGCAATTAAATTTTTTTAACATATACATGTACATGTATTGTACACGGCATCTAGGAGGGTGCAATGCATGGTGAACACCAAAACGGCACAATGGAGGGGGGACACCATGAGGTATTGCATGAAATTTGAAACTTCTTATAATTTTCTTCTGATGATATTACATTCTCAATTAATTTTAAAACATTAAAATTTAATTTTAAAGTACAAAATCTTATGTATATATGCAATTACACATGTTATGTAGGGCATCCATGATACAGATGAGAGCATGAGGATGTTGATAAATTTTATATTTCAGCGAGATTTTCAATGATACAACTTTTAATTTGACAGTATTTGTATATTATATTTACTTTTATCACGATATAAATTTTGGACATATTTAAAGTAAAATTCTTTATTATGAATTGATGCATCTTATTATTTGACAAATTTTTATTATATATTTACTTTTATAATGATATAAATTTTGGACATATTTTAAATCTTGAACACTTTATTATGATTTAATACATGTTAATTTTGGAGTTTATGTACATTTTGCATAGTAAAATTTGCATGATGTATGGTTTAATGCTTAAAACTTGGTTTTACATATTTAAGTTCATGAATATGTATCAATGAAAGTAAATTTGCATTTAGTTGGTACATTTTTCATTCAATCATTCCTATAATGTTAGTAGATGATTCTTAGGTTTTGTTTAAAGTTGTTTTGTCTTGACTTATTTAAAATGAATCTATTAAAATTGCAAATTACAAATTTTGAGGTCTATATTTTGCATTCAAATGAATCTTATAATTTGATGTAGATGTCTAAAACAATGATAACTTAAAATTGTATTATAAAAAGGCTACTATGGATGTACAGTTTGCATTCATGTATAGAAAGGCTACTATGGATGTCGGTTGATAGTTAACTTTTAATATAAATTTGTTTGAATGCACATTTACATAAGTCAAATAAAATTGCATTATAAAACATGGCCCACAATTTGCATGATGCATGCATGGTTTTATTCTTTTAAATGTTTTACATAATTGAATTTAGCTGGTACATTTTGCATTCAATCATTCCTATAATGTTAGTAGATGATTATTAGGATTTTTTAAAATTTGTTTTGTCTTGACTTATTTAAAATGAATCTATTAAAATTGCAAATTACAAAATGTGAGGTCTACATTTTGTATTTGAATGAATCTTATAATTTGATGAGATGTTTAAAACAATGAATCTTATAATTCAATGTAGATGTCTAAAACAATGATAACTTAAAATTGTATTGTAAAATATGGTATGTACATTTTGCATTCATGTATAGAAAGACTACTACAGATGTCGGTTGATAGTTAACTTTTAATATAAAGTTGTTTTAATTCACATTTACATAAGTTAGATAAAATTGCATTATAAAACATTAAATTTACATAAGTTACATAAGTTTGAATGCCCAAAATTTGAATGATGCATGCATGGTTTGATGCTTTTAAATGTTTTACATATAATTTAGGTTCATGAATATGTAGAAATAAAATTAAATTTTCATTTAGTTGGTAGATTTTGCATTCAGTCATTCTTATAATGTTAGTAAATTATTTTTAGTAAATGGTTCAACCAACCACAATCACAAATTAACAAAGCAGTAACAACGCTCGGCTCAACAAACCACAATCACAAATTAGTAGAGCAGTAACAACGCAGTATACATCACAAATCAATATAGCAGTAAATCCTCAATACAAGTCTACATAACAGGGAGTATACATATAACATTGTAATTGAATACAAGACCCAATTAAGTATCGCTTTCACATCATCACATTCTTAAGAATGTACAACTTAAGAGCACAAAAAAAGAAATGCTAACATTGTACATGAACTCTAAGTTCTCAAATATGAATCCAAGTAGAAGAAATTGTTGGGAAATTCAATTTAAAAAAATCTAATGGAATTCCATCTTCAATGATCTATTCATGGTCAGCTTTTGAGATTCTCCATTTTTTAACTTTCAATTATTTTTTTGATTGAACTTCTATCAAATTTATGAGCTTTGCACACACGAAGTGACTATATTGGCAACTTATGACATCGGGTTGATAGTCTTGAAAATAAACATTACTCTTAGTTTAGTGAGTTTCTTGGAAAAAATAAACATTCAGTATAATAGACCCCTTTGATATATAAAATCGTTATCATCATACTCTTTCAATAACTTCATTTTTTGTTCATTGCACTGCATCAAATAGTACTTGACATTTTATATGTTGTTAATGGGTGCAACTACAACAAAAGCATCTCTTGCACAATAATTCATGTGTGAATTCAGAAATTAACATGAAGTTAACTAAATATCAATATGGACTTGATTTTATTATCTATTTGTAGATCTCTATATTTTAACTGTTACCTCTAGATACTTATACACATTGAGTTTAAAAACATAAAACATCACACACACACACACACACACACACACACACACACATATATTATTGAGTCTCAAAATTGTCTTCCATCTTGATCCACATTTACATCATTTCATAACCATTTAGACCTCATTTCATAATTATCTAGTCTAAAACTCTACATCAAGTAATCATATTCATGATCATATGGGTTAGAATATTCATTTTCCAAAGATATTTATTTTATGTATTTTAAAGTGAATTTATGATTAAAAACTAGGAAATTAACATGGTTTCATTTATATATATGTGTGTGTTATGAGTTTTGTGACATGTGTAAGCTTATTTGGAGGTTCTGTATGGATCTTACTCGGCCTCCCAAGCACAAATTTGAATTTCAACTCAAGAGGTGGACCATATTCCAAGGAGAAAGATCATGGAGATATTGATGTATCATTGGATTTGTATCTAGTATTAGGGATAAGTTGAGACAAGTATGGATCTAGTAGATATTTAAGGGATTTACATTTATTTAGAAGATATCCCTAGTTCATGTATAAATATGAGGAGCATCATTCGAAGGAATTCAACAGTTATTAGTTATTCATTAACATCATATTTATGATTTCTCATTCAGCATGAATAATAGCATTTTCTCCAAACTTATGAGTTATGAATGTTGTTCGATTCTTAAGGTGTGATAGTTGTTCAAGTGTGTTCATTGAGGAATGGAAGGATCCCCATACCAAGCTAAGTACACTTTGTTGTAGATTAATGTTCATAGTTGTGAATATACTAGTTTTAATTCTAGATGTTCATCTTATTTATTTGTTGTAAATACTTGTAGATAATTTCAGTGTGAATTCATGTTATGGCCATGTATTATTGTGTGAAGATTGATCTCATTTCATTAATTAGTTTGGATGTGGAAGGACAACCAGGACTCTTAGAAAAGAGCATATTCTCCATGAACTAGGACTGGACGAAATCAAGATTCACTTTCTTATATGCTTTCTTACACTAAATTTATATGCTTTCATATTTACATTTCATCATGATTTTTTAGATGTTTGGAAATGTTATTATAGAAGGAATGTGGAAGTACAACCAAGAATCTTGAACAAGAGCCTCTTCTTCGGCTTCTAAAATAAACTAATCTCATTGACCAATCATTTATATTCTTTCATAAAATAGATCTGAATCTTTCCTTTTCAAAATAGTTTATATTTGTAATATGCATTTCCATTCTAAAAAAACTTCCTACAATAGTTTCATCTAAGGTCCCATATATTTTGGTTTGCTTCTAAGTTTATGAAACCCCCGGGTTGACAAATTAAATGACATGGATTTAGCATACAATTAAATTTCCCTATATATATATATATATATATATATATATATATATATATATATATATATATATATATATATATATATATATATATATATATATATCATTTGAAATAAATTGAAATGTTACCTTCTCTAACAAGGTCAAAAACTCGATCACCTTCAGATGATATTATAGCCTCCCCTGATTCCATCTCTTCGATGCTTGCCACTGGCATTTTCCCCTTTGTATTTAGTTTTGTATGCTGCCAAGGTTTTACATACATATTATTTTCACAAACATCATTGGATTTGTGCCCTATATGGAAATAGGACAAAAACAAGAATATTTTCTTTTATCAAATGCAAACACATTTCAGTAATCTTTTGTTTTAATTGAATGCAATTTTTGAGTCCCTTTTACTATTTCAGCTTCATATGTAATCGATCTATCTACTTCTTTGGATCCAATATGTCAAAACAACCTATAGTAAATTCAAACAAGAATTTAAATATGTTATTTAAAATATATATCTATATATATATATATATATATATATATATATATATATATATATATATATATATATATATATATAGATATAGATATATATCAAAGATAATCATCCTCATATTGTTTAAACTATATACAAGTTAATTTGTATATATGTACATACCTTTATACCTTGCTTGATGGGTTACTCTGATGGCTTAGTGCAACATTGCACCATTGAACAACTTCTCCAGCTGAGACAAGTCTGTTTGCAGAGTGGTCCATTTAATATCTTCAAAGTGCTCATTTTATACATGCCCCTGCACCATCATGTTCTCCTTTTCCATGACCAATGTCAAAGAAATTCTAACATTGTTTAATGTGGGTTTCCTTATGAAGACAACACAACCAAAAGAAATGACAGTGAATATTTGAATTGACTTGCGCATCCATCTGACCATATCCAATGTTCATTGAATTTTATTCCACAACCTTTCAATGAGTCATAAATCTTATCAAAACAATGTTGTACAAAATGTGTATCATGTGTACGATAATAGTTGATATAAAAGTTATATTCATTAATAACATGTTGATTCTCACTAGTGCTTTCTTTATAATCAACATTTTGTTCAGTATGTCTATATAGAATATGGACAAGCATAGAGACTTGGTTAGAATAATAATATTAAGTCTGTATTCCATTTTGTGCAACAAATGTGTAATTCTCTGCAAAATCAAATATTGACAAAATGGTCCCTAGTGGAAACATTTCACTGGATTTTTTGAATTGTAGGTCCTTCCACCGAGCTCTATGCGAATGCCTGGTGTACTTATAAATTTTTGTCTCAAATTTATTCAAAAACACTATCACAGGATTTTCTTCTTCTTGTAAATCAATCCTTTTAGCACTTGTACTATTATCTGAACTAATCGATTATGAATATATTCATATCTCTTCCATTTCACTTTTAGGTTAGACAATGATTGATCATTTATATCAATAGAATATTTGTTGTGAAATAAAGTCAAATTTCCACAATCATCACATTTTTTACCACCAACACATTTCTTTTGGTAAAATAATTCATGACTTTATATTTCACATAGAATTTTGAATATGAAACCATGGATAGTGGAAGGAGAAGGTGATTTTTTCCAAAATCTTTACCAAAATTAAGTAAGGTGTCATAATATAATTGAAATTCCACATTATAATGACAACAACAAGTGTCGTGTATAGTGATAGGTTTAACATACCATGGTTTTTGTTGCACAAAAGTACTGATTAAGAGATTAATTCCATGATTCTCTTCTATGAACTTATTGAAAAACTCTATCTGAGTGGTGTCCAAGATATGTTTTGCATGTTCTTCATAGTGATTTCATGTTATTCTTCGTTGCATCACATCCCTTGCTTTTGGTGAAACACGTGAATTTTTCATCCAATATTCATATATTATTTTTTTATCTTCTCGAAGTCTATCTTTGTATCGTCACCTACAAATAAATGCCCAACAAGCCAGCTCATTGTTTACATCTATTTGCAATCGAAATTTCCTATGTTTGTGTAATGTTTTTCGTGAGGTTCCTAAAATATTTTCCATAGATTTTACTAAATGATTTTATTTAGTACTTGATGAAACCACTGTTATTTGTATTTCTCTATGTGCATTTACATCGCTTTTATTTCTAGATCTTCCAAAAAAAATTGAGCACTCTTTATATTTTGAATCACATTGTCAGGCCAGGTAGTAACTTCATTAAGCAAAAACTAATTCGTATGTTGTTCCATCAAGTAGGTCTTTGTTATATACAATAGGGAGTGATTGTTCAGTTCATCTCCCGATGACTGTTCACATTACTAATTTAATTATTTAAATAAATTCACCTAATCATGAGGATTAGGTGTCAACATTCCCCCCCTTAATCTGAAGGGATGTTGGTGAGTCCAAGCATCATTCTGAATCGTTCAAGCTTTTCTCTTCCAAGCTCTTTGGTGAAGATGTCTGCAATTTGCTCATTTTTGGAACAATGACGGAGATGGATTGTTTTGGCCTCAACATGATGTCGAATCAAATGATATTTAGTATTGATGTGCTTCGTTCGATCATGGAACTTTGGGTTCTTGGCCAACTTTATTGCAGAGGTATTGTCAATCATGAGTGGAGTTGATTGTACTTGTTTTACCTGCAAGTCTTCAAGAATTTTCCTGAACCACACAATTTCTTTTGTTGCTTCAGCTACTACCACGTATTCTGCTTCTGTTGTGGAATCTGTTGGAACTGATTGTTTGTGTGATCTCCAGGAGACAGCTCCTGATCCAAGACTCATAGCATATCCTGAAGTAGATACCCCGGTTTCTTTGTCTCCATCGAAGTCTAAATCAAAGTATCCAATCAAGCTGAAGTTGTCCACCTGTGTATACTTGATTCCAAAGTCTTGAGTTTCCTTCAAGTACTTTAGAACTCTTTTTGCAGCAGACCAATGTCCCTCACAAGGCTTTTGCATAAACCTGGAGAGGATTCCAACAGCAAACGAAATGTTTGGTCTGGTTGTTGTGAGGTAGTTGAGACTTCCTACAAGCTATCTATACTTTGTTGCATCCTCAAATTCTTTTCCTTCAATAGATGTGAGCTTTAAGTTTTGTTCCATTGGAGTAGTAAGAGGATTGCACTCTGTCATGCCAGACCTGTTCAACAGATCTCCAATGTATTTCTTTTGAGAAAGAAATATGGACTTTGGATGTTGGGTTACTTCAATGCCAAGATAGTAATGAACATAACCCAAATCAGTCATTTCAAAACTTTTCCCCAATTCCTTCTTTATGGATGCAATGTAGCTTTCATTGTTCCCTGTCATCAAAAGATCATCTACATATACCACAAGATATACAACTGTTTTTCCAATTTTCTTGACAAATAAAGTTGCATCATCAAGATCAAAATGTTTGAAATTGAGTTTCAGAAGATGCTCAGTCAGTTTTTCATACCAGGCTCGCGGTGCTTGTTTGAGGCCATACAAGGACTTCACAAGTTTGCATACTTTATGTTCATGTCCTTTCATAGCAAATCCTTCAGGCTGGGACATAAAAACATTCTCTTTTAGATCTCCATTCAAGAAAGCAGTTTTTACATCCATTTGATGGAATTTCCAACCGTTCTGAGCTGCTAGTGCAAAGAGTGTCCGGATGGTAGCCCATTTTGCTGTGGGGGCAAAATTCTCCTCATAATCGACCCCTTTCTTCTGTGCAAAACCTTTTTCCACAAGCCTAGCTTTGTGCTTGTCAAGTGAGCCATCAACTTTATAATTGTTCTTGTAGACCCATTTGCAGCCAATTGGTTTGGTTCCTAATGGAGGATCAACCAGCTTCCAAGTGCCATTCTTTATGAGGGCATCATACTCCTTTTGCGTCTCTTCTTTCCATTCATAATGAGAAGCAACTTCTTTGAAGGAAGTTGGTTCAAAATCTGTAGACAAGTTCAATTCACAATCATAAGAAACATCCATATCAACAGGTGAATTAGAGTCATCTACATCACCTCCATTTTGCCGATTTGAATTTCTGGTTCCTGTCTTTCCAACTTCATCAGGATGAACACTTTCAAGTGTCTTTGTCACCCACTTTGGGGGACCTTTTTTAGATGGTCCAGGCTGCTCCGTTGATTGAGTTGGGACTAAATCAAGATTGAGTCTCCCAATTCTATCAATCACATCACTTAAAGCATCATCCGTTGTTGGAGTTTCATGCGGGGGAGAGTGTTCTTCAGAAGAATATTCCACATGTTGATCTAGTATAGGAATCCCCCCTTCAAGATGTGGAATCTGATTATCAAATTCTTGAAATGATTTTGCTTTTGCGAATCTATCCAAGCGATCAAGTTGCCGCTCAACAACATTGTCAGTTTTGGATGATTCAAGAAAAATTACATCTCTAGATACAACAAACTTCTTATTTACTTCATCATAGAGGTGGTATGCTTTGGAGGTGTTTGAATACCCCAGAAAGATACACTTACGACTTCTAGCACCAAGTTTGTTTCTATGTACCTTTGGTATCAAGGCATAACAGGTGGAACCAAAGACATTGAGATGCTTTACAGAAGGAACATGTCCATACCACATTTCATATGGAGTCTTCTTTCTTATAGCATTAGATGGACATCTATTCTTTATATATGCAACACATAGAGCAGCATCAGCCCAAAACATTATCTTTACATTCTTGAAAAAGAGCATGGATCGTACCATATTTAAGACTGTCCTATTCATTCTTTCAGCTACACCATTCTATTGGGGATTATAAGGTACAGTTGTTTGATGTTTGATCCCATGTTGGCGAAGATAGTTTTCAAATTCATTTGATGTGTATTCTTTTCCATTATCAGTGCGAATATACCCAATATGAGATTGTGCATCATTTTCAATCCATTTATGAAAATTCTTGAATGTTTGAAAAGCATCAGATTTGTTCTTCAAAAAATAAACCCAACACGTTCTAGTGTAGTCATCAATAAATGTCATGATATATTTATTTACATTTGTAGAAGGAACAGGCATTGGACCACATAAATCTGAATGAATGAGTTCAAGTTTCCTATGTGCTCTTGAATGTGAATCATGAAAAGACTGTTTGCTATGCTTTCCTAGAATGCAAGCATCACATTGCTTAAGTTTCCTAGGAATTGTAGGCAAACCAGCAACACCATTTTTCTTCAACAAGCAGAGACTGTCATAGTTCAAATGTCCAAATCTAGCATGCCATAATAAACTTGATGGAAGTGTACCTTCTTCATGATGAGAAATGTATGAGAAATGTTGTGCATGAGCAGAGGTTCCTTGCAGTTTGAGAAGCCTTTCTTCTTCTATTCCCCTCATGACAAGTGAGTGGTCAGATGCTTTTCTTACCTCAAGCTTGCCATCAAACATATGAATGGAGTGACCTTGCTGGCAGATGTGGACCAAGGACAGCAAGTTTCTCTTGAGCTGTGGGAGGTATAGAACATGATCTAGAAGAAAGTCTGGAAGACTAGGCAGTTCAAGCCTGATTGTGCCAAGCCCTGATGGCTTGATTTTTGATTGATATGCAAACTATACTGCTCCATCAACATTTTCAGTGAAATATTCAAAAAAATCTTTTCTATGAGTCATGTGGCAGGTTGCTCCTAAATCAAGCAACCAATCATTTTTCCAAGAATCAAGTGAAGCATTAAATAGATCTTCATTTACTCCAATGTTACATTGTGCCACAACATAGTGATCGGATTCAGGTGCTTTACCTTTGTCTGTATCATCAGTTTTACCTTTCTGTTGGTTTCTTTTCTGCTCAATTTTGTCCCATGGTAGCTTGCATATAGAGGCATCATGTGATCCATTTCTTTTGCAGCGAATATAGTGCAAATCTGCCTTTTATCGTTGAGAATGTCTGCCCCCCTTCCTCTGAAATATCTTCCTCTTCCTCTTCGTCCACTTCTTCCTCTTGTAGAATCTTGAGCAGGATGCTTTTCTTTATGGGCAAGGCACACAGTCTCTTCAGAAGATTCAGGAGCTGTCTTCTTTCCAAAAGCTTTCACTCTTTCAACAAAATTTTTCACAAGAGAGTCAAAGGTTATATCTTTGAGATTTCCATTTGCTTGCAATGACTCAAGATAATTGGAGTAAGTAGGATAAAGTTCCTTGAGAAAAACGATAAGAGGAATATCCAATTCAACCTTAGTGGATTTGATATCATGCATTATATATTTTACTTCAGATGCAAGAGCAAGAGGATCATTATTTTGCAGTTCAAGATTGAAGAGTTTAATCATGAGTTGAACAACTTCAAGTGTAGAATGTGAGTCATAGAGTTCTTTTAGCTTTTGTAAGGCTTCAAAGGTAGTTGAATATGACGAAATATGGTGACTCACCTCTTCATTTACAGATGTTGCGATTAATGCATAAGATTTGTTGTTCTTGCTTTCCCAAATGGCGAGCTCTTTGTCTGAGGTAGGTTGTATTGGGTCATTGTCTCCGTCTCTGACACACACTCCTTTCCACAACTCATTGAAAATGAGGGTGTGTTTTATCATCCGGGACCATTCAGGATAGTTCTCCTTGCCAGTGAGAACTATTCCCACCATGGATATGATTGACTGCATTCTGTAAAAAAAATTATTTCTGCTGATAGAAAAATATTTTTGCTGGGGAAATATGCTTCAAAAATGATACAGCCTTATTCTTCCTCCAAAAAATCAAAACCATATTCTATGCATATAGAATATCACCATTTTTTTTTTATTATTTTTTTTTTTTACAATATGGTTGCAAAGGGAAATAGTATCAACAACTCAAAAGCGAATCAGAAATTTGATGCAAATTAGGATTTGTCAAACACTTGGATGGAAATATAAATCTCTATGCTCAAATCCTATGCTTTATACCTGACTGCGTACTTTCTCTTTGGAAAAAATACATTTCTTTCCTTTTCTGTCTCTCAGTCATCAATACTCCACCATCGCTACTGCCGGCATTTATACATAGATATTAAAAAACTAACTTCACCTCTAGATCAAAGAAGTGGCCACTACAATGTACAAACACATTATAAAATGGAAAAACCAAGAATAGTGACCGTATTTTAGGTGAAAGCAGCAGTGCAAGACAATGAAAGGCACTACAGGCGGAGTGAGAGCGTATACTATCAACAGGCATGAAAATCAGTCCTTAAAAAACTCTCGGTGCAGTGTTAAATGGAGTTCTAAACGCAAGGGTTACAGACCGAACAGCGTATGTAAACAGCTCTATAAAATATACAATGTATAATTGCAGAAACTATGCCGCCTGGAACGTTGTTATACCAGCGTGGAGGGAGGCCATTCTGTGCACAAATAGAAGCCGCTTTGCCATGATGAAAACAGGACCAAAGCAATGAATCTGCGGGAGAAAAATCGGAGAGAAGAGGAGTGGTGAGAATCGAACACGAACAGGCGAGATGAATGAGTCGAGGTTCCTCTTCACTGATACCATGTTAGGAGGCCTACGGTTTGAGTGCAAGACCTCATGCACAGTTTTGAACAGTCATGGAGAAAAAGTACTCGAAGCAGAATGTGATTTTTCTTCCCAGCAAACTCCCAAATCTGCACTTTTTTCTCTTGTCCCAAAGGGAAATTGTCAGAGGGGGACCCGACCCTGGGTTACTGAACCCGTTTTATCTAGTGTTGGCAGGGGGAGTGTCAATTTAATGGACACGTATGAAGAGTGGCACTCAGAATAGGAAAGTTTATTGGCATAACTGTCAACACCTGTACTGCTTCCAGAGACACATTCCAACCCGAATCCTGATTCCTAACAGATCAACAGTAAAGGGCAGTGCTTTTATGAAACGTTTATGGGCAAAGAGTGTAGGTCTTATAAATAGAATATGGCAGACAGAGCGCAGGTAATGTCAGATAGGCGTACAGGCACTCAATCACTAAATTATATGGAGAGCAGAGGAGTAGACAAGGGAGTTATAAGGCATAAGAGCTAAAAAAGGAGCTGGCTCTAATACCATGTCAGGCCAGGCAGTAACTCCATTAAGCAAAAATTGATTTGTATGTTATTTCATCAGGTAGGTCTTTGTTATATACAATAGGGAGTGACTGTTCAGTTCATCTCCCGATGACTGTTCACATTTCTAATTTAATTATTTACATAAATTCACCCAATCATGAGGATTAGGTGTCAACACACATTTTCCTTCAACTTTTTATATTTCATTGATTTTCGAATACCCAATAAAGTTGTAGCTCTTTTAATTTCTTTGATGTTAAGGGACCTCTCAAAATTTGAGCTTGACATGTCACACTTTCATCTTTGAAGAACTTCTCAATAATGACCTTAACATGATATCATATAACATGGTCAGTTTTTTTTATCTCCATATATGTCAATCTCAAAATTTTCTAACATATTATCATTGATATTGATTTCATCTGTACATATGAAAATTAAATGTAAATGGGTATAAATATTCATTAAATAATAAAATTGAAAAATAGAATTTGAACGAAATTGAAATGAATAAATATGTATAATTTCAATAATACACATGACATATATATATATATATATATATATATATATATATATATATATATTTGATGGTGGTTCAACTTCTTCATTTGAATCTCCCTCAACGTCTTTAACAACATCATCAATCATTGGTTCATTATCTTTTTCACTTTGTCTTTCAACATTTTCAATCTCATCATCAATGTTATGAGGAATATCTCTCTTTGTTTACATTGCAAAATATTTTTCAAATTAGTTCATCAAATAAAAATTAAATTTCACAATACACTAGTTAAATTTTAAATATCATTTATAATATTTACATTTACATACCTGCTTCAACTTCTAGTTGAGATTGATTTGGCCTTTCAATATTTACATGCTCTTCCTTCTTTCTTTTGTAATAGTTTCTCCCATATTCTCTACGAGCCTCAATGTCTCTTGTTTGATCATATTTTCTCTTGCAATTTCTTTGATTTCCCATGATAATTCAATCTATGTAGATTTTTGAAATCCAAGCCAAAAAAAGTCAATTTCAAAATCCTACAAAAAAAGACTCACCTTCGAAATTTAGACCAAAAAGCTCACTTTAAAAATTCAGCACAAAAGATTTACTTTAAAAAAAAATCACTTTAAAAATTCAATCTAAAAGACTTACTTTAAAAGTTCAGCCCAAAAGTCTTACATTAAAAATTAAGCTAAAAAATCTCACTTAAAAAATTCAGCCCAAAAGACTTAAAAAATTAAGCTAAAAAATCTCACTTAAAAATTTCAGCCCAAAAGATTTACTTTAAAAACTAAGCTAAAATGTCTCACTGAAAAAATTTAGCCCAAAAGACTTACTTTAAAAATTAAGTCCAAAAAATTTCCTCCAAAAATTCATCCCAAAATATTTAGCTTAAAAGTTCATTCCAAATGAAAAAGGAATGCGAAAATATTGTTTCGGCTCCATTTATTTATATCGTTCGGGCGAAACGTTTCTTTTGGAGAGTTGCATCATTTCATTTTTGCAGCTGACAGAAAATATCGACACATTTTCATCTAACTTTTAAAAATAATTCGGCCAAACTTTTAAATTAATTCAACTGAATTATTTTTTCGTTTATTTTAACGGGCATCAATGACAAACACAAGTTCGACCGAATGTGGTTTTAGTTCAGCAAAACATTTTAACCTGCAACTCTGTAATAGCTTGGCTTTGGTCACCTTTTTCCAACTTCGGAATACTTAAAATCCATCAAATTTGGTGAATTTACTGTCAGAACAAATACCAACATTTGCAGAATTGAATCTACTTTCAGTAGATATAAATTTTATGGAATTTTATAGAAATTTTCTAATTTTAATTAATTTTCAAAAAAAATATGTACAAAAAATTTCATGAGGTCATTATGATTCAGTGAAATCAAAAATCTGTATCTTCCAAAATACACTATAAAAAAATATCAAAAATTTATGGTTCATTACATTGGTTTGTCTTCTGTAATTGGTAGTTTTTATTTTTTTAGTTTATAACTAATATTTTGAGAAATTTGACGCTCAGCTAAACATGGTCAAAATCTGCAGTTTTTTCATATTGGTTGAATTCAAAAAATTCTAGTAATTATGATGTGCATCAGTTGGTTTTGTAAATATAACGATATCAAAGTAGAGTTTGTCTAGATTCTGGCAACACATTTTTTTTTCAAAAATGGCAACTTAACAAAGAATACATTAGTGCTAAAAACATGATGTGTTATGAATCCCTTCATTTTTAAAGAACACACAGCCAAACAATTGTTAAGTTGACATATCAAATGTGAATAAAAAAATTCCAAAAAATAAGTAATAGAAAGTTAATAAAATTTTTAACAAGGTTTTTTTATTATAAAATGAAATTCTAAACAGAAAATTTTCTTGGCTTGCCGAAAGTTGAAGAACTTCTAAAAAGGATATTTTTTTTCTCAAAAAAGGCAAAAAGTGTAACCCAACTTCACATTTTCACGCTATGGTAAAGGTTTGCATCTGCTTCAATTTTGGTTAATTCCAACCTAGTGAAATAGTTGTTGATCCTAGTGTACCAAGCACAGGGTGGTTATTTCAATCCATACAACATTCGCTTGAGTCTACACACATGCAACTCTCTGTTGAAGGTCTCAAATCGTTGCCGCTGCTCAATGTACACCTTGATCCGAACTTAAACAGGAATGCAAAAAAATATAGATATAACCATAAATAAAGAGTTTCACCATAAATAACACTTTATTTCATTAATATCAAAGAATTTAAATATGCTTACATACAGAATGGAAATAAACTAGCTCGAGCGATGTTTGCTTATCTCTGAGAAGAGATGTGGCGGCTGCATGCCTTTGAATTGTGCTACAATGAGGCTCAAATGCCTATTTATTATTGAGAAACAATTGATAGCCCTAAACATCCAAAAACCTAACCCTAGGAGATGGACCGCCAACATTGTGGGCCCCGTTTGGGTAAATTGGTACATTAACTTCCCGAGGCCGTAACTTTGGCATACGATTTCCATTTGATCTGCACAATACCTTGTCAGAAATATTTATCTGAGGACTACAAATTTCACCTATAGACATGGGTCATAGACTCATAATGTTTTCCCATTTTATAAAAAAACATCGTTTAGGGCCTCAAAATGGATCTCGAAGTTTAGGACCCGAAAAACTACAAAAAATAGTAAATTGTGCTACAATTAAAGAAACTGAAAAACCGAAAGAAACAATGGTGGGGTTCCAAGTGGAATAGGTGGGTGGCCACCAATATCCACCTGGATCAGTCCTCGCCCCTTAGAAAACAATAGTCTCCATTGCATTGAGTGCCTCCATAAGATGGGGAAACTTCTGCTCAACTTGGTCCCTGGTGAGCCACTTGCCTTGGTGCAGGAGTTGGCTAGCTTTGATAACCCGATATATTTGGATATTCTGCTGGTGAATGTTCTTGATCTATGTGTCCATGATCCGATCAATTGTGGCTTGTTCCATGTAGTCTAGGTTTAACTCTGTTGGTGTGTGTTGTTCTATAATGTCTGATGTGTCTAGTAATGGTGGAAAGTATGGTCGAAGGCATTCCACATTGAACACTAGGTGCAGTCCAAGGAATGGTGGAATGCTAAGCTTGAAAGTATTATCCCCTACAGCCTTAGTGATGGTGTAAGGTCCATATCGTAACGAGCGAAGCTTGTGGTGGGGCCCAGTGAGGTGCACCTTCTACAAATGTAACCAAAATTTTTCACCCACCTAAAACTTGTGTGGCACCCGATGATGATCATGACGCTGCTTGTACTTAGGATTGGCTTTGTTCAATATGTCATGGACCTACTGGTGGATGTTGTCACACGGAATCTGTCAAGGGTGCGGACACGACTGACCTTCCTAGAAGTCTAAGACATTCTAATGACAAACAAGACAAAATGGAGTGATCTTTCTCTAAATACACCTTTTACAACATGAAAACTACAAGTGTTTAGGCTTACCTTATTCCAAAACGCTGTTGTTGAAGTCCGTTCTTGACGATCCGGATGAGCTCCTCCTTCAAGTCAATTCCTGCAACCACAAACAATCAAACAATTACCAAGCACTTGCATTTCATATAATAAAACATATATTCAACATGCAGACCAAGGAACACATGAAATAACTCATTAACACAAGCTATTGAGAAAAATAAACCAGTTTGTATTAATAACGAAACAAAGAAACTCTTACAACCTGGCCTTGGTGTTGTGCAAGTTCCTCCCAGGGTCCATCAAGGGTTTTCCTCTACTTTGACAAAGCTCACCCTCTCCCAAGTAGAATCAAGTGAAGACAATCTCTCCTCACAAAGGCTCTAATGGAAGACCTAAATCCTGCAGCATTTACCCAAAGAAAATGTATAGCTCCAACCTCTCCTCCTTCTGGCTCAATGCCTTTATTTATAGTGCTGTAAAGAGGTTATTCAGGTCCACTATCAATGGGATCATCCCCCTCTATGGGTGGGATAGCTCCCTTATTGATGGGATAAGTTCCCCCTTAATAGAGATACATGAACCAACTGGAGGCGCATCCATTTCATCAAACCGACCTCTAGAATGTTCTAGAAGTAACCACAAGTAACTTTTTCAAGATAAAACTCGCGCATTTTGCCTTTTACAGAGGGACGCACCTGTCCCTTAACATACAGAGCGTCCATGGACGCAGATTTTGTGAACATGGTCAGCGTCCCCGCAGGTAAGGCTAGAGAGAACCTGCGACCCCAGAGATAAACATAGTTTTTACAAGACTTTCTCTCTTCTTTGAGTTTGAGATGGATAACAGAGGCATGAGACTTGCCTAAGAGGGTAGCATGACTGTTGATTTGAGCCATACTAACTGTAAGTAGTCAAGGTGACATTTTTTAGTGTAACAGATTGCCCCCTAAAGTGCGAAGCCTGGAATAGAATAGGGTTTTGTAATTCTAGGAAGGGTGAAGCGCTTTATCATTTCAAGGATTGCCTTGTGGATGGCCTGGTTGGAACCTGCAATTTTCAACACAAAATACATGGATAAGATTATATCATCACTGAGGTAGGCATTCCCATACTCAGATTCAAAACTTTAACTAATGGACTAACTATTCTGATACAGGAATGATCTTGCAGTACATCATTTTTATAGACTTTTGTAGACACAGTATGGACGCAGCCATCTGTTTATGATTAGTCTACATAGATAATGAATACAAAACTCCTCGCAGCCTGGATGGTAGAAACTAGATCCAGGGTCTTCACTTCTACTTCCCGAATTGGTACGATTCTAGCCATGTGATGAACATGGTAGAAACCACTTGATTACCAGTCAATGATGTAAACTGTTAACAAGCGTGAGAGAAACCACCAGTAATGTCAATGGTTCTCAAAGTACCAAGCACAACCCGTGAAATGTGAATAGATGTTTTGATGTCGAACACTTCACGGAATCCTCTGATCGAAAGTCAATGATGTAAACTGACGTCAAAGGCGAGAAACCTGCCATTGATGCATGCAGACTTCAAGGTACTGTCGATTCCTAAGTCATCTTTCTAGATAATGTGTCGATGTCGATAGAAAGCGACCCGTTGCAGGCAAGCCCGCAACACGAAATCATTGTTCAAGTTGAAGAAATGTTGCTGTAAGGACTGACTCAGGGATGGTCAAATGGATGACAAGTATTTTGCAGATGAAAGTTTTTTCTTGCAGACCTCTTGAACACATAACGACACAACAGATGGCTTGGTGACGAATAACTCAAAGTTAACCCCTGGAACCCGGTTAAAGACTTTCAAAGTGATTTGGTCAACTGTGAGGTAAAAGATTTCCCAACCCAGGTGAATGAAAAGTGTCGTGTTCAAGAGTGGTAATAAAGTTTCTTCTGAGACAAAAGGTGACAAATAGGTTCATTCTTCTCTTTTTTCCCCCACCATTTCTGGCAAGTACCTCTTTATTTTTAACAAGCTTGAGGAGGATAACATATGCTTGATTATAAGCTCATCCTTCGGACGAGTCCAACCTAGTTTAAATTCGAACCCTAGGAAGGAGTGGTTCGTTCCTGTTTGTAATTGAACAGGTCCTCTACTGTAAAAGTTTAACGAGCCCAGTATAGGAGAAACTCGGCGTTTTTCAATTTTAGAGAGTCTGAAAAAACTAAAGGAGACTCCACGTTGAACTTTTTCGTATATTTGTGTCCCTCAAGCCCGAAAAAGTATAAAATAATACCTGGGGGAACCGCTTGATCTTGCGACCAAGGAGTACTTTCATAATAGTGTCGTTAACCTGAAAAGTAAAAAGCGATCAAGGACACGTCGTTTTATTTCCTTATCGAGTTTGAAACGACAAAAACCCGGCAATCTTTTCCTGATTTTGCGGTCAGAAAAGAGCTAAAAGGGGACCGTCTTTTAATTCCGTTTTAACGAGTGAAAAAGAAACACTCGGCGATCTTTTCATGTTTTAGGAGTCAGAAAAGGGCTTAAAAGATGACTCTGAAATTTTGTTTGTGAAAAATTACAATTTCCCTCGAAATCCCTTTGTCCTGCACAAAAGCGACACATTACTCATACCTGTTTAAAATAGGCAAAAATACATTCAAAAACATCTTTTCATGGTAAAAAATGAACTAATTCATCCAAAAAACCTATAAAAAGACCTTTTACCATGTCATTTTTACCGTTTCACTGTTGAGGTTGAAAAAGGAGCTTTTGACAAGAAACTTCCCGTGGTCGCTGCGGAAAATCTGACCGTCGGAATCGAACGCCGTCTCATCCAGGTATTTTACACATCCTACTCTGCATTTCTATCCGTTTAGAATCAATTTTTAGGTTTTAGTTTCATTTTTTGGGGGGGTTTTGGTTTTGGAATGCGCCTCTCGGCGGACGCAGGTGCCCTTCGGGTGACCTGCGTCCCCCGACTTTTTCTCATACGGGAAAACGGTCGGAAGACGCAGCCCGCCTTCAGGCCAGCTGCGTCCGGGCGCCCTGTGCTACAAAGCCGGGGTGCGTCCTCCGAGAAACGCGCATTTCAAAACCCCAACTCTCTCAAAAAACCACCAAAAATTCCCAAATTAATTTCTAATTGCTATTTTTGATATGCAGGGCATTAATCATGTTAGACTGGAGAGAAAGAGAGCATGTAGAGGAAGATGAAGCTGCAATAAATCATCAACCTTCCCTGGATGCCCTAAGAGCATGCGGATTATACAAATATTGGACCATACCGGGCATGAGGGGCCAGGTAAGATTCTTGGAATGGCTGGTTGAGCGATGGAACGTACAAGAACAATGCTTTTACATAGGAGGGCACCAGCTCGAGATAGAGCCCTCGGATGTATACTTTCTCACTGGCTTGCCAAACAGAGGTGAGCAACTCAGTCTTGCGGGGACTAGGCCGGGTGGCCAATCCCTTGATAGTCTCCGCGAGAATTGGTGCACACCTGGGGCTCACCATTCAAAAGGCATAGAGATAAAACACATCACTCTACCGGAACTCAAAGTCATAGCGTTCACGGTTACCAGAATTTGCGGCGCGGCCGCTTTACACATTGCTTCCGGATCCCAAATGCGGATGGCAATTGACTGTTACCAAGGCACCATTTTCAACTGGTGTGAAGCTGTGTCGGCTCATATGAAGAGCCAACTGACCAAGGCAAAGAACGGACGACTAAAGACTTTTGGATATGGGCCTATAGTCGTGAGCTTTGCCTTGGAGAGAATTCCAATGCTGATCCCTCAGCAACTCACTGTTGATATCTTGGGTCCTCAGCAGCCAAAGCTGATACGATGGGTTGCGGTGATGGCCCGGCATCCTGACGAGGGCGCGACAGTAGTTCGATTCTCAGATAGTTATTTTGACTGGTTAGAGGGCCAGCTTTTTGTGATACAGGACTTTCCGTATGCCGGAATGGATTTCAGAGGTGATCCGGACATGGTTCTTCCACAGGGAGAACAATGGGACGACAGAGGTACTTTTTATTTTCACAAGTTTTCTAGTTATGTATTTTTTGTATTTTTTATATATATCGTCTCAAAACTAATAGTAAATCTTTCAAAATGCAGATGTTGGTCCACAGCGTCCAGCCAACCTCCGGCCTTATGATAGACTACATCCAGCTGCACCGGTACCGGCCCCACAGGATGCGACAGCAGAAGTACTAGCTGAGTTGGAGCATGATCTAGAGCGTCTCACGGCAGATATACCTGAGACTACTATGGACGACATTCCTATCAGGCTTCAGCGCTTCGTAGTCGCGGTCCCTGGACCGTTTAGGAGATTTTTGCGTAAGGTAGCCCGCGCAGTGGTGTCGTACAGAGAGCACCACCAGTGATTGACTAGTCACTTTTGTAGTCACATGTGACATTTTTGACTTTTTGTACTATCATTTTGCCGATCATAAGGTGTTTTAAACCTATGATCGAAGACGATGTATATATTTTTTGACACACTTCTATCTATATATATCACTATTACCGGCTTATCTTGTTTAACATATGTGATGAAATGTTTTTAAATTTACTTGCATGATTATCGTAAATGTCTGTCCAACATTCGAGAAGCAATTGCATCTGCTAATGTATTCAAAGACCTTGGAATATGTTGATATTCAATGTAATCAAATTCACGTTCCAAGAGACGCACTCTCAAAAACAACCTTAATAACACAGGATTTCTAATGGCATAAACTCTATTAAGCTGTAATACAACAAGTTCAGAATCTAACCTCACTATCAAACGTCGAATTCCAAATGAAATAGATTCGGATAATAATTCAACCACTGCACTGTATTCTGCAATGTTATTCGTTGTTTGACCGAGGCTTACCCCATGCATAGAAACTAACTCGTCAGAGGGCGAATAGATAACCCAAGCTGCGGAAGAGATATTCCGTGTATTACGACAAGCACCATCAGCAAATCCAATGTATGTTTGGAGAGGCGTCGACATCTACAATATCAAGAGTAAAACCAAGATAAGCCAGAATAATGACGAAAAACCACACTTGCTAAGCTAAGCACACTGACTAAACTAACACACTTGCTAGCTAGAAAGAAAATCTAACCTATCTAAAAATTTCTCCATACCCATCATTTTAAGCATAATACCTCTTTAGGTAAAGTCCATTTCTGGGTTTACCCAAAGAGTCCCCATCAAAATCAACTAACTCATAAGCCCCTTTTGCTAGCTTTCGCTTTACAATGTAGGGCCCATGCCACATGGGAACGAATTTTCCGGCACCTAGCTTATCGTTAGCTTGATCATATAATAGTACTAGGTCTCCTTCCGAAAAACTTCGAGGGGTTACATTTTTATCGTACTGAGCTTTCATTCGTTTCGCGTGAGTCTCGATAGCTAAAGTAGCGTCACGTCGAGTCTCATCTAATTTAGCCAAGTATAATAACCGTTTCTCCTCTTCGGAAGTAGCTGGAAGTAATTCGACAGCCATTTGAAGTGATGGGATTTCGCATTCAATAGGTAACACAGCTTCTAAGCCATAAACTAGCTGGAAAGGGGTGAAACCTGTTGAATTTTTCACTGAAGTTCGATATGCCCATAGCGCCGAAAATAACATGTTATGCCAATTCGTTCGATGGATACCAATGATCCGTCGAATCATGATGACTAGAACTTTGTTGATTGACTCAACCAAACCGTTGGCTTGCGGATAATAAGGAGTAGAGCTATCGTGGCGCAAACCAAGCTGGCTTGTAAGCTCAGTCATCATGACGTTTCGAAAATGGCTCCCATGGTCAGTAATGATTGCTTGTGGGACACCAAACCTAGTTATGATATGATTGAATACGAAAACTGCAGCTGTCTTGCCGCTTGCGTCGAATGTAGGCATCGCCTCGGCCCATTTTGTAAAATAATCAACCGCGAGGATGATATACGCATGCCCCCCGGCCGAGTGAGGGTTACAAGTAATAAAGTCAATGCCCCATTTGGCGAATGGACCAGCGGCAATTATAGGGTGGAGAGGAGCAGGTGGAGCGCGCATCTTTCGATCAAACACTTGACAGTTGTGGCATGTTCTGACAGCAAGGATACAATCTTTAAACATAGACGGCCAGAAATAGCCAGCGCGCAACACCTTCTGAGCTGTGGCATACCCAGACATATGACCGCCACATGCTCCAGAGTGACAATCATTCAAAACTCTCTCAGCCTCTTCGTGAGTTAAACAACGTCGAAAAACTAAGTCTGCCCCCCGGCGATAAAGTGTATCTCCAATAATTCTGTATTGCTGGGATCGAAACCGAATTTTTCGACGGTCTTCCTTGGAAGCTTCAGGCCGAAAGGTTTGGGTTTGGAGATAGATGATTATATCCCCATACCACGGATCTAAAGTGCTAATAAGAAACAAAGATTCGTCCGCAATGGACTCCTCTGCCACAGTCTCTGTGTCAGCACTCGGGAAATCACACATCAATTCCGCAAAAACTAAAGATTTCTTAGACTTGGACTTCTCGAACTCCAAGTCGAACTCTTGCAGGATAACAATCCATTTAGAGTACTTGCCCCCTAGCAGTTGTTTTGTCAAAATATAAATCATAGGGTTGCAATCCGAAATAACTGTAGTCTTGCGGAGAAGAATGTAGTGACGAAAACGCTGGACAGCTTGAACGGCTGCCAGGGCCAATTTCTCCACATGCGAATATTTTAACTCAGTGGGATTTAAGGTTCTACTAAGATAATATATCACATGCTCTGCTTTGAATTCATCTTCTTGAACTAACACCATTCCAATGGTGGAATGCGAAGCTGCGAGGTATAAGAAGTAGTCCTGGTTGTAGTTGGGAGGATGCAATAACGGTGCATGGGTCAACGCGTGTTTTAGTGCATCAAAAGATTGTTGGGCAATCTCGTCCCAAAAGAATTGTGCGTTCTGTTTCAACAACCGTGTAAAACCTTTAGTGACCTCGGCGTAGTTTGGGATGAATCGGCGTAAAAAGTTCGCTTTCCCTTGCAAACTTTGGAGTTGGCGCAAACTCGAAGGAGGAGGCAATTTGATGATAGCCTCGACTTTCGAGGGATCGACGCGAATGCCGGCTTTTGAAACAACAAATCCCAGCAATCGACCTGTTTCTATACAGAAAACACACTTGTGGGGATTCAACCGAATTCGATAATGCCTACACCTCATAAAGATTGCTCGTAGGTGGACAAGGTGATCAGCTCGTTGTAAAGAATGAGCAGGCAAATCATCGAGATAGGGTTGCACAATGTGCTTGATGTCATGAAATGCATAAGACATCGCCCGTTGAAAAGTGGCCCCGGCATTCTTAAGTCCAAAAGGTAATTTGCAATAAGCAAATGTCCCCCATGGACAAATGAATGCCGTTTTTGGTTGATCGGCAGGTAGAATATTGATTTGATTATAGCCTGAGAAACCATCCATGAAGGAAAACATCTCACTTCCGGCACAATCATCAATAATTTGATCGATATAAGGCGTAGGATAGTTGTCTTTTGGACAAGCTCGATTGATATCCCTATAGTCGATACAGATTCTTATTGTTCCTTGTTTTTTATTGACGGGAACAATATTCGATACCCAATCCGTTAACGGGATCGGATAAATGAAACCTGCTTTCAACAGCTTTTCGACTTCTGCTTTAATCGCAGCCGCTTTTCGAGGGTGAATCTGACGCAACCGTTGCCGAATGGGTTTAGCATCCGGGTAGGTTTTGATTTCATGAACAACAATGGCAGGATCAATTCCCGGCATTTCCTCGTAAGACCAGGCAAACACGTCGCGGAATTCTTGGAATAGGGCCTTGTAAGTTTGGATTTCTTCTTCAGTACATGCGGCACCTATATGAATGTTCTCCTCGATTCCGGGCTTCACTGAAATATCAATGGGAATAGTACGAGAAATATTCCCTAAATTCAGCTCTGAATCAGAATGTTTCGTTGGATCCTGAGCGTCTTTGACATATTCAGCGGTAAAGATAGATGAAAAATCATTTTCAAATGCATCATCCTTAGGTAAAAACGAAGATCTGTGATGGAGATCTTCCCATGGTAGATCATCTACACTTAGGATTTCGCGAAGTTGTTCGTCAGATGACACTTCTTCGGGAAACGTTATCCGTTCTAAGGGTGAGGTGAAAAGTGACTCTTCACTGACCACATTCATTTGGTTGGTTGAATGAAAGTCGGTAAAAGACATAAGAGCTTCATAAGCAATCTCATACGGACTCAACGGCATAACATCACCGAGTGAGTCTAGCTCAGAGTCAGAGGGAACATACCAAGGATCATCATAAATAATGTTTTCTGACGTGATCATATGAATTGTTGCAAACGAAGGGTCTGCATTGAGTGGAGGGAGAGGAAAAGTTCCCAGTAAACCGGAATCCTTAACTAAACCTACACCAATGTCCCTATAAGGGATTGTCGTTTTACCAACATGCTGGATAGTTTCTGAAGAGGTTGGGTCGGATGAAAAGTATGTCAGCTGATCAATAGTCACGATCTTACCGTTATGTGGAAACTTAATGACTCTGAAGACCGATGAAACGACCGCTGTCATAGCATATGACCAACTTCGACCCAAAAGAAGGTTGTAGTCTAGAGGGGCATCAACCACTTCCACATCCAGACTAACGGTTTTACCTTCGACCCCTATAGGCAATTCTTGTAGAATACCAAACGGACGGAACCCACGGCCATCAAAGGCCTTAAGGATGGTGGGGGATTGGTTCAACGAAGGAGAACCAAGCGATCTCCAACATTGAATCGACATAATACACGTAGAAGCTCCCTCATCAATCACAGTCCGATGAATAGGCCTGTTTTTGACTATCACTGGAATTTGGAAAGCCATTTGATGGGGGAGACGCGGTGTACTACTTTCTAGATCAAAGATCATTAGGTTCGGGTCCTGAACATCGACAGCTCCAATAGCCGACAAAAGCAATTTTCGTTGCGCTGGACATGATTGCAGCACTTCGAGTGCCGACATTGCTGAAGGTGAAACAGCTAAGTCTTCAACAATGTTGTAATTCTGGGCTGCTCTCGCATGTGGATTGAAAGCAGACCTTCGAAGTACACCCTTGGCGGGCGGCTTAATCACTAAGTCTGGGTTAGGTTTTTCGATCTGTAGTGGATCGGAACCAGGAGCTGAGGTTGATGGGTTAGAGTGAGAAGATTCTGCTTCCTTACCATCAACAGGAGCCTTACTACCATAATCTTGCGATCGAGTCGCAATCCTGACATGAGACATCATCAAAATGGGTTCTTCACTGGCATTCGAAGAAGAACCTATCATCTTATTCTCCTGCTCTGGAAATGGATTTTTTAACACAGCAGGAGTGGGAGAACCTTTGACTATTTTCACTACCTCGGCCCGATGAGGGCAGTCTCTCGTAAAATGATCTTCTTCACAAATAAGACAAGGATATCGAGGTTTGCGCTTTTCGTCATTGGTTTCCGACTTTTCCGTTTTCTCCTTTGGAGCCTTGTCTGCTTTAGCCTTCTTCTTTCCTTTCTTCTTTCCACCGTTTTTGGATTTGGCCGTAGATGACTCTACAGCGTGAATGTCGGCGGTAAGTTCAGGAGGAGAAGACTCTCCTGTCGGAGAATCAGGCAAAGTGATAATTGGAGTATTGGAGGCCTTGGAAGACTTCTTCTTACTCTTCGTAGTCACGATACCGATCATACCATCAGCGGCATGAGATCCCGAAGGAGCAGCAGCGATTTGGTTTGACTTTGGAAGATCCGGAATTTTCTCGTGTAACGTACCCGACTGAGTGTAAACTAAGTCAAGGTATTGTGCCTGAGCAATGACTTGCTCCTCAGTAACTACTCCGGCCTTAGCTACATCTTCAGTAATTCTTGGTAATAATGATTTGACAAACCATTCAGCTAAGATTTGGTCCGGGATAAAAACTTTCACTAATCTTCTTCGACGTCTCCACTCATGGATGTGATCAGAAATGTACGTGGATGTCGATTGTTTTAGCGAAGTTAATAATTCTGTACCATTATCGTATCTGACTGGTAACTGAAAATGAGTTAAGAACGAGGTAGCTAACTGGCTAAAGTTGTAAAAAGAGGCCCGTGGTAACTCAATGTACCACTTGGCTGCGAGACCAATGAGTGTACGCTGGAAAAGACGTAAGCGGATGGAATCATCTGAGATGGAATTTGATGCACACCAGAGGTGGTAAGTCATCACGTGATTAGACGGATCCTCTCCAGACTTACCTTCGAACTTGGGTATATCGCTGGGCAACTTATTTGGCATTGGCGGCCAGAACGGAAGATATTGAATTGGATCGTTCGTTAGGCGCGTCAAGTCGGGTAAATCTAAAGTCGCAATAAACGGTAACTGCCGGTTAGGATCTCTAAAACTCTGAGTCACAATACCAGCCCCAGGAGGAGGATATCCAGGATAACTAGGAACAGGAGTCGCATTTGGGATATTATATCCTCCTGGAAAACCAGGATTAACCGGACCGTACTGGGGTTGCTGAGGTGGTTGATAAGTGTACCCAGGATACGGTTGATACTGGTAAACCGGTTGTTGGGCAGCTTGCCCAGGTTGATACTGTCCCTGGTACGGAGGTTGAACAAATTGAGGTTGAGTAGTAACAACCGTACTTGTACCAGGTTGGCCTGCAGGCATCTGGACTGTGGTTTGAACCGTGGGTCCAGACAACGGTACAGATGTCTGAGGAGTGGTTACAGGGACAGTAGAAACCGGAGCTGCCGATACTCCAGAAGTAAGCATGGTAGATGAAGCGGTAGTTGCTGCAGCCGTGTGAGGTGGAGTACCAGGTGCAATTGGCGGCTGAGTAACTACAGAAGTTACAGGGGTCTGAACACTTGACTGGACAGGTTGCGGTTGCTGGGGTGGACCAGGAACTGCAGGTTGTCCTGCTTGAGGTACCGACTGTATACTTGGTTGCGACATCTGTTGACCCTGTGACGGATCCCATGTTAACATTCCAGGGTATTGACTCGTAACAGGTTGAGGATACTGAGATCCATAGCCGTATTGAGGATAGGGTTGATAACTGTAAGGTGCAGTCCCATATGATTGCCCTTGAGGTGGTTGATAACCTTGACCAGGGTATTGACCCGTAGGTTGATAACCTTGAGGTAAATACGAATACTGGGGTTGACCTTGACCTTGAGGTTGGTATCCTTGAGGTTGATACCCTTGGGGTTGATACCCTTGGGGTTGCCATCCTTGAGGTTGCCATCCTTGAGGTTGATATTGATACTGAGGTTGACTTTGGGGTACATATTGAGGCTGGGGTTGATACCCTTGAGGTTGCCCCCCAGTCACAAATGAAGTACCTTGAGGTTGCCCCCCAGGCATTAACGAAGGTTGCCCCCCAGGCGGTAATTGGCCACCTTGAGGTTGGTTAATGGGAGTTGAACCTGACATCATATAAACTTCACCTATACTCAATGGTACATTACCACTGTTTCCAACTAATAACCCATGATCAATGGGTTGAGGAGATGCTCCCGCAAAGGTACCAGAAAGTGATTGATACCCAGTAGGAACAGAAGGACCGCCATGTAAAAATGATTCAGGACTTTGTGAAAACACAGATGACTGACCAGACATATTTACAGGAGAATGAATTCCTCTAGGTGGAACCGGAGTACGAGGTGTAGAAAAACCTACTGAGTTGTCTAAAAAATTGGTTAATGCAAGGTACCAAGATTCACTTCTAGGAGGACTGTAAAAGATGGATTCACGCTCCCTTAGATCAAGGGTAATTAGATCTTCAGAATCAGAAACGCCTATTTCTTCCTCTGGAACAAGTTCTTCTATAGCAATTAATCCAACAGGAAGATTTTCGGTGATAATTCTTTCTATTCTTGGTGAATCAGGAACACTAGGAGTTGGAGTAACAGGTTCTGAAATTTCAGGTTCTTCGCCTGTTTCACTGGCAGATGAAAAACTACCAGCAAGCTCGGAAACTGTAACAGCTTCGGGATTGTAACCTGTTTCTAAACTTTGGTAATCTGGATGGACTACCAAGGAAAATTCTCCTTCTTCAGGTGATCCTACTCTACTGCCACTAGGAGGAGTTACAAGGACCTTTAACCCTTCTAAATTGCCTGGGTCGTCTCGAGGAGGGGATCCCCTAAGTCTACGGGATCTTCTCAACAATTCGGCCACAGAAACAACTTCAGGAGACTGGCCCGCAATTCGACGGGACCTTCTCGGTAATTCCGCCACAATTAAAGATTTTTAACTACAACACACGAAAACAAAGTAAAAAATTTCAAATCAAACCACCTAAAGTCTTCTAAAGAACCAATCAAATTTGAAGCACACGCCTAAATAATCTAGAGCGTCAAACCACACACAAACAGTAGTCTTCCGGACCAAAAGCGCTAGTTGGTGATTAGGCCCAACCTCGCAGGATTCAGTACAGAAATAGTGGGTGGAACAGTTACCCCGGCAACCTGCTTAATGAATAGACTGGACCAAGTTCCTCCACTTTAACCGTCTCGAAGTGAAGCGAACCCCCCAGAAAATCCAAGTGAGTATAACCGACGTCTGCTCCAGGTACAGTGGGACCTTCCCTCCACCGTCACCTTGGGTAGAATCCTAGATATTATGGCCACTAAGGTTACCAATCACAACAATTACACCTGGGGGAACAGTCTAAACTCCGACAGCACGCAAGGGCAGAGTAGCAAGCTCCAATCCCCTTACCGGCTCCTTGACAACAATCCAAGGTTTACCGATAAGTGACCCCTGGCTCCTCGACAATGGTTAATCCGAGGTTTACCGTTTGTAATACGTACTGCCTGGCGTCGTTCCCAACGAGGGAGGAATGATCCCCTCACTGGTTCGGACACGAGCTCGTGTTTCTCCTTTAAGAGGAGCTTTCCCAGAATGTAACTGAAACAATTGGATTTGTTCTACTCAAGATAGACTATCTGTTTGGTTTTGTAGTCTTGGAGAGTTAAGTACTCACCTACTCCAAGACCCTAGCCTAAGCTATGTTGGTGCTTCAGAGCCCTAGAAAAATAAAGATTACTAGATTGATTTTAATTTAAGCGTTACTTTTAAGGTTGTTTCTTAAGTCAAAAGGTGATGGAAGTGAAACTAGTGGTGTGTTGACTCGACTCGAAACCACTACAAAATGCACCTAGAATGATTTATCCACTACTTTACTTTTTCGATGAATTGCTTAACTAAAAAGTTGAGAGAATGCAATCTTTATAAAAGCAACTTCTTAATTGAAGACAATCAAAGAAACAATTCGTTTTTCTTTTCCAAGCATAAAAACATAACTTCTCTTTACATGCACGAAAAAACTCTTTTCTTCTTTTGAAAACAAAAAGCTACTTGAAACAAGACTTTTTAAGAAGATGTTTTTGTATTTTTCTTTTAATAAAGCAAGTAAATCTAATATAACCAAAAATCAATCTTAACAACTCTTAAAATCTATGAAAATGCACTCATAAGCAAACTAAAGGCAAATTTACTCTAAGCAATCTTAACGAGGCCAAAACTAACAATGATTATTTCTAAGGTGTTTTACTTGATCACAATCAAATCAAGGACTAGCTTATTGCAGAATCAAAAACTAGCCAAAACAAAACTCTAATCTTTTTGTTCTTTTTGTAAAATGGAAATCAATACTTTATAAACAAGTAATTCGAAATTTGACCCAAAACAACTCAAATGGCAAGTTGCTCACAAAAGGAGACTTTACGACAGGCCCGACTTCTAAGAAGGTTGACTAACCAGAGAGATCTAAGGCTGGACAACTTTCTACTATCAAAGTCACTACAAAGCCTTTCCAAAAATCAAACCCTAGGTCTAAACTTCGTTGAAAACCACTAAAACACTCAAAGCTCACAAAACAAGTTCAGGTGAAAATTCTTGACAGGGTACTAAAGGATCTGGGCAGAAAACACTAAGGAAAAACAAAATCTAAAAGCAATTTAAAGCAAAAATGGAATTTTCTTAAGTTTTACAGGAAGACGCAGGCAACCCGTTGTCACAGGTGCGGCCCCGCTCTGTGCAGACGGCAACAGCGCGTCCAAAGACGCACTGTGCAGTACTCAGAGACTGCGTCCTTCTGGGAAAATGAAGAAAAACCAAATCTAACTAAATCTAAAGCTAAGCCACCCAAATACTAATTCTCACAGTCAAAAACCAGAAAATAAAAATGATTTTCTCAAAGCAAAGTTCATATAAAGGAAAAGACTCTCTCATTAATGGATTCCCCAGCGGAGTCGCCAATTTGTCACACGGAATCTGTCAAGGGTGCGGACACGACTGACCTTCCTAGAAGTCTAAGACATTCTAATGACAAACAAGACAAAATGGAGTGATCTTTCTCTAAATACACCTTTTACAACATGAAAACTACAAGTGTTTAGGCTTACCTTATTCCAAAACGCTGTTGTTGAAGTCCGTTCTTGACGATCCGGATGAGCTCCTCCTTCAAGTCAATTCCTGCAACCACAAACAATCAAACAATTACCAAGCACTTGCATTTCATATAATAAAACATATATTCAACATGCAGACCAAGGAACACATGAAATAACTCATTAACACAAGCTATTGAGAAAAATAAACCAGTTTGTATTAATAACGAAACAAAGAAACTCTTACAACCTGGCCTTGGTGTTGTGCAAGTTCCTCCCAGGGTCCATCAAGGGTTTTCCTCTACTTTGACAAAGCTCACCCTCTCCCAAGTAGAATCAAGTGAAGACAATCTCTCCTCACAAAGGCTCTAATGGAAGACCTAAATCCTGCAGCATTTACCCAAAGAAAATGTATAGCTCCAACCTCTCCTCCTTCTGGCTCAATGCCTTTATTTATAGTGCTGTAAAGAGGTTATTCAGGTCCACTATCAATGGGATCATCCCCCTCTATGGGTGGGATAGCTCCCTTATTGATGGGATAAGTTCCCCCTTAATAGAGATACATGAACCAACTGGAGGCGCATCCATTTCATCAAACCGACCTCTAGAATGTTCTAGAAGTAACCACAAGTAACTTTTTCAAGATAAAACTCGCGCATTTTGCCTTTTACAGAGGGACGCACCTGTCCCTTAACATACAGAGCGTCCATGGACGCAGATTTTGTGAACATGGTCAGCGTCCCCGCAGGTAAGGCTAGAGAGAACCTGCGACCCCAGAGATAAACATAGTTTTTACAAGACTTTCTCTCTTCTTTGAGTTTGAGATGGATAACAGAGGCATGAGACTTGCCTAAGAGGGTAGCATGACTGTTGATTTGAGCCATACTAACTGTAAGTAGTCAAGGTGACATTTTTTAGTGTAACAGATGTGTTGAATGTGCTCAATGAAGTTGTTAGCCCTGTCAGCTTTATACTGAACGTGAGCCGAATAATCCTGAGTAGTTTCAAATGGTATGGCCACACCAATGGGACATAGTGGCTGGAATCCCAACCGCACCTAAAGCGGTTATGGCTAGTGGATCTACAGAGAGCTCTATTCTAGGTGTGTTGGACATAGGGGAAGCTTTTATCCCATGTGTGTGGATGCTTCAATTTTACATGTGCAGAATGTGCACGATCATCCTGTTGACGACCTTTGTTTGGCCATTAGTTTGGGGGAGGAAAATCATGGACTTGGTGAGATTGGTATCTAGCATCAACCAGAGACTTGATCAAAATGTACTTAGGAACCTACTATCCTGATTTGAGATAATGGATTTTGGGATCCCATAGTGTATCCACACTTGTTCAAAGAAGAGCTTAGCAGTGACTTTTGTTGTGATAATTTTCTTGCTGGTCACAAGAATGTCCATCTTAGAGAATCTGTCGACGACCACAAAAACACAGGCATTGTCATGCCTAGTAGAAGGAAGACCCAACATGTAAACCATGGAGATATATTCCCAAGGTCGACTAGGAGTAGGAATAAGAGAATATAGGCCTTGCTTCTTGATGGTTGGTTTGGAAATGGCATAGACAGTGTACGATCCAATGTACTTCCCAACATCATGTCGAAGGTTCGGCCAATAAAAATAATTCTGCAAGACTGCCACTGGTTTCTATACTTCAAAATGTCCAGCGACCCAACTATAGTGTGCCTCCAAAATCATCTTAGAACACCCACTTGAAGGAACACATATGTGTCCTAGGTGGAATAATAATGCATCCTGGAGGTGAAAATTTGGAACTTGCTTGCCTTTGAGGAGCGTCTTGTATGTGTTTCTAAATTCTGGATCACTATTGTAAATATGTGGCCACCTCAAAGTCTTGTGCCCAGAAGAATCGAGAACAATGATTAGTGCCATGACCAGCAGTCAACTAAGGTAGTTTGCAACATTATTGGTGTTTCCCTTTTTGTACTTAATGTTCAAATGGAACTGTTGTAGGTATGTGGACCATTCATGAAGACGATCGTTCTGCAAATTCCCATGTGTCTATATGAACTGTAGGGGTTGGTGGACTATGTGGATGAATGTTTCCTTCCCCATAATCTGATGCTTCCATTGTCAGAAGGCCTGCACAATAGAATACATATCTTTGTCATAGATGGGAAACTTTCGAACTGTGTCTATAAGTGTCTCACTATGAAATGACACTCGATGTGCTTTCTAAGTAAGAAATGCACTAATATCATGGTCGGAGGCATCTGTCTCAATCTCAAATGGTTGTTGCAGGTCTAGTAATGTGAGCACCGGTGTAGAGTAGAGGCGATGCTTCAACTTAGAAAACTCATTTTGTTGGGATTTAGACCAGAAGAAATTTTCTTCCACTCCGCCCTTGGTGACTTGACTTAAAGGCCAAGTGATATGAGATAACCCCAAAATGAACGTGTGGTAGAAATTCGCAAGACCCAGAAAGTTGCAGAGCTCTATTAGAGTGGTTGGGGATGGCCAATCCCAAATGACTTGTATCTTGGCTAGGTCCAAATGCACACCCCACTCATTAATGATCTACCCTAGATATTGAACCTGGGTCATACCAAAGGGGAATTTCTCCAAATTGGCACATAATGTGTGTTGTCACAGGGTTTGGAGGAATTGTTGAATATGGTGGAGGTGCTCTTTCAAACTTCATATAAAAATCAAGAAGTCATCCAAATACACTACCATGAATGAGTTAGTTAAGGGTCACAAGATATCATCCATCAGCATCCTAAAGGTTATGGGGGCATTCATCAACCCGAAAGGCATGACCAACCATTTGAAAAGGTTGTCCTTGGATTCGAAGGTAGTGTTCCACACATTGGAGGGTTTTATTGGTACTTGGGGATAACCGAACTTCAAGTCAATCTTCATGAAATATTTCCCCCCCTTGAGCTAGTCCAAAAGGTCATCAATTCGAGGGATTATATACTTATTCCAAACAATGATCCTTTTTAGAACCTGATAGTCAATATAGAGTCTCCAAGTCCCTTCCATCTTCTCTATCAACACAATCAGGCTTCCATAGGATGATGAACTTGGCCTAATGTGCCCTTTCTACAATAGCTCCTAAATCTTCCACTTGATTTCATCATTCTCCAAAACAGGGTGTCAATATATTGGTCAATTGGGCAGCAACATGCCCAGGGTTATATCGATGGAGTGCTTGACTTGATAGTGTAGATGAACCCCTGTAGGTGAGGTTGAAATGTCCTTGTACTCCTCCACGACCTTATCCATTTGCTGCTACCATGTGGAGGAACATTGTCTAGAGGTCGTTGTTACAATATTATTCTTTCCCTGAGGGTGACTCATAAGATAAACAAATTTCCTATCCTAGGAAATGAGCTTACTGCATTTCTTTGCAGCGAACAAAGAGATGGTGGTAAGCGATTCTACCTCTGATATCATATACAAGCTATTTCCCAAATTAATAATCACAGTGCAAGGCCTAGACTCATACACATCATGTTGCTTCCAAAAGTATGGATCTCCTAATAATAAATCACAAACTTAAAGAGGAGAAACATCAGAGAGTACCTCATCCATGAAGGGCTTGATGATATAAGGAAGGCGACACTTCTGGCTAGCACGAAGATCTCATCCTTGGTGAATTCACCCGATGGTGTATGGTTGTGGGTGTGTTGTGGTTGGTAGGCCTAGACACTTCACAAACTCTACTAAAATGAGGTTCTTTTAGCTCCCTCTGTCGACAATGAACTGCAGTGGAGAACCCTTCACCCACATATGTGAGTGGAAGAGGCACTCCCCCTCCTTTGGATATTCAGGCTCATTCTTTTAGATCTTGGTGGTGGAAATAGTAGCACTAGGCTCCATGTCAATAATCCGATTACCTTTCTCATTCCCCTTGTCAGGTTTTGACTCATAGTCGAAACATGCATTTGATTTAGAAGCCTTTAGCTTGACCACCAGTGACTACTTGGCCTTACACACTTGTGTTGTGAGTGGGGCGCTTATAGAACTCACCATTTTCCCATGTCCTTCTTTGTCTTAGTGGTGTTGTTCTTTTCTTGCAACTTCAACTGGTTGTCTTGGGTTGCCCCACCTTGGATTTGTCTTTCGATCTATGGTTTGGGGGCACCTTTACCTTGCTTCAGATTCGTAGATCAAAATTCTTGCTTCTTCTATTTAAATTTCTTCTCAATCTTGATGGCATATGGATAGGCCATGCCGAGCGAGGAGATGTCCAAGAACTCCATCTCATCTTAGATGTACCTGTGTAGACAGTCGCGGTATTTGAGTACCAAATGTCGCTCATAATCCTGGTCCCTTCCTTGCTGCAGTGTGGTCCACTTTATGTATTTATCCTCGTAGCTCCCCACAATGCAATACTACTAAAAATAGTGGATTCCAAGTGAGTGTGGCTAAAAATGGTGAGGTTGCAATCTCGTCCCTTTTCTCACAATAGGAATCCCACCACTCCTTGACGTGGGGGGCGACTTTGAGAAGTGAAAAAGTAATATTTTCCCAGTTGGAAAAATCATCAACCAAAAAATATCCTTCTAGCAGAGTTAACCATTTATCTACAACATCTACATCTATCTGATCTCCAAATATGGGGATATCAAAGTTAACTTGTACCTTAAAGGGTGTGACACTTCCAAAGTGGCTACTAAAAGGAGTTGTGTTAGTTGTGGGTAGTCATCAAAGGATCTGTGAAAATTTGTCAATCATCGCGTTCCTTAGTCCCTCGAGGGATTCTTTGAACAATACTTTAAAAGGATTGCCTACCTCCCCAGTCTAGTTTAGGGACCACTCGGTCATGTGTTTTTTAGCTTGGAGATCCACCCTACTATTGAAAATAGCAACAAGAAATGATAAAAATAGAATCCAGGTATTCCAACTTTAATTTGTCCTTGAATTAAAATTGTGAATTAAAATTTGAAGTTAATCTCACCAGCTGCTTGGAAATAATTAATTAATTCATTATGGATTAATTAGTTGGAGAAATTCAAGTTAGAAGTCTTTCTGAAGTCATGCAAGCGTTATCCCTTAGATTAAGGAGATTATTCCTTAATTAAGGAGATAAGATTGAGTTATATTTGATTTGTAATTAGTTAGCTTAGTTTACTGAGTTAAGTCCAGTTAAATTAGTTCGAAGCTGTTTGAGGAACTAATTGTGAGTTATCAGTCAGTTGATGCATGCATGCACTCAACTAGTGTACTCTAGATAACTAAATATTCCCTCATCAAAAACTCATGCATGTATGTTCTGAGAAAGACCCAGTTGAGTTAAATGTCAAGGACAGGTTACTATCAGTTGCATGTGTTTTCATATAAAGGAAACTCATCCATGAAGTTAAGGTAAGGTTCGTTGAGGATTGCACAGTTTTAATAGGGTGTAGGATTAGTGTGAGTGATCAGTCTTCCACTTGGTAACAAGAGGAACACCCAGGAGGTAATTGCACAAGGAAATAGGAGCTTGGAGGGCAGAGGAGAAGGCTTGTGAGAAGCTTTGATTGCCTGTGATAATCTAGGAGGATTGTACTAAGAGTTTGCTAGTTGTGAGAGCTAAGGCTTTGTTTAATTTTGATGTATTTCCACCTTGTATGATAATACAGATAGTGGGGTTTTTTAGCTGAGGCTTTCCCATGAGTATTTTTTGTGTTTCATGTGCATTGATTCATCTTCTTATGATCATATGTGTTCAACTCGATCTTTAAACTTCTACAAGTTCGATAGTAGAAGTAGATTGTAGTATTTTGCTTTGGTATATTGCATTATCAAGTTAATCTACAGTCAAATTTTCTACATAGATCTCAGAGGTAGATTTGTAGAAAATTTGCAGGAAATTCTACATGGTATCGGAGCTAGGTTTATCGGAGCAGTGAATAGTATACGGAGAAGAGAATTCAAATTTTGAAGTTCAGGGTTGCAGGTGAAAATCGAATTCTTATCATACTTCTAGGTTGGCCAATGGCATTCTATGGCTTGAGATTCGAGTATGCCTTGGAAGGCAACTCGAATTACATAGCATGGAAAGATCGCATGGAGGCTGTATTAGAAGACAACAACTTGAAGGATTTCATTGATCAAGAAATCCTAAAGCTAGGTTCAACTAATGCACAAGAGTTGGCTGAGTGGAAGAAGTGTGTGGCGAAGGTGAGACAGATCATGCTTGAGGGATTTCGAGACCATATTATCTCGAGTCTCCATGGGAAGGATACTCCATATTAAATGTGGAAGAAATTGAAGGACCTCTACCAAAATAGTAGCGACTAGAGGAAATTGGCACTGAAGGATAAGCTTCTAAGAATCAAGATGGAGAACGGTGATACTATTTCCACATATCTGAACAAGCTCACCACTTGTAGAGATGAGCTTGGAAGTGTGGGAATAACTATTGCTGAAGATGATATGGTGAGCCTCACTCTTCTTGGCCTTCCAAAGAGCTCGAATAGCTACCAGGACTCTATGAATGGAAGGGAGAAACTACCAGATTGGGAACGACTGTGGTCGGATCTCATGCAGGAGGAGATCAGGAGGAGCACTCGAGATGGTTATTCATCCAAGGATGATGATGAAGAAAATCTGGCCTTAGCAACTAAGGCTTAGCCTCCTTAGCCTGAGAGGGCTCTCTCAACAAGGTTATTGATTTTGACTATTAGTAAGATGGCTAACTCTTGTGAAGTAAAATTAACAAATATGAAGGCTGGACGAACATTACATGAGTTTCCATTGGGCTTATGGAGTCAATCATACTTCAGTAAACAATGACACTGCTTTTACATAGAAGTCAGGGCATGTGGCATTTAGATGCTCAAAACACAACTCATAGAAAACCACAGTTTACAAATACACACAGGAAATCAGAGCAGCATAAGTGAATTCTGAGTGATTGTGTATTTATACAACTGAAAAAACATCTAGGACAAAGTAAAACCACACATCTTGAACATAGAAATACTGTATGAATCCTGAGAAGAAAAGCAGCAAATTATATTACTGAAACTGAGTTTTTACACAAGCCAAACAATACTCTGTTTTATCAAATATCCAACCCTTTGTACATCAGCTCTTCTGCTATATATAGAGCTCTTTACACAACTTAGATTCCTCTTCTAGGATGAGGAAAATTCGAATTCTACCTGACCTGACACCTAATGACACTCAAAACTAACTATTAAATGCAAATGACACCTAACTAGCAGTCCTAGAGACCTAATACCACTAGGAGTGTAACTCCTTATCATGATTCAACAACCTTATATAAGCATTTAAAGCATTATTTAACAACTTGCAACCTCAAGAAGTCGAATTTGATGAAGCCTCCCACGTGGTCATCTGACTGCTGAAGACAAACCCTAGAAATTAGGGAACATGTTTCCTTGTTTTTAGGTTTAGGATCCCTGAAAATGGCACGTGGGACAGAGCCTTTATCTCTTCATCCATGACACATTTTACGAAACTGAAGGAGGTTTTTGTATCCCATGTTGTCTAGGACAAAAACCTCTCCTGGTGTTTTAAAAAATTCCTCCAGTTGTTCAGAATCTGTCCTTGAAAAACACGTGTCAAACAGGTAACTGTCCCTTGCTCTGTTCTGGCTGAAAAATAGGTCTTGGGACAGAGGTCATAACTTCTCGTAAAAAATGTATTTGGAAAACCTGAAGGAGGTTTTTGTGAAAAAATCCATGCTGAACAAAAACCTCTTTTGGTTTTTTGAAACACTACTCCAGCTGCCCAGAATAAGTCTTTGAAAAACAGTTGTCAAACAGGAGATGAAAAACTGCACCTACAGCAGTTTCGTAGCGCAACTTTGGTCACCCTTTTCTCCCAGATCATAATCAATTTGAAGAAAGTGGAAGAGGTTTTTGCACTTTAGTATCTTAGGAATGAAAACCTCTTTCACGTTTCAGAGATAAGTTTTCAACTGCTCAGAAACTCTTCTAGACGTTGACTGGTAAAAACAAGAAGACAGTTTGACTGATAAGTTGACTGATAAAGTTTGGAGTTCAAAAATGTCTCTCCTTTTTTGCTTTTGGTCTCCACAAGGATCTTCTTTGATTACACAAAAATGTATTGAAGTGCCATGTTCTTCATGTGCTGTAGACCTTGTTCATGCACCCCTGTGAAAATAAAACCTCTTCAACGCTGCCTGAAGTATGATGAACGATAGTAGCTGTGATCACTTTTATAACAAATGGCTTATGGTTCATATATGCTTTTCCTTTGCCCGTTTTTCCCTTGCTAGATGCTTGCATTGTGCAAATGATCATTCTTCAGAAACTCCCTTTCAAAAAAGGTTTCCCTTTTGTCCCTCAAAATTGGTTAACTACATCAAAATAGGCAGCTACAGCAAAATAGGCAGCTACAGCAGTTTCGTAGCGCAAGTTTAACCACACATTTCTCCCACCTCAGAATGGAATTGAAGAAACTAAAAGAGGTTTTTGTAATTCAACATGTTAGGAAGAAAATCCTCTTTCAGTTTGCAAAATTGAGTTCTCAGCTGCTCTGGAAAGCTTCTGGAAGTTACCTAGTAAAATAGTTTTTTCTGCTGAAACAGGTTGCTACAGGGGTTTCGCAGCGCGCTGCGAAAACACTGATTTCGTAGCGCAAAATAGGATTTTTACACTATCTGCACTACGAAAACGTGGATTCGTAGCTAGTTTCAAAATTTCTCCGAAATTATGTGAGATATGTCTTCTAAACACATGGTGAGGCTTCTAGGACATGGAATGAGGCTATCAAACTTTATTTGAAGATGGACATGAGACTCTAACCCTATGACTTAGACTTTAAAACATAAAAATGACTTGACCATGACTTGACCATGACTGATACAAGAATTGAGAAACCATGTAAGTTGTCCAAACTTTTTAAGGAAGTTTTACAGTGATAACAGAGGGAAGAAGGGTGACAATTCTAAAGTGAGATGCTTTAATTATCATGAGATGGGTCATTATGCAACTAATTTCCCATCGAATAAGTCCAAGAAGGGATCCTCAGATGGATCGGAAGGTGAGGCATTAGCCTCTCGGTTCAAAATGGACTTCACCCTCATTGCATGCATGGTGTCATCGATGATGGGTTGTGGTTGGTATCTTGACAGTGGAGCCTCATTCCACATGACCGGTGATAAAAGTTTATTTAGTGCCTTGGAGGAGAAAGACCTCAAGATGCGCATAGAGATGGGTGACGAAAAAAGGTTTAGTATCTCATATTTCAGGTTTTTTAGACCTTCATATTTGTGTAAATCATCTTCCTGATTCATCTCACATTAGGTTTGTTCTTATGATTGACGTTTCGAACCAGCAACAGTGGTTCATCATCAGGATGAGAAAGATTTATGGAATACTGGTCTATTATTTAGATCGATAAATAGATGTTTGAGATGCACAACTGACAATAATCTTAAGGATTATCGGTTTAATTATTGAATTAAAGTTTTATTATTTTTTAAAAATACAATTAAATTCATTAGAAATTTAATTAATAAAATTAGTGTTTCACGAGTGGGCACAGTTGCTTTTCAGAGGGAGCATGGAGCTCCTATCACTTTGACCAATGTGAAGTATGTGCCTGTACTGAAGAAGAACTGGGTATCAGTCGCGATGTTGGAGGACAAAGGCTACAATGTTGTCTTCAGTAAGGGAAAGATTTTCCTTAGACACATCACCACGAGACAGGTGAATCAAATCAGTTCACGAGTCAAGAACCTGTATGCTCTTGAGGTTCAAGATGCATGCAAAGCCTTGAGGAGCAAGGAAAATGTTAGAGACTTGGTGGTTGAGAGGGAGAGCAAATTACCTCTCAACATGCAGTCCCAGAAGAAGTCTCAAACAATTGTGGAGGAGCCATAATTAGAGTGAACAGAGGGATCACATGCAGCCATACCTCCAGGTATGAGGTGGGATGATGTGAAATGATAGTCCTAAGAAGGCTAAAATTGGGCAGGGTCCATTGAGAGGTTTTATCTCATGGATCGTACCTTACTACAGGAGCCCAAAGTACATAGTAGCAGGAGGAATTAGTGGGATTGATGCAGTTAGAGATCAAAGTGACAGAGGTTAGAGTAGTCAGATACTAAAGTGCACAACGAAGGATTGACAACAGTGTAGAAAGGCAAGGTCAACAGAAGCGTAGAGTTTTTAGTTGGTAGAGGCAATAGTAGTCAGAGACTTTGATGCCAGAGGCATCATTTTGATTCAGGTTGGATTTTTTTTTTGTTTCTGGGGTTGCTAGAGCAATAACACTAGAGAGAGTGTTGCATGCATAACATTCCAAAGGTTCATGATCGGGATCGAGTTGAATTCCTTTCTTGTTGAGAGGGAGTGTTGAAAATAGCAACAAGAAATGATAAAAATAGAATCCAGATATTCCAATTTTAATTTGTCCTTGAATTAAAATTCAAAGTTAGTCTCACCAGCTGCTTGGAAATAATTAATTAATTCATTATGGATTAATTAATTGGAGAAATTCAAGTTAGAAGTCTTTTTGAAGTCATGCAAGAGTTATCCCTTAAATTAAGGAGATTATCCCTTAATTAAGGAGATAAGATTGAGTTATATTTGAGTTGTAATTAGTTAGCTCAATTTACTGAGTTAATTCCAGTTAAATTAGTTCCAAACTGTTTGAGGAACTAATTGTGAGTTATCAGTCAGTTGATGCATGCATGCACTCAACTAGTGTACTCCAGATAACTGAAGATTCCCTCATCAAAAACTGATGCATGTCTGTTATGAGAAATACCCAGTTGAGCTAAATTTCAAGGACAGGTTACTATCGGTTGCATGTGTTTTCCTATAAAGGAAACTCATCCATGTAGTTAAGGTAAGGTTCCTTGAGGATTGCGCAGTTCTGATAGGGTGTAGGATCAATGTGAGTGATTAGTCTTCCACTTGGTAATAGGAGGATCACCCCGGAGGTAACTGCGTAAGGAAATAGGAGCTTGGAGGGCAAAGGAGAAGGCTTGTGAGAAGCTTTGATTGCCTATGAGCATCCAGGAGGATTGTACGGAGAGCTAGCTAGCAGTGAGAGCTAAGGCTTTGTGTAATTTTGATGTATTTCCACCTTGTATGATAATATAGATAGTGGGGTTTTTTAGATGAGGCTTTCCCCTGAGTATTTTCTATGTTTCATGTGTATGTGTTCAACTCTGATTCATCTCAATCTTTAAGCTCGCACAAATTTGATAGTAGAAGTAGATTATAGTATTTTGCTTTGGTATATTGCATTATCGAGTTATTCTACAGTCAGATTTTCTACATAGATCTCAGAAGTAGATTTGTTGAGAATTTGCAGGAAATTCTACACCTACTCAACTTTGAATCCATCTGGCCATCCCACATTAACCGAATATGAGAAATCCATCTTAGCGTAAATATCAGGAAATGGCAAGGCTATGTGGAATATCATCATCACACCTGGCAAAACCCCTGCAATGATGGAAAAGAATGACATGCAATACCATGCATGGCAAATCTAGAAAGTAAAATACACATGCAAGTCGATACCTGAAATTAAGCCTATTGTAGTTGCTTGATCCTGCCTTTCCATACTTGATGTTTGTTTCCTCTTGCCTTCTTTGCCTTTCTTGCTCCAATGCCAAAGTGCTCCAAGAAACTCTAAGTGTCCAAGAGCTTGAGAGAAAGAGAGAATAATGAGAGAGCTCCAAAGGTAAACTGACAAAAGGTAACAAACTAATCCTCATAAGCCTTTCTATGGAAGAGGCTTCTATTTTCTTCATTTTCCATTATTTTCTTTCATTTTCCTCCTCACATGCAACTTGTGACCTTTCACCTCCTTTTTCTCTTAATTTTCATTATTTTCATAAATAATTGTGCCAAAATGCCATTTTTCCTTTCCAAATCCTTAGTTAGTGCCTTTGCCAATTTCCTTAGCCATAAACAACCAAATGAAAACCCTCTAGGATGTATTTCCCAACATTCAGCTTAGAATAAGTGTCCCATCAACCGTGGTTATAATTTTTAACTTTTATTACATGGAGTTTTCACTAGTGCTATTACAAAACCCTCCCCCTTGGGGGACGCTGTCCTCTGTGTTCAATCACACATATACCTCGACAACCCATTGAAATAAGACATACTACTCATGGAGCTTTATAACCTAGCTCGATGTAGTATTTACAATGAAGGATCTGCTGAAAAGAAAAACATCATGAAAACATACCGCATATTGGAGCTTTATAACATAGCTCATTACGTTATTTACAATGATCATCCAAATGAGTGCCAACCCACATGACATCATAACATCATGATAACATAACCACATGATAGCATAGTAACATGACAACATAATCATAATGACATGACACCCATACCACTTAGTGGATATTTATAACATAGCTCATGATGGTATTTACATCCATATACATATGTACATATAGAAATATTACCAAAATATATACCAAAATCAAGTACCAAAACATATAACATGACATGATATCAAAACATATACCAAAACACCATATCAAAGAATATATCAAAATGCCATCAAATCATATACCAAAACAACATATCAAAGCATATACAAAAACACCATATCAAAGCTGCTTTGCCTCAACTGGAAAACAAGGAAGGATACATAGCCCACATCTTATCCGACATATCCAATGTAGCTTCATCAAGCCCAAAGTGCTTCCATTGCACATTGACTTGCTCGATTGCTCATTTTCGAAGCATGAGCACCTTTTTCTGTGATATACACTGAGGCTTCAACTAGAATTCTCCATTTGGCTCCACCTACAATACAGACCAGGCAATCACATGCTCAACATCATTAACATACTTCTTAAGCAAAGATACATGGAAAACGTCATGGAATTTCACTTTTAGAGGCAGTGAAAGTCAATAGGCTACTAGCCCAATCCTCTCAATGATCCCGAAGGTTCCAAAAAATCGTGGTGACAACTTGGCACAAGATCCAATCAGCAAGGATCTCTACTTTGGTTTGATGCGCAAGTACACCTGTTCCCCAGCATGGAACTCCTTAAACAACCTATTCCTATCTGTATAAATCTTCTACCTATCCTATGTTTCCTTCAGATTCTTCTTGATCACCTACATTTCTTGTTCCATGTCTACCAACATATCTCGTCCAATCAATACCCTGCTAACCGGATCACTCCAACTAATAGAAATGCTACAACTCCACCCATACAATGCCTCAAAAGGACTCATCCTCAATGAATCTTGATAATAGTTCTTGTATGCGACCTCTACCAAAGGAAGATACTCTTCCCATTTCCACTGCTGATGCATCAAATACATCCTCAACATGTCCTCCAATATCCTGTTGACCCTCTCTATTTGTCCATCTATCTACAGATGATAATTTGTACTAAAGGCCAACTCTATGGCCAAACCCCCAAATAACTCATTCCAAAACTTGGAAGTGAACTTTGCATCCCTGTCTGACACAATATTATTTGGAAAACCATGCAACTTGACCACATCTTTGATGAAAATCTATGCTACATCGCTAGTTGAGAATGTAGACTTCACTGGAATGAAATGTGCAACCTTTGTAAACCTGTCCATGATAACCATGATGGAATCATGTTGCCTTACTATCTTCGGCAACCTTGTGATGAAATTCATGGAAATAACCTCCCATTTCCATTTTGGAATTGTCATCATCTGTAGCTTTCCACCTGGATGTTTACACTCTACTTTCACTCACTAACAGTCAAAAAAACTTACCACAAACTCTGCTACATCCCTCTTCAGATTCGGACAATAGGAAAATCTCTTCACTATTGTCAGCGTCTTATGGTAACCTGGGTGACTCGAACATGGTTTTTCATGAAACTCCCTCAAGATCACCTTCTTAAGCTCACTGTTATCGGCTACATATATCTTATCTTGGAACCTAACTAATCCATTTGATGTAAGACAACAATCCATACCTTGTGCACCTGCACCTGTAGCTGAACCCGTACCTATGAATGTACATGTACTTCCACTAGTACCTATACCTATACCTACGCTTGTATCTGTACCTGTACCAATACTATCACATGTACCTGTACCGATACTATCACTTGTACCTATACCAACACCTTGATGCAACCTGCGCATAATCTCCATAAACTTGACATCCTACTTACCTGCCTAAGATCCTCTCCTGTAGATTTATCCCATAGGATCTTATAACTGCCAAGTGATTTACATGTACCAGTCTGATGAGAGCATCTACCACCCTATTCTCTTTACCTTTGATGTACCTGATCTCAAAATAAAACTTGGTGATTGTGGCCAACCATCTAGCTTGCCTGGGGTTAAGATTCGACTTGTCAAACAAATACCTCAACCCAATGTGATCATTCATAAGTGAAAACCTCTTGCCAAGAAGATAGTTCCTCCACATCTTCAATGCATGTATGATCGTTTCTAACTCAAGATCATGTGTCGGGTAGTTCTACATGTTCTCATTTAGTTTTCGAGACTCACAACATACCACTTGTCCATCCTGCATAAGGACTCCACCAAGACCTCTCTTGCAAGCATTTGTGCATACTACATATTCTTTGTCCAAATATGCAATCTATAGCACTGGTGCATGTGTCAACAACTTTTTAAGTTGCTTAAAGCTAGCCTCACACTCCTCTGTCCATTCAAACTTCTTACCTTTCCTTTGCAATGATGTGATAGGATAATCAATCTACGAGAAGTTCTTGATGAACCTCCTGTAATAGCCTTCCAAACCCATGAAAGATCTCACCTCATCAACACTATAAGGATCTACCCACTCCATGATGGCCCTTATACTTTTTGGATCTACTGCAATGACCTCCTTGGAGACAACATGTCCCAAGTGGTGTACCTAAATCTTAAAGAGAATACACTTGTTGAGCTTAGCATACAACTCATGCTCCCTCAAAAACCTCAACAATGCTATTAAATTCTTGACATGTTCTTCCTCATTTTTAGAGTATACCAGTATATCATCAATGAACACAATAACAAACTTATCCAAATATGGATGCAACACACTATTCATCAAACACATAAATATAGTTGGGGCATTAGTTAAGCCAAATGGAACAACAACAAACTCATAATGCCCATACCTAGTTTGGAACACAATATTGTAAATGTCCTCCTCTTTGATGCGCAGCTGATGGTATCTAGATCTTAGATCAATCTTTGAGAACATTGTTGCTCCCTTAGCTGATCAAACAAGTCATCAATCCTTGGAAAATGGTACCTATTCTTGATGGTCACATTGTTTAATGCATGTAATCAATGCATAGTTTGAGAGTACCATCTTTCTTCTTCAAGAAAAATACAAGTGCGACCCAAGGTGATACACTTGGCCTAATGTATCACTTGTCCAACATTTCCTTCAACTACAACTTTAACTCAACCAACTCAGGTGTGCTCATCATGTAAGGTACTTTTTATGCTAGAGCTACCCCTGGCACTAACTCAATAGAAAATTCTACCTCGCTGTGAAGTGGAAACTTTGTAATGTCCTCAGGAAATACATCCTAAAATTGCTGCAAAACTGGGTACCTTCTCAACACATTTTCATCCTCAACCTCCTTACCCTTATCATTAGAAATTCATACTGCAAATAACATACACCCTTTCCTTTGGCTACACTTTGCTTGCATAGCTGTCACCATCCTCACTGATTTGGCTTTCTTCTTACCCTACAAGACTCTAGGCTCCCCATTGTCATCAACACACTCAATAGCTTTATCATAGTAGTCTACCTTGGTTCTATGAAGATACAACCAATCCATGCCCAACAACATAATGTATGATCCCAATGGTAATACATTTAGATGTGATACGGTAGACCTCCATTCAAGTCAAATGCGCAAGATTTTACCTAATGATGAACTTGCTTCTTTGTACCTATAGCCAGCTACACTAACCAAGACTTTACATGCAATTCCTTACTCAAACCAAACTTATCCACCAAGTCAGGACTAACATAGCTATAACTAGATCCAAGGTCAATCAAAATACTAATAACTTGATCACAGATCTTACCGTTCATCTCAATGATAGATGCCTGGTGTTTTTCCCGTCTATTTTCCACCACTGCATAAATACGTGGAATACTCTAGCCAACATCCTCAACAGTCTGCGCCTATTGCACACTATATATCTTAGGCCTACCACCCTGATGCTATAGAAAATATCTCCTAAGGTGTTCCTCACCACATGTCCAACACTCCAACTGACCAATGCCCTCACCTCTATGTTGTTGTTGTTGTTGTGACCCGTGTCCTTGTCTAGCTGCATTAAACTTCTTTTGCGGTGCCATATTTTCTTTCCCATATGCATTCTGAGGCCTTGTTCTCTTAGGCTGATATTTACCTCTACTTTTGTCTTTTCCCTTCCATCCTTGTTGAGATTAATTCTTACGCTTTGATTTTTTATCGTAATGCTTCAATTTCTCAATGACTTCCTCAAGTGACTGAGGCTCGTCATACTAAATCTGATATCTAAATTCTAATGGAAAACCACTAAGAAATCTTTGAACTTTAGCCTTCTCATTAGTAAGATATGGTACATACCTCAATAGCTCCAAAAACTTGGTCATGTACTCTTCATCTATCATTGATCCCATCTTTTAGCTCACAGAATTCTTTGGCCCTACTATCGTAGTACCTCTCTGACAAGTACTTCTTCCTGAAAAGCATCTTGAAATCCCACCAACTCAAGTCATCTATCCTGATGTCTCTAACTCACTTCAAATCTTTCCACTAGATGTCTGATTTAACTTTCAAGTTGAAGATAACTATTCTAGCCTTCATGTTATCTGTGTACTCATGTATCTCAAAGATTTTGTTCATCCCAAGTATCCAAGCCTTTGCATATTTCGGCTTCTTCACATCTCCTTCAAAAGTAGGTGGTTTTTCTTTCTTGAATTCATCGGAAAGTATCCACTATCACTCCTCCTGTAAGGATGATAATGATGACGATCATGACGTCTATCAGAACTAGAACTAGAATAGTACCTGTACTTGTTGCCACTCCTATCTAGAGTGTCCAACAACCTTCCATCTCTCATTGTATCAAATATATCCAACCTGTGTCTAGCAAAAAACCTACTTCCATATGCTCCATTATTTCATTCCTCCTGTCCATGGCTGATCTGAAGCAGACCTTGTCAGTACAAGTCTTTAAACCATGAAGAAGTATTGCATTAACCTTTGCTTGCTTCTATTGTGCCTATATGATCCGGTCATTATCTTCCTTACAACTCCTTATCTCTTCCTTCAATATCCTCAATGTATCTACCAAATCAGAAGTGTACCCCACACCACACTACTAATCTGATGCATAGGGAGATTTTATGTAGTCTACCACCTTTATAGCCATTTGATCACTTCCCTACAATGCATAATATGACAGATAAACCAAATAACAATAAATCAACATACCTTAGTATAATTTGGGGAGGTTACCTTGTCTACAAGATCAACAAATCAGTGTGATACATGTATAACATAATCATAACAACATATATACATATAACAAGTAAGTGCATCAATGCATAAACATAATTCTAGCTAGGGTCCAATCATCAATGCAAGGCCATATCAACAATGGATGTTATGACCTCATGCATGACAACAACCATTACTCCATTGTACACATTACCACATGCAACTAACAACATGCATAAGAAATTCCTAATCAACTACAACTACGCATAAACGCATGTAGTTGAACATAAGCGACCAATTCTTGTAATCAACCTACAAGACTGATACGCGTAATCAAATATAAAAGAATGTACCCTAACATAAAAGGATGTAAGTAGGTGACATAAAGTCAACATGTAAGTGATGTATAACAATATGTAACCAGTCATATACTCATGACAAATGCATTCCGCAAAATCAACATCAAATTCAACGTGGAAACCTTACTAAGACCATAATAAATCATCCAACAAATGAAACAAGCACATGGAATGCAAGTAGAAAAGAAACACATCCAACTGACATGCATGGATGACCGATGTAGACCGCTCATCCAGTTTGAAGGGTGAACCATGCTCTGATACCAATCTATAACATCATCCTCCCACATCTACCAAAGTAACTATCCAACCGGGGTAGACATACAACGAGAGGCTACTATGATTGGATTCGACCTCCTATGTGACCTTAAGGAAGTGGAATCGATGGAAACATCACACACAATCATCCAACATTAGCTTCGAGACCCACAGAAGCTCTAACACCTCAGACATCTTACCCTTGGCTCCTGCTGAAATTTTGACCATCTTAAGCCTCAATCGCTCTCATGCTATAGGCCTGACAACATCCAGAAACCCAAAGTCGCTCTCATAGGCTTATGTGCCAACATCTAGGGACCAAATTTTCTAGTTCCATTCTAGCGACCCCGTGATTTAAACCACTTTTTCAGGCCCGTAACCCAGGTCACTGCCCAAAATGGAGTGATAGCTTAAGATTATTAAAATAACAGGAAAATAATGATGCCAAAGCAATAACTTGAACAAGACTTTAACCAGACCCCTACTAGCCATGAAAGGCATTTCGTCAATCATATCATCAACATGTAACCTACATATTTAAAGAACAAAATTAAGTGTAGGGATCTCATACTTATCTGCGAATTGATATGAACCATTGTTCCCTCATGTCATTTATCGTATTATCATTTATTAGGCCATAGATATATTATCCATTCATTTACAAGTAAAAACATGATGAGAACCATACATAGTTGTTGTCATAAAACATACATATAAATCACATAATACAGAAAGAAATATCATAAACATATCAACCATAAAACCCACATATACATAAGTACATTTACACAAGAAAACCAAGGGAATGAATTTCTCATTAGTGAATGCAATAAACCAACTAGAGGTGGGACTACCACGTTCCACCTGACTATAGATTGGTTGAGCCAAGTCTCTCTTCATCCAATCACCCACGTGTCATATTTGAAGCATGAATGTGGGACTCATAGAACACACCAAAAAACACCAACAAGCATGGATGCCACCATATTGCCTCACCTACACCGTTAGGAATTTTAGTGCCTCCTAATCTCTTAGGCTTTACCATAATCGATGGTCTGATCAAGGGATCATTAGGCCCTATGCCAATACACACTCTCTAGGCTTTACCATACATCCCATCCCAGGATTACTAGGCCCGACAAAGAGAAATCCACCTCTTGGCTTTACTTTATATCCTGCCATTCACCAACAACGATTCCTAGGTCGATCGAGGCACACAATCTGACTTTACCAAAACCAACAATACGGTTGAGAGGTTACTATGCCAATGGATTCACCGTGATCTAAAGTCTAGTTCAAGGACCACTAGGCCATGTGTCTGTTATTTTGGAGATCCACCACACTCAGCCTTGAATCCATTCGACCATCCCACATTAACTGAATATGAGAAACCCATCTCATCAAAGCTATCATCTCATGGCAGGGATAGGCTAAAGAACATTGTCATGCCTAGGAAAACCCATGCCATGATGGAAAAGAACCACATGCAATACCATGCATGCCAAATCTAGCAAGGAAAATTCACATGGAAGTCGATACCTGCAATTAAGCATGTTGTAGCTACTTGATCTTACCTTACTCTGCTTGATCTTTTCTTCATCTTTCCTTCTTTTCCTTTCTTGCTCCATTGCTAAAGTTCTCCAAGAAACTCTAAGTGTCGAAGAGTTTGAGAGAGAGAGAGAGAATAATGAGAGAGCTCCAAAGCTAAACTGACAAAAGGTTACCAACTAATCCTCATAAGCCTTTTTATGAAAGAGGCCTCTATTTTCTTCATTTTCCCTTATTGTCCTTCATTTTCCTCCTCACATGAAACCTATGGCCTTTCACCACCTTTTTCTCCTAATTTCCATTATTTTCATAAATATTTGTGCCAAAAATGCCATTTTTCCTTTCCAAAGCCTTAGTTATTTCCTTCATCAATTTCCTTAGACATAAACAACCAACTGAATACCCCCTAGGATGTCTTGCCCAACATCCAACTTGGAAGAAGTGTCCCATCAACCATGGTTATTGTTTTTAACTTTAATTACATGGAATTTTCACGAGGGTTGTTACAAATATCAAAGAAATGAAATATGATTACATACAAAATGGAAATAAACTTGCTTGGGCAATGATAGCTTATCTCTTGGAAGATATGTGGCAGCTACATGCCTCTGAAATGTGTTATAATGAGCCTCAAAGACCTATTTATTATTCAGAAACAATGGAAAACCATAAACATCCAAAAATCCAACCCTATTAGATTGAGCGCGAAAATCGTGGGCCTTGTTTGGGTAAATTGGTACATCAACTTCTCAGGATCGTAAGTTTGGCATACGATCTTCGTTTGACACTTACAATACCTCGTTAGAAATATCTATCCGAGGGATAAAAATTTCGACTACAAACCTAAAAATGGGTTCACTTTTTCCTATTTTCCACAAAAACATCGTTTAGGGCCTCAAAACAGCTCTGAAGGTTTAAGACCTGCAAAACTGCCAAAAATAGTAAATTGTGCTATAATTAAGGAAACTGAAAAACTAAAAGAAACGGTGGTAGGGTTCCAAGTGGAATAGGTAGGTGGCCACCAATATCCACCTGGATCAAACCTCCTCCTCAATCACTCCATTGAAGAATGTTGTCTTCACATCCATCTGATGTATCTTCCATCCCATTTGCATTGCAAGTGCTAGAATTGATTTGATAGAAGAGTACATTGTTGCTAGAGCAAAGGCCTCCTCGTAATCAATTCCCTCCACCCCGAGAGAACCCCTTTTCAAAAAATTTGGCCTTTTGTTTCTCGATGCTTCCATATGCTGCTTGCTTCACCTTGTAGATCCACCTAGAACCTACCACTGACTTATTCTTTGGTCTCAGGAGAACTTCCCAAACATTGTTTCTCACTATGGAATCATATTCCTCTACCATGGCATCGACCCATAATTTATTCTGCACCACTTCCTTGAATGAGGATGGTTTTGTCGCAACTATCTCACTCGTCAAATCCATTTACCCAGTGTACCAATCATGTGACCTCCTCCACTTGCGATGTGATGTGAGTGCTCCCACATTTTCTTTAGCATCATGCAATAATATGTTAGCTTCCCTGGGGCGCTTCCTTCCATATCTAGATGTCTCTTCATGAATTGGTGCTTCCACTCTCCGCTCCTCTGCATGTGGCTACTCCACATCATCCTGAGGTTCTTCCATTGGAGCCAAAATCTCCTCATATGCATGCAACTAAAGATCCCTCTCAAGGGAACATATCATGGCCTTCTCTTCATCAAACTTCACAACTCTATAAAAAATTGTCATCCTATGAGATGGCAGGTACACTCGATAGTTTTGAGGTGTCTCAGTGTACCCCAAAAATATGCCCAAATCAGTTGTCGACTCTAGATTTTTCCTTGCATCCTTAGTAACATGGCATTAAAATGATGAACCAAAGATCTTGATATGTGACACATCTGGTTTTTTCCCTGAAAAATCTTCTCCTAGTGTACTCATCCCAAGAATCTGCTGAGGAATCCTTTTAAGTACATATACAAATATGTTACATACTTTAGCCCACAAGTGCAATGGTAGGCCTTAATCATGAAACATCACTCGTGAAACTCCCATAATACTTATGTTCTTCCTCTCAGCCACCCCATTATGTTGTGGATTATGGGGAGTTATTAACTCAAGTTGAATGCCTTTTGATGGACACAAGTTCTTCAACTAATTCGACACATACTCACCACCATTATCGCTCTTGAGAGATTTCACTTTCCTCCCATTGTATTTCTCAACAATTTCTTTAAATTCACAAAATTTGGAGAATGTCTGGTCTTTCTTCTTCATGAAGAAAATCTAGGACTTACATGAGAAATAATCTACAAATATAACATAATGCATGTGCTTGGCTGTGGAGGTTGTTGAGAAAGGTCCACACACATCTGAGCGAACTCTTTCAATGACTCCCTGTGCTCTAATGTCCTTATCATGAAAGGTGGCTTTGGTGTTATTCCCTAGTGTAAACCCTTTGCATGTATCTCAATGCTCTAGTTCACCCTTGGGAAGTCTTGTAGAAATTTGTTTCATGATCTTCAAAGATCCATGGTGCAAATGGCCAAGTCTCCTATGCCATAATTAACCGATGTCTTGGCTCTACACCTTTTCTGCTTTCATGCTCAAGGAAGCTCAATATTATACATCCAATATGTATAGGTTCTTCACTCGAAATCTAATCCACTTCACTTGTCTGATGGTGATATGTCTAAGGAAAGCCTTTCCTTTTCTAAAGATCACATCGTATCCATGGTCTTCCAACATAGAAACTGAGACTAAATTCTTATTTAGACCTGAAACATACATGACATCTTTTAATGTGAGAGGAGAACCAGACTACCTCTAAAAATTAATTGTATCGATACCCGTTGCATTATACCTTACATCATCTCCCATCTCGATGTGCATCTAGAAGTCCTTCTCCTCCAAGTCACTAAAAAATTCTTTGTTGCGTGTCATATGGAATGAGGCTCCACTATATAGATACAAAAAACTACTCATCATCGTTGTCACCATGCATGCAATGAGTGTGAAATCCAACTCTAATTGGGAAGCTAGAGCTTCACTTGGCACTCCTCCTAAGGGATTCTTTTCGACCTTCTTATGCAGACACCTCGTGGCATAGTCCTTCTTCTTGCCTGCCTAATTAGAATCTCCTTTAGATTGGGATTTATTTCCTTTCACTTTCTTTCCCTTTCCATCCAAGGCACAGTTCTCCTCACCATCATGCTTGGATGAGGTTCCATCTCTGGTTTTCCACCTTATCTCTTCTTTAACCAATTCAGACCATAATCACTCCCAATTTGGTAGCTTCTCCCTCCCATTTATTGAATCATGGTAGTTGTACGAGCTTTTGGGAAGACCTAATAGTTTTAGGCTTACCATATCATCTTCAACAACTGTAATACCAACACTACCAAGTTCATCCCAAAATTTGGTGAACCTGCTCAAGTGTTGTGGTATTGTGTTGACCTTCTCCGTCTTGATCTTTCGAATCTTGTCCTTCAATGCTAGCTTGTTATGGTCACTATTGTTCTGAAACATATCTATCAAGGTTTGACACATTTCATATGAGGTATCCTTCTTGTGGAGATTCGAGACAATATGATATCGAACTCCTTCTAGTATGATCCTCCTCACCTTTGCCACACATTTCTTCCACTCTTCTAGACCTTGAGCATCAATTCTTGGAGGCTTAGGAATATCATTGTTTATGAATTCCTTCAACCTGTTATCTTCCAACAATGCCTCCATATTGTCCTTCCAAATAATATAATTTGAGCTACCCTCAAGGGCATACTTGAGCCTCAATCCATAGAATGACATCTTGATGGCTCTGAATAATGATCCTACAAATTCGATTTACCTGCAAAGAAAAACTTGAACTCTTCTCTTATATTGTGATTTTTTCTTTCATACCATGTAGAAATTCCTTGTAGCTTCAAACTGCTTATGTAATTTTCTAAAACAAAAGTCTTGAATCTACTCTACTCATCAGCGAAAACAATTTATTGGCTGAGAAATCACAAAGCATGAGACAGGATTAAATCATATATGCTCAGAGATTTATCTAAGGGGAAAGATTTCTTCTCAAAACCCCTTCCTATCTATATATTGCATTAGATCAAAAAAATAGAGAAGAAAATACAATTCTTGTTCAACTTGAACAATCTATGCACAAGTACAATCTATCTCTCTGCCTCACAAGCTAACTCTGGCCAATACTTAGCTCCTATTTCCTTGTGTTATTTCTCAAGGAATTAGCCCCCTATTGATTAGGGAAATACCCATCTTGAATTGTGAAATCCCTATAGGCCCTTCTCTAAATACATGCACCACCTATAAAACTCAGAAGATTATACAACCGATAGTACACTACCCTTGAACTCCAATCTAAACTAGGTAACTTGAATTTCATGCATGCATGAGTTAATTATGGCCAATTTAATAGTTAACTAGTTGAACACCTGAAGTTGCACCTTGCTTCTAGATCTCCTACTAGTTCCTCCAACAGTTGGAACTAGTTTAAAAGACATTAACTTAGTTTAACTGAATTAAACTATTACAAGTCAAATTAAACTCAACCTAGGCTCCTAAATTTAGGAGCCACTCTACATGACTCAAGTTAGGCCCTCAACTTGAATTAGCTGAGCCAACTAAGTGAAATTAACTTATTTAACTCATTCTTGTTATCGTGTGATGTTGAATTACAATTTTCTCTTAATTTAATTCAAGGGAACATTAAATCAGAATTTTCTTGCTGCCATTTTCAACATCAAGTTCTAAGTTTGCACAGTGCTTTCCCCTTCTTGGACTTGTTTCTTCGAATCTTCTTCTAGACAAATATATGGCTGAGTTATTTCTTCAACACGGGTGTTTTCTTTATACATATTGATTTCATTTTCTTGATTCTAATTTGAGACCCTGAGTCTATCAATTTATTCTAGAGCATCCATAAAGATATCATTAAACTCATCTACACATTGTTCTTCTAATGACATAAGTAATTGGAAATCCTCTTCTGATTCATCATCCTCATTATTGGAAGAATATTCACTATCTTCATGAGTGTAAAAACTTTTCTTGCTAGTAAAAACGTTTTTAACATTCTTCTTTGAAACATTATTTCTTTTTTCATTATTTTCTTTATAAGGAAAGTTATTTCCATAGGCAAAACATTTGAAAGGAATCTTACCTTTGAACCTACCAGTTCCTACTTGGAGGTTTTTCACAAAATTCGCTTCTTCTTCATCTGAAATGTAAGTTGTATATTTAGTCTCTTATTTTTCTTTCCCTTTGTATATGGCATTCAATATTACTTCTCTCATACCCGATGTATCCCATTTTCTCATTTCAAAGGTTGTCAAGATTCCCTGGCGTTGTTCAATGGTGAGATTATTTAAACCTTGGATTTGTTCAATGGTCGAGATGTTGGAATTGAACTTTTGGGTTATTGATCTCAAAATATTCTCAACAATAACAGTTTCCCTTATTTTGTCACCAAGACCTTTCATTATGTTAACAATCCTGTCTACTCTAAGGAAAAATCTTGCAATGCTTTCATCATCATGCATTCTAAGAGTCTGTTGTGCTCTACAACAACCCCCCATTTCATATCGTTTTTATTCACAAAACTATCATATGAAATGGGTCCCTTTAGATTTTGATTGGTATCAATATTGTATTATTTAAAAAGGTCCGAAAACCAAATGAAAACATTATAAAAAACCTTTTTGAAAAACCCATTTTGATCAAATAAATCAATCTTTTATCATTGCGATAAAGCGATCGCAAGATCGCATATCGCAATGACATAAGGAACATAAGTAAAAGGCACATTGGTTTCCGCCGATGCGATATTGCTATCGGCTATCGGCAATACTCTATGCACATTCTTAAAGAGCCCCCAGGCCATTCCCCCGATGCGATGCGATATCGCTATCGGCAATCAGCGATATACTATCCATGTCTCATGTAATGCCAATACTCCCGATGCGATGCGATATCGCTATCGGTGATCGGGGTTTCAAAAGGTGTCAATATAAGAGGTTAAGCTTTCCGCGATGGCCGATTGCGATAAAGCACAGATTTCAAAAAAGCCGTTAAAATGGAGGGATATTACGATCGATTCATATTAAAAGCTTGATCTGTCAAGCAATGATTCACCTGCGCTCAACCGCCAAAACATCTATAACACGCTTAAACGAATCATTCGGCCAATTAATGATATAATGGGAATTTAAGGATTGGCAGGTTTTAAACTGCCATTTAATGAAATTGTAAGTCCTAAAATCTTCCTATGGATTGTATCCGCGGCCATTGTAAAAGTTTTCTCTCATCATGCATTGATCAATATATCTCACCATATTGGAGTTTTCATTGCCACTTCTCTGTGTTACGTTTATTTTCGCTTCTGTGCAGAATTCATCCAAAGAAGAAAACTTAAGCAAAATGGGGAAGAAATATAAGAAAACCACAGGCCCTTCCGTTGCACCAGCCATAGGACAAGCTGTCGCTGATCCCTCCAACAAAAAGAAAGGATTGATTTCGGATACTACATGTTCTGGTCTCGGCAAAACTACTTGGCAAAGTACCTACAACTTGATTGAAGCCGAAGAACTTGAAGTGACCACAGTACAAGCTGCTGCAGATTCAACTCGGAAATCTGATGGTACTCTAAAGGACTTAGCTGACTCCTTCCTTCATCGGATAGCATCTAGGGAATAAATTCTTCCATATACAGATGTAGTGCGGTGGGCAATTGAGGAAATCCCAATCATGGATAGAACCTTCAGCGCCAGAGGCGGGAGAATTTTCGGGTCATTCAAGGCTAATGATTTAAGGCAAATGTATCATTTGCCTGAACCAAAGAAGAAATACAATAAGGCATTCCTGGAGGAATTCCGAAACGAGAACGAAGTTGAATCCGAACCCATCCAAGATTGGAGACAAAATCCGGCAAAGCACAAACATGAATCTTCCGGTAAGTACTCGGTTGATTCCCTGGCTTCTCCTTATTGCTACGCTGGAATAATGATGTGTAGATTGTGGGGACTGCACGACTCTTCTAATTTCACTATAGAAATGGTTCCCTTAATGGAAGTGGCATGCAACAGTATAATAATGGATTGGGCCACTATTCTTTCAGATAAACTAGCCACAGCTGTTCTTGAGTTTAGGAATAAGACCCGCATTTCGGAAAGGATAATTCCCCCATTCTATTATAGTGCCTATATTTTAGATACCTTGTGTTTTAAATTTTGAATTTCCCGTGCTCGGCTGGAGGTGGACGCCACAAGACCCCATGCCTATTCACATATACCATCAGAAATTATCGAAATCCTCTTATAAGCACCATTTGTACCAAGTCTGCAATGGCTTTATGTTGCCTATTTATTATTCTATTCTTGATAAACCTGTTCCCAAGATTTCCTACCAAGCTGGGATTGATTTAACAGCAGTAGGGAGATGGTTCGGGGAGGCGAAATTCACTTATATAAGAGTTTTCGGTAGCCAAGCCGAACCTCATGTCCTCCCTTTATACATACCTCATAAATTTCTGGCAAGGGAAATCGCTTACCAGATAATTGCTGAGAGTGTTACACAGACTCTCAAGAAAAATAAGAAGCAGGGCTGGCCCTCTTTTCCTTTGAGATGTGGTGTCTATACCTTGCATGATCTCAAACATGCAGAAAAAGAAGCTACAAAGATTAAATCATTAACTCTAGCAACTCTCCCTAATAGGCAATTTGATCCAACAAAAGTTGCCTATAATGCACTAGAGCAGGCCAAATTGTCAAAATTTGATCATAAAGAAGATATGTTTGATGACTTGTTCTCCTCCGCTGAGTCAATAATGTAGGTTAAGGCATTTGCTAGAATGAAGTATCGAGATGAAGGGTTGGTTGAATTTAACAGACTTAGAGAACAGAGGTTGCAAACTCTGCCTCTAGATCTATAAGCAACAACCCCAACAACATCGACAAGCGAGCTTGAACGGCAACAGTCAAAGGAGCCTCCGGTTACAACAATAGAACCAAAAAAGCCACAGGAGGAAACTCAGACTACAGAGCAGGAGAAAGTGCAGGAAGAGACCCAGATGAAAGAACAAAAACAAACCACCACTGAAGTAAACATGGATACTCATATTGACCCAAAATTTCTCCAGGAATGGCATCAATTTGATTCCATTATCAGTGGTCTGGAATGTTCAAAGGACACTGAAACTTCAAAGGCAGCAAACACACAGGAAACCACTTCACCACAGGTTCTAAGTGGAACCAGCGGCCCACCCATTTCAAAAGAGGTAGAGATAATACCAAAGGATCCCTCCGATCAAATCATTTTGCAGGTAGAAGAGATTCCTCCCTTGGATGTCTTCTACAGCCCAAGACATAAAGCTGTAGTTAAACGACAAAGGAAAAGAAGAAGGACTGATCAACCTTCCCTTTTCCCAGAACAGATGGTCACGGGCAATGTGGTTTGGAAGGAGGAATTTGACCCCTCCGATGACCTGACAAAACTGTCACAATATGCTGGAGCCTATTCGGCAGCAACAATAGATAAGGCATCGGAGGTGAGTCTTTTACTGAAAACAAAGGATCAGGAAATTTTCTTGTTACAGGCACAACTGACTGAAGCAAAGCAGAAAGCGGAGCAGGCAGAGCAGCAATTGTTGACGCAACAGCAATTAAACAGTCAACTAACTCAACAATTGCAGGCAGAAAAACAAAGGATTGACCACAGTGCAATCCAAAAGCAAAAAGAATTGTTAGAGGCCTTGGCGCAATTGAAGGCAACGAATGAGAAAATGCTGAAATCAAAAGATGAGCAAATCGCTCAACTATCAGCATAGATTGAAAAGACAAAGGGCGTTCCACAAGTGGCCGAATTTAGAGTAGAAGCACTACAAATAAATACTGCATTGATAGCCCAAATTAAGCTTCTATGTCAACAAATCGCCCAGGCAGAGCCACTATGTGAATTAACGGCATCCATAAGTAATAAAGTAGACAAGGCTAGGATTGAATTCGATCAAGCTGAAGAAATGATAGCTGCATTTCTCGACTGGCAAGATACTGATCAAGGACAAGCGGCAAATTTACCAAGAATCTTAGAATCACATAAAGATATACTCTTTACAGAATGGCAGTCCCAGTTAATGAAAGCAGAGAGGGCAGTTTCAAGATTCAAATCAACTTCAAGCAATTTAGTTGAATTAGTCAATAACACTCTCTACTTATCAAACATGATTTCCCAATGCACACTAGGAAAATTGACAACGATGAAAACATTGGAGCAATCATGTTATCCAGATTTAGAGGAGAAGGGAAGATTAATTGCTGGGATTAACAGTTTAACCTGGGACACCTATTGGTTCTTCTTGGTAAAACCACACACACATAGATCCGCCCTCAAGTGCCTTACGGATGCAATTGGGTATATTATCCCTGATATTTAGGATGCCACCTATGCCGCCCAGCTCAGCTCTTGCCTCAACAGACCACCCGAAGTGGAGCCAATTCTTGCGATAAGTCAGCTCAGATTTAAAGGCAAACAACCTACTTGATGATTCATGCCGCCGACTGCCAGATTGCTGAAGAAAATAGGATCAAAATCAATTGATACCAATTAAGTAGGATTTTAGTTTCGTAGATAGTTAGATTTATTAAGTATTTATAGATCCTTTCATTGTTTTGGAAAGGGTCATAAAGTTTTGTATGTGACTTAAACACTGAAGTTGCACTATTGTGCTTCAGCCATATTCTTTTATGAAACTGGACCAGTTATTCTAAATTTGACAAGAAAGCTTTTATGCAATTGTGCACTATTGTCTTTGTTTGAAAGTGTTTCTGCGTTGAAGGAAGAATCACAAGTAGCGATTGATATTGGGAGTGTCTGGCAGCTCATATGGTACATTTATCTATGTCTGAATTCATTCTTTTCATATGAATTGTTATTTGATTATCTTTGCTATTATCGAATATATGTATGTGCTTTAACAGCAGTTCTGTATTCCTTCCACTATTGGATGTTTATGGTGTGCTTTTCTTTTAATCATATATGTGTCGATGATATAAATGACAAGTGTAGTAATATTGCTTTAATCGCTTTGCTTAACTATTTAAGCAAAGTAATCCTTGAATGAATTAATGTCCATGTCTGTTAGATGGAGTCATCTATATGCCTGTCTATAGACACAGATCATCAAGCGCTACACTTCAAAGTACAATAGTTCCTGGGATAAGTAATAGCTCTTTTTGCTGATAGATTTAGCTATTCGCCTATCATTAGATTAGTCAATCAATTATCCATTCATCCTGTTTATTCATTGCTGGGAAACTGGTCCCATTATCCCCAGTCGGAGCCACCATTCCAAACGGAAAAGGAGCTGTACTAAGGTCCGGACCGGGTGGTTATCCCCCAATGTTGTTGCAGCGATTTTCAAGGCATCAAAATTTTTGGCGCTAGAAGGAGGGCCATCAACTGTGAATGGCAAGCAAACCCAAATCTGCAAGCCATTCTAAGAGTAATTCTCCCTCCATATCCCCTCAAACTTCCAAATTGCATGCTGGTTCTCCAGTATCCAAACAAGAAGAAGAGGAATCAACTACGACTGCTCAAACCCATCATACTCCAGAACAATTAAGTCTTGAATCCCCTGAACTCCAGTCTCTTATCCACAAACTTCAGAGCTTCTCGATTTCACCACAGAAATCTGAGGTATCACAAAGTAGTGCGACTTCGCAGTTCAATTTACCTCACCCTCTCACTAGATTTCAGAGCGAAAAGCTCGGTATTGAACCCACTGAGTTTCCTTTACCCAAAAGGAAAAAGGCGAAGAAATATACTGAAGGATCTGACAGTGAAGAGCTTTCATCCACATCCTCCATTTCATCTTCCTCTCTGCAAAGTCAACCATCCACTCCCCCATTACATATTGTTGTTCATCAGGGATTAGGAGCTTTAACATCCCAACCTGCTCACTCCTCAACATTATTTCCTTCCCAGACATTTGGAATTCCAACAGTAGTATCAACCACTACTGCTATTACAATGGCAGATCCATGGACCAGGCCTGGTGTAGTCAACATGCCTGCACCATTGCATGCATTACCAGATGCTCCTGAAAAATGGCTACCCAAGTTTAACCCAGATGATGGGACCCAGGCTGAGGAACATATTAATAATTTCATGTTGGTAGTCAACTTGAAAGGAGTAACAGAACAAGATGTTGTTGTTAGACTTTTCCCTTACACCTTGCAAGGATTAGCAGGATCCTGGTATTTTTCTTTACCCCCTAGTTCCATTACCAGTTGGAACACTTGCCAAGAGTAGTTTCTTACCAAATATGGAGATGATAGGTCTTTGGCTACGCTAATAAACGATCTCTCCAATCTTAGGATAGAGCATAGGGAACCAATTAAGGAATTTAATGCTCGATTCAATAAACTCCTGAATAAAATCCCGACGGCCTCCAAACCAAGTGAAAAAATTCGAAACGAATGGTATATAACCACCCTACCTGCCAATATAGCCATTTTTGTAGATAGGGCTGGGAAACCTACCTTAGCCGAAAACATGAAAGAAGCACTTGCTGTGGAGAAATGTATTAATGCTCTAGAAAAGAAAGCTGCTCTGGAAGACAGAAAAGCCAAAAAAGTCTCTTTTAAAGATGACTCAAGGAAGAAAACCCCAAAAGGCTGATATGACATGGAGGGTTTACAAAAAGTCCTAAAAACTTTGTCAAATGAAATGGTTGAAATAAAAAAACAGGTAGCCGAAACCTCAACCAAAAGACCCTTTAAGACTTATAAGAAAACCGAATCAAAGCCACCGAATGTCATATCTAATGCAGATTCAGAGCAAGAAGAAGAGGAAGAGGAAACAATCTCACCAACTGATGCTGAAGAAGAAGTTTTTGAATGTCATGGAATGTGGGATTTTATACTCCCCAACTCCGATACCGATAATGAAGAAGAAGCGTTCCCGGTCACTACTAGGAGTAAAAGTACTTCCGAACCTGTTCAGGTAACATCAAAGAAAAGGAGTGCATGTGCTGCTATAACAAAGGAAAAATTACCTGCAAAGAAATCACCTGCAGCAGTTCCCCAAGACCAACCTTCAACTTCTAATACTCCTTCAACATCTAAAACGTTAGTGGTATCCGATTCAATGGAGTACAATATTGTTGATGACATGAAGAAAACTAAGGCAAACATTACTATGTTTGAACTTAGTAAATTAAAACATCAGCAGAAATTGCTTCTCAAAGAATTGAATGATGTTCCTTCTTCACCTCTTCCCAGTGCTAAAGCTGCTAATGGTTCAGGGCAACCTCCTCCTGGTATGGTTGAAGCTACCGATGCGGTTCTGATTGGAGATAGATCAAACTCTCATACTCCACCTTTCCTTCTAAACTATGAGATCTACAACAGGAACTTGCACAACTGTTTGATTGACTTAGGGGCATCTTCTAACATAATGCCAGCTTCAGTTTGTTCCAAACTGAACATTGAACCCCAGAAGCCTGCTATTCATATTGTACAGTTGGACAGGACCAAAGTACAGGTTGTGGGAGAGATTAATTCCGTAACTATCAGGTTATCTGCTGATCCCAGAGTAGTACAAAGGATTGATATCCTAATAGCTGATATACCTGAATTTTACGGTTTAATCTTGAGTAGGGATTGGTCTGAAAAACTACATGGGTACATTTCTACTGATTGGTCACATATGTGGCTTCCCTATAAGGGTAAGCCAAATCAAATAAGGATTGATCGAGAAAAACATATGACCCATACAGTTACCGAATTTGAGCAAGAAAACCAACCTGTATCATTTAATAACAACATTTTGGGGAATTATTCATCTGAGTCATTCTTTGGTAACCTTACTGCCCAACCATCCCCTTTCTCAGTAAACCATTTTACATCTCAGATTGAGAATTTTTCACAAACAAATAGGTCTAGATGTTTCAATGATACTGATAAAACTGTAAATAAAATTGTTAATACTTCTTTATTTTGGTCGTTATATTTTGATGGCTCCAAGTCTAGCGAGGGCTAAGGAGCAGGATGTATTTTGGTTAACCCTCAAGGAGAAAAAACAATGCTGTCCTGTAGGCTAGAATTTGAATGCACTAACAATACAGCTGAGTATGAAGCCTTAGTCCAAGGACTGTATAAAGCAATCGGCCTTAAAGTGAAATATTTAAAAGTATTCGGCGATTCTGAAATTATTATCAAACAGGTGAGAAATACAATTCATTGTCTTTCAAATCATCTTAAACATTATCAGTCGCTAGTATAAGAACTCACCTCACACTTTTCGGCATTCAATATTTCCTCCATCCCTAGGTCTCAAAACTCAGCAGCCGACTTGCTAGCTAATGTAGCTTCCAAGCTCCTACCTTCTGAAGACTACAGCCCAGATAGATTTTCAGTAGAATTGCTTTTTAGGCCATCAATTCCTGACAATGTCACTAATTGGAGAGTATTCAACCATGATGAGGATATTTTACAATTCTTAACTTCTGAAAAGTCCTATGATAATCAAATTATTGAGGAAAATGAGCATGACTTTCAAATGAGAGAAACACCTCAGGAAAATTCAATCCCTAAGCCTGTGGTAAAGCTGGAGGATCTTTATGATATTAAAGATAGGTTTAAACCTGTGACTAATACAAAGCTCCAAAGTTCTACCCTAAGGTTTGAGTTGATAAATCTTGGCACTGAGCAAACTCCTCAAAACATTAATTTAGGATTAGGGCTTTCCTTGGAAGAGAAAGAGGCATTCATTAAACTGTTAAGGAAAAATAAACAGGTTTTTGCTTGGAAATACGATGATTTGAAGACATATGATACATCCATTATCCAGCATACCATTCCAGTGCTTCCCGATCAGAAACCAATTCAGCAGAAGTTAAGAAAAATACATCCAAGCTTAGAGAGTCAAATAAAAACTGAACTTAACAAACTCTTGAAAGCCAAGATTATTTTTCCAGTCCGACACTCAAACTGGGTCTCCAATATGGTGCCAGTCAGAAAGAAAAATGGCGACATTAGGATTTGTATTGATTTCAAAAATTTGAACAAAGCGAGCTTAAAAGACAATTTCCATTACCTATCATGGAGCAAATACTCCAATCAGTAGCAGGCTCTGAATTAATGTCCTTTCTAGACGGTTTCTCAGGATATAACCAAGTTTTGGTCCATCCCGATGACCAGCTTAAAACCACATTCAGAACAAAATGGGGAACATATGCATATCAAAAAATGCCTTTCGGACTTATTAATGCAGGAGCGACATTCCAAAGAGCGATGGATATAACTTTTAAAGGGTTGATTAATAGAACAATAGTTGTCTACCTAGATGATATTACTGTATTCTCTAAAGAGAGGTCCAATCATTTGCATGATCTAAATCAAATCTTTCAACGCTGCAAAAGATATGGTATTTCTCTTAACCCTAAAAAATCTTTCTTTGCTCTTAACCAAGGAAAGCTCTTAGGCTGTGTCTAAAGATGGCATTTATATTGATCCTGATCGGATCAAAGAAATCTCTGAAATCCCTTTCCCACATAATAAGAAATCCATGCAGTCATTTTTAGGCCAAATCAATTTTGTTAAAAGATTTGTTCCAAATTTTTCTCAAATTATTTTGCCTCTTCAAACTATGATCAAGAAAAACTCAGTCTTTAAGTGGGGATCAGTAGAAAAAGAAGCGTTTGATTTAATCAAGCAATCAATAATCAATTCCCCAGCCTTAAATACTCCCAATTTTTCTAATCATTTTACATTATACACTATCGCATCCACCTTGTCTTATGCAGCAGTACTCACGCAGCTCAACGATCACAATTTGGAAGCACCCATTTCATTTTTTAGTTCAAATCTTCAGGGTGCTGAATTGAATTACTCTGAAGTAGAAAAACAAGCCTTTGCTATTTTTAAAGTGGTCAAACATTATAGACCCTTCCTTTTGAAAACCCACACAAAAGTTATAGTTCCTTTCCCTGCAGTTAGGCAACTATTAATCCAAAGAGAACTAGGTGAAAAAAGGGCAAACTGGGTCACAACGCTTCAAGAATATGACTTAGAAATTAAGCCAGCAAAGATTGTTAGGGGCCAAGGTTTTTGCAGGTTATTGGCAGGAGCATCCAACATTCCAGAATCAAGTGATACAGATCAAACCGAAGAAATCAATCAGATAAGTATTACTGATTTCGAATCACAGTATGCAGATTTAATCTTTTATTTGAAAAATGGTTATGCACCTCCTAACCTGTCTTACAAAAACAAAAGGGTCATTAGGTTAAAAGCGAAAAATTTTACGATTATTGATGATGTGCTTTTTAGGTAGAATTATGATTCAATCTTATTAAAATGCCTTGAGAAACCTGAAGCACAAAAGGTTTTGCAGGAGTTACATAATGGACCAGCAGGAGGACATTTTGGAGCTGACACAACAGCTCACAAAATTATTCATGCTGGATACTATTGGCCCACTCTATTTAGATATGCCCACGAGTATGTAAGGAAATGCCTCAATTGTCAAACTTCTAGTGGAAGCCAACGAAAACCAGCTTTCCCTCTGCAACCAGTCAACATTGAACAACCATTTGAGCAATGGGGATTGGACATCATTGGGGAAATTACTCCATCTTCTTCCAAACAGCATAAGTATATCCTTACTGCTACCGATTATTTTACTAAGTGGGTTGAGGCAATTCCTTTGAAGACAGCAAATTCTAAAGCAATCATTGAATTCATAGATCAATTCATCATTACCAGGTTTGGTGTCCCAAATGCTATTGTTTTTGATAATGCATCTTACTTCTCAGGCAATGCTATGTTTGATTTCGCTATTAAAAGAGGATTTAAATTGAAATATTATGCTAATTACTATCCCCAGGGTAATGGTTTAGCAGAGTCTACCAATAAAAATCTGATCAAAATCATTAAGCGAACTATCAAACAGAATCAAAAAAACTGGCACAAATCCTTAATGTTTGCATTATGTGCTGATAGGATAACACATAAAGCTTCTATAGGATCTTCTCCGTTCAACCTTGTGTATGGAAAAGAAGCAGTACTACCCACAAATCTTGTTCTTCCTTCTCTAGCCCTAGTTCAGTTCATTGAGGAAAGTCCTTCTTCTTCTATTCAACTTAGACATGATCAAATTTTAAAACTAGAAGAGGAAAGAGAAAAAGCCAGGGTTATTCATGCCAAACATCAGCAAATCATCAAGGCAGCTTTTGATTCAGTCTCATCCGGTTCAAAACAATTTCAAGTCGGTGATTTAGTTCTGAAATGGGACAAAGCCCATGAGGACAAGGGAAAACACACCAAGTTCCAGAAGATGTGGCTTGGACCATTTCAGATCTGTGAGAAGATAGGCCATTCGACCTTCATATTGCAAGATTTATCAGGTTTGAGAGATTCTCTCCCTGTTAATGGCCTTATCTTGAAGAAATTCTTTAATTGAGGAGGTAACCCCTTCTCCTTTTTAGTTTAATAGAGTTTTGTAGTTTGTAGGATCTTTAGAAAATAAAGATGTAAGTTATCCTCCATTGACCTTTGCTGTGTTTGAAAACTTGATCCACAGAAGTAGTATGATATTTGCTTTTAAAATAATAGAAGTCTTAACCAAAAGGGATAATTTCTAGGAAACTAGGTATCATTGTATTCTGAAACCACACTTCAAGTTTTGTGAACTCATCTCAAAGTTTAGAAGTATTGTAAATCATTTTCTGTTTTCAAATTGGTCACAAAAGGTTATCAATATCAAGATAGAAGCTAATCCAACTTCATCATCTTCAACTCTTACCCTGTCATCCATCTACTCTTAAGAAGAAAATTGTCCATCCCATTCACCAAAGTTTATGGTTACTCAGAGTGTAATTCTAAAATTTGATATAAAAGATAAGAGGTCTTATTACAAGCCTGCTTACCATAATCATAGGGAAATAGTTTAACCGACATTACCAATACTGCATACCATAACAGGGTAATGGCTTAAGAATTATAAGACAAGGGGTCTCATCACGAGCCATCTTGTTCGGTTAGATTATTACCAGTGAATGGCATTGTCAATAGCTGGCTACCAAACCAGGACAATGGCTTTTTATCTTATCAATAACAGAAAAAGGAAAAGAAATACAAAATATGAAAACATGTTTTGAATTCATTCTGTTAATCACACTCTTAATTGGATGGGACAATGGACAATAACATGGTTAAAAGGTATCCCTGTCGAAACTATGAACGTTTGTTGGTAGCAGAGGCTCTACCTATGACAGACGAGTTCACTATAAAAGCTGATTTGGAAAGGTTTTTTGTTTTATCATTATAAACCAATAGAGGCCTATTTAAAACTTAGAATGTATCTATTTTCTTAAAAAGAGAGGAAATTAGCAAAAATAGTTTCATTTTACTCGGAATGCATATATACCTAGTTATATTAGAATTTTCCCCTTTGATTAGAACTCTATTTTGAAAAAGTTTAAGTATTTCTATACTTTTCAGAGATAATTGTTTCTTCCAGCGAATCGCCAATTGTTGTGCTCTACAACAACCCCCCATTTCATATCATTTTTATTCACAAAACTATCATATGAAATGGGTCCCTTTAGATTTTGATTGGTATCAATATTGTATTATTTAAAAAGGTCCGAAAACCAAATGAAAACATTATAAAAAACCTTTTTGAAAAACCCATTTTGATCAAATAAATCAATCTTTTATCATTGCGATAAAGCGATCGCAAGATCGCATATCGCAATGACATAAGGAACATAAGTAAAAGGAACATTGGTTTCCGCTGATGCGATATCGCTATCGGTTATCAACAATACTCTATGCACATTCTTAAAGCGCCCCCAGGCCATTCCCCCGATGCGATGCGATATCGCTATCGGCAATCGGCGATATACTATCCATGTCTCATGTAATGCCAATACTCCCGATGCGATGCGATATCGCTATCGGCGATCGGGGTTTCAAAAGGTTTCAATATAAGAGGTTAAGCTTTCCCGATGGACGATTGCGATAAAGCGCAGATTTCAAAAAAGCCATTAAAATGGAGGGATATTACGATCGATTCATATTAAAAGCTTGATCTGTCAAGCAATGATTCACCTGCGCTCAACCGCCAAAACATCTATAACACGCTTAAACGAATCATTCAGCCGATTAATGATATAATGGGCATTTAAGGATTGGCAGGTTTTAAACGGCCATTTAATGAAATTGTAAGTCCTAAAATCTTCCTATGGATTGTATCCGCAGCCATTGTAAAAGTTTTCTCTCATCACGCATTGATCAATATATCTCACCATATTGGAGTTTTCATTGCCAATTCTCTGTGTTACGTTTATTTTCGCTTCTGTGCAGAATTCATCCAAAGAAGAAAACTCAAGCAAAATGGGGAAGAAATCTAAGAAAACCACAGGCCCTTCCATTGCGCCAGCCACAGGACAAGCTGTCGCTGATCCCTCAAACAAAAAGAAAGGATTGATTTCAGATACTACATGTTCTGGTCTCGGCAAAACTACTTGGCAAAGTACCTACAACTTGATTGAAGCCGAAGAACCTAAAGTGACCATAGTAAAAGCTACTGCAGATTCAACTCAGAAATCTGATGGTACTCTAAAGGACATAGCTGACTCCTTCCTTCACTGGATAGCAGCTAGGGAACAAATTCTTCCATATACAGATGTAGTGCGGTGGGCAATTGAGGAAATCCCAATCATGGATAGAACCTTCAGCACCAGAGACGGGAGAATTTTCGGGTCATTCAAGGCTGATGATTTAAGGCAAATGTATCATTTGCCTGAGCCAGAGAAGAAATACAATAAGGCATTCCTGGAGAAATTCCGAAACGAGAACGAAGTTGAATTCGAACCCATCCGGGATTGGAGACAAAATCTGGCAAAGCACAAACATGAATCTTCCGGTAAGTACTCGGTTGATTCCCTGGCTTCTCCTTATTGCTACGCTGGAATAATGATGTGTAGATTGTGGGGACTGCACGACTCTTCTAATTTCACTATAGAAATGGTTCCCTTAATGGAAGCGGCATGCAATAGTATAATAATGGATTGGGCCACTATTCTTTCAGATAAACTAGCCACAACTGTTCTTGAGTTTAGGAATAAGACCCGCATTTCTGAAAGGATAATTCCCCCATTCTATTACAGTGCCTATATTTTAGATACCTTGTGTTTTAATTCTGAATTTCCCGTGCTCGGCTGGAGGTGGACGCCACAAGACCCCATGCCTATTCACATATACCATCAGAAATTATGGAAATCCTCTTATAAGCACCATTTGTACCAAGTCTGCAATGGCTTTATGTTGCCTATTTATTATTCTATTTTTGATAAACCTGTTCCCAAGATTTCCTACCAAGCTGGGATTGATTTAACAGTAGTAGGGAGATGGTTCGGGGAGGAGAAGTTCACTTATATAAGAGTTTTCGGTAGCCAAGCCGAACCTCATGTCCTCCGTTTACACATACCTGATAAACTTCTGGCAAGGGAAATCGCTTACCAGATCATTGCTGAGAGTGTTACGCAGACTCTCAAGAAAAATAAGAAGCAGGGTTGGCCCTCTTTTCCTTTGAGATGCAGTGTCTATACCTTGCATGATCTCAAACATGCAGAAAAAGAAGCTACAAAGATTAAATCATTAACTCTAGCAACTCTCCCTAATAGGCAATTTGATCCAAGCAAAGTTGCCTATAATGCACTAGAGCAGGCCAAATTGTCAAAATTTGATCATAAAGAAGATATGTTTGATGACCTGTTCTCCTCCGCTAAGTCAATAATGCAGGCTAAGGCATTTGCTAGAATGAAGTATCAAGATGAAGGGTTGGTTGAATTTAATAGACTTAGAGAAGAGAGGTTGCAAACTCTGCCTCTAGATCTATAAGCAACAACCCCAACAACATCGACAAGCGAGCCTGAACGACAACAGTCAAAGGAGCCTCCGGTTACAACAATAGAACCAGAAAAGCCACAGGAGGAAACTCTGACTACAGAGCAGGAGAAAGTGCAGGAAGAGACCCAAATGAAAGAACAGAAACAGACCACCACTGAAGTAAACATGGATACTCATATTGACCCAAAATTTCTCCAGGAATGGCATCAATTTGATTCCATTATCAGTGGTCTGGAATGTTCAAAGGACACTGAAACTTCAAAGGCAGCAGACACACAGGAAACCACTTCACCACAGGTTCTAAGTGGAACCAGCGGCCCACCTATTTCAAAAGAGGTAGAGATAATACCAAAGGATCCCTCCGATCAAATCATTTTGCAGGTAGAAGAGATTCCTCCCTTGGATATCTTCTACAGCCCAAGACATAAAGCTGTAGTTAAATGACAAAGGAAAAGAAGAAGGAATGATCAACCTTCCCTTTTCCCAGAACAGACGGTCACGGGCAATGTGGTTTGGAAGGAGGAATTTGACCCCTCCGATGACCTGACAAAACTGTCACAATATCCTAGAGCCTATTTGGCAGCAACAATAGATAAGGCATCGGATGTGAGTCTTTTACTGAAAACAAAGGATCAGGAAATTTTCTTGTTATAGGCACAGCTGACTGAAGCAAAGCAGAAAGCGGAGCAGGAAGAGCAGCAATTGTTGACGCAACAACAATTAAACAGTCAATTAACTCAACAATTGCAAGCAGAAAAACAAAGGATTGACCACAGCGCAATCCAAAAGCAGAAAGAATTGCCAGAGGCCTTGGCGCAATTGAAGGCAGCGAATGAGAAAATGCTGAAATCAAAATATGAGCAAATCGCTCAACTATCAACACAGATTGAAAAGACAAAGGGCGTTCCACAAGTGGCTGAATTCAGAGTAGAAGCACTACAAATAAATACTGCATTGATAGCCCAAATTAAGCTTCTATGTCAACAAATCACCTAGGCAGAGCCACTATGTGAATTAACAGCATCCATAAGTAATAAAGTAGACAAGGCTAGGACTGAATTGGATCAAGCTGAAGAAACGATAGCTGCATTTCTCGACTGGCAAGATACTGATCAAGGACAAACGACGAATTTACCAAGAATCTTAGAATCACATTAAGATATACTCTTTACAGAATGGCAGTCCCAGTTAATGAAAGCAGAGAGGGCAGTTTCAAGATGCAAATCAACTTCAAGCAATTTAGTTGAATTAGTTAATAACACTCTCTACTTATCAAACATGATTTCCCAATGCACACTAGGAAAATTGACAACGATGAAAACATTGGAGCAATCATGTTATCTAGATTTAGAGGAGAAGGGAAGATTAATTGCTGGGATTAACAGTTTAACCTGGGACACCTATTGGTTCTTCTTGGTAAAACCACACACACAGAGAGCCGCCCTCAAGTGCCTTACGGATGTAATCGGGTATATTATCCCCGACATTTAGGATGCCACCTATGCCGCCCAGCTCAGATCTCGCCTCAACAGACCACCCGAAGTGGAGCCGATGCTTGCGATAAGTCAGCTCAGATTTAAAGGCAAACAACCTACTTGATGATTCATGCCGCTGACTGCCAGATTACTGAAGAAAATAGGATCAAAATAAATTGATACCAATTAAGTAGGATTTCCGTTTCGTAGATAGTTAGATTAATTAAGTATTTATAGATCCTTTCATTGTTTTGGAAAGGGTCGTAAAGTTTTGTATTTGACTTAAAGACTGAAGTTGCACTACTGTGCTTCAGCCATATTCTTTTATGAAACTGGACCAGTTATTCTAAATTTGACAAGAAAGCTTTTATGCAATTGTGCACTATTGTCTTTGTTTGAAAGTGTTTCTGCGTTGAAGGAAGAATCAAAAGTAGCGATTGATATTGGGAGTGTCTGGTAGCTCATATGGTACTTTTATCTATGTTTGAATTCATTCTTTTCATATGAATTGTTATTTGATTATCTTTGCTATTATCGAATATATGTATGTGCTTTAACAGTAGTTCTCTATTACTTCCACTATTGGATGTTTATGGTGTGATTTTCTTTTAATCATATATGTGTCGATGATATAAATTACAAGTGTAGTAATATTGCTTTAATCTCTTTGCTTAACTATTTAAGAAAAGTAATCCTTGAATGAATTAATGTCCATGTCTATTAGATGGAGTCATCTATATGCCTGTCTATAGACACAGATCATCAAGCGCTACACTTCAAAGTACAATAGTTCCCGGGATAAGTAATAGCTCTTTTTGCTGATAGATTTAGCTATTCGCTTATCATTAGATTAATCAATCAATTATCCATTCATCCCGTTTATTCATTGCTGGGAAACTGGTCCCATTATCCCCAGTCGGAGCCACCATTCCAAACGGAAAAGGAGTTGTACTAAGGTCCGGACCGGGTGGTTATCCCCCAATGTTGTTGCAGCGATTTTCGAGCAATCAAAAGAGTCTCATATTGAATTATGTATGTTTGAAGTTTAATTTTTTTTACCTTAGTCTAACCTTCATAACTTTGGACATGGTTATCTCATATTTCCTTTGTGATGCTCAACTGCATGACTTTCACAAACTCATATTGAGCTAATCCTCCTAAGATAACACTTATAGCCTTTACATTGTTATCATATTGTTTCTTTCCTACATCATTTGTGGGAATGGAAGTCGGGTGTTGGAAAGGTAAATCCCCTCTGCGGACAGAGGCGATCCCACTAGCCCAAAATGGGTCTAGCAACAATCAAATCACGCTACTATGCAAGTTCCTAGTTGCATACTGAAAGTGGATTACGAGAACCAACCTGGAGTCCAACGCTAATGTCGAAGAAGAGTTGATACTCCCGTTCCCTGGCTCTGGCAGGTCACAATCCTTGCGATCCCCGCATATGGATACCTGCACATGCAAAGAACGAAACGAATACAAGCATAAAATCCACTAAAATACAACTATATTTCAGTCAGAAAGGAAATAAACCAAACATTATCATGATGGACAATGAGATTGGAACCATAACAGTAGTCGTTTATTAATGAATAATCAACAGAGAAAGATACAACCAAGGTTCTGACGTTGAACCTCTCCTCTGGCTGGGTGAGCAGCTATGTATGTCTTGCAATAGACCTTCTCTCTCTCAGACTTCTGGCAGCATAACCTCCCTATGCTTCAAGACTCTTACTATCACGCAAGACAAGCATAATCACAACTAGCATTACTCAAAAACTAGCTTGTCTGATGCATGAGGACAGACTTTTATAGATTGAGAAGGGAGGAAGATACAATGCATCAGGACACCCATTGTGGATTGGCATTATCTCCGAAAAGCCGCTGTGGATAGATGTCAAGGATAGATGATGACTCTCGACCTCTATCAGATAAAATTTATCCTCAAAAGACTTCGTGATCTGAAGGGAAAAAACATTTGGGCGCGCGCTTGTCAAAAATCATTACCAAACTTGGTTGGCGCGGGTGTTGTTCTGAGACAGAGCACCAATGGTCGCACCCCCTTTTGAGGATCTCAGTGATTGGCACGGGTAAGACATTGTGGACCCGCGCTAATGGGAAAAGGGCACTTTTGAGGGATATTTTGCAGAAGGTGTCTTCAGGGAACATGAAGCACATACTCAGGGGAACATAATGCAAGTGTTTTTAGGTTATGTCACTGTTCACAGGTCCCGAAATGCGTCCTCCAATGTACGGAAATAGGGGTAATAGGGACGGTGACCAATGGTGACAAATTACTGTGTAATAGATGCCCCCTAAAGTATGAGGCCCGAGAGAGAGAGGGGGGTGAAATGCTTTACAAGAACACATGTAGCTGTCGCCGAGAATCTGCATTGAGAGATACAATTGATAGCTCAAATACATGATGTATGTGGTATGGTCGCAGCCATCCATAAGAGAGTACATGATAATCTAGATCCATAGTATGGACGTAGCCATCTGGTCAGGATCAATGAATCAACTCAGGTATGGTCGCAACCATCCAGTGAATGAGTCATGTATCAAGAATCACGCCTGGATTACAACGGACACAATCCAGGGTCTTGCGCTCCATCTCGACCCGAACAAAAGTACAAGTTCAAGCATGCGAATATATGAGCTGAAGTAGAACATGCATGAACATCGTCTGATTACCAGTCAATATTGGAAACTGTTAACAGACGCGAGAGGTACCACCAATAATGACAATGGCCCTCAAGGTACTATAGGTACAATCTACGGCGTGCGAATTAGTGATCTGACGTCGAACACCCATAGAATCATTCGATCGGAGGCCAATGATGAAAACCTCACGTCGAACACGAAGAACCTGCCATTGAGGCATGCAGGCTCCAAGGCACCAGAAGGGAGTCTCTAGATCTACTTCCTGGACAATGAGCTGAAGTCAACAGGAAGTGACCTTGATCGAAGGTGGGCCATAATGTTTCCCACATCATCGACACGAGACAGAGAGATAATGTTGTGAATCAAGATTGTGCGAGCTATCAGAGGGAGGTTGTTTCTTTGCAGAGGTCAACTTCTCTTGAACATATCGGCAGCACGACAGTGGAATTGGCAGTATTTGACATCAATGTATCAGAGGTCATGGTGACAAGGCAATGAGCAGATGGGCGGTCAAACAGTATTACCCAAATCCACGGAGGCAAGTGAAAAAATGAGATGAGATATCCCCACCCAGACACGAAAGCAGAGAAGTGCCATGTTCAAGAGTGACATACTGCCGACACGACAGTAATTATGGTTCCTTTTTTGCCCCGCCATTTTTGGCGAGTACCCCAATTATTTTTAACAAGCTTGATGGGGATAGCATATGCTTGTATTGCGTCATTTCGACAAAATCCGATGTCATTAGGTTTTAACGAGTCTGACAAAGGAAGAACTCGGCGTCTTTTCATGTTTAGAGAGTTTAAAAAGACAGCAGAAAAGGAAACTCCAGGGGTGCCCTTTTTCGTAAAGTTGTGTCTCTCGAGCCCGAAAAAGTATAAAACAATGCTTGAAAGAACCGCCCGACCATTACGATCGAGGAGTACTTTTCATAAATAGTGATTTCGACCCGAAAAAGTAAAAAAGCAATCAAAACCACGTCGTTTCGTAACCATTAACGAGTCTGAAACGACAAAAACCCGGTAATCTTTTTATGTTTTAACGGTCGACAAAAAGAACTTAAAACGATCGCCCCTTATTAACGTTTTAACGAGTCAAGAGGAGTAACTCGGTAATCTTTTCCTCTTTAAACGGTCAGAAAAGAGCTGAAAGCAGACCTTAAAAATGACCTTTTCACATGTTTCACTGAGCCTGGAAAAGTAAAAAAAAGAGCTCATTTTGTTGCTTGAGTTGCACCAATGCCTGTCATCATACAAAAAACAGCGTAAAACCCACTTCGAGATAAATATATTCCAAAAATACTCAAAAAATATCATTTTTAATGTATTTTTAGGTCAAAAAATGCTATAAATAGTGAAATGGTAAAAAATAGATTTACTTTTCACTTTTCACCTTGTCAGTTTACCATTGGAGGGTTTTGGGTGCAAACTTCAACTGCTGATTGCGATCAATCCAGGAGATCATTCGCGCCGTCGTCTGAAGCAGGTAAGAGGCCTCATCCTTGGCTTTGTTTTCATTCCATTCTTCTCAGTTTTTCATCCAAGGATTAGTCCCTTGCCAGAAGATTTGCAAATTCATAGGGTTGCGCCATTGGCGCGAGTTTCCCGCACGAGATCGCACCAATGGGATTTTTTGCCCAAAGGGGGCGCGACCTTGGCGCGACTGTTTTGAAAACATTCGCGCCAACCGCGTGACCTAAATTTGCCTCACATTTAACCGTTGAAATTGCAAATTTTTTCCAATTTTGGTTTCACCAGTGATCTAATGATGAAAATTTCGGCTTTATGGTTGCAGGGATTCGTCAGAATGGCTGTAGAATGGAGAGAAAGAGAGCACAATGCCATAGATGCCATAGAAATGGAGGATGATGCATGCATGGATGCTTTGAGAGACTGTGGCTTGAAGAAATTCTTCCTCACCTCATATTTATGTGCACAACCTGAGTTGCTGCAATTTATTGTGGATGCTTGGGATACGAAGGATCTATCAGCTCGCCATGAGGATCGTAGATCACCCATGCCGCAGAGGACAAGTTGCGAGTACTGCGGTAGGCACCATCAGCGAAACCAACATAAGGTGCATCAGACATCTGCACAAGAAGCGAAAAAACACAATAAGTGGCAGTTACGCCTTTGAAAACTGACACACACACACACACAACACACTTGCTAGAGTACATGTATGTACAAAATAAAATGTACCAGCATCACGCATAGTACTTTTTTAGGTAAAGCCCATTTCGGGGCTTCCCAAGAGGGTTCCCTTCATAATCAATCAGCTCGTAGGCCCCTTTCTGTAGAACTTTCTTGACAATGTAAGGGCCTAGCCACATAGACTCGAGCTTTGCTGCTCCTAGCTTATCCTTTGCCTGATCGTAGAGCAGGACTAAATCTCCCTCAAAAAAAGAACGTGGATGTACGGTCTGATTGAAGTGAGTCTTGACTCGCTTATTTTGTGTTTCGATGGCCAAAGAGGCCAGGCGATGAGTCTCATCTAGCCTCTCTAAGTAAAGAAGGCGTTCTTCTAATGGAGTGGTGTTGGGAAGTAGCTTGACAGCTAATTTTAATGAAGGGATTTCACATTCAATGGGAAGGTTAGCCTCTAGTCCATAAACTAGTTGAAATGGAGTAAAACCAGTGGCATCCTTCACTGAGGTTCGGTAGGCCCACAAGGCAGGGAACAACATCAAATGCCAGTTAGACTTATGCATGCCAACGGTACGTTGAAGCATCGTAACCAAGATCTTATTGATAGCTTCAACTTGGCCATTGGACTGAGGGTAGTATGGAGTTGAACTATCGTGCTGCAAGCCTAGCTGGGTTGTTAATTCCGACATCATATGATTACGGAAATGCTTCCCGTGATCAGTGACGATGGCTTGAGGGACGCCGAATCGCGAAATAACATGATTAAATAAAAATTGCGCCGTTGTGTGACCGTCTTCAGTTAATGTAGGCATCGCCTCGGCCCATTTAGTAAAGTAATCGACGGCAACGATAATAAACCCATGCTGTTATAGACATTTTTGTGCCTCGCATCATGGAGCATGAAATGTCAATAATCACAGGGATCCTCAGTCCCTAAACAGGTTGTTCTTACCCCTAAAAGAACAAGGTCATCAAACAACAGCACTTCCAATCAGTTCTCCACCTGAAAACACTTCAAAACAGGCTTATTTTGGATCATGTCAGCTGCTCCACTGAGCTTCTGCGCTGGAATGCAACTGTCCCTCCTTGTACCTGCGCTGGAAGTCAAGATTAATGAAGGCTACCTGCGCTGGGCGAGATTGGCCAAGTGGCACAGTCATCCTGCAAGGTGTCAACTGCCCAGGAAGCTTCCAAACTGACACTTGGTTCATGAGATTCGCCCTGTGATGAGTAAGAGGTACTTGATCACCATGTGTAAGCAAGGATCTCCAAGTGGACTCAAGGACTGAAGTTTAACTGAAGAGGGAGAGGAAACAAGGCAACTTCATGTCAGTCTCAAGCTTACTCATCCTCTCTTCTTCTCTCCTATATATAGAGCTCTTCTATGAGGTCTAAAGGAGGCTGGAATTTTGTGTAAAGCAAGGAGGTGCTGTTGGTTTACAGTTAGAGCTATTGGGTGATTGTTTTACTAGAGGTGAAGAGGAGAGTTCTTGCTGCTGGGGAGGTGCTGCTGGATTGGAGCCATCATTGGTTGTAACCTTCTCAGAACCCTGTTACTTCTATCAATAAAGTTTTGCATGTTCTCCTATATACTTGTATTGCATTGATGTATTGTATTTACATGTATATTTGATTCATCCTAATCCATGCTTCAGTTATGAGTACATGTATCTTGTAGTTTGCTCTCTTGTTTTGTGCAGGATCTGTGTGTAGCTGGACCGGCAAAGAGAGCAAGGAGCTGAGAACAAGAGACAAAGAGAGAGGACAAGGATCGACTAAGCGAAAGACACCAGGTTGGTTAATCTTTCTTCATTCTCTCTGTACTTTCATAAAGGAAATCATCAAAACTTTACTTTCAGTTGTTGCTAAAGACTGTCACCTTTAGAGTAGGGATAGGGTCATCCGCATCGGATACTTTTCCCCACAACACATGCCCCCCGGCCGAGCGAGGGTTACAGGTCATATAATCAATGCCCCATTTGGCAAAAGGGCCGATGGAAACAACAGGGTGCAATGGAGCAGGAGGTGCTCGCATTTTCCGTTGGTATATCTGGCACTCATGACAAGAGTAGATGGCAAGGATGCAATCCTTGAAGATAGAGGGCCAAAAGTAGCCAGCGCGGAGGATTTTTTGGGTAGTAGCATATTCGGACATATGACTGCCACAGGCACCGGAGTGGCAGTCATTCAAGACCCGCTCAGCCTCCTCGAGAGTAAGACAACGGCGGAGAACAGATTCGGCGCCGAGACGATATAAGGTATCGCCAATGATACGGTATGGTTGAGATTGATGACGAATCCTTCGCCGAGCGTCTTTGGACACGCTCGGACGAAAGGAGGACGTTTGCAGATATATAATGATATCTCCGTACCATGGATCGAGGGTGCTAATGAGGAATAAGGTCTCATCCGGAATTTGATCCTCTATGTGAGAGGAATTTGATCCGGAAGAAGATGGCAAAGAGCAAATTAACTCAGCAAACACAAGGGATTTCTTTGACTTGGCAGTGGTAAATTCCAAGTCAAACTCTTGGAGGATAACAATCCACTTTGAGTACTTGCCCCCCAATAACTGGCGTGATAATATATACATCATGGGGTTGCATTCAGAAATCACAGTGGTAGTACGCAGCAGAATATAATGACGGAAATGTTGGATAGCACAAACAACGGCCAAAGCCAACTTCTCGACGTAAGCATATCGAGCTTCCGTATCTAAAAGGTTGCGGCTGAGATAATAGATAACATGCTCAGTGTCATCATCGTTAGTTTGGACAAGAACCATGCCGATGGTAGTGTCGGCGGCGGCCAAATACAGAGTGTAGTCGCGATAATAATTCGGAGGACGGAGCAATGGAGCAGAAACAAGGAGGCCCTTGAGACGCTCAAAATATTCCTGAGTGGTGGTATCCCAATGAAAAGGGACATCGCGTTTTAGTAATCGTGTAAAACCTTTGGCCACCTCGGCATAGTTTGGAACGAAACGACGTAAAAAATTTGCTTTGCCCTGTAAGCTTTGTAATTGCTGTAAAGAAGCAGGGGGAGGAAGATTCACTATAGCCTCGACTTTAAGGGGATCCAAACAGATGCCCTCTCGGGAGACGACAAACCCGAGAAGTCGGCCGGATTCAACGCAGAAGACACATTTGTGAGGATTAAGCCTGATTCGGTAGTATCGACAGCGAAGAAAGATTTCGCGAAGGTGCTTAGGGTGGTCCTGACGTTTGGCTGAATGAGCAGGGAGATCATCCAGGTAAGGCTGTACAATGTGTCGAATGTCATGGAACGCATAAGACATTGCACGCTGGAAGGTAGCACCGACATTTTTAAGACCGAAAGAGAGCTTCTTATAGGCAAAAGTGCCCCATGGACAGATAAAGGCAATTTTGTGTTGATCACCGGGAGCAATATTAATCTGGTTATAACCAGAAAAACCGTCCATAAAAGAATACATTTCACTTCCGGCACACTCGTCAATAACTTGATCAATGAATGGTGTGGGAAAATTATCTTTAGGACAGGCCCGATTTATATCACGATAATCGACACAAACACGGATTGTACCCTGTTTTTTAGTCACAGGGACGATATTTGAAACCTAATCTATGAGCGGAATAGGATAAATAAAACCAGCTTTAAGAAGCTTCTCTACCTCGGCCTTAATCGCTACAGCCTTTCAGGGGTGTACAGGGCGTAAACGTTGGCAAACAGGCTTCGCACCTGGGTACGTGATTATCTCATGCACCACTATACTAGGATCAATTCCAGGCATTTCTTCATAGGACCACGCGAAGACATCACGAAATTCGCGAAAAAGATTAGAATACAGTTGAATCTCCTCCGGAGTACAAGTTACTCCGATGTGAAGATGCTCGACAATCCCTAGTTTCACAGAGATGTCGATGGGCTGGTTTTGCATAATGTTTGCCATATTCCCTTCAGAAAACACCTGATAAATCTGAATAGGTGTTTGAAGGATTTGAGATGGGAGACAAGGAGCAAACCGCTCGAGACAAGTGAGAAAATTCTGCGGGGCAGTTAGAAACGAGGAACGATGGTGAAAATCATGCCAAGGAGGTTCCTCTAGAGACATAGTCTCAATAATGGCTTCATCAGAAGAGAATGTTTCTTGTAAAGGATACGAAGAAGTTTTATCTACAAGCCCTGAGGATGGATCGAATGAATGGAGAATCGTGCTCGAAGGAGCAAGTTCAGAAGAGGAAGTCGATGCAGCAATAATTTCAACATAGTTGAGTTCTGCAGGACTCAACAGCATCTCGTCGCCCCAAGAATCTACTTGGTCGGTGGGAGGAATGATCCACGGATCAGAACAAGTAGTAATCATATTAACAGAGGCGACGTTAGGAGGTGGGAGCGGAAAAACACCCATAAGAGCAGGATCTTTGAAAAGTCAGGCTCCCAGACTCTCAGATAATTGCGAGGTATGCTCCACAAAAGGGATGTTACCTTCAGAAGAGGAAGCGAAGAATGATAGCTGGTCGACGGTAACAATCTTCCCTTTGATGAGGAAAATGGATGATACGAAACAAAGATGAAGCAACAGCTTTCATTGCGTAGATCCAGCTACGTCCGAGAAGGAGGTTGTAGGTAAGAGTAGTGTCAACGACTTCAACTTCCATTTCGACCGTCTTCCCTTCCAAAGTGATGGGAAAACGTTGGAGTATACCATAAGGACGGGATGCTCTTCCATCAAAGGCTTCCAAGGTTGTGGGAGACTGGCTCAGCGTCGGGGATCCGATGGCTTTCCAACAGGCAACAGACATGATGCAAGTAGAAGCACCTTCATCAATGACTGTTCGATGAATTGTTTTGGAATCAATGATAACCTGTATAAGGAAAGCAATTTGGGGAGGCAGTCTCTGCGTATGGCGCTCTAAGTCAAAAGTAATTAAATCCGAATCGGCCGGGTCTATGCCACCAATAGTGGATAGCAAGGACTTCCTCTGAGAAGGGCAGCTCTGGAGAACTTCTAAAGCGGACATAGCCGATGGAGTCTGTGCTAAGTCCTCAATGATATTGTAGTGTTGTGCAGCACGAGCATTTGGGTTGTAAGAAGATTTCCGGAGTACTCCTTTTGGAGGGGGTCGAAGAGGCGTCTCAGTAGTAGGTCTCTCGATGTGGAGTGGACCCAAACTGAATGGTGGAGCACTAGAGGGTATCTCAGGCTCCTTCCCGGCAGATGGCGGATAATCTTTTGTTCGAGTACTGATATTAACAGGTATCGTTCCAGCCATAAACACTTGAGAACCGAAGGAAGAGGGAGGCTGAGAAGGGTCAACCACCATCTGAGTTTTTTGAGTTTGTTGTGTGGGAAAGGCTTCTTTAAGCACCGCAGGAGTCCCGGGGGTGCCTTTCAACAAATGACTAACTTCGGACTACCTCGGGCAGTCCTTGGTATAGTGATCCTCATCGCAGATAAGACAAGGATACTTGGGTTTGCGTTTAGTAGCGTCCTCGGGCAGAGGTTTAGGGGCTTCCTGTTTAGGTGGATTTGGTTTATTTTTGGCTTTCCCTTTCTTCTTTCCTTTTGAGGCTTTGTCTGCCGTGGTGGATTGGACGGCATTAACCTCGGAAGTAACATTCGGAATGGGTGCTACCTGGGAAGGTGGTTCATTCGAAGCAGTCGATTTTTGCTTCCCAGGGTTCGCGGGATTCTTTTTTTAGGATGAACTAACCGAACCAATAATACCGTCAACAGTTGGTGTTGGCAGGGTTTTATATGTTCCTGGTCTTGGGGCACCAGGCAGATAATCATTCAATGTACCTGACTGAGAGTAAACCAAGTCAAGGTACTGAGCGCGCGCGATAGCTTGCTCTTCAGTGACACACGCCCCCATGGCAATGTCCCGAGCTATTGGAGGAATGAACGAAGTCGTAAACCAATCGGTAAGAAGCTGGTCGAGAATCCAAAATTTAATCATACGTCTACGTTGTCTCCATTCATGGATATGATCAGAGATATGCGTAGCCGTCGTTTGTCTTAAGGATGTGAGGAGGTGTGTACTCGTTTCATATCAAATGGGTAACTGAAAATGCGTGAGAAATGCCATAGCCAAGGAGTTAAAATCCTGAAAGGATCCACGATTGAGCTCAATATACCACTTAGCTGCAGAGCCAGTGAGAGTCCGCTGAAAAAGGCGAAGCCGAATTGAATCTTCAAGCCATGAATTGGATGAACACCAAAGGTGATAAGTCATGACATGGGCTTGTGGATCTTCATTAGCTTTACCATCGAATTTTGGACAGTCACCGGGAATTTTCGTTGGAACCGGAGGCCAATATGGGTTATGAAGAATAGGATCATTGGTCAATTTAGACACATCCTGTAATTCTAAAGTTACTAAGAAAGGTAATTGAGGGTTAAAGGACATCTGGGGCTGCTGTTGAGATGGAGCACCAGGGTTCCAACCAGGTGGCGGTTGCCCCCAAGGGCTTGGTCCGGACAGATTTGGCCCCATAGGGTTTGGTCCATAGGGACTTGGGTTTTGCCCCCCAGTGTTCCAAGGATTACCAAACGGTTCTGCAGAAGCACCATATGGTTGCGAATAAGTCTGATAAGGATTGGTCTGCAGTTGTTGGTAATTTTGATATGGGGCAAACAACGGTTGCCCTTGAGGTTGCTGGTGACCATAAGGTGGCTGGACTCCAAACTGAGTTTGAGAAACAGGCTGAGTTTGATAGGTTTGTTGAGATTGAACTCCAGCTTGCACTTGAAAACCAGACGGGGTCTGGGGTCCAGCCTGGGGGAAAAAACCAGGTTGAGCAGTGCCAGAAGGATGTCCTGTAGGTTGGGCTATCTGGCCGGAAGGATAACCTTGTTGATATTGAGATTGACCTCCCTGCCCAGAAGGTTGTACCTGCTGGGAAAGGAGTTGTTGTTGCCCAACTGAAGGTTGTCCCAACGGACCAGATGGCTGAGTGGGCTGGGCAGTTGGTTGGCCTGATTGGATTTGAGGCTGACCGACTTGCACATACTAGACATTGGGTTGGTTTGGGTTAACAGATGATTGACCAATTTGTCCAGTAGGATAACCTTGCTGGATACCAGGTTGGACTTGTTGAATAGAAGATTGACCTGAGTTACCAGAAGGTTGCACATAAGAAGAGAAAAACGGACCACCAGAAGCAAAAGGGTTTCCATGGAAGGATTGCCCTTGTTGGTCTTGAGGAGGTTGTCTGGGAGATTGCACAGACGACACTTGGCCACCATGAAAAGAGGTGGAACCCCAGTTAATTGACAATGGAACTGATACCTCAACAATCGGTTGAGACGGCAAATACTGCTCGTATGGTCCCTCTGTTGGGACATTTGACATAGGATCAAAGACTCCGAATAAAGAAGCCGAAGGACGACTAAAAATAGGAGTCGAGGAGGCTGCATATACCATTGGAGCGGTTGTGATTGAGGTAACAGACGCACTGCGACCTTGCGGAGTAAAAGGCTCCATGGTGGGAAAAGTGTGTGGTGACCAGATGGAACCTATGAAAGGAGTTCCAGAGGGCATAGTATCCCTTAATGCTTTATACCCTGGTGGTAGGTCGTCAGTAGTAGGAGTACTACTGATAGGTGTAGGGCCCGTTGCGGTGGGAATTTCACCGCTCGTCGCAATGGACTCATCAGTCGTAGTAGGGGACAAGTCTTCCATGTTAGAGGAAGAAGTTGGGACTGAAACACGAGGAGAAGTATAGTCCCAAAAAGGGACACTATCCTCAAAAGGTTCCCAAACAGGGTTCCAATGAAACTCGTAAGTCTCATCGTTGGGGGCACGAGAACTAATTGGTTGTATACTTGGAACCAGAGAAAGAGTTTCACTCACAACCGGTATCTCGGAAGACGAAATTGGTAATTCCGCCAGGATGAAACTGCACAAAACCTAGGGAATCTACCGAGACAAAATCCCTACTCAAACTAACGCAAACAAAATCTAATCGGGTAAATGTTATCGTGGCCGAATAAATTTTAGGACGCAAAGACACAACTTGACCTTTTCATATTTTAAGAGTCAAGAAAAGGACAAAAAGATGACTCTAGTCTCCTTCGAATGTTTAATGAGCACGAAGTGACAAGACGCTCACTGGCACCTTTTCTTTTAAGGAGTCCGAAAAGGATCAAAAGTGACTACTCTGGAGACTCTAGGCAAAGGGTTTACCAAACAATCTGTAAAACTGCTTATACACCCTGGCAATCACATGAAAACCAAGGACTTCCCGTACTGCAGTCAATCTTCCCGAATGCTGTGTTCAGTGCATTACGGCTTGTAAGGCGGCAAACTCGGCTTCCTGTGGATAAAGGATGATAACCTAGTGGGGTCTCCCTTTTATACATGACGGTATGTGGGAGCTCAGTCCGTACTAGTACTTATTGTCTCTCAGGAGGAATCACCCAACCATCAGTGAGGCAATAGTTACCAGGTTTTACGACGCTGGAACACGTCTCTAGCCTAGACCTCTAGAATATGTGCGTTAGGTTCCAATGTGTTGTTAGATTCATTCGGTTTATTTTACAGTTGATCTTCAATTAAGTTTCAGTTTTTTGGTCCTACCGTATGTGATCTCTCAAAACTTCCTAAATGCAAACTATATGCCAAAATTATATCATTTCGTTCAATGAATTCTAACTATAGAAGGGTTGAGATTTTCAAACAAACAAAATGAACAATAAACAAGCAACAAAGATCCTAATGCAGCTAATAACAAGAAATGAAAGCTTTTCTTTTCTTTTCTTTTTAAAAGCAACAAATAACAATAAATGCTAACTAATATAATGCAAAAAGACCTTTTGTTTTTTTTCTTTTAAAATGGCATAATGCATTTAAACAAATCTCAAGAGATATTAACAAGCATGAACAAACAAAATTCACTCAATGCAAAGAGAACCAAATCTGAAACACCAAGATGAACTGTTAAAACAAGGAAAAGCACACAGACCTTCAATGAACCATGTGATCTAAGCTCAAATGAAGTCAAGCAAAATCCAAACAAGCTAGAAGTGAATTGCCCGAAGCACAGAATAACAAGCTTAAACAACTACTAGACGGGTGCGGAAAACAACCAAAAATTTGACTGGATAATCAAACCAAAACTTCCCACAGAAGGCTCGACATGCAAAGCCACTAGGTACTCTAGGGCTAGGATACAAAATCAATAGAAATAAGCAAACAACTGAAGGATAAAAGTAACAACCAGTCAAACAGAGGTCCAACACACTCCCAGAAGCTGCAAAAGATATACAAAGACAAAAATCTGAGTTTAAAGAGCTTCCAACAAACACACTGGCAAAATTCACAGGACTGGCGCGACTGTCAGCCTGCAACTTGCGCTATAAAGGAATTGGCACGAGTTGTTGTTGTGCAACATGCACCAACTGGCGCGACTGTCAGAGAGAAAAACGCGCCAACACAGTTTGCTGGCCCAAAAAATAAATAAAACAGCCCAGGGTCTGGTCAACAGTACTCAAACAGATCTAACAACAAGAAACAACTTTACAGCTGACCCAGAAAGCTCATTTATGCAAGCAAGCAGGAGAAAACTAACATGCAAGACACACTCCAAGTCGTTCGGTTCATAAACCAAACCGGAGATTGACTGAAGTGGCGTTGATCTACTCCGCTAATGCAAAGCAATAGCGTTTCAAAGGCTGCCTGGCTGTGCTTCAGACTCCGTCGAAGGTTTATGAATCAAACAACAAATAGCTCCTCCCCAGTGGAGTCGCCAAATTGTTGGAGAGGTAAATCCCTCTACGGACAGAGGCGATCCCACTAGCCCAAAATGGGTCTAGCAACAATCAAATCACGCTACTATGCAAGTTCCTAGTTGCATACTGAAAGTGGATTACGAGAACCAACCTGGATTCCAACGCTAATGTCGAAGAAGAGTTGATACTCCCGTTCCCTGGCTCCGGCAGGTCACAATCCTTGCGATCCCCGCGTATGGATACCTGCACATGCAAAGAACGAAACGAATACAAGCATAAAATCCACTAAAATACAACTATATTTCAGTCAGAAAGGAAATAAACCAAACATTATCATGATGGACAATGAGATTGGAACCATAACAGTAGTCGTTTATTAATGAATAATCAACAGAGAAAGATACAACCAAGGTTCTGACGTTGAACCTCTCCTCTGGCTGGGCGAGCAGCTATGTATGTCTTGCAATAGACCTTCTCTCTCTTAGACTTCCGGCAGCATAACCTCCCTATGCTTCAAGACTCTTACTATCACTCAAGACAAGCATAATCACAACTAGCATTACTCAAAAACTAGCTTGTCTAATGCATGAGGACAGACTTTTATAGATGGAGAAGGGAGGAAGATACAATGCATCAGGACACCCATTGTGGATTGGCATTATCTCCGAAAAGCCGCTGTGGATAGATGTCAAGGATAGATGATGACTCTCGACCTCTATCAGATAAACTTTATCCTCAAAAGACTTCATGATCTGAAGGGAAAAAACATCTGGGCGCGCGTTTGTCAAAAATCATTACCAAACTTGGTTGGCACGGGTGTTGTTCTGAGACAGAGCGCCAATGGTTGCACCCCCTTTCGAGGATCTCAGTGATTGGCACGGGTAAGACATTGTGGACCCGCGCTAATGGGAAAAGGGCACTTTTCAGGGATATTTTGCAGAAGGTGTCTTCAGGGAACATGAATCACATACTCAGGGGAACATAATGCAAGTGTTTTTAGGTTATGTCACTGTTCATAGGTCCCGAAATGCGTCCTCCAATGTACGGAAACAGGGGTAACAGGGACGGTGACCAATGGTGACAAATTACTGTGTAACATCGGGTATTGATATCCACCTTCAACAATTTCCCACACATCAGCTCCTAGTGCCCACAAATATTATCTCATTATAACTTTCTAAAACATAAAGTTAGTTCCATTAAACAAAGGTGGCTTGTAAGAAAATACTCCCTCTTAACTAGTCATTTTGATAGATCTCCCTTTAAGCGATCAAGTTTCTTTTGACGGACCTTCTCTGATCCTAAATGTTAGGAAAAATACTAAGGAAGGGGATTGAATTAGTTTTTTTAATTCACTTTTACTTTCAATTTCATATTCATAAATCTATATGCTACTATCATTTATGCAACCTGCATATGTATGTGATTAGTGAAATAAAAACATGCATATAAAATTTTGTTAATTTGTCATAACTTCCATCAGTGAGCTAACTTAAACATTTCGTTATTAATTTATTAACCATCCAGTATGTAGTAAAGAAAAAATAAATCACATCACATAAGCAACACACATAGAACACCAATATTTTAGATGGAAACTGAGTGTGGGAGAAACCTACTGCTATCATCATCTCTATCTTCTTTCTTATTATATAAAGAAAATATTCATTACATCTTGTACTAGTGTAGACTCTGGGCCAGCACACATGCATGCACCTGTAGGAGGATACATCATCCACTCATTCTCATAATCGTTTTTACCGGATCCTACCGGAAGAGAGCTCCTATCCCCCTCACTAAAGATTGCAACCCTCATCACTTTGTGGACCACATTTCAGGATGTTTCACACTAGATCCACCTGTACAAAATAAACTTGAAAACTTGTAAGTCACCTTTCATCAAATTTTCAAATTGGACACACATCAACAATAAGCCCAAATCAAAATGCCAAACTAAAATGATAAATCACATAATCTAGAATACAAGCGTTTTTAACCAATTGAATCACTAAAACATCAAGTCATTGAATACTGAACCAACCCCAAGTAACCAACTAATCAATAAATTATGAAATCAAGATCAATCAATCATTGAAATTGATACTCAACCATTGACTGAGTAGTCACATTTTTAGTCATCACAACAACAAAGTATTGTCACTCCAATCCCTAATCAAAATTAATTTCAGAATATATACGTGACTATTCGGAAGCATACCTACATATATACACATTTCATGTGCATAACATATGCGTACATATATCGAATCATTGAATGCTAAAACTGAATCACTACATCACCCACTAAGTTACTAACATACTAAGTCACATAAGAAATTTAATCACATATCAACATCGTGTATCATCATCACTAACCACTATTCCAATCAACAATCAAATCAACCCAATGAACACTACCATATATATATCATGCTTATCAAGACATCATTGATAGACAACAACAATTAGAACATACATCATCAATTTTCACTATGAAGCAGTAATTCAAACCCTAGTACATATACATGACCTCCATAAAACGAATCTACATGCGTACATGATTACCATGCATAACACTTGTGTATATATACCAACATACTGAATAAAATATCATGGGATTTACACACAACTGTACTAAATCAGATCCACATATGTATGCGAACTTACTTAATAAAACCAACGTATAGATCTTAAAATACTGAATCAAATCTTCACTGCAAATCACAACATACTTTCTGCAAATTTTACTATCAAATCATAGACCACTTCAAACACATTGAAACAAATATTTCATCATTATATATTCAAACATAAACAAATCAATCAAGTATAACCATTAGTACCCAATGCACTTTCATACCTTCTAGATCTAGGTCATCTCCTTGCTCCTTGGTGGACAACTATTTCAGATCAAATCACACATGAATGATTATTCAGTTGCACGCACAAAAAATTGATCTCCATCTCCTTATATATCATTTTCCTTAGCTAATACCTTAGGTAAATCCCTTGGTAATGTTGTTAGTATTTGTCGACGAAATCAAATAAATGTTATTGCCACGATTACTATTGATAGGTAGCATGGTAATGGCCCCTGGTATCTATATTTCCATGGTTTGGATTATGTACATGAATTTTGTGCACATGAATTGCATATGTACATGACCCTTCTTCACAAAAACCGTGTATGCTTTTCAAACTTCACATTTTTCATCCATCTATAACTGAACTGCCATTTCTCTTTCCATATCGTCTGTAACATTTGTACCAATATTCTTGATATCTGCATTAGTTCCACAATCATCATATTATCAGCATTTTGACATCAAGGACGTATTTTTCAAGCAATTTTCCATAAAGTACAACACATTATCCATAATGCCAAAGACAAACCTAATGAATTCTCAAATGTTGGTTTGGAATGAATGTGAAGCATATCCTTTGCTTCATTTATTAACGCTTAAAGATGTGATAGTTATTCTTATTCCATATTTTCTAGAGAAAAAATATTGGGAATAGGTTCCAAATGTTACTAAGGATAGATGGGTATATCTAATTCCCCAATGTTTGGACAATTTCATCCTTGTGTTAGTCCATTTATATGAATAACTTACTACGTTTATTCAACAAAAGTCTCACTTCTAGGAAACTAACGAATAACTATTTTATTTCTTCCCCTTTATATTTGGAAATGTGTCATAAGGCTATATAGTCCTTCAAATTCTTTTCTCACACGTTTTTCTCATCAAAGAGTTTTTTCCCTAAGTAGGAGCTAGAGGAAGTTTGAGACTATTCACTAGAGCTCTAAACTCCATATTTTTATACAAAATTCTCTTTATCAAGATAATTGTGTTTGGCCTCAAGGGTGTAAGCATGCTTGAAATCGAGGTTAACACACCCTTGTTTTTCCCATATAAAGATAACAAAACCTTGTTCAATGTTATTTTCTCTTGTTCTTAGATGGTCATCAAGATTCTTTCCTAATTCTTCAACTAGTTCCACTAGCTAAATGGCTCCCATTTTCCATGAATGGTGGGAGTAAGGATTCCAAGTTTCCTAGTACTAATGTTTAGCCATCACATGGCTTGGAAAATGGTCCTACCATGTTACAAAGATGCTTAGTATATTGGTTTATTCTACTATTACAACATGTCATCCCAAAATAGGGTGGATATGCCTCCTTAATTTCCCAAAAGAAATTCTACTAGATTAGATATCCATTATTCCAAGTACTATTCCATATGATAAATCAATGGAAAGAACCATCCAATCTGATGAGAGCCTCCTCTACTATGATTACTTAGATCTGTATAATTTTCCCCAAGGATCTTCCCTCCTTTTGAGCCAGTGCCATTGAGATTTCACTTCTCATGCCTTGTCCATAGTAATGGCATATTTGATGCCAAACATATATTCCAATTTAGGTAAACATATCGGATCCCAATGTTGCTTTTATTTCTTTATTTAGTCCTCCCAAGGAAACAAAGACTATAGGTTTCCAATAGCCTTTATTATTAAGAAAAATTAAGAAAAATGCTTAATCATAAATGTAGGGGGGCATGGGTGGAATATCCTTCTGGTATCAAATTCTATGGGATGGGGGTAAATTGTGTGTCACTGGACCATAGGGGAATATGATGTAGGGCCTGATTGGTCTATGGTGAAAGCACCCAAAGTCTAAATAGTTCTAAGTGTTAGGTGGATATTAAAGCATGGATGGAGCTAGGGTCTAAGAAATAGGTGTCAAAGAACTTGTTGGAAGGTGAAGACACGAGGAAAAAAGGGGTTGTAATAAGAGTGATGGAGACTATGTCGAAGATATTAAGGGGAATATGTATATGTATGTATGTATGAATGATAGGAAAGTCAAAATATTTTATATCATCAAAAATATACATAAAGTACAGTCTTGAAGAAATGGAAATTTATTATGTCTAAGGGAAATTTTCTAGACAATGAAACCATATGGGTTCTACGAGGGAACTTTGAAAACCATATTCCCATGAAAGGGAAACCAAATGGTCTCCCTAAGAGTTCTGAGCCATAATGTTAACAGTAGAACCAAAAATCATAAGAGTCTCTGGGAAAAAAATATGGGGACCATCTACCCATGACAGGGAAACCAGAAGGAAAGAATTTAATAGTAATAATTCTAGAAACTCATCATGCTCGTTTTGGCTAGACCTTGTCTTGATTAGTCTTAGATTGGGATGGATGTGCTAGCTTCACTGAAACCTTTCTTTTTTAATAATTCTCACTTCTTTCTTAATGCTACAACATTATATATATGAATGGGTCATCATATCTCTTAAGCATTGAAGGAGGATGCTCCTATTGAAAGAAAACTCTACTAGTGTAAGAGTGCTCTTTCCTCCTGGAGAGTTCTACCTTAGATGTTCCCTCAGCACTAGTCTGACTAGCTAGTTTTGACACTTGGTCTTAGAGTTTTGGAGAGTTGTGGTTGGTTGTCACCTTTTCCTTCTTAGCTTGCAGTTCTGGTGGGAGGAGCCAACTGCTTCAGACATGTCATTGTAACAGCCCTGGTGAAAATTCTATGTAGTAAAAGTTAATAAACGAAAAAATAATAACCACGATTGATGGTGTTAGGTTCCTATACCAATAGGATTCATAATTTTGATTGACTAAGGTTAAGTCTTGTAATATTGTACATACCTTTTATTTCTGCAAATGTTTTTCATATTAGAAAATTAAAAAATATAAAGAGGGTATGTCCTAAAAGAATAATCAAAGGAAAAAAAAAAATGAAAATGGGTCAAAAAATAATAAAGGAAAAAATATTAACCACGATGGATGGTGTTAGGTTCCTATACCAATAGGATTCATAATTTTGATTTACTAAGGTTAAGCCTTGTAACATTGTACATAACTTTTCTTTCTGCAAATGTTTTCCATATTAGAAAATTAAAAAATGTAAAGAGGGTATGTCCTAAAAGAATAATCAAAGGACAAAAAAAATGAAAATAGTTCAAAAAAATTGAAATATATGAACCCCAAAAGACAGAAAGAGACCATGAAAGTGTGCAAGCCAAAATGCCACTGCTATTTACTTTTTATGCATAATAAATGATTGTGTGCGGCTTTTTACTCATGCCACAATCCATGATAGTCAAAATGTTTAAACTTGGCTATTTCATGCTTTGAATTTTATGTTCATAGGTAGTGCATAAATCTGACCAAACAGTGTAATCTTGGCATATCATTAGATAGGTAGAGTGATTAAAAGGAGCTCATTAGTTTAAGTTGAGCCCTTGGATGATATAAGGTTAGAATTAGATAGTTTATTTTGTAAAGAAAAGAAAAATATTGATAAGGGTTTGCTAGCATAAATGCACCCAAATAAAGTGAAGAAAAAATGGTAGGATGAGTAAGTGGGAAAGTAGTAGAAAGGTTGCAGAAATGTCATGTAATTGATACAAAAAGCACTTATGTCATTGTTCCAAATGCATCATTTAAATATGCATAAGTGTTAAAAAAAAAAAAAGAGCAATGGTTCACAATTTGGTTTCCTTAACATCCCTTCATTCATTTTAGCCCCCATGACACTCACTAACTTCCCTTCCATAATAAAAATATTAATACCTATAATTTTTAAGTCAAAAAGGCCCAGAGCATTTCTCTGACTTTTGGTGGGACTGGACCCTCGGCTTGATGACTTAAAAAGGAAAGGTGTTAAATTCCCCTATAATTCATTCATCCCCTCACAAAACCCCTTTTCCTAAGGTTAAGTTCTTTTGCCTTGGAAAACCCCTTTATAAACATGTTTTATGTACAAAAAACCCACCAAATACATTTATCCTAAGTACTAGGTATATGGAAAACACACAACATTTCATGTACCTAAGAACAATACCCTTTCTGCTCCTTTCATTTCATATTAACTTTTTTAATTAAATATATAAAAATCCCAAAAATCCCATTACCCCATATATATATTTAACTCCCTTATATAAATTAACCCCACCCCTTAACTTACATATAAACTATGTTACTACCCCTTATCCCACAAAAAACATTAAAACCACACCCTTAGCCCCTAATCCCTCATTACAGTCTGGCCCGATACGCTAAACCTAGATTAGTCCTTAAACTAATCCAAAAACCACTACAATTAATTCCCTGGGCCCCCCATCAAATCTCATCATTCACCCCCGTGCAACTCCCATCTCCCGATCACCGTTGATCATCCCTCCTCCACATACAATGCCTCACAAGCATATCGGGCTAGCCTGACATCCGCACTTTACCCAACCGATAAGGTGGTTTTCCCCCTGGCCCTCTACGCTACGTGTCAAGTGCTAAATGGAATCAGGCGACCCCTCCCGAATACCGCCCGCACCACAAAAGCAATGCGATGGCCCTCCCAAAACCACTACCCCCTTTCAACCGAAAACCATCACTATTCATCAATTAGTGAAACCCGCCAAAATTAACCGTTTTTTCTATAAAAGCCTGTTTACCCCTCTTTTCACTCTTTTCGCGCATTTTTCCTTTGAGAACTCAGAAAGTCATTACGACCCCTGCAAACAGCCAAATTTCTCACAAACCTCTGCCATTGCTCCACAGACATTGCAGATAGTCCAGCTTGTTCATTAGTCTATACCAGTATCGTACGAACCTCTGCAGCCGCCTTCAACCACCATTTACAGTCAATTTTGCCCAATTCCAGGTATTTAACCATGGAATTCCAACTCCATTATAAAATTCCAAGTTAATTCACCCTTGTGACACTGTTAGTTAAGTAAAAAAGATCAAATTTACTTAAATTTTAACACTGTGAGCCATAAACAACTACAAAACCTCCATTGCCCTAAAAACTATGAATCACCCCCCACACTCAAATCCACAAGAACTGAGTATGGTTGCCCCAATTGCAATGGATGTAAGGCCCATCACTACACCTCATTTAGACCTGGACCACCTTCCTTTAGCGAATAAAGATTTCCAAATAAAAGATACCACTATCTTAGAACCCCTGCTCAAAGTACATTGCCAAAGTAAGGACAAGTTCCTAAACCATGCTGATGAAATTGGCCTTTGGGAGTCAAATTTGCCCAAGTACCAGTTCCCCCAAGTCCACATTTTTCCTGAAATTGTGCATATGTGCTATGCTTGCTATGTCCCCAGTCACAGAAGTGTCATGTCTCATGACCAGAAGGTCCTTTTGACCATCATTGCTGAGCCTATAAATGAAATGTTGCAGCTCCAACTAGGACCAAGCCTAACCCCACTCTCAATTGGAGACTTTTTGGACTTGTATCCCAAACTTAGCTCTGCAAAGTTGGCCCAACTATTCCAAACCTTCATCAGAGAAGAGAAACACATCCCTAAGGACTCCCCTCCATATGTATCAAACATTTTCTATCCATGGGGCTAGAATATTGTCGCCATGACGTCTTTTGTTTTGGGTTACTCCACTGGTGAGTACATTGATTAAATAATCCTTACCTTCATGTCCATCTACACTCCAGGGAATCCTCCTGCTATCATTTATGACTTTACCCAATTTATAGCTGATAGGATGCATGAGAAATTCCTTAGAATGAACAATGAAAGAGTTTTCAAATACTCCTTTGTTTTATACCATATTTTCCTGTATTATCAATTAGAGAAGTTCCCATTCACCCTTCAAAAGCTGGACAACAAGGGTCATCCTAGGTCAGTGATTTTTTGGATCCCATTGATCCACCAATACCAGTTTCCATACTCTTACTTCGATTTCATTGATTTATTTGTACATCTAGTCATGGCAATGTTGACTGGAAGCCCTCCTCCTAGAATCAGTCCAAAAATAAAGAGATTCCTTCAATTGTCTAAGCAGGCCAAAGTTGGTGACTAGTACCGTTACCAGAACCATACAGAAATCAGGATTTATGGTTGCATGCTAGCACCATAAAAGCTACCAAGATACCTCTGAATGAGATTGTTTGCATTAGAATACTATAGGAAAACTATCAATGCGTATGAAGTAAACTTCATCAATGCCAAGAAGAAGGCCAATTTCAAAATAAAAGACCAACTAGGCCCCTTCATATGCAACTCTAGAGAAGCTGGCAAAGAGGAATATTGATATTACAGAATATGAAGTTCCAAAGAAGTTTTGTCTGGAGATATGATCCTTTGGAATTCATCACAAAGAAGAGACAAAAGGTCAAGCTAGGACCTTTCATCCACCATCCCATACCCGAAATAGAAGCTTATGCAAATCAAATAGAATGGATGAAAGGTACCCTAGTAGACCAAGACAACACCAGAGTAGACATAGAGAATGTTCTAATTGATTTAGAAAAGTAGCTTGATGACAGCTCTTTTTTGTAGGTACCAGAAGGACCAGAAAGAACCATGAGTACCCCTGCAGTCATGCAAACTCCTCAGAATGAGGAAAAGATCCCAAAAAGAAATAGAGAAGGGGCTTCCACTTCAAGAATTGCCACCTATGATATGCAGCAAGAATCAAACAAGAGGAAAAGGCTAAATCTAGCCTCTGAGCAGGAATATACTAATGACTCAGCTGAGGTCACAAATATAGGAGCAGAAAGAAGTAGGCATGCCACTCCATCTGGAGGCATGCAAGAGCCTTCCACATCACAAACTTAGATGTTGGAAAGGTAGCTCAATGTTGAAGTATCTTCCTTTAGAATTCCTACTGACAAAGACCAATATATCAAGGAAAGATATAAAGAAACCAAAGATAGAAATGAGAGGCTTAAGGCCCAAACATACGCTAAGTACCTGAAGCTAACTCATACCAATCAAAAAAGGATAATGTCAGCCTTTGACATTAAAGAGGGGAAACTGTAGATGACCTTTGTGAAGCCTACAATCCAATATCCAAAGACATCATCAGATTTTAGAAGGATAGATTTTTTTGTGTTGGCAAGGGATATTCATCCCATAGACCAGATTGAACTACACAAATAGGATGGAGAGATGATATACTCCACCCTGACAGGTAAAGCCATAGTTTCCCATCAGCTACAGAACTCCCTGAACAACATCTCAGCACAATTCCAATTAGAGAAGGCCTCCTCACAGGCTAAGGATACAAGGATCAAGTCCTTAGAGGACTTAGTGATTGAATTGGGACACGATCCCAAGGATATAAAAGCTACAGAGTAGCTTATTAAGAAGAAAAATGATGATATTTCTGCATTTAAGAGGCAATTGAAAATACCCCAGCTGCAACATCTTCAAACTCTAGAAGTCATAGAGAATCAACCGAGACATGAGGAGTTGATGGACTTAGTCCTGAAACTAAATGATCAACTAAAAGAGACTGAAAAGTAATTGGACGCTTTGATCCAATTAAAACAGATAGATATGGCCACTTCTTCAACAAATGTTATCCCCATAGTCTCCACAGTAGTGCCATCCACACTAGCAACATATTTGCCACCTATAGCTCCACTTGCAACAGCCTTGCCAACAACAACAGAGTCTACATTAGCAGCAGGTGCATCAGGAGAGAAAGTAGCAGAACTAGCGAAAGCCATGGAAGAAATGTCTATCCAGGCTACTAAAATGAACAAGTTAAGAGAAACGGTTGCAAGTTTGGAAAGAGACTGCAAACTTGCCCAGTTGAAGCATAAAGAAGAAACACAAAAGGCCCAGAGTAGGAGTGAAAGAATCAAAATCCTAGAGAAGGATTTAACACTTGAGAAACCACTTGGACAAAACAAGGAAATGTTGTGGGCCAATATCATTGACTCTGTCAATGATATTTTGCCATCAATCCAAGTTATTTTTGAACAAACATAGCTAGTAAAGATAGCTACAGAAGCTATCTAGAAAGTGAAGGAGGAGTTGGGAGATAAGCTAGAGGATTCAAATAGACTCATCCACTTCCTCAATAGCAAGAACAGATATGAGCCCCAGGAGCTAAATATAGAAGATAGCAGTATAGACTCATCCACTTCCTCAATAGCAAGAACAGATATGAGCTCCAGGAGCTAAATATAGAAGATAGCAGTATAGACTCATCCACTTCCTCAACAGCAAGAACAGATATGAGCTCGAAGAGCTAAATATAGAATATAGGATTGCTACCATTTTAGAAAAAAGGAAGGTCCTTTCCAAAAGGAACCTTATGCTTAATTTGGAAGAAAAGTGCCACAATATGCAGGTAGCCATTAATAGGTTCATGGCTAAATTCTAGATTTTAAGGGAAAAAGGTCTGCCCAGTCTTATGGTTATCAATGACAAGCTCATGCCACAGTTAGACTATGGTGATAGACTCAGAAAATTGGCTAAGGAACAAGCCGGTTCTTCATCCATAAAAGCCCTACTAATAGGCAAAGTGTTATATGATACATTTGAGAACTTGTTTTTCCTTGAGCATTAGGTAAAACATTTATTCCTCACCAAGCCCAATTTTGCTGAATATACTGAAGCTGATGAAATCTACATGAGAATGGTGAATGTGAAATTACCAGATGTAGAATGGTGGGAGAAAATGACATATTTATTGTGATAAATTTATAGTAGAAAGTTACTGCATAGTAAAAATGAAGGCAGCCAGGTAAAATAGGTGAAAACAGGGTAGCAGGGTCAAAGAGTAGTAGGGTCAAAGAGTATTAGAGTCAAAGAGTATCAATTGAAAGATGAAAGTAAAGAAGGCTCCAGTGTGAAACTCCACAACTGCAAGACAACATAAAGGGCTACACTTCAACAATAAAGGCCAACACAACCATAATAAAAGGGATAGCATGAAACAGTTCATTAGTTGTCTCTATCTTCTAGCAAGAAGATATCTGTATTCCCTAGAATAAATCTCAAGTTGTTTTGGGATACATTGTAATAATTTTTTGTATAAATACTTCACAATTCAAAGTATGTAGGGTGGATTTTTAGACATTTCTATAGTTTTCTTGATTAAAGACAGTAATCTATTGTATCATTGATGGACCAACAAGTTGTATTATTGAATAAAGGAAAAATATCTCACTGGATTCATGTGTATTGCGAAATATAGAACAGTATCTTCTTTTGTGTTTCACTTTTCTTTAAAAGCTTTTCAGTAATCTTAAATGTATTTGAAATCTAAATGCTATAATATGGAATGATACAATAGAACTTGCTTCACTACACTATGTTTTGACTATTATGCATTTTTTATGTTTTCTACTAAATTATCTAAGTTAAGGAATTCTTGATTGCTCCTTAGTTCAAGTAGTTTCCCTCTGGTCTATAGTAAAGGATTCTTAACTGCCCTTTCCTCATGATCATCCTCTGTTCCTCCTTTTAATCCCGATTTTAGGATTCTTAAGTGCTCTCTCACCCTGGTTAAGATCATTTCAGCCATTCAGCCTAAAAAGCTATGTTTCACTTTGCTAGCTTGCCCATTGAACACTCCCTTTAATGATTTAATCTTAGTTCTGCTGCCCTTCTTTGACTCCATAGCCCAATATCCAGAGACACCATTCTATCCATCTGTTTAAGGATTCCACCATCCAACTTCCAATACAAATCCAAAACCCCTTGAACATTAAGAACTAGCCTAAAATCCCAGAGAAACAAAGCTAAATTATAAAGAGAGAGCCCTCTCTGAGTCATAGGTTAGCTAGAGCCTATATTTAAAATATTGGTTTGCATTACCTCAGTCTTTTCCTTCTTTTGATAACTTCTAGGGGAAAATTCTAAGTGATAATAGATGGGACATTTATTCCAAGCTGAATGTTGGGCAAGACATCCTAGGGGGTGTTCATTTGGTTGTTTTTGGCTAAGGAAATTGGCAAACGAAATGGTTAAGGCTTTGGAAAGGAAAAATGCCATTTTTGGCATGTTTATTTATGAAAACAATGGAGATTAGGAGAAAAAGGAGGTGAAAGGTCACATTTTTCATGTGAGGAGGAAAATGAAGGAAAATAATGGAAAATGAAGAAAATTGCGGCCTCATTAACAAAAAAGTCTTTTGTGGATCAGTTGGTAACCTTTTGTTAGTTGAGTTTTGGAGCTCTCTCATTATTCTCTCTCTCTCTCTCTCTCTCTCTCTCTCTCTCTCTCTCTCTCTCTCACTCTTGGACACTTAGATTTTTCTTGGACCATTTTGGCATTAGAGAAAAAAAGGAAAAGAAGGAAAGAGGAAGCAAAGATTAAGCAGGGAAAGTTAGGATCAAGTAAATATAACAGGATTCATTGCAAGTATCAATTTTCATTTTTATTTTCCTTGTTATATTTGGAATGCATGGTATTTCATGTGGTTTTGTGTTGTTGTGGCATGGGTTTTTCCAGGTGTAACAATGTTTTTAGCCTAGCCTTTCCATTTTCAGATAGCCATGGTGTGATGTGGTTCTCATGTTTTCGTTGATCTGGATTTCTATATGGATTTGAAGTTGAGTGAGGTGGATCTTCAAAATGATAGAATACATGGCCTAGTAACCCATGAACCAGACTATGGGTTGCAGCAAAGCCAGATTTTGTGTTGCCTCTAATAGCCTAGGAATCCTTTCCTTTGAATGGCAGGATATAAATTAAAGCGAAGAGGTGGTTTTCTCTCTGTTGGGCCTAGTAATCCCATATTTGGGATATGTTGTAAATCCTAGAGAGTGGGTCTCAGTTTAGGGCCTAGTGATTCGGGTTTGGATTGCAGTAAATCCTAAGAGACTTGGAGGCATGAAAATTCCTCACGGTGTAGGTGGAGAAATTTGGTGGCATCCATGCTTGTTTAGCCTAGTGATAGGGTGTAGATCATGGTAAATCCTATTATGATGTGTTCATTGTGTTTTCCTAGTGATCCAAGATGGATTATGGTAAAGCCTAGTTTCTATTGATGAGGGTGAGGTGGTTTAGCCTCGGTATGCCCTGGTTGGTTCTTTTGGTTTGAGTCCCATATTCATGTTTGGAATATGGCACAAGGGTGAATAGATGAAGAGATATTTGGCTCATCCATTCTATGGTTGGGTGGAACATGGATGTCCCATCCTGGGTTTGGTTTTTGCATCATTAATGAAAGGTTATTTATCCTTGTATTTCTATGAGTATTTTGATGGATTATATGTGGTCTATATGGTTGTACTTTCATGAGTATTTCTATTGTTATTATGTTGGTTATATGTGTATTTTATGACAACAGCTATGTATGGCTCTCATCATGTTTTTACTTGTAAATGAATAGATAATGTATCTATGGCCTAATAGATGATAATGCAGCAAATGGAATGAGGGAAAAATGGTTCATAGTGATTCTCAAATAAGTATGAGATCCCTACACTTAATTTTATTGTTTACACTTGTAGGTTACATGTTGATGATATGTTTGATGAAATGCCTTTCATGGCTAGTAGGGATCTGATTAAGGTCTTGTTCAACTTATTACTTTTGCATCATTGTTTCCCTATTCTTCTACTATTCTTAAGTTATCATCCCATTCTATGCAGTGACCTGGGCTCTCGGCCTGAAAAAGTGGCTCAAATATCGGGGTCATTGGCATACCAGTAAAAATTTAGTCTCTGGTCGATGGCAAGTAAGCATGTGAGAGCGACTTTGGGTTTCTAGATTCCCTATTTCTTATAGCATGGGAGCAACTAAGGACTTAGTTGTCTAAAACATCCGTGGGCCCGAGGAAGACGATTTCTGACTAGCTGACATGTCTCTTGAGGGTTATGTTGCTAATGTGGATAGGTTGGTTGATGTGTTCCATCGATTCCACTTCCTTAAGGTCATATAGGAGGTCGAATCCAATCATAGTAGCCTCTTGTCTCATGTTTACCTAGTTGGCATGGTTACTTGGGTAGATGTGGGAGGAGGGTGTTACAGAGTGGTATCAGAGCATGGTTCACCCCTCGGAATGGATGGGCAATGTGTGTTGTTCATGCATGCATGTCAATTTCATGTGTGTTTCTTACACTTGCATTCCATGTGATTGTTGCATTTTCTTGATGATTGATTATGGTTGAAGTAAGGTTGTCATGAGGAACTTGATTTGATTTTGTGGAATGCATCATCATGAGTATATGACTGGTTGCATATGATTTTATGTCATCTACTTACATCCTTGTATGTTAGGCTGAATTCTTGTAGGTTTGAGTCCATGTATCAATCTTGTAGGTTGATTACAAGAATTGATTGATTGAATTGAGGCTTCTGTGATCCATAATAGTTATAAGTAGAAATTCAGCGTAAATCACATAAAGAGAGACATTTGTCGACACGTTTCGAACCAACTAGTGTGGTTCATCGTCAGGACAAGTTGAAGAAACAGATCCAGCTTTGCATGCTAAATAGTCTGAGTAGAGCCTCCAACGGCTATCTTGACCAATGGCTAATTTTGACTTAGGGACCAGAGTCAAAAAGTCAAATTGATAATTTAATGGGAGTTAGTTATCATACCTTAAATTATATAAAAGAAATAATTATAGATGGTTTTTACGTTATTAGTTAGTTAAAAGGTAACATTAAAAATTGTAAATTATATGGGAATTAGTTAGATCAAAGACCTAACTTCTATATATATATATATATATATATATATATATATTTATATATAAGGTAATTTTAGGATGATAGTTACTTTCTAGTAATATATAGTTACTATAACTAACTATCATCCTAAAATTACCTTAGATATCTATATATATATATATATATATATATATAGATATATAGAAGTTAGGTCTTTGATCTAACTAATTCCCATATAATTTACAATTTTTAATGTTACCTTTTAATTAACTAATAACGTAAACACCATCTATAATTATTTCTTTTATATAATTTAAGGTATGATAACTAACTCCAATTAAATTATCAATTTGACTTTTTGACTCCGGTCCCTAAGTCAAAATTAGCCGTTGGTCAAGATAGCCTTTGGAGGCTCTGCTCAAACTATTTAGCATGCAAAGCTGGATCTGTTTCTTCAACTTGTCCTGATGATGAACCACACTGGTTGGTTCAAAACGCGTTGAAAAATGTCTCTCTTTATGTGATTTACGCCGAAGTTCTACTTATAAGAATTGATTGCTTATTCTCGACTACATGCATCTATGCATATGTGTAGTTGATTTGACATTGCTTATGCATGTTGATGGTTGCATGTGGCAATGTGTACAATGGAGTAAGGGTTGTTTTGATGCATGAGGTCATTGCATGCAATGTTGATATGGCCTTGCATTGATGACTAGACCCTAACTAGAGTGATGTTTATGTGTTGATGCATTTAATTGTGTATGTCTATATGTCATTATGATTATGTTATACATGTATCATCTTGATTTGATGATCTTGTAGACGAGTCACCCTCCCCAAATTATACTAATGTATGTTTATTTATTGTGATTTGGCTTGTCTGACACATTATACATTGTAGGAAAGAGATCAAATGACTAGCAAGGTAGTAGACTACCTAGAATCTCACTATGCATCAGATGAGCAACGTGGTGTGGGGCACTCTTCTGATTTGGTAGATACACTAATAATATTGAAGGAAGAGATAAGGAGTTGTAAAGAAGATAATGACCGGATCATATAGGCACAAGAGAAATAAGAAGAGGTTAATGCTATACTTCTTCATAGTTTGTCAGACTTGCAGCGACAAGGACCACTTTGGATCAGCCATGGACATAAGGATAGAACTAATGGGGAATATGGAAGTAGGTCTGTTTCTAGACACAGGTCATATAGATTTGATACGGTGAGAGATGGTAGGTTATTGGGTACTCCGGATAGGAGAGGCAATGGATACAGGTACTATTCTAGTTTTGGTTTTGATAAACATCATTATCCTCATTACTATCATCCTTACAGGAGGAATGATAAGGGATACTTACCATATGAGTTTAAGAAAGTGAAGCCACCGACTTTTGGTGGTGATATGAAGAAGTCAGAAGATGTAGAGGCTTGGATACTAAGGATGAACAAATTATTTGAGTTGCATAATTACACTGATAACATGAAGGCCAGAGTAGTGATCTTCATCTTGAATGGTAAAGCAGAAATTTGATGGAAATATGTGAAGCAGGTAGAGACATCAAGATGGATTATTTGAGTTGGCAAGAGTTCAAGAGGCTTTTCAAGAAGACATACTTATCACAAAGGTACTACGATAATAAGGCTAAATATTTCTATGAGCTAAATATGGGATCAATGAAAAATGAAGAGTTAATGACCAAGTTTTTGGAGCTATTGAGGTATGCACCGTATCTTATTGATGAGAAGGCTAAAGCTCAATGGTTTTTCAATGGATTTCCAATAACATTTAGAGACCAAATTGAGTATGATGAGCCTTGGTTACTTGAGGAAATTATTGGGAAATTGAGGTATTTCTATGAACAATCAAAGCATAATAATGAATATTAGCAAGGATGGAAAGGAAAATACAAAGGTAAATGTAAATGGTAGCCTAAGAGAATAAGGCCTCAGAAAGAAGATTAGAAAGAAAATGTGGCATCGCAAAAGCTGTTTAATGCAGCTAGATAGGGACATGGGTCATAGCAGCAACATAGAGGTGTTGGTACTAGTCGATTGGAGTGGTTGGACATGTAGTAAGGAGCACCTTAAGAGAGATTTTCCACAATATTAGGTTGGTAGGTCTCAGATATATAGTGCATAGGATGCATAAACTGTTGGGGATGTTGGTAAGAGTATTCCGCATATCTATGCAGCAGTGGACAATAGGTAAGAAGACCATCAGGCATCTATCATTGAGATGGCCAATAATATTTGTGAACAATTTATTTCTATTTTGATTGATCCTGGATCTAATTATAGCTATGTTAGTCGTAACTTGGTGGATAAGTGTGGTTTGATTAAGGAATTTCATGCTGAGTCTTGGTTAGTGAAGTTAGCTATAGGCACAAAGAAGTGAGTTCATCATTAGGTAAGAGTTTACGCATTTGATTTGAATGGTATGCCTACCACAACACATCTAAATGTACTACTGCTAGGATCATACAGTGTGTTGTTGGGCATGGATTGGTTCTATCTTCATAGAACCAAGGTAGACTGTTATGACAAAGCCATTGAGTGTGTTGATGACAATGGGGAACCAAGAGTCTTGTAGGGTAAGAAGAAAGCCACAACAGTTAGGATGGTGACAACTATGCAAGCAAAGCATAGCCACATGAAACAATGTATGTTGTTTGTAGTATACATTTTTATTGATAAGGGTAAGGAGGCTAAGGATGTAGATTTGTTGAGAAGGTACCTAGTTTTGTAGTAGTTTCAGGATGTATTTCCTGAGGACATTACAGAGTTACCACCACACAGGGAGGTATACGTTTCTATTGAGTTAGTGCCAGGGGTAGCTCTAGCATCAAAAGAACCTTACAGGATGAGCACACCTAAGTTAGTTGAGTTAAAGATATAGTTGAAGGAAATGTTGTACAAGAGATACATTAGGTGAAGTGTATCACCTTGGGGTGCACCAGTCTTGTTTGTGAAGAAGAAAGATGGAACTCTCAGATTATGCATTAACTACAGACAATTGAATAAAGTGACCATCAAGAATAGATATTTTTTGTTGAGGATTGATGATTCGTTAGATTAGTTGTAGGGAGCAGCAGTGTTCTCCAAGATCAACTTGATATCGAGATACCATTAGGTATGCATCAAAGAGGAGACATTTACAAGACTATGTTCATGACTAGGTATGGGCATTATGAGTTTGTTGTAGTTCCATTTGGCTTAACTAATTCTCTAGCTACATTTATGTGCTTGATGAATAGTGTGTTGCGTCCATATTTGGATAAGTTTTTTATTATTTTCATTGATGATATACTGGTATATTCTAAAAATGACAAAGATCATGCCGAGAATTTAGTAGTAGTGTTGAGGTTGTTGAGGTAGCATCAGTTGTATGTTAAACTTAGCAAGTGTAGTTTCTTTCAAAATGAGGTACACTACTTGGGGCATGTATCCAAGGAGGGCATTGCAGTAGATCCAGAGAAGATAAGAGCCATGATGGAGTGGGTAGCTCCTAAGAGTGTGGATGAGGTGAGATATTTCAATGGGTTGGAAGGCTACTATAGGAGGTTCATCAGGAACTTCTTGTAGATTTCTTATCCTATCACATCATTGCAGGGGAAAGTTAAGAAGTTTGAATGGACAAAGGAGCGTGAGGCTAGCTTTGAGCAGCTTAAGTAGTTGTTGACACATGCACCGGTGCTACAGATTACAGATTCGGACAAAGAGTTTGTAGCATGCACAGATGCTTGCAAGACGGGACTTGGTGGATTCCTTTTGCAAGATGGATAGGTGGTATGCTATGAGTCATAGAAACTAAACAAGCATGAAAATAACTACCTGACACAGGTCTTGAGTTAGCAATGATCATGCATGCATTGAAGATGTGGAGGCATTATCTTCTTGGCAGGAGGTTTTTACTAATGAGTGATCATATTGGGTTGAGATATTTGTTTGATGAGCTGAATATGAATGCCAGCCAAACTAGATGGTTGGCTACGATCAGTGAGTTTGATTATGAGATCAAGTATATCAAAGATAAAGAGAACAGAGTGGAAAATGATATTAGGATATGGATACAGGTAAATCACTTAGCAACTATGAGCTCCTATGGGACATATCTACAGGATAGGATCTTGCGGGCAGGTCAACAGGATGTCAGATATATGGATATGTGCATAGGTTACAACAGAGTACTGGTATAGATACAAGTAATGGTATAGGTACAAGTAGTGGTACAGGTACATGTATAGGTATAGGTGATGGTGTAGGTATAGGTACAGGTACAGGTAAAGGTACAAGTAATGGTATAGGTATAGGTAGTGGTATAGGTGTAGGTGCACAAGATGTGGATTATTGCCTTACAACAAATGGATTGGTCAAGATCACAGATAGAATATATGTGTTGGATAGAACTGAGCTCAAGAAGATGATCCTGGGGGAGTTTCATTTGAAACCTTATTCAAGTCACCCAGGTTATCATAAGACACTAACATTAGTGAAAATATTTTACTATTGGTTGAATTTGAAGAGGGATGTAGCAGAGTTCGTGGTTAAGTATTTTGATTGTGAGCGTGTGAAAGAATAATGTAAGCATCCAGGTGGACTGCTACAGTTGATCGCAACTCCAGAGTGGAAATGGGAGGTCATTTCCATGGACTTCATTACAGAGTTGCGGAAGATAGTGAGGCAACGTGATTCCATCATGGTTGTTGTGGACAGGTTGATGAAGGTTGCACATTTTATTCCAGTGAAGTCTACATTTTTAGCTAGTGATATAGCATAGGTATTCATCCAAGATGTGGTAATATTGCATGGTGTTCCAAAGAATATTGTGTTGAACAAGGATGTGAATCCACTTCTGTTATGGCCTAAATCTACCTCAGGTTGAGAAAGGCAGCTCTAGGGTAACATCAAACCACTCTTAACCTAGTAGCTAGCCCTACTAGGTCGGGAGAGGTCTCTCTCCTTGTCAATCTCAGGAAAATATGGCGAATAAAGCTTTGATATGACTGATATAAAGACTAATTTTAGGCTAGGTATATGCTCAAAGGAGTTTGATTGAATTTAATGGTTGATTGTTGGATCAAATGTGAAAGGCAGTTTTGGGTCTGGGGAATAAACTCAGTCTTGCAGAGGTTTCTGTGGGGTGAGGTAGGAAAGTGCTTTAGTACTTTGAATTAGGTAAAATGGAGAGTCTTAAGACTGGTGAGGAGTTGGAGAGGGCATGGAAGTGTCATGATTCCTCTTCAAATAGTAGAAAACATGTAAAACTAAAGAAACCCTAAGGTAGAGCACTACAACATCAATGATTTCCACATTTATACCTGATTCATTTAGCTAAGTAGAAAAGAGAGATATACTGGCACACATAAACACATGATAACTTGAATCACAGAAGGAAAAACAATACTAAGTCACCTTGCCACAAGAATCCCACAAAATGTTGCAAACCCTGGTCTATTTCCTTGCCAAACTGCACAGATGATGTACAATAGTGCTCAAATCATTCACAAGAGTCCAACCTTTACAAATGACTGAAAAACACATGATATAGACCTCCAAACCACCTGTGCTATCCATCAGGGGTCTAATCCATGAGAAGAGGGGCGGTTTCAACCATATCTAAACTAGGAACACAAAAATAGGCAGTGGAACAACTTGCCTCTAAAACCTAAGACACTGATTCATTCAACTCTAAACCACCTACAGCTGATGTATCTACCTTATCAAAGTCAATTTTTATCATTTTTACATCATAGTAGATCAATTTACTTCATGTGACATCATGAATTTGACCATAAGAGAGAAAAAGTCAAACTAGAAGAAAACTAGGCGAAAACAGAGTTTTTGAGCAAAATTGGCACTTTTTCATCTTGTGCACAGCGCCATTTTTCTGTGCGTAGCACTTTTTCCAAGTTGCTTTTGTAGGGCTTCTCGAGGTCAAAATCAGGTGTAGGATAGCTCATTGGAAATCCATATGAGTCTGCTTTCTGGAAAAACTTAAATGTTTTATTTTGGAGTCCATTTACCCCTCCAAAATTGCAATCTCCCAAGACTACTTCCTGTGTGGCCAAAAAGTGGCAGAGAGGGCATTTTTTGGGTGTTTTTGGCCCTTTTGGAGGTCCAAAACTTGTCAAAATTTCCTAGTAATTTCTGAGCATGCATAACTTTTCATAAGGAATCCAAAAATGCCAAGTTTTCTTCAAATGGAGGTCCCTATCAAAAGCGAGCGCAAGTGGTGCTACGCACCTGCCGGAAAAACCTATTTTTTCCATGAAAAATTCAAAAATGTCAAAAAGTTTACCAAATTTCTTGAGATTTGGCATGAGTGATCTATGTTATATGCTATGCTGGGCCAGTGAAGCTTCAGCCAAGATCTTGAGCTTATTTTTCTCTTTCTTGTTCCTCAAAGTTCTCCTTAATTTGCCTTTTAAGCCTTTTATCCTTGTTTTACAAATTTTGATTCGGGCCAAATAGTGATAAGCCATGTGGCGCAACATCTTTTTCTCCTTGTTGGATTTCTCAAGAAGCTTCTCCAAGTGATTGTTCAACCTCTCAAACCATGATTCCCGGTCAGCATTGATTTCTTGCTCAAGGGATGTCAATTTGCCTTTCCTCGTTTTGGCTGCTTGCTTGTTTTCCCTTATGGTTTGCAGCTCCATGATTGTTTGTTTATCCTCCAATTGCTTATTTTTTTGCTCAAAGTAGTTAATAATCCACTTATCTCTCTCAAGGTTAAGTGATAAGGCATGGATGCTAGCTTCTTTCTCTCTAATGAACTCCTTGAGCCTTGAGTTTTGGGAGATCAAATCAGTATCCTCCTCCTGAATCAAAACAAAATCTCTCTCCTGACCTTAAAAAGGCCCTTCATCATGCAATGGTTGCTTCACCTTATCTGGTACCTGTGCTGCTGAAAAAGAAGGCAAAACCCCTTTCACCCGAGGTGAAGATAGCATTTGCATGTGGTCTAGTGAAGGAAACAAGACCCCTTGCACCCCAGGTGGAGATAATACTCGTTTTGCAGCTACAAATAATATCCTTGTGCCCTTTTCATAAGTGAAAAATACTGGCACTCCTGTAGTTTGAGTCTCATGAACCTCTGGTTGATTTGAAGGCCCTCCTTCCTCTTGAAACACTGATGGGGTCACCTGAGGGCTTTTGAAAACCTCATGTGAAATGAAGGTATACCATGAAATGTTCAACAAGCTCAGCTAATGCAAAACAACAATTTTGATCAATCAAAAATGATAAATTCTACTGAACTGCTGAGGAAGAGGTTTCCTTTGCACCAATGTAGCAATCTTCTCAATATTTCTGCATATTAAATAGTGGAGGTTCATCATCCTCACTCTAGTGAAATGCATCAATAATCTAACATGGTAAGTATACAAGTGAGAAAACCTCCCTTCACAGGTGAAATACTTGATAATGAGTTTCATAAGTGGAGCATAAGTGTCTTGTAGGTATCTAAAAGGAAATACCCTACTGATTTGCCTTTGATAACTAGCCTTGACATAAGGCTCATAATATTCTCTACCCACATGCTGCCCCTTATTCCACTATTCTCCCACATTGGGAATGCCTATTGCTATTGCAATAATTTCAGGTGTCAAAGTGAAGGAGACACTAGCTAGGTTCACCTGGCCATTGTAAAGATGAAGAAAAAATAATCTTGCAAGCTCATGGTGATATTTCACCCTCTCCACCATCTCACAAAACTGGTAACAAGACTGATGTTTAAAACATGTTACTGCAAGAGGGCAAGCTAGTAACTCTGTGAGAGTGATGGGCTCCTCCCGGATGTGTTTTCCTCCCTTATGTGGTTTTCTTGGTGCATGTACCTCTTGGGAAGAATCACTCACAGTTTCCTCATCCCTTTCATAAGCTGAATCTGTTTCCATACTTGCAAATGTGGAGTGTAGAATGATGAGTATGAAGAGATTTTCTTGAAATATAGGTGACTGCTGTTTTCTTTTTTTTTTGGGATTTGATAGGTTGACTGATAATATAAGTGCAAAGGATGGTTTTGAGGATAGCAGTAGGATTTAGGAAAATGAGAAAATGGGTTTTGGGGAATAGCGGGAATTATGTATAGGGCTTAGGGTTTGGTGATAGGGGGTAAGGTGAGTGTCAATGGGAGAAGGAGAGGGGAAGGGAATTAGGGAAATTTAATGCAGGGGGATGGGATGTGGGAAAATCATACAAGGGAGTGAAAACAACAAGAATAACAAAAACCCTAGACAGTTTTGCAAGACAACTTTGAAGCAACTAGGGTTTGATTTTTCACCATTCAAATCACTATGATGGATGACAAATTCTCTTGCTAGGGCAGATGGGAGGGTGTACTTACTTGAAGAGATGATATTTGCAAATTTGGAGGCTTGGAAAATTGATGGAATGAGTTTTTGAGCTTAGCTGACAGATGCGCCGCGCCAACGCCTAGGTGCGTAGCGCACTTCCTGTGCGTAGCGCGCATTGAAATTCCTTTGCAAATCCTGCACCCGGTGCATAGTGCTTAGCGGGTGCATCGCGCCAGTGCCCAGGTGCATCGTTCCAGTGAAAAAACTTGAAACTTGCTACAACTTTCCCTCTTTCTCCTCAAATGCGATTTTTCCTCTTTCTCTCTCTCTTTAGCACAAAATGAGGTCTTCTAACATAAATGATCACTTTATATACATTTTAACTTTAATTTTTCATTAAAATAAACCCACTTTCTAAAGTTCCTTTTCACTTTGCTTTTAAAAACCCTGATTTTGCAGTTTAGCTCTTTTTGTCATTTGATGAACTGATGCTTGGATGTTTTTTATTTATTTTGCAGGAGCTAGAGTGCTGGAGTTTGGAAAGGTGACCAAGGGCTGCAGATGATGCTTTATTACATATGAAAACAATAAAATTATAAAATTTTACATGAAATAGAAAAACTTTGTTTTCACCTCAAAACAAAGTTTTGAGGTAAAAACCCTTTATGAAGCGAATCATCAATGAAATTTGTGATTTAGTGAACTTATTAAACATCCTCATGTGCCTACTGACCTCTTATTGAGATTTTGAAGACCACGGTGGAAAACCCTAGACCTAATGAGACCTAAAAACCCTAAAATGACTTCTACAAATGGAATGAAATAAAAAATGACAGCAAATGATCTGTACATGTGAAGATAGGCCAGTAGATGATAGGCATGAGGGAAATTGACAAAGAACCACTACCATTAGTTGATCCATGACCTAATGGAATGCAGCTGATCGGATAAGACACCTAACATGCACGCAAAAAGAGAAATTTGATCACTGATGGAGGGATGAAGATACCGACACTAACAACTTCCAAGTTTTGGAAGGATTTATTTGCAAGTTTGGGCATAAAGGTGGGCTTCAGTATGACTTATCATCTGCAGATAGATGGGCAGACAGAGAGGGTCAACAAGATATTGGAGGACACGTTGAGGACGTATGTGATGCATCAACATTGGAAGTGGGAAGAGTATCTCCCCTTGGTGGAGTTTTCATATAGCAATATTTATCAGGAGTCATTAAGGATGAGTCATTTTGAGGAATTGTATAGGGGGATTTTTAACACTCTCATAAGTTGGAGTGATCTGGTTAACAGGGTGTTGATTAGAATAGAGATTTTTGGTAGACATGGAATGAGAAATCCAGGTTATAAATAAAAATATAAAGGTAGCACATGATAGGAAGAAATGTTATGTAGATTGGAACAGTTTGTTCAAGGAGTTCTAGGTTGGGGAACAAGTGTATTTGCGCATCAAACTGAAGAAGATATCCTTACGGATTGGATCTTGTGCCAAGATGGCACCACGGTTTTGCGGACCCTTCAACATCATTGAGAGGATTGGGCCAGTAGCTTATTGACTTGCACTGCCTCTAATAGTGAAATTCCATGATGCTTTCCATGTATCATTGCTTAAGAAGTATGTTAAGGATGTTGACCATGTGACTGAATGGTTTGTATTGTAGGTGGAACTAGATGGATAATTCCAGCTGGATCCTGAGTGTATATTGCAGAAAAAGGTGCTCATGCTCTAGAACTGAGAAATCGATCAAGTTAAAGTGCAATGGAAGTACTTTGGGCCCGATGAAGCTACATGGGAGATGGAAGATCATATGTGGGCTATGTATCCTTCCTTGTTTTCCAGTTGAGGAAAGGTATTTTTGGCTTGGGGTTTTGGTGTGATTTTGGTATATGCTTTGGTATATGTTTTGTATATGTTTTGATGATTTTTCTATAAGTACATATGTATATGGATGTAAGTAACACCATAAGCTAAGTTATAAAGCTCCAATAAGTAGTATGGGTGTCATGTAATTATGACGTCATGTTATTATGTTGTTATGATTTCGGTTTTCTTTTTAGCAGGGTGATCATTGTAAATACTACATTGAGGTATGTTATAAAGATCCATGGAAAGTATGTTTGTTTTTCAGCAGTTTTGCTGAGGTATAACACTGAGGACAGTGTTCCCCAAGGGGGAAGGTTCTGTAACAACCCTGGTGAAAATTCCATGTAATAAAAGTTAATAAAAGAAAAAACAATAACCATGGTTGATGGGACAATTATTCCAAGTTGAATGTTGGAAAAGACATCCTAGGGGGTGTTCATTTGGTTATTTATGGCTAAGGAAATTGGCAAAGGCAATGGCTAAGGCTTTGGAAAGGAAAAGTGGCATTTTTTGCACATTTATTTATGAAAATAATTGAGATTAGGAGAAAATGGAGGTGAAAAGTCACAGGTTGCATGTGAGGAGGAAAATGAAGGAAAATAATGGAAAATGAAGAAAATAGAGGCATCATTAATAAAAAGGCTTCTGAGGATCAGTTGGTAACCTTTTGTCAGTTGATTTTTGGAGTTGTCTCATTATTCTATCTCTCTCTCTCTCTCACTCTTGGACACTTAGAGTTTTCTTGGATCATTTTGGCATTGGAGAAAGAAAGGAAAAGAAGGAAAGAGGAAGAAAAGATCAAGGAGGGAAAGGCAAGATCAAGTAGCTATAATAGGATTCATTGTAGGTATCGATTTGTGTGTGTATTTTCATTTCTAGATTTGGAATGCATGGTATTGCATGTGGTTCTTTGCTGTTATGGCATGGGTTTTTCCAAGTGTAACAGTGTTTTTAGCCTAGCCTTTCATTTCCGGATAGTCATAGTGTGATGGGGTTCTCATGTTTTGGTTGAGCTAGATTGTTAGATGGATTCGAACCTAAGTGAGGTAGATCTCTGAAATGATAGAACACATGGCATAGTGACCCCTGAACCAAACAATGGGTTGTGGAAAAGCTAGATTTTCTGTCACCTCAAATGGCTTAAGAATCCTTGCAAATGAATGGTAGGATATATGGTAAAGCCAAGAGGTAGTTTGCTCTTCATTGGGCCTAGTAATCCAGGGTTTAGGATATGCAGTAAAGCTTGGAGAGTGGGTATCGGTTTAGGACCCAGTGATATGGGTTTCGATTACAGTAAAGCCTACGAGACTAGGATGCAAGAAAATTAGTCATGGTGTAGGTGGAGAAATCTGATGACATCCATGCTTGTTTGGCCTAGTGATCGGGTGGAGATCACAGCAAAGCCTATTATGATTTGTTCATTATGTTGGCCTAGTGATTCGGGATGGATTATGGTAAAGCCTGGTTTCTATTGATGAGGGTGAGGTGGTTTAGCCTTAGTATGCCCTGGTTGGTTCTTTTGGTTTGAGTCCCACATTCATGCTTGGAATATGGCATGAGGGTGAATGGATGAAGAGAGATTTGGCTTAGCCATTCTACGGTCAGGTAGAATGTGGAAGTCCCATCCCAGGTTTGGTTTTTTCATCATTAATGAAAGTTTATTTCTCCTTGTATTTCTATGAGTATTTTGATGGATTATATTTGGTATATATGGCTGCACTTTCATGAGTATTTATGTTGTCATTATGCTGGTTATATGTGTATTTTATGACAACAACTATACATGGTTGTCAGCATGTTTTTACTTGTAAATGAATGGATAATGTATCTATGACCTAATAGATGATAATGCAGCAAATAGCATGAGGGAAAAATGGTTCATAACGATTCTCATATAAGTATGAGATCCCTACACTTAATTCTATTGTTTACACCTGTAGGTTACATGTTGATGATATGTTTAACGAAATGCTTGTTATGGCTAGTAGGGATATGATTAAGGTCTTGTTCAACTTATTGCTTTCGCACCATTGTTTCCATGTTATTTTACTATTCCTGAGTTATCATCCCATTCTGGGAAGTGACCTAGGCTCTAGGCTTGAAAATGTGGCTCAAATATCAGGGTCACTAGCTTAGCACTGACAAATTTAGCCTTTGGTCATTGCCAGGGAAGATTATGAGAGTAACTTTGAGTTTTTGGATGCTCTCTTGCTTATAAAATGGGAGCAACTGAGGCCTAAGATGTCCAAAACATCAATGGGACTTAGGGACAAGATTTCTTAGTGGATGACATGTCTCATGAGGGTTTTGTTGTTGATTTGGATAGGATGGTTGATGTGTTCTGTTGATTCCACTTCCTTAAGGTCATATACGAGGTTGAATCCAATCATAGTAGCCTCTCATCACATGTTTACCTTGTTGGCATGGTTACTTGGGTAGACGTGGGAGGAGGGTGTCACAGTCATGAGAATTGGAAGATGTGGGAGGAAAATGTGGAGGATGAAAGGAGATCCTCATCACCATGGCCAAGTTCCTGAATGTAATGCACATGTGGACCATAAAGGAATTGTCCTCCACCATTCTTCTCTCAAATATTTCTCTATTTATTTCTACTCCTTAAGGTTCCTGGAAAAAACATTCTAGAAAACCCATAGGGTGTTAATGGTGTTCTATTGCTCCTCTTCCTTATGGCACCACGTGAAAATGTATGGGCACTAGAATTTCATTTTCAAATTTCTCTTCACCCTAAGCATGCTAGGGGGGAGATGTTGGTGCCCATGACCTCTATCACCCCTTCTATAATGAGCCCTTTCCTCCATGATGGTAAGTGCTATAGGATATTTTGTCACATCTAATCAATTAGCCTCCTAATGCGATCATTCACATCATATTCCCCCTTTACATCATCATTGCACAAAGCCTTATACATGGCTCTCTCATTCCCCATAGTTTCTACCCTGAACTCCATCATCTGAGCCATTTTTAGGACCAATGCACCCTAACCTCTTGCTGGAAAGAGTTCACCTATATTTTTCTCCACTATGGCCTACGTTGATCACCTATAGGTTCGTCCATTTCCAGAATATTCCAGGATCTATTGCAATCATTTACCTAAAATAAAACTTTTGAATCCTATCTTATCCTACCTTGGATTTTCCAGCCCTTATCCTTAGATCTCATCCTCCCATCAAGAGTGGATCTCAATCCAAAGATTGGTAAAAGGATAAGAAATCCAAACTTACCTCACTCCTTTATATATTTACAACCTTCCATATGAAAGGGGTTGGCTTTTGGAGAGTGATTCTACCTTTATGTTGTTGTTGTGAGAGTTATTCTTTCATGCATTAATGACACTTGGAGGTGCACTTTGTGACAAAGGAAGGACAAGTCAACAACTTGGATGAGCTCTTCTACAAGATCAACACTACCAATACAAATAGTTCTTTATCTTCCTATATGCGACATGGTTATTTCATATATTTCAATACCATGTTCATATATTGAATGAAGTAGATAGATGATGCTACAAAGATCTCGTAGATTCTTGGTTTGTGTTATCTGGTTGTGCAAGTTCTAATTTTGGCAGCTGGAGCTAGGATTGGAGCATTCAAGCCAAAGAAGGAGCGAAACATGGAACATATTCCAAGTAGGTTTCTTCCCCTATTCTACTTACTTTAAGGAAAAAATTGGGTCCTTTGTCATTTTTTTGTTCTAGGTTAGCCACCAAACATAGGGGAGATATTTTTGTCCTTAGCCATAAATCCCATAACAAATTTTCAACTTTTCTAGGGAATGGTGTATTCCATTAGTGGTTTATTTTTTCATTGTGTTTGATTTACCCCCTTCATAGACCTTTGTTGCTTTAACCATCCAAGAACAAACCTAGGAAGTGATTGCATTGAGTCTTGTTTGAAATTTTTGTGTGGAATCCTATTTCCCAGGACCAACACACCCTATGTTTTGATCACAAAGCGATGTAGCCCACCTGGGAACTCTTTGTGCCTGCATTACAAAGAAATGGTGCCTCTTCTACACCTCCACCAATCCCTATTCTTGAACAAAAGTTTCCTTATATTCTCAGTGTTGATTTGATCAACCTACTTCCATCTGACCTTCCCTAAGCCTTGAGTGCCTTGTGGTCTCTCTATAGCCTCCATTTGGTTTGCATTTGTGTTTGTCTACCTTTGATAAGAATTAGTTTTTATTTTTCTTTGTTCTTATCATTAGGCATCTCGAAAATTTGTTTTGTTTGATCATTGATTACTTGGATGAATTTTTGTTCTAGTCCTCATTCTCAAAAGTGCATTTGAATCAGTGATTAGACTTTACATCTTAGTTTTCCTTATTTTCAAATATTAAGTATGGTGAAAAGAAAAAATCTTCCATTGGCATTTAGGGTTTTGCATCTATATTGATTTAGGAACAGTTGCATGAAAAGCGAATTACATTGAGAATATTGTTTGTTGCATTTTCTATGTTGCGTATTGTTTGTCTCTTCCCCTCCTTAGCTAGATTTTCGTTGAAGAGAAAGATGTTAGAGAATTATATATTATAGAGCAATGGAACACATAGAATATTGCATAAATATAAACACAGAAAACACATAAAACCAGAGAGACACAGATATACATGGTTCACCCAGTTTGGGCTATGTCCATCCTGAATAGCCAGTCCTTCCTTTCTATTATCTAGCAAAATGAAGAGACACAACCTACAACAGATCCGTTGTAATATCCTCTGTTTTCTCTCATAGTCTCACCTCTCTATTTCTCGCTCAGAGAATACACATCTATTACACAACCTCAACACAATGCCCTCATACAAAGAGAGCGGGTTTCCTTCTAGGGAAAAAAACCCTAAACTAAACATAAGTTCTACCATCAGATCATCTGCCTAATGAACGGCCCAGATTGACTAGAAATTACTATACTTTTACAAGGCAGTTTTTCATCTATTTTTAGCTTCGGGGGCACTGCCCCCGAAACCCCCACCAGGGGACCGCTGGCCCCCAGACCCCCTAGCCCCCTGCAGGGGGGACAAGTCCCCCCGCACCTCCCACGTGGAGGGGTGTACAAACTTGTTGGGGTATACATCCGGCTGAAACAAATACCTCTAAATAATCATGCTCCACACCCAACAAAATATTCCATTTCCTCATGCTAGACTTTTATTTTAAGGAATTTAGGTGAATTTGTGGTGAGACATAAAACTAAAACTTAATTCAAGATCAACTTAAAATTTATTGAATCAACCTAAGGAGAATTTGTAATATTAACACAAACACATAGATGTATAGGCTAGAGACGTGTTTTGATGTTGTTAAACGTAGGGTTTGTCGTTGTTTTCCAGCATTGGATCATGGAGGTGAAATCCCATTCCATGTATGTGAGTGTATAGGATCGTACTCCACATACCTTTGGGTATATTGGTGGCACTCTACATACGTAAAGTATATGGGAATGCTCTTTGATGAGTGCTAGTATTGTAGCAAGGATGTTGCAACTCCTAGGCTACCAGATTTACTTATCAACCCGAGGTTCATACAAACTTGGAGGTGACAGTGATGTATGAACAAGTAAAAGTGATGGTTATGCATGTTGTCACTATTCAGCTAGCGAGAGACCACTGAGGTTCAAAGCCAGACTTCTATGCTGTCAGAATAATCTTGATTCTCTGATGGAAGAAAGGTAAATCTACTCTAAGAGAGTTACTCTATTGTAGTAATGGAGGAGGTCAACATGTAATGATAAACCACAACATACCCTAATTAATCATTTAAGAAGCTATGATAGGTAGAAGTGTTAAATCAACATAAAACAAATGCTACTATCTAAGTTGCAGAAGTAAGAAGCATCAAACAATACTAATGCAATTAAAGTGACTAGACTAAATCTGTTTTTGCTTTTTCTAGTCTTTTTATGCAAAATCAAGTATAAAACTAATTCTTCTTGTGGATGTGGCAGGTGGACTAAGGGTGTTTGAGGATAGCTAGAAGGTTTATGAAGTGGTTGGATGGTGTGGAGGGTTCCTAGGAGGCTAATGAGCACCAGTATTGTAGCAAGGATGCTGCAACTCCTAGGCTACCAGCTTTACTTATCAACCCGGGGTTCGTACAAACTTAGAGGTGACAGTGTTGTCTACACAAGTGAAAGTGATGGTTATGACTGTTATCACTATTCAGCTGGCGAGAGACCACCGGGGTTCCAAGCCATACTTCTATGGAGTCAGAAGAAGCTTGATTCTTTAAAAAGTGATGAGCGCTAGTATTGCATCAAGGATGCTGCAACTCCTGGGCTACCAGCTTTACTTATCAACCCGGGGTCCATATAAACTTTGAGGTGACAATGCTGTATGCATAAGTAAAAGTGATGGTTCTACCTATTGTCACTATTCAGCTGGTGAGAGACCACTGGTGTTCCAAGCTAGACTTCTATGGAGTCAGAAGAAGCTTGATTATTTGATGGAAGAAAGGTAAATCTACTCTAAGAGAGTTACTCTACGATAGTAATGGAGGAGGTCAACATGTAATGCTAAACCACACCATACCCTAATTAATCATTTAAGAAGTTATGCTAGGCAGAAATGTTAAATCAACATAAAAAAAATGCTACTATATAAGTTGCAGAAGTAAGAAGCATCAAACAATACTAATGTGCAAGTAAAGAGACTAGACTAAATCTATTTTTTCTTTTTTCGGTCTTTTTATGCAAAATCAAGTATGCAACTAATTGTTCTTATGGATGTGGCAGGTAGATTAAGGGTATTTGAGGATGGATAGAAGGTTTATGAAGTGGTTGTATGGTGTGGAGGGTCCCTAGGAGGCTTTTGGTGACTTTCTAAAGGTTTTCCACCAATTCGGCCTCAAAACAGTCCATTTCAGGAAAACCTACAGGATGTACTAGAAACCTACAGGATGATCTTGTAGGAATTACAAGAAAGCTAAAAGATATAGCCGAGAGCTAAATATGAGGTGTTGGAGGTGATGGGAGGCTTAGGAAAGGTGTGTGATGGGTGGAATGGAGTGTTATAAGGTCTAGGATCACTCAGGAGTCAATATCCAAGGTAATAGATGGCTAGATTCGCTCAATATGTTTGGGAGAATTTCTACGAAAAATGATGGAAAACTAGTGAAAATGATGATGAAAACAAGGGATGGCTAAGGTGGATGAAGTGGAAGGTGGATGCTAGCTATGAAGTCTTAGTCTCCTCCTGAAGCACCTGCTCTACATGAAACATGTATGTCTTCCAAAAATCTTTGCAACAAGATACATTTTCATAAACTAGAAAAGCAGAATTAATGAATCAACTGCCTATCCTATGCATGAAGAGAGTTTTTGAAAGGAATTAAAGAATGAGTGAGATCTACTATAGAAATAGAGATGAAAAATATGACAATGAAATCTACCTTGAAAAATTAACCAAATACTAAATTAAAGACAACAAACTCCAAAGTTCATAAAAGAACTAGAAATCTGTGTTTTTGGGGTTGCTTAAGGGTCCCTTCCTAAAGTCATGGTCCTAGAGGGAGGAAGTGAGGCCAAGAAAACTACTAACAACCTTGTGGTGATCCTTTTTCTCCTTGCTAACGTGCTACTTGAAAGAAGTCACAAATGGAAGCAAACTATTAAACAACCAGTCTAATCTATACTACTTGTAATGGAAATGCATCTAAAAAGAAAATTAACAATGAAGCTACGAATCTACACTAAACATATATGTACAATAAAGAGGATCCTTGGTTGCTAGGGTTGGGCCCTAACCCAAGAGATTCATCCCTTTGAGTTAACTCAGTGCTGGCTCAAAACAAAACTCATTCGTATTACCAAAACAACAAATTACATCAATAGAACTGTCACAAGTTTTGCAGCTCGAAAATAGACTAGAGTCTTACAATCAAAAATCTGAATCCTACTGAGGTCCTAGGCCTCTCTACTTATACATATGAAGTTCCCAACGACTTCCTTAAAATTACGGAGGCTCAGCTCCCAAACTCGAGATAAACTATTGCTTTGTCTCTCACTTGCTCAGCTACCTTCTAGTCCTCATGATTTGGTTGTTTGCACTCTGAGATGATGTGATGAATGGAGGAATATTCGAATGGAGGAGTAGTAAATGAGGGGGATCTACCTCCTACAATCCCTCTCCCTTGTCACATTCGATTTTTGACCTTGGTCTATGCCAAAATTCCTTGATTTTCTCCTTTAATCCTACATTTAATGCATATTAGACCACAAAGCATAATATCCAACCCTAACTCACCTCACAAACAAAATATAATAAAAAACATGTAATAAGTTATGAGAAATGTTGGTTTGACTAAGCTAGGAGGTGAATTAAGGCCCATATAATTACCCAATGATTAGGTTCATTATCACCCCCTATTGAAAGTGTTGCTCATCCTCTGAGAAACTCAATCAATATCCATATCCTTCATGGATCTTATGGCCTCTCTGACATCCCATGCCTCTGTTGTGGTCTCCTCTTCTTGTTCATAGAGGCCTGCTTTCTTTTCTATCTCTTCCCACTGCCTCTTGTTCTTCTTTTCTTCCTTCTAGCATCCCTAAGAGTAGTGGTGGACTGAGTTTTAGGCCTATCCAATTGACCTTCAACCTTTGTATAGATTGCTTATACATAGGTGTCCTATTGAGTGCCTCTCTCAACCTTTGAGGAGAGTGATATTCTCTTATCTTTAATTTTTATGGCAGTGTGTTCCATCTCCTCAGGCAAGCATGTATACTATCATCTCCTAGCAACCTGAACATGTCCTCAAAATTGCTTGCTCTTGGGTAGCAAGATATCTAGGTGCCATCTGAGGATCATTTGCAATCAAATTATGGGTATTGATGAGGGCCATGGGATTTGATTGTTCATATCTTATCAGAAGAGGTTTAGTTTGCTCTCTTTCCAATATCCTTTTCATCTCTGCATCTCTTAACTCCTCATGGTTCATCGATGATGCCAAAGCCATTAATTGTAGATCCCCTAGCTTGACATTAGGGTCCCATACATTCATGTATGTGAGGGTGATGTTGTGCAAATAAAAATAAACCATTTTGGCCCTATCTTCTAGTGTACTTTGATCACAAAGATTAATAAATTGCCTGTAGTCCTGAAATGGCATGGTGCCTCTCTGTGCTATGGTCTTAATATGAAACTGCAGCCATTGTTATTTGAGGTAGAGAGCATAGGATTTAGCTGACATCCTACACTGGATTGCTTACAAAGAGAGACTGGCCATACGTGACAATTGATTCTCTCTTTCCTCAACCATGCATTTTCTGTCTCTACTTGATTTCTCATTATAGCTTCTCTGTACCTCAAGCCACTTAGCTCTCTACCCATCTCCTTGAGTTTCTCTTTCATGTTCCCAATGTCTTCCACCGCCTTTGATTTGGCAATATGCATCCATCACTGAGTTCTGGCCCTCTCCTTCTCAAGCTCGAAGAACAGTAGGATGGAAAACTTTTGAGGTATGACCCTGCCTCCTTCAATAAACCAGTAATAGGAGTCCAGGTTAGGTTTAGGGCTGGGTTCTTTTGTCTCTAAGTCCTCTTATTTAGTTTCTTGTTGCCCCCTACCTTCCATTCCAATTTATGTGCCTCCTTTAGATTCAATAAAGTATCCTGTAGGATTGTTTTTGCTTCCTGTAGATTTTTCTGTGTATCTTGTAGGATTGCCTTTCCCTTGGAGGAAGTTGACCTCGTAGTAGGCCTCCTCACATAGGTGATAGGGGACTTAGGGGAAGGCATTCTCTCTTTTTGTGTAGGGGAGTCTTCAATCACAATAGGAATTTTAGTTAACGCCTGGGGTTTCCCTTGTCTTATTCTTGTGCTTTTCCTTATCCTGAAATATAATAGGGTCTACCTCTCCCTTTTTCCTTTTTTGCTTAATTAGGGTGCTAAGAGTAGTGAGGGTGCTATCGGGAAATCTAGTGTCTATGTAGAGCTGCAAGTCCCACTAAGGCTGGTAGCTACCTTAGAAACAAACAAACTAAAACCACTTCCGTTTTCCTTTACGAGAAGTAGATAAGAGGGGAATAAAGGAGACCAAACTCTATCTTGCACTTGATTCCTTGCTTGATTCCTCTCCTTTCTGATAGATCTTTGCCGCTCGCTTCCTCGTCTACCCAGCTTCAAAGAGCACCTATAGAATCAAAGCAGCATAACACTATCCAAGAACATAGATCTACTATCATAAACAATATAGGACCAGATATATATTGACCACACAAATGCATATATCATCAATCATACAAGAATGTGGAGGAAAACTTGAATAGCTTTATTAATAATCAAGAATAGCAAAGAGGATTACAACCAATTGTTCTAACCCAGCATCATCCTCTTAGCAAGAAAACCCTTCTTCACCTCATGAAAAGCTTAGATCACCCAACACTATGATGTTGCACCAAGAAACCAGTAGCACTTCCTTACAAGATACAAAATTCCAGCCCCTAGATCTCTGGGATGAGGGATCCATATATAGATGTTTGCAAGGGGGGTGAGTCAGCTTTTGAGATTTGATTAGTGTCCTCTCTCTCATAGTTCTTGATTCCACTTGGAGATTGATGTTCTCTTACTCATCCCTGGGCGAATGCAGAGAGGCAAGTGTCACAGGAGAAGTTTCTGGAAGATTCCATGATCCTCCACCTTGCATATTGACCCTGACATTTGTACACTCTCACCCATCGGACCCCATAGAAGGGATTTTCAGTATGCATTGCACCTCCCGTGTGTATTTAGGTGCGATGCAGCACACTTTGACCATGGAGCAGGTGAGATGGTCCAGTTTTGACCAGTTTTGAGCAGTTTTTCATGGAGAACTTCTGGGAGAAGATGTAATCAGTTGACCTTGTTCTTTTAGAAGTTGAAACAACACTTTTAGGGACTTAAGAGCCCTTGTTTTATGGACATTTATTATTGGGGTTGTAGTGCCCAAAAATGTCTATAACAGTTGCCCCCTAAAGCATGAGGTCGTTAATCTGTTGATGTAGGGTGAAATGCTTTATCATGAGAATTTGAGGTTTTTTTGAGCTGGAAGGCGACCTGTAATAAGATACAATACAATACATTATCTTCATAATATTTTCATGATCTAGCTGAGGGGGCATTCCCATGCTCAGCTTTATAAATTCATTTTCATGTACATAAGACAAACAATCGTCTGAGTGTAGACTGATGATCCTGGTAGAGCCATCATTCCTTGGATTAGATGATTATCTGTGTAGTAATGATGTAGATTTGATGTCTTTATTTTCCTGAATATATATCACAGCCCGGATGGATGAAACTAGATCTGGGGTCTTCAATCTCGTTCGATCTTCACTCAAAGTACAAGTCGATCCATGTGAGAGATGTTTTGGAGTCAAACATGGAAAGACATCACCTGATTACCAGCCAATGATGTAAGCTGTTAACAGGCGCGAGAGGAATCACCGATAATGATGATGACCCTCAAGGTACTACAGTACAATTCACGTGGTGTGAATAAAGGGACTTGGCGTCGAACACCACGCAAAATCTTTCGGTCGAAGGCCATTGATGTAAACCTGTCGCCGGAAGTGAGAAACTTGCCATTGAGGCATGCAAGCTTCAAAGTACTGAAAGGGTTGTTCCTAGATCGACTTCTTGGATAATGAGCTGATGTCGACAAGAAGCGATCCGTCATAGGAGGGCCTTAGTGAATCCCACATCAATGACACGGAACAGAGAAAATGATTTTAATGGAGGTGAAAACGATCTAGTGATATAAGGTTCAGGGTGGCGATCATGAAAGAATGGAGCGTAAATGTATTGCAGTGGGTGAGACACAGGTGAATTCTCTGAGCGACTTCTCTTGAACATATCGGCGACATTGACATTATGGATTGGTAGCATTAACCCCAAATATGGATGGTGTGATGGACCCATGGTGGTATGACCAGTGAACGGAACAACCCAACCCGGCTCAGATGCGGAGTAAAAGTGTCATGTTCAAGAGCGACTTGCTACCAATAAAGTTTCTTCAAGTTTTCTTCCCAATTTTTCCCCAGTAATTGCTAACTAGTACCTCTTTATTTTTGTCAAGCTTGAGGAGGATAACATATGCTTGTTCTATAATTTTCCCTTCGGGCAAACCCATCGCTATGTTTTAACGAGCCTAGCAATAGTGAAACTCGTTCTTGTCTGTATGGACAAATTTGTCGCTATTCAGTTTTAACGAGTTTAACAACAAAGATAACTCGGTCCTTTTCAATTTTAGAGAGTCTAAAAAGGGACGTAAAGAAAACTCCAATAATCCTTTTTCGTCACATAATCCCTTGAGTCTGAAAAAGTATAAAAAAATACCAAAGGGATGAATTTTCGGTACTTTAACGAGTCGAACAAGACAAGCGCTCGATATTTCTGTGTAATAATCCCTCAAGTCCAAAAAGATTAAAATCTAAAGGAGGGATAGCACTTCTGGTCACTTTAACGAGCTGCAGAGGCCAATTGCTCGACAATCTTTTCATATTTTACGAGTCAGTTGAAAAGAGCTTAAAGGAGACTCGTTTTTTTAGGAACGAGTGATAAATTTGGGTAGCAGCTAATTCCAAGTAAGGTTTGGAATTTTCCAATCACGACAGTGTCACAAGGATGGCTAACAGGATCACTCTACGCAATTGTTCCTCAAAAGGGGTAAACAATCAAATGGAGGTGAATGATCGGCCAAAACAAAGTGGAGGTGATGATGAGAACACGACCAAGGCTTCAAAGGCTGATGATAATACATTCACGATGGTTATTTACCAGAAAATGGTTCATTTTTTAATGAGCTTAAACTTTGGGGGAACATTTGCTCATTTCTTATGTTTATTTTTTAATGAGCTTGAATTCTGCATTAAAACTTCTCGATCTAGTCATATAATAAGGATGTCTCATTTAAAAATGGCATTTTTTCAAAGCTTTGCCCCGCATCCTTTCTTTATGCAAGTTAGGAAACGACCAATCCTACGAGTTTAAAGGGTTAGAGGACCTACAAATTTAAAAAATAAATGGTCGCTCTTCGCTTGCATGCCAAAAGGTTTGCATGCCCCCAGGTATAGTGAAGTAGAGTTTCCAGGTTACCCCTCAATTTGCAGACAAAACATTTGTTTTATCGGGAAAGGCCTACCTTCTAACAAAGGTATCCTATTCCGGTCCAACCCCATTTTCCTAAATGGACGGGTGTGTCAACTAGTCATATATCCTTCGCAGAAACCTACCCTATACCCAAGGTTTTCCTGTCGAAACAGGCCAGGGTGCATGCCCCCTGGGTTTCAGTCATATCCTTCGAATCACTCGCGCTCATCAGGAGGACGGACTGGGGATTGATGAGACATTCCTTGCGTGAAAAGACCATTCAGGGATGGTATATGACTATTTGCTATGTGTGAACCGGGGAATGAAAGCTGGTCTACGAGCTTGACCACTCTTCCTTCATGCAGAAAACACATTACTCTAAAGAGTGAGGAGACAATGGCTCCCATGCAATAAATATAGTCACATCCAAGGAGTAGATTATAATCCAAGGGTCCTTGTACTAACATTACGTTCATGTGAACGGTTTTCCTTCTCAATGTTATCAACACATTGGGAAGGATCCCTAACGGTCGACTGGTTCCTTTGTCAAAGCCTGTTAGATTTCTCATTTCAGGCAAAAGCGGTGGCGAACCAAGTGCTTTCCAAGCAGTTGAGGAAAGGATACTCACAGAAGCCCCTTCATCTATGATGGTACCAGCCATGACCATTCTGTATATTTGAGAAATGATTCGAAATGGTACGCTAGCCGGTAAGCGGGGTCTGCCTAGTAGATTCCAATCGAAGGAAACAACTAGGTTGCTTGGAGGTGGGACTGAATAGACGGCCGGATATGACTCTAACGAACTTCCTTCCTACGGTAAAGGAACGGGTAGACTGCCCCCATGTTCATCGGAGTTTGTGCTTACGAAGAGACTTTTGACGGTGTCGTTCTTGTTCTCTCTGGTGACTGTATCATCTGAAGATGGATCCTCTGAAGGCAAGACCGGGTCAACTGCCATCTCGACCTTTTGACTTTCGTCTGGTGTGGATTTAGATGGTTTATCTTCAATGATAGACGCTACCACAGACCACAATGGCGTGTCAGCTAGATTTTCAACTAGTGACGGACTCGACAAGAGTTTCTTATATCCAGGAGGAAGTAGTAACGGTGAAACCGGACGGTCGTCCAAAACTCTTTTAGCCTCGTCTAAGAAGGGACAATGGTGGACGGCGTGATCGCCTTCACACAGTTTACAAGGAAATTTACATTTTCCTTTTTGTCCAGGGGCTTCACTTTCCCTAGTTGACAGTGTATTTTGAACATGATCATCAGAGGTTGATGACACCGGATTGTGCAAATGAGGAGACCAGTCCCTTAAGATCCGTGGGATGCAAGGAAAATCTCTATGATAGTGGTCTCCATTGCAAATGACACATGGTGATTTAGGCCTGGATGGTGCAGTGTGTGGATTTTCGCTAGACGATGCCTGGTTGCCCCTTTTTGCACTTGGCTCCTTCTTCTTCTTCTCAGTTACTTGATTTTTGGCTTTACCAACTTGATCAAGCGAAGAGGAACGAGGAGAGGGAGAACTAGACGAAGTAGAAGGTTGAGGGGTAACTTTGGTATCGTTTAGTTGCTGACTTGATTATTCAGGAATCACAGTGTTCTGAACGACAAAGGTTGAGAAAAGCCATACGGGCAAGCCGATTGTCAATCCTGGAAGCGACAATGTGGCCATATGGGGCGCACCAACATCTCCCCAAGAGGAGAAAGGACTAGGATTTCCCCCAAGGGGAACTCCTTGGTTGGTGGACTCCATTTTTCTCAACCTAAGACCAACGTAGGAAAGGTGATATTTATTCCAATTAAAATAAATTTTAGACGCTTTGACACAGCTTGTTTTTTCAATTTTTAAGATTCGAGAAAAAACAAAAGATGACTCTAGTCGCCTTTGATTTTTAATGAGCTTGAAGTGACAAGTGCTCAGATGGACCTTTTCCTTTAAGGATTCTGAAAAGGAACAAAAGAGACTGCTCTAGAAATCTAGACAGAGGGATTACCAAACCAATCGCAAAACTCCAGAATACTTTTTACGATACGACAGTCAATCTTCCCGAATGCTGTGTTCAGTGCATTGCGATTGATAGGGCAGCAGACACGGCTTCCTATGGATAAAGGATAAAGCCTATTGTGGTCTCCAAATATATACTCGACAGTACGTGGGAGCACAAGTCCGTACTGGCACTTATCGTCTCAAAGTGGAGGAATCACCCAATCATCAATGAAAACAACAGTTACCAGACTTTACGACGCCGGAATACGTCTCTAGCCTAGACTTCTAAATGTTGTGCGTTAGGTTCCAAAGCGTTTTTAGATTCATTAAATTTATTTTACAGTTGATATTGCTTAAGAAATTTTCCTTTCAGTTTCACCACGTGATGTAGATGTACAATTCCTAAAATGCAATCTAAGATGATAAACAATCGTTTAATATTCTTTTTACAATGGAAATCCTAGCTACTAAGGAAAGAGAGATGATATTCTTTCAACATAGAGCAGAGAGCACACACTATATGCGCTGTCCTAAATCAAAACAACAAACAGTCTAAATGCAAATGCACATGGATGTATTTCTTTTCGGCCTTCTTAGTGTGTCAATGATAAAAAGAAAGCTAAGCGCAAATCTGAATTATTTTTCAAAGCGACATTACTAACAAGTTTCTTTTTAAGACAAAATGAAGACAATGATGACACTTTGCGATTTGGAATTGAAAACTTGTTTTCTACAATTGAAAAACTACTAATTCAAATCAAATACAAGAGTAACAGTGTAATCGACTATCAAGAACAATCAGATTCTCTTCTATGACTGAAAACGACACTTGCGACACTTTCAAATCAAGAAACGACAGTTCAATTCCGCTACTTCTTTGCAAAGAGAACTGAAAATGGATCACAATACATAATTAAATTTAAAGTTCATTGCACAATGGAGGCGGAATAATGGAAAGGAAGGGGGTTTGAATAGAGGTATACTGACTATAGACAGCAAAACTCCTGAATAGAGTTGAAAAGAGTGAACACAGAAACCAAAATCTAGGAGTAGGAGAGGTCTAATCTGATCAGCGCACCTGTAACACAGGGAAGGTGGGATGCAGCGCACCTACTACACTCGGGAAGTGCGATGCATCCAAATTCCAAAGAAGAGACAGTGCGATGGTCCAGGGACGAGACTTCAACTGGGTTCCGGGTCACAGTTTGCAGCTCAGTTCAGGGATTTAGGCCGAGCAAGTGGTAATCAGTAAATCAATCATAGGGGTAGAACTAAAGAGGTTACTAGATCCACCACAAGGGCAATTAGAGAGCTTGTAAATCGATTGTTTAGTTCATAAAAAAAACCCGGAGATAGACTGAAGTAGCATTGATCTACTTTGCACTTGCATAGCAAATGCAGTTCGAAGGCTAGCTGGCTTGACTTCAGGCTCCGTCTGTAAGTTTATAAAGCAAACAAATATAGACAAACAAACAATCTATTTGCTCCCCAGTGGAGTCGCCATTTTGTTATTGGGAAATCTAGTGTCTATGCAGAGCTGCTAGTCCCACTAAGGCTGGTAGCTACCTTAGAAACAAACAAACTAAAACCACTTTCGTTTTCCTTTATGAGAAGTAGATAAGAGGGGAATAAAGGAGACCAACCTCTATCTTGCGCTTGATTCCTTGCTTGATTCCTCTCCTTTCTGATAGATCTTTGCCACTCGTTTCCTCATCTACTCAGCTTCAAAGAGCACCTGTAGAATCAAAGCAGCATAACACTATCCAAGAACATAGATCTTCTATCATAAACAATATAGGACCAGATATATATTGACCACACAAATGCATATATCATCAATCATACAAGAATGTGGAGGAAAACTTGAATAGCTTTATTAATAATCAAGAATAGCAAAGAGGATTACAACCAATTGTTCTGACCCAGCATCATCCTCTCAGCAAGAAAGCCCTTCTTCACCTCATGAAAAGCTTAGATCACCCAACACTATGATGTTGCACCAAGAAACCAGCAGCACTTCCTTACAAGATACAAAATTCCAGCCCCTGGATCTCTGGGATGAGAGATCCATATATAGATGTTTGCAAGGGGGGTGAGTCAGCTTTTGAGATTTGATTAGTTTCCTCTCTCTCATAGTTCTTGATTCCACTTGGAGATTGATGATCTCTTACTCATCCCTGGGCAAATGCAGAGAGGCAAGTGTCACAGGAGAAGTTTCTGGAAGATTCCATGATCCTCCACCTTGCAGATTGACCCTGCCATTTGTCCACTCTTGCCCATCACACCCCATATAAGGGCTTTTCAATATGCATCACACCTCCCGTGTGTATTTAGGTGGGATGCGGTGCACTTTGACCATGGAGTAGGTGAGATGGTCCAGTTTTGACTAGTTCTGAGCAGTTTTTCATGGAGAACTTCTGGGAGAAGATGTAATCAGTTGACCTTGTTCTTTTAGAGGTTGAAACAACACTTTTAGAGACTTAAGATCCCTTGTTTTATGGACATTTATGATTGGGGTTGCAGTGCCCAAAAATGTCTATAATAGAGGGCAGCTGTTGCCTCCCTCTCAGTGGCTTCTGGAGACACCCTAGGTGACTCCTCCTTGATTTTTGTCCCCTCTTTTCCATTTCCTTATTCTTCTATGTCCTTCCTGTCTTCTTCTTCTTGTAGATCTTCATCATGTTCCTCTATGTCAGCTCCTTCTTCATCCATCTCATCCTTATCTCCTTTTGTATCTTCCTCTTCCTGTTTTACTTCCTCTTCACTGATAGTAGGACTAACATCATAAGTGAGAGCTTTGATGTCATCCTCTGCTGGCATGTCTTTGAAAATTGACCATGGTATAGGAGTTCTGAGGTTTTGGAGGGCATCTTCTATTAGGATCCTAATCAACCCATGGTTAGCTAACTATTTGGAATTTCCCTCCTTCACTTTGATGCTTGAGTCTATGAGTGATTGAAGCAGGAAGTATGGTATGTTGAGCCTTTGGTGAGGGGGTGTTTCTGCTCCAAATCTCAATTCTTCAAGGATCCTAAAATGATAGCCATAGACCACACTATACCTACCCTCACATGAGATGTATTTAATCAGTTGGTAGCCTACCTCATTCCATGGATATGGCAAACTTTCTCTCCTTACTCCATTTTTTTCCTCAGTGGGTTCCTCACCTTCTAAAAAGAATTTTCTTTTGGCAACCTGGCTATCTCCTTTGTCTTCTTTCCTCCATGGTATTCCTAGGGGAAGTGTGGTGACTCTGCTGATGAGCTCAGGGGTGAGATCTATAGTGAGGCCCCTTATTACAACAATGGCATGGATTCTAGTGAGTGGAGTGAGGGAGAGAACAAATTCTTGAGCCACCTCATCATCATACCCTCTAAAGCTTTCGAAAAACCCCATCCAATTATGTCTTGTAAAGATTTCAAGCACTTGGGGTCGTTGTTGTATTCTCATAGTGTTGGTGGGCTCTCTCCTATTAAACCCTCTTGTCATCTTGCTGGTGAATTTTCAGGAGAAAACGAGAGGGTTGAAACAACCTTTTCAAATGCAGAACCAAAATAGAGATGACTGTGTATGTAATTCCCTTTACACAGTTGCTAAATTCACTCAAACCTAGAGTATTCTTTATTCATTTACTTGCAAATAGGGATGTAATTACAGAGCCTACCTCTTTATATTATTTGCAATGGCCAACTCCCATGATATCCCTTCTGAAATCTTCTCTGCCAATCCTGTAGATAGTCTCTGTGTATCCTTTAGGAATTCCTGTGCATGATCCTGTAGGAATTCTTGTGGAATCCTGTCGAAATCTCTGTGCTGTGAAACGATGGAGCTTTTCTTCTGGTGGGTTGCCTGTGTATGAGAGCGACCTGAGTGAGTGAGTTTTGAGGAATTGATATGCATGAATGTAGAGGAAATGATGAGGTGGTGTGCTGGCAGCAAAGGTGCATTTCCATTTTTGGACCATTGGTCCCCAATACCACCTCATCATTTCCCACTCCTCGTAATCAGCTCCCACCTTATGGATCCTTAGTTTTAACCGCTTTTGTCTTACTCCTTCTTTGTCTTTGAGTTTGACTGCAGCCACGTGTGAGAGGACACCCGGTTGGCATGTGCTGACTGAACGAAGGTGGCCAAGTTAACTGGCCACGTTTTCACTTATAAACCAACTATCTTGTAACCCTTACATTTTTTTTTACTACATGATGCATATGAGAGAGTGAGTGGGATACTTACTTGTGGTTCCAATGCTATGCTGCAGTTGTCGAAGACCAGAGGTGTTGTGTATACTTGCTGCACGTTATTCTTCTTCCTCCTTGTTGGTATCTAAATTTGACTATTCATTCCACTCCAACTGCATCTTTTAATTATCATTCTTGGCCATTTAACCTTCCTTATTCAACAATAATCCTTAGAAACTAATTCATATGTTGTCATTTTCATTATTTTGAGATTGGGATTAATATTTGAAATTTTTATATTTAAATGACACTTTTCAGAAAAATCGCAGGAAGTTGTAACAACCTGTGATTGCTCCATTGTTTGACATGTTGTAGCACAGGTGGGAAAATTCGAGGATTATGGGCATAAATTACAATGTACAAGGATGGTGAAACAACTATTCACTTTCAGTTTTGGAGAAAACAAGTGTCCAGTCAAAGCTGGTCAAATCCAGCCACTTCATCACTTTTTCTTGATTTTTGTGCACGAGATATTTTCTAGTTTTAGAATTTTTGCATAAATGGAGGAACAGACCTAAATCTGACCTCCTTGGGATGTAATTAATAGAATATTGTTAGTATTATATGGAGAAAAAATAGTTGCTTTTGGTATAGAATTCACGATAAATAACTCATATGGGAAAACTATGTTTTAGAATGGTTTTATGAACATATGAGAAGACAGCTTGTGTATCTTTGATTCCAGACTTAATACAAACTTCTTCAGGAATTTTGTGTTTCAAGATTTAGTAGCTACACTCCTTTGAATCATTTCATAGTGTGCTTGTGGAGTGTTGAAGGGCCCTCACCACTTTGCTGGTACACTTTATCTTTACTCTATTTTTCTTACTAGCTGCAAATTCGAATTTAGCAATTAGTCATTCCATGTTCAGAGTTAAAAGTTATGTTAGTAGAGTTATCAGTTAAGAGAAATTGAATTTTTTTGTGAAGAGAGAACCTTGTAAGAGGATTCAACTAATCTTGATCTTGAAATTGATATTTATATGATGTTGTCATACAATTTCCAGATTTGTTTGCTAGCTTTAGTTTTAAAGGATAGTTCTAGTTTTATTTCCAAAGCGATTTAAGATTGGAGTTTTAAAACTAAATTTTTAGTTTGGTAAATGATTCTTGTAAGAGATCTAATTGATATTGGTTTATAACACTGCTCATCTTACTCACTATGTGATTTGAAAATACTTTGGATTGTTGTGATTGTAAAAATTCTTTGAAGCAATATTCTTGTAAGGGAATGTAGGATTACAATCAATCATCAACACTCTCCTTTTGTTATTTTTGCAACCAAAATTTCATAAAGATTTGTTTCATTTAGATTGATGTTTGAGTGATAATTGTAGAAAGGACTGTTAAATTAGTCCACTGGGTAGCCATTAGAATCTTAGAGCCTTCTAGATCTATATATTTTAGGTAAGCACCTCTAAGTGTGCTTTCATAGATTGATAAAACAATTAAGAGCTTAACTTGCCATGGTAATTTGGGACCAAACATTTTGGCGCCATTGCTAGGGAGGTGCAACTAGAAAGACTAAAAAAAAAATTAAAATAAAGAAACAACAAAAACATAGAATTAAATTTAAATTTCAGTCATGCTTATTTATGTCTAGGTTTAGGGACGAAAAAGGCAGATTTAAAAAAACCCCCCAACCAACAACTAATCCACCATTAGGAGCAGAGCCATTAGAAAAGATTGAATACATAACTCCAACAGGAAAGGTTACAACGGAAAAACTTGAGGAAAAACTAAAATCAGGCCAAAGACTCACCCTCATTGAAAGACAAATTCTAATAGCCCACGAAGCAAAGAGAAGGAATCTACCTGAAACTTCTACAGTAGCAAAATCTGAAGGGAGTAGCACAAAAATCCAATAGCCTAGTTCTGAACAAATTTTTCTTCAAGAATTAAAACAAGAAGAAGAGGCAGAAACCTTAGATAAATCACAAATTATGATGGCTGAAGAGGGAGGAGGATCTAGAGGACCTACACCTGAACAACTAAGGGAGTATGAGAGACAAACGGAAGAATGGAGAAGAAGGGAGAATGAAGAAAAAGAAAACAATGATACTCTATTTGGAGGAAACCAAAATCCACCAGAAACAGAGGAATCCACATTTAAATATCCAATTCAAGATAGAGGAGAGCAAATGGATGAGGAAATTAAAATGAAAAACATACCACCATCTATATTTCCAAACTTCTATGGGATGGCATCTGAAGATCCAGACTCATTTTTATTCGAATTTGACATAGTATGCCGAACCTATGGATATACCAATGATGCTCATAGAATTCGTTTTTTTCCCACTACCTTAAAAGCAGCAGCACTTAGGTGGTTTATGGGATTAGGTGAACATTCAGTCACTAGTTGGGATGATATGATAAAATTCTTTTTGAAAAAGTATAAACCTTATTGTTGATCAAAAGATTCCAAAGATGACATCTTTTCTATGACTCAACAAGAAGACAAGACCATAAAGGAATACTTAGAAAGATTCTCATATAATCTACAAAAGTCAAAACACAGGACTATGTCAATTGAGCTTATACGAATAATCTTTCTTAAAGGCATCCGGGATGAGTATTTAGATGATCTTAATCTCATGGGTAAAGGGGACATTTCCAAGTTATGTTTTGAAGAAATTTCCGAACTATGCCAAAAGTACTCTAGGAGTAGGACAAGAAGTGGGAAAAGAGCCATAATATCAAAAATCACAAAATCTGCTACAGGAAACATAACTAGAGCTGAACTAGGCAACTTATTTGAGGATTTCAAAATAGACCTTATGAGTACTTTGGGAAACCAAATAGATACCTTGAAAACAAAGAAAAGACAAGATGAACAAGAGTTAGAATTATCTATATACTGTCCCAAATTTAGGAAGAAACATGCTTTGAAGGAATGTCCCTTATATAACGTGCAAATTTGTGGGTTTTGTACAGACAACCGTGACACTAAAGACTGTACAAAGATGAAAATTTTGCAGAATTACAATTTGGAAGCTAGTTCAGAAATGGAAAACATGTATTTCATGGGAGCTAGAAGACAATGGCAACCAAGACCCCCAGGTATGTATCAAAATCCAAATTCACCAAATTATAACATGCATGTTCAAAATTCTTGGAATGTTCCCATGCCATGGTAAAAATGGCCTAACCAACAACAGCAAACATACACACAACAAGGATGGAGAGGATATTCTTTTCCTCAACAATTTGCTCAACAACAACCCCAGCAATATCAACAACCATTTGCTCAATCATATTCACAAAACTATCAGTCACAATATTCTCAGCCATACCCACAACAATACCTTTTGCAACTGGTACCTTATCAACAACAAAATCCTCAGCAAGCATTACCTACTCCCCCACAAATAAATCCACCTCAGCTCCAACTACCATCCAACCAACCACCTCGACCCACACAGTTACCAGCTCAACCCATAGCTAACCCAAACAACCGAATAGACAGACCAACTTATAGCGTAGATGAGGGACCTTCATACCCAACTCTACCACTACAAAATATTGAACTAAGGTCAGGTTAGACATTGCATAAAGAACCTTCCCCTGTTCAAACGTAATTGCAACAAGAAAAACAAAATGATGAAGAAGAAAATCAACAACGTAGCAAACAAAGTGAACCAATACAAAACAATTTGGAACAGAATCAACAAATCAAAACACTCCAACCACCTCCATTTCTGGAAAGATTACTTCAACCAAGATCACCCACACCATTGCCACAATTTGATGTTCTTGATGAATTGAGGAATGTATATGTCAAAATTCCATTACTTCAAGTAATCAAGGATATTCTGATTTATACCAAAGCCATTAAGGAGCTGTGTCTCAAGAAGCCTGCAAAGAAAAGATTTGACCCAAAAACAATACATGTCATAGGTAATTTAGGAGGCTTGATGTCAAAGATTATTTCAATGGAGAAATATGTCGACCCAGGCATACCAAGAGTCACATCCATTATCAACAAAATTTCAATTCCAGACACTTTGATAGATTTAGGAGCTGCAATAAACGTTATGACATTAGACACAATGAAAACTTTGCAATGAACAAAATTATGGACAACCCCAATTGTTTTGAAATTAGCTAATCGTTCTAAAGTCATTCCTGAGGGGGTGATAGAGGATATAATTGTCTCACTAGATTCTTGGGAGTATCTAGTCAATTTCTTGGTACTCCAACCCAAATCAAACTTAGGAGGACATCCAATTATACTTGGCAGACCCTGGTTGGAAACTACTGATGCATTTATTGGATGTAGATCCGGTAATATGATCATTTCTAGAGGCACAGAAAGAAAACAACTTACCTTGTACCCATCAGCACAAGCCCCAGCAGTAACACGAAACTTATGGCTTGATGACAAGTACAATGATCAGGAAGAAATATACTCTATGCTAAGCATAAACCAAATGTATGATATTGAGGAAAACAACAATGCAGATTTAGTGGAAATGTTTATTTCCTAGCCTGAGGTTTCAGAAGAGTTGAGAAATGAACAATACATTACTGCAGATTACATGTTGGCACAAAGTTTTCAAGAAACATGTATGATGTACTCATTGAAAGAAATATTTGATGACATTTTTCCAATCAATTCCATTTCAAATACATAAAGCAAGACTGTAGAAATTAGTCCCAAAAAAACATTGAACATTGGGCCATTTCTAGAAACATCTCAGGAACAAAAACTGATTCATTTGTTAAACAAATATCAAAAAGCATTCTCTTGGGACGACATGGATATGCAAGGAATTCACCCAGAAACCTGCACTCACCACATCTATATAGACACTAGTGTATAGCCAGTGAGGTAGCCACAGAGGAGAATGAACCCTATGCTCAAAGAAATTGTCAGAGATGAATTGCAAAAGTTATTAAGAGTAAAATTCATATACCGCATTTCTGACAGCCAATGGGTATCACCACTAGTAATAGTACCCAAGAAAAATGGTAAATGGCGAGTTTGTGTTGACTACAGAGAGCTAAATAAAGCCACCCTTAAATACTATTTTCCATTGCCTTTTATTGACCAAGTATTGGACACTTTGGCTAGGAAAAAGTCATTTTCCTGTTCAGATGGCTTTAGCGGGTATAACCAGATTATCATAGCCTCAGAAGATCAATATAAAACAACATTTACCTATCCTTGGGCAACTTATGCTTACAATGTGTTACCATTTGGCCTATGTAATGATCCAGCAACATTTCAGAGAGCAGTATTAGCTATTTTTGCAGATCTGGTCCATGAATGTGTTGAGGTATATATGGACGACTTTTTGGTATATGGTGACTCCTTTGACAACTCTTTACAAAATCTTGAAAATTTTTTACAACGATGTATAGAAACAAACTTGTCCTAAGCAACGAAAAATGTTATATGATGGTGAATGAAGGAATAGTCTTAGGGAATCACATCTCGTCCAAAGGAATTGAAGTAGATCAAACCAAAATACAAATCATTGTTGAATTTCCAATTCCAACAAATCAAAAAGATGTAAGAAGCTTTCTTGGTTATGCAAGTTATTACAGTTGATTTATTGCAAACTTTAGTAAAATAGCTTTGTCTTTATTTAAACTTCTTGCAAAGGATGTAACTTTTGATTGGAATGGTAATTGTCAAATTGCTTTTGAGAAGCTCAAAGAAAAATTATCCACTGCTCCAGTTCTAAGAGGACCTAATTGGACACTACCTTTTCATATCTCAACTGATGCATCTGACACTATAGTGGGGGCTTCATTAGGCCAAAAAGAAGATGGTTCAACATATGCCATCTATTTCATTAGCAAGAATTTGACCCCTACAGAATTTAATTACATAGTTACAGAAAAGGAAATGCTCGCAATAATACATGCAGTGAACAAATTTCACCACTACATAACTGGATATGAAGTCCTTGTTCACACTGATCACTCCGCCATTTGATATTTAATGAACAAACCAATTACTAATGGCAGGATCACCAAGTGGTTACTCTTATTGCAGGAATTCAATATCACCATACTGGATAGACCCAGGAAAGAAAACCAGGCAGCAGACTACTTTTCTAGACTTCAAAATATAGGTGAAGCTTTCCAAGTTGAAGATTCATTTCCTGATGAACACTTGTTTGCAATTTCAGTTTTAACACCATGGTATGCTGATTTAGCTAACTACTTGTCCACAAGAAAAGTGCCACCATCATTCAGCCCAAAGGAAAAGAAAAGGTTGATCAAACAAAGCGCAAGATACTCATGTATTAATGGCGATTTATTTTACACTGGTTATGACATGATTATTAGAAGATGCATTAGAGAGGATGAAATAATTGATGTACTAACCTCTTTCCATGATCAACCTTGTGGTGGCAATTTTGTAGCAAAGAGGATAGCGCACAAAATTCTTAGCCTTGGCTATTATTGGCCATCAATTTTTAAAGATACGAATATGTAAGAAGTTGTGACAGCTGCCAACGCATGGGATGACCAACAACCTCTGATGAAATGCCACTCCAGCTGCAAGTGCATCTAGAGCCATTTCAAAAATGGGCTCTTAATTTTATCGGACCCATCAATCCACCATCTAAAGGTAAGAAGTACATTCTTATATGTACCGACTATGTCACTAAATGGGCTGAAGCAAAGGCACTTGTAAGGGCAACAGAACAAACAGTAGTCAATTTCCTATTTGAAGAAATTTTTGTTAGATACAGAGTGCCTAGAGAGATAGTCACAGACCAAGGGACTCAATTCACATCAAGACTAGTTCAAGAAATAACAGACAAGTACGAAATAAAGCATAGAAGAAGCATGCCCTATCATCCGCAAGCCAATGGCCAAGTGGAGTCTACAAACAAAACATTAGAAGGCATCATGACAAAAAAAGTGGCCACAAATAGGAAGAATTGGGTGGACAAGCTCAATGAAGCACTTTGGGCATATAGGATTACTTGGGAAAATACAACAGGGTTCTCACCCTACTAGCTAGTCTATGGTAAAGAGGTCATGCTGCCAATAGAATTCCAAATACATACATATAAATTGGCAGCAGACCTAGGGATGGACCTTTCAAAAGCTCAGCAAGAAAGGAACATGCAATTAAACCAGCATGACAAAATGAGACAAGAGGCTGTGCAAAGGACAACAATGATTCAGCATCAAAGAAAACAATGGCATGAAAAGATCATTAAGAAGAAGATTTCAAATTGGCGACTGGGCATTGCTCTTCGATTCCAAATTCAAGGATCATGAGGCTAAATTCACTACTCAATAGATGGGGCCTTATGAAATCCTTGAAATCTTCGAGAATGGATCAGTCAAAGTAACTTCAATAGACCAAGAAGGACAGATATATCTTGTCAATGGACACAGGCTACGAAGCTACCATAAGCCTGTTAACCGAGAAGATTTTATGAAGACTGTTTCACAGGAAAAGGAGGTACAGATACTAAAGCGGTCAGCTGTAATATCCAAACATTAATTTTTTTTGAGCTCAGAATATATATATATATATATATATATATATATATATATATATATATATATATATATATATATATATATATATATATATGGCATGAAAAGATGATTAAGAAGAAGATTTCAAATTGGCGACTGGGCATTGCTCTTCGATTCCAAATTCAAGGATCATGAGGCTAAATTCACTACTCACTAGATGGGGCCTTATGAAATCCTTGAAATCTTTGAGAATGGATCAGTCAAAGTAACTTCAATAGACCAAGAAGGACAGATATATCTTGTCAATGGACACAGGCTACGAATCTACCATAAGCCTGTTAACAGAGAAGATTTTATGAAGACTGTTTCACAGGAAAAGGAGGTACAGATACTATAGCAGTCAGCTGTAATATCCAAACATTAATTTGTTTTGAGCTCAGAATATATATATATATATATATATATATATATATATATATATATATATATATATGTATGTATGTATGTATGTATGTATGTATGTATGTATGTATGTATGTATGTATGTATGTATATATATATATATATATATATATATATGTATATATATAGATATATATAAAGAAGAAAAAAACAACAATATAAAAAAAAAATAATAATGTTTAGCTATGAAAACTAGATAAGGCATAGTCTAAACACGAATTCCTATGAGAAAACCAAGAAATTGGCTTGCAAGAATTCTTAGTTTTTTTAAATTTTGAGTACAAAAATTAGAAAAGGAAAAGACATTTCAGATTGAATCTTAAGAGCAAAACATTATGACTTGAGGACAAGTCAAACCATTAGTTGGGGAGAAGGAAGCCTGAACTTGTTCATGCTTTCCTATTTTCCTACAAAGTTTATCTATCTCCAGTAGAGAAAAAAGGTTTGTCTTCATTTTTAGCAAGTCTTAAGAAAAATCTTATCAGAACATATCTTAGAAGGGACCTGTATCATTCATTTTTCAGAAGGGACCTGTTATCATTCATTTTTCAGAAGGGACCTATATCATTCATTTTTCAGAAGGGACCTGTTATCATTCATTTTTCAGAAGGGACCTGTTATCATTCATTTTTCAGAAGGGACCTGTTATCATTCATTTCTTAGCAAGGGACCTGTAATCATAACTTCTCAGAAAGGACCTGTTCAGAAGAAACTTGTTATCATTTTAAGGTAAAGGATCTGTTTTGAGTACATTTTTACAATGGGATCTGTTCAAAGGAAAACTACATCAGCAATAAGAAAGCTTACATTCAAGATGAAGAAGATTGAAGACTAGAACTTAAAGAGACAGACATTACATTTAGAAATGGGCACCATTACATTCTGCCTACATATATCAAGCAACAACAGCCAGCTCCAACACAAAGAAATATTGAAGGGCTTTAAGAATTGTCATTTTAAGTATTTCAATTTCTTTTATTAATTTCAAATTTTAGATGATGAATTGTGATAATTATTGATTTTAGTTTCTAAATACCTAGCCTATCCTATATCATTCATTCTTTTATCCTAAGTCCTACCCTTTTACCTATATCCTGTAACTATAACCATTTCCTATTTTTGTCCTATTTCTGAACATACAATTCTATCTTGTATATATCCCTATTTTTACCTTGTATATATTCCTTAATCCTGTACAAACAATTCTAATTGACCTATAGTCATGGATACCAACAAACCTATCCAAACTAAGACTGAATTGCATACTTAAGGATCGAATTTTCAAAGAGATCAAGTCATAAAATAGAGGATTTATAAGCCACAACGCAGGTCATGAAGAATTTATGAAATTTGTATGGTTTTCAACCTACAAATTTCGTTTTTGAAGCAAGAAACGACTAAGGGTAAGTGATCATAAGAAAAGTTTAACGGTCCAATCAGCAAGTCATCATAATTAATACTCTTATAACCTGAAGGCTATATAATGGGCCGCAAAACAAGACACTGAAGGTTATCATTAACATTTGAGTGTGAGCCATTATAGCCATTTACACTGCCAGGACTCCACAGCTATCATAGCCATTTACGTTGTCAGGACTCCTTTTGGGATCCTCTTTTGCTCCTTGACCGTCCTTCTTGCCGACCCGCCAATGGAAATTTCATGATTCATTTTTTTATTTTTTATTTTTTATTGTTATTTTTTTGAAAAACTACAAGGCTGCCCCTGAGAGGTTTTCACCCTAGCTGTTTGTCCTGGGTGCCTTAAGAAAGGTTTTCACCCAGGGATCTTTCTTATTCTCTTAATCTTCTTTTTGTTGTTTCTTTTTTTGTTTTGACACCACTGATCCGCCTCAAGAGGTTTTCAACCCAATGATGGGACTCAGGTGCCTCATGGAGGTTTTCACCTGAGTCCTTATTAATTTTTTTCTTTTTCTCAGTGATTTGATGGGGGAGGAGCCAGAACTTGCTCCACTATCATCAATTTTTTATTGATATCATCAATGAACTCTTGTTTTGATAAAGGTCTCTTGTAAATTTTCAATATGTGTCCATTAACAAGAAAAGTAACGGCTTCTTCATCTATGGTTCTAATTTGCACTGAACCACTATCATGGCATCTTTCCACAACATAAGGTCTGAGCCATCTTGTCCTTAACTTGCCCTTGAATGCTTTATACCTAGAATCATATAACAGTGTTTAATCACCTTCCTGAAATTGCTTGTCCTTAATATTTTTATCATGCCAGATCTTTCTCAGAAATTGGACTACCTCTGCATGTAGGAAGGCCTACATTCTAAATTCATCCAAACCATTCAACTAGAACAATCTCTCTTTCTGTGCACTACTGAGATCCAGATCTAGATGGGTTGCCATCCTCAATGTGTTATATTCAAATTCAATGGACAACAAGGCCTTTTTCCCATAGACCAGCTCATAGGGTGTGAATCCATTGGTGGTCTTCCATGTGGTATTATAGGCCCAGGTGGCATCAACTAGTCTTTCTGCCCAATCCTTCCTGCTGCTGCTAACCACTTTGGTCAAGATGCCCTCCAGTGCTCTGTTGGTCACCTCCACTTGCCCATTAGCTTGTGGATGATAAGGAGTGTAGGTATGCTTTATCTTGTGATGGTTGAGCAAGTCTTAAATCATGTTGGAGGTAAACTGGCTGCCTTGGTCTGTGACTAGCTCTCTAGGGTACCCAAATTTGTAGAAGACATTCTCCCTTAGGAACTCAACCACCTTCTCTTCTGTTGCTCCCTTAATTTCCTTGGTTAGAGCCCACTTAGTCAAATAATTAGTGCACACAATAATGTACTATTTTTTCTTTGAAGAAGAGTCAATAGGCCCAATGAAGTCCATGCCCCACTTGTCAAATGGCTCGAAAGTCACTTGAGACTATAGAGGCATTTCATATCTTGGAGTAGGCCTTCCCATCCTCTGGCACCAATCACATTGACTAGTGTATTTTTTTACATCCTGATGAAGAGTAGGCCAATAATAGTCTACTTGTAACCATTTGAATGTTTTCCTCTTTGCTGCAAATTGACCTCCACAAGGCCTATCATGACAGGTCAGAAGGATGTCAAAGACTTCCTCCTCCCTGACACACCTTCTCAAGATTTGGTCTGGGCCAAGTTTGAAAAGATTTCCCCCAATCCAAGTGAAGGGGGTGCTTTTCCTGACTATCTTGCTCTTTTCTTTGGAGGACAAGTTTGGTGGGAACTGTGTTGATAGCAAATAGTTTGCTATATCAGAAAACCACAAAGCGAGAACTGAAATAGCAAATAAGTGTTCATCTGATAACTAGTCATCCACCATTCCTTCTTCACCTGCAGGGAAATTTACTCTAAACAAAAAGTCTGCAACAACATTTTCCTTACCAGGCTTATCAAAAATGGTTAGATCAAACTGCTATAATAAAAGTAACCATCTTATCATTCGAGCATTCAAATCTAGTTTGTTCATTAAATATCTAATTACATCATGGTTAGTATGCACAAATGTCTGATAGCCTGTAATATAATGCCTGAATTTGTTTAATGAATGCACAACAGCTAGGAGTTCCTTTGATAAATTATTACTGATAAAATAGATAGAATAAGGTAGTTTTTCATCTATCTAGCCTAGCGCTGCTCCTATGGCTTTGTGTGAGGCATTAGCATGATAATGAAAGGGGAGGGCCCAATTTGGGCCTCGGAGAATTGGTGTAGTTGTTAACTTATCCTTTAGGATGTCTAAGGCCTCTTGACAACTTTTTGACCATATAAAATCAGAGACTTTGGCCAACAAACCAAATAAAGGAGAGGAAAACTTGCTTAAGTCCTTTATGAACCTTCGGAAGTATCCATCTAACCCTAGGAAACTTCTAACATCTCTCTACTTTTGAGGAGGTGGGACCCTTTGGATGATAACTATTTTGTTTGGGTCCACCTGCATTCCTTGCTGAGATATTAAATGATCTAGCATGATCCCTACAGTCATTAAGAACTCACATTTTTCAGGAATGAGAGATAGGTTCATTTCAATGCATTTGTGTAGTACTTTGCCTAGGTTAGACAGGGCTTCTTGAAAATCACAGCCATAAGGTGTAAAATCATCCATATAAATCTCCACCGCATCGTGGACTAATTCGGAGAAAATACTCAAGACTTCTCTCTAGAAAGTGGTAGGACCATTGCATAGGCCAAAAGGAAGGACTCTATACGCAAAAGTACCCCAAGGACAAGTGAATTTGGTCTTATCCTGGTCTTCTGGGCAGATTTGGATTTGGTTGTACCCACTAAATCCATCTAGGAAAGAGAAAAACCTTTTCCCTGCCAGGCCATCTAGCACTTGGTCAATGAAGGGTAGAGGAAAATGATCCTTCTTTGTGGCTTTGTTCAACTCCCTGTAATCGACACTATAGAAATTTCACCTATAGAACAAATCGACATATGCAATTTCCTAAAGCATAATACTTGTTCTACTTCTACAAAACATTAAGCAGAAGCATAATCGAATTCATGAGCAACATCAAGTAGAAACATGAATAACTGATCAAGAGAATTAATCACACATAACAAAAGATATATCCAAGGGAAAGCACTAGCATAAAACCCTGACCATCTATTATCAATCAAGTGGAAATCCTCTTCACAATACAAAAAGAATTAGCTCTCAAGCTATTCAGTTCTCAATGAACTATGAAGATATGAAGATATGAAGATCATAGACTACCTAGGCCTTAATATATAGGCCACAAGTCCTCCAATCTCCTATAATACATATTTCTCTTGGAGATAGATCCTTCTCCATGCAAGGAATACTTACTAGAAATATCCAAGCATCTGATAGTCCACTGTCCCTCATCTGATTTCAACTGGGTCTTTGTCTAAATTGACATGCATAAGTTATCCATGACGAAATGCTCAGTTATCTGAAATAATAGTTGTCACATGCATGCAAGCATTAACAAACTATATTTCATTATTTTAACAACTTGTTAAAATAATCTAACTAGACTTGACTAAGTAAAACTAAGTCAATTGATTCTCTCATTATAGAACTGAACCTTATCTCCTTTAATCAAGGGATAAATTCCTAAAGCAAAGGAGAAAATAATTGCATGATCTCACAAAGCCTTCAAGTTTAATTTTCCATAATTAATTAATATTTTAAACTATTGTTAAAACCAAATTCGTTTTTACTTCCTATAGTTAGACCAGGGACTGCTAAAGATAGGAAGGGACCCATAAATGTTATTTTTAGAAATTTCTATTTTTAGCAGTTTCACCTCTCACCCAATGTGGCCAATGACCTCACTAGCCAAACTGCTATTTTTAGACATGCTATTTTTAGCAGGTCTATTTTTAGCACATTCTAAATTTAACATTTCTTGTTGCACATTTTTCAACACTCCCTCTCAACAAGAAAGTATTTCTCTCGAACCCGATCCTATAACTCTAGAATGTTCTGCATGCAACACATCTACCGAGTCCACTTGCTCCAAAAACACTTGGAACAAAAACACTCCCAACTGACCACTCTGTTGGGCTAGGAACATACTCTGATGCTGAAGCTCTACCTACTGTTGACAAGTGCTCCCTCTCTGACATCTACGCTACTGCAACATCTCCATGCATCTCACACCATTGCACACCTCTCTGTGCCACCTAGCACTGTGCAAAACACTTGTGCCTATCGCATTGCTGTAGCCTACTAGCTATGCGTCGTCCTAGGATTCCCTGCATTGTCGCTCTCTCTGCCGCTCCATCTGCATCTGTCTTTACCCAATCAGTCAGTTCTTGCTATTCCACATCGGGGCTCCCGTAGCAAGGTCTCATCCAAGAGGTTGGGTACCTCAAGGATCCTGCCCTGTTACACTAAAAAATGTCACCTTGACTACTTACAGTTAGTATGGCTCAAATCAACAGTCATGCTACCCTCTTAGGCAAGTCTTATGCCTCTGTTATCCATCTCAAACTCAAAGAAGAGAGAAAGTCTTGTAAAAACTATGTTTATCTCTGGGGTCGCAGGTTCTCTCTAGCCTTACCTGCGGGGACGCTGACCATGTTCACAAAATCTGCGTCCATGGACGCTCTGTATGTTAAGGGACAGGTGCGTCCCTCTGTAAAAGGCAAAATGCGCGAGTTTTATCTTGAAAAAGTTACTTGTGGTTACTTCTAGAACATTCTAGAGGTCGGTTTGATGAAATGGATGCGCCTCCAGTTGGTTCATGTATCTCTATTAAGGGGGAACTTATCCCATCAATAAGGGAGCTATCCCACCCAAAGAGGGGGATGATCCCATTGATAGTGGACCTGAATAACCTCTTTACAGCACTATAAATAAAGGCATTGAGCCAGAAGGAGAGGAGGTTGGAGCTATACATTTTCTTTGGGTAAATGCTGCAGGATTTAGGTCTTCCATTAGAGCCTTTGTGAGGAGAGATTGTCTTCACTTGATTCTACTTGGGAGAGGGTGAGCTTTGTCAAAGTAGAGGAAAACCCTTGATGGACCCTGGGAGGAACTTGCACAACACCAAGGCCAGGTTGTAAGAGTTTCTTTGTTTCGTTATTAATACAAACTGGTTTATTTTTCTCAATAGCTTGTGTTAATGAGTTATTTCATGTGTTCCTTGGTCTGCATGTTGAATATATGTTTTATTATATGAAATGCAAGTGCTTGGTAATTGTTTGATTGTTTGTGGTTGCAGGAATTGACTTGAAGGAGGAGCTCATCCGGATCGTCAAGAACGGACTTCAACAACAACGTTTTGGAATAAGGTAAGCCTAAACACTTGTAGTTTTCATGTTGTAAAAGGTGTATTTAGAGAAAGATCACTCCATTTTGTCTTGTTTGTCATTAGAATGTCTTAGACTTCTAGGAAGGTCAGTCGTGTCCGCACCCTTGACAAATTCCGTGTGACAAATTGGCGACTCCACTGGGGAATCCATTAATGAGAGAGTCTTTTCCTTTATATGAACTTTGCTTTGAGAAAATCATTTTTATTTTCTGGTTTTTGACTGTGAGAATTAGTATTTGGGTGGCTTAGCTTTAGATTTAGTTAGATTTGGTTTTTCTTCATTTTTCCAGAAGGACGCACTCTCTGAGTACTGCACAGTGCGTCTTTGGACGCGCTGTTTCCGTCTGCACAGAGCGGGGCCGCACCTGTGACAACGGGTTGCCTGCGTCTTCCTGTAAAACTTAAGAAAATTCCATTTTTGCTTTAAATTGCTTTTAGATTTTGTTTTTCCTTAGTGTTTTCTGCCCAGATCCTTTAGTACCCTGTCAAGAATTTTCACCTGAACTAGTTTTGTGAGCTTTGAGTGTTTTAGTGGTTTTCAACGAAGTTTAGACCTAGGGTTTGATTTTTGGAAAGGCTTTGTAGTGACTTTGATAGTAGAAAGTTGTCCAGCCTTAGATCTCTCTGGTTAGTCAACCTTCTTAGAAGTCGGGCCTGTCGTAAAGTCTCCTTTTGTGAGCAACTTGCCATTTGAGTTGTTTTGGGTCAAATTTCGAATTGCTTGTTTATAAAGTATTGATTTCCATTTTACAAAAAGAACAAAAAGATTAGAATTTTGTTTTGGCTAGTTTTTGGTTCTGCAATAAGCTAGTCCTTGATTTGATTGTGATCAAGTAAAACACCTTAGAAATAATCATTGTTAGTTTTGGCCTCGTTAAGATTGCTTAGAGTAAATTTGCCTTTAGTTTGCTTATGAGTGCATTTTCATAGATTTTAAGAGTTGTTAAGATTGATTTTTGGTTATATTAGATTTATTTGCTTTATTAAAAGAAAAATACAAAAACATCTTCTTTAAAAAGTCTTGTTTCAAGTAGCTTTTTGTTTTCGAAAGAAGAAAAGAGTTTTTTCGTGCATGTAAAGAGAGGTTATGTTTTTATGCTTGGAAAAGACAAACGAATTGTTTCTTTGATTGTCTTCAATTAAGAAGTTGCTTTTATAAAGATTGCATTCTCTCAACTTTTTAGTTAAGCAATTCATCGAAAAAGTAAAGTAGTGGATAAATCATTCTAGGTGCATTTTGTAGTGGTTTCGAGTCGAGTCAACACACCACTGGTTTCACTTCCATCACCTTTTGACTTAAGAAACAACCTTAAAAGTAACGCTTAAATTAAAATCAATCTAGTAATCTTTATTTTTCTAGGGCTCTGAAGCACCAACATAGCTTAGGCTAGGGTCTTGGAGTAGGTGAGTACTTAACTCTCCAAGACTACAAAACCAAACAGATAGTCTATCTTGAGTAGAACAAATCCAATTGTTTCAGTTACATTCTGGGAAAGCTCCTCTTAAAGGAGAAGCACGAGCTCGTGTCCGAACCAGTGAGGGGATCATTCCTCCCTCGTTGGGAACGACGCCAGGCAGTACGTATTACAAACGGTAAACCTCGGATTAACCATTGTCGAGGAGCCAGGGGTCACTTATCGGTAAACCTTGGATTGTTGTCAAGGAGCCGGTAAGGGGATTGGAGCTTGCTACTCTGCCCTTGCGTGCTGTCGGAGTTTAGACTGTTCCCCCAGGTGTAATTGTTGTGATTGGTAACCTTAGTGGCCATAATATCTAGGATTCTACCCAAGGTGACGGTGGAGGGAAGGTCCCACTGTACCTGGAGCAGACGTCGGTTATACTCACTTGGATTTTCTGGGGGGTTCGCTTCACTTCGAGACGGTTAAAGTGGAGGAACTTGGTCCAGTCTATTCATTAAGCAGGTTGCCGGGGTAACTGTTCCACCCACCATTTCTGTACTGAATCCTGCGAGGTTGGGCCTAATCACCAACTAGCGCTTTTGGTCCGGAAGACTACTGTTTGTGTGTGGTTTGACGCTCTAGATTATTTAGGCGTGTGCTTCAAATTTGTTTGCTTCTTTAGAAGACTTTAGGTGGTTTGATTTGAAATTTTTACTTTGTTTTCGTGTGTTGTAGTTAAAATCTTTAATTGTGGCGGAATTACCGAGACAGTCCCGTAGACTTCGGGGCAAGTCTCCTGAGATTGTTACCAGAATAGATTTGTTAAGAAAACTCCGTAAATCGTGGGGTGAATCTCCTGAAGACATTCCGGGTCATTTAGAAGGGTTAAAGGTCCTTGTAACTCCTCCTAGTGGCAGTAGAGTAGGATCGCCTGAAGAAGGAGAATTTTCCTTGGTAGTCCATCCAGATTACCAAAGTTTAGAAACAGGTTACAATCCCGAAGCAGTTACAGTTTCCGAGCTTGCTGGTAGTTTTTCATCTGCCAGTGAAACAGGCGAAGAACCTGAAATTTCCGAACCTGTTACTCCAACTCCTAGTGTTCCTGATTCACCAAGAATAGAAAGAATTATCACCGAAAATCTTCCTGTTGGATTAATTGCTATAGAAGAACTTGTTCCAGAGGAAGAAATAGGCGTTTCTGATTCTGAAGATCTAATTACCCTTGATCTAAGGGAGCGTGAATCCATCTTTTACAGTCCTCCTAGAAGTGAATCTTGGTACCTTGCATTAACCAATTTTTTAGACAACTCAGTAGGTTTTTCTACACCTCGTACTCCGGTTCCACCTAGAGGAATTCATTCTCCTGTAAATATGTCTGGTCAGTCATCTGTGTTTTCACAAAGTCCTGAATCATTTTTACATGGCGGTCCTTCTGTTCCTACTGGGTATCAATCACTTTCTGGTACCTTTGCGGGAGCATCTCCTCAACCCATTGATCATGGGTTATTAGTTGGAAACAGTGGTAATGTACCATTGAGTATAGGTGACGTTTATATGATGTCAGGTTCAACTCCCATTAACCAACCTCAAGGTGGCCAATTACCGCCTGGGGGGCAACCTTCGTTAATGCCTGGGGGGCAACCTCAAGGTACTTCATTCGTGACTGGGGGGCAACCTCAAGGGTATCAACCCCAAGGGTATCAACCCCAGCCTCAATATGTACCCCAAAGTCAACCTCAGTATCAATATCAACCTCAAGGATGGCAACCTCAAGGATGGCAACCCCAAGGGTATCAACCCCAAGGGTATCAACCTCAAGGATACCAACCTCAAGGTCAAGGTCAACCCCAGTATTCGTATTTACCTCAAGGTTATCAACCTACGGGTCAATACCCTGGTCAAGGTTATCAACCACCTCAAGGGCAATCATATGGGACTGCACCTTACAGTTATCAACCCTATCCTCAATACGGCTATGGATCTCAGTATCCTCAACCTGTTACGAGTCAATACCCTGGAATGTTAACATGGGATCCGTCACAGGGTCAACAGATGTCGCAACCAAGTATACAGTCGGTACCTCAAGCAGGACAACCTGCAGTTCCTGGTCCACCCCAGCAACCGCAACCTGTCCAGTCAAGTGTTCAGACCCCTGTAACTTCTGTAGTTACTCAGCCGCCAATTGCACCTGGTACTCCACCTCACACGGCTGCAGCAACTACCGCTTCATCTACCATGCTTACTTCTGGAGTATCGGCAGCTCCGGTTTCTACTGTCCCTGTAACCACTCCTCAGACATCTGTACCGTTGTCTGGACCCACGGTTCAAACCACAGTCCAGATGCCTGTAGGCCAACCTGGTACAAGTACGGTTGTTACTACTCAACCTCAATTTGTTCAACCTCCGTACCAGGGACAGTATCAACCTGGGCAAGCTGCCCAACAACCGGTTTACCAGTATCAACCGTATCCTGGGTACACTTATCAACAACCTCAGCAACCCCAGTACGGTCCGGTTAATCCTGGTTTTCCAGGAGGATATAATATCCCAAATGCGACTCCTGTTCCTAGTTATCCTGGATATCCTCCTCCTGGGGCTGGTATTGTGACTCAGAGTTTTAGAGATCCTAACCGGCAGTTACCGTTTATTGCGACTTTAGATTTACCCGACTTGACGCGCCTAACGAACGATCCAATTCAATATCTTCAGTTCTGGCCGCCAATGCCAAATAAGTTGCCCAGCGATATACCCAAGTTCGAAGGTAAGTCTGGAGAGGATCCGTCTAATCACGTGATGACTTACCACCTCTGGTGTGCATCAAATTCCATCTCAGATGATTCCATCCGCTTACGTCTTTTCCAGCGTACACTCATTGGTCTCGCAGCCAAGTGGTACATTGAGTTACCACGGGCCTCTTTTTACAACTTTAGCCAGTTAGCTACCTCGTTCTTAACTCATTTTCAGTTACCAGTCAGATACGATAATGGTACAGAATTATTAACTTCGCTAAAACAATCGACATCCACGTACATTTCTGATCACATTCATGAGTGGAGACGTCGAAGAAGATTAGTGAAAGTTTTTATCCCGGACCAAATCTTAGCTGAATGGTTTGTCAAATCATTATTACCAAGAATTACTGAAGATGTAGCTAAGGCCGGAGTAGTTACTGAGGAGCAAGTCATTGCTCAGGCACAATACCTTGACTTAGTTTACACTCAGTCGGGTACGTTACACGAGAAAATTCCGGATCTTCCAAAGTCAAACCAAATCGCTGCTGCTCCTTCGGGATCTCATGCCGCTGATGGTATGATTGGTATCGTGACTACGAAGAGTAAGAAGAAGTCTTCCAAGGCCTCCAATACTCCAATTATCACTTTGCCTGATTCTCCGACAGGAGAGTCTTCTCCTCCTGAACTTACCGCCGACATTCACGCTGTAGAGTCATCTACGGCCAAATCAAAAAACGGTGGAAAGAAGAAAGGAAAGAAGAAGGCTAAAGCAGACAAGGCTCCAAAGGAGAAAACGGAAAAGTCGGAAACCAATGACGAAAAACGCAAACCTCGATATCCTTGTCTTATTTGTGAAGAAGATCATTTTACGAGAGACTGCCCTCATCGGGCCGAGGTAGTGAAAATAGTCAAAGGTTCTCCCACTCCTGCTGTGTTAAAAAATCCATTTCCAGAGCAGGAGAATAAGATGATAGGTTCTTCTTCGAATGCCAGTGAAGAACCCATTTTGATGATGTCTCATGTCAGGATTGCGACTCGATCGCAAGATTATGGTAGTAAGGCTCCTGTTGATGGTAAGGAAGCAGAATCTTCTCACTCTAACCCATCAACCTCAGCTCCTGGTTCCGATCCACTACAGATCGAAAAACCTAACCCAGACTTAGTGATTAAGCCGCCCGCCAAGGGTGTACTTCGAAGGTCTGCTTTCAATCCACATGCGAGAGCAGCCCAGAATTACAACATTGTTGAAGACTTAGCTGTTTCACCTTCAGCAATGTCGGCACTCGAAGTGCTGCAATCATGTCCAGCGCAACGAAAATTGCTTTTGTCGGCTATTGGAGCTGTCGATGTTCAGGACCCGAACCTAATGATCTTTGATCTAGAAAGTAGTACACCGCGTCTCCCCCATCAAATGGCTTTCCAAATTCCAGTGATAGTCAAAAACAGGCCTATTCATCGGACTGTGATTGATGAGGGAGCTTCTACGTGTATTATGTCGATTCAATGTTGGAGATCGCTTGGTTCTCCTTCGTTGAACCAATCCCCCACCATCCTTAAGGCCTTTGATGGCCGTGGGTTCCGTCCGTTTGGTATTCTACAAGAATTGCCTATAGGGGTCGAAGGTAAAACCGTTAGTCTGGATGTGGAAGTGGTTGATGCCCCTCTAGACTACAACCTTCTTTTGGGTCGAAGTTGGTCATATGCTATGACAGCGGTCGTTTCATCGGTCTTCAGAGTCATTAAGTTTCCACATAACGGTAAGATCGTGACTATTGATCAGCTGACATACTTTTCATCCGACCCAACCTCTTCAGAAACTATCCAGCATGTTGGTAAAACGACAATCCCTTATAGGGACATTGGTGTAGGTTTAGTTAAGGATTCCGGTTTACTGGGAACTTTTCCTCTCCCTCCACTCAATGCAGACCCTTCGTTTGCAACAATTCATATGATCACGTCAGAAAACATTATTTATGATGATCCTTGGTATGTTCCCTCTGACTCTGAGCTAGACTCACTCGGTGATGTTATGCCGTTGAGTCCGTATGAGATTGCTTATGAAGCTCTTATGTCTTTTACCGACTTTCATTCAACCGAAACCGACCAAATGAATGTGGTCAGTGAAGAGTCACTTTTCACCTCACCCTTAGAACGGATAACGTTTCCCGAAGAAGTGTCATCTGACGAACAACTTCGCGAAATCCTAAGTGTAGATGATCTACCATGGGAAGATCTCCATCACAGATCTTCGTTTTTACCTAAGGATGATGCATTTGAAAATGATTTTTCATCTATCTTTACCGCTGAATATGTCAAAGACGCTCAGGATCCAACGAAACATTCTGATTCAGAGCTGAATTTAGGGAATATTTCTCGTACTATTCCCATTGATATTTCAGTGAAGCCCGGAATCGAGGAGAACATTCATATAGGTGCCGCATGTACTGAAGAAGAAATCCAAACTTACAAGGCCCTATTCCAAGAATTCCGCGACGTGTTTGCCTGGTCTTACGAGGAAATGCCGGGAATTGATCCTGCCATTGTTGTTCATGAAATCAAAACCTACCCGGATGCTAAACCCATTCGGCAACGGTTGCGTCAGATTCACCCTCGAAAAGCGGCTGCGATTAAAGCAGAAGTCGAAAAGCTGTTGAAAGCAGGTTTCATTTATCCGATCCCGTTAACGGATTGGGTATCGAATATTGTTCCCGTCAATAAAAAACAAGGAACAATAAGAATCTGTATCGACTATAGGGATATCAATCGAGCTTGTCCAAAAGACAACTATCCTACGCCTTATATCGATCAAATTATTGATGATTGTGCCGGAAGTGAGATGTTTTCCTTCATGGATGGTTTCTCAGGCTATAATCAAATCAATATTCTACCTGCCGATCAACCAAAAACGGCATTCATTTGTCCATGGGGGACATTTGCTTATTGCAAATTACCTTTTGGACTTAAGAATGCCGGGGCCACTTTTCAACGGGCGATGTCTTATGCATTTCATGACATCAAGCACATTGTGCAACCCTATCTCGATGATTTGCCTGCTCATTCTTTACAACGAGCTGATCACCTTGTCCACCTACGAGCAATCTTTATGAGGTGTAGGCATTATCGAATTCGGTTGAATCCCCACAAGTGTGTTTTCTGTATAGAAACAGGTCGATTGCTGGGATTTGTTGTTTCAAAAGCCGGCATTCGCGTCGATCCCTCGAAAGTCGAGGCTATCATCAAATTGCCTCCTCCTTCGAGTTTGCGCCAACTCCAAAGTTTGCAAGGGAAAGCGAACTTTTTACGCCGATTCATCCCAAACTACGCCGAGGTCACTAAAGGTTTTACACGGTTGTTGAAACAGAACGCACAATTCTTTTGGGACGAGATTGCCCAACAATCTTTTGATGCACTGAAACACGCGTTGACCCATGCACCGTTATTGCATCCTCCCAACTACAACCAGGACTACTTCTTATACCTCGCAGCTTCGCATTCCACCATTGGAATGGTGTTAGTTCAAGAAGATGAATTCAAAGCAGAGCATGTGATATATTATCTTAGTAGAACCTTAAATCCCACTGAGTTAAAATATTCGCATGTGGAGAAATTGGCCCTGGCAGCCGTTCAAGCTGTCCAGCGTTTTCGTCACTACATTCTTCTCCGCAAGACTACAGTTATTTCGGATTGCAACCCTATGATTTATATTTTGACAAAACAACTGCTAGGGGGCAAGTACTCTAAATGGATTGTTATCCTGCAAGAGTTCGACTTGGAGTTCGAGAAGTCCAAGTCTAAGAAATCTTTAGTTTTTGCGGAATTGATGTGTGATTTCCCGAGTGCTGACACAGAGACTGTGGCAGAGGAGTCCATTGCGGACGAATCTTTGTTTCTTATTAGCACTTTAGATCCGTGGTATGGGGATATAATCATCTATCTCCAAACCCAAACCTTTCGGCCTGAAGCTTCCAAGGAAGACCGTCGAAAAATTCGGTTTCGATCCCAGCAATACAGAATTATTGGAGATACACTTTATCGCCGGGGGGCAGACTTAGTTTTTCGACGTTGTTTAACTCACGAAGAGGCTGAGAGAGTTTTGAATGATTGTCACTCTGGAGCATGTGGCGGTCATATGTCTGGGTATGCCACAGCTCAGAAGGTGTTGCGCGCTGGCTATTTCTGGCCGTCTATGTTTAAAGATTGTATCCTTGCTGTCAGAACATGCCACAACTGTCAAGTGTTTGATCGAAAGATGCGCGCTCCACCTGCTCCTCTCCACCCTATAATTGCCGCTGGTCCATTCGCCAAATGGGGCATTGACTTTATTACTTGTAACCCTCACTCGGCCGGGGGGCATGCGTATATCATCCTCGCGGTTGATTATTTTACAAAATGGGCCGAGGCGATGCCTACATTCGACGCAAGCGGCAAGACAGCTGCAGTTTTCGTATTCAATCATATCATAACTAGGTTTGGTGTCCCACAAGCAATCATTACTGACCATGGGAGCCATTTTCGAAACGTCATGATGACTGAGCTTACAAGCCAGCTTGGTTTGCGCCACGATAGCTCTACTCCTTATTATCCGCAAGCCAACGGTTTGGTTGAGTCAATCAACAAAGTTCTAGTCATCATGATTCGACGGATCATTGGTATCCATCGAACGAATTGGCATAACATGTTATTTTCGGCGCTATGGGCATATCGAACTTCAGTGAAAAATTCAACAGGTTTCACCCCTTTCCAGCTAGTTTATGGCTTAGAAGCTGTGTTACCTATTGAATGCGAAATCCCATCACTTCAAATGGCTGTCGAATTACTTCCAGCTACTTCCGAAGAGGAGAAACGGTTATTATACTTGGCTAAATTAGATGAGACTCGACGTGACGCTACTTTAGCTATCGAGACTCACGCGAAACGAATGAAAGCTCAGTACGATAAAAATGTAACCCCTCGAAGTTTTTCGGAAGGAGACCTAGTACTATTATATGATCAAGCTAACGATAAGCTAGGTGCCGGAAAATTCGTTCCCATGTGGCATGGGCCCTACATTGTAAAGCGAAAGCTAGCAAAAGGGGCTTATGAGTTAGTTGATTTTGATGGGGACTCTTTGGGTAAACCCAGAAATGGACTTTACCTAAAGAGGTATTATGCTTAAAATGATGGGTATGGAGAAATTTTTAGATAGGTTAGATTTCCTTTCTAGCTAGCAAGTGTGTTAGTTTAGTCAGTGTGCTTAGCTTAGCGAGTGTGGTTTTTCGTCATTATTCTGGCTTATCTTGGTTTTACTCTTGATATTGTAGATGTCGACGCCTCTCCAAACATACATTGGATTTGCTGATGGTGCTTGTCGTAATACACGGAATATCTCTTCCGCAGCTTGGGTTATCTATTCGCCCTCTGACGAGTTAGTTTCTATGCATGGGGTAAGCCTCGGTCAAACAACGAATAACATTGCAGAATACAGTGCAGTGGTTGAATTATTATCCGAATCTATTTCATTTGGAATTCGACGTTTGATAGTGAGGTTAGATTCTGAACTTGTTGTATTACAGCTTAATAGAGTTTATGCCATTAGAAATCCTGTGTTATTAAGGTTGTTTTTGAGAGTGCGTCTCTTGGAACGTGAATTTGATTACATTGAATATCAACATATTCCAAGGTCTTTGAATACATTAGCAGATGCAATTGCTTCTCGAATGTTGGACAGACATTTACGATAATCATGCAAGTAAATTTAAAAACATTTCATCACATATGTTAAACAAGATAAGCCGGTAATAGTGATATATATAGATAGAAGTGTGTCAAAAAATATATACATCGTCTTCGATCATAGGTTTAAAACACCTTATGATCGGCAAAATGATAGTACAAAAAGTCAAAAATGTCACATGTGACTACAAAAGTGACTAGTCAATCACTGGTGGTGCTCTCTGTACGACACCACTGCGCGGGCTACCTTACGCAAAAATCTCCTAAACGGTCCAGGGACCGCGACTACGAAGCGCTGAAGCCTGATAGGAATGTCGTCCATAGTAGTCTCAGGTATATCTGCCGTGAGACGCTCTAGATCATGCTCCAACTCAGCTAGTACTTCTGCTGTCGCATCCTGTGGGGCCGGTACCGGTGCAGCTGGATGTAGTCTATCATAAGGCCGGAGGTTGGCTGGACGCTGTGGACCAACATCTGCATTTTGAAAAAGTTTACTATTAGTTTTGAGACGATATATATAAAAAATACAAAAAATACATAACTAGAAAACTTGTGAAAATAAAAAGTACCTCTGTCGTCCCATTGTTCTCCCTGTGGAAGAACCATGTCCGGATCACCTCTGAAATCCATTCCGGCATACGGAAAGTCCTGTATCACAAAAAGCTGGCCCTCTAACCAGTCAAAATAACTATCTGAGAATCGAACTACTGTCGCGCCCTCGTCAGGATGCCGGGCCATCACCGCAACCCATCGTATCAGCTTTGGCTGCCGAGGACCCAAGATATCAACAGTGAGTTGCTGAGGGATCAGCATTGGAATTCTCTCCAAGGCAAAGCTCACGACTATAGGCCCATATCCAAAAGTCTTTAGTCGTCCGTTCTTTGCCTTGGTCAGTTGGCTCTTCATATGAGCCGACACAGCTTCACACCAGTTGAAAATGGTGCCTTGGTAACAGTCAATTGCCATCCGCATTTGGGATCCGGAAGCAATGTGTAAAGCGGCCGCGCCGCAAATTCTGGTAACCGTGAACGCTATGACTTTGAGTTCCGGTAGAGTGATGTGTTTTATCTCTATGCCTTTTGAATGGTGAGCCCCACGTGTGCACCAATCCTCGCGGAGACTATCAAGGGATTGGCCACCCGGCCTAGTCCCCGCAAGACTGAGTTGCTCACCTCTGTTTGGCAAGCCAGTGAGAAAGTATACATCCGAGGGCTCTATCTCGAGCTGGTGCCCTCCTATGTAAAAGCATTGTTCTTGTACGTTCCATCGCTCAACCAGCCATTCCAAGAATCTTACCTGGCCCCTCATGCCCGGTATGGTCCAATATTTGTATAATCCGCATGCTCTTAGGGCATCCAGGGAAGGTTGATGATTTATTGCAGCTTCATCTTCCTCTACATGCTCTCTTTCTCTCCAGTCTAACATGATTAATGCCCTGCATATCAAAAATAGCAATTAGAAATTGATTTGGGAATTTTTGGTGGTTTTTTGAGAGAGTTGGGGTTTTGAAATGCGCGTTTCTCGGAGGACGCACCCCGGCTTTGTAGCACAGGGCGCCCGGACGCAGCTGGCCTGAAGGCGGGCTGCGTCTTCCGACCGTTTTCCCGTATGAGAAAAAGTCGGGGGACGCAGGTCACCCGAAGGGCACCTGCGTCCGCCGAGAGGCGCATTCCAAAACCAAAACCCCCCCAAAAAATGAAACTAAGACCTAAAAATTAATTCTAAACGGATAGAAATGCAGAGTAGGATGTGTAAAATACCTGGATGAGACGGCGTTCGATTCCGACGGTCAGATTTTCCGCAGCGACCACGGGAAGTTTCTTGTCAAAAGCTCCTTTTTCAACCTCAACAGTGAAACGGTAAAAATGACATGGTAAAAGGTCTTTTTATAGGTTTTTTGGATGAATTAGTTCATTTTTTACCATGAAAAGATGTTTTTGAATGTATTTTTGCCTATTTTAAACAGGTATGAGTAATGTGTTGCTTTTGTGCAGGACAAAGGGATTTCGAGGGAAATTGTAATTTTTCACAAACAAAAATATCAGAGTCATCTTTTAAGCCCTTTTCTGACTCCTAAAACATGAAAAGATCGCCGAGTGTTTCTTTTTCACTCGTTAAAACGGAATTAAAAGACGGTCCCCTTTTAGCTCTTTTCTGACCGCAAAATCAGGAAAAGATTGCCGGGTTTTTGTCGTTTCAAACTCGATAAGGAAATAAAACGACGTGTCCTTGATCGCTTTTTACTTTTCAGGTTGACGACACTATTATGAAAGTACTCCTTGGTCGCAAGATCAAGCGGTTCCCCCAGGTATTATTTTATACTTTTTCGGGCTTGAGGGACACAAATATACGAAAAAGTTCAACGTGGAGTCTCCTTTAGTTTTTTCAGACTCTCTAAAATTGAAAAACGCCGAGTTTCTCCTATACTGGGCTCGTTAAACTTTTACAGTAGAGGACCTGTTCAATTACAAACAGGAACGAACCACTCCTTCCTAGGGTTCGAATTTAAACTAGGTTGGACTCGTCCGAAGGATGAGCTTATAATCAAGCATATGTTATCCTCCTCAAGCTTGTTAAAAATAAAGAGGTACTTGCCAGAAATGGTGGGGGAAAAGAGAGAAGAATGAACCTGTTTGTCACCTTTTGTCTCAAAAGAAACTTTATTACCACTCTTGAACACGACACTTTTCATTCACCTGGGTTGGGAAATCTTTTACCTCACAGTTGACCAAACCACTTTGAAAGTCTTTAACCGGGTTCCGGGGATTAACTTTGAGTTATTCGTCACCAAGCCATCTGTCGTGTCGTTATGTGTTCAAGAGGTCTGCAAGCAAAAACTTTCATCTGCAAAATACTTGTCATCCATTTGACCATCCCTGAGTCAGTCCTTACAGCAACATTTCTTCAACTTGAACAATGATTTCGTGTTGCGGGCTTGCCTGCAACGGGTCGCTTTCTATCGACATCGACACATTATCTAGAAAGATGACTTAGGAATCGACAGTACCTTGAAGTCTGCATGCATCAATGGCAGGTTTCTCGCCTTTGACGTCAGTTTACATCATTGACTTTCGATCAAAGGATTCCGTGAAGTGTTCGACATCAAAACATCTATTCACATTTCACGGGTTGTGCTTGGTACTTTGAGAACCATTGACATTACTGGTGGTTTCTCTCACGCTTGTTAACAGTTTACATCATTGACTGGTAATCAAGTGGTTTCTATCATGTTCGACATCGAATCATTTAATCACATGGCTAGAATCGTACCAATTCGGGAAGTAGAAGTGAAGACCCTGGATCTAGTTTCTACCATCCAGGCTGCGAGGAGTTTTGTATTCATTATCTATGTAGACTAATCATAAACAGATGGCTGCGTCCATACTGTGTCTACAAAAGTCTATAAAAATGATGTACTGCAAGATCATTCCTGTATCAGAATAGTTAGTCCATTAGTTAAAGTTTTGAATCTGAGTATGGGAATGCCTACCTCAGTGATGATATAATCTTATCCATGTATTTTGTGTTGAAAATTGCAGGTTCCAACCAGGCCATCCACAAGACAATCCTTGAAATGATAAAGCGCTTCACCCTTCCTAGAATTACAAAACCCTATTCTATTCCAGGCTTCGCACTTTAGGGGGCAATCTGTTACACTAAAAAATGTCACCTTGACTACTTACAGTTAGTATGGCTCAAATCAACAGTCATGCTACCCTCTTAGGCAAGTCTTATGCCTCTGTTATCCATCTCAAACTCAAAGAAGAGAGAAAGTCTTGTAAAAACTATGTTTATCTCTGGGGTCGCAGGTTCTCTCTAGCCTTACCTGCGGGGACGCTGACCATGTTCACAAAATCTGCGTCCATGGACGCTCTGTATGTTAAGGGACAGGTGCGTCCCTCTGTAAAAGGCAAAATGCGCGAGTTTTATCTTGAAAAAGTTACTTGTGGTTACTTCTAGAACATTCTAGAGGTCGGTTTGATGAAATGGATGCGCCTCCAGTTGGTTCATGTATCTCTATTAAGGGGGAACTTATCCCATCAATAAGGGAGCTATCCCACCCAAAGAGGGGGATGATCCCATTGATAGTGGACCTGAATAACCTCTTTACAGCACTATAAATAAAGGCATTGAGCCAGAAGGAGAGGAGGTTGGAGCTATACATTTTCTTTGGGTAAATGCTGCAGGATTTAGGTCTTCCATTAGAGCCTTTGTGAGGAGAGATTGTCTTCACTTGATTCTACTTGGGAGAGGGTGAGCTTTGTCAAAGTAGAGGAAAACCCTTGATGGACCCTGGGAGGAACTTGCACAACACCAAGGCCAAGTTGTAAGAGTTTCTTTGTTTCATTATTAATACAAACTGGTTTATTTTTCTCAATAGCTTGTGTTAATGAGTTATTTCATGTGTTCCTTGGTCTGCATGTTGAATATATGTTTTATTATATGAAATGCAGTGCTTGGTAATTGTTTGATTGTTTGTGGTTGCAGGAATTGACTTGAAGGAGGAGCTCATCCGGATCGTCAAGAACAGACTTCAACAACAGCGTTTTGGAATAAGGTAAGCCTAAACACTTGTAGTTTTCATGTTGTAAAAGGTGTATTTAGAGAAAGATCACTCCATTTTGTCTTGTTTGTCATTAGAATGTCTTAGACTTCTAGGAAGGTCAGTCGTGTCCGCACCCTTGACAAATTCCGTGTGACATGCCCCTCCTCCTTGGGATGATCACTCTATATCGCCCCACCTCCTACCTGGAGGTATGGGTGCATGTGATCCCTCAGCCCACCTGGCTTGAAGTTTCCCCCTACTAGAGATCTTTGCATGAGTAGATGTTTCTTCTAGATCTCCACTCAGCTTCCCATGTTGTGGCTACTCCACAACCTCCTGAAGCTGCTGCACCAATCGTGGCTCCTCCACAATCGTCTGAGACTTCTTCTGGCTCTACATGTTGAGAGGTAATATACCCTTCCTCTCAACCACCAAGTCTCCATTAGTTTCCTTACTGCTCAAGGCTTTGCATGCATCTTGAACCTCAAGAGCATACAGGTTCTTGACCCATGAACCAATCTGTTTCACCTATCTAGTGATGATGTGTCTAAGGAAAACCTTTCCCTTACTAAAGACTACATCATAGCCTTTGTCTTCCAGAATTGAAATCGACACCAAGTTTCTCTTCAGTCATGGTACATACTTGCAATCAGTCAAGGTAAGGTGAGCTCTATGCTCCCTTTGAAAAATAACCGTGCTTACACCTGAGACACTTTACTTCTCATCATTACCCATTGCTATGAGTATCTGCAGATCTTTCTCCTCCAAAGTACTAAACAAACTCTTGTCGTTGGTCATGTGGAAAGAAGCTCCGCTATCAAGAAACCAACCACTTCCCACCATGGATGAAACCATGCATGCGAAGAGTGTGAAATCCAACTCAAACTGTGAAGCAAGTGCCTCACCTTTAGATCCTTCCTCGGATCCCTTCTTGGATTTCCTGCGTGGACAATTTGCAGCATAATGGCCCACCTCATGACAACGAAAGCATCTCACCTTCAACTTGTCAAACTTCTTCCCATCATTAGAAGAACTGGATTCAGAAAGAGAAACCTTCTCCTTCCCCTTCTTCACCTTACTCGCTAAGGTACAGTTCTCCTCATCATGCATGGATGAAGAATTGTCTCTGGTGGTCCATTTGATCTCCTCCTACATCAAATCCGACCATAGTCATTCCCAATCTGGAAATTTCTCCCTTCCATTCACTGTGTCCTGGTAGCTATGCCAGCTCTTAGGAAGGCCAAGGAGTTCTAGACTCACCATATCCTCATCTGATGTCATGACCCCTACACTTGCAAGCTCATCCCTGCATGTGATGAGCTTGGTCAGATACATAGAGATCGTCTCATCCCTTTCACACTTGATCTTTCGAAGTTTGTCCTTCAGTGCTAGCTTCCTCTGATCACTGCCATTCTGATATAAATCTTTCAATGTTTTCCACAATACTTGTGGAGTCTCCTTCCCATGGAGGCTCAAGACAATGTGACCTCACACTCCCTCCAAGAAAATTCTCCTAGCACTAGCCACACACTTCCTCCATTCCACCTGCTCAGTCTTGTTAGTAGGCTTAGGGATTTCTTGAGCAATGAAATCCTTAAGGCCATTATCTTCCAAAACTTCCTCCATGTGATCCTTCCAAGCTATATAGTTTGAGCTGCCATCAAGGGCATACTCAAGCCTTAAACCATAGAACTCCATCGATAAAATAGATGTGATAAGAACTTGAGATCTATATCCCGAATAATAAACTTCGAATTTCTCCTGCTAGTCTATTGTTCTTGCTTGATCACCTGTGTTTTGATACCATGTATAATTTTGTATAATTTTTCCTACAAATTAGATAGCTTTGATACCATGTAGAACTTTTTCTACAAAACAGATAGCTCTGATACCATGTAGAAATTTCACCTGTAGAACAAACCAATATATGAAATGTCCTAAAGCATAATACCTGTTCTACTTCTACAAAACATTAAGCGGAAGCATAATCAAATTTAGGAGCAACATCAACTAGAAACATGCATAACTAATCAAGAGAATTAATCACACATAACACAAGATATATCCAGGGGAAAGCACCAGCATAAAACCCCAACCATGTATTATCAATCAAGTGGAAATCCTCTTCACAATACAAAAAGAAGTAGCTCTCAAGCTATTCAGTTCTCAATGAACTACGAAGATATAAAGATATGAAGATCATAGACTACCTACGCCTCAATATATAGGCCACAAGTCCTCCAATCTCCTATAATACATATTTCTCTTGGAAATAGATCCTTCTCCATGCAAGGAATACTTACTAGAAATATCCAAGCATCTGATAGTCCATTGTCCCTCATCTGATCTCAACTGGGTCTATGTCTGAACTGACATGCATTAGTTATCCATAAGGGAATGCTCAGTTATTTAAAATAATAGTTGTCACATGCATGCAAGCATTAACAAACTATATTTCATTATTTTAACAACTTGTTAAAATAATCTAACTAGACTTGACTAAGTAAAACTAAGTCAATTGATTCTCTCATTATAGAACTGAACCTTATCTCCTTTAATCAAGGGATAAATTCATAAATCAATGGAGAAAATAATGGCATGATCTCACAAAGACTTCAAGTTTAATTTTCCATAATTAATTAACTCATAGAGATTAATTAATTAATATTTTAAACTGTTGTTAAGACCAAATTCTTTTTTCTTCCTATAGTTAGACCAGGGACTACTAAAAATAGGAAGAGACCTAGAAATTCTATTTTTAGAACTTTCTATTTTTAGCAGTTTCACCTCTCACCCAATGTGGCCAATGACCTCACTGGCCAAACTACTATTTTTAGACATGCTATTTTTAGCAGGTCAATTTTTAGCACATTCTAAATTTAAAATTTCTTATTGCACATTTTTCAACAAACACAAATTCTCCACTTACCATTCTTCTTGGGAACTAACACCAAATGAGAGACCCACTCACTGTCGGAGATAGTGTAAATGAATCCTACATCTAGCAGTATTTGCAATTCTTCTTTGAATATATCTTTAAGAGTCGAATTCATCCCCCTTTGTGGTTGCCGGATCAGCTTGCAACCTTCTTTGATGTATATGTGGTGAATATACACTGAGGGGTGTACTCCCTTCATTTCTTTGTAACTCCAAGTGAAGGCTTCTAGATTTTCCTTTAACATGTTGCATAACTTCTCTTCTTGGAGAGAAGAAAGAGATGGATTGATTTTCAAGGTTTTCTTTGGGCTGAATTCTATGGTTTTGACATGGAGTGGGTTGGAATCGGCCAAGCATAAGTCAATTGGATGATTGTTCTGGGTTTCCTTTACTGCTTCTTCTAAGGGTAATGAACCAGGAGTTGGACTTTAGAGTTGGTGTTTAATCAAGTCATCCTCATCCTTTAGTCCTCCTCCCATGGTTGCTTCTAAAGCATAAAGTTGGGCGCAATAAACTTCATCTTCTTTGTTATAGAAATTTTTGTGCCTTACACCTCTAAGCATGAAATGTCCATAAACCAAGGGATCCTAAGTCCCTAAAAGTGTTGTTCTGACCCCTAAAGGAACAAGGTCAACAAATTACAGCTTCTCCCAGAAGTTCTCCACCAGAAACTGCTCAGAATCAGTCAAATCAGGATCATTTCAGCTGCTCCACTGGCTAGCTGCGTTGCATAGCACCCAAATACACTAGCTAGGTGCGTTGCAATGCACCTAAATGCACTACCAGGGTGCGTTGAGCGGGAAATGAAAAATGGCAGTGCCATTCCGCGAGGTGGAAAGACAATGGAAGCTTCCAGAATCTTCTCCAATGACACTTGCCTCACTGAGTTCGACCAAAGATGAGTAAGAGGCTCTCAGTCTCCAAGTGGAAGAAAGAACTGACAGAGAGAAGACAATAGTCAAATCATAAGCTGACTCATCCTCTTTGCATACATCTATATATGGATCCCTCATCCCAGAGATCCAGAGGCTAGAATTTTGTACATTGCAGAGAATTGTTGTTGGTTTTGAGATAGATATCAGAGTATTGGGTGATTTATGCTTTGTCAGAGGTGAAGAGGGGCTTCTTTGCTGGGAGGTTGATGCTGGATCAAGAATCATCGGTTGTAACTCCTCTTGGATCTTCTTGCTTATATCAATAAAACTATTTGAGTTTCTCCTACAAGCTTGTGTATCATTGATCATTGTTACATTTGTATGTTTAGCTTAAATCTGATCCTAAGCTATTTATGAATATAAATCCATGTCTTTGTGTAGTTTTCTTCTTCTGTGATCTTACAGGAACTTGGTGAAGCTGGGCAAGTAAGGGAGCAGGTAGCTGGAAGCTGTCAAAGAGGAGAGAGATTGGATCAAAGGACTAGCGCAAGACACAGGTTGGTTCATCCTATTCCTCTTCGTTTATAGTTCATAAAGAAGAATACAAAAGTAGTTTTCTCTGTTTGTTTCTAAGGTCACTATCACACCTTAGTGGGATAGGGTCATTCTGAATAGACACTTTTCCCGTTAACAAAATGGCGACTCCGCTGGGTAACGTGTCTAATTAGTTTATTTGTGTTTCTCTTGTTGTTTGTTTCATAAACTTAGAAGTAGCAATCGAACTGCATTTTCCATTAACAAATGCAAAGTAGACACCTGCTGCTTCAATCCATTCACTGGATCTGTTTATGATCTGAACAACTGATTCACAAATGATCTGATTGCCCTTTGTGATAGCTCTTACACCTTCTTTAAATTTACCCTCTGATTGTGCATTACTGATTGCTTTTACTCGGCCAAAAACCATAGATTAAACTGCAAACCGTGACCCAGAACCCGGATAGAATTCTCATTTCTGCCCCAGCGCAGGCTTTGTGAAGAGGTTCTACATTTCAACGCACTTCCCGAGAGGGCTACCTGCGCTGAAATGCATTTTCTCTGTGTAACAAGTGCGCTGATCAGCCTAGCCCTGTGCAGCTGAGGTTCTTTGCTTCATTTTTTCAGTTTTGTCTCTGATTTTTGCAGCCTGTGATCAGTGTATGTGTCTGTTTAAAAACCCCTTTTCTTTGCCATAATTCTGCCTCCTTTGTACAAAAATATTGTAGATTTTTTTGTGTGTTTGTTACATCATTTACAGTTTTCCATTGCAAAAGTAGAATAGTCATACTACCGTCCTTTGATTTAGATCTGTCGCAAGTGTCGATTTTGATCTTAGGAGAAAGTTTATTTGCTGTTGACAGTCGATTATGCTTTTACTTTTGCCTTTGGTTTGAATTTGTGACTTTCTAGTGTCCAAATGAGTATTTATTTCAAAATCATAAAGTGTCGTAATCATCTCTACCTTTTGATTTCGAAAAGAAGCTTGTTTGTGTTTGTCATTCGAAAGCAAATTCAGATTTGTACATCAACTTTCTTTTTAGGCATCAATATTAAGAAAGTGAAAAACAAATACATGCACATGTGCATTTGCATATTGGCAGTCTGTTTGGCTTGATTTAGGAAAGTGCATTTACAGTGTGCTCTTTGCTCTTTGCGAAAAGATTGTGTCTTTCTTTTCCCCTTGTAGCTAGGATTTTCATTGCTGAAAAGAGATAAAGGCTTGCTTATCATCTTTAGATTGCATTTTAGGAATTACATCTACATCTCGTGGTGAACCCAAAAGGCAAAATTCATAAGAAAGATCAACTTAAAATAAATTCAATGAACTTAACAACGCTTTGGAACTTAACGCACAACATTTAGAGGTCTAGGCTAGAGACGTATTCCGACGTCGTAAAACCTGGTAACTGTTGTCCTCACTGATGGTTGGGTGATTCCTCCACTTTGAGACGATAAGTGCCAGTACGGACTTGTGCTCCCACGTACCGTCGAGTATATATTGGGAGACCCCTATAGGCTTAAAACCTTTTATCCATAGGAAGCTGTGTCGGCCGCCCTACTGATCGCAATGCACTGAACACAGCATTCGGGAAGATTGACTGCCATACCGTAAAAAGTATTCTGCAGTTTTGTGATTGGTTTGGTACTCCCTCTACCTAGATCTCCAGAGCAGTCCCTTTCGTTCCTTTTCAGACTCCTTAACGGAAAAGGTCCATCTGAGCACTTGTCACTTCAGGCTCATTAAAAATCGAAGGAGACTAGAGTCATCTTTTTTTTTTTCTCGACTCTTAAAAACTGAAAAAACAAGTTGTGTCAAAGCGTCTAAAATTTATTTTAAACGGAATATTCATTACCCTTTTCCTACGTTGATCTTAGGTTGAGAAAATGGAGTCTACCAACCAAGGAATTCCCCTTGGTGGAAATCCTAGTCCCTTCTCCTCTTGGGGAGATGTTGGTGCACCCCATATGGCCACATTGTCGCTTCCAGGACTGACAATTGGCTTGCCGGTATGGCTCTTCTCAACCATTGTCGTTCAGAACACCACTATTCTTGAACAATCGAATCAGAAATTAGACGAGTCCAGAGTTGCCCACCAACCTTCTGCTTCCTCTAATTCTTCCTCTCCTCCTTCCTCTTCACTTGATGGGGCTAGCAAAGCCAAAAGTCAAGTTCCTAAGGAGAAGAAGGAAAAGAAGAAGAAAGAGAAGAAGAAGAAGGAGCCAAAGGCGAATGGGGGAAAATGAGTGTCGTCTAACGAAAATCCACACACTGCACCGACCAGGCCTAAATCGCCATGTGCCATTTGCAAAGGAGACCACTTTCACAGAGATTGTTCTTGCATCCCTCGGATACTAAGGGACTGGACTCCTCGTTTGCACAATCTGGTGTCATCAACCTCTGATGATCATGTTGAAAGCACACAGTCAACTAGCGAAAGTGAAGCCCCAGGACAAAAAGGGAAAGCTAGATTTCCTTGTAAACTGTGCGAAGGCAGTCATGCCATCCACCGTTGTCCCTTCTTAGACGAAGCTAAAAGAGTTTTGGATGATCGTCCGGTTTCACCGTTACGACTTCCTCCTGGATATAAAAAACTCTTGCCGAGTCCGTCATTAGTTGAGAATCCAGCTGGCCCGCTCAGGTGGTCGGATGAAGCACCTATCATTGAAGATAAACCAACTGAATCCATACCAGACGAAAGTCAAAATGTCAAGGCGGCAGTTGACCCGGTCTTGCCTTCAGAGGTTTTATCTTCAGATGATACAGTCACTAAAGAGAACAAGGATGACACCGTCTAGATTCTCTTCATCAACACAGACTCCAACGAACATGGGGGCAATCTACCCATTCCTTTACCGTAGGAAGGAAGTTCGTCAGAGCCGTACCCAGCCATCTACTCGGTCCCACCTCCAAGCAACCTAGTTGTCTCCTTCGACTGGAATCAACTGGGCAGACCCCGTTTACCAGCAAGTATACCATTCCGAATTATCGTTCAAATATATAGAATGGTTATGGCTGGTACCATCATAGATGAGGGGGCTTCTGTGAGTATCCTTTCCTCTACTGCTTGGAAAGCGCTTGGTTCACCATCGCTTTTGCCTGAGATGAGAAACCTAACAGGCTTTGATAAAGGAACCAGTCGACCTTTAGGGATCCTTTCCGATGTGCCCATAACATTGAGAGGGAAGACAGTTCGCACGAACGTAATGGTAGTTCAAGGACCCTTGGATTATAACCTACTCCTTGGACGAGACTATATTTATTGCATGGGAGCCATCATCTCCTCACTCTTTAGAGTAATGTGTTTTCCGCACGAAGGAAGAGTGGTCAAGCTCGTGGACCAGCTTTCATTTCCCGAATCACGCATAGCAAATAGTCATATACCATCCCTAAATGGTCTCTTCACGCAAGAAATGTCTCAATCCCCAGTCCATCCTCCCGATGAGCACGAGTAATTCAGAGGGATATGACTGAAACCCAGGGGGCATGCGTCCTGGTCTGCTTCGGTAGGAAAACTTCGGGTATAGGGTAGGTTTCCGCGGGAGAATATGACTAGTATGTACCCCGTCCGTCAGTGGAAGAGGGGTTATTCTAGAATAAGATTCTTTTGTCAAAGTTATGTGAGTTGGCGGGCGTCGTCGCTCACCTTTGTTTATCTCGGTAGACATCGCCGAAGAAGTTTTTTGTTTGCACCGCGAATAGAACAATCTTTGGGTAACCTGTAAGAGGTAGGCCTTTCCTGATAGAACAAATGTTTTGTCTGCAAATTGAGGGGTAACCTTGAAACCATATTTTATACCTGGGGGCATGCAAACCTTTTGGAGTGCAAGCGAGGGGCGGCTATTTATTTTTTTAAATTTTTAGGACCTCTAACCCTTTAAACTCGTAGGATTAGTCGTCACCTAACTTGCAAAAAGAAAGGATGTGGGGCAAAACTCTAAAAATTGCCGTTTTTATATGAGACATTCTTATCATATGACTGGATTAATCCAGCATTTTTAGCACATAGTTCAAGCTCGTTAAAAAATAAACATAAGACATGAGCAAATGTTTCCACCCGCGTTTAAGCTCATTAAAAAATGAACTATTCCCTGGTAAATAACCACCGTGAATGTAACATTTCAGCCATTAAATCCTTGGTCGTGTTTGCACCATCACCTCCACTTTTTCATTGGCTGATCATTCACCTCCATTTGATTGTTTACCCATTTTGAGGAACAGCTGCGAAGAGTGATTTCACTAGCCATCCTTGTGACACTGCCGTGATTGGAAAATTCCAAACCTTACCTGGAATCAGCTGCTACCCATTTTATCACTCGTTCCTCAAAATACGAGTCTTCTTTAAGCTCTTTTCAACTGACTCGTAAAATATGAAAAGATTGCCGAGTTTTGGCCTTCCAGCTCGTTAAAGCGACCGGAAGTGCTATCCTTCCTCTAGATTTTAATCTTTTTGGACCTGAGGGATTATTGCACAAAAAGATCGAGCGCTTGTTTTGTTCGGCTCGTTAAAACTATCGAAAATTCATCCCTACTGTATTGTTTTATACTTTTTCGGACTTAAGGGATTAGATGATGAAAAATGAATTTTGGAGTTACCTTTACATACCTTTTCAGACTCTCTAAAAATGAAAAGGATTGAGTTATCTTTGTCGTTAAACTCGTTAAAAAGATTAATAGCGACAAACTTGTCTTTAGACGAGAACGAGTTTCACTATCGCTAGGCTCGTTAAAACATAGCGATGGGTTTGCCCGAAGGGAAAATTATAGAACAAGCATATGTTATCCTCCTCAATCTTGACAAAAACAAAGAGGTACTGGTCAGCAATGACTGGGGAAAAATTGGGAAGAAAACTCAAAGAGTCTTTATTGGTAGCAAGTCGATCTTGAACATGACACTTCCACTCCGTGTCCGAGTCAGGTTGGGTTGTTTCATTCACCGGTCACATCACCATGGTCACGCCATACCATCCACATTTGGGGTAAATGCTACCGATCCATCACATAAGTGTGGCCGACATGTTCAAGAGAAGTCATCCAGAGAAGTCACCTGTGTCCCATCCACTACCATACATTATACTTCATTCTTTCATGACCGCCATCCTGAACCGTATATCATCAGATTGTTTTTACCTCCATCAAAATCATTTGCTCCGTTCCATGTCATTGATGTGGGATTCATTAAGGCCCTCCATTGACGGATCGCTTCTTGTCGACATCAGCTCATTATCCAAGAAGTTGATCTAGGAACACCCCATTCAGTACTTTGAAGCTTGCATGCCTCAATGGCAAGTTTCTCACTTCCGGCGATAGGTATACATCAATGAACTTCAACCGAAAGATTTTGCGTGGTGTTCGACGCCAAATCCTTTATTCACACCACGTGAATTGTACTGTAGTACCTTGAGGGTCATCATCATTATCGGTGATTCCTCTCGCGCTTATTAACAGTTTACATCATTGACTGGTAATCAAGCGATGTCTTTCCATGTTCGACTTCAAAACATTTCTCACATGGATCGACTTGTACTTCGAGTGAAGATCAGACGAGATTGAAGACCCTGGATCTAGTTTCATCCATCCAGGCTGTGATATATATTCAGGGAAATAAAGACATTAAATGTACAGCATTGCAGCACAGATAATCATCCTACCAAAAGGATGATGGCTCTATCAGAATCATCAGTCTACCATCAAACGATTGACTGTCTTATGTACATGAAAATGAATTTATAAAGCTGAGCATGGGAATGCCCGCCTCAGCTAGATCATGAAAACAGTATGAAGATAATGTATTGTATTGTATCTTATTATAGGTCTCCTCCTAGCATTCAAAGAACTTCGGATCCTCCTAATAAAGCATTTCACCTGATAAATGGCCTCATACTTTAGGGGGCAACTGTTATAGACATTTTTGTGCCTTACAGCTCTAAGCATGAAATGTCCATAAACCAAGGGATCCTAAGTCCCTAAAAGTGTTGTTCCGACCCCTAAAGGAACAAGGTCAACAAATTACAGCTTCTCCCAGAAGTTCTCCACCAGAAACTGCTTAGAATCAGTCAAATCAGGATCATTTCAGCTGCTCCACTGGCTAGCTGCGTTGCATAGCACCCAAATACACTAGCTAGGTGCGTTGCAATGCACCTAAATGCACTACCAAGGTGCGTTGAGCGGGAAATGACAAATGGCAGTGCCATTCCACGAGGTGGAAAGACAATGGAAGCTTCCAGAATCTTCTCCAATGACACTTGCCTCACTGAGTTCGACCAAAGATGAGTAAGAGGCTCTCAGTCTCCAAGTGGAAGCAAGAACTGACAGAGAGAAGACACTAGTCAAATCATAAGCTGACTCATCCTCTTTGCATACATCTATATATGGATCCCTCATCCCAGAGATCCAGAGGCTGGAATTTTGTACATTGCAGAGAATTGTTGTTGGTTTTGAGATAGATATCAGAGTATTGGGTGATTTATGCTTTGTTGGAGGTGAAGAGGGGCTTCTTTGCTGGGAGGTTGATGCTGGATCAGGAATCATCGGTTGTAACTCCTCTTGGATCTTCTTGCTTATATCAATAAAACTATTTGAGTTTCTCCTACATGCTTGTGTATCATTGATGATTGTTACATTTGTATGTTTAGCTTAAATCTGATCCTAAGCTATTTATGAATATAAATCCATGTCTTTGTGTAGTTTTCTTCTTCTGTGATCTTACAAGAACTTGGTGAAGTTGGGCAAGTAAGGGATCAGGTAGCTGGAAGCTGTCAAAGAGGAGAGAGATTGGATCAAAGGACTAGCGTAAGACACAGGTTGGTTCATCCTATTCCTCTTCGTTTATAGTTCATAAAGAAGAATAAAAAAGTAGTTTTCTCTGTTTGTTTCTAAGGTCACTGTCACACCTTAGTGGGATAGGGTCGTTCTGAATAGACACTTTTCCCGTTAACATTCTTCCTCCTCCTCCAACCATAAAGGTAAGTCACGCTCTAGAGAAGGTTGCACAAGAGGGTATAGGACTAACTGCTTGGACGTATGCCCATTCTTGATGGTCATATTTCCAGCTCTGCAGCTAATGTAAGCATTGACAGTGGCCAACCATGGCCTCTCAAGGATGAGAGGGTAACCAGTAAGCTTAGCCTTAGGCTGGAGAAACTAGGAAGTCTGTAGGGTACTCCCAAGAGTCAATGGAGACAATCACATCCTCCACAATTCTTGCAGGGGCTATAGTGGAATGGTCTGCAAGTTGTAGAACTGTTGTGGTCTTCCTCAATGAACCTTAGAGGTTGAGCTTGAGCATGGTGTCCTTGGTCATCATATTAATGGAAACCCCAAGATCGATCAAAGTGTGTGGGACAATGATGCCATTGATGTGCACATCTACTACAGGGCTTCCAGGGTCCAAATATTTTGGACAGATTACCTGCCCTAGCATTAAGTCGGACAATTGCCTAATGACATTAATGGTAGGGGCGTCCCTTTTTCACCTCCCTGGATGCTTGAAGCACTTCTCCTTAATAAAATTATTGTAAATAGGAACATCTTTTATTGCCTGGAGAAGTGGGATCTTTATACAAATTTTTCAATTCTCCTAGAATTTCAGTCTCTTCTGGGGTAGGTTGGATTGGATGGGCTAATCTCTCAAGAAAGGGTGGATTTAATTTAAGGTTTCTTTCCTCTATTTCTTCCTCAACCTCCGTAGGTGGAGGTGGAGGTTGGTTATCCAGGAGAACTCTCCTAGATCTCAGGTTAATCTCCTGGATTTCCACAGCATAAGCTGGATATGATGTCTCTCCATCATATACTTGTTCAGCCTGCCTGTTGTTCAGGTTTGGATTTAGCTAGGCAAGCATTTGGGGTTGCTTTCATGGAGCAACGTGTAGGAGGTGTGGTTGGGAATTTGGTGGAGGAAATAATGCTAGAGAATTCTTATATTGGGGCCTCCACCCCTGGAGTGGTGTACTCCACTAAGGTTGTCTTGGAGAATAAGGTTGAGATGACTGGATGGATGGCTAGGAGTGATACTGAGATGCATAGGACCAACGAGGAGGTGTAGACCAGGAAGGATGAGCAGAGGGTCCCCAAGAAGGTGTGGTTGTGGTTTAGTTGGGGTTGTAACATGCATGGGACGACCCTTGCATGCCCTACTAGTATGGTCTAGGTGATGAACCCCAGAAATGGGTAACTATATGGGCTCATTTTTCCTATTACTTTCATTTAATTCACCATTCTCAATAGTTTTGTGAATGTTTTTGAATATATTTATGTCAATAGAGTGAATGGGGATAGTCACTTTGCCATGTAGTCTAATGAGTGTTTATTGCAGATTTTTTAGACAATTTTGGACAAGAACCAGGAATTTATGAGCAAAATGACAGCCAAACATGAGGAAAAAGAGATGAGGACTTGTAGGGGGCATGTATCCTTCATTAATGACCCCTTCCTCTAATTCTCCATCAGCATCTTGGAGTACAAAGGCCAACATTGATGACTCAAAGGGGTAGCCGAGCAAGTCAAGTAGGGCAGCTGTTAGCTTTAGTTCTAGACAGCTGAGTTCCTTAAGTTTAGGAGGACTGTTGGGAGTCCCCACTTGTATAAATAAGAAGGCTTCAAGCCTCAATAGGTTAGCCATTTTTCTTAATCTATTTTCACACTTTTGTGCAGCATTGTACTCAGCTCATTTTCGAGCTCTTTTTGAAAACAGTTTTGTGATATAATTGTTATTTTCTTGATAAATGAAGATGAACCATGTTTTGAACTAGCACTGATCTTCTCTAGAGGGCTGAAACTCTTGGTTTAGGGCCCAACCCAAATTTCCCAGCACCTCCTTTGTGTATTTACATGCTTTCGCTTTCATGCATGAGATAATTTCTATTATTTAGGTTCATTTTGCTTCATGAGATTAGGTTGCTTTTGATGGTTAGAATAATTGTTTGGATTCAAGTTGCTTAAGTAGTTTGCTGCAGTAACAAAAAGAGATCCAAAAAGGTGAACAACAAGTCTTGATATCCTTTCTCCCTCCTTGGGACCATGATTTGAGGTCAAGGCACTACTGCTGCCACCAAAAACACAGTTTTTGCTCTCCCAATGCAACTGCTAGTGTGATATTTCGAGTTGGAGAAGTTGAAATTAGTTTAGATTCACATGCTTAGATAGTTTCCTATTTATTTACTATGGTTTTCTTGCATGTTTTCCTGTTCATAAGATACTGTTCAACATTTTTCTGGTTTTAGGTCAAAAACTAGGTTAAGGTAGGCAAAACTCTGTTTTTTAGTTCTTGCTTTGGTCAGTTTTGAGAAGTAAGTGTGCAGCTCTCTTGTAGAACATTCCAGCTCACCATCCCTCCATCAAACAGCCAGCACCAACTCACCTCTCCTAGATTTCCCCACTCCTTCGCCACATTTCACCAATCTGCCCTAATTTCTGCGTTTTCTCCACAAAGTTGCTTCCTTGCCCTTTGAACAAATCCAACCATCTCTTTCGTTCCTGATCTTCCTTGACAGGTTATAGACCCCCCAACACCTTCATCCAGCCTTCATTTCCCTTTTCCCATCATTTTTCCACCTTCAAACCTCCAAAAACCACTTTTGGCCTCCTCTTGTAGATCCTCCTATAGAACCTCCTGTAGATCCCGTGCAACCTCTTGTAGGAATCCCTGTGAGCGATTTTTAGAAGTCTAATTGCAATGGAAGTCTTTAGAAGGGTACTAGGGGATTCTTAGGACCCCTCCACATCTTCTCCACCTTCTTCAAAAGCTAGCTCCATCTCCCTTCGCCACCAAACCTCTGCACAACCACAACTAGTCAAAGCACAAGCATAATAATTCCACATAAAAATGCTCAAAAGTACAAAAAGATGATTTCTTCTCATTTATCTTCAAAATTAGCTTGAATAAATGCAATTCACCTTTTCATTAGTCAATGGCACCCATTTCAATAGTTTCCATCTCTTTTCTTGCAAAAGTAGGGTTAGTGGGTGAACTAGGGTTTGCTAGGGTTTACATTTCCTTTTAGTTTTCCTTCTCTTTCTGCAAGTAGAATAGCCTCTGTAGAGTCAACCTTCTTTCATCATTGTAAAAAGCTTCTTCTAAGAACTCCTAGAAGTTATCTAAAGCCCCTAGTGAACTTGTGCTAGTGGATCAAGTGACAGCCTGCAGTAAGAGCTAGTACTTGTGCATACAACACCATCGCTTCCAAGTTTGTTACGAACTACCGGGTTGATAAAAGTAAAGTAGGGAGCCCTAGGAGTTGCAACATTATTGCTGCAATATTGGAGCTCACCATCTTTTTGGCACCGTATCTGGGGAAGCGTCAGAGTATTTTGTGATTACTACTTTTCTTCTATTTTCTACTACAACATTCTGCTAAGTAGTTTATTTCAGCAAGAGTAGACTAGTTGTTTCATTTTAATTCTACAATTTCAATTATGCAATTTCAATTCTACAAAAGTAGATTAGACATTTCCTGCTTCATTTCAATTTGCAATTTCATTTCAGCAAGCGTAGATTATGTATTTCTTGCTTTCATTTCAATTTTGAAATTTCATTTCAGCAAGCATGGATTAGGCATTTCCTGCTTTCATTTCAATTATGCAATTTCCATTCCAGCAAAGTAGATTATCCATTTTCTTGCTCTCATTTCAATTCTGCAATTTCATTTCATCAAGTTCATTTCAGCTAGTTGCAATTTGTTGTTCAATCAATTTCAGTTTTGCAGGTACAAGTAGGAAAAAAACAAAAAAATCACCCCAAAAGAGATTTCCTTTCATGCCTCGTAGGAACAGAGACAATTCAGGAAAATTCCTACCCAACACCCCCACCACATCACTAAGTCACCCTTCTCTCTTCTTTAGTGGCAGTGATCTAGAAAAACCTATAATTGAACCTCCAAAGATATATGAAGATCCTATAACAGAAGAAGAGCAACAAACCATTCCTCTTGAGACCATCGCTAAAAACAGAAACGTTAGAAGAAATGGGGAAAGAATAGAAGATGCCTTTCCTATACGAGAGACCAATGGAGACACAAAAATGAAAAACATAAATTCCTCATCCTTACCTCACTTCCATGGATTGACTACCGAAGACCCTAATACCTTCTTGTTTGAGTTTGTTGTTCTTTGTCGAGCCTATGACTATGCAGAAGATGAGCAAAAGTTGAAACTGTTTCCCTCTACCCTCAAGAATGCAGCATTACACTGGTTCATCGGGTTACCTGGAAACAATATCATAACTTGGGCTGAGATGCAGCAAGCCTTTAACAACAAATACCGAGACTATTGTAGGTCAAAGGATACCAAGGAAGAAATCTTCTGAATTACCATGGGAAGTGATGAATCTTTAGAAGACTATGAAGAAAGGTTTCAACTCAGTTATAAAAGGGTCAGGTGCACACTTGACCCTGAACCTTTGGAGTTGGTTCTGCTTAGAGGAGTCCCTGAAGACCTTCTATATACCCTCCATTTGTTGGTTGGGGGAGACATCTACCAGCTGCCTTATGATGACATAAAGACTATGTTTAGAAACCATTCTAGGACTGCTAGAAAGAGAGGTAGGGGAAGTCAACCTTTAGCCAGTACACCTTTATCCAGTTCATCCTTTAAAAATGAACTTGAGAATCAGATGGAAGATTTCAAGAGTGAGATGAAGCAGACTCTTGCCATGCAAATGGATACCTTGCGGATCCAAAGGAAACAAGAGGAAGCCGAGAGGGCTTTGGCCATGTTTTGTCATAGGTGCACTAGAAAGCATCCTAGGAGCAAATGTCCATTGCACTCTATAGAAGTGTGTTTAGTCTGTGAAGAAGACCATCCTACGAATTAGTGCCCTTCCTTACCTGGAATTAAAGCTGCATATCAAGGGGCTGAAAAAGCCACTGAACCACTCTATTTCATGAACCAAAGGAGGCCACATGGACCTAGACCTTACTAGCACGGAATGAGAGGGATATCCTAGACTTATTACAACCCCAATCAAGCCACTTCCATGCCTTATTAGGGTCCCCCTGCCCATCCTTCCTGGTCCACACCCCCTCCTTGGTCGTATCCATCTCAATATCATACTCAACCAGTTGCTCCTCTGTTTCAATCTTATGCTCAGCCACAAACTCAGTGGAATGCACCTCATCAAGGGTGGAGGCCCCAATACAACTTTCCTCCCGCTCTTTTGCCTCCACCACCTGCTCAACCACAACCATTACCTCCTGCTCCACCAAGACAACCCCAAATACCTGCTCAACAAACCCGAACCCCAATAACAGACAGGCCCAGTAGGTATATACTAGAGAAACATCATGCCCAACCTATGCTGTGGAGATTTAGGAGATTAACCTACGACCTGGGAAGGTTCTCCCAGATAGCCAACCTCCTCCTAAAGAGGATGAAGAAGAAAAGTAGGAAAGTGAACCAAAAACCTTCCACCCTTTCCTGAGAGACTAACTGGAACCACACAGCCGACCTCAGAAGAAACTGAACTTCTGGGAGAACTAAAATACTTATGTGTAAAGATATCACTTCTCTAAGCCATAAAAGACGTACCAATCTACAAAAAGTTGATCAAGAAGAAGTGCTTCAGGCACGCAGGCCGGCGTAAGAAAAATGCTCCAACTATCAATGTCATAGGACAATTGTCTGACCTGATGTTGGGGCAGGTGATCTGTCTGAAATATCTAGACCCTGGGAGTCATGTAGTCGATTTCCACATCAATGGCACCATAATCCCCCATACCTTGATTGATCTAGGGGCTGCCATTAATGTGATGACCAGGGACACTATGCTCAAACTCAACCTTCAGGGTTCCCTGAGGAAGACCACAACAGTATTGTAGTTAGCAGACCGCTCCACCGTGACCCCTGAGGGGATTGTGGAAGATGTAATGGTCTCTATTGACTCCTGGGAGTACCCTGCTGACTTCCTAGTTCTTCAGCCAAAGGAAAAGCTCACTGGGTATCCTCTCATCCTGGGAAGACCTTGGTTGGCTATTGTAGATGCCTACATCAGTTGTCAAGCTGGGAGCATGACAATCAAGAATGGGCATATGTCCAAACAGCTAGTCCTATATCCTCTTGCCCAACCTCTATTATAACATGATTTACCTCTCTGGTTGGTGGAGGAAGATGATGATTAAGTGTATTCCACACCATTGTGTACAGTAGAGGCTACCCTAGGTGGTCCACAAACCAAGGATGATCTTATTGAGAACTTAATTCAGAATCCACCCCCCAGTGTGTTGCCATTAGAAGAGTTGGTGGAAGAAACCCAAGACAATGATTTAGTTGATCTCTGTGTGGCTGATCCGACCCCTCTCCGAGTTAAGAATGTGGAATTTGGTCCAGAAAGAACTTTGATGATCAAGTCATCCCTATCCACCTGTCAGGAGAAAGAACTGTGTAGCTTATTGAAAAATCACTTGGATGCTTTTGCTTGGAGCTATAAGGAGATGAAGGGAGTCCACCCTTCAATCTGTACTCATCACATTTACATTAAAGAAGATTGTAAACCAGTTAGGTAGCCTCAAAAGAGGATGAATCTAGCCCTTAAGGACATTGTCAAAGAAGAACTATAAAAGCTGTTGGATGCAGGATTCATCTACCCCATCTCTGACAATGAATGGGTTTCTCCTTTGGTGCTAGTGCCAAAGAAAAACGGGAAGTGGAGAATCTGTGTAGATTATCGAGAACTAAACAAGGCCACCAAGAAGGACCATTTGCCTTTGCCTTTCATAGATCAAGTGTTAGATGGCCTGGCAGTGAAAAAGTTATTCTCCTTCCTAGATGGGTTTAGTGGGTACAACCAGATCCACATCAGCCTGGAAGACCAAGATAAGACCACTTTCACTTGTCCTTGGGGTACTTTTGCATAACAGGTCCTTCCTTTTGGGTTGTACAATGCTCTCGCCACTTTCCAGAGAGTAGTATTGAGCATATTTGCTAAACTGGTTCATGACTCAGTGGAAATCTATATGGATGACTTTACCCCTTTTGGTTCTAACTTCCAGGAGGCTTTAACTAACCTGGGAAAATTTTTAGCCAAGTGTATTGAAATGAACCTGTCCCTCAGTCCTGAAAAATGCGAATTCTTGATGACTGAAGGGACCGTGCTAGGTCATACAATTTCTCAGCAAGGATTACAGGTGGATCCCAACAAGATTGCTATCATCCAAAGGGTCCCACCTCCTCAAAAGGTAAGAGATGTTCAAAGTTTTCTAGGCTTAGTAGGGTATTATCGAAGATTCATTAAGGATTTTAGTAAGATATTCTCTCCATTGTTTGGTCTTTTGGGAAAAGATGCTGAGTTCATATGGATTGACAACTGTCAAGAGGCTCTGGATGCCTTGAAATGTAAATTGGCAACTGCCCCAATTTTGAGAGGTCCAAACTGGGCCCTCCTTTCCATATTCACATCGATGCCTTGAACAAAGTGATAGGAGAAGCCTTAGGGCAAGTTGACAAGAAGCTGCCTTATGCCATATATTTTGTAAGTAAAAATTTGTCCAAGGCAGAACTAAACTACATTGTAACCGAAAAGGAGCTCCTAGCTGTAGTCCATTCCCTAAATAAGTTTAGACACTACATCACCGGCTATCAAACATTCATACACATTGATCATGCTGAAATTATGTATTTGATGAATAAACCGAATGTAAATGATCGTATCATTAGATGGTTACTTTTATTGCAGCAATTTGATTTGACCATTGTTGATAAGTCGGGTAAGGAAAATGTTATTGCTGATTTTCTATCTAGACTAGATCTGCCTGCAGGTGAAGAAGGAATGGTGTATGATCAAATGCCAGATGAACACCTATTTGCTATTTTAGTACTCTCTCCATGGTTTGCTGATATAGCAAATTATTTGGTTTCAACACAGTTTCCGACACACCTGTCCTCAAAAGAAAAGAGCAAGATCACGAGGAAAAGTGCCCCATTCACCTGGATTGGGGGCAATCTTTTTAAACTTGGCGCAAATCAGATTTTGAGGTGATGTGTCAGGGAGGAGGAAGTTTTTGACATCCTCCTAACCTGTCATGATGGGCCCTGTGGGGGCCATTTTGCAACAAAGAGGACTGCCTTTAAAATTCTGCAAGTAGGTAACTATTGGCCTTCTCTTCATTAAGATGTTAGGAGATATATCAGCCAATGTGACCGATGTCAAAGGATGGGGAACCTAATCCAAGGGATGAGATGCCCCTGTAACCTCAAGTGACTTTCGAGCCATTTGAGAAGTGGGGCATGGAATTTGTTGGTCCTATCAACCCTCCTTCAAAACAAAAATCTTACATCATTGTGTGTACTGATTATCTGACAAAATGGGCAAAAACAAAGGCGATGAAGGCAGCAACAGAAGAAAAAGTAGCTGAGTTTTTGAGGGAAAATATCTTCTACAAGTTTGTTTATTCAAGAGAATTAGTCACAGATCAAGGGAGTCATTTTACCTCCAATCTGATTGAAGACCTGCTCACACATCACAAGATTAAGCACAGAACTTCCACCCCTTATCATCTGCAAGAAAATGGACATGTGGAAGTCACTAACATATCTTTGGAAGGGATTTTGACTAAGGTAGTGAGCAGCAACAGAAAATATTGGGCAGACTGATTGGTTGAGGCTACCTGGGCCTATAACACCACCTGGAAAACCACCACAGGCTTCACACTCTATGAGTTGGTCTATGGGAAGGAGGCTCTGTTGTCAATAGAATTTGAATATAACACATTAAGAATGGCAGCTCAGCTGGACCTAGATCTCAGCCATGCACAAAAGGAAAGACTACTTCAGCTAAATGGATTGGATGAACAGAGATTGCAGGCCCTTCTCCATTGAGAGGTAGTCCAACTTCAAAGAAAAATATGGCATGACAGAGACCACAAAGAAAAACAATTCTAGGAAGGAGATTTGGCATTGTTGTATGATTCAAGATATAAAGATTTCAAGGGAAAACTGAGGACAAGATGGTTGGGACCATACACAGTAGAAAAATGCAATGACAATGGTTCAATCCTAATCCAGACCATTGATGAACAAGCCATCCCCATGCTCGTCAATGGGCATAGGTTGAATATCTACAGGAAGCCCCTTTCTGAGTAGGAATTCATTGGAGTCTGAGGAAAATAGTGTTGGTAGTGGAGCAGGTCTTTGCCTCCACTCCACTCGCACCCTGGAAAAAAAAAAGAAAAGAAAAAAAAAGAGAGAAAAAGAGAAAAAAGAAAAAAGAAAATAAAAGAACCCTAGGTGAAAACCTCTTGGAGGTTCCCAGGGTAAGCAATGAGGGCGAAAGCCTCCTAGAGGCGCCCCAGCTATCTCAACAGAAAAAGAAAGAAAAGAAAAAATAGAAAAAATCTAACTTTTTTTTGAAAGCAGTGCAGATTGTAGGATGGTCACACAAGAGAAAAAGGACATGGCTAGGCTAAACACACCCTTCATAGTCCATTCCTCCATCGCCATTATCTTTTCCTAGGCTTTGGTCTCACTTACCCTAAACATTTTGCACCCTACAGGAAACTCTGTGCATTCTACAGGAGGCTCCTGTAGAAATCACATAGAGCTCAAAATCAAGTTTAGAAAAGAATCTGAGGGCTGGAAATTTGTTCAGAAGGCCTGTGGACCTCCCTGCCACTATTAACCCTCCTGATTCTCTATTCCATCCCTGCACACCCATGTTTTGTGTGGAGAATGATTGTTCAGAGGTCTTTGTTTCAGCCAGATGTATACCCCAGGAAGTGTTTTACACCCCTCCATGCGGGGGGGGGTGCGGGGGGGACTTGTCCCCCCTGCGGGGGTCCGGGGGGGTCGATCCCGCATGGCTGGGGGATCCGAGGGCCAGCGGTCCCCCGATGGGGGCTCGGGGCAACGCCCCCAAAGCCAAAAAATAAATGTAAAATTGCCTTGTAAAAGTATAGTAATTTCTAGTCAATCTGGGTCGTTCATTAGGAGGATGATCTGATGCTAGAACTTATGTTTAGTTTAATGTTTTTTTCCCTAGAAGGAAACCCCCACTCTTTGTATGAGGGCATTGTATTTGAGGCTATGAAATCGATGTGTATTCTGTGAGCGAGAAACTGAGAGGTGAGACTGTGAGAGAAAACAGAGGATATTACAGCGGATCTGCTGTAGGTTGTGTCTCTTCATTTTTCTAGATAATACAAAGGAAGGACTGGCTGTTCGAGGTGGACGTAGCCCCAACTAGGTGAACCACGTATATCTGTGTCTCTCTTGTTTTATGCATTTTCTGTGTTTATATTTCTACAATATTTTATGTGTTCCATTGCTCCGTAATATATAATTTTCTAACAACTGGTATCAGAGCCAAAGGTTTATTTGGCTGATAAACTCACAGGAAAGAAGGGTTCCTTGTTCGAGTGGGAGCAATGGCAGAAGATGGTAAGTTTAGGGTCGAGAAATTTAATGGCCAAAACTTCTTGCTATGGAAGATGCAGATGGAAGATTATATGTATCAGAAAGATCTGTACCTACCATTGAGCGGAAAAACAAAGAAGCCGACGGCTATGACAGATGAAGAATGGAACCTTCTCGATAGAAAGGCACTCGGAACAATATGGTTGTGCCTTGCTGTGTCATTCGCCTTCAACATTTCGAAGGAAACAACAACAAAGGGTTTGATTCAGGCATTGTCGAAACTATATGAAAAACCCTCAGCCTCAAACAAGGTATTTCTTATGAAACGGTTATTTAATATGAATATGTCGGAAGGTGGATCTGTTGCAGATCATTTAAATGATTTTAATACAGTTACAAGTGAGTTAAGTTCTGTAGGGGTAAACTTTGAAGATGAAGTTAGAGCTCTGTTATTCTTGTGCTCATTACCAGAAAGTTAGAATGGCTTAGTAATGGCCATTAGTAACTCTGTGTCTGGATCTAGTACTTTAAAGTTTGATGATGTTGTCGATGCTATCCTTAGCAAGGAAATGCGACGGAAAAGCTCCGGTGAGACATCGGGTAATGCTTTGAGTGCAGAGTCTAGGGGAAGAAAAATGGAAAGAGGAAAGAGCTCAAGATATCACAGTAAATCAAGGAAAGGCAGATCCAAGTCCATATCGGGGATAGTGTGCTGGAAATGCGGAAAGAAAGGACACCTAAAGAAAGATTGTAGATCTCGGAAGGGAAAAGAAGGAGATGCACAACAAGAAAACAATCATGAAGCAAATGTGACAGGTGAGGTGTTACAAGATGCTTTGATTCTTTCTTTCGAAAATATTACTGATTCCTGGGTGGTAGATTCAGGGGCCTCATTCCATGCCACACCTAATAAGAAATACTTTCATGACTATGTTCAAGGAGATTTTGGACAAGTTCGTTTGGGTGATGATAAACCCTGTAAAATTGTTGGAATGGGTAAGGTTCTTGTAAAACAACAGAATGGAAACCAATGGCTACTAAAGGAGGTAAGGCATGTTCCAGATCTAAAGAAAAATCTAATTTCAACAGGGCAGTTAGGCGGTGAAGGTTGTGTGACAACTTTCACAGATAAAGCTTGGAAGGTCACCAAAGGAGCCCTGGTAATAGCAAAAGGCGAAAAGGTTGGTACATTGTATTTATGCAATGGTATTTCTAACTCTGTTAATGTTTTAACTTCCAAAGGAGCAGATGCAGAATTATGGCATCATAGGCTCGGACACGAGTGAAAAGCGAATGAAGATTCTTCACTCAAGGAATTTGTTGCTGGGTTTGAAGAATGTTGATTTGGACTTCTGTGAGAATTTCATTTATGGAAAACAGAAGAGAGTCAGATTTCTCAGAGTTGGGAAAGAAAAGAAGAGTGAAAAATTAGAGCTTGTGCATACAGATGTATGGGGACCTGCTCAGGTATCATCTCTCGGTGGCTCTCGTTATTATGTTACTTTTATTGATGATGAAACTAGAAAAACTTGGATTTATTGTATTAAGAATAAATCTGATGTATTTGATACTTTCAAGAAATGGAAAGCTTTGGTTGAGATTGAGACAGGAAATAAATTGAAGTGTCTTAGATCAGACAATGGAGGTGAATATTGCAGCAAAGAGTTTGATAGTTACTGTTCAGAGCATGGAATTCGCAAAGAGAAGATAGTTCCAAGAACACCACAAGAAAATGGTGTGTCAGAAAGGATGAACAGAACAATCATGGAGTGTGCAAGGTGCATGAGATTGAATGCAGGATTGCCTTTACAGTTTTGGGCAGATGCTGTAGATATTGTTGTTTATCTAATAAACAGAGGGCCTTCAAGTTCCTTGGATGGTGGTGTTCCAGAGGAAGCATGGACAGGTAAAAAGGTAAACTACTCTTTTTTAAAGCCTTTTGGTTGTGAGGCCTTTGTCCATATTGATAAAGAAAATAGAACAAAGCTTGAGGCAAAGTCAAAGAAATGTACCTTTATTGGATATGGTGTTAATGATTTTGGTTATCGCTTATATGATTATGAAAATCACAAAATCATTAGGAGCAGAGATGTAATATTCAATGAAAAGGTCTTGTATAAGAATCAGTTGCAGGAAAAGAAGCAAGAAAAAGAAAACAAGGAATATGCAGTCCTTGACGAAATCACTGAAAAAGTAAAGGTGCCTGAAAATAATAATAATCAACAACCACAACAACAGCAACTACCACAACAGCAACAGGCACCCCAAACACCTGAAAGTAGTGTTAGAAGATCTACCAGGATAAGTAGACCCCCTGAACGATACTATCCTTCATTATATTATTTATTGTTGACTGATTCTAGTGAACCTGAATGTTATGAAGAAGCAGTGCAGGTAGAAACCAGGAAGAAGTGGGAGCAAGCCATGACAGAAGAGATGGACTCTTTAGCGCATAACCAGACTTGGGACTTAGTCAGGTTGCCTACAGGTAAAATAGCATTTCAGAATAAATTGGTTTATAGGCTGAAGGAAGAAGATGGAGGAAAACAAAGGTACAAAGCTAGACTTGTGGTAAAGGGGTTTGCATAGAAGAAAGGTATTGATTCTGATAAAATATTTTCTCCTGTTGTTAAAATGACATCAATCAGAACTATTTAAGTCTAGTAGTAGCTGAAGATTTGCATCTTGAGCAGTTAGATGTAAAGACAACCTTTCTCCATGGGGATTTGGAGGAAGAGATATATATGCAACAGCCACAAGGATATGAGGTGAAAGGGAAGGAGAAACTAGTGTGCAGGTTGAAGAAGAGCTTGTATGGCTTAAAACAGGCTCCAAGGCAGTGGTATCTAAAATTTGACAAGTTTATGTCTGAACAAGGTTATACTAGATGTCACTCTGATCATTGTGTTTATCTGAAAAAGCAAAATGATTGCAACTATATTATATTGTTATTGTATGTAGATGACATGCTTGTTGCAGGGTCTAACATGCAGGAAATAAATGTGCTCAAAAGAAAATTGGCAAATTCATTTGCAATGAAGGATTTGGGAGCTGCAAAACAAATCCTTGGTATGAGAATCACTAGAGACAGGAAAAATAGCAAATTAACATTGTCTCAGAATGAGTACTTACAAAAGGTGTTGAAAAGATTTAATATGCATAATGCAAAACCAGTTAGTACACCTTTTGCTAGCCATTTCAAACTTAGTAAGGAAATGTGCCCAAAGACCCAAGAAGACATGGATTATATGTCTAAAGTTCCATATGCATCAGCAGTTGGAAGCTTAATGTATGCAATGGTCTGCACAGGGCCTGATATTGCACATGCAGTGGGAGTTGTAAGCAGGTACATGAACAATCCAGGAAAGGAACATTGGATGGCAGTGAAATGGATTCTTAGATATTTGAAAGGTACCACAAATCAAGCATTATGCTTTGGTGGTTCAAACATTTCTATATAGGGATATGTTGATGCAGATATGGCAGGTGACAGAGATAACAGGAGAAGCACTACAGGATATGTATTTATTGTTGGTGGAATAGCTGTCAGTTGGGTTTCAAAAATCCAAAGTGTTGTTGCACTTTCAACAATAGAAGCAGAGTATGTTGTTGCTACGGAGGCTAGTAAAGAAATGATGTGGTTACAAAGGTTTATGGGTGAATTGGGTAAGGAGCATGATATGGGCACGTTATACAGTGATAGCCAAAGTGCCATTCATCTTGCAAAGAACTCAACATTTCATTCCAGGACTAAACACATACAGCTCAAGTACCATTTCATACAATTAGTGTTGGAAGATGGAGAGTTGAAGCTGGAAAAGATACACACTAGCCAGAATCCTGCAGACATGCTAACAAAAGTTGTAACCAGGGAGAAACTGAGAACATGCTCAGTTTCAATTGGTCTTCAAGGATGACGATGAAGATGAGAAACAACTAGGTCTAAAGAGGAGTCATTGTCCAGCAAATGAAGCAGTGGTGGAGTTGCTACAATCATTCTCCAAGTGGGAGATTGTTGTGTGTGGAGCATGATTGTTCAGAGGTCTTTGTTTCAGCCGGATGTATACCCCAGGAAGTTTTGTACACCCCTCCACGCGGAGGATGTAAAATTGCCTTGTAAAAGTATAGTAATTTCTAGTCAATCTCGGCCATTCATTAGGCGGATGATCTAACGGTAGAACTTATGTTTAGTTTAGGGTTTTTTTCCCTAGAAGGAAACCCCTTCTCTTTGTATGAGGGCATTGTATTTGAGGCTGTGAAATCGATGTGTATTCTATGAGCGAGAAACAGAGAGGTGAGACTGTGATAAAAAATAGAGGATATTACAACGGATCTGCTGTAGGTTGTGTCTTTTCATTTTGCTGGATAATAGAAAGGAAGGACTGGCTTTTCAAGGTGGACGTAGCCCAAACTAGGTGAACCACGCATATCTTTGTCTCTCTTGTTTTATGTGTTTTTTGTGTGTTACACTAAAAAATGTCACCTTGACTACTTACAGTTAGTATGGCTCAAATCAACAGTCATGCTACCCTCTTAGGCAAGTCTCATGCCTCTGTTATCCATCTCAAACTCAAAGAAGAGAGAAAGTCTTGTAAAAACTATGTTTATCTCTGGGGTCGCAGGTTCTCTCTAGCCTTACCTGTGGGGACGCTGACCATGTTCACAAAATCTGCGTCCATGGACGCTCTGTATGTTAAGGGACAGGTGCGTCCCTCTGTAAAAGGCAAAATGCGCGAGTTTTATCTTGAAAAAGTTACTTGTGGTTACTTCTAGAACATTCTAGAGGTCGGTTTCATGAAATGGATGCGCCTCCAGTTGGTTCATGTATCTCTATTAAGGGGGAACTTATCCCATCAATAAGGGAGCTATCCCACCCATAGAGGGGGATGATCCCATTGATAGTGGACCTGAATAACCTCTTTACAGCACTATAAATAAAGGCATTGAGCCAGAAGGAGAGGAGGTTGGAGCTATACATTTTCTTTGGGTAAATGCTGCAGGATTTAGGTCTTCCATTAGAGCCTTTGTGAGGAGAGATTGTCTTCACTTGATTCTACTTGGGAGAGGGTGAGCTTTGTCAAAATAGAGGAAAACCCTTGATGGACCCTGGGAGGAACTTGCACAACACCAAGGCCAGGTTGTAAGAGTTTCTTTGTTTCGTTATTAATACAAACTGGTTTATTTTTCTCAATAGCTTGTGTTAATGAGTTATTTCATGTGTTCCTTGGTCTGCATGTTGAATATATGTTTTATTATATGAAATGCAAGTGCTTGGTAATTGTTTGATTGTTTGTGGTTGCAGGAATTGACTTGAAGGAGGAGCTCATCCGGATCGTCAAGAACGGACTTCAACAACAGCGTTTTGGAATAAGGTAAGCCTAAACACTTGTAGTTTTCATGTTGTAAAAGGTGTATTTAGAGAAAGATCACTCCATTTTGTCTTGTTTGTCATTAGAATGTCTTAGACTTCTAGGAAGGTCAGTCGTGTCCGCACCCTTGACAGATTCCGTGTGACAAATTGGCGACTCCGCTGGGGAGTCATCTACGGCCAAATCCAAAAACGGTGGAAAGAAGAAAGGAAAGAAGAAGGCTAAAGCAGACAAGGCTCCAAAGGAGAAAACGGAAAAGTCGGAAACCAATGACGAAAAGCGCAAACCTCGTTATCCTTGTCTCATTTTTGAAGAAGATCATTTTACGAGAGACTGCCCTCATCGGGCCGAGGTAGTGAAAATAGTTAAAGGTTCTCCCACTCCTGCTGTGTTAAAGAATCCATTCCCCGAGCAGGAAAATAAGATGATAGGTTCTTCTTCGAATGCCAGTGAAGAACCCATTTTGATGATGTCTCATGTCAGGATTGCGACTCGATCGCAAGATTATGGTAGTAAGGCTCCTGTTGATGGTAAAGAAGCAGAATCTTCTAACTCTAACCCATCAACCTCAGCTCCTGGTTCCGATCCACTACAGATCGACAAACCTAACCCCGACTTAGTGATTAAGCCGCCCGCCAAGGGTGTACTTCGAAGGTCTGCTTTCAACCCACATGCGAGAGCAGCCCAGAATTACAACATTGTTGAAGACTTAGCTGTTTCACCTTCAGCAATGTCGGCACTCGAAGTGCTGCAATCATGTCCAGCGCAACGAAAATTGCTTTTGTCGGCTATTGGAGCTGTCGATGTTCAGGACCCGAACCTAATGATCTTTGATCTAGAAAGTAGTACACCGCGTATCCCCCATCAAATGGCTTTCCAAATTCCAGTGATAGTCAAAAACAGGCCTATTCATCGGACTGTGATTGATGAGGGAGCTTCTACGTGTATTATGTCGATTCAATGTTGGAGATCGCTTGGTTCTCCTTCGTTGAACCAATCCCCCACCATCCTTAAGGCCTTTGATGGCCGTGGGTTCCGTCCGTTTGGTATTCTACAAGAATTGCCTATAGGGGTCGAAGGTAAAACCGTTAGTCTGGATGTGGAAGTGGTTGATGCCCCTCTAGACTACAACCTTCTTTTGGGTCGAAGTTGGTCATATGCTATGACAGCGGTCGTTTCATCGGTCTTCAGAGTCATTAAGTTTCCACATAACGGTAAGATCGTGACTATTGATCAGCTGACATACTTTTCATCCGACCCAACCTCTTTAGAAACTATCCAGCATGTTGGTAAAACGACAATCCCTTATAGGGACATTGGTGTAGGTTTAGTTAAGGATTCCGGTTTACTGGGAACTTTTCCTCTCCCTCCACTCAATGCAGACCCTTCGTTCGCAACAATTCATATGATCACGTCAGAAAACATTATTTATGATGATCCTTGGTATGTTCCCTCTGACTCTGAGCTAGACTCACTCGGTGATGTTATGCCGTTGAGTCCGTATGAGATTGCTTATGAAGCTCTTATGTCTTTTACCGACTTTCATTCAACCGACCAAATGAATGTGGTCAGTGAAGAGTCACTTTTCACCTCACCCTTAGAACGGATAACGTTTCCCGAAGAAGTGTCATCTGACGAACAACTTCGCGAAATCCTAAGTGTAGATGATCTACCATGGGAAGATCTCCATCACAGATCTTCGTTTTTACCTAAGGATGATGCCTTTGAAAATGATTTTTCATCTATCTTTACCGCTGAATATGTCAAAGACGCTCAGGATCCAACGAAACATTCTGATTCAGAGCTGAATTTAGGGAATATTTCTCGTACTATTCCCATTGATATTTCAGTGAAGCCCGGAATCAAGGAGAACATTCATATAGGTGCCGCATGTACTGACGAAGAAATTGAAACTTACAAGGCCCTATTCCAAGAATTCCGCGACGTGTTTGCCTGGTCCTACGAAGAAATGCCAGGAATCGATCCTGCCATTGTTGTTCATGAAATCAAAACCTACCCGGATGCTAAACCCATTCGGCAACGGTTGCGTCAGATTCACCCTCGAAAAGCAGCTGCCATCAAAGCCGAAGTCGAAAAGCTGTTGAAAGCAGGTTTCATTTATCCGATCCCGTTAACGGATTGGGTATCGAATATTGTTCCCGTCAATAAAAAACAAGGAACAATAAGAATCTGTATCGATTATAGGGATATCAATCGAGCTTGTCCAAAAGACAACTATCCTACGCCTTATATCGATCAAATTATTGATGATTGTGCCGGAAGCGAGATGTTTTCCTTCATGGATGGTTTCTCAGGTTATAATCAAATCAATATTCTACCTGCCGATCAACCAAAAACGGCATTCATTTGTCCATGGGGGACATTTGCTTATTGCAAATTACCTTTTGGCCTTAAGAATGCCGGTGCTACTTTTCAACGGGCCATGTCTTATGCATTTCATGACATCAAGCACATTGTGCAACCCTATCTCGATGATTTGCCTGCTCATTCTTTACACCGAGCTGATCACCTTGTCCATTTACGAGCAATCTTTATGAGGTGTAGGCATTATCGAATTCGGTTGAATCCCCACAAGTGTGTTTTCTGTATAGAAACAGGTCGATTGCTGGGATTTGTTGTTTCCAAAACCGGCATTCGCGTCGATCCCTCGAAAGTCGAGGCTATCATCCAATTGCCTCCTCCTTCGAGTTTGCGCCAACTCCAAAGTTTGCAAGGGAAAGCGAACTTTTTACGCCGATTCATCCCTAACTACGCCGAGGTCACTAAAGGTTTTACACGGTTGTTGAAACAGAACGTACAATTCTTTTGGGACGAGATTGCCCAACAATCTTTTGATGCACTGAAACACGCGTTGACCCATGCACCGTTATTGCATCCTCCCAACTACAACCAGGACTACTTCTTATACCTCGCAGCTTCGCATTCCACCATTGGAATGGTGTTAGTTCAAGAAGATGAATTCAAGGCAGAGCATGTGATATATTACCTTAGCGAACCTTAAATCCAACTGAGTTAAAATATTCACATGTGGAGAAATTGGCCCTGGCAGCCGTTCAAGCTGTCCAGCGTTTTCGTCACTACATTCTTCTCCGCAAAACTACTGTTATTTCGGATTGCAACCCTATGATTTATATCTTGACAAAACAACTGCTAGGGGGCAAGTACTCTAAATGGATCGTCATCCTGCAAGAGTTTGACTTGGAGTTTGAGAAGTCCAAGTCTAAGAAATCTTTAGTCTTCGCGGAATTAATGTGTGATTTCCCGAGTGCTGACACAGAGACTGTGGCAGAGGAGTCCATTGCGGACGAATCTTTGTTTCTTATTAGCACTGTAGATCCGTGGTATGGGGATATAATCATCTATCTCCAAACCCAAACCTTTCGGCCTGAAGCTTCCAAGGAAAACCGTCGAAAAATTCGGTTTCAATCCCAGCAATACAGAATTATTGGAGATACACTTTATCGCCTGGGGGCAGACTTAGTTTTTCGACGTTGTTTAACTCACGATGAGGCTGAGAGAGTTTTGAATGATTGTCACTCTGGAGCATGTGGCGGTCATATGTCTGGGTATGCCACAGCTCAGAAGGTGTTGCGCGCTGGCTATTTCTGGCCGTCTATGTTTAAAGATTGTATCCTTGCCGTCAGAAAATGCCACAACTGTCAAGTGTTTGATCGCAAGATGCGCGCTCCACCTGCTCCTCTCCACCCTATAATTGCCGCTGGTCCATTCGCCAAATGGGGCATTGACTTTATTACTTGTAACCCTCACTCGGCCGGGGGGCATGCGTATATCATCCTTGCGGTTGATTATTTTACTAAGTGGGCCGAGGCGATGCCTACATTCGACGCAAGCGGCAAGACAGCTGCACTTTTCGTATTCAATCATATCATAACTAGGTTTGGTGTCCCACAAGCAATCATTACGGACCATGGAAGCCATTTTCGAAATGTCATGATGACTGAACTTACAAGCCAGCTTGGTTTGCGCCACGATAGCTCTACACCTTATTATCCGCAAGCCAACGGTTTGGTTGAGTCAATCAACAAAGTTCTAGTCGTCATGATTCGACGGATCATTGGTATCCATCGAACGAATTGGCATAACATGTTATTTTCGGCGCTATGGGCATATCGAACTTCAGTGAAAAATTCAACAGGTTTCACCCTTTTCAGCTAGTTTATGGCTTAGAAGCTGTGTTACCTATTGAGTGCGAAATCCCATCACTTCAAATGGCTGTCGAATTACTTCCAGCTACTTCCGAAGAGGAGAAACGGTTGTTATACTTAGCTAAATTAGATGAGACTCGACGTGACGCTACTTTAGCTATCGAGACTCACGCGAAACGAATGAAAGCTCAGTACGATAAAAATGTAACCCCTCGAAGTTTTTCGGAAGGAGACCTAGTATTATTATATGATCAAGCTAACGATAAGCTAGGTGCCGGAAAATTCGTTCCCATGTGGCATGGGCCCTACATTGTAAAGCGAAAGCTAGCAAAAGGGGCTTATGAGTTAGTTGATTTTGATGGGGACTCTTTGGGCAAACCCAGAAATGGACTTTACCTAAAGAGGTATTATGCTTAAAATGATGGATGGAGAAATTTTTAGATAGGTTAGATTTCCTTTCTAGCTAGCAAGTGTGTTAGTTTAGTCAGTGTGCTTAGCTTAGCAAGTGTGGTTTTTCGTCATTATTTTGGCTCATCTTGGTTTTACTCTTGATATTGTAGATGTCGACGCCTCTCCAAACATACATTGGATTTGCTGATGGTGCTTGTCGTAGTACACGGAATATCTCTTCCGCAGCTTGGGTTATCTATTCACCCTCTGACGAGTTAGTTTCTATGCATGGGGTAAGCCTCGGTCAAACAACGAATAACATTGCAGAATACAGTGCAGTGGTTGAATTATTATCCGAATCTATTTCATTTGGAATTCGACGTTTGATAGTGAGGTTAGATTCTGAACTTGTTGTATTACAGCTTAATAGAGTTTATGCCATTAGAAATCCTGTGTTATTAAGGTTGTTTTTGAGAGTGCGTCTCTTGGAACGTGAATTTGATTACATTGAATATCAACATATTCCAAGGTCTTTGAATACATTAGCAGATGCAATTGCTTCTCGAGTGTTGGACAGACATTTATAATAATCATGCAAGTAAATTTAAAGACATTTCATCATACATGTTAAACAAGATAAGCCGGTAATAGTGATATATAGATATAGATAGAAGTGTGTCCAAAAATATATACATCGTCTTCGATCATAGGTTTAACACACCTTATGATCGGCAAAATGATAGTACAAAAAGTCAAAAATGTCACATGTGACTACAAAAGTGACTAGTCAATCACTGGTGGTGCTCTCTGTACGACACCACTGCGCGGGCTACCTTGCGCAGAAATCTCCTAAACGGTCCAGGGACCGCGACTACGAAGCGCTGAAGCCTCATAGGAATATCATCCATAGTAGTCTCAGGTATATCTGCCGTGAGACGCTCTAGATCATGCTCCAAATCAGCTAGTACTTCTGCTGTCGCATCCTGTAGGGCCGGTGCCGGTGCAGCTGGATGTCGTCTGTCGTAAGGCCGGAGATTGGCTGGACGCTGTGGTCCAACATCTGCATTTTTAAAATTTTACTGTTACTTTGAGACGATATATATGAAAAATAAAAAAATACATAATTAGAAAACTTGTGAAAATGAAAGTACCTCTGTCATCCCATTGTTCTCCCTGTGGAAGAACCATGTCCGGATCACCTCTGAAATCCATTCCGGCATATGGAAAGTCTTGTATCACAAAAAGCTGGCCCTCTAGCCAGTCGAAGTAACTGTCTGAGAATCGAACCACTGCAGCACCCTCGTCAGGATGCCGGGCCATCACCGCAACCCATCGAACAAGCTTTGGCTCCCGAGGACCCAAGTCATCAACAGTGAGTTGCTGAGGGATCAGCATAGGAACTCTCTCCAAGGCAAAGCTCACGACTATAGGCCCATATCCAAAAGTTTTAGTCGTCCGTTCTTTGCCTTGGTTAGTTGGCTCTTCATATGAGCCGACACAGCTTCGCACCAGTTGAAGATGGTGCCTTGGTAACAGTCAACTGCCATCCGCATTTGGGATCCAGAGCAATGTGCAAGGCGGCCGCGCCACAAATCCTAGTGACCGTAAATGCAATAACTCTAAGTTCCGCCAGAGCGATGTGCTTTATCTCCACGCCTTTTTTATGGCGAGTCCCTGGTCTGCACCACTCCTCGCGGAGATCATCAAGGGATTGGCCACCCGGCCTGGTCCCCGCAAGGTTGAGTTGCTCACCTCTGTTTGGCAAGCCAGTGAGAAAGTATACATCCGAGGGCTCTATCTCGAGCTGGTGCCCTCCAATGTAAAAACATTGATCTTGAACGTTCCATCGCTCAACCAGCCATTCCAAAAATCTTACCTGGCCCCTCATGCCCGGTATGGTCCAATATTTGTACAATCCACATGTTCTTAAGGCATCCAGAGAGGGTTGGTGGTTAATCGCAGCTTCATCGTCCTCTACGTGCTCTCTCTCTCTCCAGTCTAACATGTTTTAGGTCCTGCACATCAAAAGAGTCAATTAGAAATTAATTTGAGAAAATTTGGTGGTTTTTTGAGAGAGTTAGGTTTTTGAAATGCGCCCTTTGCGGAAGACGCACCCCGGCTTTGTAGCACAGGGCGTCCGGACGCAGCTCGCCTGAAGGCGGACTGCGTCCCCCGACCTTTTTCCCGTGTGAGAAAAAGTCGGGGGACGCAGGTCACCCGAAGGGCACCTGCGTCCGCCGAGGGGCGCATTTTGAACCCAAAACCCCCCCAAAAAATGAAACAGAGACCGAAAACAAAAAACTAAACGGATAAAAATGAAGAGTGGGATGTGTAAAATACCTCGGTGAAGCGGCGTTCGATTCCGACGGTCAGATTTTCCGCAACAACCACAGGAAGTTTCTTGTCAAAAGCTCCTTTTTCAACCTCAACAGTGAAACGGTAAAAATGACATGGTAAAAGGTCTTTTTATAGGTTTTTTGGATGAATTAGTTCATTTTTTACCATGAAAAGATGTTTTCGAATGTATTTTTGCCTATTTTAAACAGGTATGAGTAATGTGTCGCTTTTGTGCAGGACGAAGGGATTTCGAGGGAAATTGTAATTTTTCACAAACAAAATTTCAGAGTCATCTTTTAAGCCCTTTTCTGACTCCTAAAACATGAAAAGATCGCCGAGTGTTTCTTTTTCACTCGTTAAAACGGAATTAAAAGACGGTCCCCTTTTAGCTCTTTTCTGACCGCAAAATCAGGAAAAGATTGCCGGGTTTTTGTCGTTTCAAACTCGATAAGGAAATAAAACGACGTGTCTTTGATCGCTTTTTACTTTTCAGGTCAACGACACTATTATGAAAGTACTCCTTGGTCGCAAGATCAAGCGGTTCCCCCAGGTATTATTTTATACTTTTTCGGGCTTGAGGGACACAAATATACGAAAAAGTTCAACGTGGAGTTTCCTTAAGTTTTTCAGACTCTCTAAAAATGAAAAATGCCGAGTTTCTCCTATACTGGGCTCGTTAAACTTTTACAGTAAAGGACCTGTTCAATTACAAACAGGAACGAACCACTCCTTCCTAGGGTTCGAATTTAAACTAGGTTGGACTCGTCCGAAGGATGAGCTTATAATCAAGCATATGTTATCCTCCTCAAGCTTGTTAAAAATAAAGAGGTACTTGCCAGAAATGGTGGGGAAAAAAGAGAAGAATGAACCTATTTGTCACCTTTTGCCTCAGAAGAAACTTTATTACCGCTCTTGAACACGACACTTTTCATTCACCTGGGTTGGGAAATCTTTTACCTCACAGTTGACCAAATCACTTTGAAAATCTTTAACCGGGTTCAGGGATCAACTTTGAGTTATTCGTCACCAAACCATCTGTTGTGTCGTTATGTGTTCAAAGGTCTGCAAGCAAAACTTTCATCTGCAAAATACTTGTCATCCATTTGACCATCCCTGAGTCAGTCCTTACAGCAACATTTCTTCAACTTGAACAATGATTTCGTGTTGTGGGCTTGCCTGCAACGGGTCGCTTTCTATCGACATCGACACATTATCTAGAAAGATGACTTAGGAATCGACAGTACCTTGAAGTCTGCATGCATCAATGGCAGGTTTCTCGCCTTTGACGTCAGTTTACATCATTGACTTTCGATCAAAGGATTCCGTGAAGTGTTCGACATCAAAACATCTATTCACATTTCACGGGTTGTGCTTGGTACTTTGAGAACCATTGACATTACTGGTGGTTTCTCTCACGCTTGTTAACAGTTTACATCATTGACTGGTAATCAAGTGGTTTCTACCATGTTCGACATCGAATCATTTAATCACATGGCTAGAATCGTACCAATTCGGGAAGTAGAAGTGAAGACCCTGGATCTAGTTTCTACCATCCAGGCTGCGAGGAGTTTTGTATTCATTATCTATGTAGACTAATCATAAACAGATGGCTGCGTCCATACTGTGTCTACAAAAGTCTATAAAAATGATGTACTGCAAGATCATTCCTGTATCAGAATAGTTAGTCCATTAGTTAAAGTTTTGAATCTGAGTATGGGAATGCCTACCTCAGTGATGATATAATCTTATCCATGTATTTTGTGTTGAAAATTGCAGGTTCCAACCAGGCCATCCACAAGGCAATCCTTGAAATGATAAAGCGCTTCACCCTTCCTAGAATTACAAAACCCTATTCTATTCCAGGCTTCGCACTTTAGGGGGCAATCTGTTACACTAAAAAATGTCACCTTGACTACTTACAGTTAGTATGGCTCAAATCAACAGTCATGCTACCCTCTTAGGCAAGTCTCATGCCTCTGTTATCCATCTCAAACTCAAAGAAGAGAGAAAGTCTTGTAAAAACTATGTTTATCTCTGGGGTCGCAGGTTCTCTCTAGCCTTACCTGCGGGGACGCTGACCATGTTCACAAAATCTGCGTCCATGGACGCTCTGTATGTTAAGGGACAGGTGCGTCCCTCTGTAAAAGGCAAAATGCGCGAGTTTTATCTTGAAAAAGTTACTTGTGGTTACTTCTAGAACATTCTAGAGGTCGGTTTGATGAAATGGATGCGCCTCCAGTTGGTTCATGTATCTCTATTAAGGGGGAACATATCCCATCAATAAGGGAGCTATCCCACCCATAGAGGGGGATGATCCCATTGATAGTGGACCTGAATAACCTCTTTACAGCACTATAAATAAAGGCATTGAGCCAGAAGGAGAGGAGGTTGGAGCTATACATTTTCTTTGGGTAAATGCTGCAGGATTTAGGTCTTCCATTAGAGCCTTTGTGAGGAGAGATTGTCTTCACTTGATTCTACTTGGGAGAGGGTGAGCTTTGTCAAAATAGAGGAAAACCCTTGATGGACCCTGGGAGGAACTTGCACAACACCAAGGCCAGGTTGTAAGAGTTTCTTTGTTTCGTTATTAATACAAACTGGTTTATTTTTCTCAATAGCTTGTGTTAATGAGTTATTTCATGTGTTCCTTGGTCTGCATGTTGAATATATGTTTTATTATATGAAATGCAAGTGCTTGGTAATTGTTTGATTGTTTGTGGTTGCAGGAATTGACTTGAAGGAGGAGCTCATCCGGATCGTCAAGAACGGACTTCAACAACAGCGTTTTGGAATAAGGTAAGCCTAAACACTTGTAGTTTTCATGTTGTAAAAGGTGTATTTAGAGAAAGATCACTCCATTTTGTCTTGTTTGTCATTAGAATGTCTTAGACTTCTAGGAAGGTCAGTCGTGTCCGCACCCTTGACAGATTCCGTGTGACATTGTGTTTATATTTCTGCGATATTTTATGTGTTCCATTGCTCCATAATATATAATTTTCTAACAACCCACACTTCCACTCGCTTTTTCTTCCCTGCACAACAAAAAAAAAATACAGAATTCTATTTCTTTTGATTTTTGAAAAAATAATAAATAAAACAGCAGCATTCCTCACACATTCTTACCTGACTCCTTCCAGCTATTATTCCTTTCATTCAAGAACTTTCTTCAGCAGTCTCTTCAGCCCCTGCTCAGGCATCACCCTGAAATTTCAGAGGGAGAAGCAGCTACAGGAAATCAGGATTCCTGTAGCAGCCGATCCCTTTAAAAAACAAGCTCCAAATACAGGGTCGGCATGGACAAGATGTATGCAACATGCAAGGAGTAGAGCCTGATCGAAAAATCACCAGCATAAGCCACCAGTTTAGAGCATGCACAGCACCAGCAGCAGTAGCAATGAGAAAATGAAGTGCTAAGTCCGAGCATTGCAGAGCACAGCAGCGACTAACAGGTAAGTGGCTAAACCTGTTCCTCTGTTGAATGAATATTATTTAGGAACTGCATGAACTTTTGGGATGGTCACGATTAAATGAAATTGGTGGCCAGCTAACTGGCCACCCTCGTTCAATTCAAACCACCCTCGTTTAGTTCAAATCACCCTTGTTGAGTTCAAACAAGCTGTGCCCCATTCAAACAGCAGTTCAGATACGCAGTCAGCACGTGTGACCTGTCAACTCAGGAAGAGAAAAGCTCAGAACTGGTAGTGGTGGCAGTGTATAACGGAATAATGGAGGTGATGGCGGTCAGGTGACATGAAATACCATAATGGCACTGGAGTAGGACCAATGGTCTGGATGGGGATAACGTACCCATCCTGCCACCTCACCTCGTCACTGCAGATCATGCCATCAGCTTAAGTACAGTGCAGTCTAAGCCTCCACCACCTTTTTTTCATTTGAGTCGACGAGTTCTCGACTGCAGCACTCACCTACCACCTTCAGAATAGCGAACCAGTTGTTCTCTGCCAGTTTTCAAAACCCTCCTATGTATCGGGCTCTATAGGAGCAGGAACACTGTCTATAGGAGGCTTTCTACAAGAAGGCCAGAGAGCAGCTCTGCAAAAGGAAAATTCAAACTTTTTTGTCAAATTCGAGCTTGGAAAGAGGTAGGCTCAGAAACCCACTCTACATGTGATATATATATATATATATATATATATATATATATATGTATATATATATATATATATATATATATATATATATATATATATATATATTATATATATATATATATATATATATATATATATATATATATATATATATATATATATATATATAAGGTGGTGGATTAGAAGCAAAGTATTGGGTCGAAAAGAAAAGGAAAGAGAACTCAAAATTTTGCCCGTGTTTGCCTGAATTCCATACAGTCTCTCCATTTTCTTCTCTGCACTCAAAAATAATTTTTTCCCATATTCTCCTGTAAAAAAAGGGATGCAACCATAGAAACCAAGCCTGTGAAAAAAAATGAAGTTGCAAGTCTGTTTACTCTGAAAAAGACATTGTTTTATATTCTCTGTTCTGTCAAAATATTGAGTTCCTCCAAGAGCTGAGAAGTATATTTAGGTTGAAAACAGTGAAGGGAGGGAAAAATTGCAAACTGATGTTGTGAAATAAGAAGAACACGAGAAATTCCCTCTCTGTTTTCAGAAAGACAAACACCAGCTATTCCTCTGTTTCCACTTTTGAAAGTTGTTTCCTTCTTCCTCACCTAAGCATTTTCAGAAGTCACTAAACACCATGCCAGGAGGTTTTATGAGAAAGGAGCCTTTGAACTCCAATAAATTGCATAAGCACCTAGAAGTGGTGGCCCTCTTCACCAGGGAAAACTGAATGTCTTTCTTTGAGAGAATTCATGGATATGATGAGGAGGTGACCGAGGAATTTTTAATGTCCTTAAGACCACATTCAAAAACCCATGCTACAATCAGTTTTAGGGGTTTGACCATAGAGCTTACACCAGAATTCATCAGCAAAGTCATAGATATTCCACTTGGGCTCCCCTGGAGCAAAGAAGAAAAACCATTAGGACAGGTCACTAAAAAGACATTTTTTCAGCTTGGTGAACATACTGTAGAGGATAAAAATGGGGTCAGAAGGACAAGTTTACCTCATCCATGGGGTGAGGTCAGCTACCAGATCATGAAGTATATCTCTTGTTAAGGAAGGTTCAGTATAGTTTATGGTTATCACTTTAGATTATTGAATGAACTAAGATATGGAATGGACTTACCTACAGCTAAAAAACTCAGCCTGCCATATTTTCTCCTCCAATCTTTGATAGAGTGTGGAACCAAATTGAATGCAGGGGTTCCAGACCAACTAGCCCACCATGGGCTCATCAAATTGTTGGTAGAGGATGCCCTACACACATACACCATCCCTATAGCATGGGAAATTTTCAAGAACATGTCCAGAGAAGATGACATCAAAACTCTTACTAATGACCTTAGCGCATCTGACAGTGAAGAGGAGAAGAAGACAGAGGAACTTGGAAAGGAAATTCATGAGGAAGCATAAAATATTCAAATAAAATAAGGAAAAGAGGAAAAACAAAAAGAAGAAGAGAAACCGGACAAAACGACAGTTGAACCTAAGGCAGAAAAGAAAAAAACATCAAAAGCAGAGAAGAGGAAGAGGACAAAAGCTGAGAAGAACAAGACCAAGAAAGCTCAGAAAAATATTGCCACAGGAAAGGTAGAGACTCAACAAGAAAAGGAGAAAACACCACCAGAGACAATAGAAACAAAAACAGAAATAGGAGACATAAGAAAAACTGCAGAAGATGAAGAAAAAGAATAGCAAGAAGAAGTGTCTCCTGAGACACTAGAAAGGGAAGCAGCAACAGTCCTTGTTGCATTGATCACTCCAGCTAAGCAAAAGGGGAAAAGAAAAAGACAGACATCTATGTATTTCAAAGCCCTCAGGAGCACTAGAGTTAAGGTAGGCAAGCCACAACCACCATCAAAAGAACCCATTACCATTGAGGATGCACCTACTGTGACAAGGAAGGAGTCTCCCTCCAAAACCTATATCACCTACGAGAGAGGGAGTCCTAAGACCTCCAACTAGAAGGAGAGAATCAAATTGATGGACTTTAAAGCAGTCCTACAGGAGGCACAAACCCCTCTACAGGAGACACTAGCCAAGCTCCATGAAATTGAAAAATTGGAAAAGAAGGTAGAAGAACAGTCTCAAGAGGAAGGTAAGGCAAAAGAAATACCTGAGCCAAGCCCTCAGCCTAATTTAGGCTCCTATTACAATCTTCTAGAAGGTGGGAAGATCATCCCACAAAAATTCGCAGTGCCTCTTTTCTTTGAACTAGAAAAGGAACGAGTCAGGACCCACACCTGGATGCAAATTGCCAAATCTAAAGGGGTCAAAGATATAGGGCACATGGAAAATAGGTTGAGAGAGATAAGCAGAGAATTGGGCATGGTAAGGCACACAGAGAGCATTAGAAGAGCTCAACTATAGGAAGAAAATGAACTGTTGAAAAAGCAGCTACAGGAAAGGGGACCTCAAGGAGGAGATAAGCTGCCAATTTTGGAAGGACAGCAACAAAAAGAGGGACCCCAGGCAGATAGTGAAGCAGTAGAGAAATAGTAGCAAGAAGAAGGACTACAGGCAGATAGTGAAACAATAGAGAAACAACAGCAAGAAAAATAATCTCAGGCAGCAACTGAAGTGCTGATTTTGAAAAGATAGCTGCAGGAAAAGGAAGCCCAGATGGCCTGCATGGCCAGCTGGACAATGGAAGCCTTACAGTGTAGACAGCCAGCTAGATCATATGCACTATATCTCAAAGATCAATGGCTCCAATTACAGATTAACACATTAGCCCAGAGGGGCACAACACCATTTCAAGATTATGGCCAATTTATGCATTTATGTGATAATAGTTCAGCCAAGGATAAAGCCAAGCTAGGAGAATTTTACCTTCACAACATGGCACTTCCTAACATGAATTTATAGGATCCAAATACTACATTGGGAGACCTACAACTCATGGCTATGGATTCTTGGTTGAACCACGAAGAAAAGAGGGTAGTGGAAATTTAGAAAATCATGGCAAAGGAGCTAAGTGAGCCCCTGATGATAAGGGCAGAACAAGCAGAACCATTGGATCTCATTTATGCCCACCAACACCTGGCAAACAATCTTCAAGTTCTTCCTGACTATGTTGACAAGCAGGCACAGGCTATTGCTCATTTTGAAGATATGGGAAGATTATTTGGCGATGACTGCCTTCATGCCTGCATAAGGAGGTGGAATACATTATCACATAGCCTAAGGATCAGGGAGTATCACTCCCAACTAGAATGAGGGAAGCTATGAGGAGAGTGCCCCTATATAAACAATCAACGAAAAACTTGAAAGCCAACTGGATTGGTCTTAAATTCAATCCTCCACCACTGCTAGGACTGTTGTAAGGAGTTAAGGAGGAAGAAGAGAAACAATGGGAGGAAGTGGACAGGAAAGAAGGTTTCCATGACAGAGAGGAAGACATCACATCAGAGGCTTGGGATGTCAGGGAATCTGTTAGAGCTATTAAAGATGAATAACTAGATTAGTTGCTCAGAGGATGAGCAACCTATTTAGCTGGGGGGTGATGATGAGCCCCAAAAATGGGTAACTATATGGGTTCATTCTACCTATTATTTTCATTTAATCCACCATTCTCAATATTTTTGTGCATGTTTTTGAATATATTTATGTCAATAGAGTGAATGGGGATAGTCACTTTGCCATGTAGTCTAATGAGTGTTTATTGCAGATTTTTTGCACAAGAACCAGGAATTTATGAGAAAAATGGTAGCCAAACATGACGAAACAGAGATGAGGACTTGTGGGGGGGTGTCTCCTTCATTAATGACCCCTTTCTCGAATTCTCCATTAGCAGCTCAGAGTACAAAGGCCCACATTGATGACTCAAAGGGGCAGTCGAGCAAGTCAAGTAGAGCTACTGTTGTCTTAAGTTCTAGACAGCCAAGTTCCTTAAGTTTAGGAGGACTGTTGGGAGTCCCCACTTGTATAAATAAGAAGGATTCAAGCCTTAGTAGGTTAGCCATTTTTCTTAGTCTATTTTCGCACTTTTGTGCAGCATTATACTCAAATCACTTTCGAGCTCTTTTTGAAAATAGTTTTGTGATGTAATTGCTATTTTTTTGATAAATGAAGATGAACCAAGTTTTGAACCAGCACTAATCTTCTCTAAAGGGCTGAAGCTCTTGGGTTAGGGCCCAACCCAAGTTTCCCAGTACCTCCTTTGTGTATTTACATGCTTTCACTTTCATGCATGAGATAATTTCTGTTGTTTAGGTTCATTTTGCTTCATGAGATTAGGTTGCTTTTGATGGTTAGAATAATTATTTAGCTTCAAGTTTCTTAAGTATTTTGCTGCAATAACAGAAAAAGATCCAAAAAGGTCAACAACAGGTCTTGATTCCCTTTCTCGCTCCTTGGGACCATGATTTGAGGTCAAGGCATTACTGTTGCCACCAAAAGCACAGTTTTTTCTCTCCCAATGCAACTGCTAACGTGATATTTCAAGTTAGAGAAGTTGACATTAGTTTAGATTCACATGCTTAGATAGTTTCTTGGTTATTTACTATGGTTTTCTTACATGTTTTCCTGTTGATAAGATACTGTTCAACATTTTTCTAGTTTTAGGTAAAAAACTAGGTTAAGGTAGGAAAAACTTTGTTTTTCGGTTCTTTCTTTGGTCAATTTTGAGAACTAAGTGTGCAGCTCTCTTGTAGAACATTCCAGCTCACCACTCCTCCATAAAACAACCAGCACCAACTCACCTCTCCTATATTTCCCCACTCCTTCGCCACATTTCGCCAATCTGCCCTAATTTCTACGTTTTCTCCACAAAGTTGCTTTCTTGCCCCTTGAACAAATCCAACCATCTCTTTCATTCCTGATCTTCCTTGATAGTTTATAGATCCCCCAACACTTTCATGCAGCCTTCATTTCCCTTTTCCCATCATTTTTCCACCTTCAAACCTCCAAAAATCACTTTCGGCTTCCTCCTATAGATCCTCCTGTAGAACCTCCTGTAGATCCCTTGAAGCCTCCTGTAGGAATCCCTGTGAGCGATTTTTCAAAGTCTAATCGCAATGGAAGTATTTTAAAGGGTACTAGGGGCTTCTTAGGTCCCCTCCACATATTCTCCTCCTTCTTCATAAGCCAACTCCATCTACCTTCGCCACCAAACTTCTGCAGAACCACAACTAGTTAAAGCACAAGCATAATAATTCCAAATAAAAATGCTCAAAAGTACAAAAAGATGATTTCTTCCCATTTCTATTCAGAAGTAGCTTGAATAAATGAAATTCACCATTTCAGTGGTTTCCATCTCTTTTCTTGCAAAAGTAGGGTTAGTGGGTGAACTAGGGTTTGCTAGGGTTTGTGTTTCCTTTCAATTTTCCTTCTCTTTCTAAAAGTAGAATAGCCTCTATAGAGTCAGCCTTCTTTCATCACAGTTAAAAGCTACTTTTGAGAACTCATATAAGTTGGCTAAATATCCTAGTGAACTTGTGCTAGCTGATCAAGTGACAGCCTGCAGTAAGAGTTAGTACTCGTGCATACAACACCATCGCTTCCAAGTTTGTTACGAACTACCGGGTTGATAAAAGTAAATTAGGGAGCCCCATGAGTTGCAACATTATTGCTACAATACTGGAGCTCACCACTAGGCCCATGAGGTCTCCTTTGGTTAATGTAGCAAAGCTGCTCAGTGACCCCTTCAACTCCTTGATATACCACTTTGAGTCTGGGAAAAGAAGGCCACTTGTCTGTGGAGTGGTTTTCTTCACAGACCAAGAAAATTTCAATAGAGTTCAATGGACATTCATCCCTAGGATGTCTCCTGGTGCATCTAGGACAAAAAATTGTCAAGGCTCTCTCTACTTCCTCCTGCTTCCTCTTAATGTTCATGGTGTCTATTTGCAAGGCAAGGGTTTGCAACATCTCACTTTTGAAATCTTCTAGCATGTTTCCAATTCCATCCTTGATGGATGAGTTAGAAGATAATGTACTGACCATAGGCTGACTACCCCTAACCTTTTTCCTGGCTACCCCAGAATGGTTTCTAAAGACTGTCTTGATATCCTCATAGGGTAATTGGTAAATATCTCCTACTGCTAACAAATGTAAGGTATCCAGAAGATCTCCTCTTACTCCCCTAAGTAGGACCAGCTTTAGTGACTCAGGGTCAAGTGTGCACTTGTTCCTTTTGTAACTAATCTGGAATATTTCTTCATAATCCTCTAGGGATTCATCATTCCCTATGGTCATCCTAAAAATTTCTTCTTTAGTATCATTTGACCCACAGTAGCCTCAATATTTGTTATTAAAGGCCTGCTGCATCTGAGCCCAAGTTGTGATGCTATCTCCAGGTAAACCCATGAACCAGGACATTGCTGCATCCTTGAGGGTAGATGGAAATAGCTTTAACTTTTTCTCATCATCTATATAGTCATAGGTTTGACATATAACAACAAACTCAAACAAGAAAGTGTCAGGGTCCTCTGTGGTCAGGCGATGGAAATGAGGTAGGGTAGAGGGGCTTATATTTTTCATCTTAGTGTCCCCATTGGTTTCCCTGATGGGGAAGGCACCCTCAAATCTCTCTCTATTCCCTCTATCATTTCTATTTTTAGCCATTGGTTCAATACGAATGGGTTCCTCTTCTTCTTCTGCCCCTGTAGGTTCTTCAAATATGCCATGTTGCTCACCTAAGGGTTCCTCCTATTCACAGCCACCAAATAAAAGAGAAGGTTGGCTGTTGCATGTAGTGGGGGTATTTGGAAAAAAATTCCCTAAGCTATCCCTATTCCTACGAGGCATGAAAGGAAATATTTTTGGTTTGGTTCTGTATCTTTTCAAACTTGGAAACTACTTGCAAAATGGAAAGGAAAGCAGAAAATTCAAAATGTAAGAAAGGAAACAACTAGATTATTTTCTCAAAAATAAACTAATGGTGGAATATTGAAGACAAGAAATAGAAGAAAAGAAAGCAGTAATCACATTCTACTCAGAAAACTCCCAGACAATGGTGCCACAAAGTGATGAGCACCAGTATTGCAGCAAGGATGTTGCAACTCCTCGGATCCCAGCTTTACTTATCAACCCAGGCCTCATACAAACTTGGAGGTGACAGTGTTGTATGCACAAGTAAAAGTCGTCGTTCTACCTGTTTTCACTGTTCAACTAGAAAGAGACCATTGGGGTTCCAAGCCAGACTTCTATGGAGTCACAAGAAGCTTGATTCTTTGATGGAAGAAAGGTAAATCTACTCTAAGAGAGTTACTCTACTGCAATAATGGAGGAGGTCAACATGTAATGCTAAACCACACCATACCCTAATTAACCATTTAAGAAGCTATGCTAGGAAGAAATGTTAAATCAACATAAAAAAAATGCTACTATATAAGTTGCAGAAGTAAGAAGCATCAAACAATAATAATGTGCAAGTAAAGGGACTAGACTAAATCTGTTTTTTCTTTTTTTGGTCTTTTTATGCAAAATCAAGTATGAAACTAATTGTTCTTGTGGATGTGGTAGGTGGATTAAGGGTGTTTGAGGATGGCGAGAAGGTTTATGAAGTGGTTGGATGGTGTGGAGGGTCCCTATGAGGCTTTTGGTGACTTCCTAAAGGTTTTCCATCAATTCGGCCTCAAAACAAGCCGTTTTAGGAAAACCTACAGGATGTACTAGAAACCTACAGGATGATCCTGTAGGAATTACAGGAAACCTACAAGATACAACTGAGAGCTAAATGTGAGGTGTTGGAGGTGATGGGAGGCTTAGGAAAGGTGTGTGATGGGTGGAATGGAGGGTTAGAGGGTCTAGGATCACTCGGGAGTCAATATCCAAGGTAATAGATGACTAGATTCGCTCAATGTGCTTGGGAGAATTTCTATGAAAAATGATGTAAAACTAGTAAAAGTGATGGTGAAAACAAGGGATGGATAAGGTGGATGAAGTGGAAGGTGGTTGCTGGCTATGAAGTCTTAGTCTCCTCCTAAAGCACCTGCTCTACATGAAAAATGTGTGTCTTCCGAAAAGCTATGCAACAAGATACATTTTCGTAAATTAGAAAAGTAGAATTAATAAATCAACTGCCTATCCTATGCATGAAGAGAGTTGCTGAAAGGAATGAAAGCATGAGTGAGATCTACTGCAGAAATAGAAATGAAAAATATGATAATGAAATCTACCTTGCAAAATTAACCAAATACTAAATTAAAGACAACAAACTCCAAAGCTCATAAAAGAACTAGAAATTTGTGTTTTTGGGGCTGCTTGAGGGTCCTTTCCTCAGGTCATGGTCCCAGAGGGAGGAAGTGAGGCTGAGACACCTCCTAACAACCTTGTGGTGATCCTTTTTCTTCTTACTAACCTGCTACTTGAAATAAGGCACAAATGGAAGCAAACTATTAAGCAACCAATCTAATCTACACTACTTGTAATGGAAATGCATCTAAAAAGATGATTAACAATGAAGTTATGAATCTACACTAAACATACATGTACAGTAAAGAGGAGCCTGTGCTACTAGGTTTGGGCCATAACCCAAGAGCTTCTTCCCTCTAAGTTAACTCAGTGCGTCTCAAAACAAAACTCATTCTTATTACCAAAGCATCAAATTACATCAATAGAACTGTCACAAGTTTTGCAGGTCGAAAATAGACTAGAGTTTTACAATGAAAAATCTGAATCCTACTGAGGTCCTAGGCCTCTCTACTTATACATCTAAAGTCCCCAATGAATTCCTTAAAATTAGGGAGGTTCGGCTCCCAAACTCGAGATAAACTGGTGCTTTGTCTCTCACTTTCTCGGTTACCTTCTAGTCCTCATGATCTGGTTGTTTGCACTCCGAGATGATGTGATGAATGGAGAAATATTCAAATGGAGGAGTAGTAAATGAGGAGGATTTACCTCCTACAATCCCTCTCCCTTGTCCCATTCGATTTTTGACCTTGGTCTTTGCCAAAATTCCTTGATTTTCTCCTTTAATCCTGCATTTAATGCATATTAGACCACAAAGCATAATATCCAACTCTAACTCACCTCATAAATGAAATATAATAAAAAACATGTAATAAGTTATGAGAAAGTTTGTTTTGACTAAGCTAAGAGGTGAATTAAGGCCCATATAATTACCCAATGATGAGGCTCGTCACTCTCATTGAATGGTTATGCATTAGACATCACTACTATGGACTGCACTCCCATGTACCATTATGTATGTTTTTGGAATTCCTTATAGGTTTCTATCCATCCATAGATAACTGAGTCTTCTGCCTTATATACTGTGATACACCGAACACAACATTCGAGGAGATTGGTTGCCGTAAGCTAAGTTCTTGGTTTTCCAAGGTGTATATTGTAGTTCACGATTGCTTGGTAACCTTTATGCCTAGATTACCCTCTCTTTTATTTTTCTTTTTTTGTTAATAAAATTTACTATCCAACATGGAACAACAATATCCCCCCACTTCGTCATTCGCGTGGAATGGAAAATAAGCCTCCTATTCCACCAGAGGCTACTCTTGGTCATTGTTAGAAGCATAAAATAATGCAAAATACTGAATTGGGAAACTCAAGAACTACTTCTGGTCTTCCCCCCTAAATCTGATCAACCAGAATCACTTGTCCCCTTGAGTACCAAACCTAAGGTTACATCTAATATAGTCGGTGAAACTGACACAACCAATACTTAATTACTTGAAACTTTTTTGCCTAAGGTTATACAATCTGACCTTCATGAGTAAGAAATTTTATTTCCTGGGGTCATTGAACCTGAGGAGCCTCAATAATCTTTACTTGCTACTTCAGTTATTGTATCCTCTCTTTTGTTGTCTTAGATAGATCCACCTACTATATAGCTCATCCCTAACGATGAACTGCTTCCACTTAGACTTGTGAGTATGAAGGAGATCCCACAAGAAGGGCCTCATCCTTCTACTCATTTGGATGGATTTTTCCTTTATCCAACCCATCCTCTTCTTCCTCCTCCACCTCCTATAAAAAATCCTTCACCTGGTTCTCTTGACTTACTCACAAATTTCACGCGGGAATCCACATCAAGATTATTGACCATCACTGGAATTAACATGGCTTCCTATCTTGCATGTACCACTATGGTTGAAACATCAAATGTCACTTCGACAGCCATGTTTTCAACATCACCAGAGGCACATCTGTATGGTGGCCCGTTTGTCCCACCAGGTTATCATTCCTTATCTGGTACATTCTCTGGTGCGTTTTTCATTTTATGGACATCCAACATGTCTTCCACTTCAGAAATTCCATCTGTCACTACTCTTATGAGTGTTGGTCAACCTACTCCTTCTCCTCATCCTACACTGGTAGTTAAATAATAGGATGGCCCCTATGTTAGTGGGAAAGGTCCTCTTCAATAGCTTAAATATCCTTATGTTGGGTACCATTTGCATGGGGGGTAGTTTCCTCCATCATGCCCTCCCCCTTTGGCAGGGGGGAACCTGTTGTTAGTATATCTCAAATTGGTAACCAAACTTAGTATAGTCCTCCTTATGCTGGGATGGTTGCTAGTGTTTTGCAACCTACTTTTCTCGTTCATCTTGGTTCGATGTTGGGTTCATTATTTGTTTCCCAACCTATTCCATATTCATCTCAAGTTCTTATTCCTTAATCTGTACCTCAACAAGCTCAAATTCATGTGACTCAACTTGCATCTCAACCCTTTTGTTTAGTATCTTGTACCTCTCAGGTCCCACTTACTCAGCCTTTACAAGATCCTTTACAATCTCAATCACTTGCATAAGGTATTCCTAAAATTCCAGTAGGATAGACTGTGTATCACATGACACAATATCAATCAAACCATTTTTATCATGGGCCAATGCAAATTCCCATCGGGCAACTGTATAGACCTTATCAGGGTATTCCTTAAGTGCCTTTTCAAGGCCACCAAATTCATGGTTATCCTAGGGTTGGTCAACAAGGTCTTCTATATTCTAGCTCTCAGAATCCTCCTTATTCTAGTAATATTCCTTATTACCAAGACCCTCCTTATCCAACAATGCAAGCACTTGTTCCCCAGGCTATTCCCTGATACCCAAGTCATCCTCCACCGAACTGTAATCAAAAGTTTCCTATTGTGGCCACTCTCAAGTTTCCATATTTGACTCAATTTACCAATGACCCCATCATTCTCCTTGGTGATCGATTATTCCTACTAAATTGCCTTCCGATATCCCTAAATTCCATGGGAATCCAAGAGAAGACCCGTTGACGCATGTGATGATGTATCCTCTATGGTTTTCATCAAACTCCCTTAACGATGATTCTATTCGACTTCATATTTTCGAAAGCACTCTTATGGGTACCATTGCTAAATGGTATATTGAGTTACTGAAAGCTTCATTTCATGATTTCAGCACCTTAGCCACTACCTTCCTCATGTGTTTCCAGTTTCCCTTCAAATATGAAACTGGAACGAAACTGTTAACCAACTTCAAACAATATGATTCCACTCACATTTCAAATCACATTCATGAGTGGAGGTGTCATTGCTGATTTATCAAAACTTATGTTCCCGATCAATTTCTCATGGAATGGTTTACCAAATCTCTATTGGAACCCATAACGCAAGATGTGACCAAAGGTGGAGTCGTGACTAAAGAGAAATTAATTTCTCATGCAAAATATTTGGATTTGGTTTATGCCAATCCGGAACACTCTATGATAAGGTACCGAATGCTCTCATACCTTAGAATATTGTTCCTCCTCTTCCTAGTAAATAATCTCATGTTTTTTATGCCATTATTGGTTCTACGAGCTTGCAGATGGTGAGTAAACCATCTGGTATTGCTCCACCCGCATATTCTCAAAACCCTCAATCTCATCCTCCTACGGCTTCTACTTGTAAGATAAATATCGTTTCATCTGATAAAGGAAACTCTCAATAGAAACCTGGAAGCAAGAATAAAGTAAAAGTTAAGAAGAAGAAAGATCCCTCTCCGTAGGATAAACAAACAAATCAGTCTTCTAATGAGAAACAGAAACGTCAATATCCTTACTTGATTTTCAGTGAGGAACACATTACAAGTGATTGTCCTCACCATGCCGAAGTGAATCAATTTATTAAATCCTCCAATTCTCCTGTATTGTTGACTAACCCATTTCCTAATCAAGAGACTCATATGGGTTCTTAGAACCCATCTTCCTCTAACATGATTTTGATGCTTTCCTCTTCAAAACCGAGATCTGATGTTTTGGTAGCTACTCAGAACAAGAATTATGGTAATTTGAATCTACCAAAAAGTTAGGCTATTGATCAATCCACCAATTTGACACCATCCTTTTTAGATCCCACTCCCCCATCAATTCCCACCAAATTAACTATTAAACCTCCGAAGGGCGTTATTCATAAGTCAACTTTCAACCCTCGTGCAAGAGACAATCAGAATTATAATGTAGTTGAAGACTTAGCTCATTCTCCATCAGCTATGTTGACTCTTGAGGTGTTGTAGAACTACCCCACACAAAAGAAGTATTTGCTTTCATCTATCAGATGTCTAGATCCATTGGATTCCAACCTTGTTGTTTTCTGTAATGAAAATTATACCACTCAACTTCCACCTCAATTAGATTTTATAATCCAATTCATCGTCCATGGTAAGAATATTCATTGTTCTAGCGTGGATGAAGGAGCCTCAACTTGCATTATGTCAATTTCTTGCTGGAAGGAGATTGGTTCTTCTCAACTGAGTCAGTAACGTACTACATTGAAAGCCTTTGACAGGAGAACATACAAACCTTGTGGGATTTTCAACTCCCTGCAAGTTGAATTAGGGGGAAAATCTCTGTCCATAGAAGTCGAAGTTATTGATGGGCCTTTCTATTACAGTCTTCTATTAGTACGTATGTGGGTTTATGTCATGGATTCTTTAGTATTGACTTACTTCTGTATCATTACCTTTCCTCATAAAGGCGAGATTGTAGCCATAGACCAACTCACCTTTTTCGCCTTTGATTCACATGTTACTAGAAGTGTGCCTATTCTAGGAGAAACTCTAGAGTCATATCAACATGTTGGAGTTATATTGTTGAAGGATTCTTCTCATATGGGGACCATTTCACTCCCTCCTCTCCTTCCCAACAACTCATCTTCGATAGCCTATATCAACAGGATATTGTCTTCTACTATCCTGGAAAATTCATGGATTGCACCAGATGAAACTGACATCCAAAGTTTTGGCGACTGAATGCCGCTAAGCCCCATTGAGCTAGATTACAGATCCATTTATTCAGCTTGTGTCGTTTCTTCCTTTGATTAGTTGAAATGAGTAAACAAATCACTAGACTATGGTATGTCTTCAAATCCTTTCTCATGTATATTCCCTATTGACGAAAGAATCATGATATTAGATGAAGTGTCATGGGATGAGCATCACCATTGTACCTCCTTACCTGATTCCATTGAGGATAGTCTCAGTAACATATACTCGCCCAATTCTGTTGATATTCTATGAATTTTGTGTCTATTCATGAGGTCGATTCAGAAAAGAACCTTACAAATATAGAGGAGACAATACCTCTTGATATTTCCATAAATCCAGGTGTTGTAAAAAATATACACATTGGAGCATCTTGTTCTCCCTCTGAGATCGAGACTTATTGATCCCTTTTTCTTGAGTTCCGAGATTTCTTTTCCTTGACCTACGAGGAGATGTCAAGTATCAACCTAAATATAGTTGTACATGAATTAAGACATATCCTGATGCCAAATTAGTTTGACAATGCCTCTGTCTGGTTCATCCCAGGAAGGCTACTAGTATTAAGGCTAAAGTTGAAAAGCTTCTTCGATTGTTTCATTTACCCCATTCCTTTAACTGATCAGGTGTTGAATGTAGTTCCTGTCATGAAGAAACAAGGCACCATTCAAGTGTGCATCGATTATCAAGATGTGAATTGTGCATGTCCGAAGGAAAATTAACCCACCTTGTTTATTGAACAGATTGTTGATGAGTGTGTTGCCTATGAAATTTATTCATTTATGGATGGATTTTCAGGCTATAATCAAATCAACATTCTCCCAATGGACCAACCTAAAACTGCTTTTATTTTTCACTGGGGAACGTTTTCCTATAGGAAACTCACGTTCATTTCAAAGAATGTTGGAGCCACATTTCAATGTGCCATGGATTACACTTTTCCTGATAACAAACACATCGTTTAACCATATTTGGACTACCTCCCTTCTCACTCCAAACGTCAGACTGATCACCTGATGCATCTTCAGACTATTTTCCTTCATTATAAACATTATAATATTCTACTTAACTCACAGAAATGTGTGTTTTGTGTCAGTTATGGTCGACTCCTAGGTTTCATTATATTGAAAAAAGAAGTTTGTATTGGTCCATTGAAAGTACAAGAAACTATTTATTTTCCTGCACCTTCAATTGTTCAACTTCAACGAATTCAAGGGAAAGCTAACTTCTTACGAAGATTCGTCCCTACTTTTGCTGAGTTGACCAAAATATTCACTCACTTTCTGAAAAAATGGATTCCCTTCCATTGGGATGATGCAACTCAGAAATCGTTCAATGTTTTGAAAGATGTATTAGTTCAAGCATATCTTCTATATCCCCCTGACTATCAGCACGATTACTTCTTGTATCTTGTTTCTTCCATTTCTACTATACCAATGGTATTGGTCCAAGAAGATGATTTATGGAATGAACACCCCATCTACTATCTGAGTCAGAATATTAACGATATTGAAATTTTATATTCCCACGTAGAAATGGTGGCTTTGGCGGCCGTTAAAGTCATCCAAAGATTTCGCCATTACATCTTGTTTCAAAAAACTATGGTCGTTTTAAATTTCAACCCTATGACATACATTTTGTCACATCAATTGTTGGGGGGCAAGTACTCGAAACGGATTGTCATATTACAATAATTTGACTTGGAGTTCATCAAATACAAGTCAAAAAAATCCCTAGTTTTTGCAAAACTAATGTGCGATCTCCCTTCCCTTGATTCAAAATCTATATCTGAAGATTATATTCCCGACTAGTCATTATTTCTGATCTCACAATCTAACCAATGGTATGGACATTTCTTGATTTATCTCCAGACCTATAATTTTTAGTCTAATACCTCTTGCTAGGAGCAGTGATGTATTCATTACCAAGTCCAAAATTACATCATATCGTGACACCCTTTACTATCGTGGTATCGATATGATCTTCCGAAGGTGCCCCACACTTGAAGAGGTAGAGAAATTCCTAAACGAATGCCACTTGGGGGCAGGTGGTGAACATTTATATGGTTATGATACCACCTAGAAAATTTTACATATTGGTTACTTATGGCCTACCATATTTTGAGACTAGATCGTCGCTGTCTAGAAGTTTCATGCATGCCAGATATATGATCGTAAGGTACGTGCTCTGCTCACTCCATTGCATCCCTTTATCGTTGTTGGTCCCTTTGCAAAATCGGGTATCAACTTCATGACATTTAACCCTCACTCGGCTGGGGGGCATGGTTATATTATTGTCATTGTTAACTACTTTACTAAATGGGTCGAGGCGATGCCTACATTCAATAACACTACAAAATAGATGCATACTTATTTTTCAACCACGTCATCGCATGGTTTGGTGTTCCATAAGAAATAGTTATGGATCACAAAAAAAATTTCCGAAATCATATGATGACCGAACTAACTGCTAAGTTGGGACTTTCCCATGAAGGTTCCACTCCCTACCATCCTCAGGCTAATGGAGAGGTTGAGGCCATCAACAAAGTTCTTAAGAAAATGCTTCAATGCATGGTAGGGGTCCACAAATCAGACTTCCATTTTCTCATTTACGCTACTTTGTGGGCATATTGAACCTCAGTCAGGACGACTATTGGATTTACACCCTTTTAGTTGGTATATGGTCTCGAAGCTATCCTCCCAATTGAATGTGAAATTCTATCATTGAAACTAGCTATCAAAATTATTCCTACCACTTCCATACAAGAGGAGTTTCTTTTACATCTGACTCATTTAGATGAAATCCATCATGATGATACTATAGCTAATGAAGCTCATAAAATACGTATGAAGGTGCATTATGACAAAAGTGTCAAACCTTGTGACTTCTCGGAAGGATTCCTTGTCCTTCTATATGACCAGGAGTCCGATAAATTAGATTCAGGGAATTTTCAACCCATGTGGTTAGGTCCATACATTTTCAAGCGAGTCCTTGTAAAAGGGGCCTACGAGATAGTAGATTTTGATAGTATTCCTCTAGCACAGTCTAGAAATGGGTTGTACCTCAAAATATACTATGCTTGATCTCAAGTGTGGTTTCACTATGTACATAGTGTCTATAGTTGTGTTGAGTGTGTTTGTAGTGTGTCTTTTCAAAGTTTTACATTGTTTCTATTGGTTCACTTTTATTTTTGGTTTGAAGATGTCGGTATCTCTTGAAACTTTTATCGATTATTTTGATGGTGCCAGTTGTAGTACTCAGAACTTATCTTCTGTAACATGGTTTATCTTTGCTCCAAATGGTGAGTTAGTGAGTCTGCAAGGGATTTTTATTGGTGGCTCCACCAAAAACATTGTTGAGTATAGCACAATGGTCGAGCTACTATCTGATGCTATTGCACATGGTATCTGTCATTTAGTTGTCAGACTTGACTCACAACTCGTAGTACTACAACTTGCTAGTGTCTATTCAATTAGAAGTCCCACCATCTTATGCATGGTTTTAAGAGTACACCTTCTAGAAAGACATTTCGACTTAATACAATATTAACACATTTAGATAGAAATCTAAATACATTGACAGATGGCCTAGCTAATCATGTTTTAGATAGACATTTGAAACGAATGTAATTAATTTTCAATTCACATCACATCATATTGAAAATACAGTAGAAACCCAAAAAACCTAAAATTTTATATATATAAGTTTGGTTTTACAAAAATTTGTGCCCAAGACACATATGGCATGCATCGCCCATATAAAAATACATTCAAGATATAAGTAGACAAATCAAAGGTGTTGATGATAGAATGAAACCACACAAACCACCTTGCGTAGTAGTCGACTGATATGACTTGGCAACCCTATGGTGTATTGCTAAAGTCGTAGTGGAAGTTGGTTAACCGTGGTATCATCCATTCCATGTGTTAACCCTTCCATGTGGTGCTCTACCTTTGATAGGACCTCTGCTACATCTGGATCCCATAGAATATCCCATCCTACCACAATGACCCGTGCTTGTTCTACTACCTCCTCCTTTTGTCATTCCTCTACATGACAGAGATATGAAGCACCAATAAGTAGAACTGGTCCCACATCTGCATGAAACATCCATAGTTTTGTCTTGGAAACATAAAAAGACACACAATTTTTTTGTAAAACTTTCAAAAATTAAAAGGTCTAAATTTCTTATGAAGCACTCCATTCCTCACCCTTAGGAAGCACGAGCTTAGGGTCATCATGGAAATCCATGCCTACATAAGCATAAGTGTTGATCATGATAAATTGTCTACGCATCCATTCAAAGAAGGCTGGTGAGAAGTTGATCACTGACAACCTTACATGTCAGGACATGTGATCTATCCACGTCCTCATTCATGGCACGCTCGGATCGATAAGCTCAAGTATAATATGTTGAGGCTAAAGTAATGGAACCTATTCTAGTTCAAAGGAAACTAAGATCACACTATATCCGAAGTTTTTTTTTCTTCCATCTTTTTCTTTAGTTGTTTGTTCTTTCATATTGACCACAACTCCCTAGCTCCAGTTGAAGAGTGTTGGCTCCAAGCACTCTAATCCATATTGCATATATGATATACTCGCCACATGCAATGTGGAGCTACCTTCCAATCTTATGATAATGAATAGGATCATTCTTAAAGGTAACTAGGTCATATATTTTATACTGATATTTCCATCCTTTGTTGGTTGGCCTCGAGGTCTACAATAGGTGGCAATATGATATTTCACTGTCTCCCCGCCACTTTTCCCATTGAGGAGAGATATGGGGGCACCGCTCATGGATAGTCCTGTCAGAAAGTAGACATCATCTACCTTTATCTCTAGAATATTTTCCCCAAAACTAAATGCTTATGCCTGAACATCCCATGAACAAGCAAGGTATTTCAACAAATCCATTTGTTACCTCATACCATGAAGCCAAAATAATTTTAGTAATCCATAGCTATTTAATGCCTGGATGGTAGCAACATCATTTGCTGCATTTAAATATTTTTCCTCATGTTCTCTTTCTGTCCATATGAAAGCCATTTTGCACTAATGAACCCATGAAACATCAACAAGAGATTCATTAGGATCATTTTCATGAAAAAAGCTTGATAAATTTTGAGGAAAAATTATTGAAAAAACTTTATATTTGTGCCCAATGCACCCCAGAAGAGCAAACTAGAGCATTGCACCCTTACGTGTAGTGCATGACTGCTTAGGTGCGATACACTTTTCGACCCTCTAGGCTTGCATTGGTCTTAGGGGTAATTTTGGAACCTCAGGGCCCTCAAAACCTTAGAAATTTTTCTTGAAATCATAAAATGGAACCATTGAAAGAAAGATAAGGGATTTAGCTCCTACTTGGAAGTGGTAGTAATCGAAAGCATCCACTGGATTGGTTGCAATAAACTATAGAAGGTCAAGGGAAAAAGTACGTAGAACTCTCATTGTTGAAGTTAAATATGAAATGGTAAAGATGAACAGTCATTTTTGAGTATCTATGGTCATATTTTTCATTATTTTATTCATATTTAATGTTTTGACCTAGTGATGATTCATTTTTACTAAGAAACATGTATGTTTAATCCTTTCTCTTTTGTTTTGATCAGGTCAACAACTATTAAAGGATTTTTTTGTGGTTTAAATAGGTTATTTTGAACAAAGAGTACACTTTTATCTCTTTTTCAAGATTTTTAAGCCTACAAAAAAGGAACCCTCGGATTCCTCTTTCAGCTCTTTTCAGACTCCTAAAACATGAAAATATTGTCAAGCACTTGTCTTTTCAAACTTGTAAAACTAAATGAAAAGATGTCTACTCAGTATAATTTTAACCCTTTTCTGGACTGAGATAGACTAGCTACGAAAAAGGAATACCTTAGTCGAACATGGGTAAGAGGTTATCTTGGGTATTGTTTTCTACCTTTTTAGACCTAAGGGAATACATACGAGAAGGGACATCTGGATTTTTCATTTTCACCTCTTTTTCAAACTCTCTAAACATGAAAAAGAAGTCTAGTTTTACCCTCGTTGGACTCGTTAAAACATCAAACAACAATGGAGGTGTCGATCATAATGGGGTTGAACCACTCCTTCTCAAGGGTAATTAAATATACTCGGAGGGATTCATCTGAAGGATGGACTTATAGATCAAGCATATGTTATCCTCCTCAAGCTTTTCAGAAAAATAAATAGGTATTAACCAGTGTCGTTGGGGAAACTGGGGAAACAAGGTACTCCATTTTTTAATGGCAATGAGTCGCTCTTAAACATGACACTCTTGCACTTTATCTTTGTGGTTGTTGGGTTGGGTAATGTTCTTGTCTTTCAGTTCATCATACCTCAGAACCTCCATTTTGGTTTTCGGTCAATGCTGCCAAGTTCATTTAGTGTCGCTGCTATGTTCAAGAGAAGTCATTTAACTTATATCCGTTACAATACTCTTAATCATTCATTCCATGTTTTCCTTTCCTAATGTCATCCCATATCAACATCATTCTGTGTCAATCATCATAATTGTTTCGTGTCATTGATGGGGGATACATCAAGGCCCTCCTACGATGGATCACTTCCTATCAACATCAGCACATTATCTAGGAATTTGACTTAGAAACACCCATCGGTACCTTGGTGCTTGCATACATCAATGACAAGTTTCCTAGCTCTCGGTGATAGGTTTACATCATTAACCTTCGACTGAAAGGTTCTGTGTGGTGTTCGATGTCAACTCATTTATTCACACCATATGGATTGTACTTGAGTACCTTTAGAGACATTAACATCATTGGTGGTTTCTCTCATGTCCATTAATGACTTACATCATTGGTCAATAATCAGATGGTGTCTACCATGTTCAACTTTAGCTCATTGATTCACATGGTCAGAATCGTACATTGGTTGGTCGTGTGAATGAAATATAAGATCCTAGATCTAGTTTCCGCCATCTGGGTTGCGATTTCAGGATTATACCGAGATCACTATGTATTATGGCTATGATCATACTGACAATCATCCAGTAATGGGTCCACCATAAATCATCAGTGGACCTGTCTTTTGATCATTTTAAATGTAATGTTAGCTTATGTGCTCGGTGTGGGTGTGCCTCCCTCAATAAAAGGATGTCATGATGTAAATGTATTGTAACAGAATACAATATCATCGGTTTTTCTTGATCCCGACTTGTGACAAGGTAAATCATTTCAGTGTCAGTCATCATCTTTCAATTTGCGAATTAGGGGGCACTCTGTTATAGGCTATTTTGTCACATCTGATCAATCAACCTCCTAGTGGCATCATTCACATCCTATTCCCCCTTTACATCATCATTTCACAAATCTATATGACTTAATCTCCCATTACCCACAGTTTATGCCTGAACTACATCATCTGAGTGAGCTTTAGGACCAACACACCCTCACCTCTTGCTAGATAGTGTTCACCTACAGGTTTCTCCATTGTGGCCTGTGTTGATCACCTACAGGTTGCTCCCCTTTTCACCTACATTGGTTCTAGAAATTCGGGAAAAAGATAGAAAATCTTCAAGTCTCCATTTCCAGAAGCGTGCAGGATCTGTTGTAACCATTTACCTCAGATAAAATTTTCGAATCCTATCATATTCTACCTTGGAGTTTCCATCCCTTATCCTTAGATCTCATCCTCTCATCAAGAGTGGATCTCAATCCCAATATTGGTAAAAGGATAAGAACTCCCAACTTATCTCACTCCTCTGTATGTTTGGAACCTTCCATATGCAAGGGGTTGGATTTTTTAGAGTGATTCTACCCTTATGCTATTGTTGTGAGATTTATCCTTTCATGCATTTATGGTGATTGGAGGTGCACTTTGTGACAAAGAAAGGACAAGTCAACAACTTGGAGGAGCTCTTCTACAAGATCAACACATATTTATTGTTGTAACTCACTCCATTTATACCAATACAAATAGTTCTTTGTTTTCCTATATGTAATTTCATTATTTCATATATTTTAATACCATGTTGATCTATTAAATGAAGTAGATAGATGATTGTACATAGATCTCTTATTTTCTTGGCTTGTGTTTTCTCATTTTGCAGGCTCTAATTTTGGTAGCTGGAGCTAGGATTGGAGAATTCAAGCCAACAAAGGAGCGAAACATGCACCAGATTCCAGGTAGGTTTCTTCCCCTCATCTACTTTAATGAAAATATTGGGTCCTTTGTCATTTTGTTGTTCTAGGTTAGCCACCAAACCTAAGGGAGATATTTATGTTCGCAGCCATAAATCCTGTATAACAATAAGAGTTATGTAGTCTGCTCTTCTTTGTTGAAGCCACCTATGGCTCTATATTGCTCTATACCTCCAACAACTAGCCACTCTTAACGCTGAGAATATGAAAGAATGAATCTCTCACACAATTATGTCCAAATTCATGTCGTGCATAGGGCATAATTTCTTTGTCCTCAACTGGATATCCATTGCCTAGGTACATTGAATGTGGCCTAAGGTGAGAATAGGGAATGGTATCCACCATTCCATTTCCATTGAATTATTATGCAATGCGGGCATGTGGCAAATACCCTTTCTCAAAGATTTTGTGATCCCCCATATTCGAGAAGTTGAGATCTTGTGTTGCCATGTCTTGACAATTGAGAGCTTAGGCCTCTATATTGGGAGTGATCAGGGTCATATCCTCGCAAGGGTGTATCTCTTCCTATTGGCTTGAGGGGGCTTGGACCCAGGTTCAGAGTTAGATGCGCTAACCATCAAAAACCTACACTACCAGCCCTTTCGGTAATAACCCATGTAGTGCAGGCTGCAGCCTCACCCGAGCCAGTATTAGGGGATGCTAGAACCATGTTTCTACATCCAGGGGACTATGTGATGTTTTTTCTCCAAACGTAGGGCTTTATCTTGACGTTCGCGAACCCTAAGCCTTGAAACCTGGAAATTACAATAATTAACTGTTAGCAGATTTATGTCCTTCACCGATTGCACTAAACATGCATAACATCATATAAATAAACAGATCTATGTCTTCGCAAATCTATTAAGTACTTTTCCTGATTAAATGAATTCAACAGATCATAAATACAGTAAATTCAAAGATAAAATAGTAATACACAAATGCACAGATATTTCTTCAAAATAAGCCTTTTATTATGCTTCAAATCTTCAAATACAACTTCTTCTAACCCTGTGCACACAACTGCAGGGGCCCGCGCACTCAACTGCAAACTTACCAAGGTATCCATGCACACAACTATTGGAGCCTTCCCCTTTGCCCAAGTACAGAATAGATAAAATCAGACCCAAATAATGCACTATTCTTACTTAGCTATCTTATGACTCTTCTATGACTTCCTTTTATATTGTTTTTCATTACAATACCATGGTCCACGAAAAATGGGCAGGTCTCAAAACACATTCACTCTAACAAACTAAGGGTATTTGACCTTCCTAAAGCCCCTTTGATTCCTATCGACCTGCACTACCTGTGCTCCACTCCTTAAAATGTGGAGACTTTACAATATTTAACAAAACATAACAAAGTTTGACCCAGGGGACCCTATCACAATAGGCCCCCAACACAAAGTCATGACACATCCCGAGTCACTCCACTAGTGTTGCCTCAACCTTTGTTTTTAGGTCATTGAATTCTATCTTAAATGCTTGAATATTTGTTGTTCCTTACGTGGCGGCCTAGCGAACTTCTTCAACTGATCTATCCGGTGTTGGACCTTCAAATGCAAGGCCCATGGTTCTCTGTGCTTTCTAAAGAGCTTTTAGCTTACTTTGAATGGTTTGTGACAATTGGCTTGCCTCATCGGCCCATGGCTACATCCTTGAGGAAATGATAGAGGCCTTTCGCCACAACTCATCAATCAGGGTCCATACGAATTTCCCGTCTTGAAGTGCGTTGGACCTTTGCACAAGTGCTAAGGTCTACATTGTCGCACTGATCTCATCAAACTGTAATTTATTTTGATCGATATCAGCTTCGATCATATACAAGTGTTGGCTTATATGGGCTTGACCCAGGTTCAGAAGAATTATTTAGCCAAACAAATCCCACAGCTACTGGCCCTTTCGGCAACAGCCCGCAAAGCGCTGACTGAGGTCTCACCCGAGTAGCAGGGGAGGGTACTTGAGCCAGGTTTCCGCACCCTAGGGATGTCTTAGATGTGCTCTGGGGCTCGTGCACTGTTCTGCAGCCTCACGCTACGCCAAATCCACACAGATTGGAATACACTTATCACGCTTATTACAGATGGAATCACTTATTACTAGCTTGATCTAGTTAAAATGGTCTTTAAGTAAAGATTTATTACTTTTGGTTACTTTGCACATCAAGATTAACCCAGTTCACTGTATTCAACCGTAGCAATTGCAGAGATCATAATAGTTCATTTATCATAAAAGAGTAAAGTTGCAATCAACACAGAATTCAGAAGAACCTTATCTTTATTATCAATCTTCAACAATACATACAGATCCACCCTACGCACTCATCTGTAGGGGTTCGCACACACAACTGCAGACTTTCCAGGCCTCTACACACAGCTGCAGAGCCTGTACCTTCTACCCTACTCCCTCGACTCAGACTTACAGACGCTTTCAAGCTATTTCCTTTCAGAGCCCATTACATTCCATCTTCCAAAAGAACTAATTTCCCTCATAGCGCCCCACTCTATTTATACTTTCCCTTGGCCCGCGATCCCTCCGGGGGCCGACTCTATTACTATTTCTTTATATTATTTTTGGGTGGACTACCCTTTGACTCAACCTACTATATTTCATGCTCCGCACTTTCTGCGGAATCTTTTACCCTAATATTACCCAAAATTCTGGGCTTTGCACCCTATAGTCGTTTCGTGGGGCGTGCGCTACCCAAAAATCCCCCAACACAATCATCGTGGCTCATCTCGAGTCACTTTCTGCCGTGTCTAGACGCTCAGTCTTGTCTTCATGGTTCACCTTTCTTTGTGGCTCTTGTCATCCGGCTGCTCCTACTGTGTCTCCTTCAACTCTTTTCCAGCTTCAATGTTTCTACCATATCTCGCAATCGATGATGCTCATTCTGCTCTACTTGGTTAACACATAACACCCCCTCTGAGGATTTTAGCATGAGTGGGGGAGTCACATACAGGACCTCCTGGTACCATCGTTGCCCTTTCCAACCGATGTATCTTCTCTTTGCACCATCCGCTACAACCTGTGTTGTAATTTTGCAAGACCATGGATGCTTTCTACCAGATCCCACTCATTGAGAACCATCATAGGTAACCTATTGGCTGTATCTCCACCCATGGTCATCGTCTATCCATCCTTCTATTGTTCTGTTGTAACACACCATCTTGCCTCTAGGCGGGGTGACGACATCTAGACCAATTCTATTTCGAATTCCTTTTTTTCCGGTACATCCCCTACTAGTGATTCTGCAGCCTGCAGGATACCCATAGCTGTCATTACCGGACTCCTTAGATAATCTTGCCCCTTCTTCAGCCAGATTACTAACTTCAGGTGCATGCCAAGTGCAGAGATGATGAACAACTCCATCTGTATTTTGAAAGCGTAGGTTGCCCAGCGGATTCCCATTGTGATTTATAAGCCATGCAAACTTCAAATGCCTGGAGTGCCACTCGTTCTAGCTTGTGTAACCTTCCTGTGCGAAATCTGTGGTCGATCATTGCATATCTGGCTCGTACTATGGCTCTTAATTGCCCGCCACCGGGTCCCTTTTTCCATAATGCAGCCATCTTGTCATGAATAGTGGTATTAATGGTCATCATTCCTTGGAGCAGCGCACCCGCATGGCTCTGTCTGCGGAACCACGCTCTTGATTGTTGGCCACTTGTACATGTATCCTGATACCGACACATCTTTTCCCTAGACTACTTTATCATCCCTCGATCTCTTTCAACTGGTCGGAGCGGTGACACTCTCCGTGGAACGATTAGTCATGCGGTTGGCCTGCTCATATAAAGCTTCAGGCGACTGTTATTCACTCTTCCTGGGAAGGGGTCTCCGTTGAGCTTATCCAGTTGAATTGCACCCCCATCAGTTACTTCTTTAACGACATAAGGCCCCAAACAATGCATACGAATTTTACCTGGGAATTTCTCGAACTTACTGTAATATAACAATACAAGATCATCTTTCTTGAATGTGTGCACCTTGATATGGCGATCATGCCATGCTTTCTCGTGTTGTTTTTGTACCTGCTGATGGAATCCCACTAGAAATAGTTCTTCATCTAGTTCGTCGAGCTATGTGAGCCTTTCCTAGAAATCCCCATGATCTACCATTCCTGTAGCTGCTGCAATCCGTACACTGGGCACGATATATTCCATACGCATCATGGCCTGCTTACTATAGACTAGCCGAAACGGTGTCTGGCCTGTCAACGTTTTGCACGTGGTTCGGTATACCCATAGCACAGCAGGGATGCGCAAGTCCCAATTGTTCCGTCGTGCATTGTAGATCTTAGTCAGTGTGGTTTCCAAATTTTTTTTGAATGCCTCAATGGTCCCATTTGCTTGCGGATGGTATGGCGTGCTCTGTTGGTGATATATTTGGAATTCCTCAGTGAGCGCACTGATGGTTTCATTCAAAAAATGCGTTCCTCGATCACTCATGAGAATCTTAGGACACCCAAACTTGGTCAACACATTCTTGAACAAGAACTTTGCCGCTGTCATGGCTATGCAATCCTTAACTAGTTGTGCTTCTGCCCATTGGGCCAAGTATTCAGTCGCAGTGATGATATATAGCGTGCCTATCTTCCCTTGCGATTGAATAGGCCCGATGAAGTTGATCACCCATTTCTCAATTGGCTGTAGTGTTACCTGTGGCTAAAGTGGCATTTCATCTCTTCGCAACAGCTTGCCTGTTCATTGGCATACATCACAGGCCTGACAGTATGCTTTTGAATCTTGATGTAGGGTGGGCCACCATAATCCGACGTGAAGAACCTTCTGGGTTGTGGCACGGCCCGCATAATGTCCGCCAACAAACCCTCCATGTGCTTCGGCAAGGATCTGTTCTCGCTCAAACTCTGGTACATATCTACGTAATATCTCATCATGGCCCATCTTGTAGAGATGGCTGGCAATCACAGTGAAATCTGTTGCTTGTGTCACCAATTCCTTCTTTTGTTGCACAGAATACCCCTGCGGCACAGTGCCGGTAGTCAAAAAATAGATTATATCTTCAAAGTGGCCATCCGCAATGCGCACTGCATACAACTGGGCATCCAGGAGTCCTTCTTCTAGATTCATGGGTTCCTCGCCCGTCTCAATCCGGGATAAGTGGTCTGGACCTGCATTCAGACGTCCTGGCTTTACAACAACCTCAAAATCATATTCCTGAAACAATAGCAACCATCGATAGATGCGCCCCCCCAACACAGGCTTATTCACTAGGTATTTTAGCACAGAGTGATCAGTATACATCTTAAAATGTCCTCAAAGCAAATAGTGACGATACTTCTAGAGTGCGTATACCATCGCCAATCCCTCTCGCTGAGTAGTAGAGTAATTTTTCTCAACTTTTAACAACCTTCGACTTGCAAATGCAATCGGGTGGCCAACTCCCTCCACGCCTTCTTGAGTAAGTACTACTCCTAACGCGATACATGATGCGTCGACATGCATGTGAAACTCCATGTCCCATTTTGGAAAGATCAAGATAGGGGAAAATGCCATTTTTTCCTGCAGCAATTCCATGCTTTTGTTACATTCCTCATTCCAGCAATACGTGACATCCTTTTTCAACAATTGTTCCATTGGAGTCGTGATCTAGGTTTAACCTTTTACGAACTTCCAATAGTACCCCGTGTGTCCTAGCGTAGCGCGGAGCTATTTGACATTGCATGGTGCTTGCAGACCTAATATGACAGTGATCTATGCCTTGCCTACAAACTATGTGACCCAGCAAGTTCCCAAAAAGGAACAAGGAACATACACTTCTTTAGATTGAGCGCAATCTGGTGTCAATGGCAGGTATCCAGCATTAATCGTAAGCTCTCAGTATGTTTCTTAACCAGGCCAAAGACGGTCCAATCGTCAAGATAGACTTCCAAGAATTTATGTATAAATTCCTTGAATGCAGCTACCAAAATGCGGGAAAATATTGTCGACGTGTTCTTTAGCCCAAATGGCATCATTGTATACTGAAAGCAACCCCATTCCACAACAAACGTTGTCTTGCTTTGATCCTCTAGTGCGATCTTGATCTGATGGTATGTAGAGAACTCATCCGTAAAGGAATATGCTTCCTGCCCGCCCACATTTTTTAAGACTTCATCAGTAAAAGGTGTGGGAAATGGATCGCTAACACAAGCATCATTTAGTTTCCATAGATCCACGCAGATGTGGATCTCACCCTTCTATTTCTTCTCCTTTACCACCATCAGACTTACCTAATCGGACTCCTCGACTGGTTCAATGATCCCAGCTTCCAGCATCTTGCCTAGTTCTTCTTGTACTTTTTCTTTATATTTTGGATTCAATCGATAAGGTCGCTAGTTTACTGGTTTTGTGTTAAGATTGAAAGTTATCTTCATCATTCCTAGTTCACCCCAAATTCTTTTCAGCTCCGTAATCTTAGTAGGGAAGAGGTCTTGATATTCCCTGAGCAACTCGACAATTTTTTCCACTGTAACATCATCCCAGTAATCCCCAAGTGTAGCATACTTCGATTCTTCCTATGTTCCAATATTCACTTGCTTCATTTTTAATGGCGTTGCGACATCTGGATCTTCTATTTCAGGGCCGCTCACTTCTCGACTTCCTTCGGATTCTGGTATATTGATGTCATGCAGATCGTCCTCATCCCATTCTGCTTTTACATTGTAACATTCCAAGGCCCAACTCAGCTGTCGCAACCAATCTAGTTGCACGACTTCTTCTGGTTCAAGAGACAATGTGAAAAGTGCAGTCTTTACTAGCTTTAACGCGTCATCCACTGTATCCATCCATTTATCCTCAAAAGGAAATGTTGACAGAAACTTTTCGCGCAAGATATCCCACTCACCTATGCCACGTCGAAGCTCTATTTCAGTATACCAATTCCTTGGGATGACATCTAAGGTATGATATAATAGGTGCACCCATTCTGGTTGCGGCTCCTTGCCATAGGCTTTGGTCCATTTACTCAGGTGTATGTACGGATTCTCTCGTCTGTCATATTTCTCCATTAGTTGGAGTGTTGGCTTCCCAAATCGTATCTGCATCATGCGCTTACAGCTTCACCAATCTGTGAAAGTTCCTTCATGGGTACCCCACCATTGCGCCAATGTTGCGCGCAATGCCCATTTGAGCGCATCAAATCGCTAGTATTCTGGTACTGCACTCTCAAACTTCATCAGGAATTCATTTACTATTGTGAGCCTATCATACACTAGCATCTCGTGGTCCTGAGCTTTAACACAGTATACAGATTTTGTCAACATATTGCAGCTTAAAGTAGTTTCCCTGTTCATTCTGTTCCACCATTTCTCGTCTTCTTCCTCCGAATCATCGGTCTATGGTTCTGCGTAACCCTGTGAAATTCTACATTCCTCCATTACCTTACCCTTTATTGGCCTTTGTGCATCCATTGGGTAGATGCAATTCAAGGTTCATCCTGCTCGTCATCGTGCACAGGTTTCGTGTAGCAGGGTCCCTCGGTTGGATCTAGCGGAACCACTACGCAGTGCGACTTTTTCTCAAATATCATCTTCCTGTGCTTGAAATTAATAATCCCATTCATGTCGATGGCCCAGTCTATTCCCAAAAATGCGGGGTACGAGATTTTTTCATCCACTATCTCAATAACTTCAAATTCTGTTCTAGTGCTTGCACCATCCAGGTCTACGGTGATTCCTTGCAGCCTACCCATGGGCAAGATCTTTTGCTGATTTGCCATCTGTAATTGAATCAGAGACCATAGGAGTGGGGGCTTGTTGATACACTCCCACGTCTACTTGAGTAAGATGTTTGCATCTGAATCAAGGTCCAGAATGACTTGATCCATCTCATCGTTAGCAATCCACATTGTTAACCACATTTCTTGTCCAGTCCACAACGTAAGGCTCCCCATTTGTTGGACTATGCGAGGTTATCCCCATCTTGTGTATTTGTTAATTACCTCCTACAATCCTTTAACTTCCCTATTATCGCGAAGTAACTTCATGCAAGTTTCTATGAAAGTTGTTAACATTAAGGGACCTTTATATGGTTCAGACTGATATCCTTCTAAGGTTGCACCGCTCCTTAGTACCATATTTACTTTAGGTTCTTCATCACATGATTTGGCCCTTATCATCTGGACATTCTGTGTCAGTGCAAGAGGTGTTGTCCTTTTTTCATGAATCTGTGCTAACAGCATAGGGCAATCTAGCAGTTCATGGTTGAATTGTTCGCAATAGGGACATGATACTCGAGTTGGATTTCTGCAATCCCGCACGTAGTGTCCTGGTCCTCCACAATTGTAAAAAATTAGCTGTCCTCAACCCCTTCCTAGTCCCATTCCACCTCGTCCTCGACCCCGTCCTTGGAATCCCCCGTGCACAAAAATTGCAACTAGATTTTGACCTCGTCCCGTAGTCTGTATTCAGTAGGTAGATGCCTGATCCACCAACATTCAACAATCTCTATCCTCGTGACCCACCGATCTACAAAAGTTGCAAAAGAGCTGCCAAGGGGTTTGATTGTATTTCGACAGCAAGTGGCAATTATTCTTGTTTTGTTTTCCTCTTACTTGATAGATTGCGCACCAGAGCGAGGCGATCATGCTCGGCCCTGCCTGTGCCTCTGGTCGCAATGGTGCTGGTCTCCCCATGACCACAAGGTTTACCGTGATTGGACAATGGTCTTTATCATGTCCCTAGCCCCTACACTTGATGCACCAAACTTCTTCCCAAACTTCTAGTGCCTGGTCTTGTTTTAACTTTTGTATTTCCAAACACAAATTTTGGACCTGCGCTTGGATTTGCTAAACTCCCAACCCTGGGTCCTGTACCGGGGTTTCCTGCAGCCGCATTGCTGCCTCCAACACTTTTTCTTGGGTTGAGATCTTTTGTTATGACAAAGCCGATTTCAGATATGGTGTTAATGATGTGATAAACCAAGCGCGGTGCTATGCATCCGTCAGGGTCATGTTGGCTTCATGAATAGTGCTTTCTAACCTCTGATCTAGATCCCACCCCAAAAAACCTTGCACCTTAGGATGGATCAACTCCGAAATCCGGTTCACCAAACAATTTACTGACATTAATGAAAATGATCCGCCAAGCCGAGTCCCTTCACTATAAGCCTTGACGCTTGAGGCCTGGACACAGTAGATAAGCCTTGACTCACGATCCATACTCCTTCCATTCACATCATCCCATCCCTAGTGATATATCCATGCCCAATAGCAATAAATTCTTGAATCAACCAGTTAGGGTTATTCTGTTCTACCCACGGGGATCTACCTGTTAGCTATTAAACCAGCTGCTATCCAATAAGATACTTCCCTACTACTCCTTCTTCTAAATATTCCAAGGTGCAAAGCCACTTGTCCCTCCGAGGGCAAGGAAGGGAGGAAAAGGAAGAGAGGGAGGGAGGGAGAGATTGATGATACAGGTAGGTAATAGGTTCCATGCACTGTTGGAAACTACGATTGGTACAGGTGAACTGTGATACGGGTGCAAAGGTTGAGGAGGGAGAGATCAGAAAGCCGGGCAACAAGAGAGAGAGAGAGAGGGGCTAGATAGAAGGAAAGGTCTCAAGTAGAGAGAGAGGATAGGGCTTTGGTTTGAGCGTGTTGTTAGTTGCAGTCTAATAAAAGCATAGGAAGGAATTCAATTCCCCATCTCCTATAGTTGTTCATTCAATCGGTTACCCGGCTCCTTCATTTATTGTTACCATCCTTTTTTCACTCCCACCCGATATAGTAGTCATGTGACGTACTGGATGTTTGGCCCATGCTTTCCCACTTCCCTCGGTTAAGGGCAGGTAGTGATGTGATGTTAAGATTGGCCGGGCAAGCTGGATGATTGTCAAATCTTCCAAGGCCTTCCTTTCCTTTCTTATTAAGAAGAGTTGTTGGATTGGTGCTTCCTTAAGCTGCTTGCTTGCTGGTTCATGGGTGGGGGTTTGAAGAGAAAGAATTTCTCCTTTGCATCAACGTCGTCATTCATTGAGCATTGAAAAAAGGTAAGAGCATCGTTCAAGACCTGATGACCCAACTTGTCAAGGCAATAGGAAAGAAAGAGCACTGGCTTTCAGAAGGGAAGGATGCTCACAAGCGGTTATACGTAATAAAGACCAACGGAACGGGTGCGAAGAAACTAAAGTGAAGGTTGAACAAAGGTGCGAAGCCGCTTGTCCCTCCGGGGGCAAGGAACTTATGTGAATGTCGAAAACCATATAAATCGCCCTTGTAGCGCATTCTATTACCACTTCCAGTCCACCCTTGACGAGGGGCCCTGTCCTTTGACTCATCCATCATACAATCTCATACTGACTCATCCATCATACAATCTCATACACTCTGTGACTCACGCTCTTACTCTTCCTCAATAAAGAAAAGAGTGATAGAAACCCTCCTCCCATACTACCATAGATTTTCCCATTAACCTGTTCTATTCTTGCGCCTTCTCACTGCAATAGTAAACAGGTAGGTGGGACCAATTTCAAGATCAAAGTGATAGAGAGGTCAAGTGCTTGCTATCAGGACAAACCTTATTCTATTTAGTTAGTTAATCTATGGTCAAATTACCTCGACTTTCCCTATATAGGGGGGGCAGTTATCCTCTATTCAAGTTATTCATCCAGTTCTTTATAAGGAAGAGTTGGATTTAAGAAGAACGTAACAAATAAAGTCATAAGAATTAGGTTGAAGAAGCAAATATAACCAATCTTTCAAAACGTGCTCAATGGCTCTTATAAAGCATTCTATCGCCATTTCTAATCCACCCTCGATGTTAGTGGAAGCGTTGGCGCTGTGCCTATGACTCACACTTTGACTTTTCAATAAGAAAAGAAAAGAGTTACGATAACCATTCTCCCTTGCTACCATTAAGTACCACATTAAGTACCAATTGAACCTGACCCAATAAAGGTTGGTTGCTGAGCCTGCTGATCCAATGAAAGTTGTTGGTTAATTTATCACCGTAAAAGTCAGCGGGAAAGCCGTCAAGCCCTCAAAGCAATCCATGTCCTGATGGTAATTTGAGTGCATTTTATAGCCACCTTAACCCTTCAAGGTGTTGAAGCTCTGTAGGTAGCGAGCGATACTATAAATACTAATATATATTGAATGAAATCTCAAGCTGAATATGAATAGTCTAGTACTCATTCAGCTAGTAGAGGGAGGTAAGAAAGGTAGGTTAGGCAGGTAGGTAGATAGAGAGATAGATAGAGCTGGGGTATAGCTGTGTATAGCTAGATAGAAGGATAGAGCTAGATGGGGATAGAGTAAATATTAGCGGTATGAGTCTGATGGATGGTATGGGTGGTAGGGCTGGGCTAGAGGGTCTGTATGTTTAGATGGGATGGCTGGACACCAGAGGAATGGATGGACACACCAGAGAGCAGGAGTTGAATACGAGGTTAGATATTGAACACAACTTAAAGATATACACTTACTGAGATCACTACACACAATCAACACACGTTGAGCTAGAGCTACACAGACACAGCAAGAGATATTATATATACATGATTTCGATAATGAGATTTGATTCTTTCAGCCTTTCTTATTCTAGCATATTTCTTCTATTTTCTTTGGTCTATAGTACAGGCGCCTCGGTTCTTCCACTATGCATAATATAAGATATAATAGGCATAAGGCATGAGATGAAATTTAGGGAGGAATATATCCAAATATGAAAGGTACTGACCGGCCTGGTATTAGAAGGCTTGGTATCTAGCAAGGTAGGTTGGATGCATGCCTATATGACTGAGCCTGGCATGTTATTCTAAGTCAGGTTTACGCTTAGGTATGGCCTGGCTGCGCATAGTAATAGAGTTTCTATGCTTGGTTGGAAGTACGAGTGACCATTGAAAAGTCAAGGGTAAGGTGGTTTAATAGCACATGCCATCCAATTCCAATCCCATCTGCTGCTTCTAAGATAAGTTCTACCTACATGGGTGACTCACTAAAAGATTCCAGGTCTAGGGCTGGCTCCAGGTCTAGTTGGTGCACGTAAAGAGAAACAAGGGGAGTGTTTCATGTCCCTGCCAACTTGAGTCTTTCTGGCATCTAATTCCATCATGCTCCTAGGTGAAGGTGGTATTAAGAGAGGGGTAAGGTTGAGCATCCCCATTCACTGCATCCATTCATGGCATGCCACCCCATCCCATAAGGAGCTTCAAAGCTCTAGCAACATGGGTGACTAACAAAATGCATACCATGCATTCAAGGTCTAGGGCTAAAGATCTACTAGTTGTGGTAGGTGAAAGAGTAAAGGCAAGGGTATGTTCCGTACAGCAATGGCTTCCTGGCTGAAAGAATCCAAATGATGGGTCTCGAGGCCTGCAAAGCCTAAGTAAATATACAGGGCTACCGTACCAAGTCTAGTTGTTGGTGCAGGTAAAGGGAAAGGGAGCGTGTAATAGCAGTCCCAATTGAGTAATATTTCTAAAGGCAAGTATGATAAACAAAGGATATCCTGGCTGGCTTTGTCAGGGCATCCCTCAATATCCCTCCTCCTAGCATTGATAAGTCTGGTCCCATAATCCCATCCCAACGAGGCTCTAAGATGTCCCGAATGCCATCCATCTACCCAAGCCATACCCGGCAGGCAGTTTCAAGGATCAAAGCTCAAGGTCAAAACCCTATGGACTGGACTACTAAACTATCCCTCTATTGCACCATCCATACATCCATCCATCTATTCATCCAGCCACCCTGCTGCCATGTCCATGCATACTAATCGGGGGGAGCAAAGGAAGCAGGCAACTAAGAGTATTTGGCGGCAATCCATAAAAAGGTAACTAAGTTGAAGTTCGTGGATGAATACTTCTTTCTTATCCTGGGTCGGTTGGGTCGTGTGCAAAGAAGGTAAATCAGGTTTCATATTCTATATGTAATAACGCAAATGACAAAATCCCATCCATTAACTAATTGCATTGGTTATTCCGGGCTCCGAAGGCACCTAGTTGGGGGCTACAAGGTCGGTTCCGGTAAATACTAAAAAGTGTATGAGATGCAATGTTCTCTCTATTAAGCGCGTCATTGGCATGGGTCGAGTCATATGTGGTATCGAAATGGCATTTCTCTTAAGGCAAGTGGCTGACTGAGAGCATGTTGGGTGATTTAATCCATTCAATTCATAATCCGGTGCTGCTGAAAAGAGAAAGTCCTGGGTTAGGGATCGATCCTCCATAACTCTATCGTCCTAGGGTTCTGGTCTAAAGCTAAATTAAGGTTGGCCAGTTTCACCGACCCGATAGAGGTAGTAGCCATGAAGCTCTTCCATACAGTGTGACTAGGGGTAGCAATTTCAGGGGTAAGGGGAAATATATCCTATTGTGGTACCTCCGATTCTGATTCCTAATTAAGTAAGTGGTTGTTGGGCAGCACTTCGTCGACTAGAGTAATACTTATGTAATAAGTAGTATACACATCTCAATATAGATAGATATGTAATTACACTTACCTTTCATGTTTTTTGTAACTCTATATGAAACATCTATAGGTTAGTTAATAGGGATCTGTTCATATCAAACTAGCTATCATATTCAATAAGATAACCCTATCATGTAAGCTATACTACTAGGCTGTTGACAAACCTAATCAATATGGAGATCACTCATTCCTGGGATTCAAACCCATTACCTTTGTTAAGCCTATAGAGTAAGCTCATATCTTATCATAGTAAGCAGCTGTATGGTATAAGATGATACAATGGAATTAGGACTAGTTAGATATGTAACAAACCGTATCCAGTCTGATTGGTACCTGTCTTATTAACACATACGTAACTGATGATTGTTTATGCTTAATAGATTACCTCACCTTTATTGAATGGTAATAGCTCATCCTTAAGGTTAGAATAGGGTTGTAGAAGGAATTGAACAGAGCTGGCTGTATTAGTACTACTTATGTGTATATAGCTTATGAATCCACAGCTAGTAACATATGGGAATAAGGTAAGCATCTTTACCGTGTGTTATACTCATGTCATATTAGTAACCCTTACATAGCATTGGAATAGTAAGCATCATATGACCAATACTTATGGAATGAAAAGTAAGCTTTGGATCATATACGCTTTGACTTTATCACTATGCTTTTCATATTATATAAATACGCATAAGTTGGTTAGCTCGTGAGTAATAGCGTACAATGTGAATAGAAGAGTATCAATGATTATGTGATTACCTATTGTGTTATACTTGGTGTAATAATAGCAATGTGCAAATACAAACCAGTATTGCTTCTACATTGTGTGATAAGGGTAACAGTACTAATAGAGTAGGTGCAATGAGTACTAAGCAAGAAGCAGTGATAAGAGTATAAGGTTGACTAAGCTTCCTGTAATCATCATGGTTACTCATGTGTTATACTTGTTCAGGTGTATTGGTTATGTATAAATCCCATTACTATGACCATATATGATATCAATATAAGATCAGTGATAAGAAAGGTATCATGTTTAGACTGGTCATTAGCATAAAGTCTCATATAGGTAACAAAGCCTCATGAAGCCAAATCAGTGTATGATTACTAGCTTACTGACTGGTGATAGTTGGAACATGGTTGGTACTATTCCCATTAGATATTAGAGTAATATGTGAGAATTCATATTGACCCGTATTCCTTATACCACTACTGGGTAACCAGTTGTGATCATTACTATATTTATGCTTGTTTCAACTGCTTTCACAGGTAGCTTGATTGGTTGTATTGCCATAATATACATACTGCTTATAACACTATTAGTATAGCTCAACTATCCGTGTTTAACCACCTCTGTATCGTAGTGAAAATATCGTTACTCGTGATTTCTTTGAATCCTACGACTGATTGTGACTCTAATTTTGGCCAGCTGAACTCCTTTTTTAACTTTGTGTAGATGTCTGCTATCCCCGCCGTTGGGTTGATGCTCGAATACTTCATATACCATGTTAGTGCTCGGTCTTGCAATGTGTTGACTAAGACGGCTTTCTTGATATCATCATTCGTGATCTGCTGCGCGTTCCATACCGAATTCAATACAAACCAAAACTTTTCCAGATCTTCACTTCCTTCTCCCTTGAATATTGGTAACTAGATGGCACTCGCCATTACTACCATCTTGATCCTTCGTTACTCTTTCCCCTAGCGTCCCCGCCTTTCATACCAGACACCCCTTAGGCTGATCCCAGTCCCAGCAACGGAACCTTATATGGGCTTGACCCAGGTTCGGAAGAATTATTTAGCTAAACAAATCCCACAGCTACAGGCCCTTTCGGCAACAGCCCGTGAAGCGCAGACTGAGGTCTCACCCTAGGTAGCAGGGGAGGGTGTTGAAACCAGGTTTCCACACCCTGGGGATGTCTTGGATGTGGCTTGGGGCTCACGCACTGTTCTTCAGCCTCGCACTACACCAGATCTGCACAGATCGAAATACCCTTATCACACTTATTACAAATGAAATCACTTATTACTGGTTTGATCTAGTTAAAACGATCTTTAAGTAAACATTTATTAATTTTGGTTACTTCGCACATCAAGATTAACCCAGTTCACATGTATTCAACTATAGTAATTGTGGAAATCATAATAGTTCATTTATCATAAAAGAGTAAAGTCACAATCAACACAAAATTCAGAAGAAACTTATCTTTATTATCAATCTTCAACAATACATCCAGATCCACCCTACGCACTCAGTTGTAGGGGTCTGCGCACACAGCTACGGACTTTCCAGGCCTCTGCGCACACAACTACAGAGCCTCTACCTTCTACCCTACTCCCTCGACTCAGACTTACAGACGCTTTCAAGCTATTTCCTTTCAGAACCCATTACATTCCATCTTCCAAAAGAACTACTTTCCCTCATAGAGCCCCACTCTAGTTATACTTTCCCTTGGCCCGCGATCCCTTTGCGGGCCAACTCAATTACTATTTCTTTACATTATTTTTGGGTGGACTACCCTTTGACTAAACCTACTATAGTTCATGCTCCGTGCTTTCCACGGAGTCTTTTACCCTAATATTACCTAAAATTCCGGGCTTCGCACCCCATAGTCATTCCGCGGGGCTTGCGCTACCCAATAACAAGTGTGGATCCTCCTATAGCAAGGTCCACATCTCCATTGTCTGCTCAAAAAATTGGTTGCAGTCCTTGACTGCAGTGACCAAAGTGGTCATATCTACCTTAATAACAGCCTCGCACTACTCTTTGACTTCCAGAGGGTGGTGGGCTGTAGCTTCAATTGAAGCTCTGAAATCTACAACTGTAGCTCAAACCATACCTTTCCAATTTCCTCCTTGGATGCCTTCACTGCAGTAGCTAACTTGTGAATTTTCTCTACTGAGGCCACCTCTGCTGGAATTTGGAGCTCCGAGAGCTTGCTACACACTTGGGTAAGGGTTGCCTCTATCTACTGATTTCACTGCATCACCTTTCCGTAGGCCTACAATGCCTGCACTTTCTCTGCAAAGATTTGTTGATTGTTAGTTCTTACCATGTCGATAATCAACAAGGCACTTTTTCCCGGATGTGAAGCTCGTCTAAAACTCCTTGGTGTAGCTAGTGAAAGGTCTGGATAGGCAGTGTTGCAAGGTTGATACTTAGATTTTTCTAGTGTTGTGCGTGCTCTTCGTCTTTGGCTATCTCAAAATGGATAGAGACCCCTGGTAGTTGCACTACTCAGAGCTCATACGTGATTTTTGCAGTGGAACTAAATTTGGGCATGCTCACTTGATCCATGCTTTCTTGCACCATGCTCATCTGGATCACTCCTATCTAGACCTGTAATTCCTTCAGGCACTATTGCAATTGGTCAAATACTTGGTGGTACTGGTCCTTGATGTGTCCCTATATTTTTTCAGTGGCGGAGTGGAAAACATCACATATCTCATTAAGGTCCCCCTCCATGAGTACCAATGATGTCATACTTGCAGACTTATTGGACTTCTTCTTCTTGCAAGGTCCCATGGAAATTTGCTTCTGCCTCTTCCTGATCCTGAAGTGAGATTCTAAGTCCTCTAATCTGAGATAGGGGTTTGTGCCCACTTCTTCTTCATCTATTGTTTCAACCTCTACATCAATGTGCTTTATCTCAAGTTACTCAAGGTCAATGGTGACCTGCGATGTTGCTGCTTGCGTAGCCTTTTCCTTCTACGTTGAATTCTCTTTTGTAGATGCATTTCCCTTCGGCGCTTCCTTCTCTTTTGTAGAAGCTTTTTGTGCTTATTTTTCTTTCTTAGAAGCCTTCTATGCTTCCTTCTCTTTGTTTCTACTAGCTACTATTGTAGCTATTGTTTTCCCCATTTCTCCTTCTGCAACCTTACTTATTCCTGCAGTTTTTCCAAATGGGGTGAGCCAATCACTTAGCCATTTTCTAATCACCCCCATAATTTCATCCTCCATGACTAAATATGGTGACTTGTGTCATGTTATTGTGGAATCCTTCTTTGCGTGTATGGACAGATTCTGAAAATTTGCTTTTAAATCTTCGATATTTGTGTATTGCGCATGGAGACTAGGTGACAACCTTGGTCATTGGTTGATCACCATCCACAACTCTGACTCGAACAAGACCCATAACATCTTGGTTTCAATGATGCAGTTGAGGTCCTTTATTTCCCATAGTGAGGCAAATTTCATAGCCTCACACAAGTATGGATCCGACGTTGGCAATTGGCTATCCTCACTCGTCCTCTAGGCTACCAACGCAATCAATAGTAGTAACCACGCATAATGGAATGTCTTTCCATCCTCCTCTGCTTCACAAAAATCCTCCACAAATTCATGGTATAGGTATTTTTCCCAATTGAATTGGACCCCTTGGCTACACTGCACAGCTAAAGATACCACTGGTGCTGACACTTCATCAGCACGACACTTCCACATTATTTTTCCTGCCAAAATTTGTGCAGAAAACTATAGAGCTCCATCCAATATAGAGCTAATGGCATAGCCGCATGACTTCTTCACCAACCTGAAGTCGCTCTTCATCTAATCCGTGAGCTTCTTTTCCCATGCCTTCCCCACTAAAGCATCTATGGGGTTCACGTCCTGATAAGGTAGCGTGGTGATTATGTGGACCAACATCTCGTCAATTGGAATGGGCCCTCCTAGCCAGAGGCACCCATCATGAACCAACGCCAACAATTGACGCACATAGATGGTGTTAATTATGTTGTGGTTGAAATGTGGAACATATAGCATGTTGAGCAACCCTGCACGCTCAATCCTGGCCACCCACTTCATTGGCTCAAGCCTTGTGACTCCCGCTTCCTTGTAGTAGACTGATTTCAAGAATTTGTTGGGTTCTAACTGCGGAAACTTCACATGATCACCCAAATCCCAATCCTCCATCTTTAGAAATGGTACCCGAGCCAACAAGTTGCCCTCAATAGGTATTTCCTTGGACAACAATGGCATGAATACCTTGTATTTCAATGGGTCAGGGTCCTTAGTGACCTTGGCAATGGATTTCCTTGGGGTTACATAAGGTGGTAGCCAAGTAATTATCTCTGCGCCCTCTACGCTGATATATTCAACCCCCATAGTCAATTTTTCTTCATCTACATCCATGGGTTCTGTCGGCTACTTATTCTTATCCATACAACCCTTATGTCGAATCTCAGTTGGGTTTTTGCACAGGGATTGTCGAACAAGGGCTTGTTGTGGTTTCTTTTTCTTCTTCTCTCCTACCGTGGAGGCAATAGGTTTTGGCCTCGACAACCTAGGCGTTGTGGTAGGGACTGGTGGTGTTGCAGTCATTTTTTCAATGCTCTCCCAGAATAGTTTCTTCTTCCACTCAGAAAAATCTACCTCAAACCCAAGCCCCTTCTGCAAAAACTCCTTCTCTACCTCCTACCAATCTTGTCCAGACATGCAACAATTATCTTAGCTCAATCTTAGGGACAAAATCTCAAGGAAATCTCTCTGGAAGCAAAGTGTTCAAATGTGGAATGGGATGTTGTACTTATAGCCCTTTCTGAATTCAAATCCATTGATTCCCTCCAAATCTCCTTCATTTATTCTCTTTTGGTAGAATATTTGCAAAGATATGATCCTTAAATTCCTTCCCCCCACTCCCTTTAATGGAAAAATAGCCATCCAATCATCTATTGTACTTTCAATGGTCACTTTTTGGCTAGGCTACGTGGGACCCACCTTGATAGCGCAACTCCTTCGTCGCAGCTCCCATCTGCGCCTTTCTCCTAACCGTCGCACAACCCAATCTCTTTGCCAAACTTTTCTCCTAGCAGAGTAGTTTATAGTCCCACACTTCCTTGCAACTTCCTGAAGTTCTAAGACTATCATGCTTTCATATACTCATTGCGTAGGGACAGGATCGCCCCTATACAACTTCAGCTAGCTCCCATTGATTCTTCCTAGAAATATCTCCCTATTCATCTTCGTGAGCTGAACTACACCCCCATTCGTAATATCCTTGATGATGTATGGTCCCATCCAATGCATATGAAAATTTCCTAGGAACTTAGTAAACTTGCTATCATACATCAACACTAAATCTCCATTTTTAAAGGTGCACTGCTTAATGTGGCGATCATGCCACACCTTTTCTCGAGCCTTCTGCACCTGCTAATGAAATCCTACCGGGAAGTGATCTTCTTCTAACTCAAGTATCTTTGTAAGGCATTCTTCCATTATATATCGATCTTCCATATCTGTGATGACAACAACCATTAAGTTGGGAACTATGTACTCCATTGACATCACCGCTTCTTGTCCATAAACCAGTCGAAAGGGTTTCTGTCCAGTCAACTTCTTATAGGTAGTTCGATATGCCCAAAGAACAACCAGTATGCGCACATCCCAATCGTTCATATTCACATTACACATATTTGTTAAATAATTCTCTAGCATCTTATTGAAAGATTCAACTATTCCATTTTCTTGAGGATGGTATGGCGTGCTTTTCTGATGATACATCTGGAATTATTCAAGCAACGCAGGAATCATTTTATTCAATAAATGTGAACCCCTGCCGCTCATCAAAATCTTAGGAAAACCAAACCTAGATAGAATGTACTCAAATATAAACTTCGCAATTGTATTTGCATTGCAATCCTTCACGAGATACGTCTCATCCCACCTAGTAAAGTATTGTCACAGTGATGATGTAGCATGATCTTGTCTTCTTTCCTGGTGGCTGAGTAGCCCCACAAAATCTATTTCCAATTTGTCAAATGCCTGTAACGAGACTTGCAGATTCAAAGGTAATTCATCCCTTGACGACAGCTTCCCGGTCCTCTGACAGACAACGCGTGCCCTATAGTACTCCTTGGAATCTTTGCGCATAGTTGGCCACCACAATCAAGTGCATAGGATCTTTTGCACAGTCGCTCGTCCAACATAATGTCCTCCAACAATTCCTCGATGTGCTTCAATGAGGATACTTTGTCTTTCATAATCCAGTACATACCTATGCAGAACTTTATCCGAGCCCATTTTATGCAAGTTCCCTACAATTATAGAGAAATCCACAGCCTTGACCACCAGTTCCTTCCTCTGTTGTGTCGTATATCCTTCAGGGGCTACACCTATAGACATGAATTGGATGATATCTGCAAAATGTTCATCTGCAATGTGCACAACAAAAAATTGTGCATCAGACAATTCTTCATCAAGACCTGTAGGTTCTTCACCATTCTCAATCCAAAAAAGGTGATCGGGTCCACCATTTAATTTTCCTAGTTTCACAATTACTTCGAACTCATACTCCTGAAATAGTAGTAACCATCTACAAATTCTCCCCCCCAACACAGGCTTGTTGACTAGGTACTTCAAAGCCGAATGGTTTGTATACATTTTGACGTGTGCACCCAATAGATAATGCTTGAACTTTTGGAGCACATATACCATTGTCAACCCTTCACGTTCCATGGTTGAATAATTTGTCTCTACCTTACACAGTTTTATGCTCACAAATGCAATAGGATGGTTGATATCTCCTATACCTGGTTGGGTTAAAACTAATCCTAATTCTATGCAGGACACATCCATGTGTACATGGAATTATTTCTTCCAATCAGAGAGACTAGAATATGTGTTGTAACCATCTGTTGTAGCAGCTACAAACACCCTCCAAAATTTTTCCTTAGCTTCATTTTGGAACCTCCCTACTAACCATCCTCAGTAGCATGTCTTGCACTGTTTAGTACATGAGCTTCACTGATTTTGTAGCAATAGGACAACCTGTGCATGATAGCTTGTTGCATTCCCCTCACAGGTTACTTCCCTGGACTTGGTCTAGCTGCTGGCTGAGTAACTCCCTCAAGAAATTGTGCAATTCTGAAGGGGAACCAGTCTTCCCTATAGAAATTGTGCAAATCTGACTGGCAGCTTCCTGGGCTCAGAAATTTCGCAATCCTATCAGTCAACCTTCCCAGAGAAAACTGTGCAATCTGACCTAGCAAGACTGCTCAGCCTAGAAATTATCCAATTCTTAGCAACAACTAGCTACTCCTCCTAGAAATTATGCAAAATCTCTAGGAACCCAACCCAGCTTCCTCCCAAAAACTATGCAAAAGTTATCCTCAGTCAAGAAGGTTGTTGCATGTGCCCTAAGGTTGAATGGTTCCACTCGGGACCAAGAAAACTTGACTTGCATGCACGGGCAGATTTTTCCCAAAATAGAAAAAAGAAACATGCAAAAAGAATCCCTAGATTTTAGGGATATATTTTTAGCAATTGGAGGTTACATGCAAAGATCGTTTTAGAAACCTTCCTCCAAGTGTCACTTTTTCATAGATTTGTGGCATGTGCGTCATGAGCTTCAAACTTATTTATTCGATTCTTTAGAACTCACTTCTTCACATCGATCTTGGAGCTCTGACGTCCCACAACACATCCAGGAGTCTTTGACACTTCCAACTCAGTTATTTCCAGGTAAGTCCGCTTAACTTGTCTTTTGCAGAATTTCTGTCGCTTTTTGTGTTTTGGCTTGTGTGAGTGTTGTATGCTTGATTTTTTTGAACTCTTTTTGCCGTTTGTATGCATATTAGCTTGTACTAGCACCATTTCAGTTTTCATTAGCATCTCACTGCTGTCATACGCATGACACTATTTTGCATAAAACTGTTGTTGATTCAGTGATTCGCTTCACACACATGCATGTTGTTCCTTTTTCTGAATCTTGCATTCACTGTTTGCATGAATGATCATTCACTTATTCTTACACTCAGTATCGCCATGCATTCACCTCCACATTTTCTTTCAGTTTCCCATCGACGGGTTTGGGAAACCTTGGCTAGAACTCTACCTCACCAAGACAAAATTACACAATCTTGAGAGGGAAGGCTATTCCTTCCTCCCAAAAAATGTGCATTTCTGCCAGTGATTGTCCTCCAGTCTTTCTTAGCACAATTCTGAGAGGTAGTGACTATTGGCCCATAAAATTGCGCAATGCAGTCCATGGGCCTGCATCACTTGCCAGCTAAAATTGCACATTGCACAATCCCAACACCCAACAGGATAGTCTGGATTGTGCATTACATAATTCTAGTAGTCAACTAGCCTCCCAGCAATCGAAACTACCTCTTTCATAGTTCTAGAAGACAGTCTCCCACCCTCCTAGGAAAAATTATGCAATCCTTTCCAATCAATCCTGAGGTATGTTCCATGTCGTTCCTCAAGTTTAATTTGGTTTTAGCTGACATATTTCTTGCCATGCATGTCGCCATGTCTCCAGGTCTAGTAGGTGTTTGTTTGCCTCTCAAAAATTCAGGATCAATGGACTCCAAGAGAGCAGGATCAAAGGACGCCAACGAAAGTTCCACTGGAGTAGCAGTTGAGAAAATGTCCATGAGTTTGTCAATCTATGAAGACACCAAGTTGATCATAGACAAGGAAATCAAATTGAAATGGCAAGAAGTCAATGATGCATTTGCAGGCACATTTGGGGAAGACCTCAAAGACTGTCAAGTCTATGTGAACATTCACAAGTCCAGCTTGTACAAGATTGCATGCAAGTATCCCGCGTTCCCATGTGCAGACATGATACATTAGATTTTCTCGCACACTGATCCTGAGACGATGACATTAAGCAGTGTCAGCGGGACTGATATTGCTACCTCTAGGGCACAATATTATCAACAGATGTACCATATGTCGAAGCTAGTGATCACCATGGTGACACCCTTCAGCATACCCAACAACAATGCCAACTCTAGGGATATCTTGAAGAACTGGGTAAAGGAGCCAGACAAATTCAAGATGACACCCAATGAGGGTTACAAGAATAAGATACTGTGTAAGGAGTATCAATACTTGGTCATCTTTGTATGTCACCTGTATGGCCAAGAGAGCACGAAAACCTTCCCGTAGATTTGGGTGATCATTTTGGACCAACTGGCCAATGAAGTCAAAGCATGACCCAAATTATTTTGTAAAAGATCACTGCGTGAGAGTATAGTTTCAGTGGATCCACGAGGCATGTCATTGGGTGGAGGAGGACCCATGGAGATATTTTTATAGCTTCTCTAGGCCCAATGAACCAGTTGGAATTGTTGTGGAATGGTTATCAAAGCAGCGTGAAGTAGCATCTAGAAGAGCACTAGCAACAGAGGTAAACATACTGGCATGTGACAAAGGCATGAGGAAGATTGTTGATAGCATGGAGGCAAAGCAAAGCTACAAGTGCATAGTAGACCCACTTATGCAAAAAGAAGCTTTGACAATAGAGGCGAAGAGGCAACAACGAGAAAGGAGGAATGCACAAGGACAGAGATAAAAATGGAGAATGGAGGAAGCATAGAAGTAGTTGCATGAATTGAAGGAGCAACTCTGGAAGGAACAAGAGCTGCAGAGATAGGAGAAGGAAGCATAGAAACAATAGGTACAACAGGGGGCGCAACATGTACAAACAGAAGAAACTGTGCCCGTACAGGTAGTTGACTCATCTGAACAGTTGGCACTAAGTAGACAGGTTGAGCAGCTGCAGGAGCCTGGACTTCGCTCAAGATATTGAACAAGCGCTTGAGAAAATGGATATAGATATGGAGCAACAAGAGTTAGAGCAAGACATCGACCTCATGCCTCACCATCAAGATTTCGACCCACTAGCTTCACCGGATCCAGAAGCAGAGAAAGTCCCAAGCGACCAAGGAGACACTGATATCCTTGGACACCATCTAGAAGGAGAGATGCACAGCATATCATTCGACGAGTCACAACATAGAGTTGTGCAATATCATAAAGTGTCTACTCCAGAGTACAACACATATCCTGCTCATTTTGAGGAATGAGTGATCATGTCTGATATGCACAAGCATCCAGCAACATTGGCTGATGCTACTATAGCTTATATCGAAGCCACTAGCTTGAGTGTTCACTTCTTGATAGCTGAGAATGAGTGAATGGATAAGGAGTTATAGACGTCCAAGTAGGGAGGAGAATTGGTTACAGCATCCGCCCGAGCAGAGTTGAAGAAGGAAATACTGGATGAATTATTGTCCCTTAAGACAGTCATGCGGGCATTGTATTCCAAGTTTGGTACCATGTATAAAGCAGTTGTCCATCTCAACAGTTGGCAGCAGCAATGTGCTAGGAGAGCACGTACCTTGTCAAACTTGCATATTGCTATTGACTACATGCAAACATGGACAATGAGATACAAGGGAGCCCTATTACACTTGCCCAAGATGATGAAGCCCAGAGCGATTGAGATCAAGGCACACATCCAGAGTCAGATATGGAACTATGAATATCTCCTGCAGCTCATCAATATAATGTTGTTGTGTGTGCACACACAATCCCATCTATGGGACACTAACCGAGGCAAAGACAAAGGCACAAGTCCAACTAGAGCTTGACTCATACTTTAACAAGTTGATGCTCATAGCCACCAGTGCAGACTTGGTGATCATTGCAGACACCATGCATCAGTATTTCGTTGGTCTGACCATACTCAACAAAATTATGCACATGTTATTAGACGAGTTGGATAGAAGAGCCCGAGCAGTGTACCCGGATGCGATGGAGGAAAGAGTTCGTTTCCAGAAAGATGTCACCATAGAGTACACGGACACCATCGCAAGCTACCAAGCATGGCACAAATTTTCCACCATCGACCATCATGAGGATTTCGAAGAGCTGGTCTTCCCACAATTTTCTGAGTCATAGTGATGTTTTGCATGGCTTTCTTAAGCCTATTTTGTCTCACATGGGTACATGTGTAGATTGTATGTAATTTCTTGTCAAGTGGAAGTTCAAGTGTCGATAGTTGGATGTAACAATCATAGAGTAAATGAAGAGTCATGAGGATAGATGAATAGTCACAAAGGGGAATTTCAAGGGCCACCCTACCCTTTGCTATATATAGTCCCTCATTACTCATTGTATAGGCTTTTGGTTAGCCAAGCTTTTGATAGGAGTATGTTAGGGAGAGGTTGGACAATATTGTAACAAGCCTTGGCTTCTCCACTGTGCAGAGCTAGTATATCTCTTTGGAGGAGCAGGTGGCAGTGACTGTAAACATTCCACTATCGGAACTAGTGGTTGGTCATGGTTGCATTGTATGACTAAACTTACACTTCTTAATATAACAAAGCCAACATGTTTCATACATATGTCATATTGTATTTCAGCTATCTTGTTTCCTCTAAATGATATATGTATATGTTGGTTTACGCATGCATATGTAGCTATTTTTTGTATATGTATGTATGAATCTTACTAAAATATGTTGTTGGTTTAACCATCACTTTGGATTGCTAGAGCACTTGCCTTCTAGTTTGTGATGCATCTTAGCTCATGTGTTCCCTTCTTAACTCCATGCTTTCACATGTTTCCAAGGGGCGTACTCACCTCACCCTCCGTGTGTAAGAACTGCTCATGCACCTTCCTTGACTTGCTGCATATGTCACACCCTTGCTACAAACAGGGTCATCTTACTTACCTATGCACGCACCATGGTCAAGGTAATATCGTACGACCCACTGCTGGGACTCCTACACGAAACAGTCTGAGGTCTAGTTGAGACCTCTTACGGGGAGATACCCTGACATGTTGGTGGCTATAACATCGTCAACATTTCTGGCGCTATAAGGAGGGCCAGATGACAAGCTATGTCCTCTCATCCTGTTTTGAATCTTTGCACATCTATCATGGATTCTGTCACACTCACCCCTCTAGGATGTTTTTTGCATGTCAAACCTCTCAACATCACAAGGGAGTTTTTTGATCTCTTGTCCAAATTCACATATGATGGTGAAGGCGAAGTGGCCTGGCCTGTGTTCTTACAAGACTTATTTTCCATGCTTGACAAGGAAGATGAATGCTCCAATGAAGAGGAAATCTTGCTGCTTTCATACACACTTTGCGAATCCCCACAATGGTGGTGTTGTAGTCTACTGGCTGACAGCATGCACTCACTTGAGTAGTTATGTGATCTCATTGAATCTTCTTTCCATCATTTTGATCCAGAACCTCTTGACCGAAAGTTGTTACAACAACGAAAGGCCCCGCATGAATCGCCTATTAATTTTTGGTAGCGCTTCCATGATTTGGAATTTGAAGCTCTGAAAAGACAAATGAAATTTCCATATATTTGGGATAGATTCGAATACTATCTTAACAAATCAGTCCATCCCAAGAATAAGTTCAAGCCGAAGCCTCACTCAGCATACTTCAGTGATGTTGCATACTTCAGTGATGGAGCTACATAATCATAGATGAACATGGTCACTATCACAAGTGACTATCCACCATCCCCTCATCAAACAGCTCCACCACTGCAGAGTGATGTGGGAGAATAGGCACACACATCTATTCAACTGTCACATCCTCCCAACATCACTTCACTTAATTTTTGCGCAGATTTGTTTATGAGTCCATTGAGTTGTCACATGCATTTTGTACCTCAACCTTTGTCTGCATACTCGGATGATCTTGTGGACGATATTATCTTGTGTTCTTCCATTCTGGACTCCACACTTGTTTTGAACAAGGACCAATCCATCGACGGAGTTGGTGTTGCACAACCAACATGCACTATCATTTATGAAGAGTATGACTAGGAGATTGAGCGTCAACACTTGGCGAAGGATGAATCCATTCTATCTGAGCCCCCTCCGTTCTTTCTTGACATATTCGGTGAACTTTCCATCCATGATTTTTCATGTGTATCTCCATCCACGGAGGCACCCATTGCTGATCATTCGTAGGGCACACTGGATGTCATTCCATCATCTCACAACAGAGAGGATAAATTATTCATTGAAAATCCACTTCACTTTTCATCTACGTTTTCCAGAAACATAGAGGGAGAATTTTTCCACCTCTCATATAGCCCTTTGTTTGATTCATCAGATCATGAGGATGCCGATGAAATCATTATTTTTTCTGATCGTAGCCGTCGTGATCTATTTACTCCCATATTCAATCATGATGATGATTCTATCACAGTTGATTTTTCAAGCTGCTTATTTATGATGATCGATCTGTCAATGAAGTCAAAAGTTGAAACCCCACAGACTCTAAGGTACTTCAGCCTAAGCTAATGGTTATGTTAGGCCCTCGCTGTCCTGAGGTTGGTTTCACCTCCGATCAGGAAATTTTCCAAACACCCAAGGCTCCTCATCACTCATTTGTATGCATTGAAGATCAATCTCACACACAGATCATGCTTCCTCCACTCAGATGACACGATCCCATCGCTCATGCATTGGAGGAATCTTACATAGCAAGCACACGTTATGACACAAGTTGTCTTTGTTTCTTTCATTCTCTTGCATGCCACAGTCAAGAGTATGCATATGCTTAATAGTTGCACGTAGTTTCGAACAGCACCATGATAAGTCCATGGACTGCATGTCATGTACTTGCACTCACTTATGTTCTATGGGCACAGTTAAACTTGGAGTGTGTTTGTATTCATTGTTATATCTTTCATGTTTGGTGGTTCACACAGCTGTGTTGTTCATGAAACATGCCTTCCCCAACATGGGTCGACCAATGCACTAGTGGCTACATTGGAAGTATCACTTCATGTGATCAGGCCCATGCACCATTAAGTTAGGAGTATAAGTAGCATCTGATTTTGGTCTGTTTGCTTGCATGGTTGTTTGCTTACTTGCTTTACATGTTTGTTTTCTTGCCTACTTGTTTGCTTACTTGGTTTACTTTCGCTTTTACTTCTTCTTTTGCTTTGCTTTATGTTTATTTGCTTGTTTATGTTCGTAGGTTAGTTTTGCATGAGACCATGTGCGACTCTTGAAATGAGCTGGGTAAAGTACAAGAGGACTTGTGAAGTTATCAATACTTGGTTATCCATTGTCCTGCCTCTATATGAATAACTTGTTATCTTTAGTCCATGATACGTCGATGGAAAATACGTACCGTTCGAGGTGAATCTTGGTGAAAACATAACACCTATGCACTAACTAGCGTCACCTACTCTAGTCGGTTTTTTTGGGTTAACCCTTGGCAGATCAGTCAAGTAGAGTAAGGTGAGGGGGGAAATCTTAACAAGCATGATAGAGGTATATATAAATTTGTCTTTGAAGGAACAACCTCTTCTGCTTTTAATAAGTCAGGATCCCTCTTCTACCTCTAAAATGAATAAGTGTTATGCACAGTTATGAAAATGAAAAAAATTAAAAATTGAAAAGTGAAAATTTTCGAAAAAATGAAGAATGAATAAGGAAAAAGGAGAGAAAGGCTTCCTGTGCAAAGAGGTGCTGCAAGTAACTACACTGGGGTATTGACCAGGCTCGCTAAAAGCGGAGCAATGCTTGTGTTCCTGCGTGACTCCATCGGGGTACTGTCGAGGCCTGCTGGCAGTAGATCAACACCAGAGATGAAACTAAAACTCTGGCGACTATACTGCTTGTGCACCAATATACCCCTCATCCCCAATCGAAAAAACTGTGTTGGCTTGGCTTAGAATGTGTGTCGACCAACCAAGGGCTTGGCAAAATGCTACATCTTCTAATCAAGCAAGTGTGGAAACCAAAATGAATAAAGAACCGAACAATACTTCAAGAGGTGTTAGACTTGCTTTTCATGAACAAGGTCCATTTAGAGAGCTGGAGTTCTACCAGTGTGTCACCAAGTGTTGTAGCAGCTACAACCACTGTCCAAGTTTTTTCCTTAGCCTTGTTTTGGATCCTCCCTACCAACCATCCTCAGCAGCATGTCTTGCACTGTCAAGTACATGAGCTTCACTAATTTTCTAGTAGTAGGACAACATGTGCATGATAGCTTGTCACATTCCCCTCATAGGTTTCTTCCCCAGACTTGGTCTAGCTGCTGGCTGAGAAGCTCCCTCATGAAATTGTGCAATTCTAGAGGTGAACTAGTCTTCCCTCTAGAAATTGTGCAAATCTAACTCATAGCCTACTGGGCTTAGAAATTGCGCAATCCTATCAGTCAACCTTCACAGAGAAAACTACACAATCTGACCTAGAAGGACTTCTCAGCCTAGAAATTATGCAATTCTAAGCAACCGTTAGCTACTCCTCCAAGAAATTGTGCAACCCCTCTGGGCAACTAGCCCTACTTCCTCCCACAAACATTGCAAAAGTTATCCTCAATCAAGTAGGCTGTTGCATGTGCCCTCAGGTTGACCGGTTCCACCTGAGAACGAGAAAACTTGACTTGCATACATGGGTTTCTTTTTCCCGAAATAGCAAAAAGAAACATACAAAAAGCATCCCTAGATTTTAGGGAGCTATTTTTAGCAATTGGAGGTTACATGCAAAGATCATTTAAGAAACCTTCCTCCAACTGTCGCTTTTTCCTAGATTTGTGGCATGCACGTCATGAGCTTCAAACTTATTTATTTAACACTTCAGAGCTCACTTCTTCACATCAATCTTGGAGCTCTAACATCCCACAGCACATCCAGGAGTCTTCGACACATCCAACTCAACTATTTCTGGGTAAGTCTGCTTAACTTGTCTTTTGCAACATTTCTGTCGCTTTTTGTGTTTTGGCTTGTGTGAGTGTTGTCTGCTTGATTTATATGAATGCTTGCTATCACTTGTATTCATATTAGCTTGTAATAGCACCATTTAGTTTTCATTATCATCTCACTATTGTCACATGCATGACAATGCTTTGCATGAACAGTCACTGATTCAATGAATTGCTTCACACACATGCATGTTGTTCCATTTTCTAAATCTTGCATTAAATGTTTACATGCACGATCATTCACTCATGCTTACACTCTGTATTGCCATGCATTCACCTCCACATTTACTTTCAGTTGCCTATCAACGGCTCTGGGAAACCTTGGCCCGGACTCTACCTCACCAAGATAGCATTACGCAATCCTGAGAGGGAAGGCTCTGCCTTCCTCCCAGAAAATGCGGATTTCTGGCTAGTGACTATCATCCAGTACTTCCTTTAACAATTCTGAGAGGGAGTGATTGGTGGCCCAAAAAATTGCGTGATGCATTCCCTAGGCTTGCATCACTTGCCAGCTAAAATTGTGCATTGCACAATTCCAGTAGTCAACAAACCTCTCAGCAGTCAAGATTTCCTTTTGCACAGTTTCGGTAGCCAGTCTCCTAGCCTCTCAAGAAAAATTGCACAATTCTTATCAGTCAATCCCCAGGTATGTTGCATGTCGTTCCCCAAGTTTTCTTTGGTTTTAACTAATAGATTTCTTTCCATGCATGTCGCGATGTCTCCAGATCTAGCGAGTGTTTGTCCACCTCTCATCAGTTCAGGATTGATGACCTCCAAGAGAGTAGGATCAAAGGACACCGACGAAAGTGCAATTGGAGTAGTAGTTGAGCAAGTGTCTATGAGTTTGCTTATCTATGAAGACAACAAGCTAATCATAGACAAGGACATCAAGCTGAAATGGCAAGAGGTCAATGATGCATTTGTAGGCACATTTGGGGAAGACCTCAAAGATTGCCATGTCTATGTGAACATTCACAAGTCTGGCTTGTACTGAATTGCATGAAATTATCCTGCGTTCCCATGTGCGGACATGATACATTGGATCATCTCACACACTGATCCTGAGATGATGGCATTAAGCAATGTCAATGGGACTCAGATTACTACCTACAGGGAACAAGATTATTAGCAAATGTACCATATGTCGAAGCTAGTCATCACCATGGAGACACCCTTCAGAATCCCCAACAGCAATGCCAACTCCAGGTATATCTTGAAGAACTGGGTAAAGGAGCCAACCAAATTCAAGATGAGACCCAACTAGGTTTACAAGACTAAGATAATTCAGAAGGTGTATCAATAATTGGTCATATTTTCATGTCTCTTGTATGGGCAAGAGAGCACGGAGACCTTCCCACAGAGTTGGGTGATTGCATTGGACCAACTGGCCAATGAAGAAAAAGCATGCAACTGATCTAACATGTTGGCTCACAGGCTGGAGGAAGAGGATCTCGGCAGCTACCCAATGGTTAGGAAGCATAAATCTACATGTCCACTTACATCTTGGATGCAATCTGTGCCTGTTAGGAGTTCCTGGGATTGAAGTGGGCATGGACATCGGTGAAAATCTCTGTGAATACTTGTTGTAAAATGTTTTCTGAATGCAGCTTCAAAGGAGCCATCACATAGATGTCACATAATTTTTTTCACCCCGGTGTACAATATGATATTTGAGTAGGATCCACCTTGCATGTCGAAGGAAGTAATGGAGGCACTGATCGACATAGCAGATTGGTATGCCTAACCATCTGGCATCTTCATACGGATGTACAGTGTAGTGAAGCCTCTGTATGATTTGTCAAAGTTTGCCATGAACAAGCTCGTCATGTAAGAGGTATCATACCACATCTCGGTTGGACTGTCAGCTAGGATGCACCAAAAGAAGAAGGAACCTTGGCCTCCTCTTCCATTGTGGATCAGGTTATATGAGATATGAAAATTCAAGCACGAGGATGTTGAAGCATAGGAGATCAGGAAATATCCTTTCGATGCTCCAAGCTTCAATCTGTATGATCCGCATTGTTTTGTAAAAGATCACTGTGCAAGAGTATAGTTTTAGTGGATCCACAGGGCCTGTCATTGGGTAGAGGAGGACCCATGGAGATATTTCTATAGCTTCCCTAGGCCCAATGAACTGGTCAGCATCGTTCTGGAATGGATAGTGAAGCAGTGTGAAGCAACATCCATGAGAGCACCAAAAACAGCAGCGGAGCAGCGGAGGTAAACATATCGATGCATGATAAAGGCAAGAGGAATATTGTCAACAGTGTGGAGGTAGAGCAAAGTTGCAAGTTCAGAGAAGACCCACTTGTGCAGAAAGAAGCTCTGGAAATAGAGGCAAAGAGGAAACAATGAGACAGCAGGAACGCATAAAGGCAGAGAGAAAAACAGATAATGGAGGAAACAAAGAAGGAGTTGCATGAGTTGAAGGAGAAAGTCCATAAGGAACAAGAGCTTCGAAGACATGAGAAGGAAGTGCAACAAGAACAAGTATAGTAAGGGGGGTAACATGTACAAACAGATGAAACTGTGCCCGTATAGGTAGTCGACTCATCCAAACAACTGGCACCAAGAAAACAAGGTGAGAAGTCGCAAGAGCAGGACTTTGCTCAAGAGATTGAACAAGCACTTTAGCAGATGGATACGGATATGGAGCTAGAAGAGTTAGAGCAAGACATCGACCTCATGCCTCACCATCAAGAGGTTGACCCACTAGCTTCACCAGATCTAGAAGCAAAGCAAGTCTCAAGCGACCAAGGAGACACTAAGATCCTTGGAGATAATCCAGAAGGATAGATGCACAACATATCATTCGACGAGTCACAGCATAGACTTGTGCAATCTCACAAAATGTCTGCTCTGGAAGACAACACATCTCCTTTGCAACTTGAGCAATGAGTGATCGTGTCTAACATGTGCAAGCATCCAACAACATTGGTCGATTCTACCAGAGCATATGTCAAAGCCACTAGCTCGAGTGTTCACTTATTGATAGATGAGAATGAGCGAATTTCTAAGGAGTTACAGACGGCCAAGAAGGGAGGAGAACTGGCTACAAAATCCTCCCGAGCATAGTTGAAGAAGGCAATACTGGATGAAGTATTGTCCCTTGAGACAGTCATGTGTGCATTTTATTCCAAGTTTGGTACCATGCATAAAGCAGTTGTCCATCTCAACAGTTGGCAGAAGTGATGTGCTAGGAGAGCACGTATCTTGTCAAACTTGCATATTGTTGTTGACTACATGATAACATGGACAATGAGATACAAGGGAGCCTCATTACACTTTCCCAAGATGAGGAAGCCTAGAGTGGTCGAGATGAAGGCACACATCTAGAGTTAGATGCGGAAATATGAAGATCTCCCACAGCTCATCACTAGTCTATAGGCTTCCCATGCAGGGGTATTTAGGAGTATGGATGTTGTTGTGCATGCACACATGATCCCATCTATTGGGACACTCAATGAGGCAAAGAAAAAGGTACAAGTCCAACTAGAGCTTGAATTGTACTTTTATGAGTTGATGCGAATAGCCACCAACGCAGACTTGGTGATCAGTGCAGACACCATACATCAATATTTCATTAGTCTAGCCACACTCAAGGAAATTATGTGCATGTTATTAGACGACTTGAAGAGAGGAGCCCAATTAGTGTACCAAGATGAGATGGAGGCAAGAGTTTGTTTCCAGAAAGATTTCACCACAAAGTACATAGACACCATTGCAGACTACCAAGTATGGCATCAAATTTTCCAGCATCAATCATCATGAGGATGTCGTAGAACTGGCCTTCCCATAGTTGTTTGAGTCATAGTGATTTCTTGCATGGCTTGCTCAAACCTATTTTTTCTCACATGGGTACATGTGCAGATGATATGTAATGTCTTTTCAATTGGAAGTTCAAGTGTTGATAGTTGGATGTAATAGTCATAGAGTAAGTGAAGAGTCATGAGGATAGATGAACAGTCACAAAGGGGAATGTCAAGGGCCACCCCACCCTTTGCTATATATAGTCCCTCATAACTCATTGTATAGGATTTTGGTCAACAAAGCTTCCAATAGGAGTATCTTAGAGAGAGCTTGGATAGTATTGTAATGAGCCTTGGCTTCTCCACCATGCAAAGCTAGTATATCTCTTTAGAGGAGCAAGCGATAGTGACTGTAATGTTCCACTGTCAGAACTAGTGTTTGGTCATGGTTTTATTGCATGATTGGAACTTAAACTTCTTAATATAACAGAGCCAACACATTTCATGCATATGTCGTATTGTATTTAAGCTATCCTTTTTACTCTAAATGATATATGTATTCTTATGCATGCATATGTAGCTATTTTCTGTATATGTATGTATTAATCTTACTAAAATGTGTTATTGGTTTAACCATCACTTTAGATTGCTAGCTCACTTTCCTTCTAGTCTGTGATGCATCTTAACTCGTGTGTTCCCTTCTTAACTTTATGCTTTCATAGGTTTCCAAGGGGCGCACTCACCTCACCCTCCATGTGTTAGAATGCTCATGCACCTTCCTTGACTAGCTGCATATGTTAGACCCTTGCTACCAACAAGGACATCTTACCTGCCTCTGCGCGCAACCATGGTTAAGGCGATACCGTATGACCCATTGCTGGGACTCCTACACCAAACAGTCTTAGGTCTAGTTGGGACTTCTTACCAAGGAGATCCCCTGACATGTTGGCGGGTCCAACACCATCAACACCATATTTTCCTTCAAAACATCTAAGCTTTTCTGGAAATCCTCATCGCAACAAAATGTCACGTCTCCATGGTCACAATGATCTGCGTATATGCCTTAATGAACTTTTTATAGTATCCTGTATGGCCCAAGGTTGCATGCAGTTGTTTTACATTCCTCGGGGGGTCCAAATTGATAATCACTACAATTTTAGCAGGGTCCACTATCAACCTTTGTTTGCAAACAACGTGGCTAAAAGTATTCCATATGGTACGAAAAATATACACTTCTTCAGATTTAGGGAGATTTGATACTTTATACAAGTATATAGCATTAGACGAGTGTGACTTGAAACATGCTTTTTAACTAACTTGAACACCATCAAATCATCAAAGTAGATCTCCAAGGACTTGTGGATAAATTCCTTAAAGGCTGCAATTACTACCCTAGAAAAGATCGCAGGGGAATTCTTAAGTCCAAAGGGCATAACTGTATACTGAAAAGAGCCCCATTCCATGGAAAAGGTAGTCTTACTTCAATATTCTGGTGTGATCTTGATCTGGTGATATCCTGAGAATCCATCTGTAAAAGAGTATGCTTCTTGACCACCAACATTCTCCAAGACTTCATCTGTGAATGGCATAGGGAATGGATCATGTACACAAGCATCATTCAACTTCCTTAGTTCTACACAGATCTTGATTTTTCCCTTTGTCTTCTTCTCTTGTACCACCATAGGGCTAACCCAGTCTAATTCTTCTACATGCTCAATAATTCCTACTGAAAGCATCTTATCTAGCTCTTCAAATACCTTTTCCTTCTATTTAGGATTCAATCGGTATGGGCACTGCTTTATCGACTTCACATCTAGCTTCAGATTGATCTTCATAACACCCATATCACCTACTATCCCTTTTAGATCAGAGAACTTTGTTGGAAACAAGTCCTGATATTCCCGCAATAACTCTGCGACCTTGTCAACTGTGTCCTCATCCTAGTAATCACCTTTATTCGTGAACTTCGGCTGCATTTCGGATCCAATGTTCACTTGCTTGGTCTCCAATGGTTTTGAAATGTCAGGAAACTCTACTTTAGGCCCAATGACTTCACATTTTCCCTCTCACTTAGGGATATTGATATTCTTGGGATCTTCCTCGCCTTCTTCTGTGGTAACATTGTAACACTCTAGAGCATGGCACAACTATGTACTCCAGTCAGGTTGTACCCACATGATAGGCTCTACAGGAATTATGAATATTGCAGCCTTGATTTCCTGTAATGCTTGATAAATACATTTGAATCTGTCCTCAAAACTAAATGTTAGCAGAAATATTTCCTTCAGAACATCCCACTCTGCGGTTCCATGGTGCAAATCTATTTATAAATACCAATTCATTGGAATAGTATCCAAGGTATGGTAGAATATATGTACCCATCCAGGTTGTGGTTCCTCTCCCCATGCTTTCATCCAATGAGCTAGATGCTCACTCGGATCATCATTCCCTGTATATTTTTTAGTAATGTCGGTATTTTTGTAGCCAAATCGCAACTTCATCATCCTTCGGTACTCCTTATAGTCTGCAAAGTTGTTCTTATGGGTAACCAACCATCTCACAGGCGTAGCTCTTAACACGATGTCCAATGCCTGGAACCGATGCTCCTCCAGTACATCCCTTTCGAATTTATCAAGAAATAAATTTACATATTCTAAGCCATCATAATATGGTAAATTGTCTACCTCAGTGGATACACACCAGAGTGATTTAGTAAGTTTGTTGCATCTCAGCATTGATACTTCATGCAATCTATTTTGCCAATTCTCAAGCTCCTCATCTGAATCTGAATTGCAGGAGCTGTCCTTTTACCAAGTAATTCTTCCATCCACTATAGGATTGATCCAATCCTCGTTCCACATAGTAAGCTTATAGATCTGTTCAATATCATCCTCCTCATAGTAATCTTGGAATGGTTCAATATATCGTGCACCCTTGATTGGATCCAATGGAACAATGACTCTCAATTCCTTCTTCTTAAGCGTCATGTTGTGCTTCTTCAGGTTGATGACCACATTCATATCAAATTCCCAATCTATTCCAAGCAGGGTCAGGTAGGGATTACTATCATCCACTATTTCGATTACCTCAAAGTCAGCTATAGCGTGCGCCCCTTCAATTTTTATAGTTACTCCATGTAAGCGTCCCATAGGAATAATCTTTTGTTGGTTCGCCTTTCACAACTGAATTAGGGACCACTTTAGCGTTGGCTTTCCCATTCTTTCCCATGTCTGTTTAGGCAAAAAAACCACATCAGATAACAAATCTAAGATCACCTGGTTGATTTCACATTCTTTGATTTGTGCAGTCAATCTCATTTCCCGACTAGTCATTTTCTTACTTTTGTCTACATTATGCACTACGCGCTATTTAGGCAGCGTCTTATCCTTGCTAGCACAATTATCTATCAACTCTTGTCATCCCTCCACTACTTTCTGGTCCCTTAAGAGCTTCGTGTATGTCTGTAACAAGGATGTCAACACTGAAGGATTTATTTCCTGCACAACAATGACCTCTTCAGGCCTCTCTGTGCGTGCACTCTAATTCTTTGATGTGGAAGCTCCTAAATCCACAAAGCTCTTCTTCACCTCCATAAATGTTTCTTTTTCCTTATGCAATTCAAATTCAGTATCTTTGTTAGTAGCCATACGCACCTACGGATTCTCTTCTGGTTGTTTTCCTACGACTCGATCTTCTCGGGTAGCTATACCGCTCTGCATAACTATATTAATGTTGGAGCCATCCTCTCGTGGTTATGACCTCATCATTTGGATGTTCTGAGTGGGCTGTTGGTTCTTCTTCTCTTACATCTTTGCAATGAGTACAGGATAATCCTCTATTACGTGGTCAAACTGTCAGCAATACTAACAAGAGGGGTGTGTCAAGTTATGACAATCTCACGCATAGTGGCTTCATTCTGCACAATTGTAACAAATAACCTGCATGTGACCTCTTCCAGCTCCTTCCCCTCGTACTCTTACTCGTCCCTAGAATCCTCCGCATGCTACAAGTGCGCCTTGATCCTGTTGTGGACATGTCTCAGCCAGTACTCTATATGTCATAGTTTTATCCCTCATTAACTCATCGCTTTCAAAATTGTGCTCATCATGACCTACAGACTTACAGAAATTGCAGAATAGTTGTTGGGGAGTCTGCATGAACTTCTGCAACAAATGGAAATTCTTTGTTGAGTTTTTTCCTATTATTTGGTAGATAGTGCACCATGGCACTACCCCATTACTTGATCCAGTGGAATTTTCTGGCTTCAGGGGGATACGACCTCCCCCAATTAGATAGTTCTGATATACTGGGGAATGATCTGTATCATGACCATTTCCTTTGCACTTTAAGCACCATACTTTAGAAAGGATCTCATTTTGGACCTATTTCCCCTTTCTGAGATCCAAAAACTCCATATGCAGGCTAGCCAACTGCGACTGAATTTGCTGCACATCCAAATTGGTATCTTGAATAGGCAAAGCCTCCAACTTCATAACAATTTCTAGTACTTTAGCCTGCGATCCAAGTTTCTGCTGTGACAATGGTAATCTCCAATGAGATAACAACATAGAAATATACCAGTCCTTATGCTTCTCATCTGAAATCTATAGATTAGCCTGTTGTGGAAAACATTTCAACCTTTGATGAATATCCCATGTAGATTCATTCACCTTCTGCATAATTTCTTTGACCTTAGTCACATACTGATTGGCTTTTTGAATTCATTATTCAACACATATTTTGTGTCTTTGAGTGACGCAACTGAATGAGTTGTACTGTATTTAATATACCAACTCAGCTCCATATCTTGGAATGCCATGACCAAATGCGCCTTCTTCATATCGTCATCTACTATCTGTTGTGACTTCCATATAAAATCTGCTACAAACTAGAATTGATCAGAGTCTTTTTTCCCTAGAACCTTGAATATAGGCATCTTCATAATGTTCTCCACACTGAATAGTGGAGGTGGAGGTGGAGTTGCAAGCGTAGGTGTGTGAGGTGGAGGTGATGTCGAAGGTAAGGTGGATGGATGTGGTATTCCCGTAGTGCCCTGATCTACCGACTATGGCACCCCTCTGGGTGTCTTCGAACTATTACGTTCTTCTTCGCTATTGGATGCTCCCAACAGAGGACTATACTCAGAAGTTGTATCTAGATATATTCTGAAAAGTTTTCCACTTCGCGCAGCTCCTGTCAAGTCTCGTCTAAACATCAATTTAGTGGCATAACCAATCTCTCACACAATATCATTTTAATCCAAGTTTTCAAAGACTTCAGATACTTACCTCTTGGTCCTTTGAAAAACTGGTGTTCAACTTCACTATAACTGGCAGACGTATCAATCACGAACTCAGTAATAAATCCGCCCAAAATACTATCAATCCAATAATCGACAACCTTTGCAACCTTGTTTTATGATATTTCCAGGTGCCTCACCAACTCTGGCATCCACAAAATAGGGTTATTCAGCTTCCAAGCAGGTTAACCATCCTCCAATCTAGCTAACCATTCGTATAATTCACACAAAAAAGAGAAAAAGAAAACTTCGTGTTCCTCTGTATATAGATATCTCTTCAACCACTCTTCTTTTGAAAGGCACGGATTCTTGTTTTCTTCAACTGCAAACTCATGCATCTTCCAATCTATCCACTTCTCAATCTCCTTCTTAGTCGGTATCCACTTATGCCACATCACACATTCTTCCGATAGATCCCAGTCCTAGTAACAGAACCATTTGTTGGCTTGAGGGGGCTTGGACCCAGGTTTAGAGTTAGTTTTGCTAACCAACAAAACCCTACACTATCGACCCTTTCAGTAACAACCTACATAGCATAGGCTGCAGTCTCACCCAAGGCAGTATTGGGGAATGATAGAACCAGGTTTCTGCATCCATAGGACTATGTGATGTGTTTCTGCCAAACTTAGGGTTTTATCTTAACCTTTCCGAACCCTAACCCTTGAAATCAGAAATTACAGTAACTAACAGTTAGCAGATTTATGTCCTTCATCAATTGCACTAAAGATACATAACATTATATAAATAAATAGATCTACGTCTTCACGAATCTATTAAGTACTTTTCCTGAGTAAATTCATTGAACAGATCATAAATACAGTAAATTCATAGATAAAATAGTAATATGAAAATGCACATAGAGTTCTTCAAAATAAGTCCTTTATTATGCTTCAGATCTTCAAATACAACTTCTTCCAACCTTGTGCACACAGCTGCAGGGGCTTGCACACTCAGCTGTGGACTTACCAAGGTCTCCGCACACACCACTGTAGGAGCTTTCCCCTTCGCCAAAGCACAAAATATATAAAATCAAACCCAAATCATGTACTATTCTTACTTAGCTATCTTATGACTCTTCTATGACTTCCTTTTATATTCCTTTTCATTACATTACTATGTTTTGTGAACCATGGGCGGGTCTCAAAACAACTTAACTCTAACAAACTAAGGGGCTTTAACCTTCCTAAAGCCCCTTTGACTCCTATCAACCTATGCTACTCACACTTTACTCCTTAAAATGCAAAGACTTCACAATATTTAACAAAACTTAACAAAATTTGACCCAGGGGACCCCGTCCCAACAACTCCACCCCCTTGTTGGATAGGAAATCTACAAGGTATTTGGATTTGCATAAAACAAGGGAGAATATTATGGACTCTTCCTAATTAATAATATGAGAAAACTATTGCATGCTCTATTATAGTCGCTAACTTGTGGAGCATTTTGAGGTGGAAAACCATTGAAGAGTGTTTCAACATCTTGGATTATGAGTTGAGAGTTGCCCTTGACCATAATCGGGTGGAGAGTGTATGTTTTGGCAATGAGGAGGCATTCAATCAAGGCCTTTTTCTTAGTTTCTTTATTTGTTTCCTAGCTAATGTAACCTATTTAAAACCTAATGATGCCTCCTCTATGATTTCTGATAACTCCTCCCATTACTGCCTCCCCTAGATTTCCTTTGGAGGAACCATCAAAATTTAACTTGTGCTTCTCTGGAGATGGACTCTAAGTGTTTGGATTTGGTGAAAAATCCCGAGGAAAAGTGGTGCTCCCTTGTGGTTGTGGGTCCTTAAGCTGTCACAAAGCTAGGATAGCCTTTTCATTAGGGGGTCCCTGAAATTCCTTATCCTCCCATATAGATAGTAATAGGGTCTACTCTAGTTGCTTGTGAAGAAGCTACGAGATGCCTTCCTAGGATTTATGTTTGTCATTGAAAATTGTTTGGTTTCATTCCTTCCATATTTCCCAGGAAAGAAATATTAGGGCTATAGTCCAAGTTTGATTGATGATTGGGTTCTAGAAGGGGTATTAAGCCTATGATCTAGGTATTTGAACAATATTTCCTTTGACCCTATCCATGCATTAGAATCTTGTGCCAATTTGATCCAAAGACTATTAGAAACCTAGTAAGCGATCCATAAATTCCTGCTAAATTTTACACATGCAACACCATCATGATCTGTAGAAGCTCCTTTTGTGTGGGTTATTTCATTTAAGTATGTTGCGTTTTGAAAGAATCCAGGTAAACATTAATATTTTGGCCAGAATTCTAATCTCACAACTCTTTCCAAAATGGATTTGGGGTTTCTAGTGGGGTTGACACTGCAAGATAATATGCCTCTTTGATTATGAAGGTACCCACACTTTTGTATCCCCAATGAAGGATATTAGGGTTTATTATCTTCTTTATAGTTTTTTTTTTGAGATTATGTTCCAATGTTATCCTATTTTCTTCAGATTTTTCTCCCCCATAGAGCATCAATGGCTTCCATTTATGTATGCTTAGGTTTTCACACTCTTACCAGTATTGGTGGACATGAATTAGCTTGGAGTTTTAGCAAAAGCTTGAATTTGAGGAAGTTTAAAGGCACTCCATAGGAAAGGAAATTATTTCAAAAATTCATCCCATAATCGCATTGATTTCAAATCTTTGACTTTCAAAAAAATATGCACTTGAACCAAGGATTTGTTCCAAATTTCTAGGTTCCAAATGATGGAAAATTGAGCTTGTGAGCATAGGTCTATTAGACCTTCATTGTTGGTTTTGAGTCATATTTTTTTGCGACAAAGGTGTTCCCATGTATCTTTTGTTTGTTTGAACCATTTCCACCAAATATTTTCTCCCAACACTTTGTTAGCCATTTCTAGATCACATAATCCCAATCTACCAGCTACTTTTGGAAGGCATAAGGTGTCCCACTTGACTAGTGGCCATTTTTTCTAGAGATGGGGTCCTATGCATAGAAGGTTTTTTTTGGAGATTCCTTATGTTATTTAAGGCCCACTTAGGAGATGCTAAAACTCATAAGAGACAAGTGGCCATTGTTTGGAGTACAAATTTCAAGAGAAAAAGGAGGTTGGTTATTTCAGTGAGTGAAAGGCCGAATTGTCAATTTTGCTTTGGATTTTATCCAAGATTTCTCTCCATGATGAATGCTTGATGGTTGAATTAGTTAGGTGGACTCCCGAATACTTGGGTGGAAGGGTGGTAGAGCAGAAACCAAAAATTTTATTAATGTTCCTTTGAGTGATAGGAGGGTTGTTGAGAATGTATATTTGGAATTTTCTGGATTAATGGAGCTTACTAAGACCTCCGAGAAAAGATATACAATTGACTTACAATTTTTTGTTCTCTAATGAATGGATAGTTCAAAATTAGTGTATCAATTACAAATTCTTAGTGCAAAATTGCATTTTAATCTCGGAAAATGAGGTCTTGTAGAGTTTCCTATTGGAGAGTAGCCTTAATGGATACGCCCAGTCCTTTTGCCATGAATATGAAAAGAAAAGGATAGAGGGGATCTCCTTATCATACTTCTCAGGAGGGTTGAAAGTGTCTGAGGGGATCCATTGAAAAGAATAGAGAAAAAGTCCATGGTAGCAGGAGACATTACCCATTGAGTTTAGTGGGGTTTAAATCTAAAGGCCAAGAGGATGCTCTCCATCTATTCCTAGTTGAATTTTTTGAATGCTTTGAATATATCCAGTTTTATTAGCATGCGAGGTATATTTAGGGTTTTGAGGGAGTGGATGGATTCATGGACAAGGATGCTTCCATCAAGGATTTGTTTCCTTGAACATATTTAGTTTACTCAGGAGAAATGAGGAGTGAGAGGAAGGCATTAAGTTGGTTAGAAATCATGTTGGAAATACATTTGTAAATAAAATTTAAAAGTGATATAAGGAGAAACTTACTTAGGGAAGTTTCATTTTCCTCCTTTGGCAACATCGCAAGAAATGTGGAGTTGAAAGTTGGGAGGATGCATCTGTGTGCTCTGGAATCTTCTAGGATTTCAAGGATCTCGATCTGGAGAAAGTGACAAAAATGATTATATAGGGAGACCATGAAGCCATTAGTTTTAGGTGGTTTTCCATCAACCATTTAATTAATTGCATCATTGACCTCATTGGCACTCAATGATCTTATAAGGGTTGAATTGTGAATTTTATTGACTAGCTTGGGAATGTTTGTTATAATCTTGTTGATTGTGTCCTTGTGTTGTAGCCAATGATATGGAAGTAGATCCAAGTAGTAGTTTACTAGGGAAGCTTCCCATTTTTAGTGCGAAGAGATGTGATCCAATTGTGGGAACGATGTTGAATAGCTGAGAAGTGAAAAAAGGTGTTGGAATCCCCTTCCTTAAGCCAACCAATTTTAGATTTTTGTTTCCATAGGTTCTCCTCTTGCTTGTAACAATATTTTTGTTTCATGGTGAGAGAAGCATCTCTATCCCCTAGTTCCTTTTTTTGACCATTATTGATGATATCCTATTGGAGAGAGGCCATTTCCTTTTCTAGAGTTTGTTTATCTTGGAAAATATTTTTGAATGTTTCCTCGTTCCATTGAGTGAGGATGGTTTTGATTTGTTTGAGGTTTTGCTAAAAGATATATATTTTTATCCCTTTATGTGGTTCATGCTATGCCACTAGCCTTGAATTTTTCTAATGAGATTGGGATTTTTGATCCAAAATTATTCAAATCTAAATGGTCATTTGAGGGGTTTTCCAAAATTTATCCATCAAAGGCAAATGGGCCAATGATCTACGCTTGTTGAGGGAAGGATATCCATTGATAATTCATTCCTGTAGGTGAGAAAGTGATATGACACTAGAAAATGATCTAGAGTAGAGGATATTTACACCAACTCACTTCATCTATTATTTCAGGTCGAAAACTTGTTGGTGTTTCTCATGTCCACCATGTCTTTACCCTCGATGAATTTTCATATCTCCTCTAATTCAAGCTCTAGTTGTTGTCTTCCTCCTTTCCTTTCACTAAAAGAACTAATCATATTGAAGTCCCCCCACCCGATTATCCATTTGTGGGGATCCACCTATCATTAGGGGGAGTGGATATGCCTGATCATGTCCTATCTTTTTGTATGGGTTTAAGGCCCATACACATTGGTGAGGTAGTCATGTAGATTCGTTCTTAGAAGGTGAAAGGAGGTGGTGAGGACTAAAGTTTCCTCAGACAATATTTCTATACTAATTTGAGTTAGATCCCAGGAAATGCCTAGGCCTCCAGATGCTCCTTCAACATCAACAACTATGATTGAATATTTTTTCCATAATATACACATGATAGATTCAAAAATTAAGTTAGTACATTTGATTTCTTTGATAAGAAACATTGTTCGAAGATCCTAGTGGAGCTTCCTATGAAGAACACATTGTTTATAGGGGTTGTTTAGACCCATTATATTCTAGGCAATTACCTTCATGGGGAGATATTTCCTTGGATGGCATAAATCTCTGAGATCTGCTTGTATTGACTTGAGTTGACTAGCTTCCTTCCTATGATGTCTATGTGTTGGAGGGATGATTTTTTTCCTCTTTTCTTAAATTCTTTGTTGCTTTTTTCCCCATATTTTGTGATGATAGTGAAAACACCCAACTATTGTGATTTTTTTACCTTATACAACACTATAGTAAGAGTTTGATCTTCTTGTGGGGGATGGAATCTAGTTCATTATTCCTTCATACATCTTCTATGGCCACTAGATATAACCCTTATATTTCTGTGAACTCATCCTCCTCCATCATATGGGTGTCCTCTAGTAGTTGTGGGTTTCATTGTGTTGTGGTCTCACTTAGGGTGGCTTTGGATTTTCCATGTATATTTTCTTCCATGGGATGTTTTCCTGGCTCATTATAAGGGTCTTCTTGGATGTGCTCCTGCTCTAAATTGTTCAGGTTCTTCAAACATATCACCCAGGACTTCAAAGTTGTTTCTTGTAGTGTATCGTTTGGGGGTGGAAGTGACTAAAGACTTTTTATTATGTCACTTCCTAGATGATATTTTTATGAATCCTTCACCATATGCTATTTCTGAATCTTTTGGGACTTTCTGGGGTTCGTTGAGGGGACAATCATGGTATAGATGTACATACTTATGACATTTCCTACATCGAAATGGGACATACTCATAGTCCATTGTTTCACACTAATCTCTATCGTCTGATTCCAGAGATATGACTTCAAGGAGTGAGCCTAAAATGTTCATGTAAATGGAAATCCTCATATAATAAGTGTAGAAGTTGTTAGCGCTCAATTCTGCCTCAGGCTGAGGAAGGCAAAACTCGAGGCAACACCATACCACGCTCAGCCTCGTAGCTAGCCCTACGAGGACAGGAGAGGGCTCTCTCCAGGTCTATCTCGGCAAAAGGTCTTCAAAGGGGCTGAGATGACTCAAATTTAATACTAATTTTAGACTAGTAAAGAGATAGGAAGGTTTGTTTTAGATTTTTGGGTTTTTTGTTGGAGAAACGGGAAAACCAAATTTTGGGTGCGTGGATTGAGGTCAAATTTTTGCAAAGATCGAGTTGGAGCGAGGTAGGCAATAGTTTTTATGCCTTTTGATCAAGTGAATGGACAGATCAGAATGACAAGGAGTTGAAGAGGGCAAAAGAGAATATGGATCCTCTTCAAACTGACAAAAACATGGAAAATTAAACAAACTTAAAGGCAGAGCATAACAATCTATGGATTCTACCTTAACACTTCATTTGTTCAATTGCAGAAGATGAAAGAAGGAAAATGATACAAATTAACAACTTAAAATTATATAAAGAAGCACACCATCAACACACAAAGCCACAAGGATCCCAACAGGTGCTGCAAAATCTCTGATCTTCCCTTAGCCAAAATATGAAAAATATGCACAAGAGTGTCCAAAAGCTTCCCAGGAGTCCAACCTCTGCTACTGAATGAAAATTTACATATATAGATCAAGCTAACCTCATTCCCTAACCTCTAGGGGTCGAGCTCCTCCTTCTAGGAGCAGTTTGAACCAATTCTAAACATGGAGCAAGATTCTAGGTGACCAAAACAACCTGCCTCTAAAAAGAAGGAAACTGATTCATTACATTAATTTATTGCTAATTTATGAAGGAATCATCTAGAAGAAAGTAGATAGGTGCCTGTTGTGGTCACCAACAACCCCCCTTCTTCACTTGACATTAGCAATAACGTCAAGCAAAGAGGGGACCCTGAACAAAAATCCCAAAAAATATTTTTCTAAAGTTTTTGTATTTCTCTCCCTAAGGCTTAAATCGCATCGCAAAGAAAGGCCGAAGCATTGCTCGAGCGCGAAAAGCAAGACTGCGAAGGAACGATGCAAAGTTCATCGCGTCGCATACATCACACGCGCCCCTTTAAAAGAACACCTTCGAGAAATGCCGATCGCCGATATGCGATATCACAAATCGCAAGCATCGCGCTATACGGCATAACCATTAAACAAAATTTGCGATATCTGCAATTTGCGATCTGCGATGGCAGCGATTTGCGATCTGCGATCTAAAAAGACTTATCACACGATAAACCCAGGATTAAGTGCGCGCCTTGAAGGAATTTAATGACCGCATGCTTGAGTATCTAGGAATGATTGCATTACATTTATCGAAGAGTCAAGTCATGATGAATGTCAGGGTTATGCATTCATTAGAGATTAATACTTTCACGTCAAATCTTTTCATTTCCCTTCTTCTTTGCGTAGACTGCAAGACACGCAACTAATATAAGTTTATATGCAGGAAACATTTGAAGGAAAGAGGAAAGCGCCAATCAGATAGTAAAGAGACAATGCCTCCGCAAACGGATGCCGCATGCAGCAGAACCGCGGATTCCAGACTATCAGCCAACCGGCACTGATGAAATTAGACTATTCAGGACTCAGAGTCAAAGGCGCACAAAAGCAGCGTGTTCAGAAAAGATCCTGAAGCTCAGACTTGGTAAAGCAGAGAAAGAAGCGCATGAGAAGGAAGATGCTTCAGGAAAACCTGGAACAAAGAATGGAAACAATTCTTAAAATAGGGGGATGTCCATACAGCACGACTCCTAACCCACTCAATCATTCGCACGACCGGAAATCGAAAACAGCAACAGCAAAATCAGTTCGAGAAGAACCTGGGTTATGCTAAGTATACACGTGGCGAATACACCCAGCTAGAGAAAGGTTTTCGAAAATATCTTCTGGTCTGCCGGAAGGAAGTGCCAGCTCCTGTTATTTCCACTTTTATCTCCAGAGTGAAAGAAGAAAGAGGCCAGCCGACTCTTCCCAGGAAAACGTTGCACTGTTGACAGCACTAAAGAGAATATATAGAAACGGTCAGAAATTAGATTTTAAAGTTAGAAATAAAGTTGCTTTTAGTAAAAGGGCGGTCATTTGAAGCCGATTCCCTAATTTCATGTAATTAAGATTGATTAGTTAGTAGTATTTAACCCTTCTCATGGTTTTTGGAGAAGGGTCCGGAAATCTGTCAAAAAACTTATCCTCAGAACATGCACTTCTGCACCCTTAGAGGAGGTTTTTGATGAATAGATGGATCAAGATTTATTTATGTTTGCATTTTAATATCTGTTACTGATGTTGCACTTCTGTACTCTTAGCAGATGTTAGAACAAGTAGAAATAAATCATTATTACTTGAAGTTTATTGGTGAAGTTAGTCATAAATGGTACTTTTATCTCTTGACTAGATTCTGCTAGTATCCCTAAAGTGATATGTAGCTGAGTTCTTTATATGTTATTGTATGAATTTCTGCATTACCATTTGGCACTTCTGTACGGTGGGATCATTTAATGATGCTTAACATATAGAAGACTGATTATGCGATATGTTGTTCACAACTATTCTGCCTAACTTCTTATGTAGAATGGTTTACCTTTATTGGTTTATATTTTGATATCAGCTGAATGATCTTTATTACCAGCTGCTGTTAGAAATCTTTCTAGATCACATAAACAAAAGAAAAACACCCCGGGTTATCATAGATCAGATGTATTTCTCTTCATTAGATTACATTAGAATAGAGTTAGTTTAGCAGTTAGAATCGAGACTAGTTTAGAAAAACCTCTAGATTAATATCATCAGACTCTACGCATACACACACACCCATCACATTGGGAAACTGGTCCCATTACCCCCAGTCGGACCCGCTACTCCAAACGGGCAAGGAGTCGCCAACGAGGTTCTGGACCGGGTGGGTATCCCCCTTGTTGTTGACCCGACTTCGGGCCCCTCAACATTTCTGGTGCTAGAAGGAGGGCCGAGCTATGAATGGCGCATAATTCAAAATTCAAATACCATTCTAAGAGCAAATCACCCTCACCAACTTCCCCGACTTCCCCGGTACTACTAAACTCGGAACTAGAAGTCGCTCGGACATCCACCGCTGCTATACATCCTGATACATCAGAACAACTTATTGTCGATCCCCCTAAAGTTCAAACCTTGATCCGTAAACTCCAGGGATTCTCTATTTTTAACCAAAAATCTGATAAATCTAAAGGCAGCTTGACTTCGCAATACAACCCTGCTCATCCCCTGACCCGATTGAAGAGTGAAAAGTTCGGCATTCAGCCAACTGAAATCCCTCTCCCCACTAGGAAAAGAGCAAGGAAAGCACTTCAAGAGTCTGACAGAGAGACTCTTTCATCCACCTCATCCATTTCAACTCCCTCTCCGCGAAGTCAACCACCCACATCTCCACCTCAAATCACTCATCCATCTTCCACAACCCTTCCTCCACAATCGTCAAAGATCGTAACATCTCTATCTTCTCAACCTCGAAGATCATCTTCTGCACTTTTATTAACCAGCAACTCAGCGATGGCACAATCTCCATGGAACAACCCTGGGGAGGTTTTAATGCCTCCACCCCTGAGTCCAATACCTGCCCATCCTGAGAAGTGGTTACCAAAGTTCAATCCAGAAACTGGAATGCTAGCTGAAGAACATATCAATAATTTCATGCTTTCTGTTAATCTCAACGGGGTCACCAATGAAGATGCCGTGGTCCGACTCTTCCCCTATACGATGCAAGGGACAGCCGGGTCATGGTACTTTTCGCTACCCTCCGGATCTATCACCAGCTGGGATATTTTTCAAAATCAATTTCTCACCAAATTCGGCGATGATAGATCGACAGCGACACTGATCAACGATCTATCCAATCTTAAAGCTGAGGCTAGGGAACCCATTAAAGATTTTAACTTACGGTTCAACAAGATCCTCAATAAAATCCCCGCTGCTTCCCAGCCCAGCGAGGAAGTAAGATGCGAATGGTACATCACGGCCTTACCTTCAAACTTGGCCATCTTCGTAGATAGGGCAAGCAAGACAACCTTAGTCGAAAACTTGGCTGAGGCATTGGCAGTCGAAAGACGCGTAGTAGCCCTGGAAAAGAGATCTACAATCGAAGAGCGTAAATCTAAGAAAATCTCTTTCAAAGAAGAAACCAAGAAGAAGCAAACGAAGGATCCTTTCGACATGGAAGGATTACAAAAAGTCTTGAAAGCCATGTCTAATGAGATGATTGACATAAGAAAGCAAGTAGCAGAATCGTCCCCAAGAAATCCTTTTAGGAATTTCAAAAGAAATCCCCCTATGGAGACGAAGCCACCCAATGTGGTCTCAAATGTGGAATCTGAAGAAGAAGAAGAAGAGAGCACCATCGAAATGCAGACCAACGACGAAGAAGTGGTGGAACTGCAAGGAATGTGGGATTTCATCCTCCCACAAGAGGAAGATCAAGAAGCACTTCCGGTTAGCACACGAAGCAGAAATCAACTTAATCCTCCCCATACTACCCCAAAACAGAAGGGCGCAAGCCCTCCAGCGAAAGAAAAGGTCGCAACAAAGAAGACAACCCCTAAAGTGACCTCATTTAGTCCAGTCCAATTAGAGCAATCGCCTCCATCAAAGACACTAATAGTGTCGGATGAAATGGAGTATAACATCATCGACGACATGAAGAAGACTAGGGCTAATATCACCCTGTAAGAGTTGAGCAAATTGAAACACCAACAAAAGATCATGATGAAAGAGTTACACGTCGTACCTACTGCACCTCTACCTACAGCTATAGCTTCCCATAATATAGGAAGACCCCCAATCAACGCGATCAATAAAATCGATCCAAATGACATCGCTTTGATTGGAGGGAGGTCTAGATCTCACACTCCTCCTTTCCTCCTCACTTATAAGATCTTTAACAGAAACGTGCATAACTGCTTGGTTGATTCTGGTGCTTCAACCAATATTCTACCCAAGTCAATATGTGCCAAACTTAATGTTCAACCACAAAAATCCGCAGTGCGCATAGTTCAACTTGATCGATCACAAGTCGAAGTGATAGGCGAACTTAATCAAGTGAACATAAGACTGTCGTCCAACCCCAAGGTATGCCAGGTCATCGATATTATAGTTGCTGACATCCCTGAATTTTATGGTCTAATTCTTAGCAGGGATTGGTCCGAGAAGCTCCACGGATACTTTTCGACTGACTGGTCACACATGTGGTTACCCTTCAACGGGAAGCCAAATCAAATAAAGGTTGAACGAGAACTGCACCAAAAGTACACAGTGACGGATTTGGAGGGAGAGAATGAAGCCATAGCGTACAACAACAGCATCATAGGCAACTACTCGGTAGACTCTTTCCTTGGAAATTTCAATGCTCACATATCACCATATTTAGAAAATTCAGTCGTGTCCCAAGTAGAAAACTTTTCCCAGACTGATGATTCAAAATGTGTTAGTTTCTTAGATAACCCTGTAAATACTTCTTTATTTTGGAAATTATATTTTGATGGCTCTAAGTCCAATGAGGGAGCGGGAGCAGGATGCGTCTTGATTAGCCTGGACGAAAATAAGACCATGCTCACATGCAGGCTGGAATTCGATTGCACGAACAACATAGCGGAATACGAAGCCTTGGTGCAAGGCCTATACAAAGCAATCGGCTGCAACGTCAAATATCTTCAATTCTTTGGAGATTCCGAGATCGTCGTCAAACAGGTACGTAACACCATACACTGCCTGTCTAGTCATTTAAAGCACTATCAATCTTTAGTACAAGATCTCACTGCGCATTTTACAGCATTCAATATTTCATCAATCCCAAGACTTCACAATGCAAGCGCAGACCTGCTAGCAAACGTAGCCTCCAGACTCATCCCCTCCGAAGACTTTAGTCCAGATAGGTTTTCCATAGAATTAATTTTTAAACCGTCTATCCCTGACAACATCACCAACTGGAGAGTATTCAACGACGACCCAGACATCGTAAGTTTCCTTACCTCTGAAGGATCCTACTCAAACCAGATAATCGACGAGGACTGTCATGACCACCAAATACAACAAAATGGCACTGATAATGCTATACCCAAATCAGTGGTCAAATTAGAAGATTTGTATGACTTAAAAAGTCGGTTCAAAAGGTCAGCTAACGCCAAACTTTACAGTTCAACTCTGAACTACGAATCAGTGAACTTAGGAACCAAAGAGAAACCCCAAAACGTCAATCTAGGCCAAGGCCTGGCTCCTGAAGAAAAGTCAGCATACATCCGTCTTCTACGACAGTACAAAAATGTCTTTTCCTAGAACTACGATGAGCTGAAAACTTATAACACTTCTATCATTCAGCACACTATCCCTATGATTGACAACGAGAAACCCGTCCAACAGAAGCTCAGGAAAATCCACCCCAACCTGGAAAATCAGATAAAAACTGAGCTGAATAAGTTGTTGAGAGCCAGAATAATTTTCCCGGTCAGACATTCCAAATGGGTATCCAATATGGTACCTGTTACGAAGAAAAAAGGAGATATTAGAATCTGCATCGACTTCCGGAATCTCAACAAAGCCTGTCAGAAAGACAATTTTCCCCTCCCACCTATGGAGAAAATATTACAGGCTGTAGCAGGCTCAGAATTGATGTCTTTCCTAGATGGATTTTCAGGATATAATCAAGTGCTGGTACACCCAGACGATCAGCTAAAGACCACCTTCCGAACTAAATGGGGTACCTACGCGTATCGGAAGATGCCGTTCGGTCTGATCAACGCCGGTGCTACTTTTCAAAGAGCTATGGACATTGCGTTCAAAGGGTTAGTCAATAAATCAGTAGTGATTTACCTGGATGATATAACTGTGTACTCCAAGAACCGAAGCGACCATCTCAAAGATTTGAAGCAAATCTTTCAAAGATGTTTAAGGTATGGAATCTCGCTTAACCCGAAGAAATCTTTTTTCGCGTTGAGTGAAGGAAAATTGCTAGGGTTCATAGTGTCCAAATCGGGCATTCACATTGAACCTGACAGAATCAAAGAAATTTCCGAGATATCCATGCCCCATAACAAAAAGACCATGCAATCTTTCCTAGGACAGATCAATTTTGTGAAAAGATTTGTCCCAGATTTTTTACGTATTATTTCTCCTTTACAAAAAATGATAAAAAAGAATTCAAACTTTAAATGGGGTCTAGACGAGCACGAAGCGTTTAACTTAATCAAACAAGCCATCATCAACGCTCCATCCCTAGCAACCCCAAATTTTTCAGAACCATTCATCTTATACACGTTTGCCTCAGAAAATTCTTATGCTGCGATCTTAACCCAGGCAAACCAAGAAAAGGCAGAAGCCCCAATCGCATTCTTTAGCTCAAACTTACAAGGTGCTGAGCTGAAATATTCAGATGTAGAGAAACAGGCGTATGCCGTTTTCAAAGCGGTCAAATATTTCAGACCCTTCTTGCTAAAGGCCCATACCAAGGTCATAGTACCATTCCCAACGGTAAGAAACCTCCTGATTCAGAAAGATGTGGGTGAAAAGAGAGCGAATTGGATCACCGCCTTGCAAGAATACGACCTGGAAATCAAGCCGGAACACATCGTAAGAGGCCAAGGCTTCTGCAAGATGTTAGCCGGAGCATCGAAAATCCCCGAAGAATCGCCTGAAGAGGTACACACGTATGAGGTAAGCCTAAACGACGCAGAATCATTTTATGCTGACATCATTTATTTCCTGAAAAACGGATATGCTCCATTTCACCTGGATCACATTAAAAATAGAGCCCTGAGGTTGAAAGCTAAACAATATCAGCTCATAGATGATGTCTTGTTTAAAAGAAACTATGATTCTGTGCTTCTTAGATGTCTTGAGAAAACTAAAGCCGAAAAGGTTTTGCAGGAACTCCACGATGGACCAGCAGGTGGACACTATGCTGGAGAAGCCACCGCACACAAAATCTTACGTGCAGGATACTACTGGCCCACGCTGTTCAAAGACTCGTACAATCACGTAAGAAAATGCCAAGTATGCCAAACGGCTGCAGGGAAACAAAAGAAGTCATCCATGCCACTGCAGCCGGTTAACATCAAACAGCTGTTCAGCCAATGGGGCCTGGACATAATAGGTGAGATCGTTCCTCACTCCTCTAAACAGCATAGGTATATCCTCACTGCAACTGACTATTTTACTAAATGGGTAGAGGCAGTTCCTCTCAAGACAGCTAATTCTGAAAACATTGTTGAATTCATAGATCAGTTCATCATTACTAGGTTTGGATTGCCAACGGCCTTAATATTTGATAACGCTTCATATTTTTCTGGAAACACCATGACTGAGTTCGCACTCAAAAGAGGGTTCAAACTAAAGTATTCCGCCAACTACTATCCGCAAGGTAATGGGTTGGCTGAATCAACGAACAAGAACCTAATCAGGATCATCAAAAAGACAGTCGACCAAAACCAAAAGAATTGGCACAAAGCGCTGGTAAACGCCTTATGGGCAGACAGAATTACCAAGAAAGCCTCTATCGGGACTTGTCCCTTTAATTTGGTTTACGGGAGAGAAGCAGTTCTTCCTACTCACGTACTCATTCCCTCCTTGTCCTTAGTGCAATACATTGATGAAGTACCTACTTCTCCCTTACAACTAAGGCAAATGGAAATAATCAAGTTAGAAGAACGACGAGAGCAGGCCAAGAAAACCCATGCTCACCACCAAGCGCTGATAAAATCCTCTTTTGATTCGAACAAAATGACCAGAAAAAACTTTCAGATGGGTGATTTAGTTTTGAAGTGGGATAAGGCTCACGAAGAAAAGGGCAAACATACGAAATTCCAGAAGCTATGGCTTGGTCCTTTTCAAATCGTAGAAGTCATAGGCCCATCGAATTTTGTGTTGCAGGACTTGATAGGCAGGAGAGATTCTCTACCTGTAAACAGACAAATCCTCAAAATGTATTTCCCATAGAAGGTCATCCTTCTGTTTTTGTAGGATAATTTTATTTTTTTTTTTTTTTTTTTTTTTTTTTTTTTTTTACGTTAGTTTTCCATTTTTTTTTTTCATAAATAGTGTTGGTTGTGAACGATCATAAATAGTATTCATGAAGAAACATACCATTTCTCTATCAGATTTTGATTTCACTTGTATAAATAGCAAAACTTTTCGAAAAATCTGACTTTTATTATTGACAAGTAGAGTTAACTTTAGCCTGAATGTGATGTTAGTTTCAACTTTACAAAGAAATCTGGGATGAAAGTAACTTTTGGCAAAAAATTGTTTTATGCCAATGCAATGAAAAGTATCATCGATAGCAAAATAAGTATTCTCTGCAAAACTGCTGTTCTTAAACTCTATTATTGTCGTCCAGAGCTTTCTTAAGGAAAAACAATGACTTCCTCCCTGCTAAGGAGAATCGCAGCATCCAGAGAAACAATCCAAGAAAACACTATATCTCAAAGAATAAGAGGTCTCATCGCGAGCCGGCTTATCATGATCACAGATATTATAACTTGCTGACTTTGCCACTACTGTCTATCAAAACAGGGCAACGACTCAAGATTATTGCAATCGAAAGACAAGGGGTCTCATCATGAGCCAGCTTTTTCAGCAAAAGTGTAAATCAAGTGGATGACTGTGTCATAATTTTGGCCACCAAACCAAGACATTGTTCTTTAGAGAATAAAAAATGAAAAAAGAAAGAAAAAGTGTCTAAAGGGTTTTTCTTTGGAATGTTGTAAATAACCTCAAGCAGGAAAAAGGATCATTGCTGGATAACATGGTAACCCTGTCGAGGCTATGGATGCTTGCGGGCAGCAGAGGCTCTACCTACGACAAAGGAGCATACTTTACAAAGCCAGTATGCAGAGAAGACCTTATTTTGTCTTTGAAAAGACTGAGTAATGACTAGGTATGAATACAAGAAATAACCCAGAGGAAACAAACAATCAGAATGAAATAAGAAGTTGTGACGAAGCATCATTGACAGGATAAAAGGTAATACTCTATCTGTCCATAACAAAATTTAGGCATAAGAAAACTTTTCTGTTTTGGAAGTGAAAATGCAATAGAACAAGCAGAGATAACTGGTTCTTCACAGTGAATCGCCATTGTTGTGGTCACCAACAACCCCCCTTCTTCACTTGACATTAGCAATAACGTCAAGCAAAGAGGGGACCCTAAACAAAAATCCCAAAAAATATTTTTCTAAAGTTTTTGTATTTCTCTCCCTAAGGCTTAAATCGCATCGCAAAGAAAGGCCGAAGCATTGCTCGAGCGCGAAAAGCAAGACTGCGAAGGAACGATGCAAAGTTCATCGCGTCGCATACATCACACGCGCCCCTTTAAAAGAAGACCTTCGAGAAATGCCGATCGCCGATATGCGATATCGCAAATCGCAAGCATCGTGCTATACGACATAACCATTAAACAAAATTTGCGATATCTGCGATTTGCGATCTGCGATGGCAGCGATTTGCGATATGCGATCTGAAAAGACTTATCACACGATAAACCCAGGATTAAGTGCGCGCCTTGAAGGAATTTAATGACCGCATGCTTGAGTATCTAGGAATGATTGCATTACATTTATCGAAGAGTGAAGTCATGATGAATGTCAGGGTTATGCATTCATTAGAGATTAATACTTTCACGTCAAATCTTTTCATTTCCCTTCTTCTTTGCATAGACTGCAAGACACGCAACTAATATAAGTTTATATGTAGGAAACATTTGAAGGAAAGAGGAAAGCGCCAATCAGATAGTAAAGAGAGAATGCCTCCGCAAACGGATGCCGCATGCAACAGAACCGCGGATTCCAGACTATCAGCCAACCGGCACTGATGAAATTAGACTATGCAGGACTCAGAGTCAAAGGCGCACAAAAGCAGCGTGTTCAGAAAAGATCCTGAAGCTCAGACTTGGTAAAGCAGAGAAAGAAGCGCATGAGAAGGAAGACGCTTCAGGAAAACCTGGAACAAAGAACGGAAACAATTCTTAAAACAGGGGGATGTCCATACAGCACGACTCCTAACCCACTCAGTCATTCGCACGACCGGAAACCGAAAACAGCAACAGCAAAATCAGTTCGAGAAGAACCTGGGTTATGCTAAGTATACACGTGGCGAATACACCCAGCTAGAGAAAGGTTTTCGAAAATATCTTTTGGTCTGCCAGAAGGAAGTGCCAGCTCCTGTTATTTCCACTTTTATATCCAGAGCGAAAAAAGAAAGTGGCCAGCCGACTCTTCCCAGGAAAATGTTGCACTGTTGACAGCACTAAAGAGAATATACAGAAACGGTCAGAAATTAGATTTTAAGTTTAGAAATAAAGTTGCTTTTATTAAAAGGACGGTCATTTGAAGCCGATTCCCTAATTTCATGTAATTAAGATTGATTAGTTAGTAGTATTTAACCCTTCTCATGGTTTTTGGAGAAGGGTCCGGAAATCTGTCAAAAAACTTATCCTCAAAACATGCACTTCTGCACCCTCAGAGGAGGTTTTTGATGAATAGATGGATCAAGATTTATTTATGTTTGCATTTTAATATCTGTTACTAATGTTGCACTTCTGTACTCTTAGCAGATGTTAGAACAAGTAGAAATAAATCATTATTACTTGAAGTTTATTGGTGAAGTTAGTCATAAATGGTACTTTTATCTCTTGACTAGATTCTGCTAGTATCCCTAAAGTGATATGTAGCTGAGTTCTTTATATGTTATTGTATGAATGTCTGCATTACCATTTGGCACTTCTGTACGGTGGGATCATTTAATCATGCTTAACATATAGAAGACTGATTATGTGATATGCTGTTCACAACTATTCTGCCTAACTTCTTATGCAGAATGGTTTATCTTTATTGGTTTATATTCTGATATCAATTGAATGATCTTTATTACCAGCTGCTGTTAGAAATCTTTCTAGATCGCATAAACAAAAGAAAAACACCCCGGGTTAGCATAGATCAGATGTATTTCTCTTCATTAGATTACATTAGCATAGAGTTAGTTTAGCAGTTAGAATCGAGACTAGTTTAGAAAAACCTCTAGATTAATATCATCAGAATCTACGCATAGACACACACCCAATCACATTGGGAAACTGGTCCCATTACCTCCAGTCGGACCCGCTACTCCAAACGGGCAAGGAGCCGCCAACCAGGTTCCGGACCGGGTGGGTATCCCCCTTGATGTTGACCCGACTTCGGGCCCCTCAACAGTGCCATGTTACCTTACATATATCAATTTACATCATGGTGGGTAAAAAATTACATCAAGGAGTAAAACTGGTGAAAACTGGCCGAATTCCTGAGCTAGAAGGTGAAAAATTGGCCAAAATTCTCAACGCGCAGCGCCCTGATCTCTACGCGCAGCACACTTTTCTGGCTGATTTTGAGGCACTTTCCGGCATCCAAATTTAGCTTAGGTTGGCTTGTTGGAAAGCCCTGGATGTCTTCTTTCTAACCCAAGTAGAATTTTCCTATTTGGAGCTTATTTTCCCCCTCAAAATTGCATTCTCCCAGAGGTACTTCCTGCTGTGGCAAAAGGTGGCAGCAAGGTGGTTTTCATGGTGTTTTTGAGCCTTTTGACCATCCAGATCTCGATGAAATGCTTCGGCAATAGCTGGGCAGGTACATTTCATTATGACAAATCCAAAAATGCAAACCATTTGTGATTTGGACCTCCCAATCTTAGGGGAAGCGCGCTGCGCGTTGAACTAAAAAACCTGTTTTTAGGACAAAATTTTCAAAAATGACAAAAATTTCTCTGAATTTGCCCAAATTCGGAGTAATGACCCTCTATCATGTATTGTGCCCCACCAATGAAGCCTCAGCCAAAATTTGGAGCGGATCGGGCTTTTTCCGTCGTTTAAGTGCCTTGTTCAATCGCCTCTTAAGGATCTTCATTTTCGCTTTGCAAACATGCATGCGGGCCCAGTAATGATTCTTCATGTGATGAAGCAAGTCTTTGTCTCTATTGGCCTTCACCAAAAACCCCTCCAAGTTTCGGTTGACCTTCTCAAGCACAAATTGCCGCGCAACAGGTGTCAAATCACCTGGTCTTTTACGGGCCAACCTACGGTCTTCACGGATTCGTTGCAGCTCTATAAGTGTGTGCTCGTCCTCTAACTGTTTGTTGCGCTGCTCCAAGTATTTGATCTGACATTCTACCTTCAACAACTTCTCATTTAATCTATCAATTTCGGTCTTTTCCACATCACTCAATGCAACACCAATATCATGACCACCTGAATGGCCCTCCTCGTAAATTGGCTCCTTTCCTCTGTCCTGAACCTGTACCTAAACTGAAGAAGAAGGCAAGACCCCTTCCATACCATGTGGAGATAATACTTGCCGTGCTGATGAAGTCAACGATACCCCTTCCACCCCAGGTGGAGATAGTACTCGTCGTGTAGATGCAAATAAGGCCCTGTGTCCTCGCTGATATGTCACACATGCTGGATCGCTGACATGCTCTATCTCAGGAATGTCAAACTGATGTGAAAGCCCTCCCTCATCATGAACAATCTCAGGAGGTGGCTATGGTGCTGTGAAAAGGTCACAAGAAATAAAATCCTCCCAAGTGATGCCCTGCTGTGCCAACTTATGAACCACTACGATCTTGATCAACGCGTAGTGATAAATACTGTTATGCTGCTATGCTGGGGTCTTCCTTTGTACAAGAGGCACCATATTCTCTATGTTGCGAAACATGAAGTATGGAATGTTCATTATACGTACCCTTGTAAAATGCATCAACAAACGGACATGGTACGCATAAAGACGGGAGAATCTTCCCTCACAACTGAAATACCGAATGATGAGTTTCATCGAAGGTGCAAACTGATCATTCAGGTATTGAAAAGGAAAAATGCTGCTCAAGTGCCTCATATACCCAGGTTTGATGTATGGATGATAGTAAGATTTCTCTAACTGCTGACGTTTATTCCATTGCTCTCCAACATTTGGTATCCCATTGGCCTCTGCAATAGTTTCTGGTGACAAAATGAAATCAACTCCGGCAAGGTTTACATGGCCATCATGTAAATGTAGAATGAACAAACGAGCTAATTCACGATGATGCTGAATTTGTGAAATTAGCTCACAATAGCGATAGCACGACTGACGACGAAAGCAATCCATTGCAAGCGGGCAAGCCTGCAATTGATCCAAAGAAGTAGGCTCTTCCCTGCGAGGCTTACCACCTTTACCACCTCTGCGAGACCTTCGTGGCACATTACCCTCTACTGTAGAATCACTGTCATACCCCTTGGTGAGCTCCAGTATTGTAGCAATAATGCTACAACTCCTGGGGCTTCCTGTCTCTTAATTTTATCAACCCGGTAGTTCGTACAAACTTGGAAGCGACGGTGCTGTATGCACAAGTACTAGCCCTTGTCGCAGCTGTCACTTGGTCAGCTGGCACAAGTCCGCTAGGGCTTAAGCCAACTTCTATAGGCTCACAGAAGAAGCTTTATCAATGATGGACGAAAGCTAACTCAAAGGAAGGCTACGCTGCTTGATAAACTGAATCAAAAGCATGTAAATCCATGAAACCCTAATTTAACTAGTCTATCTTCTATAATGCAAAGAATGTGGATGCAACTCCTATGAATGCTGTCATTACCTCTAACAAGTGTAAATGCATGGGTCTAAGCTACTTGCATCATGAGAAATGTGTTTTTGTGTTTTTCCTTTAGGTGTGTGGAATGAGTGTGAACTTGGCCTAATTAGGGTTTGATTATGCAGGTGGGATGGAGAAGGAAGGAAAGTGTGGGACAGGTTGGGGAGGCTAGGAGAGGTTCCTAAGGATCCTTAGCACCCATCCATAGAGGTCCCTCACGTTCAGAAGCTCGGCAACGAAGTGAATGGCCTCCTACAGGAAGGCTGCAGGGGATCCTACAGGATACTCTGTTTTCTACAGGATGGCTGTGCACGTCTACAGGATGGTTGGCCGTGGAGGTTTTTAGGAGTTGATGGAGTGTTGGAGTGGTGTGGGAGGCTAAGGGAGATGGAGATGGACCTAATGATGTCTTAGGAAATGGCAAGTCAGACGAAGGAAGGGTGCATGCAATGGGTTGATGTTTTGGAAGGGTGGAATCAACGAGAGTGAAGGAGATGGAGCTGCACGTGAAATGAGAGAGTTGGAGGGCACGTGAGTGAGATAGAGGGTGAATAGAACTTGCAGGTGGATGAAGAAAACGATGAAGGAAATCACTTGAGCAAAAGCAGTGTAAATAAAACAAATGACCTGTGCATGAAAACAAGGAATTCATTAACCTATTATGCCATGAAACCTATAAATCCAAAATGGAAACCAAGCAATAAAACTAATGCGTGAGAGTGCAGTATGGATCAATGTCGAGAATGTATGAATAAATCCTTAATGAAAAACGTTCATGTGGCAACTTGCGTGGAGATGAAACGACTGCTGTTCTTTTTGGTGGCTGATCATGGTCTACACCCCAATCCCAAACAGTGAGATGGCAGTGAGCCTTTACAACCTGTTTTTGTTGGAGCTCCAAGAGATTTATTCTACCAACCTATCAAACTTGAATACTGAAAGCAAAGCATCATACCAGTCCTATCTATGCTAATGAAAACAATTAAACTAACAAGCTGGAAATCCGAATTGCATAGGAAACTAAACAAACTCAAGTGCTGGACCTAATTGTAAATGCATTACAACACTGAGGATGTCTATGGCTCTCAGGTTGGGCCCTAACCTGAGAGCTATAGCTCCTTGAGAAAACTCAGAACTAACTCAAAAGTGGCCTTCTTTATTCATAATCTGATAACATGCCAAATTGGCTTACAAAAGAGAACGAAACTTGAGTTGTGCTCCAAAATTACAATAGTAATACGAGAGTTTCAACAACCTAACCAAGGCTAAGGCCTCTATACTTATACAAAACGATGATCCAACAAGTATCCATGATTCTAGGAGCTCGGCTGTTTAATCTAGAGTTTAACTGCTGATCCTGTAGGATGGTCATAAATGTTGTTTCCTGTAGAGCAGTTTTGAACTGCTGTTCCTGTAGAACAGTTGGTCGTGTATTAAGCTCGGAGGGAGGATGGAGTGGGGCTCGGAGTTCTTGGTGAGGATCACGAGGAATGTCCCCCAAGACCGTGGACAACCTCTCCTTACGTTAGCAGTGCCAACTCGTTGTCTCCTTGCCACCTTTTCGTTGTCTTTTGCTCACTTTTAATGCCAAAACCTGGAATCACAATGCATTAGCTACGTAGATAAAGTGCCTATCCTTTCTCCTACAAACAACATGAATAAACTAAGAAGTGTATGCATAAACAATAAAAATGAATGGTTTGAGCAAGAAGAATAGGCCAAAATGAGCCCAAATTGTACCAAAATTGGGGCTCATCATCACCCCCCAGCTGAACCATTTGCTCATCCTTGAGCAACTTAGTCAAGATCCTCATCCTTCATGGCCTTTACTGCTCCCCTTACATCCCAAGCTTCTGTGGTGATGTCTTCATGGTTGATATGAAACCCTGCTATATTTTCCACTTTTTCCCATTGTGCCCTTTCTTCCTTTCCTGTACCTCCTTCATCCAATCCTAGCAACAATGGAGGGCTGAGTTTGAGGCCAATCCAGCTGGCCTGAAGTCTTTGCACTGATTTCTTGTACAGGTCCACCCTTGCAAATGCTTCCCTCATTCTGGTCGGGGTATGGTATTCCCTGATTTTCAAGCTATGTGCCAAAGCATGCCATCTACGTGCACAAGCATGGCCAGCAGTTTCTCCCAAGAGTCTGTCCATGTCTTCAAAATGGGCTATTGCTTGGGCTTGCTGGTCTATAAATCTCAAGGAAGCTGCAGGATCATTGGATAACTGTTGGCGGGCTGAGGTGAGGGCAACCGGATCTTCTAGTTCTGCCCGAATATACAGTGGTTCACTCACTTCCCGGTTCATGACCGATTTCTCTTCAGTGGCTCTCTGATCCTCATGATTCAGCCATGATGCAAAAGCCATTAGTTGCATATCGCCCAAGGCGATATTGGGATCCCAAGAGACCTCATTGGGCAGAATTAGATTGTGGATATAAAATTTTGCTAGCTTAGCTTTATCCTCTGCTGAGCTAGTGTTGCATACTTCAGTAAACTGCTGTGGGTCATGAATTTGCTCAATACCTCTTTGTGCTAGGGTGTTGATCTGGAATTGTAGCCACTGATCCTTTAAGTACAGCCCATAGGACTTTGCAGGATGTCTGCACTGCAAGGCTTCCATGGCCCAACTAGCCATGCAAGCCAATTGCGTCCCTTTTTGTTGCAGCTGCTCCTTTAAGGCTTGCACCTCAATTCTTAGCTGTTGTTCTTCTTCCTGTAGAACTGTTTTTGGTCCTTCAATATTGGTGGTCAGCTCCTTCTTGCCTTCTTGTTCAGATGTGATGCCCTTGGAGGATAGTCCTGCCTTTGCCTGGAGTTCTTGCAGCTGCAACCGTAGCTTTTGGTTTTCTTCCTGTAGAAGTGCCTGCTGGCAGCTAGCCACATGTTTAGCCATAGTGAACTCACTTCTGACCTCCCTGAGCTGATCTTGTAGAGGGCCTATGTCCCCCACCCCCTTTGATTTGGCAATTTGCATCCAGGTATGGGAGCAGACTCTTTCTTTCTCCAATTCGAAGAATAGAGGTACGGTGAATTTTTGTGGGATGATCTTGCCTGCCTCCAAGAAAGTGTAATATGAATTCAGATTGGGTGAAGGACTGGGTTCAGGTATATGCTCTCTTGCTGTTTCTTGAGGGGGTTCTGCCTCATCCGCCCTGGGTGATGAAGGTCCTCCTTCTTCTTTCTGTTCGGTTTCCTGTAGTCGAGCTAAGGTATCCTGTAGGACGTTCGCAGCTTCCTGTAGCCTGGTTTTCTCGTCCAACAGGTCCACTCGGTCTTGCCATGTGCTCTTCTTCGGGCTGCCCTTTTCATAGGTAACTGTGAATTTTGAGGGAGATTTGTCTTTGGGAGAAACAGGGGTGTCCTCAATGACAATTGGGCTGCTGGACTGCTGCTGTGGTTTTCCTGTTTTTATCCGAACACTCCTCCGTGCTTTGAAGTAGAGAGGAGGGTCCCTCTTCCTTTTTCCCTTTGGCTTAGGTGGCGTACTGAGGCCAGCTAATACAGCCGCTGCCTCTCTGGCTAAAACATCCACCTTCTGCTTCTCAGATTTTGGTTGTGCATGGCTTCCTGTAGAAGCCTGTTCTTGCACCCTTGTGCTTCCTGTAGACGCTGGTGTCGGGCTTCCTGTAGAAGCCTTGGTCTTTGCTTTTGGGCTTCCTGTAGAAGCCTTGGTCTTTGCTTTTGGGCTTCCTGTAGAAGCCTGCTTTTCCTTTCCTGTAGCGGTAGGTGTCTTCCCTTTTTCTCTTTTTTCTACGGGGGTTTGATCCTTATGTTTGCTTGCGAGTGCTGGAGAGGTAATTGGGCTGACGTGGCTTTCCCCGACTCTGTCTCTTCTGCTTTTTGACCTTATTTCTCTTGCTGACAGGATGGGGGAGTCAGCTTTTTCTTTAGCCTCTTCTTCCTCAGCCACCTCTTCCTTGTCTTCAGTACTGGAGGAGCCACTCTCTTCGATCAGCATTTTAATGTCTCCATCTCGTGTCAGATTCCTAAATGACTCCCAGGAGAGGGGAACTTTATATGAGTGCAAGGCATCTTCCACAAGCAATTTTATTAACCCATGATGGGCTATCTGATCAGGGATGCCCTGTCTTAGTTTGGTAGCACACTCCATGAGGGACTGTAGAAGATAATAAGGGATGCTTAGTTTTTGGTCTACAGGATCGTCAATTCCGTGCCTTAACTCAGTGAGGAGCCGGAAATGATATGCATATACTATACTGAACTGGCCTTCACACGTAATATACTTCATTATTTGCAAACTGACTTCATTCCACGGTGGTGTTAGGCTCGTCCTTCTTACCCCATTTTTATCCTCTGAGAATTCTTCCTCAGGTGGGAAGAAATCCTTCTTTGCTTGCTGGCTCATCTTCCGCTCTTCTTTGTCCCACGGCAGACCCATGGGCAGCTCTGTAATCCGACTGATATGCTCTGGGGTGAGTTTGAGGCTGAGACCTCTGAAGGTTACCGTGGCCAATGTCTGTGATTTAGGCTGCAGAGCCCGCAAAAATTCCTCGGCTACTTCATCATCGTAGCCCTGTAGTTTATCACAGAAAGGCATCCATTGTGCTCTAGTGAAGAGCTCAACCACTGCTGGGTTTCTCCTTAATGCATTTGAATTAGTGGGCTCTCGCCTGATAAAACCGCCAGGCATGATGAACACAGTGGTTTATACCAGAGGTGGTGGATACAAAGGAAATTCGGTCTTATAGACAAAGTATGCAATGAATTCACAAAACCACAGTCTAATTATGCAGCTATCCTGTAGGAGCGATAGTATAGGCACGGCAATCCAATTCTTTTTTACCACACTGTGACTAATGGCCTTGCCACCTAATAAAAACCAATTGCGGAAGGAGTTGCAGGGTTACCTCTTTTCTGCCACCTTTTTTACGTGAAGACTTCACCTTCCTGTAGAGCCGCGTTCCTGTAGAAACTGCTTCCTGTAGGACGGCGTTCCTGTAGAAACTGTTCCTGTAGGAGCAGTGCGCAGGCTTCGGGAAGAGCTTTAGTTGGCTGGCGGTCGAGAGGTGCTTTACCAGCGTTCAGGTAGCCGAGAGCTCGGCGTATCAACATGCAGAGGTAAGCAGAGGATCTACTCGAGTTTTGAAGTGAGGTTGATGGAGATACACGCTTAATCGAGCCGATTAGATTTTGAATCAGCGCAGCTCGTGGCGCGGGGGTGAGCTGTCCCCGCCGGACCGTTGGGTGACGTCACCCATCATCCTCCTGCACATTCGTTTGTTGCCGCATTCATTCCCACAGATCTGCCGCCGCCCTTTTCGGTTAAACTTCACTTCTCGGTTGACGGGACTGATCTTCACGTGCTTGCTGCGTGTTTCTTTCGTCGTGGCTGCCACCTCGTCCTCTGACTAACCCTTTACTAACCGACGTGGCCAATCACTGGCCTTTAGGCCACTCAACCATTCACCTTTATGCCATGCAAAACAAATCGAAGTAATAATCATGCAGTTTGATGGAGAGAAGGATTAGAACACTTACCTGCGCGCGGCTGCACATGATTTCCAGTTTTTTTGAGCGATGGATCTACCTGCCGCCTGTGGCTGCACATTCCTGTAGGCTCGTGGTTACAGGATGCTGGCGATGGAGTGAATGGTTCTACGTTCATGCGCCCGTGTTTGATCTCAGATGGCGGTGCTGTGAACGGTCTTCACTTGAGCAGGTTGAACTGTTACAGGATCCCCGCGATGGGTCTTGTCACCGTTCTTTCTCCTCGGATGTATGCTGCATGCTGGCGGTTCTGGCTTCTCGATCACGATCCTAGCGCTTCTGATGTATCAACGTGGATGTGGTATGGTTCTCGGTGCTTAGTTTTTCTTTGACAGATGCTTCCTCATGAGAACTGATTACTTTGTTGTGCTGCTGCAGGGATCTTGGTTGCATGGCGACGAGGATGGTGGAGGACGATAATGGCAATGTTCAGGGGTGCCATCATTGGCATGCATGCATTCAATCCACTCCTCAGTCGCTAGATCTTCATTTGAAACACATTTCGGCCATCGTAACCTTCTATAGGAAGTTTCCTGTAGAACACAGAGTTTCCTGTAGAAATTTGGCATTTTCCTGTAGAAGATCCGCGTCTTCCTGTAGGAGGACTGTCTGTTCCTGTAGAAAAACTGTATCCTCCTGTAGAAGATCCAAAGCATGATAATAATTGCACATACCTTAAAAAACATTGCTGTTCTTGGAGGAGGTGCTGATGACATCCTTTGCTAGCATGATGAAGGCCCCTGGCTTGGAGTGGAGAGGCTTCTTCTCCTCCATAGAACATCTGCATGCAAACCTTTTATTGTGCTGATTTCTTTTTCCTGTTTTCTTTCTTTTTTCTTCTTTTTTTTTTCTTTTTTTTTTTTTAGAAAGACAATAGGAGCGCCTCAATGAGGTTTTCACCCCTACTGCCTGCCTTGGGCACCTCAGAGAGGTTTTCACCCAAGGATCTTTATTTTTCTCTCTTTTCTTTTTCGAAAGACAATAGGAGCGCCTCAATGAGGTTTTCACCCCTACTGCCTGCCTTGGGCGCCTCAGAGAGGTTTTCACCCAAGGATCTTTATTTTTCTCTCCTTTTTTTTTTTTTTTTTGTGTTATAGATCCTTCAGGGTATGCCCAAAGCGGAGGCAGAACCCTTCTCTATGACCAAAACAGATTTCTCCATAGTGCTGATAAACTCTTGTCTTGAGAGAGGTCTTCTATAGATCTTCAATCGGTGCCCATTGACAAGCATGGGAATGGATTCCTCATCAATGGTTCGAATGAGGACAGATCCATTGTCATGGCACTGTTCCACCACATATGGTCCTAGCCATCTGGTTCTCAACTTCCCCTTGAAATCTTTGAATCTGGAATCATACAACAAAGCCCAATCTCCCGGCTGAAATTGCTTGTCATGGAGATGTTGGTCATGCCACACCTTCCTCTGAATTTGAACCACTTCTGAGTGAAGGAGGGCCTGCATGCGGTGTTCATCCAGTCCATTCAGCTGCAATAACCTTTCTTGCTCTGCATGGCTGAGATCTAGGTCCAGCTGAGCTGCCAACCTCAAAGTGTTATACTCAAACTCAATGGACAGTAAAGCTTTCTTCCCATAGACCAGCTCATACGGTGTGAAACCGGTGGTGGTCTTCCAAGTGGTGTTGTAAGCCCATGTGGCTTCAACTAGGTGATCTGCCCAGTCTTTTCTGCTGCTGTTCACCACTTTGGTCAAGATCCCTTCTAGAGCTCTATTGGTGACTTCCACCTGCCCATTTTCTTGAGGATGATAGGGGGTGGAAGTCCTATGCTTGATCTTGTGATGAGCTAATAGATCTTCAACCAAGTTGGAGGTGAACTGGCTCCCTTGATCGGTCACCAGCTCTCTTGGGTAGCCAAACTTGTAGAAGATGTTCTCTCTTAAGAACTCGACCACCTTTTCTTCTGTTGCTGCTTTGATTGCTTTAGTCTCTGCCCACTATGTCAAGTAGTCAGTACACACAATGATGTAGGATCTCTGCCTCAAAGAGGGATTGATTGGGCCCACAAATTCCATGCCCCACTTCTCAAATGGCTCGAGAGTCACTTGAGGTTAGAGAGGCATCTCATCCCTTTGGGTCGGTTTCCCCATTCTTTGGCATTGGTCACACTGGCTAACATATCTTCTGACATCTTGATGAAGTGTGGGCCAATAGTAGCCTGCCTGCAGGATCTTGAAGGCAGTTCTCTTTGATGCAAAATGTCCTCCACAAGGCCCATCATGACAGGTGAGGAAAATGTCAAAGACTTCCTCCTCCCTTACACAACGCCTTATGATCTGATCAGGGCCAAGCTTGAACAGGTTGCCCCCAATCCATGTATATGAGGCACTCTTTCTGATGATTTTGCTCTTCTCTTTTGAAGAGAGGTGCGGAGGGAACTGAGCTGAAACAAGGTAGTTTGCTATATCAGCAAACCATGGAGAGAGTACTGAGATAGCAAACGGATGCTCATCAGGCATCTGGTCATCCACCGTCCCATCTTCATCTGCAGACAAATCCAATCTAGACAAGAAGTCAGCAACAACATTTTCTTTTCCTGGTTTATCAACAATGGTTAGATCAAACTGCTGCAATAAAAGTAACCATCTAATAATACGAGCATTCACATCTGGTTTATTCATCAAGTATCTAATAGCAGCATGGTCAGTATGTACAAAAGTCTGGTAACCAGTAATGTAATGTCGGAACTTGTTCAGTGCATGAACCACCGCTAAGAATTCCTTCTCGGTTACAATGTAATTCAGCTCTGCTTTGGACAAGTTTTTGCTAACGAAGTAAATGGCATATGGAAGTTTTTTCTCAACTTGTCCTAAGGCTGCACCTATGGCTTTGTTTGAGGCATAAGTGTGGATGTGGAAAGGTAGGGCCCAGTTTGGACCTCTCAAGATTGGTGCAGACACCAACTTGTCCTTTATCTCATTCAAACTCCTCTGACAATCGTCAGTCCACTTAAACTCCACATCTTTTGCCAACAAACCAAACAATGGTGAGGCTAACTTGCTGAAGTCTTTAATGAACCTCCGGTAGTATCCTGCTAATCCCAAGAAACTCCGGACATCCCTTACTTTTTGAGGAGGTGGAACCCTCTTGATGAGAGCAATTTTGTTAGGATCCACCTGCAATCCTTGAAAAGAAATGGTATGGCCTAGCACTGTCCCTTCAGTCATTAGGAATTCACATTTCTCAGGGCTAAGGGACAAGTTCATCTCGATGCACTTGGTTAGGACCTTTCCCAAGTTGGACAATGCTTCCTGGAAGTTGGCCCCATAAGGGGTAAAGTCATCCATGTAGATTTCCACTGCATCATGGACCAACTCCGAGAAGATGCTCAAGACAGCTCTCTGAAAAGTAGCAGGAGCATTGCATAGCCCAAAGGGAAGGACTCGGTAGGCAAAGGTACCCCAAGGACAAGTGAAGGTGGTCTTATCTTGGTCTTCCGGGCTGATTTGGATTTGATTGTACCCGCTGAACCCATCCAGGAAAGAGAAGAACTTCTTTCCTGCCAGTCCATCCAACACTTGATCTATGAAAGGTGGAGGGAAATGGTCCTTCTTGGTAGCTTTGTTCAGCTCCCGGTAATCTACACAGATCCTCCACTTCCCATTCTTCTTGGGAACCAACACTAGAGGGGACACCCATTCACTATCTAAGATGGGGTAAATGAATCCGGCATCCAACAGTTTTGCAATTCTTCCTTGACAATGTCCTTAAGGGCTGGATTCATTCTCCTCTGGGGTTGCCTAACTGGTTTACAATCCTCTTTGATGTATATATGATGGGTACAGACTGAGGGGTGGACTCCTTTCATCTCCTTATAGCTCCAAGCAAAAGCATCTAAGTGGCTGGCCAATAGGCTACACAACTCCTTCTCCTGGGAAGGAGATAGAGAGGAGCTGATCTTTAACGCTCTCTCAGGGCCGAACTCCACACTTTTGACTCTGGGAGTGACAGGGCTGGTTGTACAAATGTCCACTAAGGTGCTAGCTTGGGCATCCTCCACCAACTTCTCTAAAGATAGTGCACTGGAAGGTGGATTCTGGATCAGGGTCTCAATTAAATCATCCTCGGTAGGAAAATTTCTTCTAGCGGTATCTAGGGTGCACAGAGGTGTAGAGTACACCTCGTCTTCCTCTCCGTCCTCCAACCAGAGTGGTAAATCATGCTCTAAAGAGGGTTGGGCAGGAGGGTATAGGACTAGCTGCTTGGACATGGGACCATTCTTGATGGTCATGTTTCCTGCCCGACAACTTATGTAAGCATCTGCAGTAGCTAACCAAGGCCTTCCCAAGATGAGAGGATATCCAGTAAGCTTGGCCTTTGGTTGCAGGACCAGGAAATCCGCAGGGTATTCCCAAGAATCAATTGAGACCAAGACATCCTCCACAATCCCTTCGGGAGTCACGGTGGAGCGATCTGCTAACTGCAGTACTGTCGAGGTCTTTCTCAAGGAACCCTGAAGATTGAGTTTAAGCATGGTATCCCTGGTCATCACATTGATGGCTGCCCCCAGATCAATCAAGGTGTGGGGGATAATGGTGCCATTGATGTGTACATCTACTACAGGACTTCCAGGATCTAGGTACTTTGGGCAGATGACTTGTCCTAGCATAAGGTCAGACAGTTGTCCTATGACATTGATAGTTGAGGCATCTTTCTTCCGTCTACCTGGGTGTTTGAAACACTTCTCCTTAATCAGCTTGTTATATATTGGCACATCCTTGATGGCTTGGAGAAGTGGGATTTTTACACACAACTGTTTGAGCTCACCCAAAAGCTCATCTTCTTCTGGGTTCGGTTGTGTGGTGGCTGTTAGTCTCTCAGGAAAGGGTGGAGTAGGCTTTGGTTCACTCTCCTGATGGGTTTCCTCATCCTCTGGGGGAGGAGGTTGGCGATCTGGAAGAGTCTTTCCAGATCTAAGATTGATCTCCTGGATCTCCACAGCATAGGTAGGGCATGAGGTCTCCCCAGTATATACCTGCTGAGCCTGTCTATTGTTGGGGTTCGGGTTCGGTTGAGCAGGCATCTGAGGTTGCCTTGGAGGAGCAGGAGGTAAAGGCTGAGGTTGAACTGGTGGAGGAGGCAAAATGGCAGGAGGAGTGTTGTATTGGGGCCTCCACCCCGACTGAGGAGCACTCCATTGAGGCTGCGACTGGGTATGTGAGTGATATGGGTGAGAAGTAGGTTGAGTAGGGTACTGAGGTGGATAAGACCATGGAAGAGGCATGGACCAGAAAGGATGAGCAGGGGGACCCCAGGAAGGCATGGGAGTCAAGTGGTTGGGGTTGTAATAAGCTTGAGATGCCCCTTGCATCCCCTGCTGATAAGGTCTAGATCCTTGAGGCCTCCTTTGGTTGATGAAGTAGAGAGGTTCAGTGGGGGCTTCAGTTCCTTGGTACATGGCTTTAAACCCAAGCAAGGTTGGACACTGATTTGTTGGGTGGTCCTCCTCACAAACGAAACACACTTCGACCGAATGCAATGGACATTCGTTCTTAGGGTGTCTTCTGGTGCACCTAGGATAGAAGACAGCCAAGGCTCTCTCAGCTTCCTCTTTCTTTTGCTGGATCCTGAATGTGTCCAGCTGCATGGCAATGGTATGTCTCACCTCACTCTTAAGATCTTCTAATTGGTTTGTAAGCTCATGTTTGGAGAATGGGACACCGGTGGAGAGGAGGTTTCCTCTACCTCGTTTTCTAGCTGCCCCGGAATGATTTCGAAACACAGTCTTGATGTCCTCATAAGGCAGTTGGTAAATGTCCCCCCCAGCTAACATGTGAAGGGTATCTAGGAGATCTTCAGGGACTCCTCGGAGTAGAACCAACTTGAGGGATTCAGGGTCAAGTGTGCATCTGGCCCGTTTATAGCTAAGTTGGAACCTCTCCTCATAGTCCTCTAAAGACTCATCATTCCCCATGGTCATTCGAAAGATCTCTCCCTTGGTTTCCTTGGACCTACAATAATCCCTATACTTAGTATTGAAGGCTTGCTGCATCTGAGCCCAAGTGGTGATGCTATTCCCAGGTAATCCCATGAACCAGCGTAGTGCTGCATCCTTAAGAGTGGAAGGGAAAAGCTTCAACTTTTGCTCATCCTCAGTATAGTCATAGGTTCGACAAAGGACAAAAAACTCAAACAAGAAGGTATCAGGATCCTAAGTGGTCAGTCCATGGAAGTGAGGCAAGGCAGAGGGGCTAATGTTTTTCATTTTCATATCCCCATTGGTCTCTCGGATGGGGAAAGCTCCTTCTATTCTCTCATCTTCTCTCCTGTTATCAGCCATGGCTTCAGATGGAGTGGTTTCTAACTCTTCTTCTTCTATAGGGTCTTGGTATATCTCGGGATGTTCACCTATAGGTTCCTCTGGGTCACTGTCACCAAAGAAGAGAGAAGGGTGACTTAGTGATGTGGTGGGGGTGTTTGGTAGGAATTTGCCTGATCTATCTCGGTTCCTACGAGGCATGAAAGGGAAAGGACTCTTCTCTGTTTTTAGTGTTTTTGTTTTTTCCTTGTACCTGCGAAACTGAAACAAAGTGATCTACAACTAACTAGATTACTCAAATGAAATTTGCGGAATTGGAAATATTAATCTAGGAAAGCAGGAAATATTAATCTAGGAAAGCAGGAAATACTAATCTAAGAAAGCAGGAAAGATTAGTCTAGGAAAGCAGGAAATACTAATCTAAGAAAGCAGGAAAGATTAGTCTAGGAAAGCAGGAAAGTCTATACTACTTTTGCAGAATGGAAATGAAGCAAACTACTTAGCAGAAGGTAAGAGTAGGAAAGTAGAGGAAAAGCAACAGGTGCTAATCAAGGTGGTTTTCATGGTGTTTTTGAGCCTTTTGACCATCCAGATCTCGATGAAATGCTTCGGCAATAGCTGGGCAGGTACATTTCATTATGAAAAATCCAAAAATGCAAACCATTTGTGATTTGGACCTCCCAATCATAGGGGAAGCGCGCTGCGCGTTGAACCAAAAAACCTGTTTTTAGGACAAAATTTTCAAAAATGACAAAAATTTCTCTGAATTTGCCCAAATTCAGAGTAATGACCCTCTATCATGTATTGTGCCCCACCAATGAAGCCTCAGCCAAAATTTGGAGCGGATCGGGCTTTTTCCGTCGTTTAAGTGCCTTGCTCAATCGCCTCTTAAGGATCTTCATTTTCGCTTTGCAAACATGCATGCGGGCCCAGTAATGATTCTTCATGTGATGAAGCAAGTCTTTGTCTCTATTGGCCTTCACCAAAAACCCCTCCAAGTGTCGCTTGACCTTCTCAAGCACAAATTGCCGCGCAACAGGTGTCAAATCACCTGGTCTTTTACGGGCCAACCTACGGTCTTCACGGATTCGTTGCAGCTCTATAAGTGTGTGCTCGTCCTCTAACTGTTTGTTGCGCTGCTCCAAGTATTTGATCTGACATTCTACCTTCAACAACTTCTCATTTAATCTATCAATTTTGGTCTTTTCCACATCACTCAATGCAACACCAATATCATGACCACCTGAATGGCCCTCCTCGTAAATTGGCTCCTTTCCTCTGTCCTGAACCTGTACCTAAACTGAAGAAGAAGGCAAGACCCCTTCCATACCATGTGGAGATAATACTTGCCGTGCTGATGAAGTCAACGAGACCCCTTCCACCCCAGGTGGAGATAGTACTCGTCGTGTAGATGCAAATAAGGCCCTGTGTCCTCGCTGATATGTCACACATGCTGGATCGCTGACATGCTCTATCTCAGGAATGTCAAACTGATGTGAAGGCCCTCCCTCATCATGAACAATCTCAGGAGGTGGCTATGGTGCTGTGAAAAGGTCACGAGAAATAAAATCCTCCCAAGTGATGCCCTGCTGTGCCAACTGATGAACCACTACGATCTTGATCAACGCGTAGTGATAAATACTATTATGCTGCTATGCTGGGGTCTTCCTTTGTACAAGAGGCACCATATTCTCTATGTTGCGAAACATGAAGTATGGAATGTTCATTATACGTACCCTTGTAAAATGCATCAACAAACGGACATGGTACGCATAAAGACGGGAGAATCTTCCCTCACAACTAAAATACCGAATGATGAGTTTCATCAAAGGTGCAAACTGATCATTCAGGTATTGAAAAGGAAAAATGCTGCTCAAGTGCCTCATATACCCAGGTTTGATGTATGGATGATAGTAAGATTTCTCTAACTGCTGACGTTTATTCCATTGCTCTCCAACATTTGGTATCCCAGTGGCCTCTGCAATAGTTTCTGGTGACAAAATGAAATCAACTCCGGCAAGGTTTACATGGCCATCATGTAAATGTAGAATGAACAAATGAGCTAATTCACGATGATGCTGAATTTGTGAAATTAGCTCACAATAGCGATAGCACGACTGACGACGAAAGCAATCCATTGCAAGCGGGCAAGCCTGCAATTGATCCAAAGAAGTAGGCTCTTCCCTGCGAGGCTTACCACCTTTACCACCTCTGCGAGACCTTCGTGGCACATTACCCTCTGCTGTAGAATCACTGTCATACCCCTTGGTGAGCTCCAGTATTGTAGCAATAATGCTACAACTCCTGGGGCTTCCTGTCTCTTAATTTTATCAACCCGGTAGTTCGTACAAACTTGGAAGCGACGGTGCTGTATGCACAAGTACTGGCCCTTGTCGCAGTTGTCACTTGGTCAGCTGGCACAAGTCCGCTAGGGCTTAAGACAACTTCTATAGGCTCACAGAAGAAGCTTTATCAATGATGGACGAAAGCTAACTCAAAGGAAGGCTACGCTGCTTGATAAACTGAATCAAAAGCATGTAAATCCATGAAACCCTAATTTAACTAGTCTATCTTCTATAATGCAAAGAATGTGGATGCAACTCCTATGAATGCTGTCATTACCTCTAACAAGTGTAAATGCATGGGTCTAAGCTACTTGCATCATGAGAAATGTGTTTTTGTGTTTTTCCTTTAGGTGTGTGGAATGAGTGTGAACTTGGCCTAATTAGGGTTTGATTGTGCAGGTGGGATGGAGAAGGAAGGAAAGTGTGGGACAGGTTGGGGAGGCTAGGAGAGGTTCCTAAGGATCCTTAGCACCCATCCACAGAGGTCCCTCACGTTCAGAAGCTCGGCAACGAAGTGAATGGCCTCCTACAGGAAGGCTGCAGGGGATCCTACAGGATACTCTATTTTCTACAGGATGGTTGTGCACGTCTACAAGATGGTTGGCCGTGGAGGTTTTTAGGAGTTGATGGAGTGTTGGAGTGGTGTGGGAGGCTAAGGGAGATGGAGATGGACCTAATGATGTCTTAGGAAATGGCAAGTCAGATGAAGGAAGGGTGCATGCAATGGGTTGATGTTTTGGAAGGGTGGAATCAACGAGAGTGAAGGAGATGGAGTTGTACGTGAAATGAGAGAGTTGGAGGGCACGTGAGTGAGATAGAGGGTGAATAGAACTTGCAGGTGGATGAAGAAAATGACGAAGGAAATCGCTTGAGCAAAAGCAGTGTAAATAAAACAAATGACCTGTGCATGAAAACAAGGAATTCATTAACCTATTATGCCATGAAACCTATAAATCCAAAATGGAAACCAAGCAATAAAACTAATGCGTGAGAGTGCAGTATGGATCAATGTCGAGAATGTATGAATAAATCCTTAATGAAAAACGTTCATGTGGCAACTTGCGTGGAGATGAAACGACTGCTGTTCTTTTTGGTGGCTGATCATGGTCTACACCCCAATCCCAAACAGTGAGATGGCAGTGAGCCTTTACAACCTGTTTTTGTTGGAGCTCCAAGAGATTTATTCTACCAACCTATCAAACTTGAATACTGAAAGCAAAGCATCATACCAGTCCTATCTATGCTAATGAAAACAATTAAACTAACAAGCTGGAAATCCGAATTGCATAGGAAACTAAACAAACTCAAGTGCTGGACCTAATTGTAAATGCATTACAACACTGAGGAGGTCTATGGCTCTCAGGTTGGGCTCTAACCTAAGAGCTATAGCTCCTTGAGAAAACTCAGAACTAACTCAAAAGTGGCCTTCTTTATTCATAATCTGATAACATGCCAAATTGGCTTACAAAAGAGAACGAAACTTGAGCTGTGCTCCAAAATTACAATAGTAATACGAGAGTTTCAACAACCTAACCAAGGCTAAGGCCTCTATACTTATACAAAACGATGATCCAACAAGTATCCATGATTCTAGGAGCTCGGCTGTTTAATCTAGAGTTTAACTGTTGATCCTGTAGGATGGTCATAAATGATGTTTCCTGTAGAGCAGTTTTGAACTGCTGTTCCTGTAGAACAGCTGGCCGTGTATTAAGCTCGGAGGGAGGATGGAGTGGGGCTCGGAGTTCTTGGTGAGGATCACGAGGAATGTCCCCCAAGACCGTGGACAACCTCTCCTTACGTCAGCAGTGCCAACTCGTTGTCTCCTTGCCACCTTTTCGTTGTCTTTTTCTCCATTTTAATGCCAAAACCTGGAATCACAATGCATTAGCTACGTAGATAAAGTGCCTATCCTTTCTCCTACAAACAACATGAATAAACTAAGAAGTGTATGCATAAACAATAAAAATGAATGGTTTGAGCAAGAAGAATAGGCCAAAATGAGCCCAAATTGTACCAAAATTGGGGCTCATCACCCCTACTCATAAGATGAATCTGTGTCTGACATAGCTCTGAAAACACAATGTCTGCAAAATGTATGCTGTCTGCAATAGTAGGTTTTAGGTGTGATGAAATTACTATTTCAATACATGCTCAAAACCAACCAAAATATCATGAGACTTATGCCATAATGGACATTCTGTTTTAGTGTATTGGACATAAAAGAGTCATAAGGACAGTTTCACAAATGGACCAAAATATGAAGCGTTGTTTGGCTCAAAGCTTTCACATGGGCATGGAACTATGTTTCACCAAGTAATGGCAGAAAAATCTTAACCACTTAGCCATATGTCCTTTAATACCCTTAAAAAAAAAATTTGCTAAGGGCTTAGGGTTTCATTTGATTTCTTACTTCCAACACATTACCTCCTCTCTTCAAACACATTATAAACACTATCAAATTGATTGAATCAGTTATAGAACACCTACTTGCAGCTTTGGAGGCGTTTAGACACGATCTGGGCGCATAGACAAGTTTTTCCCATGGCTGTGATTCAACGCGCAGCGCGCCACCCCAACGCGCAGCGCACGCTCCAATGCGCAGCGCCTGTGTAATTTTGCACTGGCTCAAACCACCCAATGCGCAGCGCACTGCCCAACGCGCAGCGCGCACTTCCTATGCGCAGCGCACACCTGTAACAATGTCCACGGGTTTGTAAACACGGTCTTTCACCTTCCAACGCTTAAACACGCTCTTGCCTTGATAGTTGGTGAACAAATAGACTTGTTTTCCCCTTTTATAAGTAAACAAAATATCTTGTTTGATTTAAATGGATTTCAAAAACCCACTTTGTAAGGTTTGGCACTTTTCACTTTTGGTCTTTTAATACAACACTGCTTTCTTAATTTTTCTTGCTTTTCTGAGGTTTGGACTGATCATTTTTGTTGATTTTTGCAGGGATCTGGCATTTTGGCTTTGGAGAAGATCAGAGGCTTGCTCTGAAAACCTTTGAGATAAAACAAATATAATTATTTACATCAACAATTTTTAGGTCCAAAACAGAGTTTTGGACTAAAAATGTTTTAAAATGCTTTATGAGGAAACATATTAAGTGAAAATCTTTTGAAACCAACCTCATGGCCTGCGGGCTTTTAGTATGTGTATGCATGGGACTCAAAACCCTAGACTCTAGGACTAAAGACCCTTTTTAACAAAACTAATCATGTATGATGATGAATGCAATGACCATGTACTTGTAACTTTTAGAGAAATTTTTGACTAACCCTGCAGGGACAAACATGAGGGAACACAAGACAACCATACACCCTCGTCAGTCAATGGCATGCCCCTAGCGGAATGCAATGAAGTGGAACAAGCGAGACACCTAAAAATGATATGCAAAAGCGAAAAGATCTCTGTCGGAGGGCTGTAAGGACTGACTCTAACATTGGCTCCAATGGGGATGGTGGCTCCTTGGAGACGCCAAGAACGGTAGATCTCTGGGAGAGCAGACCAGTGCTTTCATCCATTGGGCGATGGAGTCATTATTTCAACAATTAACACAAAACTTTGACACATTTATTGACTGCAGATTTGACTGAAAACTGGACACAACTCTGACCTAAACTGACTCGATTTTGAAAACGGAAAGGACTGATAAAAACAACTCGACAAACCTCAAACCAACTAACCTTCATCTCCAGAATTATAGCCTTCGCTGCGGGCCCCAGACTGAAGATGAGAGATCAGTACACACACGCAATAGAACAGAAGTAAAATGGTATATACAATGATGATGAAAAGAGCAGAAAATATTCAGAAATGGTATCGCTTCAGCAGCCGACCATTGATCGGCCCTCCAGGACAATCATCTCCATTCATTTCCTTGAGAAGAAAAGCGTTCTGACCATGATATGCTGCAATCTTATAAGGACCCTTCCATAAATTGTCAAATTTGCCGCGCTTTCCCTTGTCTTCATGTCGAGCATCCCATCTCAAAACTACCTCATCTAGCTGAAATGTGTCCGCCTTTACTTTCCGGTCATAAATCTTTTTGATGCACTCCTGCAACTTGCAAGTGTTTTGAAATACCTCCTCCCGTGTCTGCTGTAAATGAATCATCTGATTAATCCTTCTCTTCATAGGATCTTCCTCACTACCCGCTTCATGAAGCAATTTGACTACTGGGACAGCAAGCAAAGTTGGAAAAATAGTGTTTGTTCCGTACACCAACTCGAAAGGAGACATGCCAATAGACTTTTTCTGACTCACCCTATCAGCCCATAGTGCATTTATCAACTTCTTGTGCCAACCCTTTTTACTGATTTCCAACAATTTCTTAATGATATTGACCAAAGATTTATTAGATGACTCCGCCAATCCATTTCCTTGAGGATGATATGCAGTTGAATGTCCCAAGCTGATATTGTACTTATAACAAAACTCAACCATCCTTTTTGACTTAAATGCTGCTGCATTATCTGTGATTAACTTACTTGGACATCCAAAACGTGACAAAATATTGGTTTCAAGAAAAGAGATAATTACTGCATCCGTGGCTTGTCGAGTAGGAATTGCTTCAATCCATTTTGTGAAGTAGTCTGTGGCTGTCAATATCCATCGATGTTGTCCTGATGATGTCGGATGAATTTCCCCGATGAAATCCAATCCCCACTGCTGAAAAGGTGTGCTGACTTCAATTGGTTTGAGAGGCAAAGGCTGTAGTTTCTGCTTCCCTTCGAAAATTTGGCATTCATGACAATTCTTAACAGCCTTATATACATCTGAAAATAATGAAGGCCAATAATAACCTGCCCTTAGAATCTTGTTCGCTGTGGTTTTCCAAAACAGATGACCTCCACAGTCACCTCTATGAAAGTCTTCCACAACTCTTTTGGCTTCCTCCTCTACCAAACAATTCAATAACATTCCACCAGGATCTTTCCAATACAATGCAGAATTTAGTATGCAGAATTTTGCAGCTTTCAATTTCAATGTTCTACTTTTGTTTCTAGGCATTCCGGGAGGTGAAGACAAATGCTGAAGTACATATAAAATGTTAGCATACCAAGGAGAAGAAAGAAACATTTCAGATACCTGAACGGATGAATTCTCCTCATCTTCATCAGACATGGCAGTAATCAAATTTATGTCTAGAACTTGCAAATTCGTTTCAGCCATTAACTTGGCGAGTCCTTGACCTTTGATCAACTTGGTTGGTTTAATCTCCACATCATACTCTAACAACACAGCAATCCACTTACCCCACCTACCTTCTGGATCTGCCTGTACTAAAATATCTTTAACTGCTGCATTAGGAACATAAGCTAGAATATGAAAATGCAATATATACACACGGAAATCTTTCAAGGCCTTTACAAGCGCAAATGCTTGCTTCTCAATGATGTTATATTTCAATTCTCCATCTCTTATAATCCGACTGAAAAAAGCAATGGGCTTTTCAACTCCTTCCCTCTTCTACATTAATACAGCTGCCAAAGTGTGCTCAGAAGCAAATGAGAACAAAATAAAATCCTGAGTGTATTCTGGGCTGATCAAAATAGGAGCTGAAGAAAGAGCTAACTTCACTAAATTAAATGATTTCACCACCTCTTCGGTCCACTTTACCTGACTGTCCTTTTTCAGCATGCTCGTGATTTCTCTAAGATGCTCTGCTAGATTTGGAATGAAGCGATGCAGAAAATTCAGTTTACCATTGAAGGACTGTATTTCTTTCTTGTTCCGGGGCTATTCAATTTGCTGAATGGCTTCAACACGTGTAGGGTCAATACGGATGCAATCTCTAGATATGATGTGGCCAAGAAGTTTGCCCTCATCCATGGCGAAAAGACTCTTTTTTGGATTCAGCGAAATGCCATATTTTCTACACTTTTGGAAAACAATTTTCAAATGATACAAATGTTCCTCATCAGAATTTGAAAACACAGTTAAGTCATCAAGATAAACAACTAAAAATACATCTTTCTCATTGGCGAAAGCCATGTCCATTGCGCGCTGAAAGGTGGCTCCTGCATTTTTCAAACCAAACGACATCTTTGCATAATGAAATGTTCCCCATGGAGTGGTGAATGCTGTCTTGTCACAGTCATCTTCATGTACTAAAATCTGATTGTATCCTGAATAGCCGTCGAGTAGTGACATCCTTGATGCTCCAACTACTCGCTGCAATATATGGTCCATTTTGGGCAGCGGATAATTGTCTTTTAAGGACACCTTATTCAAATTTCTGAAGTCAATACATAAACGGATCTCACCTATTTTATTCCTTACTGGTACCAAGTTTGATATCCAATCTGAAAATCGGATAGGCATAATGATTCCTGACTTATACAATCTGTTTACCTCTTTTTCAATTGATGGTAGCAGCTTTGGACTGATTCTCCTCAACTTTTGACGAAAAGGCTTCTGATTTGGCTTAATAGGAATAGAATGCTGAATGATATTTGTGTCATATGTTTTTAGATCTGAGTAATCCCATGAAAAAACATCAGAAAATAAAGACAACAATTTCACATAGTCTGCTTTTACCTTTGGTAACAATGACTTTGATACCATTACTCACTTGGGATTCTCAACTGTCCCAATGTTTACCTCTTCAACACCTTTTTCAGTCGGTCTTAATGTCGGTTTGCGGGCCACATCATCTTGGTCAAACAGCTCCTCTAAAGGAATCAATCCCTTAGGAATAATGTTGTCTTTAAGTTGCAGCATGTCCATTTGATTTACTTGTATATTATCACTACCATCATCATGTTCAGTATCTATTGAGGTATCTTTGAACTTACCCTTATTTTGCAGAAACTGATTGATCTCTTCATCATCTTGAAAGACTTGCCAACATCGCTGATTGTCTGGAATGGTGGGACGATGTTTCACATGAATCTCAAACTTGTTGCTAGAATTCATCGGAATTTTTAAATTGCTTACTGCCTTAGCAAGTCCATCAGCAACGCCATTTTGTACGCGAGGCACACATGTCAAGGTATGATCAGAAAATAACTTCAAAATATCTAAGACTGCATTTCGATATGCCCTCATATGAGGATGCTTGGCCTGAAACTCACCCTTAACTTGCTTTATCACCAACTCGGAATCACCATAGACCGCAATCTTCTTCGCTTTTAGCTTTCTAAGAATCTTAAGGCCAGCAATGAGAGCCTCATATTCCGCCTCATTATTTGAACAGTCAAATGCTAGTTTATAGGAACACACTCTCACCTTGCTTGGAACTTTGTCTTGAGCGGAAAAGGGACTTCGAATCCACACACCAATACCAGCACCATCACTACCTACTACGCCATCAAAATCCATGGTCCAAAGACCATCTTCATCTTCTTCCAAGTGTTGAAATTGTGTTAGCTCTGTTTTTTCTGTTTGCTGCTCCTTATCTTTAGCTGATTGCTCCATAGTAGCTTGCTTTTCTCCTCTTTCCTTTTGCAGAACTTCTCTGAAATTTTCAGTGATCTCTGGTATATCTTCCGCCTGAACTAACTGACTATCTAGATCATTAAAACTATTAGCAAATAAAACAAATGACTCCAAATCTGTATGTACATAATCTACATGATGATTGATTGGCTTCTCTTTGCTGGTTATCATGTATTTCATCTTTTGCTCTCGATATAGCTTTCTCATTTGACCAAAGACTGGAATTGTAGCATAAGAAAAGTCTAACTGTAGAGTACCCTTCAACTTAGCCCCCCAAGATCTTGAAAGTAGCATACCAAAACGTGGAGGAATGTCCGCCACAACCACATCCATTAAGACATTCTTCGCTGGGATTTGGTCTAAGCTAACAACCAAATCTTTGATGAGCCCGATACACCTTACATGGCTGGAATCAAATGAATACAAATCATGATATTTCCTTGTAATGTCTAACCCCATCTTCTCCATGATCGCCTTTGGCATCAAATTGTGTGAAGCATCCGAATCGAACATAGCATTGTGCAAAACATATTCATGCAATCTCAAACTGATATAGAAGGGAGGAACATCACTATCAAGGGACTCACCATCCAATGCTGGCCCAAATATCAATTCTGGTTGATCATCTTCAACGTTCACCATGTCAAACATGGGATCAAAATTCATAATTTTAGAGACTTGACCTCGGTAGATGCTGTTTTTCATGATTTCAGTCAAAGGAATAGATACTTTTAATTTGGAAATTTCATTTTCCAAACTAAATGCTGAAAAATTGTCGACTTCTTTGACCGGAACTTCTCTCCTATCTTTGATTATACTTGCCTGATTTGTCCTTTCTGCTGCTGATATCTTGCTAGTTGTGGGATCAATTGTCTCCTTTCCTTTCTTCTGTGGTATCGGTGAATTCGTCTTTGGTGCTGTAGCTTCTTTTCTTTTCTGAATCGGATTGATAGGCACATCTCGGTTTCTCAATGAATACTGCTTCTGTTGAGTGGACAAGGCATTCAAATATCCTCTTTGGTAATCATCTAAATCTGCATCATTAGCTAAGATAAAATCTTCATCTTGCTGGGCGCCTGAACTTTCTCCATACTCTTCTTCTTCAGTGATGTAAATGGGCAGATCATCAGGAGTAAAGAAGTGATTTTGGTCCCCTACTACATCAGCATCTTCATCTGAATCTTGACTCACAAAATTCTGCAAAAGAGGAGTCTTGATCGGTTGCTGGGCTGCCGGCTCTTGTACTCTTTGTTCACGCTGCTTAATTTTGAACTGAGGTTGTTGCTGGCCACGGTAATTTGGATTACGAATCTGTGGTTCTGATTTGTCAAGGTTCATTCTTTTGAACATTTTTTCCATCTCACGAAGCCAAGGCGGTTCTGATGTAGATTCTTCCTTTATAGTCACTCTTTTCTCTGCCTTCAACCATGCTCTCTTGTCATTCAGATTCGCCTCAACATTAACAACAATCTTTTGCATATCTTCTAAAGTAGGCGGATCTCTATCCTGTAATGAATAAGTCATCTCCGGATCAAAACCATCCGGGAATTTGAGAAGAGATGATTTTCTAGATGGTCTTAAATCATCCGGAATAGCATTGTAAACTGTATTGAACCTGATAATGTAGTCTTGGACAGACTCACCATGATTGCGCTTGATATTATTGTACTCGGCATTGATCTGAAGCGGATCCTTTCTGAGTTCCCAACGATCTAGAAACTGTTTCTGAAGTTCAGCCAACGTAGGTATACTTCTGGCTCCCAAGCCTCTGAACCATTTTCTTACCTCTCCTCCGAATGTTTGCACAAACAACCGCATAGTTACATCCTCCTCATCAATCTCATACAAATCACAAAAATTTGCCATTTTGTCTATGTGCTGCTGAGCGGAAACACATTGAGGAGTGCCATCAAATTAAGGAATCTTACTCTGATAATCCGCGGGCATATCATGCAAATCTTGAGGAAGAGCGAGAGGAGCAAACCGAGCAACCATTGCTCTAGGCGGAGTTGGTCTAGGGGTTGTTGGTGGAGTAAGTGTAGCTGAAGTGTGAGGAGTATGAGGAGGTGTATGTGGAGGAGAAGCGATGTGAGATGAGGAAGGAGAGTTCTCTACGGACTCTTGATATGTGATTATAGGTTGCAGGGGAATAGTGGGAATGAAAGGCGGTTCGGTGGGATTTTTCGAAGCGGAAGCTGTGACAGCTGATCCAATATTCGCAGATGCAGCTTCTAAGAAATCAGCAAGATTTGCAGCCTGAATGTCACTCTGAAGGTGCCTCAAGATAAAATTTTCAACTAATTTATTATGTTTTTCAACTTTAAGAGCTGCAACAAAGTCAGGATTTGGAACGAGAGAATCAACTGCACTTTCGGATTGAGTTTTAAACAGCGACAATTCAAATTTCTCGTCAAAATCAAGTTCTTCAAGATACTCAAAAATTGCAGGACAAGAATGAGACTTAAACAAAGGGATTATAGAACTTTCTCGTCGGTGTATTCTCGCAATCAGATTTGGATTCTCATATACCGGAGGTGGATATGGATCATGATTTAATCTCGTGTATCTTCTAGAAGCCAGTGTGGAATTGTTCGGAACAATCAAAGGGACACAACAAATCCCAGCCTATCAATTTGCTAGACTCAATCATCCAAGGTCTAGAACAAATAAGTGTACTGGGGTAAATTGCAATTGAAGTGCTACATTCACAAGCTCACCGGAGATCGACTGAAGCAGCGTTTATCTACTTTCACTTATGCATAGAAAAAGTGTTTCGAAGGCTACCTGGCATGACTTCAGACTCCGTCTAAGACTTATGAAACAAACACATCAACCAGCAAACAATAACAATTTTTTCCCCAGTATGGTCGCCACTATGTTAGCGCTCAAATCTGCCTCAGGCTGAGGAAGGCAAAACTCGAGGCAACATCATACCACGCTCAGCCTCGTAGCTAGCCCTACGAGGACAGGAGAGGGCTCTCTCCAGGTCTATCTCGGCAAAAGGTCTTCAAAGGGGCTGAGATGACTCAAATTTAATACTGATTTTAGGCTAGTAAAGAGATAGGAAGGTTTGTTTTAGATTTTTGGGTTTTTTGTTGGAGAAACGGGAAAACCAAATTTTGGGTGCGGGGATTGAGGTCAGATTTTTGCAGAGATCGAGTTGGGGCGAGGTAGGCAATAGTTTTGATGCCTTTTGATCAAGTGAATGGATGGATCAGAATGACAAGGAGTTGAAGAGGGCAAAAGAGAATATGGATCCTCTTCAAACTGACGAAAACATGGAAAATTAAACAAACTTAAAGGCAGAGCATAACAATCTATGGATTCTACCTTAACACTTCATTTGTTCAATTGCAGAAGATGAAAGAAGGAAAATGATACACATTAACAACTTACAATTATAGAAAGAAGCACACCATCAACACACAAAGCCACAAGGATCCCAACAGGTGCTGCAAAATCTCTGATCTTCCCTTAGCCAAAATATGAAAAATATGTACAATAGTGTCCAAAAGCTTCCCAGGAGTCCAACCTCTGCTACTGAATGAAAATTTACATATATAGATCAAGCTAACCTCATTCCCTAACCTCTAGGGGTCTAGCTCCTCCTTCTAGGAGCAGTTTGAACCAATTCTAAACATGGAGCAAGATTCTAGGTGACCAAAACAACCTGCCTCTAAAAAGAAGGAAACTGATTCATTACATTAATTTCTTGCTAATTTATGAAGGAATCATCTAGAAGAAAGTAGATAGGTGCCATGTTACCTTACATACATCAATTTACATCATGGTGGGTCAAAAATTACATCAAGGAGTAAAACTGGTGAAAACTGGCCGAATTCCTGAGCTGGAAGGTGAAAAATTGGCCAAAATCCTCAACGCGCAGCGCCCTGATCTCTATGCGCAACGCACTTTTCAGGCTGATTTTGAGGCACTTTCTGGCATCCAAATTGAGCTCAAGTTGGCTTGTTGGAAAGCCCTGGATGTCTGCTTTCCAACCCAAGTGGAATTTTCCCATTTGGAGCTCATTTGCCCCCTCAAAACTGCATTCTCCCAGAGGTACTTCCTGCTGTGGCAAAAGGTGGTAGCAAGGTGGTTTTCATGGTGTTTTTGAGCCTTTTGACCATCCAGATCTTGATGAAATGCTTCGGCAATAGTTGGGCAGGTACATTTCATTATGAAAAATCCAAAAATGCAAACCATTTGTGATTTGGACCTCCTAATCTTAGGGGTAGCGCACTGCGCGTTGAACCAAAAAACCTGTTTTTATGACAAAATTTTCAAAAATGACAAAAGTTTCTCTGAATTTGCCCAAATTCAGAGTAATGACCCTCTATCACGTATTCTGCCCCACCAATGAAGCCTCGGCCAAAATTTGGAGCGGATCGGGCTTTTTCCGCCGTTTAAGTGCCTTGCTCAATCGCCTCTTAAGGATCTTCATTTTCGCTTTGCAAACATGCATGCGGGCCCAGTAATGATTCTTCATGTGATGAAGCAAGTCTTTGTCTCTATTGGCCTTCGCCAACAACCCCTCCAAGTGTCGGTTGACCTTCTCAAGCACAAATTTCCGCGCAACAGGTATCAAATCACCCGGTCTTTTACGGGACAACCTACGGTCTTCACGGATTAGTTGCAGCTCTATAAGTGTGTGCTCTTCCTCTAACTGTTTGTTGCGCTGCTTCAAGTATTTGATCTGACATTCTGCCTTCAGCAACTTCTCATTTAATCTATCAATTTCGGTCTTTTCCACATCACTCAATGCAACACCAATATCATGACCACCTGAATGGCCCTCCTCGTAAATCGGCTCCGTTCCTATGTCCGGAACCTGTACCTATACTGAAGAAGAAGGCGAGACCCCTTCCATACCACGTGGAGATAATACTCACCGTGTTGATGAAGTCAACGAGACCCCTTCCACCCCAAGTGGAGATAGTACTCGTCGTGTAGATGTAAATAAGGCCCTGTGTCCTCGCTGATATGTCACACATGCTGGAGCGTTGACATGCTCTATCTCAGGAATGTCAAACTGATGTGAAGGCCCTCCCTCATCATGAACAATCTCAGGAGGTGGCTATGGCGCTGTGAAAAGGTCACGAGAAATAAAATCCTCCCAAGTGATGCCCTGTTGTGCCAACTGATGAACCACTACGATCTTAATCAACGCGTAGTGATAAATACTATTATGCTGCTGTGCTGGGGTCTTCCTTTGTACAAGAGGCACCATCTTCTCTATGTTGCGAAACATGAAGTATGGAATTTTCATTATACGTACCCTTGTAAAATGCATCAACAAACGGACATGGTACGCATAAAGACGAGAGAATCTGCCCTCACAACTAAAATACCGAATGATGAGTTTCATCAAAGGTGCAAATTGATCATTCAGGTATTGAAAAGGAAAAATGCTGCTCAAGTGCCTCATATACCCAGGTTTGATGTATGGCTGATAGTAAGATTTCTCTAACTGCTGACGTTTATTCCATTTCTCTCCAACATTTGGTATCCCAGTGGCCTCTGCAATAGTTTCTGGTGACAAAATGAAATCAACTCCGACAAGGTTTACATGGCCATCATGTAAATGTAGAATGAACAAACGAGCTAATTCACGATGATGCTGAATTTGTGAAATTAGCTCACAATAGCGATAGCACGACTGACGACGAAAGCAATCCATTGCAAGCGGGCAAGCCTGCAATTGATCCAAAGAAGTAGGCTCTTCCCTGCGAGGCTTACCACCTTTGCCACCTCTGCGAGACCTTCGTGGCACATTACCCTCTGCTATAGAATCACTGTCATACCCCTACTCATAAGATGAATCTGTGTCTGACATAGCTCTGAAAACACAATGTCTGCAAAATGTATGTTGTCTGCAATAGTAGGTTGTAGGTGTGGTGAAATTACTATTTCAATACATGCTCAAAACCAACCGAAATATCATGAGACTTATGCCATAATGGACATTCTGTTTTAGTGTATTGGACATAAAACAGTCATAAGGACAGTTTGACAAATGGACCAAAATATGAAGCGTTGTTTGGCTCAAAGCTTTCGCATGGGCATGGAACTATGTTTTACCAAGGAATGGCAGAAAAATCTTAACCACTTAGCCATATGTCCTTTAATACCCTTAAAAAAAATTTGCTAAGGGCTTAGGGTTTCATTTGATTTCTTACACCCAACACATCACGTCCTCTCTTCAAACACATTATAAACACTATCAAATTGATTGAATCAGTTATAGAACACCTACTTGCGGCTTTGGAGGCATTTAGACACGATCTGGGCACATAGACATGTTTCTCCCGTGGCTGTGATTCAACGCGCGGCGTGCCACCCCAACGCGCAGCGCACGCTCCAACGCGCAGCGCCTGTGTAATTTTTCACTGGCTCAAACCACCCAATGCGCAGCACACTGCCCAATGCGCAGCACACTGCCCAATGCGCAGCGCACACTTCCTATGCGCAGCGCACACCTGTAACAATGTCCACGGGTTTGTAAACACAGTCTTTCACCTTCCAACGCTTAAACACGCTCTTGCCTTGATATTTGGTGAGCAAATAGACCTGTTTTCCCCTTTTATAAGTAAACAAAATATCTTGTTTGATTTAAATGGATTTCAAAAACCCACTTTGTAAGGTTTGGCACTTTTCACTTTTGGTCTTTTAATACAACACTGCTTTCTTGATTTTTCTTGCTTTTTTGAGGTTTGGACTGATCATTTTTGTTGATTTTTACAGGGATCTGACATTTTGGCTTTGGAGAAGATCAGAGGCTTGCTCTAAAAACCTTTGAGATAAAACAAATATAATTATTTACATCAACAATTTTTAGGTACAAAACAGAGATTTTGGACTAAAATGTTTTAAAATGCTTTATGAGGAAACATATTAAGTGAAAATCTTTGAAACCAACCTCATGGCCTGTGGGCTTTTAGTATGTGTATGCATGGGACTCAAAACCCTAGACTCTAGGACTAAAGACCCTTTTTAACAAAACTAATCATGTATGATGATGAATGCAATGACCATGTACTTGTAACTTTTAGAGAAATTTTTGACTAACCCTGCAGGGACAAACATGAGGGAACACAAGACAACCAGACCCCCTCGTCAGTCAATGGCATGCCCCTAGCGGAATGCAACGAAGTGGAACAAGCGAGACACCTAAAAATGATATGCAAAAGCAAAAAGATCTCTGTCGGAGGGCTGTAAGGACCGACTCTAACAGAAGCTTTTCTTGGATTGTTTTGAGAGGCACAAAAAATTTTCCCATCCTGTTGCTAATGTCATGTAGGATTTCTAGACCCTAGTATTCATATGGCAAGGAATACATGCATATCTAGTTAGGGGTCAGGATAATTCTTCCTTGTCTATGTTAAAGTGCTCTACCCACTATCACATATATGACCCCACATATTTAAATAAGTAAAACCCTTCATCCATGATTACCTTTAGGTCCTCTAGTTGGGAAAAGACAACCATGAAGAAACCCTTAGAGCCAAATTTTAGTTCATAGTGAGCCTTAGGTTTCCAAAATTGTGCTATGTAGTTGAGAAGGGATTTTTATGTCAGTCAAATTTTGATAAATTTAGAGATAAGGGCATGACCCTTCATAAATTGGATGTTTCCATTCAACCTGGTGAGGGGGATGTGAATCCTTGGTATTTCAGATGGTTTTTATATGCAATTATTGGTATTCCTCTGAGTAGAGGATGAAATCAAATCCTTATTTGTGTTTTCTATAGGGCCATATAAGGTGGTGTTAACAATTTTGGTTAGCCATAGATCCAAAGTTCTATTTGAGGGTCATGATGTTGATTGGGTGGAGGGACCCTAGCCATATAGGGTGGTGTCAACAATTTTGGTTAGCCATGGACCCAAGGTTGTATTTGAGGGTCATGATGCTGACTGGGTGGACGGACCTACGACCCCTCCTCCTGAGGACATTATTTCTTAGGGTGTGGTCAAGTGAGGTGGACGATGAGATCAAAGGTGAAAGATGGGAGTTCTGATAGGGCATATGTTAGGTCCCTATACTACTAGTGTAACCCCTTATTGTTATTAGTACAACCCCCTTATTATATTTTTGTGCCCATGTAATCACTATATTGTTATTATTGTTCCCCATAGAAGCCCACTATTGTTATTATTGTGCCCTTACATTATTATTGTTATCTTAGCTCTGATTATATTATGACCCCTTAGACTCCTATATATAGAAAGGAGGTCTTGTCATTTGTATCATCCAAGAATTGTTCATTTGTGTAATGTAAAGGAGGTTGCCCTTCGAAGAGGTTGAATGCTAAGGTGTTTACCTTTCTTTTCTATCTTTTTGTGAGCTGGTTTCATAACATTTGGTATCAAAGCTTTGGATTCTAGGGTTTCACTGCTCCAAACAGGTCATCGTGGAATTTTCGCTATAACATTTTTTCTGTGACATTGCAAAAGCTAAAACAAAATCCATTTGAGATGAAATCACGTTGAACCTCGGGTCCAAATTTTAGATCTTGTCTCGCTATATTTTCGGAGATATGATCTGAGGAAGTTACGGTCTTTTCAAGCTCCTTAATTTCATCTAAAATACGTCACCATGGAATTTGCGCTCTCACATTTTCGCTACGAAGTTTTAGAAGCTAAAAGAAAAACCCATTTGACAAGCAATTGGTCTAAACCTTGGGTCTAAATTTTTGATCTTTCCTTGCTATAGTTTCAGATATATGATCTGAGGAATTTGGGATTTTTGTAGACTCCCGAATTACATCCTAAACAGGTGACCTTGGGAAAATCGTCATAACATTCTTTGTGAGCATCAGATTGAAATTTCGTAAGAAGTTACAAAAATAGGACAGACTGTAGTTTTATGTGTATCCATTTCAGGTCATAAGGTTGAAACAGTGACACGTGGCACTTCCTACAATTTCTCTCTACTTAACTAGTCTATAATCAGGTCATCGTGGGAGGTTTGACATAACTCTTCCTTTTAGAATCCAATGTTGATCAGACTTGCGGGGTTAGAAAGAGGACTCAGAGGGATACAATAGGAAGAAATTTCAGAACTAAGAGATCTGAAAGTACAGAGTTACAGTTGTTTCAAGTTCAAGCTCCTAAAATCAACAAAAGGCGATATGAGGAAGTTTGATGGCAAGGATTCGTTAAATTGGATACTACAGATGGAGCAATATTTTGATCTACATGAGGTAAAACTATTACAAAAGGTATGTATTGCATCTTCATATTTAGAACCAGATCAATTTTTATGGTATAAAGGGCTTTGTTCTCATAAAACACTTGTTAGGTGGTCAATTTTCACGGAGGAAATGATAGCACATTATGAGGATACAAAGAGAAACAACTTCTTTAGCCAATTGATAAATCTCAAACAAAAATGTTCAATGGCAGAGCACATTGAGGACTTTCAAAAATTGAATATAAGGGAAAAATTATATTCTAGAGAAGCAGAGGATTAATGTCTCCATAGGGACTTTAGAGGATAACTTTCAACATGAGGTTCATCTTTGGGAACCTGATTCATTGGAGAGGGCATTCACATTGGCAAGAAAAGTGGGAAGCAAAATTATGGAAACAAGGAAGTCTACCCCTCACAACTATAAATATGGAAGTGTTGTTTCTCCTAGCCTCCCATAACCTACAAGGTTGACACCACAACAATTGGAAGAAAAAAGAGAAAAAGGGCTTTGTTACAATTGTGATAACAAATACATTAAAGGTCATAGGTGTGCCGAGAAGAAATTATTTTACATTGATTGTGAAGAGGAGGAAGAAAGGGATCAAGAAACATCAAAAGAAGAGGATATACACCAGGAACCAACCCCAGAGAAAGAAGAAATGAATCTGACCATATCTTGTACAACATTGGCAAGAATTACCACTCAAACTCTCAAGATAAAAGGACATGTCAAGAAGAAAAAGGTTGACGAAGTGAAATATCACATCAAGAAAGAAGAAATGAATCTGACCATATGTTGTAATGTATTGTTTGGAATTACCACTCCTCAAATCATCAAAATAGAAGGACATATCAAGAAGAAAAATGTTCAAGAAGTGAAAGATCACATCGAGCATCAAGAAATGAATCTGACCATATCTTCTAATGCATTGGAAGAAATTACCACTCCTCAAACTCTCAAGATAGAAGGAAATATCAAGAAGAAAAAGATTCAAGCATTGAAAGATCACATTGAGCATCAACAACAAGTTCTCCAACTTTTAAAGGATAGCACCAATTTGGTGGAGAATCGAATGAAACAACAGGCAAATCAACATCGCAGTGAAAGAATTTTTGATGTAGGCGATTGGGTATTTTTACGACTAGATCTCAAGAAAGCTATTTATGAGAAGGAAATGTTGGCAATACAACATGCACTTAACAAATGGCCACCTTACCTAATGGGAAGACACTTCAAGGTAAAAATGGATCATGACAGTCTTAAATACATTTTAGAACAAATATTATCTTTAGAAGAATAGAAAAAATGGTTCACAAATATGTTGGGTTATGACTTTGAAATCATATACAAAAAAGGGAAGAAAAATGTTGTTGCAGATGCACTCTCAAGAAAGGATGAGGATGTGGAAGCATTGTTTTGTGCTATTTCTATTATCCAACCAAACTAGATAAACGAATCAAGGGATTAATGGAAGAAGGATGAAGAAGTATGGCCACTCATTCGAAATTTGCAAACGATCCCAGTTCAAACAATATTGCTAGAACTTAATGAGGAAGGAAAAATCATATTGGAGCCTGGTGCAGTCACCGAAACAAGAACCTGACAACTACGAAATCGATAAATTTCAGAGTATCTCATCAAGTGGAAGAACTTAAACGCTGAAGATTCCACATGGGAGGACAATAATTTTACATAGAAGCATCAAGAACTACTCAAGCGTTGAGGACAACACTTTTTGAAGGAGAGGGGCATGTTAGGTCCCTATACCACTAGTGTAACCCCTTATTGTTATTAGTACAACCCCCTTATTATATTTTTGTGCCCATGTAGTCCCCATATTGTTATTATTGTGCTCCATAGAAGCCCATTATTGTTATTATTATGCCCTTACATTATTATTGTTATGTCGGCTCTGATTATATTATGACCCCTTAGACTCCTATATTTAGAAAGGAGGTCTTGTCATTCGTATCATCCAAGAATTGTTCATTTGTGCAATGTAAAGGAGGTTGCCCCATTGAAGAGGCTAAATTCTAAGGCGTTTACCTTTCTTTTCTCTCTTTTTTTTGAGATGGTTTCATAACATACACTGTTGTAGATGTGAGCTGATGCGAGGGTTGTAGATTGCTTCTTGAAAATACTCAATGGATCATCCATATATATATATATATATATCTATCTATATATATATATATATATATATATATATATATATATATATGAAACAAGGGTACAATTATAAGGAAAGGGTACAAATTTAGTTAGATGTATCTCATGTGGTTAGGAGAAATGTTGTTATCTTCCCCACATAGGTTCATTTCCCACTTGTGGCATGTTGAGATCATAATGAATATATCTTTGTAGTGGATTTAAGCCTTTCTGATTGAGAGACCCCCAAGGATTGAAACAAATATATTCCTCATATAGAATATAAGGATATTTCTTCAAGAAAATAAAAAAATTAAAGCATACAATGAACGGTTATGGTCTACACAATAACATAACAATATAAATGTAATAACTCAGTGTTTAGAGATTAATAAGGGGATTTATGTCCCATTCCCTTCAAACAAGTGTTTTCCTTGACACTCAACTAAATATAGAACATAATTATCAACTTAACAAGAAAATTACCAAGTTTTCATTTTCTTATAGGTCACATTTAGTGGTGATTTTTACTCATTTTGTAAAGTGATGTACTAGTAGCACCTCATTTTTGGTAGGCAATTTTTTGACAATTGATATATTCTTAACTATAAAGTATCAACATTTTTTTCAAATGTATATTGTTTAAATGTTTTTTGATTTTTCCTTTTTTTCAATGACATCTATAATTATTTTAAAAAAATATCTCAATGTTTTAAAAAATAAAATAAAAATAAAAATTTCATACTTACCATTTTGAAGTTGATATTTTTCATCTAATTATGTACAGTTAATTAATTTAAGGTGCCATATTTTTAAAATATAATGTAAAATATCATTTTCAAATATTTTTTATCTCTATTTGAATATATAAGCGGATATTTGTCCCTAAAAAACACTAATTTTAAGCATTAAACAAGAAGATATGCATTTAAAAATATATGTAAAAAGGAAGAAAGAAATAATACAACTTTTAGAAGCTTTTTGGTTAAATGACATGTCAAAAAAATGGATTTCTATGGAGGTAATTGGACAAAAAAAAGAACATAAATATGGTAATTTTGTTTTATTTTGTTATTCTATTTTTATTTTTATATATTTTATGTTAAAATATTATAATAGTTAAATTTATTTTCCCTAGAGTAATGCTTCACAGAAATATTCAAGTAAAAATTACATAATAAAAATATCCATCATAAAACAATAATAATTAAATGCTTATTCTTATAATAAAATCTCAAAGTCAAAATGTTACAACTATAACATATTAATAATCTACAAAACTAACCATGTTTTTCAAGCACAAATTAAAATCAATCAAAAACAACATATATGCCATATTCATCATCCTAAAGAGATTCATCAACATTTTCTTCCATGTTATTCTATGTTTCTATTATGCCATTTTGTTCTTTGATAGGATCTTTGATGTCCACAAGTCCCCTATTGTTATCCTTTCCAAACAATCCATATAATGGCATATAATGGTTGTTAAAGTTCATTTGATAATTTTGCCACAATTGATTCACTAAAATTACCTTTCATCAAACCATCTTCTTGCTTTTTTTATATAAGAACTTTAATAATATTAAATTTTTATTGAATAAAATTTCATTGTAGTGGGTCATTTTCAATGACTATGCAATTTCTTCCTTTTTGTAAGCAACATACTAGTGTTGTATCTAATCACCATATACAAAAGATGTAATTATATAGAGAAACACATAAAAAAGATAATAATAATAACAATGATTGATATTTTACTCCATATATGTCATATCATAAAATTTACCTAAACCTAAGAAAAAATCCAAAATCCAATTTTGTTCACTTGAAAATGCATCTATAAGATAATTAATTAGTGTTTTTGGATTTTGATAAATCTTAACAATATCTCTTTTCAAATATTTTTCCTTATATGTTAGATTCTTTTCCATAGCATTATTTAAAATAGATGCCTATGTTTCCCTCCATATTGTAACAACCCTTGTGAAAGATCCATGTAATAAAGTTAAAAACAATAACCACGGATGAATGAGACACTTATTCCAAGTTGAGTGTTGGGCAAAAACCCTAGTGATGGGGATCATTTGTGATTGTTTATGGATGAGGAAATTGGCAAAGGAAATAGCAAAGGCATTAGAAGGAATTTTGGCACATTTATTTATGAAAATAATGGAAATTAGGAGAAAAAGGAGGTGAAAGGTCACACGTTGCATGTGAGGAGGAAAATGAAGGAAATAATAGAAAATGAAGAAAATAGAGGCCTCATTCATAAAAAGGCTTCTGAGGATCAGTTGGTAACCTTTTTTCAGTTCAGTGTTGGATATCTCTCTCATTAATCTCTCTCTCTCATACTCTTGGATACTTAGAGTTTTCTTGGAGCACTCTTGGAGGGTGTGGTATACTTGGATTTTTGGGGAAAGAAGGAAAAGGAAGATCAAGAAAGCACAAGAATGCATCCGCATTAGCAGCTACATCATATTTTCTTGCATGTACTGAGTTGCATGTATGATTTAATCAATAGTTTTGCCATGCATGCAATATGCATGTGGTTTTTGTCTCGATTGATAGTGGATTTCCTAGCCTTGCCATTTCCTAAATAGCCATGGTGATTGTGGGTTTACTTTATTTTCTTGTTTTTGGTTGGTTCTCATGTTTCCTTAGCTTGGGTTGAGTTACTAGTCTTAGAGCCTTGGTTAGACAAATGCTCTTGAGCCCTATACCATCTCGGGTTGAGTTACTAGTCCTGGAGCCTTGGTTGGACAAACGCTATGGAGCCCTTGGTGGGTTGAGTTACTAGTCCTCGAGCCTTGGTTGGACAAATGCTGTGGAGCCCGGTAAAAGTTGTGGGTTTAGTTACTAGTCATGGAGCCTTGGTTGGATAAACGCTACATAACCCTAGAAGACTTGCATAGAGACCGATCTGATGATGGTTTTGTGATTTCTGGCTGTGTGGTGGAATCATTGTTTGTTGAGTTGAGGTGGATGGCCTCGGGAAGCCCTGGATGAGTTTTGATTGATATGTTTTCTGAGATCCCACATTCATGCTTGGAATATGGCACGGGGGTGAATGTCTGAAGAGAGATTTGGCTCAGCCATTCTATAGTCAAGTGCAACGTGGTAGACCATCTCCACTTGGTTCATTGCATTAATTAATGAGAAGTCCATTCCCTTGATTTTCATGTGTAAAGGTACTGATTAATTGATGGATTTGATGGTTGATATGTTTATTGTATTTATGTTCATATTATGCTAGTTATATGCACATTTTATGACAACAGTTATGTATGGCTTTCAGAATGTTTTTACTTGTATGTGAACCGATAATGTGTCTATGGCCTAATAGATGATAATGCAGAAAATGGCATGAGGGAACAATGGTTCATAGCTATTCTCAAATAAGTATGAGATCCCTATAGTTAATTATGTTGTTTACACCTGTAGGTTACATGTTGATGATATGTTTGATGAAATTCTTGTTATGGCTAGTAGGGATCTAGTCAAGGTGTTGAACAAGGATTTTCTTTAGTACTTTCATTTCCATGTTACTTTACTGATTTGAAGAGATAGATCAATTTTGGGAAGTGGCTTGGGCTCTAGGCCTAAAAACGTGGCTCAAATCCCGAAGTCACTAACACAACACTGACAATTTTGGTCCACAATTACTAGCAGGCAGTCTTGTGAGAGCAACTTTAGGTTATTGGTCGCTCCCTTGACCATAGCATGAGAGTGACTATGGCCCAAGAGACCTAAAACAACAGTGGGACCCAAGGACATGTTGTTTGAGTGGCTGAATTGTCCTGTGAGGGTTCTATTGATGATGTTGGATGTTTTTATGGTGTGTTTCTGTCGGTTCCACTTCCTTAAGGTGACTTGGGAGGTCGAATCATATCATAGTTTTATCTCATCACATGTTTAGCTTGGCTAGCCAGTTCCTTGGGTAGATGTGCAAGGAGGGTGTTACAGAGTGGTATCAGAGCATGGTCCACCCCTTAGACTAGATGGGCTATGTGTTGGTCATGCATGCATGTCAGTTGCATGTGTGTCTCTTACACTTATATACTTGTTACATTTTCTTGATGATTGATTAGGGTTGTAGTATGGTTATCATGGAGAATTTGATATTGATTTCATGAAATGCATTGTCATAAGTATGTGATTGACTGTGTATGGATTGTATGTCACTTACATGTTGATTTTATGGTGCCTACTTACATCCTTGTATGTTAGGTTACATTCTTGAATATTTGGACTACATGTATCAGTCTTGTAAGTTGATTGCAAGATTTGATTGCTTATGCTACTATTGGTTTCATGTGGAAATCGGTACAATGGAGTAATGGTTGTTTTCATGCATGAGTTCATAGCATGTGTTGGATGCCTATAGTAATAGGTTTCATATTTCATGATTGATTATTAAATTTCCAAATATGCTCTGCATTGTTAGCACAAAGATCACATATTTCCAGGTAATCAGAGGTGTGTGAAATTACTTCAGATATGGAGGACCTTATTTCATTTTGTGGATGATTCAACAGTCTAAACTGGATCATGCCATGTTTCAATTTTGAGTTGTAGAATAGATGAAGAAGTCTGTCCAAACAGCCTAATCTTGGCAGACAAGTAGTTCAGGTAGAGAAACAAAGGTTCCCAAAAGTCTAATCTGGGACCTTGGAGGAGATAAGGGTAGAAGTAGATAGATAAAAAAGGAAAAAGCCAAAGAAAAGAAAAGGCAATTGAGGGTTGCAAGTCTAAGTGCCCCTCCAAGAAGAAACAAAAAATGTTAGGTGAAATAGTTGGGTAGGCAGTTGTGGTTGCAGAAGGGATATGTTCACCATTACACAGTTGTCACAAGATGTTTTGCCAAGGCAATAGATATATCAGCAAACAAGGTGGTGAATTCCATGGACTCACAGCAAAGAGCATCACTAACTTCTCTTTTCCCCCTCTACTCCATCACTAACACCCCCTTTCTAAAACCCCCACCTTCACTTATACTAACTCCTAATTCTACTATTTACCTCCCCTATTTTACCCCTACCCCTAATAATACTAACACTAAGGTGTATAAAGCCCCAAATCTTATGTATATTCCCTCCCCTAGGCATAATAGCCGAGCATTCTTCAAAAAGGGACCATAATGGCATCTGGCCACTTTGGTGAACCTATTCCACCCCTTTCCCCTTTGCTGCAAGTCAATTTACCCTCAAATCACCTCTGCATTGGTAAAACCCCTCTCCAAACCCCTTTGGCCTATAAAATCCTTTGCAAACCTTACAAAAATCAAAATCCGCCTTCGGCACACTCCCAAATGCGAGCGCAGGTGATTTGAATAAAAACATTCGAAAAAACCATACAAAACCCATAAATTTTAATATTTTCCGCCCATATTATCGAACGTACACCTTCCTCCTCCGTCAGCCGTCGGATCAAGCCCATCAGATCCGACGGTCCTCATCAATATCGGAGCACATCCGATGGCCGCACGTTATGTCCCGAGAAGATGACGTTGCGCCTTGTCATGCTTCCGCCACGCGTCAAGCGCTCACCCATCTCGGAGCTCCGTCTGACACCCTCCGCGCCGTACTCAAACCGCCCCGAGAAACCGCGGCGGTTAAGGCTATAACCGTGACCGCTACGGTTTGACCACCACCGGTTCGCCGCTGACCCAGCGCCACGTCTTTCTCCGCTCGTACCCGCCTTTCTTATTGGTCCACCTCACTGCTGACTGGGCTGCCACCTCACCGCCCCGTTGACCAGTCGTCTGCTGCCACGTCCTCCCCGATGACGTCAGCCGACGTCACGTCACCATGACCCACCAATGACGTCATGCTGACGTCATCATAAAAAGCGCCAAGTTGGTAAAAAACCCATATTTACCAATTTTACCCGTGTTTTTCGTCATTTTACTGTTGTGTCTGCTGAATGCTCTGCTTAACCGTTGCTGCCCGAATTTTCGCCAACCTGTGAAATTCGACCAAGGCGACCGCTCCAGTACCTGCGCCACACCTAACCACGACCTCTGCACGTCGAATTACAGGTATTTACCCTGCTCTGCCCTCCATACGACCTGCATTCTTCTCTAAGCTACTCACAGGCACAATAGGACCGTAAAACAAATTTTTCACCGCTGGAACCAAATTATACCTCCACCATTGTCCCTGTGAAGTCCCAAACTTCCCTGCAGAGTGCTAACAAACCGCAATTCAGTTGAAAACCCCTCGTCCTCCGTGTTCTCGGTCAATGCCCCTCTGAACACCTCTGAAATACTACCAGGAGCCAAAATTGAACACCAAAAAGAGCCTCTGTAACCAATTACCAGCAGTATTTCAATTTCTAGCTGGTAAATTCCCTTCTGACAGTTCAGAAAATCAAGTTTTACCACAGAGGGCAATCTGCAGTCTGTTTTGCCACTCAATTGTCCAATTGCAACTGTTTATCCTTTCACAAGCTATGGAGACTCCCATTGCTCTCAATATTAAGCCTATCAATGCCCCCCACCAAGAATTAGCATGGCAAGCCCTGGGAGACATGGATTACCAGATGTTGGACTGGTTTCCTATGGGAACTAAGTATAATATCCAAATGTTAAATGAACTGAGAGCCCAGCACATGAGTGGAGCAGATATCCTGGGAATTTGGGAATCAAATTTGCCCATATACAACCTTCCCCAAGTTAATCCCATGCCAGAGCTTATCTACAGTTGCCAAGAGCGCTATGACCCCAGCCAAAGGGCAGTCATTAGCCCCACAGGCCTAGTACTGTTTCAGATCACTCCAGAGAGTATAAATCAGATGCTGCATTTCCATACAGCCAAGAAGTTGACCCCTCTTTCCATGCAAGATTTGATAAAGAGAGGAAGCAGCCTGCCTAATGACCAGATTGTGAAGATCAACCAGCTATTTGTTGCACCTAGCTCTGAAGCAGTCAGAACCCCTCCCATTGGTTACCAATACCTGAATGAGTTGGGCAAGATGATGGTGGACTTGATTAGCTATGTCCTAGGATTCAGAGGACTAGAAGATGTAGATGAGTGCATATTGGCAATGCTGTCCATATTTGCCCCTGGTAAGCCTCCAGCTATCCACTATGATTATGCTACTTATATAGCTGAGAAGATTCATGACCAGTTCATGAACTTGAAGAGGGAGAGGCTGTTCAAATACACCTCCTACATATACCATCTGTTCTTGTTCAACCAGCCAGCTACCTTCTCTGTCCCTTTGAGGCCACTCAACGCCCAAGGAACCCCAAGATCAGTTGTCTTTTGGACCCCAGTGTTCCATCGTACCTCAGTATCACCTTATACATACTGTGAGTTTATTGACTTATTTGTCCATCCAGCCCTGACAGTGCTGCAAGGTGCCCCTCCTCCTAGACTGACAGAGGAGATGAAAAGAATTCTTCATTTGAACAAGCTTTACAACATTGGCAACTGGTACTTCTACCAGAATCACACAGTCATTAGGGTGTATGGATGTGAATTAAATCCATTTAGACTGCCGAGGTACGTTCCCATGAGACTGTTTGCCTTAGAATACTTCAGGCAATTTGGGAACTCAGATTACCTACACTTTCAGAGTAAAAACAAGAAATCACAGTTGAAAGTGAGAAATCAGCTAGGTCCCTTCTTATACAACAGGAAGGAAGAAGGCTGGAAAGAGGCAGATAGGATCCTGGAAGGACTCCAATTGAAAACCAGTTTTGAGTGGATTCCATATGACCCTAACCACTCTATTTCTCTCAGGAGGATCAGGTACAAGTTAGGCAACTATGCACATGCAAGACTACCTGAAATTGAGAAATATGCAAATGCACCAGACTGGGAAGAGGGCACATTAATAGAGCAAATGACTAGTGAAGAAATACTTGAGCAAGAGGCTAGAAATGTCCAAAAACAAGCTGACTTGGAAACTTGTGGACAGGTGCCTACTTCCTACAGGAGGCGAATTGGGACAGCCACCACAACACCAGCAACACAACAGCGAACTGCCGAGCAGACAACCCAAGCAGCAAGCAAGGACAAAGGCAAACAGGTGGAACAACCACCTATATTAACAGAAGAACAGGTTGACACCTTGCTACAGCAGCAAGAAGAAATGGAAGAACGGGAGTTGGGGCAGCAACAAGATAAATCACAAACTAGTGAGCAGCAGCCATTACAGCAAAATAAAGAGACAGATTTGCCCGGATCTACAGAACAGCAGCCCCAAACAGAGTTGTCTCCAAGAACAGACATCAATGTGGACAGCTCAGTCCTCCAAACACCCCAGAAGGAGGACTTAACCAGAAAGAGAGAGAGAGAGACTCCCCAGACTTCATCCTTTATCAGAGGAGAGAAGAGACAAAGATTGAATGACTCCCAAGAGGAGGACATGGCAGTAAGGCAGGCCATGGGCATGGGCCCACCCAGTGGAGAACTCTCGGCCAGCTCATCTCAAAGAGGACCAGATATGACAATGGGAGGAGAGGTCAGCTCTTCTGGCCAGCATAGAGAGGGGCACTCAAGCATAAAGCAGCAGTTCATAGAAATCAAGAGAAGGAGTGATCCCATAAAAGTGCAACTCTATGATCACTTGTTAAAACTAGCTCCCAGCAACCAGCAGAGACTAATGTCTGCTTTTGATGTGAGTGAGGGAAAAATGATAATGAGCCATTTCATGCCCACAACTCTACATCCTCAGTCCACCTCAGACTATTTAAGAACCAACATGGAGGTTCTGGCTAAAGATATTCACCCCATGGATAAGATAGAGTTACACAAGCAAACGGGTGAAATGGTGTACGCCTCCCTGGCAGATGAGACACTGGAAAATTACAAGTTAAAGAGCAGCCTAGACAATACATCATCCCAGCTGGAATTGGAAAGAGCATCCTCACAGGCCAAGGACAACAGAATCAAATCCTTGGAGGAGGTAATCATAGAGATTGGACATGATCCCAAGGATGTCAAGGGCATCCAAGAACTGCTGAAAATAAGGGATGCTGACATGGCAGCCCTAAGAAAGAAAATCAAGCTCCCGGCCACCATCCATCCACAAACAGATGAAGTTGCCCAGCAAAGGCAAGAAAAAGATACCACAGACTTGCTGGTATCCTTATACAAGGAGCTGGTTAGGACTCAAGACCAGCTAGGGCAAACTGAAGCTGCAAAGGCAGCACTACAAGAAGCCATGAAGCAGAAAGGGGAAGGTCAATCCTCCCAGCCTCCTCCAATAATAATAAATCTCGAGGAAACACCTCCGATCATCACTCCTCCTCCTCAGCAAACAGGAGCTACAGCATCATCCACAGCCCCCACAACAACATCAGAGCAAGCTGCTACCCTAGATATGCAGAAGCTACAAGCAGAGATCCGAGCTATGGAAGCTCAAATGAAAGAGCTGGATGAGCTCAAACAGAACTTGGCTAATGTTCATGAGAGATTTGATAAAAGCAAACAAAATGAGGCAGCCAAGGAAAGGGAGGTGAAAACCCTTAAGAGAAGGATTGCTGAGCTGGAAAAGGAGCTTGCACTGGAAAGGGTGACAGCTGACATGAAAGCAGTGTTGTGGAGCAACATTGGGAGATCCATTGCCAAACAGTGGCAATACATTGAAACCATGGATGAACAAATGGTGCTCATCACCAAAGCTAACAAAGAGATACAAAGAGCAAGGGCAAGCCTTGGGCACATGCCAGAAGCAGCTACCAGGATGATCAATATCCTGAATTACAAGACCAGCACTCAATTGGCCACCATGGGAATCAACAACAGAACAGAAACAATTGCCATAGCCAAGAGAGTTGTTACTCTGAGAAACTTGATTGGAACCCTGGAAAGAAGGACACAAGATATGCAGACAGAAATCAACAGGTTCCTGGAGAAGTTTGTAACACTGCAGAACAGAGGCCTCCCCAACATTTTGAGCAGTGTGGGTAGACTGCTCACTTTGGACAACTATAATAAGAGAATTGATGCCCATGCTGTGGCAGAGATTGCAAAAGCTCCCAGCAGTTCAAAGGACACAGGGCCAGCCACGGGACAAATGATGTATGACAGAGTGGAGAACCTGTTTTTTCTCATGAATGAGATAGATCATCTGTTTGATACACCTCCCAATTTCTTTAAGTTCACAGAGGCAGATGAAACTCTAGGGGCAATTTTGGCACATCAACTGCCCACACAGGATGTCTGGAGGCATTTGACTCAGACAATTTTGACAGGACAGAACCAATAGCGCAGAAGGAAAGAAACAGGTACATACAGTGACAATTTTGGGAATTAATACCCACAGGAAAAGGCAGAGGCTGAGCCAACTCAGCCAGACCAATGACTCACCACCAGCGGCAGTCGAAGATACAGCTGACAGGCCCGAGACACAGTGTACCAGCCTACAGCCGGGTTTTCTATGCATTAACTCCGAAAACTCAGACCGACTTAGCTATTCCTACAAAGCTAAAATATCTTCTGACAGAGCATTAAGATGCCTGTGCTGTGTATTAAATGTGTAATAAATTTTCGACATAATATCTTAGATAGTTGGTGAGAATGTAAAGACTGAGTTAACGCAGAACTCAGATATTTCTGTAGATCACCGCTAGTATATATAGACCCTTCACAGATGCTGAAGAGGTTGCTGGAATTTTCTCTTGGATAACTTCCATCTGCTGTAATATTTTCAGAGAATCAATACAAAGGAGGAATGGAACTTCCAGAAGTTTGGTGTGTTTGATATCTTGTGGTGAAGGATGCATGTTACAGGATTCCATGGGTGTTGCATAAAACTATAAGTATTCTCAAATCTCTTTGTCGTGTCTGTTTTGAGTCTTTTGTTCTCTTTACTGTTCTTATGTTTACACTTGATAGCAAGGTGAAAGGATAGTACCAGGATTTAACTATGTTTACCCTGGACTCAAACTGAGCTATTATAAATGTTTTCCTCTTATACAGTAACAGAATTGTAATTCTTAATTGCTGCAATTCAAGACTGTGTTTTTATTGTAACAGTCATTCTCAGGGATTCAACTTTGCCCCTAAGACCTCTGTTTTCTCTTCTTAAAGCTATCTGTTGGGAACATATAGATTAATAGTGAAAATTCTTAAATGCTTTCATTATTCGTGCTACCTGTTTACAGCCTTTTAATCAAAAATCTGTTCTATTAAGCACCCAAATGGCCCTGTAAGTCCCATCTTTCATCTCAAAACTTCAAACGCATACAGCTACAGACTCCATTGCCCAATGGTACTCAACTTCTCAGAAAACTACTTCACTAGAACCTAAAAGGAATTTCACCAACCAAACATAAACAAAACACAGTGCATAATAGCTAGCCTAAAACCCTACAACAAACAGTTACAAATCATAAAGAGAGAGCCCTCTCTGATCACTGTTAGGCTAGAAGCAGTGATCCAAAGATTGGTTAGTGGTTACCCCGGCCGTATTCCCTTGGGAGTCATAGGGAACAACCTGGGTGTTAACATAATTGGCGACTCCACTGGGGAACAACTATTCAATTACTATCTATCTTCCAAAGCTTTCATCAAGCCTGAAACTAGCCAAGACATCTTAGGACTGTTTCTCTAATACAGGGGCAGTCTTAGGGAAGAGCTAAACTAGGGAAACTTATCCTAGCCTTGAAACATATATAGTCATTCCAGAGTTCTTATTTTGCCCTTGTAAATACTAAACTTCTGTATAAAGTTCTGAAAGAACACTTAGAAGCTGGCTCCTAAAAGAAACCCAAGGCATACTAGGGCACACCCTGACCCTGATCAACCCATCATTGTTGATAACCCTAATATCATCCCAAAGAACATAAGGAAACAGCACAAGCAGGATAAACCTGCTGATTCAGATATAAGGTCAGACCAACCCATCCTCATTCCCACTCCTTGCAAAGTCCTTTTTCGTTCCACACCCAACTCCCCTAGTTCATCTTCAACCCCTCAAAGTCCTACCTTTCCATCTTCACCATCTGCACATACTCACTCAGCCAGTTCTCTACTTGTTACCCATCCTATTAACCCCAGTACACCTGTTATCCCAGTTGTCCCATTTGTTCCTATCAACCCTATTAACCCTATAAACATGGCTAACAGATATGCACCATTGCAGATTCCAGCCAATGCGCCAGCCCTACCCCAAGATTATCAAACCAAACTCTCATTTTTTGATTCCCATGGCCCTTTGACAGCCATCCAGCATGCTAAAAAGATGCAAGACCACTTTGAGACCTATGAAATTGATGATGACAGTGTCAGGATGAGAATCTTTGTTCAAAGCTTGACTGGGGATGTCAGAACTTGGTTTAGATCCTTGAATGCAAATTCCATTGCAACCCCTGAAGTTTTATACCACGAATTTACTAACAGATGGGAGAAAAAGAGAGATCCCCACCACATACTGGGTGAATATAACACTATTAAAAGAGGTCCCCAAGAAACGGTGTTGGAATATTGTGCTAGGTTTAACAACATATACAATGCTATTCCCCAGAACTTAAGGCCCCCTCCTGATTTGGCCCTTTATAACTTCCCTGATGGTTTTGACTCGGATATGGCTTATCAGTTGAGAGAAAGAGACCCTCCAACCCTTGCAGAAGCCCAAAGAGTTGCAGTCACTGTAGAGGCCAACCTAATTGCCAAAAGAAACAGGGCAAAGCTGGAAAAGAAGGTTGGTTTCAAGGAAGAGCCCTCGGGCTTTGATCAGAAGTTGGATGCAATACTAAACAGCATGAAAAGACTAGGTGAGAGAGTGGAATCAGTAGAAAGAAAGTCATCCTGGGAAGCGCCACAAAACAATACTCCTAGAAACCCAAATTTTAGGAGAACACAAAACCCCAATACAGGAAAAACAGGTGCTGACCAAGATATCAGACCCCCTTTTCAAGAAAATTATGCAGAAACTTCCTCGGCTAATCAGCTCAATGAAGATCCTGAGATCAATTTAATAGGGCTGGATGGTAAAAGCCATGTTTTCCTAACACAAGAAGACCATGATAAGGATGAAGACAAAACATTCCAAACACAATCAGGAGAATCCTTTGACTTTAAGCAAGGATATGATACTGCTGTCTATGAAGTCCATAAGCAGTACAAACTAAGAAGTCGGACTGTAAATGCAAATCAGCCTGAAAAGGTAAAGGAGAAACAGCAATCTAAAGAAGCCTCAGTCACTGAACCTAATGACAAAACAAACTTACCTGCAAAGGAAGTAGTGGTTGAGGAGGTCACTGAACTTCTGCCTACATCACAAGAGCCCACAGCAACATCATCCTCTCACCCAAATCCGAACATCACCCCTCAAGACATGGACATGGGGAGCAGGTTCCAAAATCAAGATGAAATCCAACCAGAAGATTCATTGAACAAGGAAAGGACTGCTGTCCGTGACCCTAAAATTCAGGTGGATAAACCCTTTGACCTAGGAACAGAGATTGGCAAGTTAAAAATAGCAATTCCCCTTTTAGAGCTAGCCAAGCATGACATATATAAGCAACAGATCAAGAAATCCCTTCAGCTCACCAACAACAGAGATGATGTAAATGTGCTAGATGACACTCCAGAATTACTGTTTGGTCCAGAGGTAGATGGAAAAACAGTAGTCACAGGGGTTTTACCTTTTTATGTCAGCCTACACGTGCATGATAAAATACTGCACAATGCAATGTTTGACTCAGGTGCATCTCACAACCTCATGCCAAAAGCAGTCATGGAAAGATTAAATTTGGATATAACGAGACCATACAAAGACCTGTTTTCTTTTGATTCTAGTCAAGTAAAATGCCTGGGCCTGATTAAGGATTTATGTGTGTCCCTGGTCCAATTCCCCAACAAGACCATTTTGATGGATGTTGTTGTTGCTGATATCCCACCCAAGTATGGGATGCTACTATCAAGATCATGGGGAGCAAAGCTTCAAGGCTCCCTGCAGTTAGACATGTCATATGCAACCATCTCTGTCTTTGGACAACCAAAAAGACTTTATAGGGAAACACTCATGAAGTATATGGTTAGCAGTGAAGAGAAACCCCAAAATTTTCCAATATATGCTGTCCATTCAGACGTAGACTCTTACATCCTCTTTAATGACAGCATAGGCCTCTCGGGCAGTCACATTAGTACGGAGACATTTAAACCAGAGCAAAACATCCCTCAAACAAATGCCACCTGCAAAAATTTAATCAGCCCAACAATACCCATTCACCCTCCTTTAGTTGTCAAAAATTGTCAAACAAACGATGAAGCTACCCTGGAAAACAAATGGGAGAAGATACCCCAACTCATGCTCACACTGCCATCCCATGAACAGAACCTCAAATCTCCTGAACAGCAGGATAGTCTGTGGGTCCTAGAGTTTGATGGCTCAGTCAACAAGTTAGGGGCAGGGGCTGGAGTGTGGATACATAACAAAGAGAAAGCCTGTGCACAAGGCAGGGCTTATAGATTGAACTTTAAATGCACTAACAACATGGCAGAGTATGAAGCTCTGCTACTAGGCCTCAAAATTGCAAAATCATTACAAGCGCATAGCCTCTCAATCATGGGGGACTCTGATCTAGTAATTCAACAAGTAAAAGGGGATTTTGTCACCAATGACAAAAGATTAAGGTCCTACAGGTCTGCTGTAATTGAAATACTAGAAACTTTCTCCGAGTTTGTTCTCACAAAGATTCCAAGGGGCCACAATCTCCATGCTCACAGCTTGGCAACATTTGCCAGCACCTTCAAATTCCCATTGCAGCCCAACAATTGTTTCACAGCAGAAGTCAAATATAGACCTTCTATCCCAAACAATGTCAAAGAATGGCAAGTATTTGAGAATGATAGGCAAATAAACAACTTTTTAACTTTGCAACAAGAGTTTACAGGATTAAATATTGACCTTGAGACAGCAAGTCAATCTCAAATTGTTGATGGAGCAAGTCAATCACAATTACAGTTTCAACAATCTGCTCACCCAATGTCACTTAGGACAGCAAAACAATTACTCAGCCCAACCATTTTCAACAATGAAAACATTCAACAAATTAAACAAATGGACTGTGAAGAGGTGAGCAACATTGAAACTGAAATTATACAACTCAAAGACAACTTCCTCCCAGCAGGCCTTACCCCACTAGAGGACATTTTTGACTCAAATGATGTCCCCAGGAAACCAAAGATGCAGCCATTAGATGCAAGAGTTGAAGAATGTAATATTGGCACTATGGAAAAGCCTAAGATAGTCAAGCTGTCCGCCTCTTTGCCCCCCGATCAAAAGCCCAAATATGTTGATCTCTTTAAAGAATTCCAAGATGTCTTTGCCTGGGGTTATCAAGACTTGAAGTCTTATGATACCTCTGTTATACAGCACACCATTCCCCTCAAGCCTAATCAAAAACCATTCAAACAGAAATTGAGAAGAATCAATCCTGTGCTTCTTCCGTCCATTGAAAAGGAATTACAAAAAATGTTCAAAGCTGGGATCATAGCACCAATCAGGTTTTCTGACTGGATTTCAAATTTGGTCCCTACAAGAAAGAAAACTGGTGAGATTAGACTTTGTGTAGACTTAAGGAATTTGAACCTAGTATCACTCAAAGACAACTATCCCTTACCCAAAATGGACCACATCCTCCAAAGAGTAGTAGGAGCATCAAGAATATCATTGTTGGATGGCTTCTCAGGTTTCAATCAAATCCTGGTACACCCTGACGATCAAGACAAAACTGCATTTACTACCCCATGGGGAACTTTCAAGTATGTGAAAATGCCATTTGGTTTGAAAAATGCAGGGGCGACATTTCAAAGAGCAATGGACATTGCTTTTGCAAAAGAAATTCATGATTTCTTGGTCATTTACTTAGATGATCTTACACCCTTCTCAAAATCTGACCAAGAACATTTGAAACATTTAAGACAGATTTTCATAACATGCAGAAAATATGGCATTTCCTTGAACCCCAAGAAGTCTTTATTTGGTTTGGAAGAAGGGAAACTTTTAGGACACATCATTTCAAAGGATGGCATAAGAATTGATCCAGAAAGGATACAAGCGATCCTACAAATGCCTCACCCTAGGAATGTCAAAGAGTTGCAAGGATTCTTAGGAAAACTCAATTTTTTAAGAAGGTTCATCCCAAATTTAGCAGAATTGATCAGACTGCTAAACAATATGCTAAAGAAAGATTCAAAGGTTAAGTGGACTGTGGAAGCAAAGCAAGCCTTTGAAAGCATAAAACTGGCTTTAACCCAAACCCCGGTATTAACTAACCCTCAGTTTGACAAAGACTTTATTATTTTTTCTTTTGCCTCCCAGCATACTATTGCTGCTGTTTTATTGCAGAAAGATGATCAAGGGAATGAAAAGCCCATTGCCTTCTTCAGCAGAGCTCTTAGAGATGCTCCTTTGAAATACCAAATAATGGAAAAACAAGCCTATGCATTAATCAAAGCTATCAAAGATTTTAGGATCTATATCCTTTACTCTCATGTTGTGGCTTATGTACCAAGTCCTATTGTCAAAGACATTCTCACCCAAGAAAACTTAGAGGGTAGAAGAGGAAAATGGATTGCAAACATACTCGAATTTGACATTGAAATAAAGCCTACAAAGTTGATAAAAGGGCAAGGTTTGGCTAAGTTAATGACAGAATCAAATTTCCAAGCCTTAGATATCAACCAACTGGACAGTGAAACAGAGCTGGCGACTCCAAAGATCAATATAGCCTTTGAACAATCTCCATGGTACTCTGATATCTGTTATGTGTTACAAAACCTGTGTGCTCCCCCAGGACTGTCCAGAACTAAGTCTAGGTTCCTAAAAATGAAAACATCTAAATTCTGTGTGTTAGATGAGAATCTGCTTTGGAAAAACCATGAAGGTATTTTGCTGCACTGTCTTCTTGAGAATGAAACTGATAAAATTATGCAAGAATTCCATGCTGGAGACTGTGGTGGACATTTGTACTGGAAGTCCACTGTGGACAAAATATTAAGGGCTGGTTATTACTGGCCCACTATGTTCTCAGATATGAAGAAATTCACAACATCATGCCACAAGTGCCAACTGTTTGAAGGCAAAAGACAGCTGCTGCCACTTCCTTTGAGGCCCATTGCAACAGAAAGACCTTTTCAACAATGGGGCTTGGATTTCATTGGAGAAATTCACCCCTCATCTTCAGGACAACACAGATGGATTCTAACAGCAACAGACTACTTTACCAAGTGGATTGAAGCTGCCCCATGCAGACAAGCAAATGACTCAGTGATCATTCAATTCTTAGAGAACAATATACTGGCCAGATTTGGCTGCCCAGACAAGATAATAACAGACAATGCTGCTGCCTTCAAATCCAAGAAAATGATAAATTTTTGCCATAAATTTCATATCACTTTGGGCCATTCTACAGCTTACTATCCTCAGGGAAATGGTCTTGCTGAATCATCAAACAAAAGCCTGATAAACATCATTAAGAAAGTGCTGGAAGAGAACAAAAAGAACTGGCACAAGAAAATAGTAAATGCTTTATGGGCAGACAGATTAACCACCAAAAGATCAATTGGGACCAGCCCATATGAGTTAGTCTACGGATTAGAGGCCAGATTTCCTTCATCACTAGGGGTGCCAGTTATGAAACTTCTACAAGAAAGTCAAGCAGAGCCAAATGACATGCAAAGAAGGATCAACCAGATAATCTGTTTACAGCAAACCAGAGAACAAGTTTTCAGCAGAGTGCAGATACTACAAGAGAAACTGAAAAAGGCCTTTGACAGAAGAACCAAAGCAGAAGACTTCAATCTAGGAGACAAAGTTCTAAAGTGGGATGCAAGAAGAGAAGACAAAGGGAAACATGGGAAGTTTGACTCTTTATGGAAAGGACCATTTGCTGTCCAAGCAGTGCAAGGTAATAACACTTATTTCCTTAAAAGCTTGACTGTGACTGAACTAGATGAAGGTCCTGTCAATGGCAGGATGCTGAAGCACTATTATGATGGTTCAATATGATGAGGATTCCGAAGGTTCATTGTATATATGCAATTGTATATATTCTCTTTTGATTTACATTGTATAAAGAGGTTTTCCCAAGTGCTGCAACTAGCAGCAACAGGCAGATAATATCAGAGGTTCTCCAAAAAAGAAACACACCATTTTGACAGGTTACATGCATAAGATCTCAAAGATCAAGATGGACATCCAAGGAACAAGGCAATCTGACCTGCTGTTCTTGGTCTTTCAAAAGAAAAACCATCCCCATGTGGAGCCACTGTTGGATGCCTATAGTAATAGGTTTCATATTTCATGATTGATTATTAAATTTCCAAATATGCTCTGCATTGTTAGCACAAAGATCACATATTTCCAGGTAATCAGAGGTGTGTGAAATTACTTCAGATATGGAGGACCTTATTTCATTTTGTGGATGATTCAACAGTCTAAACTGGATCATGCCATGTTTCAATTTTGAGTTGTAGAATAGATGAAGAAGTCTGTCCAAACAGCCTAATCTTGGCAGACAAGTAGTTCAGGTAGAGAAACAAAGGTTCCCAAAAGTCTAATCTGGGACCTTGGAGGAGATAAGGGTAGAAGTAGATAGATAAAAAAGGAAAAAGCCAAAGAAAAGAAAAGGCAATTGAGGGTTGCAAGTCTAAGTGCCCCTCCAAGAAGAAACAAAAAATGTTAGGTGAAATAGTTGGGTAGGCAGTTGTGGTTGCAGAAGGGATATGTTCACCATTACACAGTTGTCACAAGATGTTTTGCCAAGGCAATAGATATATCAGCAAACAAGGTGGTGAATTCCATGGACTCACAGCAAAGAGCATCACTAACTTCTCTTTTCCCCCTCTACTCCATCACTAACACCCCCTTTCTAAAACCCCCACCTTCACTTATACTAACTCCTAATTCTACTATTTACCTCCCCTATTTTACCCCTACCCCTAATAATACTAACACTAAGGTGTATAAAGCCCCAAATCTTATGTATATTCCCTCCCCTAGGCATAATAGCCGAGCATTCTTCAAAAAGGGACCATAATGGCATCTGGCCACTTTGGTGAACCTATTCCACCCCTTTCCCCTTTGCTGCAAGTCAATTTACCCTCAAATCACCTCTGCATTGGTAAAACCCCTCTCCAAACCCCTTTGGCCTATAAAATCCTTTGCAAACCTTACAAAAATCAAAATCCGCCTTCGGCACACTCCCAAATGCGAGCGCAGGTGATTTGAATAAAAACATTCGAAAAAACCATACAAAACCCATAAATTTTAATATTTTCCGCCCATATTATCGAACGTACACCTTCCTCCTCCGTCAGCCGTCGGATCAAGCCCATCAGATCCGACGGTCCTCATCAATATCGGAGCACATCCGATGGCCGCACGTTATGTCCCGAGAAGATGACGTTGCGCCTTGTCATGCTTCCGCCACGCGTCAAGCGCTCACCCATCTCGGAGCTCCGTCTGACACCCTCCGCGCCGTACTCAAACCGCCCCGAGAAACCGCGGCGGTTAAGGCTATAACCGTGACCGCTACGGTTTGACCACCACCGGTTCGCCGCTGACCCAGCGCCACGTCTTTCTCCGCTCGTACCCGCCTTTCTTATTGGTCCACCTCACTGCTGACTGGGCTGCCACCTCACCGCCCCGTTGACCAGTCGTCTGCTGCCACGTCCTCCCCGATGACGTCAGCCGACGTCACGTCACCATGACCCACCAATGACGTCATGCTGACGTCATCATAAAAAGCGCCAAGTTGGTAAAAAACCCATATTTACCAATTTTACCCGTGTTTTTCGTCATTTTACTGTTGTGTCTGCTGAATGCTCTGCTTAACCGTTGCTGCCCGAATTTTCGCCAACCTGTGAAATTCGACCAAGGCGACCGCTCCAGTACCTGCGCCACACCTAACCACGACCTCTGCACGTCGAATTACAGGTATTTACCCTGCTCTGCCCTCCATACGACCTGCATTCTTCTCTAAGCTACTCACAGGCACAATAGGACCGTAAAACAAATTTTTCACCGCTGGAACCAAATTATACCTCCACCATTGTCCCTGTGAAGTCCCAAACTTCCCTGCAGAGTGCTAACAAACCGCAATTCAGTTGAAAACCCCTCGTCCTCCGTGTTCTCGGTCAATGCCCCTCTGAACACCTCTGAAATACTACCAGGAGCCAAAATTGAACACCAAAAAGAGCCTCTGTAACCAATTACCAGCAGTATTTCAATTTCTAGCTGGTAAATTCCCTTCTGACAGTTCAGAAAATCAAGTTTTACCACAGAGGGCAATCTGCAGTCTGTTTTGCCACTCAATTGTCCAATTGCAACTGTTTATCCTTTCACAAGCTATGGAGACTCCCATTGCTCTCAATATTAAGCCTATCAATGCCCCCCACCAAGAATTAGCATGGCAAGCCCTGGGAGACATGGATTACCAGATGTTGGACTGGTTTCCTATGGGAACTAAGTATAATATCCAAATGTTAAATGAACTGAGAGCCCAGCACATGAGTGGAGCAGATATCCTGGGAATTTGGGAATCAAATTTGCCCATATACAACCTTCCCCAAGTTAATCCCATGCCAGAGCTTATCTACAGTTGCCAAGAGCGCTATGACCCCAGCCAAAGGGCAGTCATTAGCCCCACAGGCCTAGTACTGTTTTAGATCACTCCAGAGAGTATAAATCAGATGCTGCATTTCCATACAGCCAAGAAGTTGACCCCTCTTTCCATGCAAGATTTGATAAAGAGAGGAAGCAGCCTGCCTAATGACCAGATTGTGAAGATCAACCAGCTATTTGTTGCACCTAGCTCTGAAGCAGTCAGAACCCCTCCCATTGGTTACCAATACCTGAATGAGTTGGGCAAGATGATGGTGGACTTGATTAGCTATGTCCTAGGATTCAGAGGACTAGAAGATGTAGATGAGTGCATATTGGCAATGCTGTCCATATTTGCCCCTGGTAAGCCTCCAGCTATCCACTATGATTATGCTACTTATATAGCTGAGAAGATTCATGACCAGTTCATGAACTTGAAGAGGGAGAGGCTGTTCAAATACACCTCCTACATATACCATCTGTTCTTGTTCAACCAGCCAGCTACCTTCTCTGTCCCTTTGAGGCCACTCAACGCCCAAGGAACCCCAAGATCAGTTGTCTTTTGGACCCCAGTGTTCCATCGTACCTCAGTATCACCTTATACATACTGTGAGTTTATTGACTTATTTGTCCATCCAGCCCTGACAGTGCTGCAAGGTGCCCCTCCTCCTAGACTGACAGAGGAGATGAAAAGAATTCTTCATTTGAACAAGCTTTACAACATTGGCAACTGGTACTTCTACCAGAATCACACAGTCATTAGGGTGTATGGATGTGAATTAAATCCATTTAGACTGCCGAGGTACGTTCCCATGAGACTGTTTGCCTTAGAATACTTCAGGCAATTTGGGAACTCAGATTACCTACACTTTCAGAGTAAAAACAAGAAATCACAGTTGAAAGTGAGAAATCAGCTAGGTCCCTTCTTATACAACAGGAAGGAAGAAGGCTGGAAAGAGGCAGATAGGATCCTGGAAGGACTCCAATTGAAAACCAGTTTTGAGTGGATTCCATATGACCCTAACCACTCTATTTCTCTCAGGAGGATCAGGTACAAGTTAGGCAACTATGCACATGCAAGACTACCTGAAATTGAGAAATATGCAAATGCACCAGACTGGGAAGAGGGCACATTAATAGAGCAAATGACTAGTGAAGAAATACTTGAGCAAGAGGCTAGAAATGTCCAAAAACAAGCTGACTTGGAAACTTGTGGACAGGTGCCTACTTCCTACAGGAGGCGAATTGGGACAGCCACCACAACACCAGCAACACAACAGCGAACTGCCGAGCAGACAACCCAAGCAGCAAGCAAGGACAAAGGCAAACAGGTGGAACAACCACCTATATTAACAGAAGAACAGGTTGACACCTTGCTACAGCAGCAAGAAGAAATGGAAGAACGGGAGTTGGGGCAGCAACAAGATAAATCACAAACTAGTGAGCAGCAGCCATTACAGCAAAATAAAGAGACAGATTTGCCCGGATCTACAGAACAGCAGCCCCAAACAGAGTTGTCTCCAAGAACAGACATCAATGTGGACAGCTCAGTCCTCCAAACACCCCAGAAGGAGGACTTAACCAGAAAGAGAGAGAGAGAGACTCCCCAGACTTCATCCTTTATCAGAGGAGAGAAGAGACAAAGATTGAATGACTCCCAAGAGGAGGACATGGCAGTAAGGCAGGCCATGGGCATGGGCCCACCCAGTGGAGAACTCTCGGCCAGCTCATCTCAAAGAGGACCAGATATGACAATGGGAGGAGAGGTCAGCTCTTCTGGCCAGCATAGAGAGGGGCACTCAAGCATAAAGCAGCAGTTCATAGAAATCAAGAGAAGGAGTGATCCCATAAAAGTGCAACTCTATGATCACTTGTTAAAACTAGCTCCCAGCAACCAGCAGAGACTAATGTCTGCTTTTGATGTGAGTGAGGGAAAAATGATAATGAGCCATTTCATGCCCACAACTCTACATCCTCAGTCCACCTCAGACTATTTAAGAACCAACATGGAGGTTCTGGCTAAAGATATTCACCCCATGGATAAGATAGAGTTACACAAGCAAACGGGTGAAATGGTGTACGCCTCCCTGGCAGATGAGACACTGGAAAATTACAAGTTAAAGAGCAGCCTAGACAATACATCATCCCAGCTAGAATTGGAAAGAGCATCCTCACAGGCCAAGGACAACAGAATCAAATCCTTGGAGGAGGTAATCATAGAGATTGGACATGATCCCAAGGATGTCAAGGGCATCCAAGAACTGCTGAAAATAAGGGATGCTGACATGGCAGCCCTAAGAAAGAAAATCAAGCTCCCGGCCACCATCCATCCACAAACAGATGAAGTTGCCCAGCAAAGGCAAGAAAAAGATACCACAGACTTGCTGGTATCCTTATACAAGGAGCTGGTTAGGACTCAAGACCAGCTAGGGCAAACTGAAGCTGCAAAGGCAGCACTACAAGAAGCCATGAAGCAGAAAGGGGAAGGTCAATCCTCCCAGCCTCCTCCAATAATAATAAATCTCGAGGAAACACCTCCGATCATCACTCCTCCTCCTCAGCAAACAGGAGCTACAGCATCATCCACAGCCCCCACAACAACATCAGAGCAAGCTGCTACCCTAGATATGCAGAAGCTACAAGCAGAGATCCGAGCTATGGAAGCTCAAATGAAAGAGCTGGATGAGCTCAAACAGAACTTGGATAATGTTCATGAGAGATTTGATAAAAGCAAACAAAATGAGGCAGCCAAGGAAAGGGAGGTGAAAACCCTTAAGAGAAGGATTGCTGAGCTGGAAAAGGAGCTTGCACTGGAAAGGGTGACAGCTGACATGAAAGCAGTGTTGTGGAGCAACATTGGGAGATCCATTGCCAAACAGTGGCAATACATTGAAACCATGGATGAACAAATGGTGCTCATCACCAAAGCTAACAAAGAGATACAAAGAGCAAGGGCAAGCCTTGGGCACATGCCAGAAGCAGCTACCAGGATGATCAATATCCTGAATTACAAGACCAGCACTCAATTGGCCACCATGGGAATCAACAACAGAACAGAAACAATTGCCATAGCCAAGAGAGTTGTTACTCTGAGAAACTTGATTGGAACCCTGGAAAGAAGGACACAAGATATGCAGACAGAAATCAACAGGTTCCTGGAGAAGTTTGTAACACTGCAGAACAGAGGCCTCCCCAACATTTTGAGCAGTGTGGGTAGACTGCTCACTTTGGACAACTATAATAAGAGAATTGATGCCCATGCTGTGGCAGAGATTGCAAAAGCTCCCAGCAGTTCAAAGGACACAGGGCCAGCCACGGGACAAATGATGTATGACAGAGTGGAGAACCTGTTTTTTCTCATGAATGAGATAGATCATCTGTTTGATACACCTCCCAATTTCTTTAAGTTCACAGAGGCAGATGAAACTCTAGGGGCAATTTTGGCACATCAACTGCCCACACAGGATGTCTGGAGGCATTTGACTCAGACAATTTTGACAGGACAGAACCAATAGCGCAGAAGGAAAGAAACAGGTACATACAGTGACAATTTTGGGAATTAATACCCACAGGAAAAGGCAGAGGCTGAGCCAACTCAGCCAGACCAATGACTCACCACCAGCGGCAGTCGAAGATACAGCTGACAGGCCCGAGACACAGTGTACCAGCCTACAGCCGGGTTTTCTATGCATTAACTCCGAAAACTCAGACCGACTTAGCTATTCCTACAAAGCTAAAATATCTTCTGACAGAGCATTAAGATGCCTGTGCTGTGTATTAAATGTGTAATAAATTTTCGACATAATATCTTAGATAGTTGGTGAGAATGTAAAGACTGAGTTAACGCAGAACTCAGATATTTCTGTAGATCACCGCTAGTATATATAGACCCTTCACAGATGCTGAAGAGGTTGCTGGAATTTTCTCTTGGATAACTTCCATCTGCTGTAATATTTTCAGAGAATCAATACAAAGGAGGAATGGAACTTCCAGAAGTTTGGTGTGTTTGATATCTTGTGGTGAAGGATGCATGTTACAGGATTCCATGGGTGTTGCATAAAACTATAAGTATTCTCAAATCTCTTTGTCGTGTCTGTTTTGAGTCTTTTGTTCTCTTTACTGTTCTTATGTTTACACTTGATAGCAAGGTGAAAGGATAGTACCAGGATTTAACTATGTTTACCCTGGACTCAAACTGAGCTATTATAAATGTTTTCCTCTTATACAGTAACAGAATTGTAATTCTTAATTGCTGCAATTCAAGACTGTGTTTTTATTGTAACAGTCATTCTCAGGGATTCAACTTTGCCCCTAAGACCTCTGTTTTCTCTTCTTAAAGCTATCTGTTGGGAACATATAGATTAATAGTGAAAATTCTTAAATGCTTTCATTATTCGTGCTACCTGTTTACAGCCTTTTAATCAAAAATCTGTTCTATTAAGCACCCAAATGGCCCTATAAGTCCCATCTTTCATCTCAAAACTTCAAACGCATACAGCTACAGACTCCATTGCCCAATGGTACTCAACTTCTCAGAAAACTACTTCACTAGAACCTAAAAGGAATTTCACCAACCAAACATAAACAAAACACAGTGCATAATAGCTAGCCTAAAACCCTACAACAAACAGTTACAAATCATAAAGAGAGAGCCCTCTCTGATCACTGTTAGGCTAGAAGCAGTGATCCAAAGATTGGTTAGTGGTTACCCCGGCCGTATTCCCTTGGGAGTCATAGGGAACAACCTGGGTGTTAACAGCATGCATTGTTGATATGGCCTTGCATTCATGACTGAATCCTAGTTAGAGTGATGTTTATGTGTTTATACATTTATTGGTGTATGTCTATATGTTGTTACGATTATGTTATACATGTATCATGCTGATTTGGTGATCTTGTAGACAAGTTATCCTCCACAAGCTATACTAAGTCTCATTGGTTTATTGTGATTTGGCTTATCTCACATATTATGCCTTACAAGAAGAAATATCAAATGGCTAGCAAGATGGTTGACTATAGGGACTCTCCCTACAAATCTGAAGAGAAGTATGGTGTTGGGAACCCTCTGACTTGGTAGTTAAATTGAGAAGTTTAAATGAGGAGATAAGGAGTTGTAAGGCAGATAATGGCAGAAACATACAGTCACAGAAAAAGTTAGTAGAGGTGAATGCAGTAATACTTCACAGCTTGTCATATTTGCAGCAACAACGATCACTACAGATGAGTCATGAGTAGGAAGATAAAACTAATAGAGGATATGCTAGTATATCGCATGGTGGTTGTCGATCAGATAGAGATGATACAGTTAGATATGGCATATTTTTGGATGCTCCAGAGAGGAGAAGGAATAGACACAATTATGATTCTAGTTTTGATTTAGATAGGCGCTATGATTGTCATCATTTTCAGCCTTACAGGAGGAATGATAGGGGATACTTGCCGAATGAATTTAAGAAGGAAAAGACACCTGATTTTGATGGAGAGATAAAGAGATCAGAAGATGTAGAGGCATGGTTACTCAGTATGAAGAAGTTATTTAGGTTAGATGACTACTCAGAGAACATGAAAGCTAGAGTGGCTACCTTCAGTCATAAAGGTAAAGCAAACATCTGGTGGGAATATGTGAAGAATGTCAGGGAATAAATGAAGAAGATTTGTCTTGGAGTGAGTTTGAGAGGCTATTTAAGAAGAAGTACTTCTCAGAAAGGTACTTGGATGACAGGGAAAAGGAACTGTCTGAACTAAAAATGGGATCGATAACATATGAGGAGTACACCAGTAAGTTCTTAGAATTGTTGATGTATGTGCCTTACCTCAAGGAGGAGAAGGCTAAGATTCGGAGATTCATTAGTGGAATATCGGTTGCATTAAAAGACAAGACTGAATTCAATGAAACTCAATCATTGTAGGATGTCATTCGAAATCCAAAGCATTGCTATGAACAATCAAAGTGTAGAACTGTTCCTAAGCCAGATTGGAGAGGTAATGTAAAGAACAAAGGAAAATGGGATAAAAAGTGAGCAAGGCTACAGGGTACAAATAACAAGGAGAATGTTGCACCACCTAAGAGGTTCAATGCATCAAATAGAGGAAAGGGACATCGAGCTGAAGAGAATAAAAAGGATGGAGGTTGGAAGCCCATAGAGTGTTGGAATTGTCGAAAATATCATAGCAGGAGAGATTGTTAGCAGAATTGGAGTGGTAGACCCAAATATATAGTGAACAAGAGGAACAGACTATTGGATATGTAGGCCAGAATATTCTCCATATCTATGTAGTCATGGACAATAGGCAGGAAGAACATCAGGCATCTATCATTGAGATGGAAGGTAACTTTTGTGCTCAAGTTATTTCTATTTTGATTGACCCTATATCTAATTATAGCTATGTTATTCCTAACATGGTGGATAAGTGGGGGTTGAATAAGGAGTTGCATGCAGATTCTTGGATAGATCAGTTGGCTACAAGTACGAAGAAGTGAGTTCATCATTAGGTAAGAGCCTACACATTTGACTTAAATGGTATTCCTACCACAACACATTTGAATGTTTTACCATTGGGTTCATACAGTATGTTATTGGGCATGAATTGGTTGTATGTATTGGGTATGAATTGGTTGTATCCACATAGAACCAAGGTTGACTGCTATGACAAGGCCATTTAATGTGTTGATGACAATGGAGAACCAAGAGTCTTGTAGGGTAAGAAGAAATCGACATCAATTAGGATGGTGACAATTATGTAGTCAAAGCATAGCCACAGGAAAGGGTGTAAGCTATTTGTAATACATATTTCTAGTGATAAGGGTAAGGAGGTTGAGGATGCAGAAGTGTTGAACAAGTACCTAGTTTTACAATAGTTCAGGGATGTATTTCCTGATGATATTACATAGTTTCCACATCATAGGGAGGTAGATGTTTCTATTGAGTAAGTGCCAGGGGAAGCTCCAACATCGAAAGTACCTTACAAGATGAGCACACCTGAGTTAGTTGGGTTAAAGTTGCAAATGAAGGAAATATTGGACAAGGGATAGAATAGACCAAGTGTATCACAGTGGGGTGCAGCAATCTTGTTTGTGAGGAAGAAATATGGTACCCTCAGATTAGGCATTGATTATAGGTAGTTGAACAAAGTGACTATCAAGAACAAATATCCTTTTCCTAGGATTCATGACTTGTTCAATTGGGTGAAGGGGGTAGAACTATTCTCAAATATTGACTTGAGATCCAGATACCATCAGGTACGCATCAAAGAGAAGGATATATACAATACTGCGTTCAGGACCAGGTATGGGCATTATGAGTTTGTTGTTGTTCCATTTGGCTTAACGAATGCTCCATCTGCCTTCATGTTTTTGATGAATAGTGTGTTGCATCCATATTTGGATAAGTTTGTTATTATGTTCATTGATGATATACTGATATATTCTAAAATGACGAAGAGCATGCCGAGCACTTAGCAGCAGTTTTGAGGTTGTTGAGGGAGCATCAGTTGTATGCTAATCTCAGAAAGTATAGTTTCTTTCAGACTGAGGTGCACTACTTGGGACATTTTGTCTCAAAGGAAGCCATTCCAGTAGTTCTAGAGAAGATAAGGGCCATCCTGGAGTGGGTAGCTCCTTAGAATGTGGATGAAGTGAGATATTTCATGGGTTTGGTAGGATACTATAGGAGGTTCATTAGGAACTTCTTGCGGATTGCTTAGCCCATCGCATCCTTGCATAGGAAAGGTAAGAAGTTCGAATGGAATGAGGAGTGTGAGGCTAGCTTTGAGTAGCTTAAGCAGTTGTTGAAACATGCACTAGTACTATATATCGTAGCTCTGGATAAGGAATTTGAGGTGTGCACATATGCTTGCAAGAGAGGGCTTGGTGGCGTCCTTATGCGGGACAGAAAGGTGGTATGTTATGAGTCCCGGAAACTAAATGAGCATGAGAAGAACTACCCAACGCATGATATTGAGTTAGCATCAATTATACATGCACTTAAGTTGTGGAGGAACTATCTTCTTGGTATGAGGTTTGTGCTTATAAGTGAACACATTAGGTTGAGATATTTGTTTAACCAGTCAAATCTGAATTCCAAGTAGGCAAGATGGTTGGCCATGATCAAAAAGTTTGATTTCAAGATCAGATACATCAAAGGTAAGGAGAATAGGGTGGAAGGTTCTCTCAGTAGGTGGATATAGGTGAATCACTTAGCAACTATGAGCTCTTATGGGATAGATTTACAGGATAAGATCTTGTGGGCAGGACAGAAGGATGTCAGGTATATGAAGATTGTGCACAGGTTGCAGTAGGGTGATAGTATAGGTACAGGTATAGGTGAAGGTATAGGTACATGTAGTGGTATAGTTACAGCTGGAAGTATAGATGGAAGTATAGGTACAGGCATAGGTACAAGTAGAGGTGTAGGTGCAGGTGCACAGGGAATGGACTATTGTCTTATAGCAGAGGGATTGGTTAGGTTTCGAGACAAGATATATGTACTAGATAGAAGCGATCTCAAGAAGGTTATCTTGAGGGAGTTTCATGCGAACTATTTGGGTCACCTAGGTTATCATAAGACACACATAGTGGTAAAGAGATATTACTATTGGTTGAATCTGAAAAGGGATGTAGTAGAGTTTGTGGTGCAATGTTTCAATTGTCAGCGAGTGAAGACAGAGTGCAAACATCCAAGTGGACTGCTATAGTTGATCGTGATTTTGGAGTGGAAATGGGAGGTCTTTTCCATGGATTTCATCACCAGGTTGCCAAAGACAATGAAACAACATGATCCTATCATGGTCATTATGGATAGGTTAACAAAGGTTGCACACTTTGTTTCGATGAAGTCTACATTCTCAGCTAGTGACATGGCACATGTATTCATCCGAGACGTGGTTAGAGTACGCGGTGTTCTTAAGAATATTGTGTCAGACATGGATGCAAAGTTCACTTCCAAGTTTTGGAAGGATATTTTTGTAGGTTTGGGCACATATTTTGCCTTCAACACAACTTATCATCCGCAGACAGATGGATAGATAGAGAGGGTCAACGAGATATTAGAGGACATGTTGAGGATGTATGTAATACATCAATAGTGTATGTGGGAAGAGTATATCCCTTTGGTCAAGTTTACATCCAACAATGGTTATCAGGAGTCACTGGGGATGAGTCCTTTTTAGGCATTGTACGGGTGGAGTTGTAACACTCCCATTATTTGGAGTGATCTAGTTAGCATGGTATTGATTGGACCATATATGTTGGTAGACATGGAATAGGAGATGCAGGTGATCAAGAAGAATCTCAAGGCAGCATAGGATAGGCAGAAGAGTTATGCAGACATGAACAGGTTGTTCAAGGAGTTCTAGGTTGGGGAACATGTGTACATGCACATGAAACCGAAGAAGAGCTCCTTGTGGATTGGATAATGTACCAAGTTGGAACCACAACTTTGTGGACCCTTCAGTATCATTGAGAGGATTGGGTGAGTAGCCTATTCAATTTCACTTCCTCCAATAGTGAAAGTCATGTCTCATTACTTAAGAAGTATGTTAAAGATGTTGATCATGTGTTTAACTATTTTGTATTGCAGGTGGAAGTAGATGGAGAATTCCAGACGGAGCCCTAGTGTATATTGCATAAAAAGGTGCTCATGCTTTGGAACTAAGCAATCAAGCAAGTTAAAGTGAAATTGAAGCACTTTGGGCCCAATGAAGCTACATGGGAGATGGTGGGTCAGATGCAAGCCATGTATCCTTCCTTCTTTTCTAGTTGAGGCAAAGAAGCTTTGATATGGTGGTTTGGTGATTTCATATGGTGGTTGGTAGTTTCTTTATGGTGGTTTAATAATTTCTTATGATAACTTGGTATATGCTTCATGGTGGTTTAATATTTGCTTTATGTTGCTTTAGTATATGCTTTATATATTCTTTATGATGGTTGATATATGCTATATGATGTTTTGATATATATTGATCCGTTAATGAAAAAGGTATTATAGACTTTATGTGAAGTTTGCTTATGTTAATTAATGCAAGGGATCAAAAAGATTGCAAATAACATAAACACATAAGCAAATTGAAATATAAACATACGCATCAACACAACGACAATTTGATAACAAAGTTCACCTGACTTCCTGGCTACCTCTCCTGGTCCTTAGCTTCCATTGTGACTGTGTTATTAGTCTTCAAAATGATTTTACATACATGAGCTCAAAAACAGAGACTCAAATGAGAAAAATGATCTTGCCATTGCATTCAGCACAAAATTTTGAGTCAAGTGAGTATAAACTTGCCCATATTTGGCCATTGTGACCTCTAGACCCCTTGGAGAAATCCAAAACTGCCTTTGCTCTGCAAAACCACTTTTGTCTACACAATACCACCTCGATCTGTGCCCTGGTGGTTTGACTGATTCGGCACCTGCATAAAATTTAAACAATGTTTTGGTGGATTGGTTTACCAAGCTCCGCCCTTGGCATAGTGGTTAGCTCGAATGTGTGAAGGCGTTGGAATATAAAGTTTTGGTTGGTTGAAGGTTCAAAACCTCCACCCAACCTTCCGCTGTTGGTTATGTTGATACAATATATATTACGTATTCGGCGGTGATATGGACTATATAATAACTAATATATCCAAATGTCTGGTGGTCATGGGGTTGACCTCGACCATCCGGCCTTTTTCTGGCCACCTTCCCGCAATCAATAAATACAAAGTCATCAACTCCGATAACAAGAACCACGGTAGCTCATCTAGTGAGTTAACTCTACTGAAAAATTATCCATTCCGAGAGGTTATGGGTTTGATCCTCCCTGATCCCCATAATTTTGGACAATAGGTAAATACTGGGCAAAATCTGGGCTGCCACGTGTCAGTCCTAGATTGGCCATATTAACCAATCATATTGCGACACATCATCAACCTGCTGACATCATCCTGGACAAGTGGTGTATTCCCAGGACAACACATGTGCTTTTGAGATCATCCTGTTGACGTGGTTGACCGTTGACTGTTGGCTATTGACCATTGACTTTTTGACTTTCGCCCTAATTTTCCCAAAAAGTTTGGCTGGCTCTAACTTCTTCATCTGAAATCAGATTTACATGCCGTTTGCACCATTGGAATTTTATCAACGAGCACTTCGACTTGATTCTACTTTCAACTATATTTTAAGACATTGATATGGAGGAAAAAATGGATCCATTTTTGATCACTCCTCTCCACTAGAAGCTTTTGGACCACCAAAAGTTGGTTTTAGCTGTCGAGTAAGTGAGGATAAAGTTCCTTCACTTTCCCAATCTCGATCCATCATGCTTTACTTGGATTTTTACCTTTGAGTCCAACTCGAAGATACTCAACATTTCCCCATCGCGGAGTCCTTATCCTCTTGTCAAGCATTTTGTCCTCTTGTAGCTCATTGAGATACAAAGGAAAAAGATCTTTAATGGAAGGTAGTTGACCTTGCTCTTCCTGATCTTCAATCAATGAAGGCTCATACAATCGCAAGTTTTCAACATTTATGATGGAATAGATCTACATCTAAGCTGGTAGATCTAGGCAAAAATCATTTTCACCAATTTTGTCAAGTATTTTGAAAGGACCATATCTAATTGGTTTCAACTTCTTACCTTCCCCTTGTAGTCTTTCTTTGCTGATGTACAACTAGACTTGATCACCAACTTGAAAACTATGCTCAACTCGATGCTTGTCATGTCATGCCTTATACTTTGCTTGGCTTCTTTCCAGCTGTTCCTTTACTGCCTGATGAATTTCCTGGATTTGTTCAATGAACTTGGTTGCATTATCCATATCACTAGGTCCATCAATTGCTATGTCTTTACCAAAGACAAAATCCAAGGGATACTTTGGTATAAAACAAAAACAAGTCTCAAAGGGAGATCTCTAAGTAGAAGAATGTTTTGCATGGTTGTAAGCATGCTGCACATAAAACAAATTCTCATCCCAAAGTTTGGGATGCTTACTGCAATATCCTTGAAGCAACTGTATCACTATCTTGTTGACCACTTCTGTCTACGGATGAAATGTCGTGCTCTTCTTTAGCTTTGTGTCCATTAACTCCCATAGACTTGACCAAAATTTCCTGCCAAATCGAGAATCTCGATCGGATACAATAGAAGTGGGTAACCCAAAATGAACCCATACATTTTGAAAGAACAACTTTGCATTTTGTTCAGCTGTGACCTGTTTATTACATGGTGTCAAAATACACATCTTACTGAACCTATCCACAACTACATACAAATAGTCATGACCCTTTCTAGACTTTGGCAATCCCCCAACAAAATCCATGGAAACACTTTCCCAAGGACGAGAAGGAATTGGAAGTGGAGTATACAAGCCTAATTTTCTATTACTTGGCTTGCTTGTAGCACACATAGTACATCCTTTAATATATCTAGAAACTGTCTCATTCATTCATGGCCAATAGAAAAATCTTTGTAATTGTGCAATTGTTTTACCTACACCAAAATGACCTGATATGAGAGAAGTATGTGCTTCTCGAATTATATTAACTCTTTCAGTTTGTGAAACACATAACTTTTCCAAATGATATAAGAGTTTGGCCTTTATGAAATAATCCAATTCTTCTACTTTCTTACCATGACTTAAAGTTGCATATAGATCCTTAAAATCTATGTCTTGAGTATATTGTTCATTGTAACTTTCTAGAATTACTGAATTATGCTTAAGTATTGTGGATGCATTTATAATTGGTCTTGATAACATGTCTCAAACCTTATTATGTATGCCTTTCATATATCTGATAACAAGGTGAAATTGTTGTAGGAACCCCATCCACCTGTAATGTCATGATTTTTGCAATTTAGTTTGTGAGTGTAAATATTGAAGTGGTTGATGATCTGTGTGTATGATTGTTCCTTTACCCATTATGTAATTTTTCCACTTTTTAACACTCTGAACTAATGCATATAATTCCTTATCATATGTAGGATAGCTAACTACTACTGATGTGAATGTCTCAGAATGAAAGCATATAGGCTTTCTGTGCTGCATCAACACTGCCCCCATGGCATATTCACTTGCATCAGTTTTGATCTCAAATGGATGTTGAAGATATGGCAGTGCTAGTACTGGTGCTGTACTAATCCTTTCTTTCAATGTGTCAAAGGCTTTCTGTTGTTTGCCTCCCCACTGAAACACTTGTTTCACACTTGTCAAAGCATGTAAAGGAGCTGCAATCAAAGAAAAGTTAGCAATAAACTTTCTCCAATATTGTGCTGCCCCTAAGAAACTTCTAACTTTTGTAGGAGTATTGGGCTCAGACCAATTTACAATTACTTCGACCTTAGAGGGATCTATCTTCAATTCACCACCCCTTGCAATATAACCCAAATAATTCAAACATGTTCTGCAAAATTCACATTTTGAAAGTTTTACATAGATATTTTCTCTTTTCAAAACATCTAAAACCTGCTTTACATTCTTTACATGTTCATCCCATGTTCTACTAAAAACAAGAATATCATCTAAATAGACTATTGCAAAATTATCAATGAATGGCCTAAATACTTCATTCATGACTTGCATGAATGTAGCTGGATCGTTAGTTAAGCCAAAAGGCATAACCATCCATTCATAGAGTCCTTGCTTTGTTTTGAAAGCGGTCTTCCATACATCCTGTTCTGCAACTCTAATCTGATGGTAGCCGCTTTTCAAGTCCAATTTAGAGAAGTAAACTGCATCTTTTAGCTGATCTAACAAATCATCAATACGAGGAAGAGGATAATGACCCTTTATTGTGATTTTATTTAATGCTCTAAAATCAATGCACATTCTCCACGAACTATCTTTCTTTTGCACTAACATAATAGGTGATCCACACGGTGATGTGCTTGGTCGAATAAACCCTTGATCGAGCAACTCTTGTACCTACTTCTTTATCTCTACATTCTCAAGAGCTGATAACCTATAAATTCCAATGTTAGGTAGTGGAGCATATTTCTGCAAATAAATCTCATGTTCTATCTCTCACTTGGGTGGAAGCCCTTTAGGCTCTTTAAATATAATATCATAATCGGAAACAACTTTAACTAGATTTGCTTTCTGTTTAGGATTACAGCCTTGGAAAGCATCAGATTTATCAATATCCTTTGCTTTTACAATCATAAGTAAAAATTATTTACTTCAATTTACAATTCTTTTCATCTGTCTTGAATTTATGGGAGAGAAGTTATCTTTGAGTTTATGAACCCTTACAATATATTCAATTCCATCCTTAGTGAGTTGATACTTATTTTCAGTTTGATAGAATATAGCATTTCGATTGTACAAGTATGGACTTCCTAATACAATTCCACATATGTCCAATGGGACTATGTCTAACTCAACCTCATCTACAAACTTTGACCCAATAGCAGAACGAAGTTTACATTGTTTCTTAACTTCTAGCTTAGTTTTATCACACACCCAACCTAATGGATATGGCTTTTTATGAGGTTTTGTTTCTAGACCCAACTTCTTTACAATTGCTTCAGAAATCAAATTAACTTGTGAACCACTATCAAATGAAGTATCAATTTTAGTATGCTGGGAAATGAATCTAATGTGAAATAGCTCATTTCTTTTCCTCTCATCATTATCATTATCAATAGAATGTGAAGAAGTACTTGTAGATGCTTTAGAATCTTTACCTTTTATACTTGTAGTTGTAACCGTTGTCTTGTCACATGAATCTGATCCCAAGTCCTTTTGAATAGCATCAACATTCTTCCGCTCCTCACTCCCAAACTTCTTAGGCTTCAATTCCGGATGCAATGACCAACAGTGTGCCTCATCGTGGCCTTCCTTCTTATAATGACTGCGTGAAGGTTTATCTTTCTTCAAAGTGTTTGTTTTCTTCTCCTTCCATTTAAATTTCTTCTTGTCTTTATTCTTTCTTTCAATATGTTTGGATGATTTCCCAACATCATGGGTTACATTTTTTCCTCTAGCTTCTAGATGAGTTGCTTGGACCGATACGTCATCTAAGCTAGTTGGATTAAACATAAGTATAGTATGCCTCAAATAACTATGAATACCACCTATGTATTTCAACAATGTCTCTGGTGAATCCAATGATATGCCTAATGTTAAAGCTCTTTTATAGAATTCCTGAGTATAACTTTGAACACTTTGACCATTTAATTGACGTAGTTTTTGCTAACTCATCATTTCTTGTTACATATAAGACAAAGGATAAAATTTCTTTCTAATATCATAACAATTTCATTCCAAGTTGAAATGATTTTACCGTGATTTTTGAGATCTGCTTGTGTCTTGCCTTCCCACCATACAAGTGCGGTTCCTCCAAGTCGAAGGCTAGTAAGCTGGATCTTCTTCCTTTCTGAAATGACTTTCTACACCCTACAATACACTTCAATTTGTCTTATCCAATTATCAAGCTTTTCAGCATTAAGTTCTCCATCATAAATCGGCAAATCAAATTTTACATCTAATTTGATTAAAGAGGATTTCTTCTTTTTCTTCTTAGAAGGATTATATTTATGAGAAGAAGAGGATGATGATGACGATGATGGTGATGATGGAGGAGATGTTGGAGGAAGCATTTCTCCCTTTCCCTTTCTTCTTGATCTTTAGGTGATGAAGTGACTTCTTCTTTGTTCTTCTTAAAATCGCAATACATCTCTTCCACCATTGCATGTATCGTCATAAAGCTATCCAGGAATTGAGATTTTGACCCAAGTGGGGTTTCATCCACCATCCTTCTTTGTGAAAAGACCCTTCCAATCTCTAGATTCGCCTCAACAAGTTCACCTTCACCTCTTTCATGCCTTAACCTAGTAAGCATTCAGATCTTCTCACAATCTTGTCAAACCTTAAAAACCTTGCTTCTCTGATACCACTTGATCATTAATGGAAAAGGTATTATAGACTTTATGTGAAGTTTTCTTATGTTTCTTAATGCAATGGATCTAAAATACTGAAAATAACATAAACACATAAGCAAATTGAAATTTAAACATACGCATCAACACAGTGACAATTTGATAACGGAGTTCACCAGACTTCGTGGCTACCTCTCTGGGTCCTTAACTTCCAGTGTGACTACTTTATTAGTCTTCAAAATGATTTTATAGGCATGAGCTCAAAAACAGAGACTCAAATGAGAAAAATGATATCACCATTGCGTTCAGCTTGAAATTTCGAGTCAAACGAGTATAAACTTGCCCATATTTGGCCATTGTGACCTCCAAACCCCCTGGAGAAATCTAAAACTGCCTCTACCCTCTGCAAAACCACTTCTGTCTACGCAATACCACCTTGGTCTCTGCACTAGTGGTTTGATTGGTTCAGAACCTACATAAAATTTAAACAATGTTTTGGTGGCTTGGTTTACCAAGCTCTGCCCTTAGCATAGTGGTTAGCCCGAATGTGTGAAGGTGTTGGAATATAAAGTTTTGGTGGGTCGGAGGTTCGAAACCTCCGCCCAACCTTCTATCATTGGGTATGTTGATACAATATATATTATGTATTCGGCGGTGATATGGAATATATAATAACTAATATATCCAAAGGTTCAACGGTCGTGGGGTTGACCCCGACCGTCTGGCCTTTTTCCGGACACCTTCCCGCAATTAATAAATACAAAGTCATCAACTCCGATAACAAGAACCACGGTAGCTCATCCAGTGAGCTAACTCCAACAAAAACTTAGCCATTCCAGGAGGTCAGGGGTTTGATCCTACCTGATCCCCAAAATTTTGGAAAATAGGTAATATTGGGCAAAATTCAGGCTACCATGTGTCAGTCCCGGATTGGCCCATATTAACCAATCATATTGCAACACGTCATCAACCTGCTGACATAATCCTAGACAAGTGGTGTATTCTTGGGAAGACACATGTCCTGCTGACATCATCCTGTTGACCTAGTTGACTGTTGACCTTTGACTTTTTTACTTTTGCCCTAATTTTCCCAAAAACTTTTACTGGCTCTAACTTCTTAATCCAGACTAGGATTTATGCATTGTTCACACCGTTGGAATCGTATCGACAAGCACTTCGACTTGATCCTACTTTCAATTGTATTTGAAGACTTTGATATGGAGGAAAAACTGGATCCATTTTGGATCATATTTGCTTACATATGATGTTAGTATATGTTTGATATATGTTTTGATATATGATTCAAAATATGTTTTGATATATATATTTTGATGATGTTATTATATGTACACCTGTGTATGGATGAAATACTGTAATGAGCTATGTTATAAAGCTCCACTATGTGGTATGGGTGTTATGTTATTATGCTATCATGTGGTTATGTTATCATAATGTTATGATGTCATATGAGTTGGAACTTAGCAGGATGATCATTGTAAATCCCGTAATGAGCTATGTTATAAAGCTCCACTATGCGGTATATTGTCATGTTGTCATGATGTTTTGTATTGAGTAGATCTTTCATTGTAAACACTGCATCAAGTTGTATCATAAATCTCCATAAGAAGTATATTTTCTTTCAGCAGGTTGCTGAGTTATATGTGTGATTGAACACCAAGGACATTGTCCCCCAAGGGGGAAGGTTTTGTAACAACCCTGGTGAAAATTCCATGTAATAAAGTTAAAAACAATAACCACAGATGAATGGGACACTTATTCCAAACTGAATGTTGGGAAAAATCCTAGTGATGGGGATAACTTGTGATTTTTTATGGCTAAGGAAATTGGCAAAAGCAAAGGCAATGGCTAAGGCATTGAAAGGCATTTTGGCACATTTATTTATGAAAATAATGGAATTTAGGAGAAAAAGGAGGTGAAAGGTCACAGGTTGTATATAAGGAGGAAAATGAAGGAAATAATGAAAAATGAAGAAAATATAGGCCTCATTCATAAAAGGATTCTAGGGATTAGTTCGTAACCTTTTGTCAGTTCAGTGTTGGAGCTCTCTATCATTATTCTCTCTCTCTCATACTCTTGGATACTTAGAGTTTTCTTGGAGCAATCTTCAAGGGTGTGGCATACTTGGATTTTTGGAGCAAGAAGGAAAAGGAAGAGCAGGAAAGAGTAAGAAGGCATTGACATCAGCAGCTACATCAAATTTTCTTGTAGGTACCAAGTTTCATGTATGATTTCTTCACTAGTTTTGGAATGCATGGCATATGCATGTGGTTTCTTAGTTGTGATCTATCATTGGCATGGAGGATTACCTAGATCGATAGTGGATTGCCTAGACTTGCCATTTCCTGGATAGCCATGGTGATTGTGGGTTTAATTTCATTGCTTGTTTTTGGTTGGTTCTCATGTTTCCTTAGCTTGGGTTGAGTTACTAGTCTTGGATCCTTGGTTGGACAAATGCTCTGGAGCCTTGTACCAGCTTGGGTTGAGTTACTAGTCCTGGATCCTTAGTTGGACAAACGCTCTGGAGCCCTTGGTGGGTTGAGTTACTAGTCCTAAAACCTTGGTTGGACAAACACTGTAGAGCTAGTAAAATCTGTGGGTTGAGTTACTAGTCTTGGAGCCTTGGTTGGAAAAACACTTTGGAGCCCTAGAAGGCTTAGATAAACACCAATCTGATGATAGTTTTTTGATTTCTGGCCATGAGGTGGAATCATTGTTTTATGGGTTGAGGTGGATAGCCTGTGGAAGCCCTGGATGAATTTTGATTGATGCGTTTTATGAGATGTCACATTCATTCTTGGAATATGGAACGAGGGTGAATAGATGAAGAGATATTTGGCTTAGCCATACAGTTGGGTGGAACGTGGTAGTCCCATATTCAGTTGGTTCATTGGATTCATTAATGAGAAATCCATTATTTTCATGTGTAAAGGTACTGATGTATTTATGGATTTGATGGTTGATATGTTAATTGTCTTTTTGTTCCTATTATGCTGGTTATATGAAAATTTTATGACAATAGTTATCTATGGCTTTCAACATGTTTTTACTTATATGTGAATCAATAATTTGTCTCTGACCTAATAAATGATAATGCAACAAATGGCATGAGGGAACCATGATTCATAATGATTCTTAGATAAGTATGAGATCCCTACACTTAGTTTTGTTGTTTACACCTGTAGGTTACATGTCAATGATATGTTTGATGAAATGCTTGTAATGGCTAGTAGGGATCCAATAAAGGTATTGAACAAGTATTTTCTTTAGTACTTTAATTTTCATCTTGTTTTACTGATTTGAAGAGATGGATCCATTTTGGGCAGTGTCCTAGGCTCTGGGCCTGAAAAACTGGCTCAAATCCCACAGTGGCTGGAACAACACTGACAATTGTGGTTGATAGTCACTGGTAGGTAGGCCTGTGAAAGAAACTTTAGGTTGATGGTCCCTCACTTTCCCATAACATGAGAGAGACTATGGCCTAAGAGACCTAAAACAACAGTGGGACCCAGAGACAGGTCATCTGAGTGCCTGACGTTTCCTCTGAGGGTTTTGTTGATGATGCCGGATGTCTATATGGTGTCTTTCCATAGATTCCACTTCCTTAAGGTGACTTAGGAGGTCGAATCATATCATAGTGGCCTCTCATCACATGATTACCCTAGTTGGTCATTTGCTTGGGTAGATGTGGGAGGATGGTGTTACACATATTTTGCATTCATAAGAATAGAATCATATGCATTATCTTTTCTGTATCATTTAGCATGTATGCTCTCAATATCACTTGCAAATACATCGCTAGTTACTAGTATTAGGCTTTTTCCTGTAACATTAAATTTGTAAAAAACTCAATTAACTTGTAAATATTTTTTTTTTAATTTTATTAACTAAACATATAACTTAAATGTCTTACTAGACAAGTTACTTTTGAATTTACTTTTCCCTTGAAGATTGATAGCACCAACTCTTATTGGGTGCCTAAACAGAAAAACAAAAATCTCCAAAATGGCGAAGTTCTAACTTACACAAATCATATAATACTTTAATGAAAGTTTGATAAGTATAAAGGTGACCACCATATCCAATGTGTTGGATATTGAAGCAATACAGGATATTTGCAATAATTATGGGGTAATTATTTTTAGGAACAATATTTGCAATATTTTCATAATCATCTAATATTACTCGATACTAGATAGTGTCGACCCCATTCCAAATGTAATGATCAACAATGTCACCAAGTTGACCATTTTGAAGAAACTCCACTTTTTAAATAAAACTTTTGAATGGCAACCTTCAAAAATTTTATTCAAAAACTGAAGTTTCTTCAAAATCCTCAACTTGATGACATCATTTATCATTACATTTGGAATGGGGTTGACACTGTCTAATGTGTGTGTGTGTGTATGTTGAAAAATGGTAACAAGAAATTCTAGTTTAATTTTTCCTTGAATTAAACTGAGAATTAAAATCGAATTCTATTCTCATAGAAACTTGTAAATAGTTAATTAAGTTTAATTGACTTAATTTGATTAGGAATTTCGAGTTTGAAGTCTTTTTGTACTCATGTATATGTTCTCCCTAAATTTTGGGGGTCCAGTATGAGTTTAAATTGAGTCGTAATTAGATAACTCAATTTACTGAGTTATGGTGAGTTAAATTAGAGTTCTAACTTTTTGTGGAACTAAAAAAGACTAACAGTCAAGTGGTACATTAGTGCATCCAAAAGTGTTACTCCAATTAACTAAAGATTCCCTCATGAGAAACTCATCCATGTCAGTTTAGAGAAAGGCCCAGTTGAGACTAGAGTGCACAGACAGTGTAGTATTAGTTGTATGATTTACTGAGTTGTAAATATCATGCATGCAATCAGAGAAGGACCTATGTTTCGATTATGACGTTTTGGAAGCATGAATTCCCTTTAAATACAGGCTATTAATCCTAGGAATTGCACAAGGAAATAAGGACTTGGGAGGCAGTGAAAATTGGATAAGTGTTGGCTAATAATGGACTTATCAGGTAGAGAGTTGAGCATACTTGTGAGGAATTGTTCTTTTGAGAACAAGCTTTGTATATTTAATCATATTTTAGATTTAATGCAATATAGATAGGTGGGGTTTTGAACTGTGTCTTTCCCCAAGAAAACATATTGTGTTATGTTCCATTAATTTGTCTTATTCTTGTTCATATTGTTTCCATCTATCTTTTGGCTTCAACTGGTTGAAAGTAGAAGTAGATTCTTGTCCCGTGCTTTAGTAAATTGCATGAGCTCGTGAATCTATAGGAAATTATACATGGTATTGGAGATGAATTCAATATACTAGAGGAGATTTCAAAGTTTTGAGTTTTGGGTTACAGGTGAAATTCAAATTTGCAATACATACTTCAGATAGCATTCTACGGTTTGTGGCTCGAGTATGCCTTGGAAGGAAACTTGAATTATATAGTCTAGAGGGACAAGATGGAGGTTGTGCTAGAGGATAATGGCTTGAAGGAATTTTTCGATCAAGACATTCCTAAGCCAATAGCATCGGATGCACAAAATCTGGTTGAATGGAAGAAGTGTATGGTGAAGGCGAGGCAATATCCTTGAGGGAGTTCAACACCACATTGTCTCGAGTCTCCATGGCAAGGAAACTCTATATGCTATGTGGAAAGCATTGACGGACTTGTATCAGAATAGTAGTAACCAAATGAAATTGGAACTGAAGGACAAACTACAAAAATTCAAAATGGAGAAAGATGAGACTATTCCAAAATACTTGACCAAGTTCACTCAATGTTGCGATGAACTTGGAAGTGTTGGAATCACGGTTGCCGAGGATGATATGGTGAGTCTCGATCTTCTGGGACTCCCAAAGAGTTGGCATAGTTATCAAGACTTTATAAATTCTTGAGAGAAGCTTCTAGATTGGGAACAACTGTCGTTGGATTTGATAAAGGAGGAGATGAGGAGGAACATCGAGGATGGCTCTTCATCAAAGACAGATGATGAAGAGAATTGTGCCTTAGTGACTAAGGTGAATAAGGGGAAAGGGAAATCTTCCTATTCCAAATTTTATTCTTTCCATGTAGGTAAGAAGAAATACATGACGAAATTTAAGTTCTTTCATTGTCATGAGTTGGGCCATTTTGCTACAAATTGTCCACTCAAAAATTCCAAGAAGAAGTCCTCAGGAGGAGCGGTGGGGGAGGCTTTGACCTCTAAATTCGAAATGGAATTTTCTCTCATTGCATGCATGATGTCATCAAAGATGGGAAGTGTATGGTACTTATACAGTGGAGATTCATTCCACATGACTAGTGACAAGGAGTTATTCAGTGACCTAGAGGAGAAATATCTCCAGATGCATATCGAGATGGGTGATGATGGGAGGTATAATGCTACTAGATTGGGAACCGTTACTTTTAGAGGGAGCATGGGGCTCCATTCACCTTGAAGAATGTTCTGTATGTGCGCAGGCTAAAGAAGAACTTGGTGTCCGTTGGCATGCTTGAGGATAGAGGCTATGATGTGATCTTCTCGAAAGGAAAAGTGTTCCTTTGACACATAGCCACGAGTCAAGTAAAGAAGATAGGGATTTGGGTTGAAGAATCTCTATAAGCTGGAGGTAGAGGATTATGCTTCCCTGAGCATGAAAGAAGAGATGGTGCAGAGTCGATACATTGGCGAGTTGTGGCATAGGTGATTGGGCCACTTGCATCATGGGGCTTTGAAGATCATGCAACAGATTTGCACTGGTTTGACCAAAGGTACGCTAGAGCAAGTTGATACATGCAAGGGGTGTACTTTAGGTAAATACAACAAGTCTTCCTTTCACAAAAAAGATAATCAAGTAGAGGATATTCTAGAGCAATTCCATTCAGATGTGTGTGGACCATTCTCGACAACATCCATGGCCAAACATGGGTATTATGTTATATTTGTTGATGAATTTTCTTGAAAATGATGGATATTTTTTATGCAAAAAAGGGATCAAACCTTAAAAAAGTTTTGTGATATTAAAGAATTGGTGGAGAAAGAGAGGGCAAGAAGGTTAAATCACTACGGAGTGATAACAATGGTGAGTATGTCTCAAATGAGTTTAAGAACTTCTATGTAGTGGAAGGTATTAAAAGAGAGTTGATGACACCCAATAACCCTTAGTAGAATGGGGTGGACGAGAGGAAGAATAGAAGCATAGTAGGGGCAGAAAGGGAGATGTTGCATGATCAGGTTCTCCCACTACACTTGTGGGCTAAGGCATGCAACACAGTAGTTTAGTTTCAAAATCGTAGCCCGCATTCAGATACTTGGGATGAAGACACTAGAGGAGGCTTATTCTAGTAAGAGGCCAGGTGTTGGTCACTTCAGGAGTTTTGGTTCATAAGGATTTTTGGGTCATCAGTATATTTCCATGTCATCAAAGATGCATGGAAGAATCTTGAGACGAGAACAAAGTTTGGAATATTTGTGGGGTACACTGATACACCTCACAACTATTGGGTGTACTTGCCAACTAGCAGGATGATAGTTATTTTCAGGGATGTCAAATTCAATGAGGAGAAGGCCATGCAATTTTCCCTTCAGAGGGAGATTTAGCTACATGTGGTTGAGGAGCTTTTATCTCCTAAGGTTGAGGAGCCTCAGATTGATGTGGAGCAGCCACATGCAGAGGATCTGGGAGTGGAGACATCCACTCAGGCAGTCTTCTAGAGATGGGATAAAGCGCACCAAAGGGATGGATAGATTTCTATCGGATGTTAGAGAGAATGTAGGAGCACCCACATCAGAGCACAGATAGAGGATGTAACCTTACAGGTACACTAGATACATGGCTCTTATGAGCATATGTGTTGCGACAGAGCCATATTCCTTTAAGGAAGCAGTGCACCAACCGGTTTGATTTGAAGCCATGGTGGAGGAGTATGACTCCATAGTTCGTAACAATGTTTGGGATGTGGTCCCGATACTGGAGGATAAGTTTGTGGTGAACTCTCGTTGGATTTACAAGGTAAAACAAGCTGCAAATGGTAGTGTGGAGAAGCATAAGGCTAGATTTGTGATCTGTGAATTTTCACAAGTAAAGGGGATTGACTATGATGAGACCTTTGCTCCTGTTGCAAGGCACTGATCGATCAGATCTATATTGGCACTATTAGCGTAGATGGGTTGGAAGATACATCAGATGGATGTAAGGACAACCTTCCTTAATGACACAATTGAAGAAGAGGTGTACATAGAGCAGCCTAAAGGTTTTTGAAACCTTCAACCGTGAGTTGCATGTGTGTTGGCTAAAGAGAGCATTGTATGGGCTGAAGCAAGCACCTCGTGCTTGGTACACCAGGATATATAGCTACTTCACTGGGTTGAACTTCATGAAGAGTGAAGTAGATGTGAACCTGTACCACATAGTGGTGGAAGGTAAACTATTGATCATTGTACTTTATGTTGATGATCTCATACTGACAGGTGATCATCAGTTGATCAAATCTGCAAAGAGAGTTTGAGATGAAGGACTCAGGGCTCATGCATTACTTTCTAGGCAATGAAGTATGGTAGGGTGATGGGGAGTTCTTTTTGTCTCAAGGAAAGTATGCCAATGAGATACTCAAGAGGTTCCACATGGAGAGATGCAAGCCTATGGAGACTCCTCTAGCTGGTAACTAGAGGATGGAGGATGTTACTTGGGGAGAGGTAGTGGAAGTTATTATTTACAGGAAACTTGTAGGTCCACTCATGTACTTGGTGAACACACGACCAGATTTATGCTATGTAGTTAACCAACTTAGTCAAGCAATGGTTAGGCCTACCAAGTTGTATTGGAACGTGGCAAAGCATGTATTGAGATACCTCAGTGGCACTACTCAGTATGGATTATGGTACAGATGGATAGAGGGAGTGAAGCTTCAAGGCTTCATGGATGTAGATTAGGTAGGGATTCCATCTGATAGGAAGATCACATCATGAGGGATGTTTGGTGTTGGGTCAGCGGCAGTTTCTTGGTACAACAGGAAACAGAGACCAATTGCACTCATTTCTACAGAGGTAGAGTACATGGCTGCAAGTCATGCAGCATGTGAGGCCATCTAGATGAGGAAGGTCCTGGTTAGTCTGTTTGGTAAACAGATGGATCATATAGTGATTTACTGTGATAATCAAACTTGTATCAAACTCTCTGAAAATCCAGTTTTTCATGATAGGTCGAAGAACATTGATATCTGATATCATCATCTTAGAGATTATGTATTGAGGTGGATCATCTTGTTAGAGTACATTCCCGTGGAGGAGAAAGATGTTGACATTTTGACAAAAGAATTTTCAAGATGTAAATTCGAGTTTCAAAGAGATAGGATTGGGGTAGATGATAATCCCTTTCTTGCTGAGAGGGAGTGTTGAAAAATGGAAACAAGAAATTCCAGTTTAATTTGTCCTTGAATTAAAATGAGAATTAAAATCGAATTCTATTCTCATAGCAACTTGTAAATAGTTAATTAAGTTTAATTGACTTAATTAGTTTAGGAATTTCGAGTTGGAAGTCTTTAGTCATGTATATGTTCTCCCTAAATTTTAGGGGTCTAGTATGAGTTTAAATTGACTTGTAATTAAATAACTCAGTTTACTGAATTATGGTCAATTAAATTAGTTCTAAATTATTGTGGAACTAATAGAGGACTAACAATCAGTTGGTGCACTGGTGCATCCATAAGTGTTACTCCAATTGACTGAAGATTCCCTCCTAAGAAACTCATGCATGTCAGTTTAGATAAAGACCCAGTTGAGACTAGAGCAAAGGGACAATGTAGTATTAGTTGTATGATTTATTGTGTTGTAAATATCATGCATGCAATCAGAGAAAGACCTATGTTTGGATTGTGTAGTTTTGGAAGCATGAAATGCCTTTAAATACGGGCTATTAATCCTAGGAATTGCGTAAGGATATACAGGCTTGGGAGGCTGTGGAAATTGGATAATTGTTGGCTAATAGCAAGCTTTTCAGGTAGAGAGTTGCGCATACTTGTGTGGAATTGTTCTTGTGAAAAGAAGCTTTGTATCATCACTCATATTTCTGATTTAATGCAATACAGATAGGTGGGGTTTTGATTTGTGGCTTTCTCGAGGGAAACTTATTGTGTTATGTGCCATTAATTTGTCGTATTCTTATTCATATTGTTTTCATCAATCTATTAGCTTCTGCTGGTTGAAAGTAGAAGTAGATTCTTGTGATGTTCTTTAGTAAATTGCATGAGCTTGTGAATCTACATGAAATTCTACAATATGTATATATATATATATATATATATTACAAATGAATATAATAAATCAATATACCATTTTGAATATGATAGAAATTTGTTTGAGTGTTTTTGTTGAGCTCAAATCTTTATAGTTGCATATATCATCATCCAAACTCTCTTAATTCAACATTTTAACTATTTTCTCTTGTATTCTCATACAAACCTTGTGACCAAATATATATAGTAAATAATTTGTAATGATTATATATTATAAAATACTTAAAGCAACAATATGTTAAAATGAAAAAATAAATTTTCTAATCCTATCATAAATAAAAATAACTCAAAAAAGTACTTTTGAAATTTATTAGTAATTTGTTATATTGCTAATTCACTTGGATTTTCATATGATAATATTGTTATGATAAGTATTTTATTCTTCACTCTTTACATTTTTATCCAAGGCGTCATAGCCATCTCCTCTACTAGGCTATAGATTTCATGAGATGTCATACTGATGCTTCATGTTAAGAATTTAAACGTTTTAACCTTCTAATTTTTTATGCTAATATTCTCCCACATGTTGAATATATCACCTATCATATGACATGTCTACTAACTTCTAAATTCCAATTTAATTAAATTATCCATAAATTTGAATGCATTACTTTCTTTGTAATGTCTTCCTTTTACTTTTTTATCATCAATTGGGATCCTTGTTTCCCTACAATATATCTTCCAAAATATTGCATAAACGTTTTAGTTATTCCCATCACATACTTCTTGAAATTCATTATGAATAAATCTAACCCTATGAATGAAATTCACACACATCCTACACTCATTATCAGTATTATGATCCATAGTAATATCTTCGCTTCTATATCTATTAAACTAGCATAAAGAATACATTTCACTATTTCAAAAAGAGGTTTATTGAAATACTCATGCATAATTTCTCTTCTAGCATTTGTTTAAAGGTTTCTTCCAATCACATAATATTGGTAGTGAAAACATGTTGATTTAGGAAATCAATCCTTGCTAGAAACCTCGATTATGTAAACAAGAACCATGTAGTCAACCAGATGTGCATATGGATTATACATTAATAAATGGTTTGTTGTTATGAATATGTATGTGGTGCAGATTTCCAATTTTTCATTTATCTTACTATATATGGGTTTGTAAAGATGCTTCACATTCAACAAAAATCTATACAACCCATCAACTAATTTTTTCTCTCGCAGTTTATTTTGAATGGCAATGTGTGTTGCATTGATAATACCATCTTCTAGATAACCGCTCTATGTCATGATTTCCTTTCTACCTTTAAAACTTTCACTATGACACTTAGAGCTAATAATGGTTTCTTCATCATAAAAAATTATTAGTTTTCCTCCTTTTTATGATTTAAAGGAATTTTATTTTCATAACTGAGAACATTAGGATCATCTTTAGGCATAGTTATTTTGTGTTTATATTGGTTTTTCTTTCATTTGAGAAATATTGGTAACCTTATTGGCATTAATGGAAACACCATATTCAATTTGAATTTCCACATGTTAAAATGCTACATTTCTAACCTTATTTGATCAATGACTTTTATTTCTTTTTTCTTGATCATATGTATATATTCTTGTAGTTTCTTGTTGGGTCCCTATAATACTAGTGATTACCCCATTACTATTGTAGTTATACCCCCTATTTATATTGTTGTGCCCCTATTACCCCCATATTGTTATTTCTGTGCCCCATAGAATCCCTCTATTGTTATTTTTGTGGCTTTATATTATTATTGTTAGGTCGGCTGGATTATATTGTGACTCCTTAGACTCCTATATATAGAAAGGAGGTTTTGTCATTTGTATCATCCAAGAATTGTTCATTTATGTAATGTAAAGGAGGTTTCCCCCTCGAAGAGGCTGAATTCTAAGGCGTGGATCTCTCTTTTCTATCTTTTTGTGAGCTGGTTTCATAACATTTGGTATCAGAGCTTTGGATTCTAGGGTTTCGCTGCTCCACACAGGTCATCGTGGCATTTTCGCTATAACTATTTTTCTGTGACATTTCAGAAGTCGCAAAAAAAACCCATTTGATAAGAATTGGCGCTTAACCTTGGGTCCAAATTTCAGAGCTTTTTGAGCGATATTTTCGGAGATATGATCTGAGGAAGTTGGCCTTTTTGCAGACTCCTGAATTACATTCAAAACAGGTGACCTGGGGAAAATCTTCATAACTCTCTCTCTGACGATCAGATTGAAATTTCGTAAAAAGGTACAGAAGGAAGACGGACTGTAGTTTCTTGTCTGTGTGTTTTAGATTCAAAGGTTGAAACAGTGACTCGTGGCACGTCGTACAAGTTCTCTCTACTGAACCAGTCTAAAAGCAAGTCACTGTGGGAGATTTCACATAACTCTTCCTTGGAGAATCCAATTGGGCTCAGACTTGTGGCATTGGAAAGAGGACGCAGAAGGCTACTACAGGTTGCAACCTCAGAATTAGATGATCTGAAATTACATATATACATCAGATTCAATATCAGGCTTCTATAAAGTGAAAAAAGGTGTGTAGTTTTTTTTAAATTTTTGTGTAAGCTTGGTTTAACGGAATTCAAAGGGCATAGTAAAGCATTATTATCGGTAACTGATGCCCCGAGGAAAGAAAATGCAAACACCTAGTAAGGAACCTGAAAGCTCTAGCATGACTCATGAAGAAGAAGAAGAAATGCTACATGATATATCAAAATTACAAGAACAAGTGCAACATATGTCACGCTCACAAAAGCTAACAGAAGCTAAGATAAATGGCGTGGAATATAAGATAAAGGGCATGGAAGCTAAGATGGATGATTTGAAGACAGATTTGAAGACAAACATGGCAGATTGGAAGACAGATTTGAAGACAGACATGGCAGATTTGAAGACAGATTTGACAAATTTTCTACAAGAAATACTTACTAATGGTGAAAAGGTATTAAAGGAAACTCATGATGAAAACAAAAGAAATGTTAATCATGATTCCATAGACTCTAATGTTGGATCGAAGACTCACCATGTTCCAAAAATCGATATGAGGAAGTTTGATGGCAAGGATCCCGCCACATGGATATTACAGATGGAGCAATTCTTCGATCTCAATAATGTGCAAAACACACAAAAGGTACGTATGGAAACTTTATATTTGGAACCAAATCAGTTTGTATGGTATCAATGGCTTTGTTCTCGTAAACAATTTATCACTTGGGCAATTTTTACGGAAGAATTGATAGCACATTATGAGGATACAAAAAGCAACACTTTTTTTAGCCAATTGATAAGTCTCAAACAAAAGGGTTCAATAATGGAGCACATTGAGGAGTTCCAAAAATTGAACATAAGGGTAAAAGATATTCCAGAGGAGCATAGGATTGATGTGTTCATAGGGGCTTTAAAGGATAATATCCAACATGATGTGCGCCTTTGGGAACCTGATTCATTAGAGAAGGCATTCAGGTTAGCAAGAAAAATGGAAAGCAAAATTATGGCAAGTAGGAAGCATACCATTCACAACTATAAAGACGGAAGTGTTGTTGCCCATAGTTTTCCACAACCTACATGTTGATTTAGGAAATCAATCCTTGCTAGAAACCTCGATTATGTAAACAAGAACCATGTAGTCAACCAGATGTGCATATGGATTATACATTAATAAATGGTTTGTTGTTATGAATATGTATGTGGTGCAAATTTCCAATTTTTCATTTATCTTACTATATATGGGTTTGTAAAGATGCTTCACATTCAACAAAAATCTATACAACCCATCAACTAATTTTTTCTCTCGCAGTTTATTTTGAATGGCAATGTGTGTTGCATTGATAATACCATCTTCTAGATAATCGCTCTATGTCATGATTTCCTTTCTACCTTTAAAACTTTCACTATGACACTTAGAGCTAATAATGGTTTCTTCATCATAAAAAATTATTAGTTTTCCTCCTTTTTATGATTTAAAGGAATTTTATTTTCATAACTGAGGACATTAGGATCATCTTTAGGCATAGTTATTTTGTGTTTATATTGGTTTTTCTTTCATTTGAGAAATATTGGTAACCTTATTGGCATTAATGGAAACACCATATTCAATTTGAATTTCCACATGTTAAAATGCTACATTTCTAACCTTATTTGATCAATGACTTTTATTTCTTTTTTCTTGATCATATGTATATATTCTTGTAGTTTCTTCTTTCATTGCACTCCCTTTATTTTCCCTTCCTTCTTTTGCCTTATCAGTAAGAAAGGAACTAATGATTTCCATGATATATTTCTCTATGGAGTAAATGCCCTCCAATGTATTTGAAAGTCACATAGAAAAATCTTATAAAAATAGAATATAACATTTTAGTGATAAATAATATTTTTGGAAAATATCATGGTATTTATAATAATGCACAACACATAAATAAGAATAAAAAAGCTTATATTTTCTTTCTTATTGTCTTGCATGAAATATTTACATCTATAAAACCTTCTTGCATGTTATAATTTCTTTTTGAAAAAATACCTAATTTTATTTTGTGTTAGCTTGTTTTATGAGAGCATAAAAATCTCTACACTTATGAACAAATATTTATCTCATAGCAATCCAAGTGTTTGACAATTTTCTTGCACATGTTAAAAATCAAAACAAAACATATATGTTTTTTCTATTTTAAATCTCTCTTCTAAATCTTCTAGGCTTTTAGCCTCTTTTTTATTCATCTTAAAGACTTCATTTCTAAGTTCATGGTGTATGCAATAATCATTATATTTTTCCAAAAATACTCTTTTCATATCATCCAATGTCCTTATAGAATTTGTTCCTAAACTCATGAACCATTTAAGATCCCTATCCTTCAATGTTACCATAAACATATTCAATTTTTGAGTGTGTAATGAGTATCCATAACATCTACAAAGTATTTCACATTTGAAAATAAAGTTTTTGGGTCTTCTGACCTCGTACTTTTGAAGTTAGGAAGTATGGATGGAGGGATTTTCTTCATATGAAAATTGATATTGGTTTCTTGAATGGGAAATCCAAAAGGATCTTCCTCATTATCATCATCTCCATCCATTTCTTCAACCTTTTTTTTTTCACCTCTTCTTCTACTTACAAAAATATGAATTCATGGTGTGGAAGGTGATGTGGCTCTTAGTGCACCACGTGTTGTAGTGGGGGTGGTATGTGATTGAAGCCGTTTTTTTCTTTTTTTCTTTTTTTCTTAATGAATCTAGGTCTAGGATGTACTGAAATGAGATTAATTGGAAGAAACTAAGAATGAGATGTGATTGAAAGTTAATACCTATGTATAGTTCCTTGAAAATGACACCAAAATGTTGGGTAATTTAATTGTTAGTTAAATTCCTTGTCATTAAATTGTCAAACCCAGGGTTCGTGAACTTGTGAAGCATACTTGCACTATATGTGCTAGGAAATTGACTTTCAGTTTGAAAATAATGAAAGTAGGAAAGATGAAAATATGTAATGAAAATCTATCTATGACTAATTGCACAGGTTTTATTTTTTCAATTCAAACTCAAAACTTGGAAATGAATTCAAAGAAAACGTATTCTAAAGAAGGACTTCAAGATCTATTCTAACAATGTAATCTTTGTTTATGATAGATTTTTCGGCGAAAATCACGTGAGAAACCACATGAGAAACTTGTACTGACGATGAACCACACTGGTTGGTTTGGAACGTGTCGACAAATGGTTTCTCGTGTGATTTTCACCGAAAAATCTATCATAAACTTGTTATGGATCACAGAAGCCTCAACTCTACAATGGAATCTTTGTTCTAGTGAACTTCAAAGACAAGATTATTCTATGAACTTGAAAAGCATGATTACTCTATTTTGTTTTGAAAATGAATTTAATCTAATCAACTTGGAAAGGAAACTAAATCTATCAATTCACAAAATTAAAGCTAATCTAAAGACTATAAAGCTTGTAAATGGAAATCAAAGAACGTTCAAAATTCAAAGAAAGCATTAGAGAATCACTAATGTGCACATATTAATTTATCCAATGTAACAAATAAAGATGGTAAGAATAATAAAGCTAACCTGGAAAAAACAATTCAAAGTAAATGTATGAAGTTTTCAATTTAATATTGAGCGCTCAACTTGTTGCAAACAAAAGGCAAGTAAATTGTGCTTCAAAATAGAGCAGTAAAGATCTAACTATTTGAAATCTAAATTGAAATGAATGTTGAAGGAAATGAAATTGAAAGAAAAACTACACTATATCACAACTCCACAGGGGGACCTCCTAGTGAGCATGATAAATTATAAACTCAGAGCACTTGATTTAAATCACCAATAACATTTGGAATTGCACCATAATAGAGATTGCAGTCAATGAAAAAACAAAGGTTTTATTCTTCAAAAATCAACAACAATTTCAATTTAAGATTCATCATTGACATTTCATCGCTCCTCTCATCAAAGATATTGTTAGGTCCCTATACTACTAGTAGTATAGGGACCTAACATCATGTTAGGTCCCTATACTATTAGTAGTATAGGGACCTAACATCATGTTAGGTCCCTATACTACTAGTAGTATATGGATCTAACAAAGATTGCAATTTATAGAGCTTTGAAGCAATTAACAAAATCAAAATTCTATTGTTTGAGTTATGATCATGAGATCTCAGTAAATTAGTTTGAAAATAAAATCAAATACATTTTGAAGGATTTTAGGATCAAAGATCAGCCCATATATGATTAGAATGATCTCCTTGCCATGCATTTTCTAAGGAAAAGCTCGTGCCAATATTTTTTGTGCCTGGGTGTTTACTAACAAATTGCCAAACTGGTTTCCCATGTAATCTACAAAATAGGGATCCGAAGAACATGGAAATTATTCCAAATGGTAGCACATTTGAGGAAACCGCTAATAGGAACCTAATTGGGATCATTTTGAAGAAAACCAATGTTTTCATTTTTCAAAATCCATTCTTATTTGCTTAGAAAATGCATTTGAAGTTGACTAGTCAAAACTATTGTGTATTTCCTTTGATTTGATGTTGGAGGTCCACACATGTGAGTTGGGAGGAATTTTACCAATACAAATCCATATTTGAACCTTTAGAAACAACACCCATGTGCTAAATTTCCTTATAGAGTGGTGCTACTACCTTAACCATGGAGATAGCTATGAAAAGTGGCTAAGCTTTAGAAACTTGAACTGACCAAATTGTCATTAGTAAAACCATGAAATATTCTTCTTCATTCATCAAAAATAAATAAAATAATAATAATAATAATAAACCATGTAAACATGCACGAGGGAGTTTGGTTCTTTATGAAGAAATATGGTTCAGAATGATGATAATGGTTGAGTGAAATGATGTGAAAAAGGATGGATTGATCAAAAAAATCATGGCAAATTGGACGCTCAATGGGAACATAAAGAAAAAAGGGACTAGAAACAAAGATGGGAAGGGGAAGGCTAAGCTAGCGCCAAGGATAAACCATGTCCCAAGTACCAAAGGAAGGGTGACAGCACTAGTGGAATGGCCATTGTGGGTAGCTTGCAACAAAGAATGCTAGTAGCAGGGAAATTGACTATGGAGATAAGAAAATGGCCAACTGTAAGGAGCCTACAATGGACTTCCCAACAGGGTCTAAAGGGGGATATGGTATCTGAGAAAAGTCAGAGAGTGAAATTCAAGTAGAGTGTAGAGGATAAGAGAAAGAGAAAAAATCCATAGGATGTTGGTGGGCCAAGAGAGAGTAGAAACAACAATTCTTGGGGGCCACTTGTAGAGGAGTAGAGGAGGCCTTAAAGGGAAAAGAAAGGAATTCATTAGAGTATATTTGAATAGAATCAACTTGTAGTAGAGATACAACAAGAAAAAATAAAGATTACGGAGGGGTGGAGAGACACCATCTACAGTAGGATGCAATTGAAGTTGGTGTTGCAAACCATCTAGGCTAGAGTGATGATTTAGTGGAAGAGGAAGTTTTTTCTTGGGTCAAGTCATCAAATAATTAGACAAAAGAAATTTTCTGGAAGTTGTATAGCTACCATGTCTTTTCCATAACGATATTGCATTTTCATTAAGCATAATATAACTAAATATAACCCAGAGAACAATCCCCAAGGCCATGGTTAAGTCTTGTTTCCACTAGATAGCACGAATGGACCATTGAATGACCATTGAAGCGATTTAGGTGCTATTAAGGGTCAAATACATGTTTATCTAAATGATGGATGGAATTCTCCTATGTAGTTCCATTACACTCCATTAAAAATATCATGGGGGTGAACCAACCACATCCCCCAATCTATGTACTAAGTGGGACAACGACAAACCCTCCCGCACCCTTTTCTCTCCAAAACATCTGATTTGGGGTAGAAAGATCTCTCTGAGAACATTTCCAACACATCTTATTGAGAGGGGAATCTATAAGTAATCCCTAATGAGATGATATGGAAAATGAGTCATATAAGCAACCACAGTTGACTAGCAAATCATTTATTTTATTTCGAAACCCCCAAACATGTGTAGGAATAATGACTGCAATGTTTGTGAGAAGAGTAGGGAGCTACCTAAGGACTGTTTCCAAGTTCCAACTCATGAAGACGTTATGGATGGGGGGTTTCTTTAAACTTTGTAAACCATATTCATAATGAATTGAGAGCCTATCTTGGCTAGTTGCTTAGTAATTTCTTAAGAATGAGCTACTTCCAGTCCTATAATTAGATCCATAAACTATGTGGTATTGTTAGTGTTGATCCCAAGAGTTATAATGTAGATATAGACAGTTTAACCATCATGATTTCTTATGATTCCTCCGTATCATATGAGGCTAGGATTCCCTTTAGTCACTTTGTCAAAATTCGGCTTAAGGAAAGAAGGTGGAGGGGGAGACCAGGCTAAAGGACTAGTTTAGAAGGGGGGGGGCAACAAAGGGATATGGGGGGGAAGGGGGGAGGGAAGGATAGGGGTACCATTGATGAAGAACATAATCTTCAGTATAAGCTGAGACGTCCTAATCTTGGGATGACCAAGGGAGAGAGAGGACAAACTCCTTGATATTGGAAAGGAAGGAATTCCATAAGGAATCTAAGGGGATGGAGGAGCCCTTGAAGATTATTCTATTGCACTCCTTCTAAATTTACCATTAAAGAAGATCAAGGGAAAGATACCAAATGTGATTTAAGATCAAATTTGAGAATGCTTAAGAGCACTAACTTGCAATAGTGTTGAATATGTTTGCATGATATTTATCCGAGCAAGAGAGGCTTTCCTCTAGTTTGGAGCATAGGCTTGTTGAGAAGGTACATTTATTAAGGATATGATCTAAATATTTAGCATGTAAGAGACATAGGGGGGAACAATATGACATCTGACTACAATTTTGGATATTGTCCCAAGTTAAGGGCTTGTTTCGGATCAATAGACAAAGGAAAATGGAGACTTTAGGCCAAAGGTTCTATTTCCTTATTTTAGACCAAAATTATTATGTCGGTAGAAAGTGATTCCTTGCCTCAAGGTGGTATTGTTGTCACAAAAATCCTCTCTACCGACAAATATGATCCCTCTAGCCCAATGAGTGGGACTAGCAACCTAAGTGACAATCTACTAGACACTTTCCTAAGTTACAATTAAAATAAGAGAAGAGGAAGCTAGCCTACCTCATTCTGATGCTATAAAATCATCCTTTGTTGAAGACCTCAAAACGCTTATGCCATGGGCTTGGTCCTACTACTCACAGCATTTGAATGCCTTCACAATAGATCAAGACAAAACAAAGAATACAAGTACAAATATCATAAATCAAAAGTAAACTACTTAACATATCAAGGAGCATTAAGATAAATGATGCATTAACACACACATTTATGGAAACTGAACCAGTAGTTGTATATATTAATAGAATAAAAGAGGAAGCATATAACCAAGCCTTGATGTCAATAAGCTCTACTTAAGTGAATGTCCAAGTCCAAGCTCAAGCTCTCTAAGCACACTTTCTTGTTGGAAATAATACTGAGAGGGGGGGTGAATCAGATTCATTTCCATATTCAGATTCATATATGCTACTTCCACAACTTCTTATGATTCAGTTAGTTGATCCTTAATGAGTGCATTAGAACATTATCAACCATATTAACAGTAAACTGGTGCAAGAAAATAGAACAGATCATCACACATAAGTCACACACATGAACACCATGATATAAGGTGGAAACCCAATGTGGGAGAAAACCACCTGCTGCAAGTCATCTCAATCTTCTTCTTAATAAGAAAATCCTTTTACAATATTTATGTACTAGTGCAATCTTATACCAGTACGCAGGCTTCTACCTACAGAGAGCTACAACCCTCCTCTCATTCTCCACACTCTCATGGAAGGGAGCTACGACCCCCTTTTCTCTTGTACTAGCCGATGTACTAGTACGTAGGCTGCTACCTGCTACAATGCTCCAAAGTTCTCAACTGCTACTAGAAGGGAGCTACCACCCCCTTAGCTCTTGTACTAGCTAAGATACTCGTACGTAGGTGCCAGCCTACAATCTTCTCTCTTCTAGGTACCATGTTTCATACATTTTCAGACTGGATACACCTGAAGCACAATACATAATCTGAAAGGCCACGTTTCATCCAATTTTCATACTGGACCCTTTAATATCATTGAAGCAAATAATTCTACCAGATCAATACACTTTACAAGGATAGTATGTATGATCGCAATCAGATCTAGTTACCCAAGCATCAGATCCATATACATGACAGTTATCACCCGATTTAGTCAACAGAGGCTGATATTAAGACCCAAACAGAGGATTTACATACTGCTGTGGGTGACCGCTCCACATCACCTCCTGAATAGTGATTCTCCACACCCGAAGAGACTTCTGTCTTTTGCGTGTCTGCGGCTGCACCGTTTCCTTAAGATATTCAATTCATAATCGATGCCTTGCCACCAGATCCCTTTTTCTTTATATAGTCATGCTTTTGATAATACCATGAATCGAAACCAGAGGATCTGAAACCTGAGGAGCAACTGTTTTGACAAATTCTCCTAAGAGAAGGCTTAAGCGGGAAAACTATGATAGCGGTCCAAAACCACAAAAGCTGGGCTTTTAACTTAATGCATCCAAACTAATAGTATATCGGGTCCAATCCTTATTGCTATCGGCACCTGCCCATCTCATGGTTTATTCCTAACGTCCGATCCGATGGGTCAGATGAGACATGCCCCATTAACCAGCCTTTATTTATATATCGGGTCCACTCCTCATCACTAACAATACATGCCCGGCGTCCGATCCGATGGATCGGATGCGATATGCCCCATTAACCAGCCTTTATTTATATATCAGGTCCGCTCCTTTCATCGCTATCGGAAATTTGAAGTGGGAAGCTATTATAAGATGGGCGAACACCGCGGATGCAATTTAATATGAAATGCTTTTAATTCCTTCATCGGGTCCGACCCCTCTTATCGCAATCGGAGAATTGGGGTGGGCGACCCTTTATGTATTCTAATATACTGTGGACGCGATATTTTTATAAACCATGTTTTGATGCCTTCATCGGGTCTGCTCGCAATCGGAGGTTTCAACGAAGTCACTTAGCCGGACCCCCGACGCACATAGATGCGATATTAATATAAACCAATTTTTAATGCCACCATCGGGTCCGTTGCGATATGCCATCAGGTCCATATGTGCCGAAATAGGAAAAAGGCCTTTGATTATTGTAAAAGCATATATATATATGGGTTTTATGCACCCAACGAACTCCCGATAATATAAATGCATGCATATATGGGTTTTAGGCGCCCAAATACATCTGATGACATTAATACATGCGTATATGGCCTTTCTTCTCTCCTCTCGGCTCTTCTTGTCCCCATCATGGTGTATATAAGAGAAATGATCGTCTAAGAGAGGTTTGCCATCAAGTTCAACATATTTTCATAATGCCATAATGCCAACAATCTCCCCCTTTGGACTTGATGGCAACAACACCATCCAAAAAGCACTCTCCCCCTTTGACATCAAGGGCAAAGGGCAAATATCTGCTTCTCCTAACTATTTCTCCCCCTAAGAGCTTGCTCCTCCTGATTTTGCCCCTCTGACTTTAGGACAGAAAGTTGAGCTAGAACCGCGCTATACTGCCTACATATAATATAATTCAGCATCTTTATTGGCATGGATAGATACAGTTCATTTACCCAACATGTTCCTCCTTCTGTAATACAATAATGCCAACAATGAATTATGCTCCCCCTGAACCTTGTACGCGTATACCCCCTCAGAACCTCGCGTACAAGCACCAATCTGAGAATTACCAGCAGGATGATGCATCGACAACCCCCAGCTTCTGCCTGAGGTATTCAAAAGTCCCCCTGGGCAATGGTTTGGTAAATATATCAGCCACTTGTTCCTTAGAAGAGATGTATTCCAACTTGACCTTTTGTTTAAGCACTTGTTCCGTGAGAAAATGATACTTGATCGGTATGTGCTTGGTTTTTGAATGCATGACTGGGTTCTTTGAAATGCTGATTGCACTTGTATTATCACATAAGATGGAGATAGGTGGAGTACAAGTGATTTGGAAATCCTGTAAGGTCTCCATCATCCAAAGAAGTTGGGTGCAACAAGATGCAACAACTACATATTCTGCTGCAGCTGTAGATAGGGCAATTGAACTCTGTTTCTTGCTGAACCATGATACTAATCTGGAACCCATAAAGAAAGAACCACCACTTGTGCTTTTCCTGTCATCCACACTTCCAGCCCAATCTCCATCTGTGTAAGCATGAAGTGTGAGATCTGTGTCTCTAGGATACCATAAACCATAGTTTTGAGTTCCTTGAAGATATTTGAAGATTCTCTTTACAGCCTGAAGATGAGTTTCCTTTGGATTTGCCTGAAATCTTCCAACTATTCCAACCGCATGCATGATGTCTGGTCGGGTACCTGTCAAATAAAGTAGACTTCTAATCATAGATCTGTATGTTGGTTGATGAACTGCAGCCGATTCATCATTCGCACTAAGACTGCATCCTGTAACCATGGGGGTACATACTGGCTTTGAATCTTCCATGCCATACTTCTTCAAAATCTGCTTGAGGTACTTGGTTTGTGAGAAGAAGATACCGTCTCTATTTTGTTGGATTTGCAATCCAAGAAAGTATGTCAGTTCACCTAGTAGGGACATTTCGAATTCTTTCTGCATTACCGAGGCAAAGTTTTGACTCATAGCTTCTTCATTGCTACCAAAGATAATATCATCTACATACACAACAAGTATTAGCAACTTGTCATTTTCAATTTTTATATAAAGATTGCTATCTGCTGATCCTTTTGAAAAACCTTGTTGATGAAGATATTTGTCCAAACGGTAGTACCAAGCCCTTGGAGCCTGTTTAAGACCATAGAGAGCCTTTTTTAATCTGCATACAAGATTTTGATCATTCCCAAGAATGAAACCATCTGGCTGCTCAATGTATACTTCTTCTTCTAAGTCTCCATTCAGAAAAGCTGATTTCACATCCATTTGAAATACTTTGAACTTTTGAAAGCTTGAGAGAGCAAGGAACATTCGGATGGCTTCAAGTCTTGCAACAGGAGCAAATGTTTCTTCAAAATCTATTCCTTCTTGTTGGGCATACCCTTTACACACCAGTCTTTCCTTGTTTCTAATTACCTCCCCATTTTCGTTCAACTTATTTTTGAAGATCCATTTTGTTCCTATGACATTCTTATCCTTTGGTCTAGGAACTAACTCCCAAGTGTTGTTCTTTTCGATCTACTCAAGTTCTTCATCCATTGCCTTGACCCAACATTCATCCTTGCATGCCTCTCTTACATTTTGTGGTTCAGTGGAGGAGAGTAATGCCAAATAGCTTGAAGCTTCTGCAGTTGTTCTTCTAGTTTGTACGCCTACCCCTTTTTGTCCCAAAATCTGAGATTCTGGATGATTCTTCTGTACATACCTGGATGGAGTCTTTTCTTCTATCCTTATTTGTTCCTCTAGTGCTTCTTGAGGTTCTTCGTCTTCATCATTTTGTCTTTGAGGGTAGTCTTCATCTTCTTCGATATTTTCATGATTTACTTGCCTAGGAATGTATCCTTTTTCATCAACCACTACATCAATGTTGTTAACGATTCTTCCAAGTATTTTATTGTAACACTTATATGCTTTGCTATAAGGAGAATAACCAAGGAGAATACCTTCATGTGCTCTAGGCTCAAGTTTGCCAAGCTGTTCATCAGTATTCTTAATATAGCATTTGCTTCCAAAAATTTTAAAATGCTTTACCGAAGGAGTCTTACCATACCAGAGCTCATGAGGAGTTTGAGTGCTGTTTACTCGGACATTTGTTTTGTTGAGAATAACAACCGCGGCATATGCAGCTTCACCCCAGAAGGTTGCAGGAGTTCCAGATTCATCAAGCATGGCACGGGCCATTTGTTGGACTGTTCTGTTCATCCTTTCCACCACTCCATTTTGCTGGGGAGTCCTTGCTGTAGAGAATTCCCTTTTTATTCCATGCTCTTCACAGAAATAAAAAAAATCATTTGAGGTAAATTCCCCACCTCTGTCAGACCTGAGACACTTAATTTTGTGATCTGATTCATTTTCGGCCAAGGCTTTGAAGGATTTGAATTTTTCAAATGCTTCGTCTTTGTGTTTCATAAGTCCTAACCAAACAAACCTGGAGAAGTCGTCAAAGAATAATATAAGGTATTCCTCTCCTCGAGGTGTCCTTGTCCTAAATGGACCACATACATCTGTATGAATAAGTTCGAGAGGTTTTTTAGCTGATCCTTCCTTCTCAGGGAAGTTAGTCCTGGTTTGTTTACCAAACTGACATGATTTGCATATTGTATTCTCTGTAATTTTGATATCTGGAAGATCACGAACTGCGTGATACTTGCATGCTTTCCTTATTTGTGAAAAACTTAGATGCACCAACCTCTGGTGCCATAACCAGTGCTCATCATCTTTGCTCATATAGCATTGTTGTTGTCCTTCTTCAAATATGTATAGATTATTTGGAGTTCTTTTGCCTTTGATCACTGTTTCACCTGTATCAAGATCACGAACACGACATCCATTTGATCTAAATATTACTTCGGTTCCTTGATCGCACATCTGACTGACACTTCGAAGATTATGTTTCAATCCATCAACGTACAAAACATTTCCTGCTTTGACCTTTTCTTTCAATTGAGCAATACCTTTTCCTTTTATGGCAGCAGGAGTATCATTCCCAAATGAAACTTTCTTTCCTTTTTCTAAAGCAGTGTATGATTCAAGTTTTTCTTTATCACCTGTCATATGCTTCGAACATCCGCTGTCGATGTACCATTGATTTTCCTGTCCTTCTGCATAAAATGCTATCCCACATCTTTCTGGTCGAGGTTCTTTTATTCTCCATGTTCTGGTGCTTGAATCTTGTTCCTTTGTTTGCCGAAACCTACTCCTGCATTTAGAGTCTTCATGACCAAAGTTATTACAGATAGAGCATTCAATTTCATTTTCAAGAGCCGAGAAGTTGTTATAGGTCTTTTTTGTAATCCCAGTCATACTTCTTTGCTTTTGAGCTTCTCTTGTCATGATTGTTTTGTAGGCAACACATTGAGCTGCTTTGTGACCGAAGTTATGGCAAGAGAAACATTGGCGATTGAAGAAACTTCTGCGATTATCAAATTTACCAGTCATATGATTGTGATTTCTATTTTCATCCATTCTTGAGGTAAATTGAGAGGATCTTGGCTGATTGTAGCTTTTGTTCGTCCTTAAGGTGAATTGTCCCTGATTTTTCTGGTAGTCTTTATTTATTCTTGATGAAATTTGTCCCTGTTTTACCAGGTGATCTCTGTTTGGCTTTTGCTCATATCTTCTTGCAGCATCGAGATAACTCTTCGAGGTGGATGCTTGAGATGTTTCTCCATTATACCCCAGACCTGTCTTAATTAGAGGAGAGTGATGTACATTGATGATCTCATCCAGAGTTTCAGATCCTTTAACAAATTTAAGATTGAGAGCCTTTGTTTTCTCAATTTCTTTTCGAAGCCCAACAATTTCACACTCTAACTTTTCAAGAGATTGTTCCTTTTCATCAAGTTGGATTTGCAGAGTCTCAATGATCACATTCTTTTCTTCTAAGCATGTCTTGAGTCTAGACATCTCCTCATAAACTATCTATATCTAGAGCATCCATGTAATCTTCATCTTCAAAAGCCATTAAAAGTTTATAGGGATTACCTCGTTCATCTTCATCGCTATTTGATAGACCATCACTGTCTTCATGGGTGTAATAGCTCTTCTTATTTGCATTCTGTTTCTTGTTCCATTTAACAGGTTCCTTTCCCTTGTCAATCTTATCCTTATGAGGACATTTGGCAGCATCGTGACCTACTCTTCCACAAGCAAAACATTTGAAGGGTAACTTACCTCTAAATCTACTAGTACCTCGTTGAAGATTTCTGACAAAATTTGATTCTTCTTCTTCTTCTGACACATGACTTGATTCAAGGTACTCTCCTTTGCCTGAAGCCTTGAAGGCAGCTTCTCTCCTATCTGAAGGACCTCCTTTTTTCATTTCATAAGAAGTTAGAATTACATGCAGCTGTGACATGGTGAGAGTTCGTAGATTCTCCTTTTCTTCTATGGCGGACACTTTAGATTCAAACTTGGTGGACAAGGATCTTAAAACTTTTTCAACCACAATAGCCTCTTTTATTTCTTCAACCAAGTTTTTCATGCAGTTAACAATCTCATCTACCATAAGGAAATAGTTAGCCACACTTTCATTATTATACATTCTGAGATTCTCATACTGAATCCTGAGGGTTTGAAGTTTAGTACGCTTTACCTATTCATCTCCTTCGTAGCTCAAGACAATCTTGTCCCATATTTCTTTTGCGGATTTATATTGCATAACCTTTATGAATTCTGATTGAGATAAGCATCCCAACAGAGTATTGACTGCTTTAGCATTTGTTTCATATTTCTTTTTCTCGGCTGGATCTGTAGGAGTAGCTGAAGGAAAAGTGAAGCCTGTCTCTATGATATCCCAAACTTCCATACCAAGAGATTGAAGATAGGCAGTAACTCTTACCTTCCAATAATTGAAGTTTGTCCCATCAAAAATCGATGGCCTGATTGATGCTTCCCTCTCGTAGTTTCTCATACTAAACGATCTGCCTTCAAGCGATCAAGCTTTTACCAAAGGACCTGCTCTGATACCAATTGTTGGAAATAATACTGAGAGGGGGGGTGAATCAGTATTATCACATTAATAAAACTTTTTCATTTCCATATTCAGATTCATATATGCTACTTCCACAACTTCTTATGATTCAGTTAGTTGATCCTTAATGAGTGCATTAGAACATTATCAACCATATTAACAGTAAACTGGTGCAAGAAAATAGAACAGATCATCACACATAAGTCACACACATGAACACCATGATATAAGGTGGAAACCCAATGTGGGAGAAAACCACCTGCTACAAGTCATCTCAATCTTCTTCTTAATAAGAAAATCCTTTTACAATATTTATGTACTAGTGCAGTCTTATACCAGTACGCAGGCTTCTACCTACAGAGAGCTACAACCCTCCTCTCATTCTCCACACTCTCCTGGAAGGGAGCTACGACCCCCTTTGCTCTTGTACTAGCCGATGTACTAGTACGTAGGCTGCTACCTGCTACAATGCTCCAAAGTTCTCAACTGCTACTAGAAGGGAGCTACCACCCCCTTAGCTCTTGTACTAGCTAAGATACTTGTACGTAGGCGCCAGCCTACAATCTTCTCTCTTCTGGGTACCATGTTTCATACATTTTCAGACTGGATACACCTGAAGCACAATACATAATCTGAAAGGCCACGTTTCATCCAATTTTCATACTGGACCCTTTAATATCATTGAAGCACATAATTCTACCAGATCAATACACTTTACAAGGATAGTATGTATGATCGCAATCAGATCTAGTTACCCAAGCATCAGATCCATATACATGACAGTTATCACCCGATTTAGTCAACAGAGGCTGATATTAAGACCCAAACAGAGGATTTACATACTACTGTGGGTGACCGCTCCACATCACCTCCTGAATAGTGATTCCCCACACCCGAAGAGACTTCTGTCTTTTGCGTGTCTGCGGCTGCACCGTTTCCTTAAGATATTCAATTCATAATCGATGCTTGCCACCGGATCCCTTTTTCTTTATATAGTCATGCTTTTGATAATACCATGAATCGAAACCAGAGGATCTGAAACCTGAGGAGCAACTATTTTGACAAATTCTCTTAAGAGAAGGCTTAAGCGGGAAAACTATGATAGCGGTCCAAAACCACAAAAGCTGGGCTTTTAACTTAATGCATCCAAACTAATAGTATATCGGGTCCAATCCTTATTGCTATCGGCACCTGCCCATCTCATGGTTTATTCCTAACGTCCGATCCGATGGGTCGTATGAGACATGCCCCATTAACCAGCCTTTATTTATATATCGGGTCCACTCCTCATCACTAACAATACATGCCCGGCGTCCGATCCGATGGATCAGATGCGATATGCCCCATTAACCAGCCTTTATTTATATATCAGGTCCGCTCCTTTCATCGCTATCGGAAATTTGAAGTGGGAAGCTATTATAAGATGGGCGAACACTGCGGATGCAATTTAATATGAAATGCTTTTAATTCCTTCATCGGGTCCGACCCCTCTTATCGCAATCGGAGAATTGGGGTGGGCGACCCTTTATGTATTCTAATATACTGTGGACGCGATATTTTTATAAACCATGTTTTGATGCCTTCATCGGGTCTGCTCGCAATCGGAGGTTTCAACGAAGTCACTTAGCCGGACCCCCGACGCACATGGATGCGATATTAATATAAACCAATTTTTAATGCCACCATCGGGTCCGTTGCGATATGCCATCAGGTCCATATGTGCTGAAACAGGAAAAAGGCCTTTGATTATTGTAAAAGCATATATATATATATATATGGGTTTTACGCACCCAACCAACTCCCGATAATATAAATGCATGCATATATGGGTTTTAGGCGCCCAAATACGTCCGATGACATTAATACATGCGTATATGGCCTTTCTTCTCTAATACATGAGTATATGGCCTTTCTTCTCTCCTCTTGGCTCTTCTTGTCCCCATCATGGTGTATATAAGAGAAATGATCGTCTAAGAGAGGGTTGCCATCAAGTTCAACATATGTTCATAATGCCATAATGCCAACACTTCTCCAAGCCAAATGAGTAGCATGTAGGCACAATCTCAGCATAAGGGTGCAAATAGTCAAACACCAACCATTTGGGAATGGGAAAATATGAATATATAGGCATGGAAAGGGAGTTAGGATCTACCAAAAGATAGGATAAGGCCCTCATCTCAAGGAGGTAGCTCATAGGGATAACACCAAAGGGCCAAGTTAAGAGAACTCGACCTCATCCATGCCGAACAACCTCTAGCTCGTCGTTTTGGAAGTCTCTAGATCACGAAGCTTCTTGTCCTCTTTGGGAAAAATTGCCTTTTAGGGATCATCGTGGGTACCCAAGCCAAAAGCGCATTGGCAGCGCGAGGCTAGTGAAGTGTAGCTAGCGACCAACACGGGTAGCTAATGTCATCATAGAGATGATCCTCGAATTAGGGTTTTAGAGCCCTTTTCTTCATGGGAAGTTCAAGGCATTTTTCATCAATGTTTTAGGGAGGATATGAGCTGCATATCTGGATGAGTACACTGCATCATGGCCATTTTTCTAGCACATTGGGGTATTTCATAGGGAAGTGTGGGATGTGTGACAAAATACTATGTAACAGATGACCCCTAAAGCATGAAGGCAGAACAGGGAGTGATGGTTGAGATGCTTTACAAGCTTTTTCAAGGATGAGAACAAACATTGTCAGGAGACTTGCAAATCAAGGATGCATATACATATATGTATCTGATATCAAAACATGAATTCGTGGGATTGACGCAGCCATCTGAATAGTAAGGACTATGAAAAAGAGACATGGCATGCGCGCAACCATCTAAATGAGAAGGATCATCTATTAATCTAAGATCCAAGGTATGGATGCAACCACTCGATATAGAAGGATCATCATAAATGTAAAGTCCCACAGTATGGTCACAACCATCCATATAGAAGAAACGTGTGTACAATCATGAACAATACATAACTCCCCACAACCTGAGTCATATCAGACAAAACTCGGGGTCTTGCACTCCATCCCAACCTAATCAAAGTACGAATTCTAACATGTGAATGAATGTTTCGAAGTCAAACAGGCTAGAAAACCACCTGATTACCGACCAATGATGTGGACCATTAACAAGAATGAAAGGAACCACCAATAATGACAATGGTCCTCAAGGTATGACATTACAATCCATGAATGTGAAAATGAAGCTGATGTCAAACACTCGTGGAATCACCCGATCGAAGGTCAATAGTGAAAACTTGTCGTCAAATGCGAAGAACTTGCCATTTAAGGCATGCAAGATCTAAGGTATTGAAAGGGAGTTTCTAAGTCATCTTCTTGGATAATGAGCTAAAGTTGACAGGAAGTGACCCATCAAAGGAGGGCCATGATGATTCCCCCATCATTGATATGAAATGAGGAATAAAGTGGAATGAAATGAATAGGATCCCAGACTGTAGCAAAGAGTGAGACAATGTATAGGTAATAGACTGTAGATAGGACTTCTCTTGAACATCAGCAATATGAATCGAGAGTGTGGTAGCATTTGATCAACATAAGACATAAGGTCATGATGACAAAATGGAATAGGCAGATGAGAGGAAAAATGGATCACCCAAACTCGGAAGGAAAAGTGACTTGAGCTAGGATATCCCAAACCCAACACGAGATGCATATGAGTGTCATGTTCAAGAGCGACATGCTGCCTATACAAGAGATGTTTCACTTTCACTTTTTCCCCACTATTTCTAGTGAGTACCTCTTTATTTTGACACAAGCTTGAAGAGGATACAATATTCTTGTCATATAAGTTCATTTTTCAAATGAATCCATCCTAGTAAGTTTTACGAGTCCAGGTAGGAAGGAGAAAGTCGATCTCATCATGGTGACGAGTCTTTCGATGTAAAAATTTGAATGAGCCCAGAGGAAGGATAACTCAGTATCTTTTTCATATTTAGAGAGTTTGAAAAAGATACAAAAAATAAATAAAACTTCATCATGTCCCTTTTTGTAATTTTTCCCTCGAACCAGAAAAGGTAGAAAACAATATTCGAGAGAACCTCTTGACCATGTTGACCAAGGTGTAACTTTTTCGTAAATAGTAGGCCCCAACCCAAAAAAAGGGTAAATTTATACTGAGATTTCGTCAATTCATTTAATTTAACGAGTTCGAAAAGACAAGTACTCGATGATCTTTTCATAATTTGAGAGTGAGAAAAGAGCTTAAAGATGACTCCACCTAGAGGAACGAGTGGCATAAAAGGATAGCAACTAGTTCCGGTGATGATGGAACTGCTCAAAAAATGTAAGGGTCAAGAGGTTGGTTAATAAAACCACTCATCGTAGATGTTCATCAAGTATGGTAAAACAACCAAGTGAAAGTGTATGATTAGCCAAAGAGATGGTGATGATGGAATGAAAAAACCAAGGCTCATCTGGAAAAAACAAGCTTATAAAGATGGCAATCACTAGAGGTGAAGTGGGAATGGTTTAATTTTTACACAAGCTTGAAACACGAGAAATTATGATTTAGTATACTTGAAGATGGTTTCGTTTTTTCAGAAGCTTGAAACATGAGAAAAAACAATGCTTGAATTTGGTTTCATTTTTACATAAGCTTGAAATAGAAACAAACTATGCTTGGGTTTGGTTTCATTTTTATACAAGCTTGAAACAAAGATAAACTATGCTTGAGATAAGTTTGCATTCCCCGAGCATAATGATTCAATTCAAGGAACATGCTCCCCAAGCTTCATTTCATTGACGTAAGTGGATGGAATGAAGGTTCACTTACGAGATCAAGTGAAAGACTCGATTGGGATTTTATGAGATATAATCAAAGACTCAAATTGGAAGGGGATTTGTTTCATTTTTTAATGAGCTTGACACAGGAAAAGAACCATGCTCATAACCTATTTCATTTTTTAATGAGGTTGACATAGTAAAAGAACTATCCTCATAGGGACCTATTTCATTTTTTAACGAGGTTGACATAGTAAAATAACTATCCTCATGGTCCTTGTTTCATTTTTTAACAAGCTTGACACAAGACAAGGAACTCTGCTCCAGACCCTTGATCACAGACCAAAAGAGGCCATGGCTTCCAAGAGGTTCTCATCAGATGGGAGAAAAACACTCTGGAAGGGATACATGTCCAGGGATCCAAATGAAAACTCAGGCTCCAATGCCCCCAGTACATGGTGTACTACATCACCTACAAGATCATCAATAGATGTAGGCATGGAATAGGTGGCCATGTAATTAACATGTGGAGGGGGTGATATTGCTTGCATATGAGAACCATTTAGGCATGATGGTTGACTGGGAGTTGGTTCAAGACCAATGAATGTAATCTGATCAATGATCACAATGCTTCCTTCATGCAGAAAACACATCACTTGAAAGAGAGAGGAAATAAGAGCTCCCATGACGTAAACATAGTCATGGCCAAGGAGTAGATTAAAATCTAACGGGCCTTGGAAAACCATTACATCTATATAGACAATTTTTTCTCCCAAAGTAATAGGAAACTTAGGAAGGATCCCTAATGGTTAACTAGTTCCTCTATTAAAAGCTAATAGATTCTAAGTGATGGGGACAAGCTGAGGAGAACCTAAAGCTTCTGAGAAGTTGAGGACAGAATGCTAATAGATTCTCCCTTGTCTATGATTGTGCTAGGTACAACCAAATGGTAAGCATGTATTGTAATTTGGAAAGGCACATAATATGGAAGATGATATCCTACCAGTCGACTCCAATCAAAAGAAGTGACTAAACTACTTAGAGGGGGTGTCATAGGAATGTGAGATTTTCCCTCTTTCTTTATGGGAATAGAAGAATTTCTTTCATGCACCTCGGGAATGGGAGGATCTCCATCAAATTCATTCAAAACTGAAGAAACCAAAAGAACTTGAGCAGTACAAGGTTCACTCTCTATAGGAAAGGTAGGGTTAACTGAAGGTGGAGCTAGGTCTACCATTTTCTCAACCAATGGTTGGTCAAGAACGAACTCATGAGACTCACTTTCAGAGGGAGTAGGGTTGACCAAAGATGGATTTTGATCAATGATTTGATTAACTACCAAAGGATCAAGGGAAAGCTTCTAATAACTAGCCGGAAGATGAGGCTGAGAAGTTGTACGATTTTCCAACTCTTTGGAAGCATCATCTAGAAGAGGAAAATGGTGAATGGGATGATTACCTTCACACAACGTACAAGGAAATTTGACTTTTCCCTTTTTCCCATCGAATTTACTAGTTGAAGGTTTGTCACCAACATGAACTCTAAAGGCTGATGACAAAGGTTGATGTGAACCTGTGGACCACACTTCTAAGACCTTGGGAATACCAAGACAATTCTGAAGAAGGTGGTCACCCTTAGTTAACATGAAAGGGAACTTTACTTTATGGGGTCTATTATGCCCCTATACCAATAGGTGTCATATATCATGATTGACTTGATTTAGCTCTGAAATATGTACATAACTTTGCTTGTTACAAATGTTTTCCATATTTGTAAAAAAATAAAAATTAAAAAATGTAGAGAGAGTATACCCTAAAATAAAAATCAAAGGGTAAAAAGAATAAAGAAAAGGTCAAAAAATGAAAGAAAATGAACCCCAACAAAAAGAAAAGACCATGAAAGTGTGCAAGCCCAAATGCCACTACTATTTACTTTATGCATAATAAAGATTGTGTGCAACTTGTTACCTATGCCACAATCCATGGTAACCAAATAGCTTAATCTTGGTTATTCCATGTTTTCAATTTCATGTTTTAGATATAGAGAATAAAGATCTGACCAAATAGTTTAATCTTGTCAAATAAGTACATATGTAGAGTGAATAAAAGGAGCTCAACAGTTTAATCTGAGCCCTTGGATGTAATAAGGTTAGATTTAGATATATATATCACTATGTAAAAGAAAAGAAAGTTTGAAAAGGATTTGCTAGTCTAAGTGCACCCTAATAAAGGAGTAAAAATGTTAGGATAAAGTATGTAGGGTAAGTAGATGATGGTTGCAGAATAAATGTGGGGTGAATAGTTAAGTTTAATGCTTAAATCTTTTTCTTTCATCACTTGGGAAAAGCATAACTCACATTGAAGATAGCACATCAAGGAACCAAAGTCAAATTAATTAACTTCCTTACTCCATTTTTCCCTAAAAATTCACTAATCTCCCCTAAGTGCTAAAGGTATCTATAACAAGTTAGAGGGGCTCAGAGCATTTCTCTGACTTTTGGAGGGACCGGACCCTTGGCCCAATAATTTGAAATACCTAAAGTACTTAAAATCCCCTTCATCCACATTTACCCCTCCATAAAATCATTCATTCCCTTGATAAAGTTTTTCCTAAGTAAAATCCTATTTTACTTGGGGAAATTAAAACATTCTTATGCCTCAAAACCCTCATACTAGCCTAAGTCACGAATGTTGTATGATGAAATGCTTTTGGATACATTTTAACTTAGTGCATATTCCTATCCTACAAAGCCATATTAACCACTAATTGGTATTATTATTTAAATCCCGAAAAAAAACTCCCATTACCCGTATTATTACTAAAATCCCAAAAAATATATATCCTGCCCCGCGGTTGCAATATAACCTTAATAACATTTGATAAATGGGATTAATTAGTCAACCCGTGACTAATTAAGAGCCCCAACCCCCGCCATGCTAAGTAAAGGATTAATTAAATCATCAGGATTAATTAATAACTTTTGACCAATCACATCGCCCCCGATGTAATTAAATCCTTTTATTAACGTTGGGCCCCCTCCATTAACCATCAATCACTTCCCACCCCCCGACCACCATCCAATCAAATCTCTCAGATCCGACGGCTATCATTTATATTGTGTGGGCCCTTTGGTCGGACGTTAAATGTGAAATATGAGCGATTTTCCAAAAAACATCAGTGCTACGTGTCAACTGACAAGTGGAACCATGAGGCCCTCCCTCAATACCACCAATCTCCCATAAGTGGTGTGATGAAACCCACTTACCACCTCCCATAAACGCCAAACGTCACATCGTCAAGATGACACCACTTGTCTTTGTCACTAACCCGCCAAAATATTGACTTTGCATAAAAAACAAGTGTAATCTATTCTTCATCCTTTATTTAGAACAATTCCATGCATGCACTCAGTACATCCAAAATCAACCAGCTCATCCCCAAACTGTCAACTACCTTGAACGCTTCCTTTCAATGCCGCTCCAGTCCACTGTGTGCATCCTACGAATGTGAACATAATACCCAACCACCCAGGAATAGGTATTTACCAGATTTTCTCCCAGAACCCCTGTTATATATAGAAATTCCTTTGAAATTGCTTTAAAACCTAAAGTTTCAGTATAATTGAGTTGCTAAGCTTAGTTCAAAACTTCCTAGGCACCTCTGTTTAGACAATTTCATTGAAAATCCCAGTTTCGTCCCTCAAAACACAAGAACCAGGATGGAAAACCCCGTGGCCCTCAATGTACCTCCAATCGCTACTCCTCATAGGGATTTGGATTACCTTCCCTTAGTAGATAAAGACTTCCAAATAAAAGACCTTGAACGTGATAGAAGCCCCTTGGAAGTATATTGTCGATAATGAGATGATTACATGAACAATTCAGATACCATAGGACTTTGAAATCAAATCTCCCAAAGTACCTATTCCCTTCTGTGCACATTTTCCCAGACATTATCCACCAATGCCAGGCCAATTATAACCATAACCTCAGAGTTGTAATGTCCCTCGACTAGTCAGTCCTATTTACCATTACTGTTGATTCAATTAACGAAATGTTATAGCTTCAGCCCGGCCAGAACCTCACCCCCATTTCCATTGGAGAATTACTAGAAAAATCCACCAAAATGTCTAGTTCTGAACTTAGCCATATTTGCCATACTTTCATGGATAAGAATCATATACCCAAAGATCCCCCTCCCTACCTAACATGTTTCTTCACTAATATAGGCAAAGATATTGTTAATATGATTGCTGCAATTATGGGTTTCAATACTAGTGAATTTTTTGATGAATTGACCCTAGTTTTCGTGAGTATCTTCACCCCTGATCATCCTCTTGCTGTCAAATATGACTATGCTACATTCATAGCTGAAAAAATCCACAACCAATTCATGAGGCTAGAGAATGAGAGAGTGTTCAAGTATTCTGCAGTCCTATATCACCTCTTCCTTTACTTCCAAACTGACAAATTCCCCTTCTCTATGCATAAGCTTGATACCAAAGGGAACCCTAGGTTAGTCATTTTATGGACCTCTATTTTTCACCACTCACCCTCTTCTCCCTATTCATATATAGATTTTATTGATTAGTTTGTCCATCCTATAACTACCATGCTGACAGGAATTCCCCCCCTAGAATCAGTGATGATATCAAAAGAACCCTTCAGTTGTCAAAGCAGTATAGGATAGGTGACTGGTCCTTATATCAGAATCATATTGAGACAGAGTCTATGGATGTGAACTACCTCCCTACAAATTTCCCAAGTATGTACCCATGAGATTATTTGCCCTGGAGTACTATAGGAAAATAATCAACTCTGATCAAATCCACTTCATGAAAGCAAAGAAGAAAGCCCAGCTGAGGATCAAAGACCACTTAGGCCCATTTGTGTGCAACAACAGAAAAGAAGGACAAGAAGTAGAAGAAATCATAGAGACGAGGATGCATTTAAAGAAAAGTTTTGCTTGGGCATATGATCTTCACAGTTTCATCTGTGAGAGAAGGATAAAACACAAGTTGTCATCTTACATCCATCATAGGATCCCTGAGATAGAAAAATATGCCAATTTAAATGAATGGAGGGAAGGGACATTGGTAGAACAAGATAGTGATAAAGTTGAAGTTGAGAATGTGATGAAAGATTTGGAGAAGAGACTTGACCTGGACTCCTTTTTACAGGTGCATGAAGAGTCTTCCCAAAGGCCAGCACAGGAACCCAGTTCTCCCACAATAGAGCCTTCATAGAGGCAAACTCAAGAAACAAGTGCTCCAACATCAGAACAACCAGAAATAGCAGAATAGCCAGAGGAATCATAACAACCTAAAATCTTGGAAGAATTGACTCCACCACAGCCACTACCAGCTCAAATATAGCTACCACCAGCTCAAACAAACATGGGTGATCCTCCAGTACTACAGACTCCTCTAAATGAGGAAAGAAACTTGAAAAGAGTAAGGGAAGTAGCTACCCCTTCTAGCAGACCCACAGATCAACCCTTTGCTAAGAGGCAAAGGTTGAATCCATATTCAAAGGAGGAATTTATTAGGGAGACTACAAAGAGCTTGAGGAAGGAGGGGTCAGATAGTTTACAAACATTCCCAACAGGTGGGACACCCTCAAGTTCACAGAGGCAAGTGCTAGAAAGACAACCCAGCACAGAGGTTTCATCCTTCAGGTCTTTTTCTGAGAAGATTATAGATGTAAAGGGGAAGTTTAAGGAGATCAAGACAAAGAATGAGTAGCTTAAAGCACAAGCATATGCTCAGTACTTAAAGCTGGCCCCTACAAACTAGACCAGATTGATGTCAGCCTCTGACATCAAAGAGGGAAAAATGCAGATGAGTTTCCTGAAGCCCATAGTGCAGCAGCCAAAATCCTTGGCAGTTTATCTCAAAACTGATTTTGAGGTTTTGGCTAAAGAAATCCACCCTATTGACCAGATTGAACTACACAAGTAAACAGGTGAAATGGTCTATTCAACATTGACCAGCAAAGCAATGTTTGCTCATAGATTGCAAAATTCATTGAGCAACACTACAGCCCAATTGCAGCTGGAGAAAGCCTCGTCACAGACAAAAGATAATAGAATAAAATCATTGAAAGAGTTAGTAATTGATTTGGTTCATGCCCCAAAAGATGTTAAGGTAGCAGAAAGCTTAATCAAGAAAAAGAATGAAGACATAGCTGCACTTAGAAAACAACTGAAGTTTCCACCACTCATTCACCCTTAGACTGCTGAGGTTATAGAGAAGAAAAATGAAGAAGAACTTATGGACTTGGTCCTTAATTTAAATGAGAAATTGAAGGAAACATAGCAGGAATTAGAGAAAGTAGTGTAGTCAAGGCAAAGTGAGTCGACCGCCCAGCCCCAGACTATAGTGCCTATAGTTTCAACAGAAGTCCCTTCCACTATGGCAACTGTTTCAGCACCAAACATTCCTTTCACAACAGCCACACCAGTGGAAGCAACAGGTACAACACAGGCAAGTACATCAACACAGAGCACAGAAGACTTAATTAAGTCAATGGAAGAAATGAAGCTCCAAGTAACAAAGCTACAGAAGGTGAAAGAGAAATTCACTACCTTGGAGCAAAAATATGATATATCAAAGATCAATTATGTAGAAGAGATAAGGAAAAACAAGGGCATGGCCCAACAAATTAAAGCATTATAAAAGGACCTGACATTTTGCAGGGATTTAGCAGAGATCAGGAAAATATTGTGGACCAATATCATTGATTCCATCAATGATATTTGGTCATCCATTCAAATTATTTTTGAACAAATTGATTTGGTTAAGCTTGCTCTTGAGGCAATTCAGAAGACTAGAGAAGAACTGGGTAGAAAACCTGAAGAGGCAGTCCAGTTAATAAATTTTCTAAACAGTAAAAACAGGCAACAGTTGGAGCAACTAGACATTGAGGATAGGACTGCTACTATCCTCGAACTGAAGAAAGTTCTAACAAAAAGGAACTTAATGCAAGGCCTGGAGCGAAGATGTCAAAGTATGCAGGAAGACATAGATGAGTTCATGAGAAAGTTTGACATCTTAAGGAGTAAAGGACTCCCAAGCCCTTTAGTCATCAATGATAGGCTAATGGTTCAGATAGACTACATCAACAAACTACATCAGCAAGCTAAAAGTCAAGCCAGTTCATCCTCAGCAAAGGCACTACCCACAGGAAAAGTACTTTACGATGGTTTAGAGAACCTCTTCTTCATTGAACATGAAGTGAAGCACTTATTCACAGTCCGGCCTAATTTTGTGAAATATATTGAGGCTGATGAAATTTACAGGAAATTGAAAAGGATGAATATACCAAAGGAATAATGGTGGACCAACAAGACAGACATCCTTTAAATTACTATTAACAACAACGTAAATAGAAATATTTACCATAGTAAATTTTCGTAAAAAAGGATGAATTCTAGTGAACAGGTAAAGTGTATTAGATATAGGTGAAAGAGTATCAATAGGGAAAATTCAATCAAGAACCAGCACATAATTACAAGAGCAACAATGAGAGCCAAAATCGAGTTTCAACCTCCAGCTCCTTCAATAAATCAAGGGGCAGCAACAATCTGTTTACCATCTGTCTCTATATTTTAGACCATCTGTCTCTATATTGTTGTAAAAGATATTTGTATTTCCTAGAATAAATCTCATTTAGTTATGAGATATTTTGATATAATTTTTGTATAAATACTTCTCCATTTGAAGTATTAGGTGTGGATTCAAAGGCATTTCTATAGACATTTTCTTCTAGAATTGAGGTGCTATTATACCAAGTCTTGTATGGCTTGCTGGATCAAGGAATAAAGTAAAGACTGTTCACGGGATACTTATGTCAAACGGAAATCAAATAAATATTCTATATCTCTTGTTTATTATTGTTTTTTCTCTATTTATTAATAATCATATGCGTTTTCATAAACCCTGAATGATAAACGAGTAATGATTTTTCAGAAATTGCTTTACTGCACTATGTTTTAAATTGTTTATCTTCTCAATGTTTTTTTCTAGACTATCATAGTTAGGGAATCCTTGAATGCTCCCTTACTTCGTAGTTTATCCCTTTGGTCCAATTGAAAAAAGAATTCTTAATTGCCCTTTGTTGATAGGCCTCTTCTGTTCCTCATTTTGACCCCGGTTAAAGGATTCTTCATTGCCCTTTCTCCCTGGTTAAGACCATTTCATCCACCTGAACCTGACATTTTCCTTTTGTTTTACTACCTTTCCCTGTGAGTTTTCCCTTTAGTAATTGATCTGATCCAGTAAAGCCATCACTCTATTGACTCCATAGCCCAATGGCTTGAAGACCTTGCTCTATCCATCTATTCCCAGAATTCCACCACTCTCAAACAAAACAACCTTGAACATTAATAACTAGCCTAATATCACACCAAAACAAAGCTAAATTATAAAGAGAGAGCCCTCTCTGAGTACAGATTGGCTAGATTCTGTACTTAAAAGATTGGTTTGTGGTTACCACAGACCCCTTTCCTTCTTCCCCTAACTTTTAAGGAAAATCTAAGTGATAATAGGGTCGGTTGGAAGATTTTTTTTCATTAGTTGCATCAGTAACAATTGTTGTTTGGTTGCGGCCTTGCTTATTTTTATTCTTCTTCTTCGTCCTCTTCTTCTTCATCATCCTCTTCTTCTTCTTCTTAGCTTCCTAGTTACTAGAATCCGGACTTTCACCAGGCGAAAAGGAAGAACGGGGTGAAGAAATAGGTGAAGAAGGAAAGGGGTCAACTTTAGGATGAACATGAGGTTGATGTTGTTCAGGTGGAGGAGAACTCGGTTGAAAAGAATTTTGGACACTCGGAATCATCAAGGTCAAAAATAACTAAACTGGTAGACCAATGGTCAATCCAGGAAGGGCCAACGTTGACAGATAAGGAGCACCAATATTTCCAAAAGAAGGAAAAGGACTAGGATTCCCATCAAATGGGTTCCCTTGACTAGTAAACTCAAGAAATGTTGCCATCAGTATCAACCTAAGATGTACTAAGGATTGTTTCGATAGGAAGGATGTTTTTCCGTGGTCAATTAATTAATTTTAGAACTTTAACAAGAATAAATCAAAAAGGGGTAATCTATGCAAAAGGGCTTACCAAGTATCCGTGAACCACTATATACACCTTAGTCGAAACCAAGGACTTAATGTACAATGGCCGATCTCCCCGAATTTTTTGTTTAGTGTATCACATTTACAATGCGGCTGACTCGGTCACCTATGGCTAAAGGATAGCAACCTAGTGGGGTATCCCAATATATACTCGATGGTACGGGGAGCATAAGTCCGTGTTAGCATTGTCTAATGCATAACCATTCAGTGAGAGCATTCCCATATACTTACCATACTGAAGTGCCTTTGATATACCCGAAAGTAATGGAGAACCTTCGATATACTTCCATACTAAAACAAGATTACACCGCTGGGATACAATGCAGGCAGTTAACAACATTTGCAAGGTTTATAGATGTCAGAACACTTCTCTAACCTAGATATCTAAATGCTTGCATTAAGTTCCAAATGATCCTTAGGTTATTTGAGGTAAAGTTTAATGTTTATCTTCAATTATGTTTTAGTTTTAAGGCTCAAAACAATGTCACTTGAACACTTATGATGCAACTATATGAGAAAAAGAAAACTTTTCATTTAAATGAAAGCTAGACTAATGAAGGAAAGATATTTCAATCAATAATGCATCAAAAAAAAAGCATCAGAAAAATTCCTTCCACTAACTTTCACTTTCATCTTCCAAATGCAATGCCAAAAGTAAAAATGATTTTCACTTTTCACTATCCTAAATGCAACTTTTCGAAAGAAAAAAATATTTTACTTTACTGAGATGCACTTATATGAATTATGCTTTTCTTTTCATTTTAAATGATCTGATGCACCTAATACAGTTTTTAGCTTTCAATCACTGAAAAATGTGATCTATTTTCAATGATGAATCTCAAAAAATAACTTTTCAGTGCAACTAATCTAATGGATTTTCATGAAAAGTAAATTTCGAAATACAAGCTAAAACAAATGCAAAACAATGTTTTCAATGATTTCCATAGAAAACAACACCCAATCAATAAGAAAAACAAACATATCAATGACACCAACAAGAAGTGACCAATTGACTAGAAACCCTAGAACTCAATCAGAATTCACTTCAAAGCCAATGAGACAAATTTTGCAAATTAATGAAGACAATCAATCAAAGAACTGATAAATCCAACCATACAAGATGGGAAAATACCTCAGGGGCCAAGATACACTAGATTCTAAGGAATAAACCTTAAAACTTCACACATTCAAGGATCAGCACTACTTTATATACCAAAACCCATGATGATTGGTTTATCAACGCTACTTTTCATAGCAAAACCCGCGCTAATCGGGGTCATTGGCACTACTTTATATAGCAAAGGTAGTGATGATTTTCAGTGCAAGAAAACAATGAAGAAAATTGTTTTCAACGCGACTGTAAAGGTAAATATTGGTGCTGCCAAGGCGACTATCACTGGTAAAACTCATTCTAAGCAAGGAATATGGGGAAAAACAAAAATATTTCAAGAATCACTCTAGACTTAGCACTCTAAGGCAACAATCATTAACTGTATAAACCTAGACTAATGCATACAAGCTGAGAAATCGATGGTTTTTCAAACTAACCAGAGGATCAGATTGAAAAAATGGATGGAAAGGGTTATAGGTTCCCCAACGGAGTGGCCATTTTTTTGTCTAAGAAAATTCTCTCTACGAATAGAGACGACCCCTCTAGCCCAATGAGTGGGACTAGCAACTTACGTGACAATCTACTAGACACTTTCCTAAGTTACAATTGAAATAGGAGAAGAGGAAGATGACCTACCTCATTCTGATGTTATAACGTCCTCCTTTGTTAAATACCTCGAAACACTTGCACCATGGGCTCGATCATACTACTCACAGTGTTTGAGTGCTTGCACAAGATATCAATACATAACAAAGCATACAAGTACAAATAGCATAATCAAATGTAACCTACTTAACAGATCAAGGAGCATTAAGATAAACGATGCATTAACACACACATTTATGGAAAGTAAACCAAAAACTGTATATATTAATAGAATAAAGGAGGAAGCATACAACCAAGCCTTGATGTCAATAATCTCTCCTTTAGTGAATGTCCAAGTCTAAGCTGAAGCTCTCCAAGCACTCCTTCTGCAAGCCACATCAGTAGCATGTAGGCATAATCTCAGCATAAGGGTGAAAATAACCAAAGACAAACCATTTTGGAATGGGAAAAGAAGAATATATAGGCATGGAAAGGGAGTTAGTATCTCTCCAAAGATAGGATAAGGCCCTCATCTCAAGGAGGTAGTTCATAGGGATAAGACCAAAGGGAAAAGTTGAGAGAACTCAACCTCATCTACGTCAAAGAACCTCCAACTCATCGTTCTGGAAGCCTCTAGATCAAGAAGCTTTTTGTCCTCTTTGGGAAAAATTTCCTTTTAAGAATCATCATGGGTATCCAAGCCAAAAGTGCACTAGTAGCGAAAGGCTAGTGAAGTGTAGCTAGAGATCAGCACGGGTAGCTAATTTCATGGGAGTGATGATCCTCAAATTATAGTTTTAGAGCCCTAAGTTTTCTTTAGGGGCAGTTTAAGACATTTTTCATCAATGTTTTAGGAAAATCTAAGCTGCAAATCTAGATGAGTACACTGCATGATGGCCATGTTTCAGGAACTTCGGTGTATGTCATAGGGAAGTGCGGGAGGTTTGACAAAATACTGTGTAATAGGTATGCCTCCCAAATAAGAAAAGTACCTTTAGTTAAGTATCTTGATAAAAATCTATCTTTAAGGAGAAAGAGGGAATGCACCTTTTTTGAAGGTTCCTCCAAGAGTTGTGCCAAGTATTTGAATCTTGTTATGGCTTCCATTCCATTAAGGGGAGTAATTGTCACCATCGTGAACTACAATTGACTTGAATATAGTAGTAAGAGACCTTGTTTTCTCCTTGAGCTATCATTTGAATTCTCATCTAGTCGAGATGTTGTTGGTTTCCTAGTTTTGGGAGTTGTTGCCAAGAATTAAGTTCTAGAATAGAGTTGTGTGGTCATCTTTGACTTCCTACCAGGAATTATTCTAGAATAGAATTGTGTGGCCATATTTGACATCCCAAAATAAATGTTGTTGGATTAAATTCATACCTTGCTTATCGAGAGACCATTTGGATGAACCAGTGGCGAAATTTCCATATGAATGAAGTGTTGCATCATTGTTATGGTGGCATACTTTGGTGCCAAATTCCTTTCCATAGATCTAACCCTCTCTATTACTAATGCAACTATGTTTTAGTTCCCTGGAATGATGCCATGATTGAGGGACATTTTAGCCAAAGTCCTCCTTTTAGCTTTGTTCTACAAAGCTTATCCCATGCTACAAAGGACGATTTTTCTCCAAGCTTTTAAATTTTTAGGGAAATGATCTCTATATACGATGGTTCTCCTATAAAATCAAAGTTAGATAGGAATCACATAGAGAACAGATTTAAGCATAAAAGAATGTCTTGCTAAATTGATAAATCTGAATTCCCATCTTGCCAATTTGTTATTAAGTTTTGATATTAGATCCTCCCATAGGCTCCATTTGAGGGAGCTTGCAACCAAAGGGGATCCAAGGTATTTTTAAGAGAGCTTACATGTTTCAAAGCCCAAAATCCAAGTGATGTGTTAATGAACTTCCAAGGGGCTATTGAAAAATAGACCTAAGATTTAATCTTATTTGTTTCCATACCTGAGGCCAGAGAGAACTGGTCCAAAATTCTTTTGAATTCCCACAATTCATGAATCATTTCGGTTCCCATATACATTGTATCATTAAAAAATTGTTGATGGGTGAGGGAAAGATTTTCCCAAAATTTCCAAAGGCCCTGAAGCATTTTTTTTTAGGTTGCTTCATTAAGGGAGCATTCCAACCCTTCCACTATGATGATGAAAAAGAATGGAGAAAGAGGATCCCCTTACTAGATTCCCCGAAATGATGTGAAAGGTGTAGAGGGTGACTCATTAACAATAATCGAGAATGAAGTTTAGGAAAGAAGATTACTAGTCTATTTGACCCATTCATTCGAGGAACCAAATGCTCTGAGAATGTGACTTAAAAACTGCCAGTTTATTTATCAAAATATTTATAAAACTCAAGTTTAAACATCATGCCAGGATTCCTTGTAATTTTTAGGGATTTAATAACTTCATGGGTCACCATGATCCCATCTAGAATTTGTCATCCTTCAAAAAATCCTATTTGTTTTGGAGAGGTGAGGTTTGGAAGGAACAACTTGAGCCTATTTACAACAATTTTAGTGATGTCTTTGTAATCACAGTTCACAAAACTATCAACCTTTATCCATTCATATCCTCTACCTTTTATTTCTTGGTAACTAGTGTAAGAAACATGGCATGAAAGGCTTTGAGAATAGTTGTTGAATGTCAAGATTCCTATACTAATTTCTAGAAACCATGAGCAATGATGGGCCAACATGCTTGGAAGAATTCAATTGTGAACCCATCATGCCCAGACACTTTGTTACTAGGCATCGCTTTTATTGCATTTTTCACTTCATCCAAGTGACGACTCTAAGAATAGCTTCATTAAGTTCTACAATGATCAATTTACGGATCTACTGGAGTATAACATGAGTCTCCCTTGACCGACTAGTTGAGGGCTTTGAGAGAATATTATGAAAGAGGAAATTTAGTTCATAGGTGATCCCCTAATGGGTTTGCAATTTTTCGCCAACAAAGTTTTTGATGGAAGATATATAATTGTGATATCTATGCTAGAGCATACATTTATGGAAGAAGGTATTGTTCTTCTCCCCTTCTTTGATCCAAATTATTTTTATCCCACATTTACTAAACTTAAAAGTGATATATGTAATATTCTCTATATATATTCTTTCTTCTTTTATATTTTTCACATCACATCCAATCTTGTGGAGCATCGGTTAAAAAGCATGGAACAATTTATGAAAGAGTTTTAAGATCATTGAGGAGACATTCAACACAAAGATTTTGCATTTAAAATTTTACTATTTACAAAGAAGGTTAATTTGTTTGTTCTGTGAATAAATCAAAATTTTGTTTTAAAAAGGGAAGTCAATTCAAAAATTAAAAATAACACTTTTTTGTTTTTAAATTATTTGTTATAATTTCCATTTATTTTTTGAATTATTTTCAATTTTAAATTTTGGGGGGAAAGGGAAGAAGAAGAAAAATTGAAGTATTAAAATTCAAATTAGTTATGATTTTAAAAATTATAATGTTTCTTTAAACAATAATAAATATATGATAATTAATTTAAAAAGAATAGTTTTTTAAATACAATATTTAAAAAAATAAAAATTGTAACTGAAGCCTCAATGGATGCTAACTAAAAAAACACTAAAAAATTTATTCAAGGTGCATCAACTAATCTCTCAAAATGAATGAAGAATGTTAGAGAATGTAAATATACCATAGAGGAAAACAAAATGGAGTATTCCTAGTCTGTGAGGGACAAATGAAGTAACAATTATTGATTTACACAACATGTTGCAACAAAAGAAACTCTTTTTAGATATAAAAAACTTACTTGTTTATCTCCTTATTTATTTTATTTTCTACAATAACCTAATCTACTTTGAAAAATGAAATATATTTATGTATAACAGTACTTCCAGTGAATCCATTTTCAAACTAAGGCTTCAAGTATGTACATGCGCAAATTAGAAAAATGCATGTTAATAAATACTAGTATATGAGAGAACAACTTCCCTTGAAAGGACGATGCCAAGAATTGTCGAAGTATGGGCTGATGATGTGAACAAATGACATAATGACCAAGCTTCAATATGGCCTTTTATTTCTTGATTTCCCATATTTGTCATGTCATGAATTTCTTCCATGACTTCTACAATTTTTGGATTTGAGAGCTATGCGGACCTAATATAAGTTGTCTACAGTGTTGGAGGTGAAAGAGAATGGGTGGGAAGAGTGGTTAAGTTTGGTTTTTCAATACTATAAGCATGTTGTACTAGTTTATTATTGTGAGGATATGGAATAGGATGAGCAGGAAATTGTGTTGGGCATGGAGGATTTTGATGATATAGTTGATTGGGTTGTAGGGATGATCTTGATAGGAAAGAAAAATGACATGTTTGTGCTACAAGAAGAGGGGAAGTAACCATGTAATTATAGGATGGGCCATGAAAAACTTGTGGGAGAAATTGGTGGCGGTTATATTGAGATCACCACAACTGCTATGGTGCAAGAGTATATGATAGATTATGCAAGTAAGACAATGAAAAGATAGAGTTTTTTACCATACATATAAGTTGCAATTTCCATGGTTGTGAATATGTTGCATTTTTTCGATCTCTTTGATATATTGATTTCATCCTAGGTAAGGAAGAGAAACTATCCATGGAATGAATCAAGTCACATATCCTAGAAGTTTTCATACTATCCAAAGGACAACCTCTTGCAAATTCGCATCGGGATCAAACAATTTTCCAATTCTTCCTGATTTTATTTATCTTGCAAAATTAACAATTGTGAATTTAGAGAGCTAATAGATTCAAATAAATTACTAATTTCGACTCCTGTAACTCTTTCTCTTGCTGCATATTTCAAAAATTGAGGAAATTTTTCTCGAACTCTTGTGAGCCTTGATTTTTTCTCCTTGAAATATTCCTGCAAACTCGTTAGTAGAATAGGTGGTGCTTACAAAACCACTTAAATGAAATGATAAGATTTGTTTTTCTTTCATATTTCTACCTCTAAGATTCCTACTTCTATTCATACATGTTATATGACCTGAAACTATCTATGGAGGGTAGGCATCACCACAAGTTAAGTAAGGTGCATGTGTAGGTTCTTACCTTCCATCTTTAATATCCAACCCTCTTAGACTCAAGAATACATCTACAACCAAATATTAGTGTGGTAGTGTTATTTGACTGTCTCGTGGGAAATGATGCCAAAACATTGGGGAAATTAGTTGCTTAATAAAAACAACTAATCACCTAGACATTAATTATCAACCTGGGGAGCGTTTTTTTATTTTTTATTTTAGGGAAATTGGAAAAATATATGCACGAAGCTACCAATAGCTAATATTGATTCTACATAATTGCTTTCTACATTATCAAGCTCATTGAACAAGAAATAAAATGTAAGACCTAAATAACAATACCAAATTAAAAAAAAAAAGAAAAAAAAAGTAAATGATAGGAAAAAGAATTATGCTAATTATGAAACTTGAATCAGTACTACATTAAACCACACCTTCTTGAATTGGAAATTTAACCTATTGCACCCAATAGAATTCAAATGCTAATATAGATGACTAAATTAATAGAAATCTAGAAATTGCAAGAAACAACAAATCCGGAAAATGCAACAAAAAATAAATTACTTAAGAAAAATAAATCTACGTTAAGTAACAATAATTGAAATTAAATAAAAAACAATTAATTAAAAAAATCACACAAAAATACTATTTTTACATGTTTAAGGCAATGCCTCATCCAAGGTAGTGGGCCCAATTGCCCAAGAGTCAGTTCTTCCTTGAAAAATAATTGAGATCGGATTACGAATAATAGATGTAGAACTCAATGGCTAAATTCCTTCATTAAAATATCTTAGAGAAACAGTTACACAAGAACAATGTTTTTAACATTTCCTCAAATTTAACAATTGTCCATTATTTCTCTTTTATCCCTATTTTTATTTAAATACAAAGAGAGCAAAAGGAAATTACAACTAAACTGATTACAAAATGATTTCCCATTACAATTTTACATTTATTAAAAAATATCAATAAGCAAGATGAGATATGGAATATGTCTCCATTGTCATTCAATTGTAATGTATTGAATTTGGTATTGCAATTGGGAGAATTTGAAAAACAACCATAACAACAAATATGGGAAAATCATCTTCAGAGAGCCATGTGTTTCTCTCAATTCAGACTAAATTTTGGATAAATTCTCACAAATAATCTAAATTGGTTTGTTACGCACAAAACCCATGCCACAAAATTTCTAGTTTTGTCCTCATTTTCCTATAAAATCCAATGCAAAATCATTGCTTCTTATCCCAACGAATTTCTAAGTTGGAATATTTGACTGTGAGTTGGAGCTCAAATTTGGAATTTGGAAGAGATCTTAGAGGCTAAAATCATGATTGATGTTATAACAAATCTATTCATAAACCACAATTGGAAAAATCATGCATAATAGGCATCAATATCTTAAAAATAAAGGAAAATAAATATTACTTGTCCACAAGATCATAAATAATTCTAAAATGAAATTATATAATAAATTATGATAAATGGTGTGATAAAACAATAGTAGAAATGGATGAAATAGATGTTAAGAAATGATAATTAAAATGATGAATTAGTGGCCCAAGATGCAGCAAAGAACGATGTTATTTTTAGAAGTTTGCTAACAATTCTAAAGAACCCAATGCTTTTAGTTAGAGACAGTCTGACGGGTGAAAGTAGAACTATACAATGGGCACATGAAAATTTGCAAGTGTTCTTAGGTATCAACTTACTCACTCTTAGACTTCAGGAACTCACTAAATCAATGGCAAATGTATCAGCCCCTGGTTGATTTTCCATGTAAATAAAATAAGACCAAGGTAATGGGACACGTATTCCAAGCTGAATGGTGGGCAAGCATTATAGTGGGTATCAAATCTAGTTTTTTTTTTTTTTTCTCGTTAAGACTATGCTATTCTATTATGTACATAAATAGGAAAACAGTTACAGTCATGAGGTCATATTGCCAGAGGCCGTGGATGGCACTCTGGACTGACAGTGATAAAAAAAACCACCCACGCAGGGGCTGCACCACTAAGACAAATCACCCGCGCAGGGGCCCTACCACAGAGACAAGTCACCCACGCAGGGGCATCACCATTGAGACAAATCACCCACGCAGGGGCGCCACCACTGAGACAGGTCACCCACGCAGGGGCGTTAAACCATTGAGGTGCAGTAAGAGCAAAAATTGACATCCCACGCAGGGGCACAGAAAAGAAAAAGAAGACCTTCATCAGAATCCCTTGCAGGGGCATTGACAGACCTTGAACAGTATATTTCTCGAGCCAAACAGAAACAGCCAAAACATACAGTAAGCCATTGTAGCAAAAGTAGCAAGTCATAGGAAAACCTGAGCAACATCTGAAGGGGAGAGCCTGAGTGAACGGACAGCTATTCGTCCGGCTCCTCCTCGATAATCCAGCACATACCTTCCGGGAGAGAGTCCCAAGCGGCCTTGTCCTTCTCTGAAGAAGGTGCTGCCTGAGTCGAAGGTGGAATGACAGCCGGCTCTGGGCTGCCCTCTGGCAGACCCTCAGCATCCCTGGAGCTTCCAGCCTGGTGCAGCTTTGTGCTGGGTTGTTCCTCGCCCTCCTCCTTCGGTTCTTCAAGAAACAGGACCGAGACATGGGCGTTGATACGAGAATTGCCCTGGGAATTGCTGAAGGAGAAGACTGCAGTTCCAAACGCAGGTAGCGGAGCCGAGCCCGAATCTGGATTGCTGGAGTCCATGAACTGGCTCGACTGGATGGGATGAGCCTCTGCGACTTGGTGGCATAGACATCGACAGCAGCGGGAGGGGGGAGTTGCGACTGAGGGGCGTGAGGATCCGCCTCTACCAGAGCCTCGACGGCTGAGAAGGCGCTGTCGAGGCTTGACCATGATTCCCCTGATAGCAAGAAAACGAAGCAGAGCAGGATGAGAGGAGATGGATAGTTTGGAACACCCTTCACCCTCCCTTGCAGACCTGAAACCACCGTCAATTGCCAAAGGGGCGACGTGAGCATTAGCTCTGAGAGCCGTCGACCATGAACCCAATTCCGAAATCTGAGCTCGACCCAACACTTGACATTCCATACCCTCACCATTCTTATGCTCCTCTGCTCTTCCTCGATCCTCGCATGCCATAACTGCGCTCTGCACTCGCAATTGAAACCCGGACAAGGCAATGAATTGTCGTCCCTTAACGCACCTGCACCCACGCTTAAGCTCCATGGCGGCGGATCGCAGTAAATGCGAGTTTTATGCTTGGGGCCGCCCATGGTAACCATGTGGCATTCCATTCTCCGCTGTCGTGTCACCCGCATCCGGGGAGGCAGCATCGCTTTGGACCAGCTTATCGAAGTCCCGAGCCTGGGCATTATCTGGTATAATGGCCGAGGTTCCTGTGAGGAGATTATGATCATTATCTGCTCCTATGTTAGCTAAGAGGTCTGCAACCTTGTTTCCTTCTCTTTTTGTGTGAATGAAGGTGATGGCCCTGTTGCTGCGGAGAGCTTGTTCAATGGCTTCTAGTCTGGCTGCGAGTCTCCAGCTGTTTGTGATTTTTTTCGCTTGTGAGCCATTCTGCAGTCTCTTGGCCATGTTTATGAGTATCTGGGAGTCTCCTTCCACGATCAAGGGTTGAAGATTGAGGTTCCAAGCGAGAAGGAGTCCTTGCCATAATCCTTCAATCTCCGCCGAGTTGTTGGTGTCCCAACCCAAGGATCCGAAGTATATCTGCAGGGGGGTGCCTTCGTGATTCCTAAGGATACCTCCAAAACCTGCCTTTCCAGGGTTACCTTTGGAGGCCCCATCAAAGTTGAGCTTGTAAGAATGCTTAGGGGGGGCGATCCAAGTGCCTCTGATTGTACTGCTGCTTGTGGAGGAACTGATCTTGTGTTGAGTCTGAGGTAGGAGCAATTGCCAGTTGCTTAGAATACCTTTTTCAACATCTAGAGATGGAAGATCTTCCTGGGTCCAGGAGTGGAGCAGCAGCGTCTCATTGAGGTTCCCACATAGCCTGGTCCATATGTCTTCGATCCTTGAGCTCTGATTTTTGAATATACGTTTATTCCTTTCCTTCCATATGCCCCATAAGATGAGCCCAGGGATCAGGTTCCACAAACAGTTGAGAAGCTCGCTCTTGTAAGGATTCTGCGGCCAATGTCTTAGGGAGTCAGTTATATCGTTCTTTGTTCTGCATCTTTTTTGACATCTGAAGCTAGCCTTTTCCCATAGTTGATTGGCTAGGGGGCAGGAGTCCAAGAGGTGTTGGAGCGTTTCCTCATTTTGATTGCAATTGGGACATATCGATGGTCCATGAAAATTTCTTCTTCTTAGTTTGTCCCAAGTGAGGATTCTTTTGTGACTAACCAGCCATAGGAAGTAAGAGACTTTGGGCCAGGAGCCAAGACCCCATATTTTGCTCCAAATTGGATCAGAGGGGGTATTGATGTTGCAGACTATCTTGTAGGCTTCTGAAGTGGAAAAGTCACCTTTTGGTCGGTATCCCCATCTGAGGATGTCATTGCCTTCGTCGTGTCTGATTCTTCTTTTTCCAAGCTCCTTCTCCAATTCCCCTATATCCTGTAGGTTTGTGAAGTTAATTAACTGATTACCCTGTTTCCATTTCCTGAATCCGTGCTCCGTTTCCTGCATCCAGTAGTGATGGATCTTTTCTTGCTGCTGCTCCTGCCTTACATGATCCAATGGTGATTGAAGAATGTGGGTAATCTTTGGCATCTGGTTCCATGCATCTGTCCAAAATCTAGTCGTTTTGCCATCCCTGACCTCCCAAAAACTGTGCTGCTGTATTAACTGGAAGTGTTGTTTGGCCGCGTTCCAAATTAGCGAACCTTTTTCCGTGGGGGTAAACCGGATGAGCTCCTCCTGGGGTCGGTTATTAGCATATTTAGCCGTCCAGATTCTTGCCCAGGGTTTTTCTGGATTAGTGATCCAGTGCCACCATATTTTGGCACTCATGATGGAATTACTATGCTCCGGGTCTCTCAGACCAATGCCCCCTTTATCTTTTGGTTGACAGACTGTGGGCCATTTGACTAACGCCCATTTACGATTAGTTGCCGAACCGCCCCATAGAAAGCTGCGCTGAAGATTCCTGATTCTTTTTAAGACCCATTTGGGTGCAGCAAGGATTGAGAAAAGGTACAGGGGCATTGCCTGAAGGACTGACTTAATGAGCACAACCCGGCTAGCCAGGTTGAGAGATCTGTGCGTCCAAAGGTTGAGACGTGATTCCAGCTTCTCAATGAGGGTGCGCCAGGAGGAGTGCTTTATAGCTGAGGCTGTGAGGGGGGCTCCTAGGTATTTTGAGGGGAGGGAGGCGGAGGGAAAGCCAAGGATTCGGGTAACTGCCGATTTAACAAGAGGAGGCGTGTGAAAGAAGAATATCTGCGATTTGGTACAGTTAACATCAGTGCCAGAAGCTTCAGCAAAGTCATTGAGCAGGGATTTGAGGCAAGCGGCTTCCTGGACCGAGGGATATCCAAAAAGCATGGTGTCATCAACAAACTGCTGATGAGAAGTGGCAGGGGTGTTGTGAACTGAAAGACCTTTGAGATGGCGGGATTGGAGAGCTTGCTTAATGTGACGGCCAAGCCCTTCTGCCATGAGAACGAAGAGGAAGGGGGATAGGGGGTCCCCTTGCCTAATTCCTCTTGATGGTTTGAAGGGCCGAGAAGGGATTCCATTCACCAGGATGGAGAATTGAGTGGAGTTAATTAAGCTCATGATCCAGCGAATCCACATAGTACTAAAACCAAAAGCCTTTAGCATTTGCTGAATGAACGTCCAGCTGAGTTTATCAAAAGCCTTAGAAAGATCTAGCTTAAGAAGCATACCTGCCTGTTTTGATTGTTTGAGGGAGTGTATAATCTCGTGCGTAAGGAGAATCCCGTCCATGATTTGTCTTCCTTCCACGTAACCTGATTGTTCCTGAGATATGAGCAACGGTAGTCGGGGCTTCAACCGGTTAGCCACAACTTTTGTAAGAACCTGAATCCTATTATTAGAGCCTTTATTTCGTTATACCCTAACATATCTATTTTCCTGTTAATTTATAAATAATAAAAGGAGCTTGCTGACCTTTTCACATATCTTTAAACATTTAACATCTAATCATTTTATCATAAGCAACATAAATTAAGGTGAGCATTCCATTGATATCAACTTAACAAGAGTAGTCCATGGAAAAATACCTGTTCCGATGGTTGATGACGATACCTTTGTCTGATAGCTCCAGCTGAACGCTCCTTCTGGCCGACCCAACTGGATTTACCTCCCAACCAACTAGGAAATAAATTACTAGCCCAGGAAACCTCCACAGGTTCCCTAGCCCTCCGTGCCCAAGTCCAACCAGATATAGTGTGTCCTCAAGAAGAATGTGCAAAACTAGATAATGATACTTTCCTCCTCTCAAACCCAAGAAACCTCCACAGGTTTCCAAGGTCTCCCAAAAATCATAACAAGGCCAAACAATCACAACCAACCCCCACAATCCTAAGCAAAACTCCAACTCCCCCTCTTCTTCCTTCCCCCTTCCCTTTTATACCCTCTTTCCTCAACCACCTCTCATTAATGGCTTTAACTCTCACCCATCTTTGGTTGACTTCTCTTCCAAGCTAGAGTACATTTGGAATTGTGATATGAATTTAAAATTGAGAATTTAATGGGGAAGTACATTTGGGAATGTGAAGTGTAATTACATGGGGAGGACCATGTCTCCTCCTTATTAAATGTGAGGGTACATTGGGGAATGTGAAATGAATAAATATATATTGATGATAAGATGGAGAGGACTTTGTCTTCTCCTTATTAAATGTGAGGGTACATTGGGGAATGTGAAATGAATAAAAATATATATTGATGATAAGATGGAGAGGACTTTGTCTTCTCCTTATTAAATGTGAGGGTACATTGGGAATGTGAAATGAATAAAAATATATATTGATGATAAGATGGAGAGGACTTTGTCTTCTCCTTATTAAATGTGAGGGTACATTGGGGTGTGTGAATGAATAAATATATTTTGAATTAATGGAAGGAGACCATATCCTACACAATATTCAAATTGAGAAGGTAAGTGGGGAATTTGAATAATGGAAATCATAAATTTATTTTAGACCAATATTCCTCAATATTTTCAGATAATGTAAATATTAACACAATTTGTAGGATAAGATTTAAGTGGGGCATTACATACACCCCTCCTTCAGAAAACTTCGTCCCGAAGTTAGAATGAAAAGATACAAGGAGTTTGAAAGCATAGCAAACCAGAAAGAGTTATAGCATTAAATTTGATAAGTCAGACAATGACATTACTTCCCATCAAGAGTTTCCAACTGATCTATATCCTCCTATCCACCTTGACCTACTTCCGTTCCCACCCTATCCATCCTCTGCTGCTCTATCAGTGGCAACGGCCATACTAACCACTGATAAAACCGACATGGTGGAAGCGTCGAATACCTCGACCGAACTTTCCCCAGCAGGCATCTGGCAATCGTCATCACACGTCTAGGGGGAGCGTTCAGCTGTCCTCCCCACGATTCCAGGTTTCGGAGGATACACGGTGGGAAACACCTCCACCCCTCCTTCAGAGCACGGACCACACTACAGAGCTGGTTGGACTTGTCATCGAATAATCCAGTCAAGTCGTCTTGCCACCTTTCCTCATTGGTCATATCGACCTTCCCCAATGGAATAGTATATCTTGGTTATCATATGGTTCTTTCCAACCTGTAGTTTATTTCTCATCCATGCATATATACAACCACAAAATAGATATAGGTACATGATCTTAAACATCATATTTATTAAGCCCAGTGTCCACGTGTCAATTTTTATTGTTCATACTGGAAATAAATCTTACAATAGGTAAATCATAATTTCACTAAGTCATTGATTAGATAAATCATATCTATATAAGCCTATACGATGTAACAATAACTTTGACAAGTCATGCACTAGATAAATTGTAACCAAGCAAGTCATACATTTGGTCATACATCCAACATGTCCATCATCAATATCCAATCCATCAATCGATTTTCACGTGTCCAACCAAATGTATATAATGTTCATAAATAACATGGAACTGCAAAATAGAACCTTAACATAGGTGGCTATCTATGTTAAAATGGGCATCATAAATGCTCATGTGACATCCTTGTGGAACCCCTCAATAACAATTAGAGTTGAAACAGATTCAACTGTCCATCATGGAAAATAGAATTTGAACCCGTATATGCTATAAGGTGGTACCAAAACCAAGATAATAGCAAGCAACAAATTAGTGCACTATCAATTCCACTAGGAGGTGTTAGTATAAGTTTTATGCATATAATTTCTTTAAAACCTTAGTGAATAGATAAGTCCCAATCTTCCAAACCCATTTAATTAATCTTGAAAATAAAATAAAAACTCCAAACTTCAGAACTGTTTCCAACATGATTTTCATACTTTATTTTTTGTAAATTGAGAGGAATGTCCTGTAAATGTCAAAAGGTTCAAATTTATTATATATTTAATCATTGTTTACTAGTACTAAAACAATCTTGTGATATATATTGCAGCTCACAATATGACCAGACAATTGAAAAATAATTAAATGAACGGAATAATTTCCTTTTCCCTGTTGCTATTAGTATTTCCTCTAAATGGCACCGCATTTCTAAAGATGCCTACTCCTTTCATAAGTGGCAAGTGACCACAAAGTTGCGAAGAAAGTTGAGAGTCTTTTTATCCAAAACCAACAACACATTACTTTTCACGATATTTTTATTCAACACTAGAATAAGGGTAAATGTGTATCCTAATATTTTCACTAGAAAATTCTACCCCACTAGACCATCTTTGTAAGGCCTCCATCTGTTATGCACCATGCAATAATTGTTGGCATTAGCTTGCTATTCAACTTCCTAAATCTTTCCAAGATAACCCCTGCATACTTGGTTTGAGATATAAAGATACTTTCATTTGTTTGTTCGACTTTAATACCAAAAAAAATATCTCAATAAGCCCATTTTTGTTATTACAAATTCTTTCTCGACTGCTAATCTAGATTCTTCTATGGATAGATTATTTCCTGTAAAAATAAAATCATCTACATACAAGCAAATAATTATAATTTCACCTTCATTGCTAACTTTGATGTAAACTGTTTGGCTTCCTGCTACTTTTACTAAAACCATTGCTCAATAGTTACGGGTCAATGCAGCTATACCAAGCATTTGGCAACTGCTTGAACCCACACAATGCTTTTCTTAACTTATACGTCATTGGGAAAAGTTGATTTTACATCCATTTGATGGACTTATCATTTGTATTGAGCTACTATTGCCATGACAACTGTAACGGTTTCCATTCTTTGTACAAGAGCAAAGGTTTGATTATATTCTCTTCCATATTGTCGTTTGTACCCTTGACTACAAGTTGTGCTTTGTGCCTTTCAATTATGCATTATACATCATTCATGGGTTTATAAACTCACCTCACACTAATAACTCCTTTTTCTGCTAGAAGATTTACTATCTCTCAGGTCTCATTTTTCTCAATTGTTTGGATTTCTTCATCCATGTCACAGTTATTTATGAAAAGTTTCGGTCACTTTATCATGATAAGGTTAACTGCAGGTCTACGAATATATCACAATCTGTCCACAAATTTGCACATCTACAGGAAGGCATCTTTCAATTACGGGACTGAAACTGAAACAATTCAACAAGCAACATTCAAGCATACCTTCTCTGCCTATTCTTTGATGAGAATGACTTATAACAATGATATAGTGAAATGGTGAAGGCCCGACTGCTAACATCCTTATTATTGATTTGTCTTTTGAATTTTCACTCAGAATTGATGCCTGTCAGGTATATATATAACCCTAGTGCTGCTGCAAGGTAACGATGGGACTCGATCTGGCAAGTGACACCTTTTGCTTTGCTGGGAGACAAAATTAATGCTGATGATTGGATGATCAGACTGTAGGCTGGTGCAGTGCACACATTCAGCGCTACCTACGGGCATGCCATTAATGTGTACATGTGATATATCATAGATTGGAATGTGGCCACAAGAATATATTAGATTTGAATCTAGATCACAAGAATCAACTCTCGCTTGAAATGATTAGAGTGTAATTAGACAATAGGTAAATGTGCAAACTTCCTTGTTCATAGGCCAATCTGAAGAATAAGATGAAAGCATAGAATTTGCACAGTTCGACTTCTTTGGACAGACACAAAACAAGAATATATATACAAGACACTTCATATCCATATCGCTGTAGATAAGGCACAACCTTTCACTGTTGAAGAGAAAACACATTGCTACAGGAGTGATACCTTTTCAGAATAGGCCGAGAATCAAATTCGCTATATAAGAATTGTCACGCAAGGTCCAACCAGCGAGTGATTTATGAGGGACCAATGCCAACCAGTCAAGGTCGCAAGCCTTAAATGCTATCACAGAAGCTATTCTTAAACTGAGCCTCAGACAACACTTCAATTTCAGAGATTGTCCACAAAATTCATCCAGTAATGCGAGATAAGTCTCTGCTCTTTTATGGAGTTCAAACAGATCGCAATTATGCTATGGATCATGCACGAACTTCACCTCCTTTGCTGGCCTACGAGGCACTGAGAAAAGATCCAAACGATGCGACCATCAAGCCATTGTAACATCTAAATTGTCCAAAAATGAGACCGCATATATAAGGATGCCTTAGGAGTAGATAAAGGTTGCTGAAGTATAAACATCAATCATGCGATTTACTTTAAGGTGATTCAGAAATCATGCCCAGGTTTAGTAAAACAAGACCACAGGAGTATTTTAGAACAAGACCTAGGCCGCAGGATAGATAAATCAAGGGGCTGCGTATGTTTCACATGTTTGTCACCAAATTACTCTTAATGATTAGACTAAGGCCGCAGGGACAATCTGTAAATACCTTAGGATCACAGGACAGAGAGATGTTGTTTAACTGCATTCCTACCTTATTTCAATGTGAATTTTGAAATATAGCTTCCATGGTTGAAAGCCAGTAGACTGATGCATGCATAGGAAGCACAGGGCATGCGTCTGAAGCATGTCTGGAATTAGACGTTTATAGTGGTATAACATTTGTCCTTGCCATTGATTTGTAAATTTCTTCTTTACAAAGGGCTTACTTATCATATTTTGAGCTTATGTCTGTTTCTCTCAGATAAAGCTTGTTATATTTTCAGAACAGGCAGGCAGACTTAGACAGGAATTGGAGATCATGCACTTGAAGCATTTATAAATCTTCATTTTTGGAGCATCTTTACAATCAACGGCTTCACAAAATTTAAGTGAGAATTTGAAGCAAAATACAAACAGATTGGATAGGGACGTGTTATCACGCAAATCTGGAAAGCATTAGTTCGAACAGAGAAACTTTCAACCATGACAGGATTGACTGTGTAAAAGTGTCGTTGGTTTGAATTACACCTATGTACTCTGTTCTTGGATTTTACAGCACAGCTTGTTTTATGTAGGGTCTGCGTGTCACTCATTTTCTTTTCCCAATTTTCTCAAGCTGCAACATGATACACTGGCGTTTATGCAGGTTGATAACCTAGCTGTAATTCTACCTCGATACGGTGATATTATAAGATTTATAACCTAGATCAATTTAGTGTGGAATTGTCATTTTGTTCTTGATACATGTTTACGTGTCTGTTGTTAATTTTTCTAACAGTTTCCGTTTTACTGCTTCTTTGTAACTGCAGGTTCTTTCCAAGCCTCTGATCAAGTGGTTTAGTGTTTCTGTGCATTCAGAGGTATCAAGTGACATGAGCCACCAAATGCTGATGCTAGAAAAGATTTGGCACCAAATCCTGACTCTCTACAGAATTGCTACCCACTGATATCATTTGATTCAAGTCTTTTAAACCAACAATCACCTTTGCTAGTTTCAGCTAATGTGAATGGGTGCCCAATATTTCTGCTTGCAGAAATTGGGGCTTATGTGATAACCAGAAGAAATATGGATACTGTTAATTTATGTGGTTCCTCTGACCTTAGTGAGGCTCCACGATTTCCTCTTGTAACGATACAAATTAACATGATGACATCAAGACAGTTATATCAATGCAATAATTTAGATTTTCCCAAATGTCAAATTTAGCTCTTCAAGCAACCAAAATCAAAATTCTGTAGCAATTTCAAGCATTTCATACATGGATAGTGAATATTCAACTTCAATTCAGTGAAAATGGATGAAAGATGAGGAGAACAAAATATTTGTCCCCTATGACAGCAAGAACCGTGTAGTGCTAATCACCGGTTGAAAGGGTTGGAAGGAGATATTTAAATATAGTTATAAGTCTTTTGACAATTTTTTTTTTTTTTTTTTTTTACCAGATTTCAACCACTTTTAATTCTCTGTACAATTCCTCCACCTCCACCTCGATGAAAAACATGAATGCTGATTACAAATGAAAACATAAATGCTGATTACAGATGAAAAGAAAATTTGTATTTATCATTATGATAAAGAGAAATTTTTAAGAATGGAGACATGTCCCCCCTTTGAGGAGAACTTTTGGGGCTAAGGCTGCATTATTTAAATTTTAAACATTGTCACAGATTTAGAGGCATGTTTCACCTTTGAGAGGGACTTTTGGATGAGAACATTTTGTTCGAGGCATTTACACAATATTTGGAGGAAAGATCTTTTCATGAGGAGAGGCCATGTGGCATTGTTTACCCTCAAATAAATAATAAATACAAGATTCAAAAGGACCTCAATGAGATAGAAAGATGGCCAGTGGCAATATATACCCAATTTAGTCATTCAAAAGGAAAAAAAAGAGTGCTACATTCAAGGACGATTATAGGACCTTCTAAAAACAGAAATATTATTTATAAATTAGCTTTTGATTTAAAAGATATAAAATCGAGGGGAGTTTCATTTGCTAGAGGCATGGTTGGAGTTGTGGAGATCCCCTCCACACTTAGTTGAAGATTTGTTGGGAGGAGGATGTCAAGGGGCATTTGATGTAAAGTTCTTCATCATTTTTTTTTTGTTTCATTGGGTTGATTTGATGGCTGGAAATTACTAATACAAATCCGCTGGAATAATCTTTGTAGAAGAGCATCATTTCTCCAATAAGGGGATGTTAGGGTTGAATGAAACCCTCCTTTTGTCTTTTTGTAATTATTCGATTTATTTGAAGAATATCCGTTGTCTTAATGTCTCAGTTAGGGATGGTTCACTCTATTTTTAGGGTTACCCTAGCTAGGGTTCAAGTTAAGTGCAACACCCTTAAGTTCTCTTGATCTGGGGTGAAATTATACTTGAAGACAGATGCATTGTTGGTTGATCATTCTATAAAGAGAGCTTCCTACTTGTGTCTACTTCATTTATGATTTCATTTGTGCTTGTCCCTCCTAATAATTCATGGTTACACATTATTACGTGGCTGACTTTTGTACTTGTTGTGAGGAGTATCTTTGGAATAGTGCTCCTTTAATCTTTGGCATGTTAAAGTAAATCCATATGGTTAGTTTGAGCATGTCTGTAACAGCCTCACTATGCCTCCTTCCACACTGTTCAATCCCTATTGTTTTTTTTTTCTTGACTCCATCAATCCACCATCCCATTTAATTTTAAAGCATATATTATCTTTCACATTCTTTTCTAGGGAATGCCCCCTCGAACAAGAGGAGAGCCAGACTAAAGTGAGAGGAAGAGTTGTTGCAGTGACAATGAGCAACCTTCCTACTTGCTTATAGGGTTGTACTTTTTTTTTTTTTTTTTTTTTTGGGACTTTAAATATATTTAAGCGTGGATCTGGGAAGTCACACATAGAACTAGCAATATCTTTGTTTGCAGGCAAATTTGGGGCAAACCTCATGCAATGACATGTAATGGAAAGTTTGATGTCCATCCATGTATGCAAGCAACATGGGTTTTAGTTTTGCATCTTTGGTGCACATTATAGTTGGAAGAAGTGCCCGTCCATTTGATCATAGATCTCTCCAATTGTTGCAACAAGACTGGGGAGAGCAACTTATCTCTGGCTTTCTGTTTATTGGTCTCTCATTCATTCAAGTGTTGAAGAGTAAAATAACAGCAAACTCAATTTTGCCAAAAAGATCCATGAACTAAATAACGTCCCTGGAAAAGTACCTTTCCACAATCAATCTGCACCTTGCAGTTGTAGCAGACAGCATTCATACAATTCAGACACTAATTACACATTAAATTGATCTCAACAGTGATGGATGTCAGTGGATTGCTTATTGCAAAAATTTTATTTTTTTTTTTATCTGGGGAAACTTCTGTCATCTTTTGGCTTTGTTATAGGGACATGTGCCTCACACCTTTGGACAAAAAATTTTAGGTCTCAATCTATTTTTTTAATCTGAGCGGAGAAAATGGTGATTGGTGGCACATGACACCCTCTCCCTCTTTTCTGAGGAAACTACTGAGATAGCCATTACAGGAAACAGTATGGTTGTCACCAGAAGCAATGTGGGGAAGAGCAGTAATGATTCCATCATCTTTCCCGTTTTCCTACGGTCCTACCAACAAACTATAATTCTATAGGAAAAAGAAAGAGAATTCTACTAAATGCACTACCCTGAGTCACATGTGAAACTCGTGAAGGCCTTCATGCATGTTTATATCAATTTGAAGTATTGTTTCACGGGTATGGTTACGTAAAAATGTGCAGAAATTAAATTTGTTCCATTCTCGTTTAAAATATTCTGGCATGAGGTGGTTTACGAGTTTAGAAAAGGATTGGATAAATACATGCAAGGAAATAAAGCAAATTGTTTTGGAGAAGTGGAGAAGTATCAGGAATATTAACAGGCAATAGATCCTAAAGAACAAATTTTGTGCTTCAAGCAATGAGAAGCAACCTAGGAGATTATTTGGATAACCTGCAGTATGTGCTTCAGAAATGTCCGCTGCACAGGCGTGGTATAGAGACCTAAAAACTGTTTTTCTTGTTAGAAATCAGGAAGATTCCTGCATTTGGCTTGATATTATGGCCAGTGGAGATGTTGCCCCGCAGTTCCTCGAAGATATCCAAACTCCATACCTTCAATATTAAATTGCTCACAAAAATAGGGAGGAAAGAATCTGAACATCCCATAAGCAGAGAAAGGAGAGACATTGTAGCCACGAGGAGTATGGGAAGCTTGACAAGGTCGCAATTGAGCAATCTTGTCGGAGATATGAAGTAGGAGTTGAGATTGTTTGTCCTCTGTGGCAGCACATCTTAGCAGCCTAAAGCTCAAGGCAAAAAAAAAATGAATGGAATTATCTTCCGAGCATGTTGGATAAGACATGCAGGGAATCACTACCTTGTTAGTGCAGCGAAGACACAATGTAAGATTTGCATTGAAGATCCCATAGAAAAAGACTACCCAAAACTTCTTTTCATCGAGGAAATAATGGATGTAGACAGCCATAATTTGCAAAGTTTTCCCACATGCAAATACCACAGCAACATGGAATGGGTTGGTGCTGGATTAAAGACTTTCCCTCTAATTATATATAAACTCATTCCTAAAGTTGTATTTCCATTGGAGTCAATCAACGAAAGTTTGTTGTCCCTTCACTTGTCGGTTACCCATATGTTTAAAAGACATATTCTCTTTATGTCAAGCATCCTCTTCTTGCATGTATGTGTAACCAATGGAGGTGTTTCCAACTTCCATCCCACATAATGCTCCATTTGTGCCAAACGTGCAGCCTTTGCTGCCCCTACTGTGCCTAATGCTAATATGCAACCCCAAATAATAGTAGTCAGTCTTCGAGTCTAGTCAGTGCACTGCTTTGCTTTTGTATAGTAAAAGGCTAAAAAGGGTATTGAATGCATCCCCAAGTAAGAAGCAAAGAAGACAGAGGGACTACAGGTCACTGTATTGTTTCCTTGTTGCGCTGGGCAGTCTAGTAAGTTTTTGGAGTCCTAAAGCTTGTTTATGCACTGCTTTGCAAGATAGGCTGCCAGCTAATAGGACTTGATCTTTCTTGGCAGATACCAACACTTGGGCACAGCCAGAATTCTCTGCATGTACCCAGAGTTTAAATTGGGTACCATAAAATAGCATAGACCTTTTTGCTTTGAGCGTGAGTTCAAACAGAATCTTTTATTCAGTGGGCATGGAACATAGATATTACTGACTGCATTGCTGTGGAGAAGTAGTTGATGATTGGTCATTAAATTACCGATGTCACGATTAACATGAATAGGGTGTGCTGTGTAATTATAGGATCCTGGATGTTTGCATTGGCAATGGAGAGAGCAAGTAGTCTCAAAGCAACCCGTAAATCACAAGTACCCCCAAGGGCTGGAAAGGTTTTGGGACATCGCCAGGTATTGGGAACGAAGCCTTCTTGTTTTATAAGGCTGAGAAATTGGCATTCTCTGCTTGCTATGTGGCTTTTAAAGTCTGTATCCCTGCAATATTGTGTGCAGTAAATTACAGAGCCTATGAATTGGCCTTCGCATGGATGGACATGGTGCTACTGACATGTATGAATTGCAGAACTTTCACATAAGTAACGTTAAGTTCAACAAAACCTCTAACTCGATGAAGATGAGAAAACCGTTGTAGTTACGCTGTGCATAAGCCAAAAAGGCAAAAATTCCATTGTATGGGTTTTCAACAATCACGATAAGCAGTAATCGTCTTTTAGATACAACTACAAAGGTACAAGTTTAAAGGAAATGACCTCAAAACTTGCTTACAAAGCAAACTTTAGCCATTTCCGAAACCCTCGTCATCTAGAAGCAAAAGTCCTCGTACAGTTAAAAGATTTGATTAAAAGAAAATGACCAAAAATAACGTGTAAAATATAGATATTTTAAAGTCAAGGATTTCGAAGAATCTAGAACAAAGACCGAAAATTAAGCAAAATTGCATAAATCATTTGATTAAAAGAAAATGACCAGAAAAACATCCAGAATATACATTTTACAGTCCAAGGGACTCAAAGAATCTAGAAAAACAAGGAAATTTAGAAGGCAAAACTTATGACAAGCTTTCCCACGACTGAAAAGAAAGGGTTGCTTAGAACATGCCCAAGATTGCGACCGGGACTACTTCTAAAAATGAAAAGTCAGAGTGAAAACACTCGGCATAAATAACAGAGGCAGCCTAGAGCTTTGACTATATTGAAATGTTCACGGCCTAAAGCGAAAAAAAAGAAATGAGACAAAATTACAGAAAAGACAAGACGAGCAAGCTGAAAGATCAACTACATGCATCGCTCACTCTACTCGATCTTATTCAAATAAGCTCCACCCTCCACCAAAGTCTTACAACGGACCGTTCAGATTGAGTAGACTACAGTGGATAGTAGTGAGAAATATTAGTGATGGGGATGAAGCTTTTTTTTTTCTGCACGCTGCTATTCGGCCTCGCCATCATTGTACCGATGGCCTGGTGCACATTGTGTCAGCGTTGTGAGTATTGCTTTTTATGGCGATAAAGAGGGTATCCCTTTTTTTTCATTTTAAAAACAATTTGTTATATGAATATATTTTAGGATTACAAGTCCTTAGGAAGGTTACAAGCTCTTTATAGCGGAATTTGGGGTTTAGTGGACTTTGGGTCCAGATTTTGAACTAAGGCTCTGATACCATGTGTAAGAACCTGAATCCTATTATTAGAGCCTTTATTTCGTTATACCCTAACATATCTATTTTCCTGTTAATTTATAAATAATAAAAGGAGCTTGCTGACCTTTTCACATATCTTTAAACATTTAACATCTAATCATTTTATCATAAGCAACATAAATTAAGGTGAGCATTCCATTGATATCAACTTAACAAGAGTAGTCCATGGAAAAATACCTGTTCCGGCGGTTGATGACGATACCTTTGTCTGATAGCTCTAGCTGAACGCTCCTTCTGGCCGACCCAACCGGATTTACCTCCCAGCCAACTAGGAAATAAATTCCTAGCCCAGGAAACCTCCACAGGTTCCCTAGCCCTCCGTGCCCAAGTCCAACCAGATATAGTGTGTCCTCAAGAAGAATGTGCAAAACTAGATAATGATACTTTCCTCCTCTCAAACCCAAGAAACCTCCACAGGTTTCCAAGGTCTCCCAAAAATCATAACAAGGCCAAACAATCACAACCAACCCCCACAATCCTAAGCAAAACTCCAACTCCCCCTCTTCTTCCTTCCCCCTTCCCTTTTATACCCTCTTTCCTCAACCACCTCTCATTAATGTCTTTAACTCTCACCCATCCTTGGTTGACTTCTCTTCCAAGCTAGAGTACATTTGGAATTGTGATATGAATTTAAAATTGAGAATTTAATGGGGAAGTACATTTGGGAATGTGAAGTGTAATTACATGGGGAGGACCATGTCTCCTCCTTATTAAATGTGAGGGTACATTGGGGAATGTGAAATGAATAAATATATATTGATGATAAGATGGAGAGGACTTTGTCTTCTCCTTATTAAATGTGAGGGTACATTGGGGAATGTGAAATGAATAAAAATATATATTGATGATAAGATGGAGAGGGCTTTGTCTTCTCCTTATTAAATGTGAGGGTACATTGGGGAATGTGAAATGAATAAAAATATATATTGATGATAAGATGGAGAGGAATTTGTCTTCTCCTTATTAAATGTGAGGGTACATTGGGGTGTGTGAATGAATAAATATATTTTGAATTAATGGAAGGAGACCATATCCTACACAATATTCAAATTGAGAAGGTAAGTGGGGAATTTGAATAATGGAAATCATAAATTTATTTTAGACCAATATTCCTCAATATTTTCAGATAATGTAAATATTAACACAATTTGTAGGATAAGATTTAAGTGGGGCATTACAACTTTAGAAATAACTTTGTAAACGACATTGCAAAGTGCAATCGGCCTATATTTGTCGGGCGTTATAGAGTCCTCCTCTTTGGGGATGAGGGCAATGAAGGTGGTGTTGAGAGAAGGCAGCAGCCAGTGGAGAGCTCTCGATTCTTCAACAATTTGCCAGACTTCCTGTTTTATCAACTCCCAAAAGGTATGAAAGAACGTGGTGGTAAATCCATCCGGTCCGGGGGCTTTTCCCTCCTTAAGCTGGGACATTGCCTCATCCACCTCCTGAGGCTGAATCGGGCGGAGGAGTAGCTCATTGTGTTCCTCCGTGATGATCCTTGGCACATTGTTGGTGATTTTACCAATTGCCTGTCGTCTATCTCCTTCCGGCTCTTGAAGGATCTGGTTGAAGTGATTGCGAAATTCTTCTTCGATTTCCTCATGCGTTTCTACTTTCACCCCTCCTTGCTTTTGGATAAACGGAATGCTGTTGTGCATTCTTCTTTGAATGGTGGTTCTGTGGAAGAATTTGGTGTTGCGTTCGCCCTCCTTCAACCATCTTATTCTGGACTTTTGCTTCCAGTAAACTTCCTCCTGCTTCTGCCTTTCCTCAATCTGTCTGTGGATACGTCGTTCCTGTTCCAAGGTCCCTTCAGTATGTCCCTCTGTGGTTACTCTTTGTTGGAGATCCGTCAGTTCCCGATTGAGGTCTTGCTGCGCTTTGAAAATATCTCCAAAGGTTTCTCTGTTCCAGCGCTTTAGGTGGCTTTTAAGGAACCGGAGCTTCTGTTGGAATTTATACATCTTAGACCCTTCTGGAGGGATAAAGGATGTCCATGTGGTTTTGACAAAGTCCTTGAACTCAGGGTGCGTGAGCCAGAATCCTTCGAAGCGGAAGGGTCTCCGAGTCTGATCACCGGGTCGTTGCCATTGGAGAGCTATCGGCCAGTGGTCCGAGCCGGTTTGCGGAAGAATTGCAGCTGTGATATCTCCTCCAAGGTGAATCGCATTATCTGAGATAAGGAAGCGATCTAGTTTGGATGCGATTTGGTGTTTTCCCGCTCTGCGATTGCTCCATGTGAAGGTTCCATTGCAAAAAGGCAAGTCTATGAGGGAGGCGTTTTGAATGAAGTCCTTGAAATGGATGTTTTCTTGTTCCAGTCTGTGTCTCCCCCCAATCTTCTCCTCTAGCTTGGTGATCATGTTAAAATCCCCTCCGATGATCCAGAGTGGGTGCCTCCTGTTATTGTTCAATGCCTCGATGGTGTCTAGAAGTGCAATTTTGCTCCCTGTATCTTGCGGGAAATATACATTTGAGAGATTTCCATGAACATTCGTGCCCAAAATGTGGAAGGCTGCCTGTATGAGGTGATGAGAGGCGTGGAAATCTGTGAGATTTATCGCTTGAGTGTTCCATGCAATGGCCAACCCCCCTGACGCTCCAGATGCATCTACTGCTACTGAGCGACATCCTGGCCAAGCTTTTGTAAGAATGCTACCTAATGTAGATCCGTTACATTTGGTTTCCTGGAGTAAGCATATTTGCGGCTTTTCCATTTTAATCATGTTTTTTAACATTCTAAGTTTCCCTGGGCTATTGAGCCCTCTTAAGTTCCATGATACCAGCTTCATGGTTCAACTATTTGCAGAGGGTTTATAGTACTTTGTCAATTTCGCATACCTGCCTGAGTCTACCAGGAGTTTCCCAATCTCGATCGTTCTCTGTAGATCTGTTCTTCGTCCTCTCTTTTTGGTTTCTTTTGGGGGGTGGCTTCCATCCCACTGGCTTCCTGGTTGAATCCCAAGTTGCTGCTGCTGGTAAGCTCTTGAAATGACCACCTCCAGCTTGCTGAGTTGAGTTTCGGTTATGCTGTCATATGCTTTCGTTTTGCATGCTAGTTCCAGTTCCAGAATGTCTAGGCCATGCAGGTCTATGCTTTCTGGTTCTTCTTCCATCTGTTGCACATGATTGCCTTCTGCCCTATTTATCTCTGAGCTTGAAGGAGGGTCTAGCTTTCCATCTATTTCCATATCCTTGTCTTTCTCTGTCGGTTCTTTCCTATCTCCGGAGGGGAAATCATGGAAGATTATGGGGGATTGGCGCTTGGGGGAGGAGGCTGAGGGAGGAGGGGGGGCGGAAGATGAGGGATGGGAAGGGTTAGACTCAGAGATCGGGGGAAGATCATCAGAGGATTGAGCCAGGATTTCGAAACTGTTCTTAGAAGCTTGGCCGATAGTGCTGTTTTGCTGGGGCTTGAGCCCATTAGAAGGTTTCTTGTGCGCTCGTCTTCGACTAGGGGCTTTGGTAAAGCCATCTTGGGTAGCAGAAACAGAGGGGTCATGAGAGGTGGCTTTGGCGTTCAGGGGACAGTCACGGAAAAGATGCCCAAGAGCATGGCATCTCCTGCAACGGAAGGGTACATGCTCATAGTCCAAGGGTTGGATCCACTCTTCATCCCGGTGGGAGAGACTTACCGATTCTGGTAATGCTTCATTCAGTCGCATGAAGACGCAGATGCGAGCATAGGAAATGAATCTGCGCAGTTTGGTCTCTTCTGCAGTCCTGATGTATTCCCCTAGTCCATTTCCTATGTTCTTGAGTATGTCCTCGTCCCAATATTCGTCTGGAAGGCCATACATTCTGATCCAGACTGGCGCCCAGGTGAGATCTTCCTTATCCGGATTGAATCTTGGTATCCAATCTCTCATATACAAGCCTGCTGCATTGAAGAAGTGAGGCCCTGTTCCCAGAACTCTGAGTTTGTCCTCAATACAGTAAAAAATGACTGTAAAGAAGCCCTTCGGCCCTAGCTGTAGGGTAACGTCTCCTTTTGGCTTCCATTTTGCTGCGATCCACCCGTATAAGGCTCTTTCCGTCGGCCAGAACCCTATAAACTTCCCAATAATGGCATGATCTCTCATGAACTCGATTCGTGCATCTATCTTGTGTCCAGGTAGCTCTATTCGTGGCCTTTCTGTGGCTATTGGCTTGCATGTTGTTGAGGATACTTTTGGTGTTTCCTCCAGATTTTTCCCTCTGTCTTGAGTGACGCTGGCTTGGTCTTGTCGTCCTCCTGTCTTCTTGTTTCCTTGCTGTTGCCTGTTCCCATTGTTCAAGATCTCCCTGTCAACCGATCCAAAAAGGAATGCCTGTTCCGGATCATGCTGCATTGGGGAGGGCTCTGACGCCCCCCCCTGAGGATATTCCATAGAGCCGCTCTAGTACTGTGCTATTCTGCTACGCCCCAGTCGATTTGGTCTGGTTTGAGAGCAGAGCCAGTGCTGTACTGTCTGCGCCGTCGCAGCTTTCCGCAAAACCCTAATCGCTACGGCTTCCCAGAGCGCCAATCGCCAAATATCCAAATCATCAAATCTAGTTTATTAATGGATATGTAAATTGGAAAAGGCACTAGAAAAGACAAAGAGGCAATAAATGACATTTAATTATGAGAAATAAAAGAAAATAGGACAAAAGGAAGGTGAAGAGACACAAATATGCATGCAAGGGAAATTAGAGAGAAAATGAAGGAAAATAAAAGAAAAAAGGAAGAAGGAAAGGAAGATACTAGACATCAATGATAAAAAGGTATCAAAGAAATAGTTCACAACTTTTGACAGTACAACTTTTTTCATTTGAGTTTTTCTCTCTTACACTCTTGCACACTTAGAGTATTCTTAGAGCATTCTAACATTCACTTGGATTTGGAGAAAGGAAAGAAATAAAGAAAAGGGTAACCAAAGGATTTGTAGGTAGTGGAAAAGAAGGTTGGATAAGTAGCTACAATAGGGATACATTGTAGGTAACATGTTGCAAGTGTGATTCCATAGTTGAGATTTGGATGCATTGTATATGCATGTGGTTCTTTGATCACTTTATTATCATTAGCATGGTCTTTTCCTAGATTGACACTAGTTTGAACATTTCCTTGGCATTTCTTGGATAGTCATGATGTAGTGGATTCCCCTTTTGGATTTAAAGATTGGTTCTCAGGTTCCCTATGGTTGTGGGTTGGAATAGAATCACTGGAGACATGGAACAACTTGTTTTCCCTGGAGGTTGTGGTTTGATATAGTGGTTCTCTGGATCCCTATAACAACTTAGGTCCCTTGAGATTGTGGGTTGAGATAGGAGCCCCTTGAGCACTTGACAACTTGGGAAGAGACTGATCTGATTTGGTATTAGTTATTTCTAGACCAATTAAGTGAAATCACTATGGTGAAGGCTTGATATGGTTTTGCCTCTAAAACATCGGTTGGTTCTATTTTGGTTTAACCTGTATGATCCCATATTCATGCTTGTAATATGGCGCGAGGGTGATTGGTTGAAAGAGAAAATTGGTTTATACCAATCTATGGTTGAGTGGTATGTGGAAGTCACTGACTTGGTTGGTGTTTTCATATGTTAATATGAGTTATTTTCTTATTGTGATTAATGAGCACATGTAATGGTTGTTATGTTGATCTTATGGTTGATTTGTCATGGATTTTATTTTGGCTATATGATGCTCTCTTACTATGGATCTTGTTCATGATTTGATAATTTATTGAATGATTAACGAATGCATGGGCTAAAAAGTTTTGTTGAAACTAGCTTGAGAGTGCATATAGCCTTCTTGGTGATTTTCAAATAAAGTCCAGAAGTTTATGATCAAATATGCATTGATAAATTGTAGCTTCTATGTTTACTATCTATTTGAAGAAATGTACATCATGTATTAGGCATGTCTTGTTCAAGATCTTGCTTGAGTATTGATTTTTTAGACTTTCTATCATCTTATTCATCTTTCATTCCTATAAAAGTGGCACAGATCTCAGAAGCCCTGGCAAAGAACATAGAAATTTTGGTCATAACCGCATAGAGAAAGTCTTATGGGTGCGCTTATAACCTCACAACATCATGTATGGTGTGTTATGGGTGTGGTTAGGGTTTCAAGCTTATGAGAATGAGTCCCGTCTCATGGATTGATCACCAGGGGTGGTTGTCGGGGAGTTGAGTGATCTAGTGCCCCTGAGGGATAGTAGTATGTGTTTGGGTTAGTCATCCCCACTTCCATAACTGAAATGTGGAGGTTGAGTCATTTCACAGTGACACTCAGCTCATGTTTATTGTAGAGCTTGTAAAAGTGGGTAAATGTGGGGTAAGGCATTACAACAGATATGTATTTCATTTCCTCTTATAGTAAATAATTATTTGGAATAAGTGATATGTTAGTGGGATAATATGGAGTTATTGGGTTAGGGTTATAATTTTTCTCCTTTTTTTCTACAATTTTGTCAATACTTTTGGTAGTCTGGTTGCATTTACTTATAAATGTGCCTCATTTCTTTCAAAAATCCCACACTTCACAAGAAGCCCAAGGAATTTCTAGCAAAACATGTCACCAATCAAAAAATAACAAACATAACCAGGAACGACATTTCAAATGGGATTCACCTAGAATGATATTTAGAACTCATATTCTTTGTTTAAGTCTTGAGTAAACAATTTAGCAATAAGATATTAATTGCATGTTATTGGTCTAACAAATGACTGATGTGTAGTTTTGGCAAGCCTAAAGCAGTCAAGCATGCTTAGTCGAATTATGACATTGCCAAAACATTTCAAACTTGTTTTGTTGTTGAGTATCATGTTCTCTTTCTTTTTCCTCCACATTGGAATGGCTTTGTGTTTGAAGCCTGAGTTAGATTTGGCCATCCAGTTGTAATGTGAAGATTACCATTTTTAGAAAATATGTAGAAGAAACTTCAATGAATATGTTAACTCTCCATGCCTATGCATTGGGTGTTTTTATGTAGTCTCTTTTTCCCCATGGATGTAATGACCTTCATATACATGTATTAGATATATTGATTCTTAATATAATATAAGCATAAATGCCAAAAAACAAAAGAAATGTTGCACATTCTTTGTGAAGACAAAAACGAACAAGGAAATATACTATGACAACTATCACATCAATAATAAATGTTTGCCTTAAAAGGCCCAATTTTGCAACAACAATGCAAATGGCCATTAAAAATTTAATGTCATATGTTAGTGTTTCAAATAGATAGTTTCTATGCTAAGCCCGGAAATTCCGCTCAAGCTTGGAAACCAAGTGTGGCTACCATAACAAATGTGTCCCAAATAAGATGAAAACTCTTCCAAGAAACTACAAATCCTTGTAGTCGCTCCCTCCTAATAGGTAAATTGAGCTAGTTAAATTACCAACTAATTCATAAAATTTTCCTTTTTGAAGACTAACTTGTTGACATTGTATTGAAACAGGTTTAACCAAATTAACAACTAATTCATAAAATTCTTCATTTTGAAGGCTAATTTGTTGGGATTGTATTAACGACATTGATGAAATTTAGTTGAAATTTGGTCAATTTGGTATATTTATTCCACTCAAATATTTCATCCGCTGCAAAATGAAATTTAACAAGTTTATATGAAAGGATCACGTTGCACTCACAAGTACAGAGAGAAAAATACTTTGTCCCACATAAATTAGAATAAGTTTCTTGAAATGGGTGATGATGTACTTTAGAAATTTCTACTAGGGTTTAGCAAATATCATCATCTTTGTACTCCTATGAAAAAAAAACCTCACTCTTTAGGGATACTAAGTCGAACATTAGGCGAATTTTATCTACATTCCCAACCCATCTGATAAAATTGTCCCTACACAAAAGAATAAGGATCTGTTAGTGCTCTTTCTTGCATGCTTTTCTCGGCAAGAATTCTTTTTGTTTGTTACGTGAGTTTCTAAAATATTTTAATATTGCAGAGAAAACATGATGAAATTGAAGCAAAATTCTTTGAGGAAAGGAAAGCATTGGAGTTAAATATCAAAAGTTGTATGAAACACTATATTCAAAGGTATTCTTCTCATTGCACAATTGTTATTTGAAATCTCATCATAATGCATCATATTTTGTTGTAGTACTATCATTACTAGTTGTTTTAAGTTCTCTAGAGTCATGTTTACTTGTGGTGCAAGTCTTTGATATCTAATTCAAATGGTTCTATCCTCTAGTTGTAGATTGCAACATTCTTCTTGACAAACAGGGTCAAGATGTCAAGGATACTGTAGGAACATCGGTGTTGTTTCCTCAAAACATATTTTCTTGCACGAAAATATATTAACCTATAGCACAGCCAAGAAAGAAACATGTTTAGCTCAATGAAGTGCAAAATTCGTGTATTATAACTCTGATTTACATGTCTTACTGTTATCAGGGTTAGGGCTTAGCCTTAAGCTCTTTGTGCCGTTTTATGTTGAGTAGATCTCTATTGCATTTTATCTCTAGTTTTAAGAGACTTGAGATTACTTTAAGCTATAGGCCTCTTATCTCTAAGATGTTTCCTACTTATTTACATGTCTTACAGTTGCTAGGATAGGGTGCACTCGTATAAGGAATTGACATAAAGAGTGAAATTTAAAACACATTGTGAAATACATGAATCATGAGGAAGATTAGAAATAATTTGTACCATTACCCTAATGAAGCATACATTTATTTTTACTAGATCAAAGAGAAAATCATACAAGGTATTTAATTGAAATAGGATTCTATCAATGTAGTCCAAGACATTGAAGAAGAAGCTCTTAAGGATCATATAATTTGCCAACTGAGAAAACTGAGGTTCTTAACAATGTGTTTATTGAGTTGTAAAACAAAAGAGTGAACTCGGAGCTTAGGTTAGTAGGAATTATACAAAAGTGGGAATTTTTTCATTCCCGAGTGAAAATTGATTTACTTCAACTTTCATCCAACTTATAATTTATACTTCTTGTGTAATGAATTTGACTATAAGTTAATGTGTAATTTAAGTCAAAGTGGGAGGTGAAGATCAGTCACTTGGAGTACAAGAAAGGTCTCTTCTTTCTATCATTCTAAGTTATCTTCATATGATAATAAAGTGAATATTGTTAGCTAGTATTCTTTTATGCTCTACCAGAACTATGATTCATTGTTGGGACTTTTTTTATCCTTTATCAATTGTCTTAACACTTGTTGGAATTAGCATTTCAACTTGTGGCCTATTTTCTTGTTTGTAATGTTTATGCTCACTTATCATATTCTTTCTAACAACTGATATAAAACAAAGAGTCTCTTGGTAGTGTGTGGACTATTCTTGGTTACTAATGAGCCTCTGATTTTTCATATATTTGAGCTGGTGGAATATTCTTCCTATCCATATATGTTTTATTACATTTCATTTAAGCTCAGTTACTAACTGGTTTTATGACAGGGAAAATTTTGTTAGCAATCAAATTGTTTCACTTTAGGAGAGAGTTAGGAGGGTTTGATTCAGGTTCATTTTCAGTGTTAGTGGTGGACTATTCTTCTTGCTATCAGTTACATATTTGGACTTTTTTATTACTCCTTTAATAAGTTTTTAGTTAGTTTCTACCGAACCTCATGTCGAAAAATGTGCAACAAGAAATGTTAAATTTAGAATGTGCTAAAAATAGACCTGCTAAAAATAGCATGTAACAAAATAGCAGTTTGGCCAGTGAGGTCATTGGCCACATTAGGTGAGAGGTGAAGCTGTTAAAAATAGAAAGTTCTAAAATAGCATTTCTGGGTCCCTTCCTATTTATAGCAGTCCCTAATCTATCTATAGGAAGTAAAATTAATTTTGGTCTTAACAGCAGTTGGAAATATTAATTAATTAATTCAGATGAGTTAATTAGTTAAGGAAATTCGAATTTGAAGTCTTTGTGAGCATGCACATGAGTTGTCCCACAGATTAAGGAATTTATCCTTAATTTCCTCCACTGATTAAGGGAATAAGTATGAGTTCTATAATGAGAGAATCAATTGACTTAGTTCTAACTAGTCATGTCCAGTTAGATTATTTTAACAAGTTGTTAAAATAATAAAATATAGTTTGTTAATGCTTGCATGTGACAACTATTATTTTAGATAACTGAGAATTCACTCATGGATCACTGTTGCATGTCAGTTCTGTCAGAGACCCAGTTGAGATCAGATGTGGGATAGTGTACTATCAGATGCTTGGATATTTCTAGTAAGTATTCCTTGCATGGAGAAGGATCTATTATAGGAGATTGGAAGACTTGTGGCCTATATATTGAGGCCTAGGTAGTCCATTATTTTTATCTTCTAATTGAAGATCATCAGAGTACAGAGAGAGTAGGATAGCTATTGAGCTAATTCTTTGTGTATTGTGAAGAGGATTTCCACTTGATTGATAATACATGGTTGGGGTTTTATGTTGGTGCTTTCCCCTGGATATATATTGTGTTATGTGTGATTATTTCTCTTGATTAGTTATGCATGTTTCTACTTGATGTTGCTCATGAATTCGATTATGCTTCCGCTTAATGTTTTGTAGAAGTAGAATAAGTATTATGCTTTAGGACATTGCATATATCGGTTTGTTCTACAAGTGAAATTTCTACATGGTATTAGAGCTAGCTGATTTGTAGAAAAATTATACATGGTATCAGAGCACAGGTGATCAAGCAAGAACAGTATACTGAGAGGAGATTTCAAAGTTTTGAGTTTTGGGCTGAGAGTTTGTAGAGCAGATCTAAAAATTTATGTATAAAATTTTTAGAAATAAATAGCAGATTGGATTCCTTGCGGAAAAATACCCAAAATCAAAAAAAAAGAAAAAACGGTTGAATCATAGTTCGGATGAGAGCGATATCACTAATTTAAAATTAGCTCATTTTCTAGAAAATTTCGTGACAGCAGGAAAGTGGAAATAGATTGGTGTGCTAGTTAAGAACCTGTATGCACTTGAGGTACAAGATGCATGTAAAGCCTTGAGGAACAAGGCAAAGGTTAGAGACTTGGTGGTTGAGAGGGAGGGTATATTATCTCTCAACATGTAGAGCCAGAAGAAGTCTTAGACAATTGTGGAGGAGCCATGATTGGTGTAGCAGCTTTAGGAGGTTGTGGAGCAGCCACAACAAGGGAAGCTGAGAGGAGATCGAGTAGAGACATCTACTCATACAGAGACCTCCTGTGGGGGGAAACCTCGAGCTAGGTGGGCTGAGGGATCACATGCTGCCGTACCTCCAGGTAGGAGGTGGGGCGATATAGAGTGATCATCCCAAGGAGGAGGGGCAGGATCGTTGAGGTACCCAACCTCTTGGATGAGACTTTGCTACGGGAGCCCCGATGTGGAGTAGGAGGAACTGATTGATTGGGTAGAGACAGATGTAGATGGAGCGGCAGAGAGAGCGACAATGCAAGGAATCCCAGGACAGTGCATAGCTAGCGGGCTGTAGCAATGCGGGAGGAACAAGTGTTTTGCACAGTGCTAGGTGGCACAAAGAGGTCTGCAATGGTCCAAGATGCATGGAGATGTTGCAGTAGCGCAGATGTCAGAGAGGGAGCACTTGTCAGGAGCAAGTAGAGCTTCAACATCAGAGTATGTTCCTAGCCCAACAAAGTGGTCAGTTGGGAGTGTTTTTGTTCCAAGTGTTGTTGGAGCAAGTGGACTGGGTAGATGTGTTGCATGCAGAACATTCCAGAGCTACAGGATTGGGTTCGAGAGAAAGCCTTTCTTGTTGAGAGGGAGTGTAGAAAATGTGCAACAAGAAATGTTAAATTTAGAATGTGCTAAAAGTAGACCTGCTAAAAATAGCATGTCTAAAAATATCAGTTTGGTCAGAGAGGTCATTGGCCACATTGGGTGAGAGGTGAAACTGCTAAAAATAAAAAGTTCTAAAAATAGCATTTCTGGGTCCCTTCTTATTTATAGCAATCCCTAGTCTATCTATAGGAAGTAAAATTAATTTTGGTCTTAACAGCAGTTGGAAATATTAATTAATTAATCCAGTTGAGTCAATTAGTTAAGGAAATTTGAATTTGAAGTCTTTGTGAGCATGCACATGAATTGTCCCACAAATTGAGGAATTTGTCCTTAATTTCCTCCACTGGTTGAGGGAATAAATATGAGTTCTATAATGAGAGATTCAGTTGACTTAGTTCTAACTAGTCAAGTCTAGTTAGATTATTTTAACAAGTTGTTAAAATAATAAAATATAGTTTGTTAATGCTTGCATGTGACAACTATTATTTTAGATAACTGAGAATTCACTCATGGATAACTGTTGCATGTCAGTTCTATCAGAGACCCAGTTGAGATCAGATGTGGGACAGTGTACTATCAGATGCTTGGATATTTCTAGAAAGTATTCCTTGCATGGAGAAGGATCTATTATAGGAGATTGGAGGACTTGTGGCCTATATATTGAGGCCTAGGTAGTCCATTATTTTTATCTTCTGATTGAAGATCATCTGAGTACAGAGAGAGCAGGATAGCTATTGAGCTGATTCTTTTTGTATTATGAAGAGAATTTCCACTTGATTGATAATACATGGTTGGGGTTTTATGTTGGTGCTTTCCCCTGGATATATCTTGTGTTATGTGTGATTATTTCTCTTGATCAGTTATGCATGTTTCTACTTGATGTTGCTCATGAATTCGATTACGCTTCCGCTTAATGTTTTGTAGAAGTAGAAAAAGTATTATGCTTTAGGACATTGCATATATCGGTTTGTTCTACAGATGAAATTTCTACATGGTATCAAAGCTAGCAGATTTGTAGAAAAATTCTACACCTCATAAAGTTGATTACAAGCTTGAGCAACAAATATTGGGGCATAGTGGAAACATATTGGAAATTAGTGTTGTATGGATCTCCATGGCATGCATTTTTAAGAATTCTACACAACATGTTCTTATTTTCCTTTTGGGCATGATGGTGAAATTGAAAGCATTTTATTCTACTATATTGTTGGCAACTAGTTAGCATTCTAGTTGTATTACATAAGAACATACATTCTTATTTAAACACTACTCAATAATTTTCGATTCTCAACTAGGTTTCATTTAGAACTCTTTTGTTAAAACTTTTCTTGTTCTTGTCTTAATCAGGAAGACAATTTAATATATAAATTCTGGTTGTTTCTAAGATAGGGTAGGCCATGATAATAACATATCTATTGGTGTACTAAGATGTTGCAATAGGCCTAGTCTTTATGCACTATTTGAATGGTGCTTTGTTTGGAGACTAGGGACAAATGAAGGATTTGACAGGAATACCACTTTTCATGAACGACACACTTTACCCAAGTTGTATTTTAGATTAGATTTGCAAGGTGAATAAATATATATTTCGTCCCAACCTCCATATCTACTCTTCCCTTTGTCATTGGCTCAAGCTCATCCTGAATGCAAGTTCATGTTACCCATATAATTGCCAGTCTACATAAATGAAACAAAAATTAATGACATGTAGTAATCCTTGGCTATTTTTCTATGATAATAATTTCTTCAATTTCAACAAAATCAGTGGGAACTTGTTGCCTTGTAGCTCGCCTTATTAAAATTATACACTAAATAGCCTTAACGTAAAATTGAATAACACCCTTCATGTTTTTGTCTTCTTATAACTAAAAGAGAAATATCATATTTGGAGATTTTAATACTATCTATAAGTTTCAAAAGGACCACATAACATCTAATTTAATATTTTAAAGCATGGAAATTGCGAATAAATAAAATGCGTGCGTTGACATAGATATTGGGAGGGGCTTGAAGATCAACTCAATTCTATAGACAATTAAGTACTGTTTTGCGATTTCAATGGGATTGGTGTTTTCAGAAATGGTTTCACCCAAATGTCAAGGATATTTATGGAATTATAGGGGTTAATGTCTTATTCATGTTTTGTATAAAGAATAAATTATTCTTATTTATTATTTATAAAGAAAAATTATAAAAAAAACACGGTAAATTTTTTATTAGTTTTTATAATAATATTAGATTATAATATTAAAAATATATATTTAATTATAATTTATTTAAATTTTTATAAATTATTTGTCATTAACTATTAAATAATTAATTTTAAATTTTAGATATTTTATTATTATTTGATAATGTATATCAAGTAAATGAAACAAATTATTTTTATAATATTTAAATTAATTTTATAAAAATGTTCATTAAATATTATGGGTTATTTAATACCATGTATTTATTAGCTTTAAATTATCAAAAATAAATAAATTAATAACTAAATCAAAGTTATATTAATTTTCTTGCATTTAGATATTTGCATGTAATATAAGAAATGGTTGGAAGTAATGCTTTTATGTCATGTGTAGTTGTTATCAGGTATTTAGAGGAGTCATTCTAGAAGAAGTTGTTTCCAATGTGTGAGTTGTAATGGTGATATGTTTGTGTCGAAGTTAGTAATTGGTGTCTTATATATTTGTACCTATGGTGATCAATAAAACTATCAAGGAAAATTTGTATTGTGTGTAATAGCTCTCTGCTCTCTCTTTTATTTTTTCTAATAGAAATTGAATGTATTCCCTTAGAGTAAAACAAATTAGAACATAAATTAGTTCATGTAAACTATTGTTTCAATCTACATAGATATGTTGATGTAGTTTAGTTATATATTAGTTAAAATAAATAAAATATAATGTCATTTATCTAACTGTTGTCATTTTAGCTGTTACCTTGCCTAGAAAATTGGGTCATTGGATATTCTACCCTATCTATTTAATGTGCAATGTGAGATCTGCTCATTCAACTTGTCTTGACGATGAACCACACTGGCTGGTTTGAAACGCGTCGACAAAAGTATCTCTATGTGATTTTCGCCGAAGAATCTTCTCAAAAATTTGATATGGATCACAGAAGCCTAAATTCAATAAAATATAATGTGTTGCAAATAATTTTACGTAATCCCATATAGTTTTTTTTTTTTAAAACATCGCCAGTACACTATCATTTTTATTAATTTAAAGTTTAAAATTATTTTATTTATTTATTTAATATGGTATAAAAATTTAATGTGGAAAAATATACATATTTTTTAATTTTCATAAAATTAATCCTAATAACTTATTTTTTATTTGTAAAAAAATAAGGTTCATAAAATTAATGATAATAACTTAATCTCTATTTATAAAGTAGGTTTTTTCATTTTCAATGTAGTGTTTAATATTGGAAAATTTAATCTCAACCACCCAAAGTAACCATATTTGCTAAGTATATTTTTTTGCAGGTTGTGGATTAATGAAGGGTTGGTAAAAATGTATGGTCAAACATTTATTCCGCCACTAAAATATGTACTCCGCAACATAGAAAAACATTTTTCTATACAATTGCCCATCTCGTGTCTTAATGCTTTGTTTTGCCATGTATTAATATATTAAAAATGTATATATTGAAAAACATGTATGTAAAAAGTCTTTAGTTTTAATCGAGAGTGTAAGTTTGAGAAGTTTTTAGAGAGAAAATCGTGGAAAAATTTGTGGTGGTGCCTAAAACATCTTAGTTACATCTTTTACATTGAGTTACTCTGCAACTCGCCATGAATGTAAATCTTAGTGAGAATTCTTGTTTTACTTGGTGAAGGAGTTGCAACCTCCATTTATCATGTGAATGTATTTTTATGTGTTTTGAAATTAAAATCAAAAGTATAGTTTGTTTCTATATGTATCAGAAAATTTGATGTCCGATTTTTACTACACAACCCCTTTTTATTTACTCTTTTCTCTTTGTTACACTAAAAAATGTCACCATGGCTATTTACAGTTAGTATGGCTCTATCAATAGTCATGCTATCCTCATGGGCAAGTCTTATGCCTCTGCTCTCCATCTCAAACTCCAAAAAGAGAGAAAGTCTTTGTAAATGTGTTTATCTCTGGGTACGCAGATTCTCTCGGCCTTACCTGCGTGTACGCACCTAATGTTCACAAAAACTGCGTACTTGTACGCTCTGTATGTAAAGGGGCAGGTGCGTACCCCTGTAAAGGTCAAAAGGCGCAAGTTTCATCTTTAAAAAGTTACTTGTGGTCATTTCTAGAGCATTCTAGAAGGTTGTTCGACGTGTATTGAGCGCCTCCAGATGGTTCATGTACCCCTATGAAAGAGGAACTTATCCCATCAAGGGAGGAGCTATCCCATCCAAAGAGGGGATTATCCCATTGATGGTGGACCTGATTAACTTCCTCTTGAACACTATAAATATAGGCATTGGGCCAGAAGGAGGGGAGGTTGAAAGCTAAACATTTCTAAGGGTAGATGCTGCTGGAATTAGGACTCCCATTTAGAAGCTTGCGAGGAGAGATTCCCATCCTTTCTTGTTTCATTTGGAAGTGGGTGAGCTTTGTCAAAGTAAAGGAGAACTCTTGATGGACCCTGGGAGGGACTTGCACAACACCAAGGCTCAGGTTGTAATTGTTCCTTTTGTTTCCTATTAATGAAAATGAGTCCATTCTTCTCAATAACTTGTTATTTATGAGTTGTTTCATGTACTCCTTAGTCTATATGTTAAATATGTTTTATTTTATGAGATTATCAAGTGCTATTTAATCGTTTGATTGTTAGTGAATGCAGGTTTCGAAGTGAAGGAGGAGCTCATCCGGATCGGCGAGGCTGGACTACTACAACAGTGTTGGACTACAGGTAGGATCTAAACACTTGATTTCTTGTATGGTAAATGCATGTTTAGAGAAGGATTGCTCTTGTTTGTCTTGCTTGTCACTAGAGAGTCTTAGGCTCCTAGGGAGGTTGGTTGTGTCCGCACTATCGACTCTTTCCGCCTGACAAAATGGCGACTCCGCTAGGGAATCCATTGATGTGAAAGTTTTTTCCTTTGTATGCAACTTTGATCTGAGAAAAGTCATTTATTTTCTGGTTTTTGCCTGTGTGACTTTGTATTTGGGTGGGCTAGCTTAGGGTTAAATTAGATTTAGTTTTTCTTGGTTTTTCCAGTAGTACGCACCCTCTGAGTATTGCACAGTGCGTACCTGTACGCACTGTTGCTGTGTGCACAGAGCGGGCCTGCACCTGTCTTAACAGGTTGCCTGCGTACCCTACTTAAAATTAAGAAATTTCCATTTTTTACATTTTTCCTCTTAGATTTTGCTTTTTCTTAGTTTTTACTGCCCAGATCCATTAGTCTCCTGTCAAAGATTTTCACCTGAACTTGTTTCGATAGCATTGAGTGTTTTAGTGGATTTCATAGAAATTTAAGCCCTAGGGTTTGATTTTTGAGTAGGTCTTGTAGTGACTTTGGCGGTAGAAGTTGTCAAACCTTAGATCTCTCTGGTTTTGTCAGCCTTCTTAGGAGTCGGACCTGTCATAAAGTCTACCTGTGAGAACAACTTATCTTTGAGTTGTCTCTTTGGCAAATTTCGAAGTGCTTGTTGATTGAGTATTGAATTCCATTTTACAAAAAGAACAAAAATATTTGAGTTTTGTTTTGACTGGTTTTTTGATTCTGCATTAGCTGGTCCTTGGCTTGATTGTGGTCAAGTAAAACAACCTAGAATCATCCTTGTAGGCTTTTGCCTCGTTAGGTTTGCTTTAGAGTAAATTTCCTTTTGATTTGCTTGTGAGTCAATTTTTCATAGATTTTATAGATTTTGAGATTGATTTTCGTTAAAATAGATTTATATGCTTTACTAAAAAAAAAATACAAAAACATCTCCTTTGAAAAGTTTTGTTTCAAGTAGCTTTGGAGTATTTTGAAAGAGAAAGAATTTTCCGTGCACGTAATGAGTGGTCATGTTTGTATGCTTGGAAAGATAAAGAGAATTGTTTCTTTGATTGTCTTTACTAAGAAAGTTGTTTTCTATAAAATTTGCATTTTCCAACTCTCTTAGTTAGGAGTTTCATTGAAAGAGAAAAGTAGTGTAAATCATCCTAGGTGCATCTTTGTAGTGGTTGCGAGTCGAGTCTACACACCACCAGTTTCATCTCCACTACCTTTTGTCTTTAAGAAAAACCATAAAATTAACGCTTAAAGTAAAATCAACTTAGTAACTTTTATTTACTAGGGCTCTGAAACACCAATTTAGATCAGGCTAGTGTCTTGGAGTAGGAGAGTAATTAACTCTCCAAGACAACAAAACCAAACAAGTAGCTTATCTTGTGATAGAATAAATCCAATTGTCTCATTTGTACTCTGGGAAAGCTCCTCTTAAAGGAGAAGCACGAGCTCGTGTCCGAACCAGTGAGGGGATCAATCCTCCCTCGTTGGGAACGATGCCAGACACGCACGTATTACAAACGGTAAACCTCGGATTAACCATTGTCGAGGAGCCAGGGGTCACTTGTCGGTAAACCTTGGATTATTGTCAAGGAGCCGGCAAGGGGATTGAGCTTGATACTCTGCCCTTGCGTGCTGTCGGAGTGTAGACTGTTCCCCCAGGTGCATTTGTTGTGGTTGGTAACCTTAGTGACCATTATCTTTAGGATTCTACTGAGGTGACCGTGGAGGGAAGATCCCACTGTACCTGGAGCAGACGTCGGCTAGACTCACTTGGATTTTCCGGGGGTTCACTTCACTCGAGACGGTTAAAGTGGAGGAACTTGTGCCAGTCTATTCATTAAGCAGGTTGCCGGGGTAACTGTTCCACCCGCCACTTCTGTACTGAATCCGGCGATGTTGGGTTTCATCTCCAACTAGCATTTTCGGTCTGGAAGGCTACTGTTTGTGCTTGGTTTGACGCCCTAGATTCTTTAGGCGTGTGATTCAAATTTGTTTGGTTCTTTAGCGACTTTAGGTGGTTTGATTTGAGTTTTTACTTTGTTTTCGTGTGTAGTAGTTAAAAGTTTTTAGCTGTGGCGGAATTACCGAGACAGTCCCGTAGACTTCGGGGCAAGTCACCTGAGATTGTTACCGGAACTGATTTGTTGAGGAAACTCCGTAGATCGCGGGGTGGATCTCCTGAAGACGTCCCGGGTCAGCACGAAGGATTGAAGGTCCTTGTAACTCCTCCTACTGGCAGTAGAGTAGGTTCACCTGAAGAAGGAGAGTCTTCCTTGGTAGTCCATCCAGATTACCAAAGTCTAGAGACAGGTTATAATCCCGAAGTTGTTACAGTTTCCGAGCTTGCTGGTAGTTTTTCATCTACTAGTGATATAGGCGAAGAACCTGAAATATCTGAACCTGTTACTCCAACTTCTAGTGTACCATATTCACCTAGGGTAGAAAGAGTCATCACCGAAAATCTCCCTACTGGTTTGATAGCTATTGAAGAACTTGCTCCAGAGGAAGAATTAGGCGTATCTACCCTTGAAGATCGACCTACTATTGATCTTAGGGAGCGTGAATCTATATTTTACAGTCCTCCTAGAAGTACTACTTGGTACCTTTCGTTAACCAATTATTTAGACAACTCAGGGGTAGGTTTTTCTCCACCTCGTACTCCTTTTCCACCTGGAGGTATTTATACTCCTGTAAATATGTCTGGTCAGTCGTCCGTGTTCACTCAATCTCCTGAATCTTTCTTACACGGCGGTCCTTCTGTTCCCACCGGGTATCAGTCACTTTCTGGTACCTTTGCGGGGGCATCTCCTCAACCCATTGATCATGGGTTATTAGCTGGAAACAATGGTAATAAACCGTTGGGTGTAGGAGACATTTACATGATGTCAGGATCAGTTCCCGTTTCTCAACCTCAAGGTGGCCAATTACCGCCTGGGGGGCAGCCTCAATTAACGCCTGGGGGGCAACCTCAAGGTACACAAATTGTGTCTGGGGGGCAGCCTCAAGGTCAGTATGTACCTATGGTACAATACATACCTCAAGGTCAACCCCAGCCTCAATATGTACCCCAAGGTCAACCTCAGTATCAATATTTACCTCAAGGGTATCAACCCCAAGGGTATCAACCTCAAGGGTATCAACCTCAAGGTCAAGGTCAACCCCAGTATCAGTATTTACCCCAAGGTTATCAACCTCAAGGTCAATACTCGAGTCAAGGTTATCAACCACCTCAAGGTCAGTCATATGTTCAAGGTATGGGAACTGTACCTTTCAGTTATCAATCCTATCCTCAATCCGATTATGGATCTCAGTATCCTCAACCTGTTACGGGTCAATACCCCGGAATGATAGTGTGGGATCCATCACAAGGTCAACAAGTGTTGCAGCCAAGTATACAGTTGGTACCTCAAACTGGACAACCTGTGGTTTCTAGTTCACCCCAGCAACCGCAACCTGTCCAGTCAAATGTTCAAACTTCTGTAACTTCAGCAGTTACTCAGCCGCCAATTGCACCTAGTACTCCATCTCAAACGGCTGCAGCAACTACCGCAACATCTGCCGCACTTACTTCTAGAGTATCGACAGCTCCTGTTTCTACTGTCTCTGTAACTACTCCTCAGACATCTTTACCCTTATCTGGATCTATGATTCAAACTACGGTTCAGATGCCTGTAGGTCAGCCTGGTATAAGTACGGTTGTCACTACACAACCGCAATTTGTTCATCAACCGTACCAGGGACAGTACCAATATGGGCAAGCTGTCCAGCAGCCGGTTTACCAGTATCAACCGTATCCTGGGTACACTTATCAACAACCTCAACAACCCCAGTACGGTCTGGTTAATCCTGGTTTTCCAGGAGGATATAATATCCCGAATGCGATTCCTGTTCCAAGTTATCCTGGATATCCTCCTCTTGGGACTGGTCTTGTGACCCAGAGTTTCAGAGATCCTAACCGGCAGTTACCGTTTATCGCAACTTTGGATTTACCAGACTTGACGCGCCTAACAAACGATCCAATTCAATATCTTTCGTTCTGGCCGCCAATGCCAAATAAGTTGCCCAGTGATATACCCAAGTTCGAAGGTAAGTCTGGAGAGGATCTGTCCAATCACGTGATGACTTACCACCTCTGGTGTGCTTCAAATTCCATCTCGGATGATTCGATCCGCTTACGTCTTTTCCAGCGTACACTCATTGGTCTCGCGGCCAAGTGGTACATTGAGTTACCACGGGCCTCTTTTTACAATTTTAGCCAGTTAGCTACCTCGTTCTTAACTCACTTTCAGTTACCGGTCAGATACGATAACGGCACGGAGTTATTAACTTCACTAAAAAAATCGACGTCCACGTATATTTCCGATCACATTCATGAGTGGAGACGTCGAAGAAGGTTAGTGAAAGTTTTTATTCCGGACCAAATCTTAGCTGAATGGTTTGTTAAATCATTATTACCGAAGATTACTGAAGATGTAGCTAAGGCCGGAGTAGTTACTGAGGAGCAAGTCATTGCTCAGGCGCAGTACCTTGACTTAGTTTATACTCAGTCGGGTATGTTACACGAGAAGATCCCAGATCTTCCAAAATCGAATCAAATCGCTGCTGCTCCTTCGGGATCTCATGCCACTGATGGTATGATTGGTACGGTGAACACAAAGAGCAAGAAGAAGTCTTCCAAGAATTCTACTACTCCTATAATCACCCTGCCTGATTCCCCGACAGGAGAGTCTTCTCCTGAACTTTCCGCCGATATTCACGCTGTAGAGTCATCTACAGCCAAATCAAAAAAAGGTGGAAATAAGAAAGGAAAGAAGAAGGCTAAAGCAGACAAGGCTCCGAAGGAGAAAACAGAAAAGTCGGAAACCAATGACGAAAAGCGCAAACCTCGATATCCTTGTCTTATTTGTGAAGAGGATCATTTTACAAGAGATTGCCCTCATCGGGCCGAGGTTGTGAAAATAGTCAAAGGTTCTCCCACTCCTGCTGTGTTAAAATATCCATTTCCAAAGCAGGAGAGTAAGATGATAGGTTCTTCCTCGACTGCCAGTGAAGAACCCATTTTGATGATGTCTCATGTGAGGATTGCGACTCGGTCGCAAGATTATGGTAGTAAGAATCCTGTTGATGGTAAGGAAGCAGAATCTTCTCATTCTAATCCATCAACCTCAGCTCCTGGTTCCGATCCACTACAAATCGAAAAACCTAACCCGGACTTAGTAATCAAACCGCCCACTAAGGGTGTACTTCAAAGGTCTGCTTTCAATCCACATGCGAGAGTGGCCCAGAATTACAACATTGTTGAGGACTTAGCTGTTTCACCCTCAGCAATGTCGGCTTTAGAAGTGCTGCAATCATGCCCAGCACAACGAAAATTACTTTTGTCGGCTATCGGAGCTGTTGATGTTCAGGACCCGAATCTGATAATCTTAGATCTAGAAAATAGTACATTGCGTCTCCCTCATCAAATGGCTTTCTAGATTCCAGTGATAGTAAAAAACAGGCCTATTCATCGGACTGTAATTGATGAGGGAGCTTACACGTGTATTATGTCGATTCAGTGTTGGAGATCGCTTGGTTCTCCTTCACTGAACCAATCCTCGACCATCCTTAAGGCCTTTGATGGCCGTGGGTTCCGTCCATTTGGTATTCTACAGGAATTGCCTATAGGGGTAGAAGGTAAAACCGTTAGTCTGGATGTGGAGGTGGTTGATGCCCCTCTAGACTACAACCTTCTTTTGGGTCGAAGTTGGTCATATGCTATGACAGCAGTCGTTTCATCGGTCTTCAGAGTAATAAAGTTTCCACATAACGGCAAGATCGTGACAATTGATCAGCTGACATACTTTTCATCCGACCCAGCCTCTTCAGAGAGTACTCAGCATGTCGGTAAGACGACAATCCCTTATAGGGACGTTGGCGTAGGTTTAGTTAAAGATTCTGGTTTACTGGGAACTTTTCCTTTCCCTCCAATCAACGCAGACCCTTCATTTGCATCAATTCATATGATTACATCAGACACCATTATTTACGACGATCCTTGGATTGTCCCATCTGAATCTGAGATAGACTCATTCGGTGATGCTATGCCTTTGAGTCCATATGAAATTGCTTATGAAGCCGTCGTGTCTTTTACCGACTCGCATTCAACCCAAATCGACCAAATGAATGTGGTCAGTGAGGAATCACTTTTCACATCAACCTCAGAACGGATAATGTTTCCTGAAGTCGTGTCATCTGACGAACAACTTCGCGAAATCCTAAGTGTAGACGATCTACCATGGGAAGATCTCCATCATAGATCTTTGTTTTTACCTGAGGATGATGCTTTTGAAAATGATTTTTCATCTATTTTTACCGCTGAATATGTCAAAGACGCTCAGAATCCAACGAAACATCCTGATTCAGAGTTGAATTTAGGGAATATTTCTCGCACTATTCCCATTGACATTTCAGTGAAGTCCGGAATTGAGGAAAACATTCATATAGGTGCCTCATGTACAGAAGATGAAATTCAAACTTACAAGGCCCTATTCCAAGAATTCCGCGATGTGTTTGCCTGGTCTTACGAGGAAATGCAAGGAATCGATCCTGCCATTGTTGTTCATGAAATAAAGACCTACCCGGATGCTAAACCCGTCCGGCAACGGTTGCGTCAGATTCACCCTCGAAAAGCAGCTGCGATTAAAGCAGAAGTCGAAAAGCTGTTGAAAGCAGGTTTCATTTATCCAATCCCGTTAACAGATTGGGTATCGAATATTGTTCCGGTTAACAAGAAACAAGGAACAATAAGAATCTGTATCGACTATAGGGATATAAATCGAGCTTGTCCAAAAGACAACTATCCTATGCCCTAAATCGATCAAATAATTGATGATTGTGCCGGAAGTGAAATGTTTTCCTTTATGGATGGTTTTTCGGGCTATAATCAAATCAATATTCTACCTACCGATCAACCAAAAACGGCATTCATTTGTCCATGGGGGACATTTGCTTACTGCAAATTACCTTTTGGGCTTAAGAATGCCGGAGCCACTTTTCAACGGGCGATGTCTTATGCATTTCATGACATCAAGCACATTGTGCAACCGTACCTCGATGATTTTCCTGCTCATTCTTTACATCGAGCTGATCACCTTGTCCACTTACGAGCAATCTTTATGAGGTGTAGGCATTATCGTATTCGGTTGAATCCGCACAAGTGTGTATTCTGTATAGAAGCGGGTCGATTGTTGGGATTTGTTGTTTCAAAAGCCGGCATTCGTGTCGATCCCTCGAAGGTCGAAGCTATCATCAAATTGCCTCCTCCTTCGAGTTTGCGCCAACTCCAAAGTTTGCAAGGGAAAGCAAACTTTTTACGTTGATTCATTCCAAACTACGCCGAGGTCACTAAGGGTTTTACACGGTTGTTGAAACAGAACGCTCAATTCTTTTGGGACGAGATTGCCCAACAATCTTTTGATGCACTTAAGCACGCGTTGACCCATGCACCATTGTTGCATCCTCCCAACTACAACCAGGACTACTTCTTATACCTCGCAGCTTCGCATTCCACTATTGGAATGGTGTTAGTCCAAGAAGATGAATTCGGAACAGAACATGTGATATATTATCTTAGTAGGACGTTAAACCCAACTGAGCTAAAATATTCGCATGTGGAGAAATTGGCCCTGGCAGCCGTTCAAGCTGTCCAGCGTTTTCGTCACTACATTCTTCTCCGTAAAACTACAGTTATTTCGGATTGCAACCCTATGATTTATATTTTGACTAAACAACTGCTAGGGGGCAAGTACTCTAAATGGATCGTTATCCTGCAAGAGTTCGACTTGGAGTTCGAGAAGTCCAAGTCTAAGAAATCCTTAGTTTTTGCGGAATTGATGTGTGATTTCCCGCATACTGACACAGAGACTGTGGCAGAGGAGTCCATCGCGGACGAATATTTGTTTCTTATCAGTACTTTAGATCCGTGGTATGGGGATATAATCATCTATCTCCAAACCCAAACCTTTCGGCCTGAAGCTTCAAAGTCGGAGCGTCGAAAAATTCGGTTTCAATCCCAGCAATACAGAATTATTGGAGATACACTTTATCGCCGGGGAGCAGACTTGGTTTTTCGACGTTGTTTAACTCACGAAGAGGCTGAGAGAGTTTTGAATGATTGTCACTCTGGAGCGTGTGGCGGTCATATGTCTGGGTATGCCACAGCTCAGAAGGTGTTGCGTGCCGGCTATTTCTGGCCATCCATGTTTAAAGATTGTATCATTGCCGTTCAAAAATGCCACAACTGTCAAGTGTTTGATCGCAAGATGTGCCCACCACCTGCTCCTCTCCATCCTATAATTGCCGTTGGTCCTTTCGCCAAATGGGGTATCGATTTTATTACTTGTAACCCTCACTCGGCCGGGGGGCATGCGTATATCATCCTCGCGGTTGATTATTTTACTAAATGGGCCGAGGCGATGCCTACATTCGACGCAAGCGGCAAAACAGCTGCAGTTTTCGTATTCAATCACATTATAACTAGGTTTGGTGTCCCGCAAGCAATCATCACTGACCATGGGAGCCATTTTCGAAACATCATGATGACTGAGCTTACAAGCCAGCTTGGTTTGCGCCACGATAGCTCTACTCCTTATTATCCACAAGCCAACGGTTTGGTTGAGTCTATCAACAAAGTTCTGGTTATCATGATCCGACGAATCATTGGTATTCATCGGTCAAATTGGCACAACATGTTATTTTCAGCGCTATGGGCATACCGAACTTCAGTGAAAACTTCAACAGGGTTCACTCCTTTCCAGCTAGTTTATGGCTTGGAAGCTGTGTTACACATTGAATGCGAAATCCCATCACTTCAAATGGCTGTCGAATTACTCCCAGCTACTTCCGAAGAGGAGAAACGTTTATTATACTTAGCTCAATTAGATGAGACTCGACGTGACGCTGCATTGGCAATCGAGACTCACGCGAAGCGAATGAAAGCTCAGTATGATAGAAATGTGACCCCTCGAAGTTTTTCGGAGGGAGACCTAGTGTTATTATATGATCAAGCTAACGATAAGCTAGGTGCTGGAAAATTCGTTCCTATGTGGCATGGACCCTACATTGTAAAGCGAAAGCTAGCAAAAGGGGCCTATGAGCTGGTAGATTTTGATGGGGACTCTTTGGGTAAACCCAGAAATGGACTTTACCTAAAGAGGTATTATGCTTAAATGGTGGGTATGGAGAATTTTTAGTTAGGTTAGGTTTTCTTTCTAGCTAGTATGTTTGTTAGTTTAGATAGTGTGCTTAGCTTAGAAAGTGTGTTTTTCGTCGTTATTCTGGCTTATCTTGGTTTTACTCTTGATATTGCAGATGTCGACGCCTCTCCAAACGTACATTGGATTTGCCGATGGTGCTTGTCGTAGTACACAGAATATCTCTTCCGCAGCTTGGGTTATCTATTCGCCCTCTGACGAGTTAGTTTCTATGCATGGGGTGAGCCTCGGTCAAACAACGAACAACATTGCAGAATACAGTGCAGTGGTTGAATTATTGTCTGAATCTATTTCATTTGGAATTCGACGTTTGATAGTGAGGTTAGATTCTGAACTTGTTGTATTACAGCTTAATAGAGTATATGCCATTAGAAATCCTGTGTTATTAAGGTTGTTTTTGAGAGTGCGTCTCTTGGAACGTGAATTTGATTACATTGAATATCAGCATATTCCAAGGTCTTTAAATACATTAGCAGATGCAATTGCTTCTCGAATGTTGGACAGACATTTGCGATAATCATGCAAGTAAATTTAAAAACATTTCATCACATATGTTAAACAAGATAAGCCGGTAATAATGATATATATACATAGATAGGAGTGTGTCAAAAATATACATCGTCTTCGATCATAGGTTGAAAAACACCTTATGATCGGCAAAAATGATAAGTACAAAAAACCAAAAATGTCATATGTGTCTACAAAAGTGACTAGCCAATCACTGGTGGTGCTCTCTATACGAGACCACTGCCCGCGCTACCCTACACAGGAACCTCCTGAAAGGTCCTAGGACTGCGACCACATAGCGCTGAAGTCGAATAGGAATGTCATCTATGGTGGTCTCTGGTATACCCACCGTCAGACGCTCTAGATCCTGTTCCAGCTCGGCTAAGGTCTCTGCGGCCGCATCCTGTGGGGCTGGTGCTGGTACAGCTAGTACTCTCCTCTCAAAAGCCCGGAGGTTGGCCGGACGCCGTGGACCTACATCTGCATTTTGAAAATTTGTGCTGTCAGTTTTGAGACGATATATAAAAAACAAAAAAAATAGATAATTTAAAGAACTTGTTAAAAATGAAATACCTCTGTCGTCCCACTGTTCTCCCTGTGGAAGAACCATGTCCGGATCATTCCGAAAATCCATTCCGGCATAAGGAAAATCCTGAATAGCAAAGACCTGGCCCTCTAGCCAGTGAAAGTAACCATCAGGAAATCGAACAACTGTCGCGCCCTCATCAGGATGCCGGGCCATTACCGCAACCCATCTCGTCAACTTAGGCTCCCGAGGAGCCCCAACTGGAACAGTAAGATGCTGGGGGATCAGCATTGGAACTCTCTCTAGGGCAAAGCTCACAACTAAAGGCCCATATCCAAAAGTCTTCAGTTGTCCGTTCTTTGCCCTGGTTAGTTGGCCCTTCATATTGGCCAACACAGCATCGCACCAGTTGAAAATGGTGCCTCGGTAGCAATCTATCGCCATCCGCATTTGGGACCCGGTGGCAATGTGCAAGGCGGCTGCGCCGCAGAGTCTGGTAACAGTAAAGGCTATCACCATAAGTTCGGGCAGGGATATGTACTTGATTTCTATCCCTTTCTCCTGGTTTTAATTGTTGCACCACTCTAGCCGGAGGCTAGCAAGGGATTGGCCACCCGGCCTAGTCCCGGACAGATTCAGTTGCTCGCCCCTATTAGGCAAGCCAGAGAGAAAATATATGTCGGAGGGCTCTATCTCGAGCTGGTTCTCTCCGATGTAGAAGCATTGATCCTGAATGTTCCACCTTTCAACCAGCCACTCAAGGAATGGCACCTAACCCCTCATGCCAGGGATGGCCTAGTATTTGTACAGACCGCATGCTTTTAACGCATCAATAGAAGGTTGATGACCAATTGCGGCCAAATCAACGTCCTCGTGTTCTCTTTCATGCCAATCAAGCATGGTGTGCACCTTGCACATCATAAAACATCTGTTAGAGTCCATAAAATTTTAAAATTTTGGTCTGTTTTGGAGAAATGAGGGTTTCAAAACGCGTTTTGCGGGGTACACACCCCAGCTTTTAGGAACAGAGCGTCTGGACGCAGCTTCCCTTAAGGCCAGGTGCATACGCCCGGTATTTTCCCCATTGAGAAAATATCGGGGTACGCAGGTCAGCAGTGCATGACCTGCGTACCCCGAAGGGCGCATCTTGAAACCCCAAGACCTCCAAAAAATCAAATAAAAACCTAAAAATGAATTTTAAACGGATGGAAAGCAAGAGAAGGATGTTGTAGAATACCTGATGAGACGGCGTTCGATTCTGACGGTCGGATTCTCCGCAATATCCACAGGAAGTTTCTTGTCAAAAGCCCTTTTCTCAACCTCAACAGTGAAATGGTAAAAATGACATGGTAAAAGGTCTTTTTATAGGTTTTTTGGATGAATGAATGCTAAGTTTGTTTATTTTTCACCATGAAAGGATATTTTTCAATGTATTTTTGCCCATCTTAAACAGGTATGAGTAATGTGTTGTTTTTGTGCAGGACAAAAGGACTTTAGGGTAAAATCATCATTTTTCACGAACCAAAACATCAGAGTCATCTTTTAAGCTCTTTTCTGACTCCTAAAACATGAAAAGATTGCCGAGCGTTTCTTTTACACTCGTTAAAACGGAATTAAAAGACAGTCCTCTTATAGCCCTTTTCTGACCGTAAAAACACGAAAAGATTGCCGGGTTTTTGTCGTTTCAAATTCGATATTGGAAATAAAACGACGTGTCCTTGATCGCTTTTTACTTTTCAGGTCAGTGGCACTAATCATGAAAGTACTCCTTGGTCACAAGATCAAGCGGTTCTCCCAGGTATTATTTTATACTTTTTCGGGCTTGGGGGACACAAATTTACGAAAAAGTTCAACTTGGAGTCTTCTTAAGTTTTTCAGACTCTCTAAAATTGAAAAACGCCGAGTTTCTCCTATACTGGGCTCGTTAAAATTTCACAGTAAAGGGCCTGTTCAATTACAAACAGGAACGAACCACTCCTTCCTAGGGTTCGAATCAAAACTAGGTTGGACTCATCCGAAGGATGAGCTTATAATCAAGCATATGTTATCCTCCTCAAGCTTGTAAAAAATAAAGAGGTACTTGCCAGAAATGGTGGGGGAAAAGAGAGAAGAATGAGCCTATTTGTTATCCTTTGTCTCAGAAGAAACCTTATTACCACTCTTGAACACGACACTTTTCATTCACCTGGGTTTGGAAATCCTTTACCTCACAGTTGATCAAACCACATTGAAAGTCTTCAGCCGGGTTCCGGGGATTAACTTTGAGTCATTCGTTACCAAGCCATCTGTTGTGTCGTTATGTGTTCAAGAGGTCTGCAAACAAAACTTTCATCTGCAAAATACTTGTCATCCATTTGACCATCCCTGAGTCAGTCCTTACAGCAACATTTCTTCAACTTGAACAATGATTTCGTGTTATGGGCTTCCCTGCAACGGGTCGCTTTCTATCGACATCAGCACATTATCTAGAAAGATGACTTAGAAATTGTCAGTACCTTGAAGTCTGCATGCATCAATGGCAGGTTTCTTGCCTTTGACGTCAGTTTACATCATTGACTTTCGATCGAAGGATTCCGTGAAATGTTCGACATCAACTCATTCATTCACATCTCATGGATTGTACTGGGTACTTTGAGAACCATTGACATTACTGGTGGTCTCTCTCACACTTGTTAACGGTTTACATCATCGACTGGTAATCAAGTGGTTTCTACCATGTTCGACATCGACTCATTTATTCACATGGCTAGAATCGTACCAATTCGGGAAGTAGAAATGAAGACCCTGGATCTAGTTCCCACCATCTAGGCTACGAGGAGTTTTGTATTCATTATATAGTAGACCAATTATTAACAGATGGCTGCGTCCATACTGTGTCTACGCAAGTCTATGATTATGATGTATTGCAAGATCATTCCTATATCAGAGTAGTTAGTCTGTTAGTTAAAGTTTTGATCTGAGTATGGGAATGCCTACCTCAGCGATGATATAATCTTATACATGTATTTTGTGTTGAAAATTGCAGGTTCTGATCAGGCTCTCCACGAGATAATCCTTGAAATGATAAACCGCTTCACCCTTCCTAGATAATACAAAACCCTAATCTACTACAGGCTTCGCACTTTAGGGGGCAATCTGTTACACTAAAAAATGTCGCCATGGCTATTTACAGTTAGTATGGCTCTATCAACAGTCATGCTATCCTCCTGGGCAAGTCTTATGCCTCTGCTCTCCATGTCAAACTCCAAAAAGAGAGAAAGTCTTTGTAAATGTGTTTATCTCTGGGTACGCAGATTCTCTCGGCCTTACCTGCGTGTACGCACCTAATGTTCACAAAAACTGCGTACTTGTACGCTTTGTATGTAAAGGGGCAGGTGCGTACCCCTGTAAAGGTCAAAAGGCGCGAGTTTCATCTTTAAAAAGTTACTTGTGGTCATTTCTAGAGCATTCTAGAAGGTTGTTCGACGTGTATTGAGCGCCTCCAGATGGTTCATGTACCCCTATGAAAGAGGAACTTATCCCATCAAGAGAGGAGCTATCCCATCCAAAGAGGGGATTATCCCATTGATGGTGGACCTGATTAACTTCCTCTTGATCACTATAAATACAGGCATTGGGCCAGAAGGAGGGGAGGTTGAAAGCTAAACATTTCTAAGGGTAGATGCTGCTGGAATTAGGACTCCCATTTAGAAGCTTGTGAGGAGAGATTCCATCCTTTCTTGTTTCATTTGGAAGTGGGTGAGCTTTTTCAAAGTAAAGGAGAACTCTTGATGGACCCTGGGAGGGACTTGCACAACACCAAGGCTCAGGTTGTAATTGTTCCTTTTGTTTCCTATTAATGCAAATGAGTCCATTCTTCTCAATAACTTGTTATTTATGAGTTGTTTCATGTACTCCTTGGTCTATATGTTAAATATGTTTTATTTTATGAGATTATCAAGTGCTATATAATTGTTTGATTGTTAGTGAATGCAGGTTTCAAAGTGAAGGAGGAGCTCATCCGGATCGGCGAGGCTGGACTACTACAACAACGTTAGACTACAGGTAGGATCTAAACACTTGATTTCTTGTATGGTAAATGCATGTTTAGAGAAGGATTGCTCTTGTTTGTCATGTTTGTCACTAGAGAGTCTTAGGCTCCTAGGGAGGTTGGTTGTGTCCGCACTATCGACTCTTTCCGCCTGACACTCCTTTGCATTAAATTTGATTGAGTTTTAGCTCCATTTTAGTTGCGATTTGATCTCCACAACTCAAGCCTTGAGGGAGACTCCTCTGCACTAAATATTTCACGTGGCATCAGAGCGGGCGAACTCTATTAGTGTAAGAACAAGTGTTTTTATGGCAGTTGAAGATTTTTTTGAAGGCATTATTTTTGGAGCGTAATTACCAGTACGGAGAAATTTTTTTTTACAGTCAGAAATGGCAGAGCTCAACTAATCCTCAAGTACCACAATTTAATGGGAAAAATTATGATTATTGGGCTATAAAAATGAAGGTTTTGTTTTCTTCCCAAGGTATTTGGGATTTGGTGGAGAATGGGTTTCACGCACATGCAACAGCATACAATGCCTTGTCACAAGTAAAAAAGGGTTTTTTGATGGACAACATGAAGAAGGATTCAAAAGCCCTCTTCTACATCTTTCAAGCAGTTTATGAAAATATTTTCCCAAGGATTGCAACAACAACAAAGTCCAAGAAAGCATGGGACATCCTACCAAGGCATTACAAAAGCGAAGACAACAAAACTACAAATTTTGAGGAGAGATGTTGAGACAATTTGTATGAAAAAGTCTCAGAATGTAGACTCATTTTTTGCACAAGTAATTGGACTGATTACTCAAATTAGGTCTCATGGTGCGACACTTGAGGAAATGAGAATAGTTGAGAAATTTTTAAGAAGTCTGCCAGTAATATTTGATTCCATTTTGGTGGCCAAAGATGAGACAAAGGATCTCTCAAAATTTTTAGTGGATGAGCTTTATGCATCATTGGTTTCTCATGAAAATAGAAAGAATAGAGAAAAAAACTCCGCATTGGAGCATGCCTTCAAGACACAAGTTTCATTTGGTCAAGGTAGAGGTAGAAGAAGATCAAATGCTAGAGGAAGAGGAAGAAGCCCACACAAAGGTGGAAGAGGCGGCCCTTAAAGCTCAAGTGGAAGGGGTAGCAATCAAAATCCAAGACAAGGCTTGATCCAGGTGGATATTGGTGGCCACCCTCCTATTCCACTTTGACCCTGAACATTGTCTCTTTCATTTTTTCAATTACCTTAATTGTAGCACAATTTACTATTTTTGTTAGTTTTTCGAGTCATGAACTTTCGGAGCCGTTTTGAGGCCCTAAACAATGTTTTTAGGGAAAACGAAGAGGCTAAAAATGTCCCAAACAAGTTAGCCTACTTTCTTTCGGCCTACTCTTTGAGATCTTTGAAATGAGGGATTATGATAGCCAAACGGAGATCGTATGCCAAAGTTACAACGCCAAGGAATTGATGTACCAATTTACCCAAATGGGGCCCACAGTTTTGGTGCTTCATCTCCTAGGGTTAGGTTTCTGGATGTTTAGGATTTTCCATTGTTTCCCAATAATAAATAGCCCTTGGAACTTCATTTTAACACAGTTTAGATGCCTACAACTGCCACATCCCTTCTCAAAGATAAGCTACCATCGCCTAAGCTAGTCTTATTTCCATTCTGTTTGTAAAAATATTTCAGTATTTGATATTAATGAAATGAAGTGTTATTTCTGTTGCATCTTTGTATTTATGGTTATATCTGTAATTTTTTGCGTTCCTATTTAAATTGGATCAAGGCCCAAGCTAGAATCAAGCACAAGGTCAGAGGTATGATAAATCTCAAGTTCAATGTCATTATTGTAAGAAGTATGGTCATCATGCAAATGAATGTAGAAAGAAGCAACATGACACAAGTAACAAACCAAGTGCAAATTTCACAAAGGAAACTTAGAACCAAGATAGCATGCTTTTAGCTTGTAATGTAGCATATGAAAAAATAAAGAAATGTATGGTTTCTAGATTCAGGGTGAAACAACCACATGATAGGGAGCATAGAAATGTTTTCCAATTTAGATGAAAGTGTGAAATCTGGAGTGACATTAGGGACTGATAGCAAATTCTCTGTCATGGGCAAAGGAAGATTCAACATTATAACAAAGAAAGGGGAGAAGAAGCACATTTCATATGTTTATTTTGTCCATGGTTTGAAGAATAATCTCATAAGCATCGAACAGCTCATGCAAAAGGGCTACAATGTATTTTTCAATAATGGAGAGTGCACAATTTTGGATAAGTCTCCAAGAAAACAGTTGATTGCAAAAGTTCAGATGACAAGCAATAGAATGTTTCCCCTAAAGATAAAATCAGATTTGAAGGAAGGTGTCCAAGCACAAATGTCAATGAATTCACAAGAGGATGAAAGAAAATTGGATATGGCATTTGAGATTTGGTCATCTCAACTTTGGAGGCTTGAATTTGTTGCATAGGAAATGCATGGTGAAGGGATTGCCACTCATAGAAAAACCGGGCATGTGAAGGATGCATATTGGGCAAATAATATAAAGAGACATTTCCAGCAACAAAGTCAATAAGGGCAAAGGTACCTTTGAAGATTGTCCAGTCATAGTTATGTGGACCAATGCAAATACCATCAGTTGATGGCAGCTATTATTTTTTACTTTCATAGATGATTATACAAGAAAGACATGGATCTACTTCCTAAAACAAAAAAGTGAAGTGTTTGAGCACATACAAAGCTCTTGTTGAGAAGCAAAGTGGACACTACATCAAATTCTTGAGGACTGGTAGAGGTGGTGCATACATCTCAAATGATTTCCTAAGTTTTTGCAGGAAGCATGGAATTCACAACAAGGTATGCACCTTAGCAAAATGGTGTTTTGGAAAGAAAAAATAGGACCATTATTGAAATGGAAAGGAGTATGTTGAAGGAAAATCATTTTCGAAATGATTATTGGGCTGAATTTGTCGCTTGCACAACATATATCATTAATAGGTGTCCAACCAAACATGTCAAGAATATGGTTCTTGAAGAGGCATGGAGTGGAAGAAAGCATAGTGTCACTCACATGAGAGTGTTCATATGCGTGGCTTATGCACATGTCCTAGATGAGTTAAGGAAAAAATTGGACAACAAGGGGGAGAAATGCATATTTGTTGGATATAGTGATAAATCCAAGGCATACAAGCTCTACAATCCAATAAACAAGAAGGTCATAATTAGTAGAGATGTGAAGTTCTGTTGTAGCGGCTACAACCACCCTCCAAAATTTTGGCTTGCATCAATTTCAGAGCCTCCCTTGAAGAGTTTCACTTGATGACTGCACACACCCGGGTTCACTCCGTGAGCTTATGTGAGTCTTTACATTTTCCTTGCTTGTTCATTGCACTCAAGTCTCTGCATGTTGATGTCTAAGTCATGCTTGCGACCATGTTCTGGTTATGCTCAAAGTCTTTGCTTCGTATGTGTTTGATGTGTTTGCCATGAAAGCATCTGTCACACTCACACATGAAGTCACATTCATTGCCACACATGCATCGTCTTGATCGTGAATGATCAGTCACAAGTATCGCGTTTGTCGCTTGCACCATCGGTCAGTCATGTTGAACATGTGTATCTGGATGGTTTGGCCATTTTGTCATCAAGTCATGCGAGTGTGTGTCCATATGATCACCTATGCATCTTTCAACTATTCACACACTTATTCATTTTGCTGAAGTTTTGATGACCAGACTCCTCACTAACAGTCAGACCATTACCCTTCTTTCGACTCAATTGACTGTCAACTAGAACAACGCAGAAACACCATGCTAGTTCTTTCAAATTGTGTTTCCCGCAAGCAATTCAATCACCACTCATGTTGGCCACCTGGACAGCCTACCGACTATTCATCTCAGAAATTGCGAAGTGCTCATGAGAAAGTCTCCCGCTGCCAATTAGTTAGCTAAGCTCAAAAATTGCGCAGAGATGATCAGTAGCCGGACCTCCCAGCCTTAGTGCATTTTTTCCAGCCAAAAGCTCCCAAAAGTAGATTACCTGTTCTCTCTAGGAATTACATAGTTTCTGCTGCCAGTGACTGAGCAGCCAACTGGCAGTTCCCTCTCGGAATTGCGTAGTTCTGGCTGCCAGTGAACCCAGCAGCCAACTGACAATTCCCTCTGGGAATTGTGTAGATCTGGCTACCAGTGACCCCAACAAGCAACTGGGATTTCCCTCTAGGAATTGCATAGTTCTAGCTGCCATTGACCCCAATAGCCAACTGGTAGTTCCCTCTAGGAATTGCGTAGATCTGGCTGCCAGTCTCCTGGGCAGTTCCCTATAAAAATTATGTAATCCCTGCTTGTTGACCCCTCATGTAGCCTAGCCCGTTCCTCTCGAAATTTTTGCAAATTTGGTTGTCTAGCCCCTATTGACTGTTCATTCTGAAAAATGCATAGAGCATGCTTTCCTTGGCTACCAGTAGCCTGGACTGTCCCTCCTAAAATTTGCACAATGTTGCCTCCCAACTGAGCTAGACCTTGCAGCCAGTCACTGTCAACTCAGATTGTTCGTCTCCATCCTTCAGTGACTCTTGCACAGTTTTTTTTGGGTTGTGTTATATTCTTTCCATGACTAGCCTCCCTAGTTAACCAGAGGGTTAGAGTGGGGGCGGAGCCCCCCCTTCATTGCGCTGATTGCGCAACAGGGGAATCACAGAGTGGGGACGGAAGCCCCCCCTATCTACGGGGTTTGAGGGGGGTAGGTAGCCCACCTCTACAGGGTCTGACGCAGCGCCCAGGGAAATTTTTTTTGGAACCTATATTAGGTGGGTCGAACCTACCTATGGTTTTATGCATGGTTTTCGCACATGGTTTTGGGCGCAATGGTTTTTAGTCCATGGTATTAGATGATTCAGCATGTATATATATGTATTGTAACATTGAGAGGAACATAATGAAAAATCAAGCTGGTAGTCTCGGTTTTGGGATCTAGGGGAAAATCTCTGTGTATATTTGTTTTATGTGTTATGCTCTCACCTTTCTTTATTATTAGTTTTTTAGAATTCGTATGCTGGTAAATTCTGTACGAGGTTAAAACCAATAGTTTTCATCAGCAGTTTCCTAGAACCATCATCTCGCATCACAATCCTGCTGCCTCTCTTGGTCACCCACATCCGAATGATCATGTGTCATGGTAGACTAGGAGGTTCTGGATTTGATGTCATCTTGTCATGAGTGACTATAGGTACAGGTACACCAAAAAACATGTAAAGATGGCGAACGAGATGAATGAAGGGAGCACATGCAGATGGACAAGTTCACGAACAGACAAATTAATGAAGCATGCGAAGCAGACGAACGAATGAAGCATGTGAATTGGATGAACGCGACAAACATGCACCTTCAGAACAAGTGAACTCGTCAAGCCTTCCAACATGAAATTAGGGAACAACATGTTAGAACTTCATCAAGCAAACCAAGAACCAGCAGATACTCTGCGCACTTCGCCATGCAGAGGTGAAGCTATGATATACCATGAAGACATCCATCACTCAGCAGCACTATAGCTCGACATGCACTCTAGCAATAGCACGAATGTACTAGCATTGTCATGTCAAATCATGTCGAGTCAAGTCATGAGTCATGTTTCCCACATCTCCACTATGGGCTTGTCATCAATCAATGTGATGTAACGCAGAAGTCCAAGAGACCCACTTGTTGAACATAGAGTCATGTAAGTTAGAAATTCATGGAAGTCGAACAATCATGAGGGTAGTCGAATAGCCAGAAGGGTCAGTTTCACCCTTGGCTATAAATAACCCCCGCATTTGTACATGAAAGGACTTTTCACCTCAGCTCCTCCCACATAGCCAAGAGAGTATGTAGTATTTTCTTGGATCCAACGCCCCGCTGACGAGGTTAGTGATGTATGGTGTAATGATGTGTCTTGCAACTTTTGCTTAATTCAAAAGCCTATTAACAGGACAACACGTTTTCATACATGTATTGTATTTGTTTTAAGAGTGATCTTTAACACTTGTAATGCAAGTTGGTTTAACCATGTGTTCTACATCTAAACTGATTCATTTGTTGTAATGCATCATCTATTAATGGAAATGTATTGTATATGTTGTTAGTGTTTTCCTGTCCGTGTCCACTGCTCTTCCGGACATCAGGCAGACCTTTCACATGAACCTTGTTGCAACAACCATCGCACTCATCTCAGACTGATCCATGAGTGTTGTACGTGTTATCTTACCTTGTATTTTGTGACAACCACATCCGAGTGGACTGCTCTGCTGGAAGCTGTGCATGCCCTTTTATGTTGTCTGTTCCTAGCGAGTTGGGACTACTCCCTTTCAACCTGGAACTCACCTTCACTCTCTTCCCCTCACATTCAAAGAACCATTGACACAAGTACACTCACCAGGCATGTGAACCTCACTTCTCAAGGACAAAGCAAACCACTCTCCTGTGTTGAAAAGCAAGAGTTGAGGCAAATCCTTAAGACAATGGAAACTGGGCCATCATACCGGATGGGACTCCCACACTAAACAATGTGAGGTCTAGTTGGGACTTCATACCGGGGTGATCCCCTAAATGTTGGTAGGTCCAGTACCATCAGCATTTTTGGTGCTAAAAGGAGGGAAACCAGTTGTATATGGCTGAAATTCCCCTCACACTCACTCATCAATCATCTAGTCAAGGGAGTTGCTCACATTCCCTCTCGCACGACTCTACAGTTGGTTACTCCTCACCTCCCAGAATTGAACAAGATATTCCATATCAACACCTTCACTCCATCCGTCCTGTCACTCACCAGTTCATGAAAGGAGTCAGACTAATCCCAGGCATACAACATCTCCAGACACATCAAGGAAACCAAAAGCCACTCCCATTTGAGTTGTTGTATCATTGGTGGAAGAAGCAGTCCTTGCCACACTTGAAGGTCTAGAGGAAGCTATTGAAGACGAATAGGAACCTCCAATATTCCTTGAAGATGAGCAAGGCACTCTTGTGATCTTGGGATTGAACTCTGGTATAGAAGGCGGAGGGGAAGGCAGCGAAGGAGGTGGAGGCAGAGACGAACTGACAGACTCATATCTGGAACCATTAGACTCCAAAGGAGAGGAAGAAGATGAAGAAGATGAAGAGATGGCTAACCCAAATATTGAATGGATGACTCAGGGACCATTGTCCCTCTCGGTCGTTCTGTACAAGATGCTGAAGCGAACAGAGAGGATGAACATCAAGTTCAACCCTAATAGCATGGTGAAGGTAGAAGATTATTTGGACAACTTCTACCTGCAGCTGCAAACCCTTGAGGTACGGCATGACAACATAGCTTGTAAATTGTTCCCATGTACCTTGGACGGTCGCGCAACTGCGTGGTATCATAGCCTTCCACCACACTCCATACAAAATTGGGGTGCATTCAAGTGCATGTTCCTTGAAAATTTTGCTAATGACAAAACCCCAGCTATGTTACTGAAAGAATTGGGTAGCCTGAAGATGGAGGGGAAAGAAAAGGTAAAATATTTCAACAGAGGTTTACACACATATTGAAAAAATTTGCAACAGACACCAAACCTCATGACTCCATCACTATTGATTACTACACATCTGCACTGTCATCTAGCATTGCGCATTTCTTCAAGCAAGATGCAAAACCAACACTCTTGGAAAACTGCAAAGAGGCTACTATTGTCGAAAAAGACCTGTGTGTGATTGGACTCATCAAGGATGATGAACCAACAAAGGACTCCAAAGACGGGAGTAGGAAGTTTGAAGTGATGGCGAGCAAGGGTAGAGACAAGGAAGAAAATGATATTGAAACCCTCACTCGACTCATCAAGAACTTAACAACTGAAGTGTCCAAACTTAAACAATGGAAAACAAACACATTTTCAAGGAGCTATCCACCTAGACAGAGACAAGGAAACAACTCATTAGGCAGCAACTAGTTTGCTCTAGAAAATGCATAGAGCTCTGTGTTCAATGTCAATCAATGCACAGATCCTGAGTTCTGTTCATTCCATGAAGAACATCACCCCAAGAACTTCTTCTCAAACAGGAAGTGAGTCACAAACTCGACATGCACCCATACACTCGATATAGAGGGCAGTATGTAGAAGCATACGAATGACAGAGACTATGACGAAGGTATTGGACCTGTTGAAGCATCAATTTCTGGGCATGTGGTGAATGCATATCAGTGCTCACAAGTAGTGCCAAAGACAAACACCAAGAAGAATCCCCCAAGACAAAATGACCATTACAATCTTAGGAGTAAAGGGGCTCCCCCTAAACTTGGGGAAATCCAAGAGAAGATCAGACTGTTGATAAGGAAGGTTGATCCACCAGTCGCCCCAAAGCAGAAAACAAAAGAAAATGGTGGGCAAGAGTACTTCTATGAGGAGCAAACTACAAAACACTTCTCCGGATGACACGAACATCTATTCTACCCTGGACAAATTGGTAATCCTACCACCTCTAGACTACAACATTGTTGATGACATGAAGAAAACTTGAGCAAACATTAGTTTGTTCGAGTTGGCTAAGATCTAGAGTCAATGAGATATCGTGCTGTGCGCACTGGGACAGACAGCAATAGACAGCACAACCTCTACCAAAAAGGGAGCAAGCACACCTCCTAGATCACTTTCCATTGTGCTCAATACATTCTGGATGGAAGCAGCACACTCAGGTTGCCCCCCATTCCTACTATCTTTTCAAATTTTCAACTGCAATGTTCACAACTTTTTGGTAGATTCTGGTGCGATGACCAACGTCATGCCGCTCTCTATACTAAAAAAGATCAATGCATGATGGAGTGAAACATCCACACGAATCATCCAACTTGATAAAACATCGGTACCATCCATTGGTGAACTACGAGGTGTGATCATTTGACTATCTCATGATGGTCGAGTCCACCAATTCATCAACATAGTGTTTGTAGACATCTCGGAGGCATACGGCCTACTACTCAGCAGAGAATGGTCTAGCAAGCTAGATGGATATTTTGCTACAGACTGATCTCACATGTGGCTTCCATACAAGGGAAAATGAAACCAAATCTCATTCGATTTTGAGAGATACATGAAGAACAATGTCACTCCCCTTGACGGCGAGAACGAACCATTAGCCTTCGTAGAACTCATGTTTGGCAACTCCCTCCTGGAAAAGACATTGGAGTGTTATCTTGCATGGCCTACTCCAACATTGTCAGACAAGTATTTGGGACTCCTTCCTTGCCCAACTGATGATAATGAAACCTTTATAGTTTGTTTTTCTGATATTAGCAGTAGTAGCAACAGTACCATAACACAAAACCGTCCATGTACATACAAGTTGTGGGCCATGAGTTTTGAAAAATCAACAACACATGATGGCTCAAGGACCGAGTGTATCTCAGTCATCCAAAACAATGAATCATGCTTGATTTCAAGTTTTTTGAAGTTCTAAGTCACAAACCATGATGTTGAACGCATGAAGGACCAACACTATGAATGAACAGAGTAGCCTAGGAATCCACCATGATCCGAAGATGGCCAATCTTGGTACAAGTTACACACTACAGCAACAACCAATTGTTGACCACTTGATCGAACAGTTCCGAGATGGGTCTTCGTGAGTAGATGATGACCTTACTACCCATTGCACACGACAAATCCAACATGAGTTTCCAGGTAAAGGAGGAGACAAACCATTGCAGTAAAGAACAGGTAACAAATACATGTTGTTTGTCCTCCTTTTGCCGAAAAGATTTACTAACATTTTAAGTGTTTGGATTACTTGCAAATTTCGTCATCATACTTGGTTTTCTGATTTAAATCCTACACACATGAAATCTGGGAAGATCCACTTATGCATTGACTTCAGAAACTTGAACCCTTCCCGGAGTAAAAACAACTACCCCGTGCCATCATCCGAGCCCATGTTGCACATAGTACCTGAAATAGTGGTGTTGTCTTCACTTGAAGGTCTTCTGGAATGCCACCAAGTTCTGGTAGCGGAGCCCGATGGACTGGCACTGGTCCACGAGAAACTTGGCTCACACACGTATCATTTGCAATCACTTGACGGGAGGATTGATAATCTTCTTGTCAACTGCCAAGTCCTCAAACACTAGTTTCAGTAGGTCAGGTTGCGCCTATGCCTTGTACATAGTCTACTTGCTACTTGTTGTTTCATTTGGTTTGTTTTGTTTATTATCTTTTATTTTGCTTTTTTTTATTTTTCTTACTATTTTTTGTTCACGTACATTTCCTTTGTTTGATATATTACTATTTTTGTTTCCAGAAATAAGTGTTGCCAACGACTACGTTCTGGATTTTGAATAGAGTATGTGGTTGAAATTTGAAGAGACTTGTGACACTCCATCACTTGGCCAGTCTTGTGTCCATTTTCTTTATGCTTGGTTACAATATTCAGTCGATGAAGTCCTGACAAAAAATATGAACCATCTGTAAGGAAAGCTTTGGTCCAACCATGACCCTGTGTCACTACTGGGAAACCCCATGCTTGTACTCAACCTTCTGCTCTATGTGTTGAAGCTAGTAGAAATGGAGAAGGGGAAAAATATAAACGAGAAAACCTATGTCAGAGTTCTTACATGCTTCTCTGAAGGAGCAACCTCTTTTGCTCTCAATAAATCGGGATCCCTCTTCTGCCCCAAAAATAAAACAGTGCCTATGCACATTTCTCTTAAAAAATACAAAGGCGAAAGAAGAGAAAGGCTTATTGCGCAGAGAGGTGAAGCATGAAACTCCACCAGACTACTGACCAGGCTCACTGGTAGTGGAGCAATGTGTATGTTACTGGTGACTCCGCTAGGGTACTGTCCAGGCCTGCTGGCAGCAGAACAACACTAGAGATGAAAACTTATACTCTGAAAATCTTCAACCCACGGACTAAACTAACCTTCCCAGATTCAAAACACTGATATCTAAGCTAAACTTTTGATTGTGTTTGATTGAGTTGGCAAAGGGTTAACCATGTATATCCATGGGGTAAATGGGGAAACTGAAGTAACCTTCACAACAATTCAATAATTCCCAAAATACCAAGGCTGTGTGCTAGCAATGAACTGAAACAAAGAAGCTGGAGTCCTACTAGTGTGTCACCAAGTGTTGTAGCTACTACAACCACCCTCCAAAATTTTGGCCTGCATTAATTTCAAAGCCTCCCTTGAAGAGTTTCACTTGATGACTGCACATACTCGGATTCACGCCGTGAGCCCATGTGAGTCTTTACATTCACCTTGCTTGTTCATTGCACTCAAGTCTCTACATGCTGATGTCTAAGTCATGCTTGCGATTGTGTTCTAGTTATGCTCAAAGTCTTTGCTTCGTATGTGTTTGATGTGTTCACCATGAAAGCATCTATCACACTCACACACAGAGTCACATTCACTATCGTGAAAGTATTGTCTCGATCATGAATGATTAATCACGAGTGTCACACTTATCGCTTGCACCGTCGGTCAATCATGTTGAACATGTGTATCTGGATGGTTTGGTCGTTTCTTTGTCAAGTCATGCAAGTGTGTGTCCGTATGATCACATATGCATCTTTCAACTGTTCACACACTTAGTCATTTTGTTGAAGTTTTGATGAACAGACTGTTCACTGACAGCCAAACCATCACCCTGCTTTCGAATTGATTGACTATCAACCAGAACAGCACAGAAACACCAAGCTAGTTCTTTCAAACTATGTTGCCCGTAATCAATTCAATCAGCACTCATGCTGGCCACCCGGACAACCGAACGACTGTTCATCTCATAAATTGCGCAGTGCTCATGAGCAGGTCTCCACTGCCCATCAGTCAACACAGCTCAGAAATTGCGGAGAGATGATCAGCAGGCCAGCCTCCCAGCCTTAGTGCATTTTTTCTAGCCAGTAGCTCCCAGCATAATATTGCCTGTTCCCTCTAGGAATAGTGAATTTTCTACTGCCAGTGACTGAGTAGCCAACTGGAATTTCCCTCTAGGAATTACATGGTTCTGGCTGCCAATGACCCCAGCACCCAACTGGCAACTCCCTTTAGGAATTGTGCAAATCTAACTGTCAGTCTCCTCGGCTGTTCCCTAGAAAAATTGCACAATCCTTGCCTGCTGACCCCTCATGTAGCCTAGCCCATTCCTCTGGAAATTTGCGCAAATTTGGCTATCTAGCCCTTGCTGACCATTCGTTTCGAAAAATGTGCAGAGCATGTCTGCCTTGTCTGCTAGCAGTGCGGACTGTCCCTCCCGAAATTTGCGCAATGTTTCCTCCCAACCGAGCTAGACCTTATAATCAGTCACTATAAACTCAGATTTTCCGTCTCCATCCTTCAGTGACTTTTGTGCAGTTTTCATCAACAGTTTCCCAGAGCCATCATCCCGCATCACAACCCTACTCCCTCTCCCGATCACTCACATCCAAATGATCATGTGTCATGGTAGACTAGGAGGTTTTGGATTTGATGTCATCTCGTCATGAGTGACTGCAGGTAGAGGTACACCAACAAACATGTCAAGACGACGAATGGGATGAACGAAGGGAACACATGTTGACAGACAGGTTCACCAATGGACGAATGAACGAAGCATGCGAAGCAAGAAAACAAACGAACAAAGCATGCAAAGTGGACGAACACGATGAACATGCACCTTTGCAAACAAGTGAACCTATCAAGCCTTCCAACATGAAAGAAAGCAACAACATGCTAGAGCTTCATCAAGTGAACCAAGGACCACCGAAGACTCCATGCACTTCACCATGCGGAGGTGAAGCTATGATACACCATGAAGACATCCATCACTCAGTAGCACTGTAGCTCGACATGCACTCCAGCAGCAACACGAATGTACTAGCATTGTCATGTCGAGTCAATTTGTGAGTCATGTTGCCCACATCTCCACTATGGACTTGTTGTCAATCAAGGTGATGTAACGTGGAAGTCCAAGAGACCCACCTATTGAGCATAGAGTCATGTATGTCGGAAATTCATGGAATTTGAACAGTCATGAGGGTAGTCAAACATCCACAAGGGTCAGTTTCACCCTTGGCTATAAATACCCCCCTCATTTGTAAATGAAATGACTTTTCACCTCAGCTCCTCCCTCATAGCCAAGAGAGTCTGTAATCGTTTCTTTGACAAGTAAGTAGTCGCTCCAACGCCCCGCTGACAGGGTTAGTGATGTATGGTGTAACGATGTGTCTTGGAGATTTCGCTTAATTCAGAAGCCTGTTAACAGGCCATCACGTTTCCATACATGTATTGTATTCATTGTAAGACTGATCTTTAACACTTGTAATGCATGTTGTTTTAACCATGTGTTCTACATCTGAACCGATTCATTTGTTGTAATCCATCATCTATTAATGGAAATGTGTTGTATATGTTTTTAATGTTGTCCCGTCCATGTCAACTACTCTGCCAGACATCAGAGAGACCTTTCACATGAACCTTGCTACAGCAACCGTCGCACTCATCTCAGACTGATCCATGAGTGTTGTATGTGTTATCTTACCTTGTATGTTGTGGCAGACGTATCCGAGTGGACTGCTCTGTTGGAAGCTGTGCATGTCCTTTTGTGTTGTGTGTTCCTAGCCAAGTTAGAACTGCTTCCTTTCAACCTGGAACTCACCTTCACTCTCTTCCCCTCACAGTGAAAGAACCATTTACAAAAGTACACTTACATTCACCAGGCATGCGATCCTCACTTCTCGAAGACAAAGCAAACCACTCTTTTGTGATGACAAGCAAGAGTTGAGGAAAATCCTTAAGACAATGGAAACCAGGCCATCATACCGGATGGGACTCCCACACCAAATGGTGTGAGGTCTAGTTGGGACTTCATACCGGGGTGATCCCTGAATGTTGGTGGGTCCAGCACCATCAACAAGTTCATAGAAGAGGAAGCATGGGATGGAAGTTCAGAGAAGACAATCAATGTGAAAACATGCATACCACATGAAGACAAAGAGGAATTGACAACAACAAGTAATTTCTCAACAGTCACTCCCTCTACTCCTACTGAAGCTCAACAAAGCATTCAACAAGCAAGACCGTCAACAAATAATAGGACAACGTCGTGCAGTCAAGCAAGTACTACTCCAATCACACCGCAAATACCTGCAGCCTCATCTACCTCAAACAAAACATCAAGTGACATGTCAAGCCCATCTTCCACAAGCATAAGAACACAAAAATTCAAAAATTTAAGTGAAATTTATGAGCAAAATGAAGTTTATGGTAGTGTTGGTATGAATTCCTTATTTGTATTTTTTTTTCATGTAGATGACCCAATCCATTTTGAAGAGTAGTTAAAGAAGAAAAATGGGTTGCGGCAATGGATGAAGAAATAGAAGCAATAGAAAAGAATAACACACGGGAGTTAGTGGACCTTCCGCATGGAAAAGAAGTCATTGGAGTGAAGTGGGTCTATAAGACCAAGAGCAACATTGAAGGAAATATTGAAAGGCATAAAGAAAGGCTAGTTGTCAAAGGATACAAGCAACAACATGGAAGAGATTATGCGAAGACATTTGCACCAGTCACGAGGATGAAGACAATGCGTACAGTGTTGTCAATTTTCGTGCAACATAAATGGAAAGTGTATCAAATGGACGTAAACTAAGAGTTCTTGAATGGATTGCTGAAAGAGGAAGTATATGTTGCGCAACCACTTGGTTATGAGGTAGAAGGCCAAGAAGGCAAGGTGTATAGGTTGAGGAAAGCTCTTTATGGGATGAAGAAAACACCGTGTGCATGGTATAGCAGGATAGATGCTTACTTGTTGGACAATGGCTTCGACAAATGTGATAGTGAGCCTACTCTCTACATCAAAGAGAGTGACGATAAGCTTCTTATTGTTGTCTTATATGTAGATGATTTGATTTTTACAGACAGTGATGATTTCCTCATCGTTGATTTCAAAGAAGTCATGAAAAGTGAGTTTGAAATAACTAACTTGGGGTTGTTAAGGTATTTTTTGGGCATAGAAGTGAAGCAAATAGAAAATGGTATTTTTATTTCTCAACCAAAATATGTAGCAAACATTTTGGAGAGGTTTAATATGCAAAAAACCAAGCCTGCACCAACTCCAACTCTCATGGGGTTGAAGTTGAGAAAAGGAGATTGTAGCAGTAATGTCAATTCGACATTATACAAAAGTATGATAGGCAACTTGATGTATTTGATGACAACTAGGCCAGTAAGCCTGGTGTCAGGGTTTATGGAGACACCCAAGGAGACACATTGTCAAGCAATCAAAAGTATTTTAAGGTATGTCAATGGGACCAAGGAGTATGGTTATTTGTACATCGCAAAAAATGATTTTGGGTTGGTTGGTTACGCTGATAGTAACTGGGCAGGAAGTGTTTATGATAGAAAGAGCACATCAGGATATGTTTTCCATTTGGGTTCGGGAGCCATTTCATGGGCCACCAAGAAGCAACCGATAGTGGCATTGTCAACAACAAAAGCTGAATATGTCACCGCAACCGTAGCAACGTGTCAAGCAGTTTGGATGAGAAGAATGTTGAGGTATTTATGCCATGACCAAGAGGGAACAACAACTATTTCTTGTGACAACAATTTCGCAATTGCACTATCAAATAATTTTGTTTTTCTCAAGAGGACAAAGCAGATTGACGCTAAATATCATTTTATTAGGGAATTGATTAACAATGGTGAAATTGTGTTGCAACAATGCAGGTCACAAGAAAAAATTGTTGATATCTTCACAAAGTCATTGGCATGTGAAAATTTTGTTTAGCTCAGAGACTATTTGGGAATTGTTAATGGCGACAGTTGTGATTATGGGGGAGTGTTGGAAAAACCATACTTGCCAAGTAGAATTTTTGCAGGTTGCGGATTTTGTTTGCTTCTGATTAGGAGTACAAATTATCCATTCAGGAACACACATCAAGTAATTAAGAACAAATGTGCACTTAATGAAGGGTTGGTAAAAATGTATCGTCAAACATTTATTCCGCCACTGAAATATGTACTCCTCAATATAGAAAAACAATTTTTGTACAATCGCCCATCTGTCTTAATGTTTTGTTCTGTCATGTATTAATGTGTCAAAAATGTATGTTTTGAAAAACATGTATGTAAAAAGTCTTTAGTTTTACTCGAGGGCGTAAGTTGTCAAAAATGTATGTTTTGAAAAACATGTATGTAAAAAATCTTTAGTTTTAGTCGAGGGTGTAAGTTTGAGAAGTTTTTAGAGAGAAAGTCATGGAGCAATTTGTGGTATGCAAGTTTGAAAAGTTTTCAGATAGAAAATATACAACAAGTGAGTTACTTGGCAACTCCAGATGAATATAAATCTCAATAAAAACTCTTGTTTTTCTTAGTGAAGGAGTTGTAGCCTCCATTTATCATACCACTGTATTTCCATGTATTTAGTTTGTTCTCCTCTACGTTAATTTCTTTTTGAGTTTTAGCTAAGTTTTAATTGCGATCTCCTCTGCACTAAATCTTTCAGAAAGGTAAAATTCTAAACGAATATGATGTTATCTCTACTAACCGACATCTACAATTTCTTCCAAATTTCTTGGAATTACATAAATGAATTTAGCATATTATAGTATATTTGAGATATTGTGATTATAAGAATTACGTAATTCTTATAATTACAATATCTCAAACATACTCAAATATGCTAAATTCATTTATATGAAACAACACGATTTCCGAGGACAAGTATGGGAACATCTTCCGCAGTTATTTTTAGGTGTCGTTTAGGGGGCAGGCCGTGGAATTTCCTTGGAGGTTAAAAGTATTTGCAATCACGATATCTTGGTTGGATTTAATATTATAAAAAATTTATGGAGCACTTAAAATTTTGAAATTTGACACTTGTAATTTGGATTAACAAAAATTCGTGGCCAAATTTTGAAATTTGACAGTTGTAATTTGGATTAACAAAAATCCCTGCCATATTTTATCAAATAGGGGAAAAAACAATTACTGAAATTACCATGATTTTCGGGGAAAAAATAAATCTTGTTAGACTATGGTGTTTATGGTTTGAGAGGTCTAAACAAAGGAGTTGTCTCTCATGACTTTTTGGATTTTGAGTGTGGCCAAAAAAAATTGTGGTAAAATCTCCATTTGTGTTATTTAAACTGATTTTTTCACTGTATATATGAATTAATCACCATAAAAAACCTTTAGGCATTTTGATTCTACAGGGGTTACGCATCAAGCTTGTGATTTCAATAAATTCCTGTAAGATTTTTGAAAAATTAAACCGGACAAAATCCACCAGAAAAACTTCCAAAAAAATCTCACTAAAAACAACTCAAACATCTCCCCAAGTTAAAAAGATCAACTGACAAATTTCTACTGAATAGATAAAAGCAGAATTTCCATCCGCCATTGCCGATACGCGAACAGTGGCCATGATTGTTCAGACATCACTTAATTTTTTTCCTCCCACATTCCTGTTGTTGTAGGTGCTGGCAGCTTTGGGAAAATCTGACTGCACGTATTCGCTATAGTCCACCCCTTCAACTCCGGTGCTTGGAATTAAAACGTCAAGCAACAATAAGCAACAATAAGAGTAATACAAGTGCATACATCCGACTAAAGATTCAAAAAATTCGTTCTCTCACAAAATTATAACAGAAACCCTTACTTCCCAACGTGAACGCTGCAGTGGCGCGTGGTAATAAGGGAAGGAACTATTTATTATTATGCCCAAGCCTAATTCGTGATTGACCTCCATTGATGCAGATATATACCGAAAATAAAACCAACAAGATACAAAGGTCTTTTGCGTGTGTTAATTTTACTTATTTTTGATGTTTTTCCTCGAGAATGTGATGGCTGATTCATAACTGCTCACTTTTTTGTATGCCGTCCAAAAGTCTTGAGTCAATTTATCATAATGCCGAGTCAATTAATCATTATGCCGTTGTATTGCTGCACAATAATTTGGCGGGCTTGGTGATAAATGAATGCTAGATATGACAATAATCAGGTATAGGAAGTAATGCTACACATCAAATTTTTTGAAGCCATAAGGGCATTTTAGAAGTTAGAAGGTATGATGATTACATTGTATCGAAAGAAGCTTGTTGCTAGGAATTGTCCTTCGAGGTAAAGTTTGAATTCAATGAATTAGTTAGCTATGACGATTCCAGAGGTTGGACTGGAATGATTCCCTTGACTTCCAAGTAGGCTGGCTGCCAACAGTATATATATCGGGAATATTATAAGTCTGGTAATGGAGGAGAAGGAAAACGAAATGGCTTTTAGTGTTAGATGATCTTCCTTTCTCACAGCTGGCACCGGCACCATAATGCATTTGACTTTATGCTGTCATGAGGGGCGACCGTTACATTGAAGATTCAAGGAAAATGAATACCCTATTTTTAGCATGCAGTGGAATTTGTAACGCCAGCAGTCACGCACAGGCAATGAAAGATGAGTGAAGGGCAGCGGCGCCGATGAGTGAGGAGACGTAGCAACGCTAAAACTTTCTCCCTCTCATTTATATCTGTGACGCCCCCGCATGGGCTTGGGCATAACGGATCTATTTCTACCCTATCCGTCTCTCCCACACCGCCCACGCTCTCCATTGTCGGGTATTTCCCATTCTAATGTTATTAATTAAGTTATTAGAAAGTTATTGCAACGTTTGTGGCGCTTCTGTTCACCTGCAAACGCGTGCAAAGAAAATAAAAACATGAGAAATTTGTGTAAATCTGGAGTCGTATTGACCCTGAAAAATGCGAGGAGCTTTTCGATGGTCAGATGAAGGACTGACTACCTGCAGAAGAACCGGAGTAAGCCCTAATTTGGGGCATACTATAATTGTTATATGCTAAGGCACCGGCTCACACATGCTCTAACTTTGTCATTTTTCTGCTGCCCATCTGCTTCAAAAAGCCCATATATCCCGGGGAAAAGTCCAAAGTTGCACTGATTTCAGGGCATGCTGTCACGAGTATCATAATCGCATCCTTCCTTTCTTCGTTTGTTTCTTTCTCGTTTCGAGCTTCTGCGCCTCTTCCTCAGAGGTGCACTTTGACTCACTGAGGTATGGAGATGATTATGAGATTTAGGGTGGAATTATAGGCTGATGAGAATTAGGGTTAGAATTATAGGCTGATGAGAATTAGGGTTAGATTCACAGGCTTTTTTCTGTGTATGACAGAAGTCTAACTGCATCTCGGTGCTCATTTGGGCTGGAATTATAATGGTCTGATATAGATTTTGACGTGTTGTGTGCATCAAGATTTGGTGAAAACAATTTCGAGGCAGGTCTGGTTGATCTGAATGATGGTCAGTGATCCCAAGGCATCATGTTCCAAGTATGTAAAAGTACCTCCGAATCAGAAGAATCTCGGAGCGGACCAGTGGCAGCAGCAACAGTAAGAATTATTGTCATGATGGTCTTAGAAAATAGAAGCCAATTATATTAGGTTACATCACAATATGATCCCCGGGATTAGTGATTGTCGCCCATATCTTAGCTGTAAAGGATGGGGACCGGATTGCGATGGTGTTCTTGGAGGATTAGGGCATGGTGGAGATTGCTACAGTGCTGATTGTCTTAGGTCACAGGATGAGAAGGGTTCATATTTTGTAGAGGAGAGAAAGCTAGCAGTTCCAGCAACGGCTAGTGGTTTCATGGCAGAGCAGTGCTGCGGGCACCTAGACAACGAAGTATTAAATGGTTTTATGAGACTGAATGCAGACTTTAGGCCGCAGAAGTTGCTCCACTGTTACAGCAGTAGTAAATATAGCAGCAATAGCCATGGAGATCCGAGAAATCAAATGTTATCATCTCTATTGCATGGTTTGGGTGCTATTCCTGATTTGAGTAATATTGCAGGCAGCTGCTTGGATGAAGAGTCTTGCATTACCGGGAATCAGCCCTCGGGTAAAACTGTTCTAACATGCCGGAATAGTTCATCAACAAAGCGTTCTGGAAAATCCCACAAGAAAACTATTGTCGTCAAGGGCCAATGGACACCAGAGGAAGACAGGTAAATCTTAAAAAAGGCAAAAGAATAATTGGTTGCTCAACAGATGATTGTAAGGCAGGAGGAGTTCAGATATAATTGTCTAATTGATTCTTTTCAAAAAATTGTTTGCCTGTTACAGCCTGCTTATGAAGCTTGTGGAAAAGCACGGTGTGCAGAAGTGGTCTCAGATTTCTCAGCAGCTGGTTGGTCGTGTTGGCAAACAGTGCCGTGAACGATGGCATAATCACCTCCGGCCTAATATCAAGGTTGTACCATACTTTTGCTGTATATATCTTCGTTTTTGGTGAATATGGAAATGGGAGAACTAATCTAGTGATTGTATACAAATTAATTTAGTGATTAAACAAACAGATTGCATCGCTATCCATACCACTTAATACAAAATTCATTACATTTATATAGAGAAAGCTTAACATAAGGATAGATCCATACTGCTTTTTCTATAAACTTCATTCCATGTAGATCGTTTCCCCGGTAATTCCTCGATTCTATTTTCTATTCACTGAATGATTTTCCAAAGGTGGATTTTGAATTCGCAGCCTCATTACGAGCCTTACCACTGCAAATAATCAGCAGGTTTCCTTTTATACAGTTTTTGTTGAAAGTTGTGTCGCTAAGTAATGTCGTGTATCGCACCGGGCGATGGCTTTTTAAGCTTTCTGATCATTCGTCCTCTGCAAATTCGAACTTTTCCATAACACTTATGTGTGTTGCCCTCACGCTTGCACTTGAATTTCTCAGGTTTTATCCCTTAGTTGATTGAAAATATCTAATTCCATAAATGGCAACTGCTCTGAAAATATAGCCACAGAGATCGATGGTCACTCGAACCCCGATCCACCCCAAGGTCCCCAAGTACAATCTTTGAAGTTCTTTGTAGTATAATGATGCTATTTCTAATAATAATACCTCACATATAGGATTAATTTAGTTTTCCTGAAGTTATAATTAAAAACAATATATATTGTTGATTTTTGTATATATTGTATCAATGCTATATTGTATATATTGTATTTAATTTCTGTATCAATGCTACCACCTTGCTGGATTCACCGTTTGACATTCATAGAATTCCATTAGTCTCTTGTCACTTTTATAAAGGTTACCTTGCCCTTTTAAATGGATAGCCATCTTTCACATTACTGAAAACATATAAACGTTTGTCTGCCTTTTTATAATAGCATTCTTGTAATGACATTATGGATGTCAATCTGTCAAAACAGTAGAATCTAATATTTTAATTTAAAAGAAACAGACCAAGAACTCGGTAAATCGCAGCTACAGCTGTTGAATTACACACATAAAAAAGCCGAGAGTCGATTATCTGCCTCGGTTAAGTATCTGTATTTATACAAAAATTCTGCTCGGTTACAACAATTAAAATATTACAGTGTGACGCTGTGTTTCCCTTTCATTTCTGCGGGCGCTGGTGAATGTTATATCAGACCTCATTGCAGTTAAATACATAATGTTGGAAAGGGAGAGGAGACAAAACTCAAATTCACACACAAATCACACGAGTTGTGGCTCTTCTATTGATCACACAAAACTTGATCCTTACAATGAACCCCGTGAAGGGTATTTAACTTTTTCCAACTACCAACTTCCCTAAAATATCTTGACATGCAACCACAAATTAAAAATCTTCTATCAGTTAACTCGACTTGACTCAACACTCCAACACTCAACCCTCAACACTCAGTTAACTGACTCTCTAACTTTAGCCAACTCCTCATGCGGGTGTAATTAGCTTATTTTAACACTCCCCCCTTAATTACGACCGCTATACTAAAACATGACTTATGACAACTCAAACATGCCTGCTGGTATATGTCTCAGTTAGGCTTACAACACCCAAGTTTCTTCTATGAAACTGAAACACATGTTTTGCTAATAACTTAGTAAATATATTAGCTAATTGATCACTAGATTTACAAGGCTTCAAGTGAACTTCTCTATTTCTCACAAGTTCTCTAATAAAGTGATATCTAGTATCAATATGCTTGCTCTTCTCATGAAACACATTATTCTTGGAAAATGCAATCGTTGAGCTGTTGTCGCAATATGTTGTTGTTGATCCTTGTTGTTTTCTCTTGATTCCATCAAATACTCTTCTTAACCATACTGCTTGACATGTTGCTAATGTTGTTGCTACATATTCTTCTTCTGCTAACGAAAGTGTCACAATGGGTTGATTTTTAGATGCCCATAAAATCACACCTAAACCAAGATGGGACACATAACCAGAAGTATTCTTCCTATCATCCAAACTGCCTGAAAAATCATTATCTATGTATCCAATCAAATCCTTATTTTTTGTGCTTGCATACATTATGCCACAATCTCTAGTTCCTGCTATGTATCTCAAAATTCTTTTTCCTACACTCCAATGTGTGTCTTTTGGAGTCTCCATAAATTTGGAAATCAAACTCACTCCTTGCATAATATCTGGTCTTGTAGCTATGAGATACATGAGGCTTCCAACCAATCTTTTGAATAGAGTTGGATTGACATCTGATCCTTCATCATCCTTGCTTAACTTTGTACTTGTTGCAACTGGTGTAGGGACAGGTTTGCAATTTTCCATCTTGAATCTTTTCAACAAATTTTTGGCATATTTGTTTTGACAAATAAAAATTCCTTTTTCAGATTGCTCAACTTCTATGCCAAGAAAATATTTCATGAGACCAAGATCTATCATCTCAAATTCTTTCATCATGGCTGCTTTAAATTCATCTAACTCAAAATCACCTGTAAAAATCATGTCATCAACATATAAGAAAACAATCAAAATCTGTCCATGCTCATTTACCTTTGTGTACAAGGTAGGTTCAATGTTATTTCTGCAAAATCCATTCTTGATGATGTAGCTATCAATTCTACCTTACCAAGCTCTAGGCACTTGCTTCAGTCCATAGAGCGCTTTCTTCAACCTGTAAACTTTCTCTTCGTTACCTTCAACTTCATAACTTGGAGGCTGTTGCACATAAATTTCTTCTTCTAGAATTCCATTCAAGAAGGTTGATTTCACATCCATCTGATATACTTTCCACTTGTTCTGAGCTGTTGTGGCTAGAACTTCTTTTACAATATCCATTCTGACTACTGGAGCAAACATTTCTCCAAAATTTGTTCTCGGTTACTGTGAGAATCCTTTTGCTACAAGTCTAGCTTTAAATCTGTCAATTTCATATTTCTCACTCAACTTTGTCTTGTACACCCACTTTACACCAATGAGATTTTTGTCCTTTGGAAAATCAACCAAATCCCATCTATCATTCTTTTCAATAGTTTCAATTTCTTCATCCATGGCTTGCACCCAGTTTTCATCTATGATTGCTTCTTCAAACAAAGAAGGTTGGAATGAAAACAATGCAAAATTTGAACTAACATCCAAATCATCATAAGTATCTTTCATAATTCTAATCTTTCTCTTACCATTGCTTGATTCATGACCTGATTGATTGCTCGGAAAATATCGATCTATTGATCTGCTTGAAGATCCATGCTGCTCTGAAAATATTGGAGTCCTTGTTGGTGTGTCTCTATTTGGTGTCTTCACCTATGATTCTTGTTGATCCTTTTCTGCTACATCATCGTCTTCCATTAGTGGCACTTGTGCGTCAACTGTTTTGTCTACAATTCCATTCCATGACTCTTATTCTTTTAACACAACATCTCTGATAATTATGGCCTTCTTTGTAGCGAGGTTATATAATTTGTAAGCTTTTTATTGCTCACTATAACCAATAAATATGCATTTTTCATTTTTATCATCCAATTTTCCTCTTCGCACCTTAGGCACATGTGCATAAGCTATACATCCAAATACTCTAAGGTGAGATATGCTACAAGATATACCTGACCATGCTTTTTTTTGGTACTCTGTTCATCACACTCTTTCTAGGAGATCTGTAGATTACATAAATAGCACATGCAACTGCCTCTGCCTAATAATCATTAGACAAGTTTCTTCCTTTCAACATGCTTCTTACCATGTTCATGATTGTCCTATTCTTTCTCTTTGCTACACCATTCTACTGCGGTGTGTACCTGGTTGTAAATTGTCTTCTGATTCCATGTTGTTTGCAGTAATCATGGAATGTCTTTGAATCATATTCTCCACCATGATTTGGCCTCAATACCTTGATCTGTCAATCACTTTGGTTCTCTGATAAGACTTTTAATTCTTTAAACCTTGCAAAATTTTTAGACTTCTGCTTCAAGAAGTAAACCCAAGTCTCTTTGCTATAGTCATCAATGAAAGTGAGGAAGTAACTACTTCCACCAATCAATTGTGTCCTTATGGGTCCACAAAATTCTGTGTGCACTAGGTCAAGAGGTCACTTTGCTCGGTATGTAACTCCCTTTGGAAAAATTTCATGGTGTTGCTTTCCGAAGATGCAACACTCACAAGTACTAGCAGGTTCTTTGATGAGAATTTATCCTCTGACCATCTGTTTCTGCTGCAACAATCTTAAACCAGAAAAGTGCAAGTGTCCAAACCGAAAGTACCATAACCAATAATCATTAGAACATGGAATTGTAAAAGAATTGACTTGATCATTATAATTCTTAATTAGATGAAAGAGTCTGTTCCTTGTCATCTGCACCTTTGATATCAGCTGCTTTCTTGGGGGCATGTCATATATAACAAATTCTTGACCTTGAAAGATAACTTTGTATCCTTAATGTGTCAATTGACCAATACTTATCAAATTATGTTTGATACTAGGAACATAATATACCTCTGAGATTATCTTCGACTCCCCCTGTTTGGTTAGAATGTGACTACTCCTTTTCCATCTACATCCACAATCTTGTCAGTCCCCAAATTTACTTATGTTCTCATCGATTGATCCAAATTTGCAACCAAATTCTTGTTTCCTGTTATGTGGTTACTGCAACCACTATCCAATAGCCACACACTATCAAAAGGTTCATGCATGGTATGGCAAGCTAGGAACATGGAGTTAGTACTCTTTGTAGTGATATTAGCTCTCTAGTTCCCTTTATCAACTATCTTCTCCTTGGAAGCACAAGCATAGTGACCAAATTTATTGCAATAATAACATCTCACCTTTGATTTGTCAACTCTTTGATTATTATTGAAGATTCTATAGTTGCTTCCACTTTCATGTTCATGCTCTTCTTGTCCATCTCTCTGACCACCATATCTTTTGCCTCGTCCTTTGCTTCTCGATCTACTTCTTCCTTGACCTTTGTCTCTTGAAATAGAAACTTGACTTTTAAAAGTTGTTTCTAAAGAGGAATCCTTATTTTTTTCTATCCTTGCCTAATGCGATAGAAGTGATCCCATCAACTCATCAACTATTAATGATGTCAAATCCTTGGCTTCTTCTATGGCCACTACCACAACATCAAATTTGGTAGACAAAGATCTGAGGACCTTCTCAACCATTGTTTGATCTTTAATTTCCTCGCCATAAATTTTTAACTAATTTACGACAGTTATGACCCTATTCATGAAAGAATTGATGTCCTTTGTCTCCTTCATCTATAGACTTTAAAAATCTCTCCTAGTATTCTGAAACTTAACAATATTGACTTTAGCCACATCTCTATAATTTTTCGTCCAAATATCCCATGCTTCCTTTGTTAAAGACGTGATCATAATCTTTTGGAACACTGCTTGTTCCACTCCTTATTGGATAAGCTGCAACACTTGTGCATTCTTCTTCTTATCTTTCTTCCATTGTTCCCTATCTGCATTAGTGGGAGCTCGTTATTCATCCTTAGGTTCTGAATACCCAAATTGGACATAATCCCAAACATCATGTGCTTGCAACGTGGTCTCCGTCTTAGTGACCCACACATCATAATCTTTCCCTGTAAACAGTGGGAACTAGTACTGGAAATTTGAGAAAGCCATCTTTCTCCAAAAATTTATCTTCAAATAACCTTTTAACAAACCCTTTTTTTAATTAATTTTTATAAATAAAAAAACTTTATAAAAGTTTCTTTATATAAAAAAAAATCCTTTTAAAATACTCCTCCTTTCAAAAAAAGAAAACCCTTGTTTAGATTCTCTTCCGGATCCATCGCATAAGGATTCTTTTCCATTGACGTTTCGAACCAGCAACGATGGTTCATCTTCAGGATGTGAAGATGAACCATCGTTGCTGGTTCGAAACGTCGATGGAAAAGAATCCTTATGTGATGGATCCGGAAGAGAATCTAAACAATGATGTAACTCATAGAAACCTCAAAGACAAAAGAAAACCCTTTCAAAACAATATTAAAAAACATTTGAAAAAAAAATTGTAACATTCTATATAAAATCTCTTTATATGGCCATGAAAATACTCCACTTAACAAAACATATGTCACTCCTCGTAACATATAACAAATACCTTCGAATGTTTTAAAATACCTCTCAGCAAATATATGCCAAGTGAACTTTGACTTCACAATTTTTTAAAGAATACGCTAATTTCTCTATTAACACGCTTCTAGTCATGATGGCATGTGAGTAACTCCTTGCATGATCGGGAGCATAGAGTTAATGCTTTAACGCTAATTTCTCTATTAACACGCTTCTAGTCATGATGGCATGCGACTAACTCCCTGCACGATTGGGAGCATAGAGTTAATGCTTTAACGCCTTAAAACTTCACGGAACCTATGTGCTTTGAAATCGCGTTAAGTTCACCCCTTGTGATGCGGTGTTCACTGACAGTGGTGTGCGTTATAACACCCTGTGTGTAACTTACAATGTGGGTTATAGCACTAACCACGAGAAAAATTATATTTCTTCTCTCACATTGATTGTTGCTAATCTGTTCTCCCTAAACCTTTGTAACCTTGTTCTTATACCACTTTGTTGGAAAGAAAGAGGAGACAAAACACCAATTCACACACAAATCACAAGAGTTTTGGCTCTTCTATTGATCACACAAAACTTAATACTTACAATGAACCTGGCTAAGGGTATTTAACCATTTCCAACTAGTGACTTGCATAAAATATCTCAACATGCAACCACACACTAAAAGTCGTCTATCACTTAACTCGACTTGACTCAACACTCTAACACTTAACCGTCAACACTCAGTTAACTAACTCTCTAACTTTAGCCAACTCCTCATGCAGGAGTAATTAGCTTATTTTAGAACATAAGACTTCCAACCAAATGTTTAAACAAGGTTGGATCAATATTTGAACCTTGATCATCCTTACTGCAATTTGTACCAATTGCAATTGGGGTTACAACTAGCTTACAGTTTTCCATCTTGAACATTTTCAATATATCTTTTGCATACTTAGATTGACAAATAAAAATACCATCTTCAAATTGAGCTACTTCAATACCAAGAAAATATTTCATTAGGCCTAAATTTTGTTTTCATGCTTATCTTAAAATCATCTATTGAGGGATCTTCAGTGAAAATAAAATCATCAACATACAAGCACACAATCAGAATTTTACCTTATTCGTTTACTTTTGTATACAAAGTTGTCTCACTTGGACTCCTAATGAATGCATTGTTATTCAGATATTCATCAATCATACTATACCATACTCGGGGTGCTTGTTTCAATCCATATAATGCTTTCTTTAATTTGTAAACTTTATCTTCTTGACCATCAATATCATATCCACAAGGTTGTTTCACATACACCTCTTCTTCTAGAAAACCATTTAAAATGTAGACTTAACATCCATCTGCTATATTTTTCATGTATTTTGGGCAGCAATAGCTAATACCATTATTATTGTGTCAAGTCTAGCTACATGTGCAAAAGTTTCATTATAATCAATACCATGTTGTTGACTAAACCCTAATCTACAAGTCTTGCTTTATGCTTTTCAATTTCACCTTCAGCATTTACTTTAGTTTTGTAAATTCATTTAACACCTATAATATTTTTACCTTCAGGAAAATCTACAAGTTCCCAAGTATTATTTATTTCTATAACATCAATTTCTTCATCCATGGCTTTTATCCAAACTTTTTCTTTCACAACTTCATCAAAATTTACTGGATCATATGCAAGTAATGCAAAATTTGAAACTTGATCTATTTCATCATTCTTCTCATATAATTCCTTTAAACTTCTAGTCTTTTGACCTTTAATTCTATTCTTTAATGTAGTTATTGTAGGATTAGATTCATTACTTACCTCTGATCCTGTTGTTTATTGTCCACCATAACCTGATGGTTCACCATGTTCTTGATTTCTCAGTGTTCTGAATTGTAATGGACTGACTCTTGGTGATTAGCTTATTGAAGTGCTTGCAGCATCTTCTTGCTCATCTTCATTATCATCTCCATGAGATAATACAATTGTTCCTACAACAAATTTATCTATGCTTCCATCCCAAGCTTCTTCTTCCTTGAACTCAACATCCCCACTGATAATATATTTATGGTGATGGGATTATAAAGTTTATAATAATGCTTTAGACTCCTCACTATATCTAATAAAGATACATTTCTCACTTCTATCATATAAATTATTTCTCAATTCTTTAGGAACATGTGCATAAGAAACACAACCAAAAATTCTTAAATGAGATATATGACAACTCTTACCACTCTAGGCTTCTTTGGGAACTCGATCCTTCACACTCTTAGTCGGAATTCTATTAAGAATATAAACAACACAAGCTATTGCTTCTCCCCAATATTCATTTGGTAGATGCTTTTCCTTCAACATACTTTGAGCCATATTCATAATAGTTTGATTTTTCCTTTCAGCTATTCCATTTTGTTGTGGAGTATAACATGCAGTAAACTGCCTCTTGATTCCATGCAATTGACAAAACTCAATGAAATATGTTAGCATATATTCACCACCTCTATCTGATCTCAAAATTTTAATATGCTTTCCACTTTCCTTTTCAACCATAGCTTTAAATCTTTTAAATACATAAAATGCTTCAAATTTCTATTTCAAAAGATAAACCCATGTTTTTCGACTGTAGTCATCAATAAAATTTAAAAAGTAAACATTACCAGCCAAAGAAGGTGTTTGCATTGGTCCACATAAATTTGTGTGAACAATCTCCAATGGATCTTTCGCCTTATACAAAACTTCAGATGCATTTTTTTTTATGATGCTTTGCAAGTATACAACTTTCACATGAGCTTGTTGGCTCTTGAATATGGGTAACCCTTTCACCATTTGTTTCTTCTACAGAAAATCTAGACCACCAAAATATAAATGACCATATCTTAAATTCCATAACCATGATTCGTCGAAATTCTTAGTTTTATAAGCATTCAAGGAGGGAGACAATTCATTTCTCATTATAAGTGGAAACATCCTATTCTTTGTCATTTCTACTCTTGCTATTAGTTGTTTGATTGGATATTTGTCAATGATAGTACACACATTATTCTTGAATAACACTCTATACCTTTTCTCTATCAATTTTCCAATGCTCAACAAATTGCATTTTAAGCTAGGTACATAATACACATCATCAATTGTTCTTCTATCACCATCTCTAGTATAAACAACAATCACTCTTTTACCTTTAATGCATACCTTAATATCATTACCCAACTTGACTTCAGACTAAATACTGGTGTCTAGATTGGAAAACAAATCTTTGTTTCCAGTCATGTGATTGTTACAGCCGCTATCTAAAAACCAAATATCATTCGAACATTCTTGAGTCATGTTACAAGTCATAAACACTGGCTTTTGATTATCTTCAAATTCTTCTGAGATGTGTGCATATTGCTTACCAACATCTGTCTGCCTCTTCAAACACTTAGTAGAAAAATGGCCATATCTTTTGCAATAATAACATTGAACTTTAGACATATCATACCTTTGATTTCCTTGATGCTAGGTTCTATTGTAACTCCCCCTTAAATTAGAAGGACGTTGCTGAGATTTTTCTTCATGATCATAATTATCTCACAGATGTCTTTGATCAACTACTATGTCGCCTCTTCCTCTATTACTCGATCTTTCTCTACCTCTTCCTCTATTAAATTGAAGTTGAGTTTTGAAGGCATTCTCCAATGTGCTATCATCATATCTTGACATCCTGGATTCATGTGCAATAACCGAACCAGTTAACTCTTCAATTTGCATTTGACTTGATTCCTTGAACTCTTTTATGGATACAACAATCGCTTCAAATTTCTTTGGAAAAATTCGAAGTACTTTCTCGATCACTCTCTTGTTTGAGAGGTCTTCTCCATACTGTCTCAATTAATTAAAAACACTCATGACTTGAGTCATAAAATCATCCACAGTTACAATGTCTTTCATTTTCAGATTGTAGAAATCTCTTCTCGAATTCTGCAACTTGGAATTCTTTACTTTTGATACACCCTGATAACAAAATTTGAGAGTGTCCCACACTTTGAGAGTGTCCCACACCTTCTTCGAAGATTCTACATTTGAGACTTTTGAAAGTATCACGTCATCTAAGCCTTGTTAAATAAGGCCAAGAGATTTATTTTCCTTCTTTTTGTTCTCTCTCAACAACGTTCGTTCAACATTTGTAAGAACCATCTATGTTGCCTCATTAGCAGGCTCTAGATACCCATCAATAACAAATCCCCAAATATCATGAGAATGCAACAATGTTCTCATTCAAATAAACCAGGAATCATAGTTTTTCTCAGTTAAAATAGGAATTGACTGAGTACTGGTATTTGAAGCCATCTTTTACAAATAACTAAAATCTTCGAAACAAATACTTTTCCACTTTATTACTGTATTTTCCTTCAAAGTAAATTATTCGAAATGATGGAGAAACAAATGGTTTTAATACTAAGCCATATACTCTTCAAAATGGTTTTTGAATAAATTTCAGAACAGTACCAAAGGAAATAAAGAAATTTTGTTTCTTTTCTGCATACAATTGACTCCTAAATTCCAAAAAAAAATAAAATTGCAGCAATATTTTTTAACACCAAATTACATAACCATCCTTTAAATGGAAATGTTAAAACATACCAATAGCATACAATACTAAAGTACATAAATGGTTTCAGTGCATTAATTTGGAGCATTAAAGAGCTCCAACTTCACAACTTTCCTATTCCAATCAAATACAGTTTCAGTGCAGTGATTTGTGGCATTAAATAACTCCAACTTCACGGATTTCACACTCCAATACAAATACGATTTCAATGCAGCATTAAACAACTCCAACTTCACGACTTTCACACTCCAATACAAATCTGATGATGGGAAGTCGATGAGCCACATACATAGCCTTGACTTAGTCTTAATTGTCAACCCACTATAGCTCCATGCCACTCTGCAACAATTCCTTAACAACATCAACTATTTCGGTCACAAGTGCTCTGCACAACAATTCTGTTCAACCTTACACAACAATGGATACTTGAATTCTCTCAACCTCACTGTCAGTTTCTAGGAAACTACAAACTGGCTCTGATATGAGATAAAAGAAACAAAATAGACCAAGAACTCAGTAAAACGCAACTACAACTGCTAAATTACAAAACAAGAAAGACAAGCGTGGATGATATGCCATGGCTAAGCATCTGTATTATAAAAAAACTCTTGTCGGTTACAACAATTAAAATATTACTTTGTGAGGCAGCATTGCCCTTTCATTTCAGTAGCCAGTGGTGACTATTAGGTAAGGTGGTGCAAGAATCAAAGTCGTCACCTTTGGAGACAGGATGAGGTGTGGTCGTAGGTGATGGAAATAATTATCTCCATCATAATTTACCAATTATTTTAATATATTGATATTTAATATTAGTATATTTCAAAATATTAGTTTAAATACTCAATTTAATAAATTATATAAATTACGTACAATTTTATGTTAAAGTGAATGTTTACGTTATATTTTATATATTTAATTATACTACTCAGAATTTACATAGAATACATCCATTTAGAGTCACGGACTGACCTTGTCTGGATTGAGCATATTCAAAAAACAAAAAAGCATGTTTAACTTGGAGCTTGCATTGTGAAAACATCCATAGATGGGAAACCAAATGGTCTCCTTGCGTGTTATGAAACCAGTTTATAACAACAACAAAAAACAAAACTATCATGAAAAAAATAATACAGCCTGAAAGGGCTTATCATTAATCCTGACAATGTTCTTAGTCATGTTGAAAATTAACTAAAAGGATCATAGTGACCTTGTTTCAGCCATTATGGTCTCTCCCACTCAATTAACATCCCTCCAAATTTGATGTTTGCATGTTGTTGAGGTTCCTCTCCCTTTTGCTTGTCTTTTGTTGCTTCCCTACTACTAGTGGCCCACTCCTCATCATTGCCTGATGGACCTCAGATTTTAGAGGCCTTCTCCCCCTGTCAGGTAGACCTTGGCTTTTAGGGATTGTATGGTTTTTCCCTTTGAGAGATAGAATCTGGAGGAATTGAAGAAGAAGAGTCTAAACTTTCCAAGGAATCGGAGGGTGCAAGAGGTGAGGGTGATGGAGGGAACCAGATTCCCAAATCACCAAGCAGAATGTGCAATGCAGACCTAGACAAGTTAAGATGGAAGTCTAAGTGAGTGATTCAGCTCTCCACCACATGCAAAACTTCTTCCAGGTCCCTCAATTGCTATCAAATTAGGTTTCTCAACACCAATTTCCCATCCCTTGTATTTCCTATCTAATGTGATTCCATTTCAACAATCATTCTTCAAATGTGCTGCAACAATTCCTCATCGAAACATTTCTCTCCTATACCATGCCATGGAGGAGGTTGAATACCTCTTCCTCTCCCACTTCTCCTAGGATGACCACACTCTCGGACCATGTCTTCCACACATGAATTTTCCTTTCTATCACCACAAGCCTCCTCTCTTCTCTTGGCAATGCAATTGACAATTTGGGCAATCATTGATGGATTAAGACTTGATTCCACTTCCTAATTCAATATTAAATTCAAATTCCCTATCATCCAACCATCCCATCCCATGCAATGCTTGGGGTGTGCGATAATGACAGGAGGGATGTGCCATCGTCCCCTGCCATAAATTCTCTAGACTAATTATCATGGAGGCCATCATTACCTCGATTCATCACATGTCCACCCGAAATCAAGGTATAGATTTTCTAATTTTATTAATTTATAAGCAAATGAAATATGTTAGGGATTTTGAATAAATTAACATTGAAATCCAAGTTTGTATGATTAATATTTCATAATTAGCATGACATTTAAAGAATATTTGTAATTTTTTCAAATGACTAGTTTTATTTCCCCGATGGGGATAACGAACATCGAAGCCTGCTAGATGCACATGCAATGAATATGTACATTCAGTGGATGGGAAGGAGGATAGATACCCTATCCTCCCATTACATATGGTGTACGATGAGTTTAGCGATGTTGCATGCGAAGTCTCATTAATTATCTTCGGGATTGTGTGTTGGAGATGTAAGTCGGTTTATGGCGCCATCAAGGTTCAGGAATGCTACATTGTTGTGGTAGTATTGTGGTTGGCAACTTGTGGTATGAGCATTGTTACTCTGTCTGATTTCTCTAGCCCTCGGTTCATGTGGGAGTGGTGGATATTTCGCTATCATCACCTCCTCCATCATGAATGGTTCACAAATGTGTTAATTTCTTCTCCCTTAGCCTGGTTTCTTGTTTCTGTCAGTGGCTTAAGAGAGTTCTGAATTGCAATTTGGTCGACCTTGGTGCCTACTCTTGCACTGTTTGTTGGCTTTCTACCTAAGTGTTATCTACATTTGGGAGGGTGTCTGAGTCCCCTATTTATCAGATATCTTTTGGGTCTTCCTCTCTTCGTGGTTTTTCCCTAGATTCCTGAAACCCTCCATTGGGTGAGCAACAATTGGGCTCGGTGGTGGAAGGGCGATCTAGAGGCAATTGTTGTTGTTTGTAATTAACTTGGGTTCGTATCTTGTGTATTTTTTCTCTAGTGCCAAGTCTTTCTGTCTTCATCCTTGTTCCCACCTTCTTCCCCTTGTAAAGGAGAAGAAAAGGTCTAAGTCTAGTTGGTGCATTTTTTATCTATGGATTTTCTTGCAACTCTCCGGGTTGGAGAGTGGTGGTTGTCAGTTTTGAGGAGTAAGCATCTGTTCGATAATTCGGGGCTGACTTTTGCCCCGGAGTGGTTCTCAGCCTGTTAGGAGGGGTTGTTGTTCATTGCTGGTCCTGTCTTAGAGGTGTATCCCTGGGCCCTCACCATCTGATCTGTGCCATACAATTCCTGCTCCCAGAGCAAGCGAAGGGGCGCTTCGACCAGCTAGGGAGGCTACAACAATGAGTTGAAGGTGGTGTTTGAGGGCCAAGTTGCTGAGCGTCCAAAGCGGTGTGGTCGAGCTATTGGGGGTGTGAGTTGTACGATGTCAAGAGCCCATGGTGGTAGAGGTCGTGCAAGAGTAGTGTGAGGTGGTCGTCTAGTTGGTGGTGGCAAGAATAGTAGAGTGGTGCATGGGGATGGAGAATGTGTGTGGGGTTGAATTCGTTGGTCAGGGCGGGCAGGTGCTACCAATAGACAGAATCGTCGTGATGTCTGACGTGACTTGCTCCAATCTGTGTTGGATTGCTTGGAAGCTTAGGACATGGCCAAAAAGGAAGAACACGAGGCTTTCATTGCTATGCTAAATAAACTGCGTTACTTTCAATGACATGTCAAAGAAAGGATTGTGGTGGTCTCGCGTGGTTAAAATTTGCTAACATAAAAGGTGGAGAAGCCTGAAATGTGGTTGACTCACTTCGAGCACCATGTGCAGTGCACCTATCGCCCCCCTCCCCCTTCCAAGGACTGCGATAGACAATCCAATGTCAATTACTTTTGACAATTGAGTATGGTCACAGGTGTTCTTCTGGTTCTGTTTGTCTTTTGGTGCTTTTGGCGTGTCAAGCTTTGGATTGTTCCTTTAGTTTTTCTACTGTTACTTTATCATATGGTGCTAGCTTTAGTCAGCCAACATGATCGATTGAAGTGAGGCTACTTACTTTGATATCTTTTTACTTTTCTTTTCATGAATGAATAGAACCTCGATTTACAAAAAAAAATGACTAATTTTATTTATACTTAAAATATTGTAAAATTTTATGAAATTATTATCCAAAATTTATTTATACTATTTAGGAAGAAAGCATGTAAAATGAATTTATAGAAACACCTTTGAATTCTATAATATTCTCCAATTTATTTAATGAAATATTTAAATTTTTGCAATACTTTATTAAAAAAAAGATATTTATATTAATTTTTATATTTATAATTGGAAAATATTATGTATACCTTCTATATGTGTCTTCTATATGTGTCTAATATTTAAATGTTATATTATGAATAGTCTATAAATAAATAACATATATTATTTAAAAATAAATATCTGTTATCATGATAATATATTAAAATCAAATATCTTTGTGATGATATTGTATTTGTATTTATGTTTTGTAAATTTTTTTAATTAAACATGTACTTTATTTATATGAAAATTTTAAAAAATTAAATACTCTTGCTTTTCCATATACGATATTGCATTTTTCATAATCTAGCATCATATATTCTACTCTCTGTTGGACAAACCATCTTCTCTTTCTCTGTTTATATTTTTCTGTTTCCAAAAAAAAAGTCCCAAACATTTCTATCGCAAGTAATCATAAACAATTTCTTCGTCACACCACTTACGCACAATATGACTCGTAGGGTTTTATTGTCGACAAGGATCACTTCTAATTTATGTTACTGATACATTAAAGCTTTTTCACAGTAACTCGAACGGGTAAACAGCAAAGATAACCGTTAGCTTTGCTGCTGCCCGTTGCCCAAATGCACACTTTGGTTAAAAATAGTCAGGAAGATTTATGTTTTTTCTTTTTCTATCTGGTTTCAATTTTTTTTTAATCTGGTTTCAAATTTTATAGGGACTTTTGTTTTGGCAGGCTGTGATAAGGTTTAAGGAATATAATTTTTATTTTAGTGGAGTTTGGATTTTTTTAAATTATAAATTATTATGGGTATTTGAATATATTTTTATATTGATAATTGTCTAATTTATTGAGTGGAGAGGTTTACTGCAGTGTAGTATGAGTGTAAGGATAGTTTAGTATGAGTGTAAGGATATGGTTTGAGAAATTTTGTTTATATAGGTCAAAATAAAAAATCTAAAAATTAAAAAAAATAACTATACAAAACATTTAAATAAATAATATGGACTTATAAAAAAATTCACACTTAAAAAATTGAATTCCTCTTGAGTCATAAATTTGTATTTAAATTGAATTCCTGTTGAATCATAAATTCATATTTAAAATAAATTAATTTAAGATAAATCTATATTAATCATAATTAAAAAACACAAACAAACTAGTCATAATTAAAAAAAAAAAACACACAGACAAACCTATTCACAAACATAAACATAGCTTAAGGTTATAAATCAGGTAAGCTCATAGTTTAAGGTTATAAATCAGGTAGGCTGGTACATTTGCTTAGGAATAGGCATGAATATGGCTTATGTCATGAATTAGATAGGCTGATACATTGGTTAGGAATAGGCATGAATATGGCTTATGTCATGAATTAGACATGGCTTATGGCATTAATTAGAGAGGCTGATACATTTGTTTTTCCATTTGCAGCGGGACGTATGGAGTGCTGAGGAAGAAGAGACGCTGGTGCAAGCCCATGCAAAGCTGGGCAACAAATGGGCAGAGATCACCAAACATCTTCCTGGACGTACAGAGAATGCAATTAAAAATCACTGGAACGCTACCAAACGCAGGCAAACTGCTCGCCCGAAAGCCATGAGATCTACTACTCTTGATGCTTCCTCCTGCAATGACAATAACCATACCCAGCAGCCGAAGAGCACCATCTTACTCGACTACATCAGGAGTCTCAATCTCTTGGATGAAAACAAGGAAGGCTGCTCCAGTAACAGCAATAGTATAATGCAAAAGTCATTTGCTATTTACAAGGAAGATGCAGCAGAATCCATGGCCGCCATATCTGATGACATGTCTTCTTCTGACGTTGATAGGTTCCTACATAAGACTGCATATGGAATTGATGCTGTCCACCAACAACTTCCTGCAATCACTCAGAATCCTCCTGATCAGACTTCCAAACAATGCTTGTCTCAGAATATAATGATTAATAGATGCAATACAGATGTATCTCAATTGAACAACCCAGTTATATGGAGCTCAACTGAAGTACTTGATAATGAAACCAACAGTGTGGCATTGGCCAACCAGATGGATGAAATGACTTCTAATATTTGGGAACATGACAGGGACAAAGCAAACATTGATTTATCATTCTTCTGCTGCCCCCAAAACCCTTGTGATTACAATAATTCAAGTAATAATTTCCAGTTTGACTGCCTCTCTTCTCATCATCAATCCTTGTCCCTGAACTATACTGTGCAGGCCAAGAGAGCGCTTTATCCTGCAAACGTCGAAAATCCTTTCATGAGCACTAATTCAGCGGATCAACTCATAGAAGATGCTCTTGGTAGCCTAGACTCGGCAGCTAGGCTCAGCAATTCACCATTGCCAGGTTTTGATCATGGTGGCACCGATCATGAGAGGAAAAAACGTCGCTGTGAAGACAGATTATCACCAGTTGAAATGCAAGAAGCTTTGTATTCAGAATCAACGTATCTAGTTAATGCAGACATCACCCGCCATGGAATCGACAATAACTACAGCCTTGACAGCCTATGGTTGGGCTGTAAATGCCCAGTGCAAAATCCCTCAAACCAGCCCAACAGGGAAATGGATTTAATTGAAATGATAACAGGATCATCACACTAGCCAGGATTGATCTCAACATTTATACTAAATGCATTTGAATCTGGATATCAGTTGTAATTAACGTACTCTAGTTCTGGACTGTTATATATGATGGCAGTTCAAAAGCTTTAATGTATCTGTTGAGCCAAATATTTGCAGGCTTTATCCATATTGCGGTTATGGATATATTTTTGGTGTTGAAATTTTGAATTGATTGGATCACATTTTTGCACTTAAATGGACTAAAGTTTTAAATGGTGTATGTCTGACTGCGTAGTTTGTGGTTTAGATAAAAGATACTCTAAGTCAATTTTGCTTTTTTGTTGGCGCTTAGCCGGTTGATCTGGAAATTGTTTCTCAAAGTAAAGGATACTTGAAGGCTGGTGAAGTTCCGACCAATTTTACTTTTCTATCTTTTCACTGGGCAGTTTATCGGCAGTTCCTATTTAGTATCCTAAAGCATAGTAAATTATCCTAAAGCATAGTAAATGCCTCTGCGCAGTTTATCGGCAGTTCTTATTTTAATCCTATAGCATAGTAAATGTCTGTGGTGATGAGAGAGAAAAAAAACACGCTGCTTATTATATAGTGTTATATCTGCTCCATGTCCCCATGTCAGAGTCATTTACTATACTATAGGATACGAAATAGGAACCACCCAGTTTATCTCTCTGTTTGACTGTAATTCATGTAAAGTAGCTCGGCAACCATGGGTATTAATTTGTTTACCATGCTAATAAATATTTATCGTGTTATTGATTTATTAATGAGATTGTATATCCCCAACAAATAAATTATTTTTTAACAAACATATACAACCTAGTCCATTAATAAATCAATAACATTATAATATAAATATATATAAATATTAATGATATGATAGGTCCATTTGAAGGGATCTATAACCATTATAAACTCAAGAACAGGCTTTTTTGACTGTGAGTAATGATTCCTTTGATTTTACTTTGGGATGAGTACTTTTATGGTTTGTGATTTTGCTGACAAACTCTCTTGTGGCATGGACAGATGAGCAATCTTACAGAAGGGTTTGCCTATATTCTGCGGCTTCAAAGCACCAGTTTCTCGGAATGGAGCTCCATGTTCAGAGATGTCACCTTGGACAATAGTGGCAAGTGGGAAGCCAGGATGGAACATTTTCATGGGAAAAGGTAATGTACCTTCTCGCTTTGATTTTGGATGATGATGATGATGAGGTTGCTTTCTCGAGAAGATTTATATCGATCATCATTGTTTTCTGTCTGTGTCTGTTTGTATGTGTGGATCATTTTGTTTATAATATTCTGTCTGTGTCTGTTTGTATGTGTGGATCATTTTGTTTATATATATTATATTATAGGGATCCCTATATTTTTAATTTTTTGTGTTTATAGTGGTTGTTTTATTTATGTGTATCGGGTAGGTGTTTTTACTATTTGTGTTTGTGTTTTAATAATAGTAAAAGGTGATTTTTTGGGTTAATTTGTTTTATATGTTTTTAAATAAAAATATATAGATACCAATACATTGTTATTTTCAAGTAATGGAAAGAATATTTAGTTATTATAGGCTATTATTTATAAATGTGTAATAATTTATTTTTTTCATAAATGTGATTTAATTTTTATTTTTTTATTTAAAAAAAAACATTTTATAATGAGTTAATCCATCTATGTTTATTTTTAAAAAATAAAAACTTTTTACTCGGAATAAATGCTTAGTGGTTTGTAGCAATTAAGTTTTCAAATTTCTTTGAATCTTGAGCCATGTTACATGTTTTCTTTCTAAAAAAATTAACTCTTATTTAAACGAGAGCAATTTTAAATCAAATTAACTCTTATTCCAATTAGAACAGTTTTAAATCAAATTTAATTACCATGTTAATAAATATTATATAAAATAAATTAAATTAAAAATATTAAAATGAAATGAAATGAAATGAAATGATATTTTAATGTCCACGAGACTAAAAATAGTCTATGAGACCTAAAAATAGACTCTGAGACCATTAGTTCCCTGTTTTCACTCTTTGCAATTCAGTCATTTTCCCATTCAAATCGATGCCAACAATCACCTTAAAAAAACAATGCCAAGAAACTGATGCTAACATGTTCTCATAACTTTCTCTGGTGTCTTTGAATGTATCACATTCCAAAATGAAATGTTTTTCGGATTCCACAACCCCAGACGTGCAAAATGTACACACCCATTCTTCCCAAGCTTCTTTAGGCCTTTTCCACTATTCTGTTTCACACCGAAGTTGATGTGAGTTGGTCCTTAATTGATCAATAAGAACCTTTGCCCTCCACGAAATGCTAGCTCCAATGAACTCTTTTTGTTGTAAATCACAGGTAGGGTTGAATTCTTCAATGTAATATTTCTTCTTTCTACCCAACTCTTTTCCCCATACATTTTTATGAAGCTTCTCCATAACAAAATCCTTTAGCTCCTTGCTATTTGTGGGGCAAGCATTGAGGTAGATATTCCATTTTTGCATCCATGTGTAGTTTTGTTTCATCCATGTTTTCTTTCTTTCACTCCTGCCTTCATTGAAGATAACATTAGGCCATCTACCTACTATCATTTGTTCAATTCTTTTTAGGTATCTTATGAGCCACAACATAGCAATCGCTTCAATGGAAGTTTCTCTTATTTCACTCAACGTTATCTCATAAGGTACCGGACTTTTTATTTTGAACTTGCTCATGATCAAGCGTTTTTGGATTTTCTCAATTTGTTTCCATTTTGAGACGGGAGTGCTTCTAGCCCACAATTCACACCCATGTAGCATCACTGGAAAAACTAGTAGTCCAAAAATCACTTTAATCATTTTCCAATCCCATAACTCTGCCTCTCTACATCTATTTTAAAGAGCATATAATGCTTTCCACCCTCCTAAAATTCTCTTCTTTCTATATTCCTCCCAATTGAGTTTGTTGTTGAAATCAATCCCAAGGTACTTGTACTCATTTACTTTTTCAAGAATGTTGTCTTCAAAGAAGAAAGTATGATGGCTCTGCTTCTTTTTATTAGAAAAAATCATTATTTTGGTCTTGCTAGTATTGACTTTCATCCCCATTTCTCTACAAAAATGCTCAAGGGAATATAAGTGCATTTGCAATCCATGCACCAATTTAGAAATCAATACAATATCATTAGCATATAAAATAAGCTTTATCACAAACTCCCCAACCGAACACCATCTCCACTTTGCAGATTTAGCCATTCTTACAATTTATCGATATATAGACCAAAAAGAGTGGGGGATAGAGGGCAACCTTGCTTGACTCCAATGTCACTTCTAAAGCTTTCTGAAATACCTGTTGAGGCTCTAATTTTGACTTTCACTTCTTCATAAAGTCTATGGACAATAGGTCTATAATGCGCAAGAATTTCAAGTTCTTCCATTCTACGCCACAACTTATCCCTAGGGACTGTGTCAAATGCTTTTTTAAAATCAGCAAAGCAGCAAAATACTTCTTCTTTGTCCTCCCAAACCTTTTGAACAATGTGTCTCAACATGATGCCATGACCCACCGTAGAATGTTTCAGCCTAAAACCGCTTGCCCTCTTGCCCTCTTGCCCTCTTTTCTTTTACTTCTTCCCACTTGCTAATTCTGTCTTCTACCATGCTACCAAAAAGCTTTAAAAACAAAGGATTGATCATAATTGTTCTATAGTTGGATGGATTATTAATGTCTCCACTTTTAGAAAGGGGTATTGCTAGGCTAATTGTCCAGTCTCTTGTGAATCCTTGTTGAATGATGTTGTTGAATATTTTCATGATGTGCGGTGCAAGAGCGTTCATTCCCAATTTTAGATACTATTCTTGAAGTTCAACCAAGTCCTTTGCATTTCCTATTTCTAGCTTGTTAATTCCATTCTCAACCTCCTGTAATATGAAGAGCTTTTAATTTGTGTTGTTCCTCGGGGGACTCCGCCTCAGATTCTTTCTCATAGAGTTGTCTTGCATATTCAAACCATTGATTGGCTATAATATTATTTTCAATTTGCTTCTTCCTTGGTTGCAGTTCCTGTCAGAAAAGCTTTGGATTAATCTTGCTTAAATATATTAACTCTTCTCTCCTTGTTTGCATGAACTCATATTTTTTTCTTTTTAGTATCTGCTTATATAACTTTACATTCATCTTCTCTTTTCCTGCCTTTTTCAAGGTTCTCCTTTCCATTTTGCATTCCTCATCAAACCAAGTATTTACAGGAAAACAATTTGATTCTGATTTCCTATTTTTTGCTCTTGTGCACTTCTCATGTGCACTTTGAATTATATTTGTTAACTCATGGTTATTGAAGCATTTGAAACCAGTTTTCTCCTTCTGAATTAATCTCTCTAACATTGTCTTAAAGATTATACCATTTTCTTGTGTTAGAATAATTTTGCCCTTTGATAGTGATTGTCGAGAGCATTGGGTTTTCCTCCTATGCTGCCTTTCTTTTAACCATGATAACCTTATAAAAATTGGGTTATGGTCTGACTTTAAGTCACAAATATGCTCTCCAATACTAACTTCATCTATATTTTCTACTAAGCTTTGTGAACACGTCACACAGTCAACGATACTTGCCCTATTGTATGTGTTGCAAGTGAATTTCCCAAGCCTTTTACATCTATCTAGACCATTGCAAATAATTAAGTTGAAAGCAAGCAACTCATCTCCAAAATGATTGCTAAATTTGTCATCTTCTGAACACCTCACCCATTGGGGATTTTCCTCCTCAGTGAGCCAAATAGGATTGTTATCCTCATTGCAACAAAGAATGCTAGCTTGATTATTTGTTGCTCTAGCATTGAAATCTCCCACTAAAAGAACTTCTCCCTACTAAGAGTACATGGTAATATCTTATTTTAAAGCTGCATATGGATCCTTGTTGTCAAGACCCTTATTTTTGTAAGTTTTTGAGACTTGAGGAGCAAAATAACATGTTGCAATTCTTATGTGATTCTCATTCTCTAATATTTTCAACCATAAATATTGTTTATTTGCATCTTGTTTAATTAACTGAACGTGAGGGCCTTCATTTTCTTTCACTACAACTAGTATTCCCCCATACCCTTTGTCATTTTCTGCTACCTTGTTCAAAACTGCCAACTTCAAATAACAGTCAAATACAGGAGTTTTGCAACCATCATTCTCATGAGTTTCCGCGAGACAAATTATGTCTCTACCTTCCGCAATAGGCCCTAACCGAAGTCCCCTCCTCTAAGGGTAACCTCTACAATTCCAACAAACTAAACTTAGGTAGACCTGGGTAGGATTTGACTGCATAGATTTGACTTCTACGCAGTTTGGCACATAAGACTCAAATTTGAATCTTCACCCATTTTTGTCCATATTTCTCTTGTTGTTTTCATCTCTATTATTGAATTCTTTGTTTTTTCTTTACTATCAGCTTGTTGCCCTGATTTAACTAGAGGCCCAAACACTGCAATAACAGTTTTTCCATTGTTTTGCAAATAAAGAGAAAATAAGATTAAAGAGAAGTGAAGCTGAAATACATATTTCTATACCTTGTTTAGTGATAAAAACCTTTTAATTCAAAATAAAATATTCATTTATCTTTTAGGAAAATTGAGTTTAACTTAAATACAAATTAATATGGATTCATTTATTTTTTAATAAAGTTGAGTTTAAGTTAAATACAAATTAATATGGAATGAGAAAAATATTTTTCTATTCAAATAAACACTATTACTAAAAATTAAATTATAAAACTTAATCAAAATTAATTTAAAGATATAAAATTTAATAAAAAACAAATACCTTAGAGCCATTGTTAAATTTATTAATAAAAAATTGCAATCGAATTTTTTTTTAAAACATCACACATAGAATATAAAATCCAAAAATGCAATATTTTTTTTAATCTTTATCCATTGATCATCTCTTCTTTAAAAAAAATAAAAAAAATATTATATTTCACAACAATCTCCTCTAAAAATAAATACAAATATTCTATCACTACAAAAACCCATGACCGAGCTGCGAAAAATACACGAGGACAAATAACTAGAAAAGAGAATGGATGCATGCATGCTTCTTAATTTTTGTTTTTCAGTCTTCGATTTTTCAATGGCCATCGTTGAAAGATGTCACAGGTTCTGTTTGCATATCGTCTTTGACATGTTTTAGAAAATGATATTTATTAAAACAATCGCGCTGTTAACATATTGAGTCAGAAAAATAAAATTGATCTCACTCCAACCCTATTAAAATATTTTTAGGGACAGAACTGTGTTTCCATTTCGTATTGAGCACTGTCATTTAAAATGATCCTATGCTGATCTTAATGTACGACGAGAGAATCCAAACTCTGTAGCGAACTTCAAATGAACAGAATCTTCGTCTTGGCATGCCTGTTCCAACATATAGCACCGAGTGATCAGATAAAAACAGGATAAAGTAATCCAAAATGAAGCCAACCATCATAACGGGTATTTCTATCTTTTCCAAAAGGTATGTTGGACATTGGATAAACCAATACTCCACGTGTGTTTTGCAACATTGAATAACTATCTATCTCTGGCAATGAGAGTGTTAGACTAACACCTTCTTTTGGAGCGTTAGACTAACACTTACTGGTTTGGTCTGACGGCAATGGTGATTCCCAATAAGTGGTATTTGCTAGAAAAAATTTACGGGCAGAGGAGAGGAGTGTAGCTCAAAATTTGGTTGCGGCGAAGTCAACTTCAGCTGCGGCAAGGAAATTACAACTACACAGGGGCTTAATAAAACACAGAACTCATTCACGGCAAAACAGAGTAAAACAAAAAAAGTTGCGGTAAATCTATTTGTGAAATATTAGTACCATAATGCAACAAGCCACACTTCATATTATATGTTAAAACATAGGGAAGTACATTCACGTGGTAAATGGAGGCTGCAGCTCTAAGTGAAAAAAAAAAACAAAAGACTTACTGCGATTTACACATCACTCAGTTGCGGAGTAAATAACTCAGTAAAACAGTTTTCACGCACCAACCAATATTTCCTCCACGATTTCCTCATCACTACCTCATAGACTCTCGCTCTCTAACTTGCCCAACATTACAAATGATTTCTACATCTATATTTATCTCAACATACAAATTTGACATTAATACATGACAGAACAAATAATTAATATGCAACATGGGCGATTTTACATAGTAATTGGTTTTCTGATCTTGTAGGTGTTGTGGAGTGTGGGCAACAGTCACGGAGTAAATTTTTTCCCATATCTATTTAGCGAAATTTATTAAATGCCTTAAACTCTCTGTTGTGCTGCGGAATGGTTAGCGTTGTACTTCTGTGGTGACTTCAATCCTTTCGCTTGCAAACAAAATCGCAACTATGCAGTAGTTGACTGGGCAAGCATAGTGTTTGTCAGTGTGTTTAAGGCAGTGGTTGGGATTATTATTTCCAACTCTCCCCCTTAATCACAACAACTGCCATTGACAATTCTCAAAAAGTCTCTAAGATAAACAAAACTTTCACGTGCCAATGGCTTTGTGAAAATATCAGCAAATTGTTTGTTTGTGTGACCTGTAGTGTTATAACACAATCTCATCATTGTTAATCAATTCTCTGATAAAATGATATTTAGCATCAATATGCTTGGTTCTCTTGTGAAAAATAGAATTATTTGGTAATTCAATTGTTGATGTGTTGTCACAGAAAATAGTTGTTGTTCCCTCTTGGTCATGTCAAAGATCCCTCAACATCCTTCTCATCCAAACTCCCTGACACGTTGCTGATGTTGTGGCAACATATTCAGCTTCTGTTGTTGACAGTGATACTATTGGCTACTTCTTGGAGGCCCATGAAATGGTTCCAGAACCCAAATAAAAGCCATATCTTGACGTGCTCTTTTTGTCATCGACACTTCCTACCCAATCACTGTCAGTGTAACCAACCAACCTAAAATCATCTATTCCGGTGTACAAAACGTTATATTGTTTTGTCCCATTGACATACCTTATAATCCTTTTCATTGCTTGCCAATGTGTTTCTCTGGGTGTCTCCATGAACCTTGACACCAAACTCACTGCATACAATATATCCAACCTAGTGGCGGTCAAATACATCATGCTGCCTATCATACTTTTGTATAATGTCGAATTGACATTGTTGCTACAATATTGTTTGCTCAACTTCAACCCCATGACAATTGGAGTTGGTATGGGCTTATTGTTCTACATCTTAAACCTCTCCAAAATTTCTGCTACATACCTTGCTTGAGAAATAAAAATGTCATTTTATGTTTTCTTTACTTCTATTGAACTGAAATGATCATATGTTAAACTGAAGTAGAATTGATTAATGCCATCAGTAAATTGAATGTTAACTTAAAGTGCTTTAACCGTGAGAACTTCTTGAAAAGGAATGAATTGACAACAGAATTGAAAGATAAGCAAGATGCAAACAGAAGTGAAAAGTAGCAAAAACACAGCGATACCATGCAGCAAGATTAATTACGGAGTTTGTCCCTGATGGACTACATCTCCGAGTCCGCTTTTAGGATGGGCGACCACTTTATTAAGATTGAATCCAAGGAGGTCGATTACACAGCAAATTAACTAGACTGATTTTGCACGCAGGCACTTCTAGTCACTGTGATAAAAAATCTCTATGAATTAGCTTTCCAATGCCTATCTCATTTCCCAATTCCGACTCGCCATGCTCCTATACACTGAAAACAAAATAGCCTATATCCTCCAGAATATGCATACAAAACTCAAAACCACTGTTTCCTCCTCTTCAAAGTACCAAACTTCCTTTATAACCCTCTGATGCAGGAGCATTCAACCCAAGAGAAAATCATTGTAAATAAGTAGACATAGGGGGTCATGTATTTTAAGGAAGTTGGCTTCCTAAGTGATAAATTGATGTAATATTAGGATTTTGAGTGCATAAAATAGAAATTAATTAGATAGTGAGAGGAAGTTGTAAATGCTGTCAAAATAAATGAGGACATGAGTGGCTAGTAATGACAAAGAGTTAGAAGTCAAATCCAACTCTTAAAGTAGTTCATGATTCAAGAAACAAGAGAGAGATTTTAGGAATTTAATGAGTTAGAAGTGGACATAGATGATAGAGTACATCTAGGAGTTGATTCAATAGATATAGGAGTTGAACCAGGATGAGTTGAACGAAACTTCCTGGCATATATGTAAGCCTACGGGCAGAAGGAGGGGGAGGCCACGATATTGAAGAACAGGCTTGTGCGAGACAGAGAAGTCTCGAATGTAATCTTTTGTTTTTACATATATATACAAAGTTTTATTCATGACTGTGTCAGAGTGTGTGAATCGAGTGTTTTATGATTGATTATGGTGTGAACTCGTAGGTTCTGTAACAAGTTGTAGACAAAGTTCTATAGAACACGTAGGGAGAGCAGAGTGATTCACGGGAATTGTAAAAGGATCTTAGAATCCAATTGAGGAAGCAGAGTGAAGCTCTGGAGAGAAGGAGTGAAGTTAAGCTCAGAGAAGTTGAGTAGCGGAGGCAGAAAGCGAAACCTTGAAGGAAACTCAAATCACAGAGAACACTGAGGAAACAGCGTAAATTCTAAGTAAAAATGAATTACAAAGGAATGGAGAATTGATGCACAGGGACCGTTAGATCTCGAAGATCAACGGCCCAGATGGAATCGCAGTGGTTCAGCCAGGGTGTTTTTTTATTCATGCGTTGATTAAGTCTGCAAGTACAAATCCGATTTACATTAGAAATCGGTGCAAAACATAGTCCGAGTCTGAAACCTGGACTTGAAATCCTATAAAGAATTTCCTAGACCCTTATCGGGTCTGGAAGTTTGATCAAATTGGCGCTTTGAAGTGGAAGGGGGTTCAACCATAGAGGAGAGCGATTGCGATAATGCGATGGATTCTAGACTGTTGGATTGAGAGTCCAGATCAACGACCTAGATCTAATCGCTAATCACATATCGAAGCAGTCAAGAGTCAGTGCGATGGAACGCCGATAGGCCAATCAGTGATGTGCCAATAGTCGTTGGATTGGTGAATGAAATGGACGACAGAGATTGAGTCGGAGATCGGAGTTCGGGAGGAATATGTGCCGAATGGAAAGCGGAAGATACAGACCCGACGAAGTTTATAGTGGCGGGTCTATAAGATTTGAAATCTAGTTATGTGTGTCGGAGCGGGTTTTTCCCATTATTCCTTTGTATTGTGATTAATGTATGGTCCTGCAGTTTCTAAAGGAAATCTCAATAATTATAAGGGTTGCATGTATGTATGAACCACAGAGGAGTTGATAGTTGATTGCGATAAAGGCAATTGTCAGAAAGTGTGCAAACTCCGTACCAAAGCAGAAAAAGGTATGATTTGCATATGTTTTCCTTTGTAAATGGTTTTATAAGGAAATAGTGCCGAATAAAGGTTTTGTGTTATATATATATATATAACTAATGATAAGAGGGGAAGGTTATATATGCAGACTTAAGGAGTTTAAAAGTCCCAATAGGAAGGATTTAACGAATGACTTTAAAAGCGTCATAAACGAAAGCTTGAAAGTTGTTTAAAGCCCTGATAGGAGGTTTTTGCGGGGTGATTGAGTTCCGATACAAAGGAACCGATGATAAAAGGGCCTTAATCATTTATGGTTTGAAGATTTTGACTCCTTGGAGAGTTAATTCCTGGGACAAGTGTGTTTATGCATTTTATATGCATATGGTGGGTGTAAGTGGGGGTAACCCTGTATCATTTGGTATCAGAGCATAATTGTAATCAGATCTGAGGTTGTAATTAAAACTGTTTGGGGTAAACATAACTAAGTAATTCTATAAGAAAGAATTGAGAACAAAGTATGTGTTAAAATGTTTATGCAGGCAAGGAAGGATCAAATTCTAATCTCATAGAAGGAAGGCACACGAAGGTGATGTGTAGCAAAACTTGCAGATGCAAGAAATAGAGGACAATCCATCCAAGGCACAGGTGGAATGGTGAAACAAGATCATGCTGAGATCTTGAAGCAAGAAAAGATGTGAGAGGAGAACTAGATGTGTTCTTGAAGACATAGGAAGGAAAATACTCTGAAGGAAAGTAGCAGTGAACCTGAAAAAATCTAACAAGAGATTGGACAGAGAGGACAACTGAAGTGTTCTCAAGAGAGAGTGAGAGATTGCAAAAGCCTAGAAGTAACAAAGGTGTTGCTCAAGAGGAGGTTCCAGACAAAGGACCTGTGCTTACCAAAAGACTGAGTGAGGAGATCTTAGTGAGGTAAGATTGTAGTGAGGAGGACTAGATCTTGCAGAGACTTGTTGCAGATGAGTGAGGAGCTCATGAAGGAACAGGAGAAGAAGATGACTACTGATATTCAGAGTAGAGGTTCAGAGAGAACCCACGATAGAAGAAATATGAAGAAAGAGGATGCCAAGGCAAATGGCAAGAGGATGAATCAAGAGGAGATTAACAAAGAGGTTGTTGAATTAAAAGAACAACTTGATGCATTAAGGAGGATACTTGAAGAAGACCAGAGACTAGGTTGGGTCTTGAGGAAGAAGCGAGTGGAATGGAATTAGATGCAGAGAAGACTTCAACAAAAGCAAGTAAAGTGGCTTAGGAAAAAACTCAAGGAAGTTGAGTTAGAAATGGAAGAGACTGTTTGTGAACCAGAACAGGGAGAATTTCTAGGAGAGAGTGAAGATGAAGACTTGAAGACTGAAACTTCAAATGAGGCCAAAGGGTCACATGGTTTTAAATATGACAATTTGTGTATGTTTGCAGGTGAAGCATGTAAAGAAAGACAATTTGTTGATATTGTCATAAAGGAGAAAAAGGCAAACAAAATCTAAATTATGTTCTGGAAGAAGATTAGATAGATAGGTCTCATATGCAGTTAGGGAAAGATATCAAGCAACCAAGTGAAGGGCTTGAAGAGATTGAAGAGGAGAACACTGAAGAATTTCTAGGCCATAAAGAGAACTTGGAACAACAAGGAGATATGATGGCTGAAGCATCCAATGAGACCGTAGGGTCTTATGTTCTTAAAACTGATAGTTTGTGTATGACAGCAGGTTTTGCAAGAGAAAAGCAACCTATTGAAGATATCTTCATAGTAGATGAAGATCTAGAAGTGAAAGGTGACACAGAAAACTTCTCAGAAGAAGAAGAATTTGACTGCATACAGAAAAAAGTCTATGGATGAGTTTAAAGAAGCTGTCATAGAGATGAAGAATCAGGATCTTATTCTGATGAAGAATGAAGGAATATTGTCTCAAAAAGGTAATCAAATGAGTTTGATTAATGTTATTGATGAAAACCAAATACAGGAGAATTTTAATGTAGATGGTGAGACAAGGATAACTCTGGGAGAAGAGTTACAGAGGGACAGCAAGACAAAATATACTGAAGAAAAAGAGACTATGTTAGTTGAAAACATAGTAAAGGACCATCAATTCACTATGACGATAGGCACAGTGGAAGTAGCCATGGAAGCTGTTGAGACAGTCAGAAAAAGAGAAAGACATCTACTGAAAGATGTTAAGGAAGAAGAAACCTATGCAAAGGATTTAACCTTGGGAGAAGGAACACTAACAAAGGAGTGTTATGCAAAGGATAAACAATCTTTTGAAGCTGTCCGAAGTATGGAGAAGTATATTTTAGAAGATAAAAACTCTAAAGTAAAGGAGGATGGAGAATGTCTCTTAATTGAGAAAAGCAATGATTTATTGCAGCAGAAAGAACTTAACAATGCATGGATGTGTGAAGATGTGACAACACAAGAACAAGTTCTTGTGAAAGAAGGACATGAAATTCAGTTTGAAGAGCTGATATGTGAAGCAACAGTTGGGACTGTTGATCCTTATGATTTCCAAACTAATAATTTATGTATAAATGCAGAAAACATAAGTGATGATGAAATACTTATGAAGTGTCACAAAGAAATTGTTGAAATTTGGTATCGGAGGACAGGTGGTTCCCTAAGGCTTTGATCTTTCGCCTAGGGAAAAGTGTCCAAAAAAGAATTTAATTTTTCTCGTAAAGTGACTTTATAATTTTTATAAAGTCAAATCTAATTTAAAAGTGACTTTAAGTGATAAAGTTACTAAAGTCTAATTTTAAGGTGACTTTATCAAAGTCAATGAAAAATTAGAAAGGAAAAGTGACTTTGGAAATAAATGACTAAGTGGGTCTTTATTAAAGTGGGGTGAATTAAAAAATAGAAAGTGAGATTTAAATGAGCATTTAATCTCAGCCCTAGATCTCAATCTATTTCAGCCATTGGATTTAGGGATCACCCAAAAGTCACTTAGGGTTAGATTAAAGGAGGAAAAGGAGGAAAAGGTCATTCATTCTTTCATGAGCAGATTGAGAGAAGGAGAGCAAGAGAGCAAGGGAGATTTCTGGACAAGGAGGAGAAGGAGACAGCAGCTTGGCACACATTCCAAGGCAGCAGTTTAGCAAATCCGTACAGCTGAGTTAGCACACAGTGAAAGGCAAATTTTGGCATGATTTTCTAGAAATCCGTATAGTTGTTTGCACAGAAATCGAGGAGAAGTTTGCACAGAAATCGAGGAGCAGTTTGTTAGCACATTTTCCAAGGAAATCTGTACAGTGTATTGTTGTTTTTCCTGCACGCAAATCGAGGTCCGTACAACGTATTTATTGCAGGTCGTACAACAGCATTTAAGGTTGAAAGTGGGCACAAAAATCGAGGAGGCCGTACAACATTTATTGCTGTCCTATTTTGTTGTTTTCTAGTATTTTCCAGTTGGCTGTGAGGCACGAAAAACGAGATAAGTTGTAAAATTTGCTTGCTAATTTTTTGCTGAATATTTCTCACTGTAAAAGCATTTTTCAAAAATAAGAAAGAGCTCTCAAACTGGTTTTCCCCAAGAGTTGTATGGGGTTTTTCGAGGGTCACATTGACCAAAAATCACTGTGTTCAAATGTGTTAAATGGCTGTTTGTACCTGCTGATTTTTACTTCTGCATTTTCTAGCATTCTGTAAAATTTCCAGAATTTGTGTTTTCAGCAAAAATTTATTTTTTCAGTTGTTGAATGTATGTCTGTGGGAAAGGGCATTTAACTATATGGGAGAAATAAGGTGAAACTGAAAACCAAGGTGGGAAATGAGAAATTTTTACATGGTATCAGAGCTTGAGTGCTGAAGTGTAGTTTGGGACAGCAAGGAGGAAAATTACAGCGTGCTAATTTTTCACTCAGAAAATTCCAGCAAACTGATTTTTCACAAACAACAGTTTTTATCTTTACTACAGCAGTGCTAATTTTCAATTTTAGGACAGCAAGATGTCATTGGGATTGAGGGTGGAGGATAGGTTGGATGGGCATACAAACTACAGCATTTGGAAGGAGAAAATGCAGAGTATCTTTGAGGAGGCAGAAGTCTGGGACATCATGGTGCATACTACACAGAACTCTGTTGTTGTGCCTACTGATGATACTCAGTTGGCTGAGTATAATAAAAAGAACAATAAGGGTAAGAGACTGATTCTAGACGGAGTCAAAGACCATTGCATTCCTCATGTGAGAGGAAAGAGAAATGCCCATGAGATGTGGACAACATTGTCCAATCTCTACCAGAGTACCAATGAGAACCGGAAAATGGTTCTGAAGAAGAAGTTGAAGACCATTAAGATGGGTAATGATAGTGCCGCTGGATATCTCACAAAGATTACTAATGTGAGAGATGAGTTGGCAGCAGTTGGAGAGGTCATTCCACCCACTGAGTTGGTGCGGATTGCATGGAATGGCCTCCCCCATTCATGGATGAACTTTGCTGATGGGGTTTGTGCACATGAGACCCTTCCCACATGGGAGAGGTTTTGGGATGATTACATTCAGATAGAGATCAGGAAAGGTCAGCTTGGGGCAGCCAAGACAGTTGAGCAGGATGAGGATGTAGCACTGTCGGCAGGAGGCAAAGGGAAGAAGCAGGCTTCCACAAGCAATGGTGGGGGCAAAGGAAAAGGTAAAGGTAAATAGGGTAATACACATAAGGACTATTCCAAGGTGAAGTGTTGGAATTGTCAAAAGATGGGACACTATGCAGTTGTGTGTCCGGAGAAGAAGAAGAAGAAGGGAAAGAACCAGAACGTGGTAGCTTCAGCAGAGGTTGAGGACTTTGCAGTTCGTTTTGACCGAGAGTTTGGGTTCACTACGTATGAGTCCTCTAGTGCAAGATCACCTGCCACACAGGTTCAGAGGGAGCATGCTTTTCCCTCGATTAGTAGAGCATCTCCAGGTATCTGGTATGTGGACAGTGGGGCTTCACGTCACATGACAAGAGTCCGTGAGTACTTCTCAGAGCTTTCAGAGAGTGGCACTAATATAGAGGTAGTACTCGGTGATGACAGAGTTGTTAGAGTAGTTGGTGTGGGGACACTGACATTTCAGAGGGAGTCTAAACCTCCCTTGAAGGTGTCAGATGTTCTTTATGTGCCAAGGATGAGGAAGAACCTCATATTCATCTCAGATTTGGAGGATAGAGGATATGAGATACTGTTCAGGGGAGGACAGGTGTTGATATATCCCAGGGGCACTCCAGCTGATTCAGCTAGAGTGATAGGTGTACGCCATGCAAAGGTGTACAAGTTTGCATTCCAGTCCCTTTTGGCATTGAGCAGTAGTACCGCCAGCAGAGCTGGCAGTGCTGAGCTGTGTGAGATTTGGCACCGCAGGATGGGGTATATGTATCATGCAGCCTTGAGGACATTTTGGGAGATCACTACAGGTGTGCCAGATTTCAGTAATGATCACTTTGATACTTTCATAGGATGTGCGATAGGCAAGTTTGCCAAATCCCCTTTTCCCAGTAGTGACATCAGAGCGACTGGGATACTTGATTTGATTCATTCTGATGTGAGCAGTCAGATGTCTCATGTTTCCTTGAGTGGATATGAGTACTATGTTTTATCATTGATGATCACTCCAGGAGGACCTGGATTTATTTCTTGAAGACTAAGAGTGAGGTCTTCAAGTGGTTTCAGGAGTTTTGAGCTCTTGTGGAGACACAGACAGGTCGGAAGATCAAGTCCCTGAGGTCGGACAATGGGGGAGAGTGCACCCTTGGAGAGTTTGTTGACTATTGTGCAGAGGCAGGCATTAGCAGGGAGTTCACTGTTCCTTACAACCCCCAGCAGAACGGGGTTGCGGAGAGGAAGAACATATCCATTGTAGGGGCTGTCAAAGCCATGTTACATGATCAGGGGTTGCCATTGTTCTTGTGGGAAGAGGCCTGCAACACAGTTGTTTATTTGCAGAACAAGAGCCTGAATCGTGCCTTGGGGCACATGACTCCAGAGGAGGCTTTTTCTGGGAAGAAGCCTGATATTAGTCATCTTTGTATCTTTGGATGCATTACATACTCCTACATACCCAAGGAGAAGAGGACCAAACTAGAGCCCACCGCAGAGAAGGGTATCTTTGTGGGTTACAGTGAGACCTCAAAGGCCTTTCGGATTTACATTCCTGCACAGAGGAAAGTTGTTGTCAGGCGGGATGTGAAGTTCGAGGAGGACAAGGCCTTTAGGAGGTCACGAGAGTTAGAGTATCTGGATTAGCCAGATCCTCAGCAGCAGTTGAGTCAGTCGCAAGGATCCAACGGGCAGGGATCAGGAGGATCTGGAGGTACATCTATGAGGATGTCAAGTCTGTCAGTGAGCAGTGGCACACCGAGCCAGAGGAGTGGTTCTCCGGGCAGCATGCAGAGCAGTTCACTAGGGAGTTCACTGATGGACAGTTCACATGGTACCTCAGCTTCTACAGGTTCAGGTGTAGGCAGGAGGACAACAGACAGACAGTCAGGAGTTCAGGCTCCTGATGATGATGGGGAGGAGGAGTTTCATTCTCCTATGGGAGAAGTGCACTCAGGGAAGAGGAAGCCCAAGTGGCTTCAGGACACCTTGAGAGATGCCACATCTGTTGCTGAGCCAAAGAGGCCAGTCAGAGAGAGTAGACCACCTGAGAGGTTTTGTAGCTATATGGCAATGGCTACCAGCATCCTTGACTCTGAGCCTTCTAGCTATGAGGAGGCAGCTAGCGAGTAGGTCTGGAGAGAGGCCATGGAGGAGGAGTATTCTTCTATCATGATGAATGATGTTTGGGAGGTGGTGCCGAGGCCTGAGGGCAAATCTGTGGTTACATCCAAATGGCTTTACAAGGTAAAGCATGCTGCAGATGGTAGCATTGAGAAATTCAAAGCGAGGTTTGTGGCTAGAGGGTTCTCCCAGGTAGAGGGAGTTGATTATGAGGAGACCTTCGCTCCAGTGGCTCGATATACTTCGATCCGCTCCATTATATCAATAGCAGCAGAGATGGGTTGGAAGATCCACCAGATGGATGTGAAGACTGCATTTCTCAATGGCTTCATACAGGAGGAGGTGTACATTGAGCAGCCACAGGGCTTTGAGGTGCATGGGAAGGAGTCCCATGTGTGCAGACTGAAGAAGGCCCTTTATGGCCTGAAGCAAGCTCCCAGAGCTTGGTATTCCAGGATAGATACATACTTGCATGGGATGGTTTCACAAAGAGTGAGGCAAATCCGAACCTTTACTTTATTGTGATAGGTGAGGAGCCTCTCATTCTGGTGTTGTATGTCGATGACTTGGTCATTACAGGTGCAGAGAGACTCATAGAGCACTGCAAGAGAGATCTTGCGGTGGAGTTTGAGATGAAGGACATCAGCTTGATGCATTACTTTTTGGGTTTGGAGGTGTGGCAGGAGGAGGGGCATTTCTTCCTGGGGCAGGGGAAGTGTATTATGGACATCCTTAGCAGATTACACATGGAGGATTGTAGACCCATGTCGACACCGATGATCACCAACTGGAAGAAGCTTCATGCTTCAGATTCTGAGTTGGTGGATCCCACATTGTACAGACAGCTGATTGGTTCCTTGATGTATTTGGTCAACACTAGAACAGATATTTGTTTTGCAGTCAACACGATGAGTCAGTTTATGTGTGAGCCTAGGAAGGTTCACTGGGTGGCTGCAAAACACATTTTTCGGTACTTGCAGGGGACAGTGGATTATGGTCTGGACTACAGGCAGGGGGATGGAGTGAGATTGGCAGGTTATATTGATTCTGATTGGGCAGGTTGTGCTTTTGATAGGAAGAGCACTTCAGGGTGCTGTTTTGGGTTGGGTTCGGCAGTAGTGTCATGGCTCAGCCGGAAGCAGTAGTCAGTAGCATTGAGTTCAGCGGAAGCAGAGTATATGACAGCTAGTCTAGCTAGTTGTAAGGCCATATGGCTTCGCAAGATGTTGTTTGGCTTATTTGGTCAGCCCTTGATACCTTCAGTGACTTACTATGATAATCAGATTTCCATTAAACTCACGGAGAATCCAGTATTTCATGACAGGTCAAAGCATATCGAGATCAAATATCATTTCATAAGATACTGTGTTCAGAAAGGAGCTGTGAAGCTTGAGTATATTCCCACTGATGAGCAGGTTGCAGATATTCTTACTAAAGCTTTACCATGTGGCAAGCATGACTACTTCAGAGACAAGATGGGTGTCGTGAGGAACACCTTCCTCAGTAACAGGGAGTGTTGAAATTTGGTACCGGAGGATAGGTGGTTCACTAAGGCTTTGATCTTTGGCCTAGGGAAAAGTGTCCAAAAAGAATTTAATTTTTCTCCTAAAGTGACTTTATAATTTTTATAAAGTCAAATCTAATTTAAAAGTGAATTTAAGTGATAAAGTTACTAAAGTCTAATTTTAAAGTGACTTTATTAAAGTCAATGAAAAATTAGAAAGGAAAAGTGACTTTGGAAATAAATGACTAAGTGGGTCTTTATTAAATTGGGGTGAATTAAAAAATAGAAAGTGAGATTTAAATGAGAATTTAATCTCAGCCCTAGATCTCAATCTATTTCAGCCATTGGATTTAGGGATCACCCAAAAGTCACTTAGGGTTAGATTAAAGGAGGAAAAGGAAGAAAAGGTCATTCATTCTTTCATGAGCAGATTGAGAGAAGGAGAGCAAGAGAGCAAGGGAGATTTCTGGACAGGGAGGAGAAGGAGACAGCAGCTTGGCACACATTCCAAGGCAGCAGTTTAGCAAATCCATATAGCCGAGTTAGCACACAATGAAAGGCAGATTTTGGCACGATTTTCTAGAAATCCGTATAGTTGTTTGCACAGAAATCGAGGAGAAGTTTGCACAGAAATCGAGGAGTAGTTTGCTGGCACATTTTCCAAGGAAATCCGTACAGCGTATTGTTGTTTTTTCTACATGCAAATCGAGGTCCGTACAGCGTATTTATTGCAGGTTGTACAGTAGCATTTAAGGCTGAAAGTGGGCACGAAAATCGAGGAGGCAGTATAGCATTTATTGCTGTCTTGTTTTGTTGTTTGCTAGTATTTTCTAGTTGGCTATGAGGCACAGAAAACGAGATAAGTTGTAAAATTTTCTTGCTGATTTTTTGCTAAATATTTCTCACTGTAAAAGCATTTTTCAGAAATAAGAAAGAGCTCTCGAACTGGTTTTTCCCCAAGAGTTGTAGGGGGTTTTTTGAGGGTCACATTGACCAAAAATCACTGTGTTCAAATGTGCTAAATGGCTGTTTGTACCTGCTGATTTTTGTTTCTGCATTTTCCAGCATTCTGTAAAATTTCCAGAATTTGTGTTTTCAGCAAAAAATTATTTTTTTAGTTTTTGAATGTATGGATATGGGAAAGGGCATTTAACTATATGGGAGAAATAAGGTGAAACTAAAAACCGGGGTGGGAAATGAGAAATTTTTACAAAAATTGAATTACTGGAATATTTAGTGAGAAATTCATAGTATGACAGTGTTATTGCAAAGGAAGGAGTTGACTATGGTGGACAAGAGCAAGAAGACATCATTAGAGCAGATGATGTGGAAGAGAGACTAGTTTACAGTCTCATGAGTTCTTTTGAGAATTCAAATCAGCATACTGATGTGCTAACAGAAGGGAAAGAAATAGAGTAGCAAACTAAATTGTTGCCAAAGGAAGATAAGGCACAGAAGTCTTATGTTTTTGATGTTAACAAGTGTTTTTTGAGTGCAGGTTTTGTTGCAGATGCTGGAGGAGATTTGGCACAGGTGAACAGCCAAATAAAGATGAGAGAAGAAGATTTTGTGGAAGAATTCAATCCATGAAACAAAGATGTTAAATTACTGGATAGAGTGCTAGACAGTCATGATTCAATCATGAAAGAGGGTAAGGATGATAGGGAGGCAGTCAGCATAGCAAGTAAAGAAAAAGTTGGAGTAAGAAAAGCAAAATTTGGGACAAGAGAAAAAGAAGAAGAAAAAGTAAGGAACCAACACCTACAAACTGAAAGTAACCAACAACAGATTGAAGAATTAGTGGACAGCAACAGCAACCTGAAATAAAGAGGAGATAGAAATAAGAAGCAGAACATGGGCCAGTCCAAAGATGTACTGGAGACAGAAATTGAAGAATTGTGGCAGCTAATAATGAAGTAGTCCAAATGGAGGAAAATGGTAGCATCAGGAAGAAAGATCAATCAGAACTTGAACCTGATTGACAAGAAGAAGAAGATGGAGCAGAAGACAACAGAAGTGTAGCAGCAGCAAAGGGACAAGACATTTGGGCAGTTGCAACACAAAGTATGGGATCCAGGAAAATAAAGATCAAAAGACACATGACCAGGAAATCATGAATATTTTCTACTTTGGGAGTCTGATGTAGTAGCATTCAACCCAAGAGAAAATCATTGTAAATAAGTAGACATAGGGGGTCATGTATTTTTAGAAAGTTGGATTCCTAAGTGATAAATTGATGTAATATTAGGATTTTGAGTGCATAAAATAGAAATTAATTAGATAGTGAGAGGAAGTTGTAAATTCCCTCAAAATAAATGAGGACATGAGTGGCTAGTAATGAAAAAGAGTTAGAAGTCAAATCCAACTCTTAAAGTAGTTCATGATTCAAGGAACAAGAGAGAGATTTTAGGAATTTAATGAGTTAGAAATGGACATAGAGGATAGATTACATCTAGGAGATGGTTCAATAGATTTAAGATTCGAACTAGGATGAGTTGAATAGAACTTCCTGGCATATATGTAAGCCAATCGACAGAAGGAAGGGGAGGCCACGATATTGAAGAACAGGCCTGTGCGAGACAGAGAAGTCTCGAATTTAATCTTTTTTTTTACATATATATACAAGGTTTTATTCCTGACTGTGTCAGAGTGTTTGAATTGAGTGTTTTATGATTGATTATGGTGTGAACTCATAGGTTCTGTAACAAGTTGCAAACAGAGTTCTATAAAATGTGCAAGGAGAGCAGAGTGATTCAGAGGAATTGTAAAAGGATCTTAGAATCCAATTGAGGAAGAAAAGTGAAGCTTTGGAGAGAAGGAGTGAAGTTAAGCTCAAAGAAGTTTAGCATTTGGAGGTGGAAAGCGAAACCTTGAAGGAAACTCAAATCATAGAGAACGTTGAAGAAACAACATAAATTCTACGTAAAAATGATTTACGGAGGAATGGAGAATTGATGCACAGGGATCATTAGATCTCAAAGATCAACGACCTAGATGGAGTCGCAGTGGTTCAGCCGGGGTGTTTTTTTATTCACACGTTGATTAAGTCCACAAGCACAAATCTGATTTACATTAGAAATCGGCGCAAAACATAGTCCAAGTCTGAAAACTGGACTTGAAATCCTATAAAGAATGGCCTAGACCCTTATCAGGTCTAGAAGTTTGATCAGATCGGTGCTTTGAAGTGGAAGGGGGTCCTACCATAGAGGAGAGTGATTGCGATAATGTGATGGATCCTGGACCGTCGGATCGAGAGTCCATATCAATAGCCCAGATCTAATTGCTAATTGCATATCGAAGCAGTCAAGAGTCAGTGCGATGGAACACTGATAGGCCAATCAGTGATGTGCCGATAGCCGTTGTATCGACAAATGAAATGGACGGCGGAGATTGAGTCAGAGATCAGAGTTCGGGAGGAATATGTGCCGAATGGAAGGCGGAAGATAAAAACCCAACAGAGTTTATAGTGGTGGGTTTATAAGATTTGAAATCCAATTATGTGTGTTAGAGTGGGTTTTTCTCGTTATTCCTTTATATTGTGATCAAGGTATGGTTCGGGGGTTTCTAAAGGAAATCCCGATAGTTATAAGGGTTGCATGTATGTATGAACCGCGGAGGAGCCGATTGCCGATTGCGATAAAGGAAATCCTCGGGAAGTGTGCAGAGTCCGTACCAAAGTGGAAAAAGGTATGATTTGTGTATGTTTTCCTTTGTAAATGGTTTTATAAGGAAATAGCACCAAATAAAGGTCTTGTGGGTTATAGATATATATATATATATATATATATATATATATATATATATATATATATATATATATATATATATATATATATATATAACCAATGATAAGAGCGGAAAGGTTATATATGCAGACTTAAGGAATTTAAAAGTCCCGAAAGGAAGGATTTAACGAATGACTTTAAGGGAGTCATAAACGAAGGCTTAAGGGTTGTTTAAAGCCCCGATAGGAGGTTTTAGTGGGGTGATTGAGTTCCGATACAAAGGAACCGATGATAAAGGGGCCTTAATCATTTATGGTTTGAAGATTTTGACTCCTTGGAGTGTTAATTCCTAGGACAAGTGTGTTTAGGAATTTTATATGCATACAGTGGGTGTAAGTCGCAGTAACCCTGCATCACCCTCTAGATGCATTCAAACTCCCTCTTGCAGAGTTTAGGAATGAACCAGCTTCTCCTTAGGGTTAAATTAGGGTTTATGGTTAAGTTTTAATGTCACATAGTGACATTCGCCATTTAGGAATTAATTGATATCCAAAAATATAAATAAAAACCCAATTTAGAACTTTGGATAGGTACAAACTACCAACAGTTTTCTAATTGGGTGAAAAGAGGAGACAGCACATGTGAACACCGTTAAATAACCCACGGTTATAGCTTTGGCGGTTCCACTGCCTACTCATAGTTGACTACGCGCTAAGTTGTACAATGTTCACATGCCGAGGTTTACTCCGCGGTTTCCGATGCAGTTACCTAATGAGGTTCTGTTAATGTGAAGGTTCATCCCTGTCCACTCACATGGCCCATTGCAATTAGCTCCGATGCGGTCAAGTCGGTAGTTAGGAGTTGTGGTTAACCTGGTGGTTGATCATTATATCCGCTCACATGTACATCGCGGTTTCGATGCGGTTAGGGATAATGCAATTAGGGGTAGCTATATGGGTGTTTTGTAATGCTTATGTTTATTACATAGGCTTATATGTTTTGTAATGTATTTACCATAGTTTTGAATTAAAGCCCGAGGCTTAGGTTTTAATGCATTTAATTTGTAATGTATGTTTTAGGTATAGGTTAGGGTTTAGGGTTTGTATTTGTTTTGTACCATAGATTTCTAGTGCTAGGACTTAGGTTTAGGTTTTAGTCTTTACATAATTTTGTTCTAAAAAAACCCATTTACAACAAATTGTCACAAAATGACATTTAAGCCCACATGATGATAACCATGGACCAAAATTGACAAGAAAACACAAGCCAAGCTGACAATGAACATGAGTCGACAACCAAACCCCGGCAGAACTGACGACAATCACATGTTAATATCCAGGAACAAAACCCTATCCTTCGAACACCATGAAAACCATTGACATCATTGGACAACCTGAACCATAAACATCATTGTCGAAGCTGAAGACACCAGACACTGAATGTTGACAACGAAACTGGCGAAGTTGATAAAGTTCAAGACCTCATCTACCAATGATCATTTGACAATCACTTCGACGTTGAACCACTGAAGGCTCTGCTCATGTTGGACTAACAAGATCCTCCTGGATCAATCCTCTCCACTTGAAAGCTTTTGGACCACAAAAGTTTAACTAGACAGATAGTAGGTGAGGATAGAGCTCCCTCACTTTCCAGCTTGCCCTGATGATGTACCAATACATTTGATCAACCACCTGAAAGTGATGACCCTGATGATGTTGATCATGGCACATTTTAGATATGTGAACTGTTCCATCAATCTACAGTATGCACAACTTGCGAATATGGTTAAACAATCTGTTATGAACATGGCAATTGACTTCTTTCCATGAAATACCATGAATTAGTGATTCATAAACATCTTTGAAAATAGTCTCTATAGGATATTGTTCTATACTATTGACATGAATTAAAAATCTATATTGCAGAATGATAGAGACAATAAAAGACATTTTTGACATCAAACCAACTACTTGATTTGACATACTTTCCTGATTCCTAATTTATAAGTGAGCGCGCTGCAATAAACCCAACAAACTGTAGTGTGACAACTGATGCAACTTTGTTTGATTTTGAAGTATTGAAATGTCGGATGATTTATTTGAATCATTGTTTATTCATTCATTAAATGGTGTTTCCATTTATTAACACTTTCCCCTTATGCATAAGTTTCCCTTAGATGTATTGGATACTTTGAGACTATAGAAACGTCTTTGATATGAAAACAAATGGGCTTCCTCTCCACTTGAAAAGGGGCTTCCAAACTATTTGAAACATGAAATGGTGTCACAATACAAGAGAAATTTAGCACTGACTTTCCCCAATATTGACCCGCATCCCTGTAACTAATAACTTCCAAACTTGGACTGAATTGATTCATTTTGACATTAGGAAGATGAGATTTAGGCATCAATTGTAACTCATGTTGTATTCCCTGCTTATGAATAAGATGTTTGGTTTCTCTAAATAGAACTAAAAAAATTTCTACCTCTTCGATCAAACTATCTTTAAGATGAGATTCATAACTTGAACAAACATCATGTTGATTCTTATGTTGTTCCTTTACACACATGAGTACAAATCTCTTATTTGAACTTATTAATCGCTTCATCTGATTAGCAACAACTAAATTCAAGTGATTTTTACTTTGATGTGACCTGACAATAAATTCAACCCCATCTTTCTTAAGGTGATATTTATGCTCTATTCTATAAAATACTACATCATGATCATAAAGATAACGACTTCCTAAGAAAACTCCACATATGTCTACTGGAACCACATCTAATTCCACTTCATCAACATAATTAGATGTAATGGAAAATCTTGATCGACATTGTTTTGTGACTTTTATCTGAGTTGATTTATTTAGCCATCCTAATGGGTAAGGTCTTGGATGATTCCATGTCTCCAAACCCAAGTTCTTAACTAAATATTCAGATATTAAATTTTCCTGTGATCCATTGTCAAACATTGTATCTATCTTTGTGTGCTTAGAAGTTATCCTTATGTTAAATAATTCAACTCTTTTATCCTCATTTGAAGGATTTATGTTTGATGAAGATGCAATTGTATTCGAACTTGAACCAGTGCTAGAAGTTTTACCTGTCGCAACTATGGTAGTTATTCTCCTTTCATCACCTAAATCGGAACCTAGATCTTGCTGGATTGCTGCAATTTCTTTCTTTTCATCCTTCTATTTAAGGAACTTTTTGGGCTTAACTTTGGGATGAAGTTCCAAAACTTAGATTCATCATGACCGATTCTCTGGCAATGGGAACAAGTAGGTCTTTCCTTCTGAGCTATCACTGATTTCTTTCTCTTTGAATTGTTCTTCCCCTTACTGTCATTGGAATCCTTGATTTCCAACTCTTTGGATGATTGCGATGAAAACTTGAATGGTCTACCACATGATTCAATATGTCTGGCTTGAACACACACTTCATCAAAATCATTAGTATTAAACATCAATAATGAATTATTCAAATATGAATGTAAACTACCGATGTATTTTAATAAAGTTTCACGTATATCCAATGAAATACCAAGCGCCAATGCTTTCTTTCTTAACTCTTGAGTAAACTCTTGAACACTCTGCCCTTTACCTTGCCTCAAGTGCTGCCAATCAATAACATCTTGTTGCATGTATCCTAAAGGATAGAATTGTTTCCTAAGAGCTTTTAAAAACTTAGACCATGAAGATATGACTTTACCTTTCCGCTTTACATCTATTTGAGTTTTACTTTCCCACCAGATTAAAGATGTTTCCCCCATTCTAAATGTAGCTAACTAAATTTTCATTTTATCGTTAGAAATGTTCTGAATGTGACAATACACTTCTAGCTCCTTAATCCAGTTATATAGCCTTTCAGGATTCATTTCGCCATCATAAATAGGTAACTCAAATTTTACATCAAGTTTCAAAAGAGATGTTTTCTTAGGTTTCTTTTTTGTTTCAGATTCTGAACTGGAAGAAGAAGAAGAAGAAGATAATGGAGATGATCGAGGTGAAGGAGGTTTATCAACATTGCCTTTACCTTTGTCCTTCTTCGATTTCTATGAAGAAGAAGCTGCGTCTCTCACCTTCTTATCTTCGTAAAGTTCTCCCAATATCTGCTGCAGACTCAAGAATGCTTGCTGAAACTATTCCTCGCTCATCTTAGTTTCAGGATTTTCACTTGCATCAGATCCTGTCACGGTCGACTTATGAGCAACTCTTCGCTTTCCAATATCTAGATCAATCTCCTTGAGGATTCCTTCTCCACGTTGCGACTTTGACCTGGTTAACATTAACAGACAAATTCTACAAACGCAGCCTGCTCTAATACCAAATTATATGATCTAAAATTAACATATGTTAAACAGAAGTAGAATTGATTAATGCCATCAGTGAATTGAATGTTAACTTAAAGTACTTTAATTGTGATAACTGCTTGAAAAGGAATGAATTGACGACAAAATTGAAACATAAGCAAGATGCAAACAAAAGTAAAAAGAAGCAAAAACACAGGGATACCAGACAACAAGATTGATTACGAAGTTCATCCCTGATGGACTATGTCTCTAGGTCCGCTTTCAAGATGGGCGACCACTTTATTAGGATTGAATCCAAGGAGGTCGATTACACAGCAAATTAACTAGACTAATTGTGCACAAAGGCACTTTTGGTCACTGTCACAAGAAAGCTCTATGAATTAGCTTTCAAATGCCTATCTCGATTCCCAATTCCAACTCTCGACTCTCCTGTTACACTGAAAACAAAACAACCTATATCCTCTAGAATCTCCATACAAAACTCAAAACCACTCACTCCTCCTCTTCAAAGCACCAAACTACCTTTATAACTCTCTAGATGAATTTGAACTCCCTCTTGTAGAGTTTAGGAATGAACCAGCTGCTCCTTATGGTTAAATTAGGGTTTATGGTTAATTTTTAATGTCACATAGTGACATTCACCATTTAGGAATTAATTGATATCCAAAAATACAAATAAAAACCCATTTTAGAACTTTGGATAGGTGCAAATTGCCAACGGTTTTCTAACCAGGTGGAAAGAGGTGACAATGCATGTGAACTCCATTAAATAACCCATGGTTATAGCTCTAACAGTTCCTCTACCTAATGACGGTTGACTACACGGTGAGTTGTACAGCATTCACATGTCGAGGTTTACTCCACGGTTTTCGATGCAGTTACTTAATGTGGTTCTGTTAACCTGAAGGTTCATCCCTGTCTACTCACATGGCTTGCTGCGGTTAGCTCTGATGCGGTCAGGCCGACGGTTAGGAGCTGCGGTTAACCTAACGTTTGATCATTATATCTGCTCACATGTACATCACGGTTCCAATGGGTTTAGGGATAATGCAGTTAGGGATAGTTATATGGGTGTTTTGTAATGTTTATATTTATTACATAGGCTTATATGGTTTCTAATATATTTACCATAGTTTTGAATTAAAGCTTGAGGCTTAGGTTTTAATGCATTTGATTTCTAATGTATGGTTTAGGTATAGGTTATGGTTTAGGGTTTGTATTTGTTTTGTACCATAGCTGTTTAGGGCTAGGACTTAGGTTTAGGTTTCAGTCTTTACATCATTTTGTTCTAAAATAACCCATTTACAAAAAATTGTCACAAAGTGACATTTAAGACCACATGATGATAACCATGGACCAAAATTGACAAGCAAACCCTGGCGGAGCTAACGATGAACATGAGTCAACAACCAAACCTCGACAGAATTGATGACAATCACATGTCGACAACCAGGTACAAAACCCTATCCTTCGAGCACCATGAAAGCCATTGACATCACCAAACAACCTCAACCATAAACATCACCGTCGAAGATGAAGACACTGAACACTAAATGCTAATGGCGAAACTGGAGAAGTTGATAAAGTTCAAGACCTCATTGACCAATGATCATTTGATGATCACTTTGATGTTGGACCACTGAAGACTCTACTCATGCTAGACTGACAAGATCCTCCTAGATCATCTATGCCCAAAAAATATCTTAGCAACCCCAAGTCAGTCATTTCAAATTCATTCTTCATGACTTGTCTGAAATTAGTGACGAGGAAATCATCACTTCCTATAAAAATAAAATCATCTACATATAAGATGACAATAAGAATCTTACCATCACTCTCTTTGATGTAGAGAGTAGTCTCACCATCACATTTGTCAAAACCATTGTCCAACAAGTAAGAATCTATCATGTTGTACCATGCACGCGGTGCTTGCTTCAGCCCATAGAGAGCTTTCCTCAACCGTACACTTTGTCTTCTTGGCCTTCTACCTCATAACCAAGCGGTTGCACAACATATGCTTCCTCTTTCAGCACTTGATTCAAAAATGCTGATTTTATGTCCATTTGACACACTTTCCATTTATGTTGCACAACAATCACCACAACTGTACACATTGTCTCCATCCTCGCGAGTGGCGCAAACATCTCTACATAATCTCTTCCATGTTTCTGCTTATATCCTTTGACAACTAGCCTCGCTTTGTGCCTTTCAATCTTCCCATCGACATTTCTCTTGGTCTTATAGACCCACTTCACTCCAATGACCTGTTTTCCTTGCGGCAAGTCTGCTAGCTCCCATGTGTCATTCTTTTCTATTGCTTCTATTTCTTCCTCCATTGCCGCAAATCATTTTTCTTCTTTGACTGCATCTTCAAAGTGGATTGGATCATCTACATGACAAAATAAAGAAAATAATGAATTCAGACCAGCGCTATTATCAACCTCATCTTGCTCATAAATCTCATTTAAATTTCTGAATTTTGGTCTTCTTGTGCTTGCTGAAGATGGGCTTGACATGTCGCTTGGGGTTGTGCTTTACGGTGTGCTTGGAGGAACACTTGCTTGACTGCATGATGTTTTCCTATTATTTGTTGATGGTGTTGTTTGTTTCCTGCTCTGTTTCACTTGAATAGGAGTAGAGGGAGTCACTGTTGAGGAATTACTTGTTGTTGTCAATTCCTCCTTGTCCTCATGTGGTATGCATGCTTTTACATTGGTTTTCTTCTCTAAACTTCCATCCCATGCTTCATCTTCTATGAACTACACATCTCTGTTGATTATGACCTTCTTGGTTGATGGATTGTAGAGCTTGTATGCTTTGGATTCATCACTATATCCAACAAATATGCATTTCTCCCCCTTGCTATCCAACTTCTTCCTCAACTCATCTGGGACATGTGCATATGCCACACAACCAAAAAATCTCATGTGAGTGACACTATGCTTTCTTACACTCCATGCCTCTTTAAGAACTATGTTCTGGACACTTTTGGTTGGACATCATTCAAGATATATGTTGCACATGCAATAACTTCATCCCAATAATCATTTGGCAAATGCTTTTCCTTCAACATACTCCTTTCCATTTCCATAATGGTTCTATTCTTCCTTTCCACCACACCATTTTGTTGAGGTGTATATATTGTTGTAAATTGCTTGTGAAATCCATGTTCCTTGCAAAATTGAAGGAAATCATTTGAGATGTATTCACCACCTCTATCAGTCCTGAGGAATTTGTTGTAATGTCGACTTTTCTTCTCAAAAAGAGACTTGTACTAGCGAAAGCAGTCAAACACTTCACTTTTCTATTTTACGAGATAGACCCATGTCTTCCTTGTGTAGTCATCTATGAAGGTTAATAAATATTGGCTACCATCAATTGATGATGTTTGCATTGGTCCACATAAATATGAGTGGACAATATCCAAAGGTGCCTTTTCCCTTATTGACTTTCCTTCTAGAAATGTCTTTCTATGTTGCTTGCCCAAGATGCATCCTTCACATAGGTTGTAAGTTTTTCTGTAAGTGGCAAACCTTTCACCATGCCTTTTCTATGCAGCAAATTCAAAACTCCAAAGTTGAGATGTCCAAATCTCAAATGCCATAACCAGTTTTCATCTTTGACCTCTACTTGATAGTTCACTTGTGTGACAATTTCCTCTTTTCTTCCATCCTCTTGTGAGTTCATTGATAGTTGTGCTTGTGCACCTTCTTCCTTCAAATCTAATCTTATCTTTAGGGGAAACATTCTATTGTTTGTCATCTGAACCTTTGCAATCAGTTGTCTACTTGGAGGCCTATCCAAAATTGTGCACTCATCATTTTTGAAGAAGACATTGTAGCCCTTTTGCATGAGTTGTCCAATGCTTATGAGGTTATGTTTCAGACTAGGGACAAAGTAAACATCTAATATGTACTTCTTCTCTCCCTTCTTTGTTAAGATATTAACTCTTCCTTTTCCCATGATAGATACTTTGCTATCAGTCCCTAATGTCACTTCAGATTTCACACTTTCATCTAGATCGAAAAACATTTATATGTTCCCTGACATGTGATTGCTCCACCCTGAATCTAGATACCATATATCACTTTGTTTTTCTTGTGCTACATTACAAGCTAGAATCATGCTATCATGGTTCTGATTTTCTTTTGTGAAATTTACACTTGGTTTGTTACTAATGTCATATTGCTTATTTCTACATTCATTTTCATAAAGACCATACTTCTTACAGTAATGACATTGGACTTGAGATTTATCATACCTCTGACCTTGTGCTTGATTTTGTCTTGGGCCTTGACTTGGATTTTGATTGCTGCACCTTCCACTTGAGCTTGAAGTGTTGCTTGTTCCACCTCTGTGTGGGCTTCTTCCTCTTCCTCTAGCATATGATCTTCTTATGCCTAGACCTTGACCAAATGAAACTTGTGTCCTGAAGTCATGCTCCAATGAGGAGCTTTTTGCTTTATTTAGTCTATGTTCATGAGAAATTAGTGATGCATGAAGCTCATCCATTGATAGCTATGAGAGATCCTTAGTCTCTTCTATGGCTACAACAATGGCATCAAACCTTGCTGGCAGGCTTCTCAAAACTTTCTCAATTATTCTCGTTTCTTCAAGTGCCTAACCATGAGACTTGATTTCAGTAACCAACCCAATTACATGTGTAAAAAATGAGTCTACATTCTTAGACTCTTTCATATAAAGTGTTTCGAAACCTCTTCTCAACGTTTGCAGTTTTGTTGTCGTGACTTTTTCCATTCCTTGGTAGGTTGTCTAGAGGGTGTCCCATGCTTGCGTAGACTTCGTTGTTGCTACAACCCTTGGGAAAATACTTTCATGAACTACTTGGACAATATAGAATAGGGCTTTTGAATCCTTCTTCTTGTTGTCCCTTAACAAATCCATTTCTTCTTGAGACAAGGAACTGTATGCTGCTGCATCTGCGGGTTCTGGAAAACCATTCTCCACCAAATCCCAAATGTCTTGAGAAGAAAACAGGGCCTTCATTGTAATAGCCCAATAATCATAAATTTTTCCATTAAACTGAGGTATCTGAGGATTAGTCAAGCTTGTGCTTGATGTTGCCATTTCCGAGTGAGAAAAAAAACTTTCTACCTGCTGGTAAATACACTTCAAAAGGAAAAAAAATATGCCCTTAAAACAATTTCTTTAACTGTTAGTAAAAACACTTGTTTTTACACTAACAAAATTTAACCTGCTCTGATACCATGTTAGAAAAAATTTATGGGGAAGAGGAGAGGTGTCTAGCTGAAAATTCGATTGCGGCGAAGTCAATTTTAGTTGTGGCAAGGAAATCGCAACAACACAGGGGCTTAATAAAACACGGAAAAACAGAGTAAAATAAATAAAATAAAAAAACACAAAAGACTTACTGCAATTTACGCATCACTGGGGTTGTGGAGTAAATGTTTGTAAAACTCAGTAAAATAGTTTTCACGTGCCCACCAATATTTCCTCCACGATTTTCTCCTCACTACCTCACACACTCTCGCTCTCTAACTTGCCCAACATTACAAATGACTTTTACATCCATATTTATCTCAACATACAAATTTGACATTAATACATGACAGAGAAAATAATTAATACGCAACATGGGCGATTTTACATAGTAATTGGTTTTCTGATCTTGCAAGTGTTGTGGAGTGTGGGCAACAGTCATGGAGTAAATGTTTGCCCATATCTATTTACCAAAATTTATTAAATGCCTTAAACTCTCTGTTGTGTTGCGGAATGGTCAACGTTGTACTTCTGTTCTAACTTCAGTCCTTTCGCCTGCAAACAAAATCGCAACCGTGCAGTAGTTGACTGGGCAAGCATGGTGTTTTTCAATGTGTTTAAGGTGGTGGTTGGGATTATTATTTCCAACATATTAGCATAGCTCACGAGTTCGATACACACCCAACTCGCGTTGGGGGAGAGATTGTTCGACATTGGATAAACCAATGCTCCCACTGTGTTTCACTAACTGCCTTTGTGGATCCTTATCTCTAGCGAGAAATAACCGCCTTCGTGGATCCTTATCTCTAGCAATGTGATCTTTGAATATTAACTAACACCTACTAACATCCTTATCTATGGGTGTCTAACAACTATGTGATTCCCAACTAGACATGGCAATGTGCTATCCAATGAATAGGAACAATGCAATCAAAATCCAAGCCGGACTCACCAAACCTTTCTACAAATTTTGGTATCTCATAGGATTTGGAAAACAGTAGCTATTCACTAAAGGAAAACATAAATATTCTCTTTAAACTTTCTCTAGCATGAAACCTAAATATTTTCCAAAACTCGAACGCATTTTTTTAGCATTGGAACACCTAGAAACTTTAAACTATAAATGAGACGTGGAGAAGCATTGAGGTGCATGAAGAATTGAGATGAATTAAAACATAGGCTTAGCAGCAGAAATGCAACCATCAGTAGTGAGTTATGTTGCAGTCAGTTAGTAGCAGATCGGAACATGGAGAAGGTTCAAGGAAGTTGTTCATGGAAAGCGAGAGCTTCTGCAGTGTAAGAGATAGCCTTAGAATGATTTTTCTCTGACTCCACAATTGTTCCAAATAGTTCTAGCCCCTCATCAACCAATGAGGATCAGGGGTTTGCAAGTTTCTGTACATGTGTTTGCGATGAAATCATCTCTTGGCTAACATTCAAGCTTGATGTGGGTTCATGCTTGCTATACAAGGAATGTAATGTCAATATCTTATTTCTTCTTCAAGTTAGTGGGTATTTTATTAATCACATAGATAATTGTATATACATGGTTGATGTTTTATCACTCATGTTTGTAGCTACAAAAACTAGACCAAAAAATCAAAGAAGTTTAGTTCAAAATAATACAAGATTGAAATAGTCTAAAGCGACATCTTGTCATACTTATTATACTAAGCACTTCTATCCTGAAAAATAACTTAGAGTGTGATATAGAATGCTCCATACATATCTATAAAAAAAATTAATATCATTATCTATGAAAGATATACTAAGAGAAGTTTACTAGTAGTGCTTCAAAGAAACTATTAACCATGTGAAATAGACTAAGAGGAGGTAGACACCTCAACTGGGTAAGCTAGGGTGCACAACCATGTATGGATTTTTCCACGAACCTAGACGGATTATATCCATGCCAATTGATGTTTCATGTCCCTATGTTTAGCCTCAAGCTCATTTAGTTGTAGAAGGAAATCATGCTTGGATTTGTTCCTCTCTAAGAGGACTTTGCCTAGGAGGACCTTGACATGCCAATATGATTCTATGGCATAGAGATACTAGTTCTATCAACCTTTGGTGTGACCGGTGTCTGATACCAAGTTAACAAAAGAGGCCAATATCATTGCATCAATGTGTTCTCCTCTATCTATGAATACTTTGTCAATAAATTATTGAATCTCCTCCTAGATCTCTAGGGGTTGTGCAAATTAAAGAGTTTGGTTGTAAAATGGGCTCACAAGTGAGTTGGAGAACTAATCCATAACTTGGCGGATAAGATCCAAGAACCATGAATGTTGAGAGAGGAGGGGAGGAGCATATACATCTTCCAAGAAACTAAGAACAAAAGAATAAAAATACCCATGCTAAATACAAAGATAAATTTATTAATTGAGAAGAATACCCTTTTATAGCTACATTGTGGACGACTATGTTCTTTGTTAGTTAGCTTGTAGAATTGGGGTATAGACCTCCACGTAGAATCAAGTGTGAAATTTCAGACCACCATGCAGAATCAAGGGTGTCATCCTTCTCCTTAGATTATGAAGCCAATATGCCTTCATATTTCGAGTATTTGAAGGAAATCAGAAGCACTTCAATCTAGCAAAAGCTGGAATTTGTGCCTGTGCTTGTTCTTTATTGTATTGTGATGCCAAAGCAAGAAGAAAAATACCTGTTATCTTGTCCTACAATACGTGTAGCTCTACAACCTATCTCCATGCCAAAGAAAATTATAGTAGTTATTTCGAAGGGGATGAGATTGTTTCATATGAAGGATAACTATGGGAAATGTTTAGCAAATAATCTAGCACAACAACAGACTCTATTATTTTGATAAATAGCTGCAAGCGACTAATTATTTTTTGTCATAGAATTCAAGTGCTTAAATTTACTTTTTTTTTAAAAGGAGTTTTTTGCTCAGGAAAATTTGATAAAGGAGTAAGGGAGACACCCTTCATTGGCCACACCATATTTTCTATTTTGTTGTCATTATTCTGCATTTTTCTCGTCACTCTTCATTTACTTGAACTCAAGAAAATGACCAAAGTTTATGAAGTATTAGATTTTTTGAATACTTTGATATGGCCTACTATTACTAACACAGTAAAAATAAACAAATCCTCTCTTGCTAACATTATAATATGTTCACAAAATGCACAAGAGAGGATTGATTTTTTGCAGCTTGAGTCATATCTTTAGTAAGATGAGTTACAATAGAAAATGTAGCATCCTAATTTATTTATTTTTGGTTCAAAAGATCCCCATTTTTAGTCTAAAGTTGACTCCCATCATCAGCTAGAAATTAATTAGATCAATAAGATTGAGGTTGATTCAGATGCAACACCCATTTCAAGAGCATATGTGCACAAAGATTGAGAAGCTCAGTTTGTACTTCCCAAGCCAGCATCAGACCTTGGGAAGAGCTTGTCAGCAACAAGTACAAGACTAATGTTGGATATGATAAGGAGGTGTCCTTTCATATGCTAAAATACTCTAAGTCAATTTAGTTTCATAGTGTTCGACTTCTCCAAAACAACTCATCATCACCTGTTCATGCTCCTCATTTGAAGCCACAAATTGTCAAATGTTGACATTGTGACAGAGTTGGCCATGTGAAAGATCATTGTTTTGATCTTCACCCTTGTAAGAATTGTGGTTAGCACACTCATCATTCAAACAAATTCTTCATAAACAAGCCTCCTGCAAGAACATGGATTCACCTTGGATGGATTGCTTATTGGCAATGGGCTTCAAAAACCAAGAAGATATTTCGATCATATCACAAAATGTTTTCTTGAGTATGAAAATGTATCGTAGTTGAGTTCTCTTCATCTTCTCACCTTGTCTCTAATAAGGGGGGAATTGATGCTCATCTACAAGCTTCACAAATACATCAAGCAAGCCTGAGCCACAAGCTGAACGTGTTGCCTATGTCTACAACCAGAGATAACCATACCAAGATTCAAAGTTTTATTCAGGGACAAAGAAGCCCCTGAGCATGTTTTTGCTTGGCGGTCTTTCTTAAACCACCATAGGTTGAGACCTCCCTTTTCAGGTTGAGGTTCTCCTTTTTTTTGTAGGTCAAGACCTCCCTTTTCTAGGTTGATGGTCTCCCTCTTCCAAGAATTAGAGAAACTTCCTCTAGTAGAATACTAACAGCTTCTTTCTGAATTTGGAACTATTTCAGGAACTACACTAAGAGTTCCAGGTTGAGACCCTAATGGTCTCCATTTTCAAAACAATAGGTAACACCTCCTCTAAGAGAAGACTTCAACTTCTTTGCTAGATTTGGAAGAGTTCTAGGAATAGCACTAAGTGTCTTAGTGTTGGTGGTCATCCTTAAACCATCACTAGTTGCGACCTCGAGTTTTCCCACCTTATACCTTCATTTGAGAAAGAGCATTCAACCATTTGTTGTCATGCATTGTTGTATTTTTGAATTATAGCTTTCTTCTTGGACTTGTATATGCCCCTTCAGATTAAGTGGGGGAATGTTGGACACCTAATCTGCTAAGGGTTGGTGTGGTGGAATGTGAAAGGTCATTGGAGTCCAAGAGACCTCGGAAGATGAATCCAATGCACACGGAAAATGTATAAATGTACATCAATGTGAATAGTGAATGAAATTCAATGATTTATCTTTCATATCGTGTTTATTCGATGTGTGTGTTTAACATTCTCAGTGCCTTATTGGGTTACATCATTCAATACCATGGGTTGATACCACTTGCCATTTGTATTGATCCTCCCTCATTAGGAAGCAAAGATCCCCATTGTGTCAAGTTCCCTCCTTATAAGATTTTGTTGAATATATGTGAAGGAAGATAAGGGTTTTGTGTGGTTGACACATAACTTTGGTTTTGTTGACAACCCAAAACCGAGTGTTGTTGAAGACAAGGGTTTGTATGGTTGACTCATAACCATGATAAATGAAGGTCCGAGGATAGAGTTACCTTATAATGCTTATGGGACAATTGTGATATTGAAAACATACAACCTAGCAAATGGACTTTGATGGCAAGGGATTTTTGTGTTTGACCTATCACCGTGGGTTTTTTGGTGACCGATAACCATGATGAACGAAGGCCTAAGGATATAATTACCATATAATGCTTGTAGGCCAACTGTGATACTGGCAGTGTATGGTCTAGCAAATGGACTTCAAGATAGTTTGTTTGCCAATATGCATAGGTATGGTAGAAATATGGTGGCCTATATGGTGGCTTATTTGGTGGTTTATCTTTGTAAATTATCACTATCCAATTAGATGTTGTAAAGGTTGCCTCCCATTGCTTAAGCTTCACATCTTTTATTCTCACTGTTGTGATTTAATAGTCCCAACATGACATTACCTTAACATGAGAAGGGGCATTTTGTCATAGTCAAAAGTACACTTCATGATAGTCATCAAAGATAACCCTGTCACCATGGGCACCCCTAGAAACAAGAACGAAAGAGGGAGATGAACATGCCTCTAATGTCACTCAGGTGTCAAGGGTGACATATCTCGTAAGGAAGTATGAGTACACATAAATGTATGATTCCCCCAAAGAATGGGAAAATATTGTACTTGATCATATATAGAAAGATTTGTTCCATTGCAAATGTGAAAAGAAGGTTCACAAATATGGTTATGCCCTATCTAGGAAAAGGGGTGTCTAGTGGTAAAATTTCACTCAACATGGTCCATCCAAAATTTCCCACCTGGTATTCACTCCACCACACCTCAATACTTATTTGGATTCTTTCCTAGTTTTATCATTCGTTTTGTCCAGTATATTCCCACCTGCTACTCATTCTGCTGACGCTCTCAATATCTATTCGGATTCTTTACCAGTTTCATCATTCAGTTTTTCTTTTGTACTAAATTCACCTTGGCGCGATGGAGGTGCGGAGCATGGAACTAACGTTGAGTTCACATTATATGCCAAGTTCTGACAAGTTCTTTGGCTTGATGTCCCAGTGTATCGCATCTTTTCATGACAATAGATAAGGGCTCATGCCAATGATGCAATGTAAGTGGCTGCCCAATTTTTTCAAGAATTTATAGCATTGAAGCTCTTTGTACAACTCACCTTCTGTAGCTTATTCAAGAATTGGATAGACACAACTCTGATCATAAAAATAACCAAACAGTCAAAGTATATTGAGATGCCGAAGATGACCTTAGATTTCAATCCCTGTTTGAAACTGTTTCTCTACCTGAGATTGCTAAAGTTAGTTCTTTGAAGAGAGCTTTCAAACTCATGACATACTTACTCTTCTTCTTTTTGGCAAGATATACATTGCCAAATTTCCCATGGATGAGAAATTTTCTAATGTGAAAATTGTGAAGTCCAATGTCTTTCATCCTTCTTATCATCTCCTCACTCTTCGCATCATAGAAACATTATGTTGGGCATTGCAAGGGGCACAATCCTCTAGAAGCCCTTACTTTGTACTCTACAATACCCTCAAAGGGAACCTTGGGAGAATCCGAACCTAGGGTACAATACCCTCAAAGAGAACCTTGGGAGAATCCGAACATAGGGTTACCATGTTGGGTTTAAGAAGTGTGCCATGCAAGAGGGGACATGGTGGTCATTGAGAACCTTGTAGTAGGAAACATATACTCTCTTTATAACACCCATACAAGTTTTAATATTATGATACCCATATACACAAATATCCGTCTCAACAATAGGAAATAAACCATTCCCTTGGAAGATGATAGCATAAGGAGCAAATGGGGAGGGCTCCGTAATTCCAATCTTCAGAACAACTCTCCATTTTTCAAACGTTGCTCCGGTATCATGGTATTGTTGGCATCTTTGTGCAAGGCTATCCAGGCCCTGGGTGGTGGTTTCACCTTTGGTTCCCGCAAGATCCACTGTGCCTTTGTATACTTTTATGCCGGGCAAGACCCCTCCTTGAGAACATCGACAAAGGTCTTCCCAGCTGCAGTAATTTGATAGAGGGTTTCTTCAAATAGAATCGCACCACTCAAATACTGCAAGGAATTAGGGGCAGTGAAGAGGAACTCCGTCAGATGACACCTGTTGGTCTCAATATTCTTGACATTGATGCTCACTAACCGCTCTCCGATGGTTCCAATAATCTTATCTGCAGCTAGAATTCCCTTCCCATGTATAGCTATGTACGCCGCATTAGCAATCGACTCATCAAGGTTTTTTGGTATGCCAAACCCAAGGGTTATATTGCACTTTCCCGAGGGTTGTATTGTGCCCGTGATGGTGCTGATGGAGCAGGGTTTCGTTCTGATCTTGAATATGTAGGGCTTCGAAAGCCATGGAATGAGGAAGTGGGTGCGTTCCCCCATGGTGGCGTCTACGATCCCTCTGAATCTGTCGGAAAGGATCGCTTTGTGCCCCCCATCCACAGTATACAGCGATGCGTTTAGTAGTTTGACTCCCGCAGAGCGTCCCTAACCATCGCAGACATGGTTGTTCTCTCGATCAAGAGCTGGCATGCATTGAACTGTGCCACGATGGCCTTCAAGACCTCGTTTCAAATGGAGGGAAACACCGTCTTGTCGTAATCAAGGCCGAGCCTCTGCAATATGTCGGGTAGCAAGTTCTCTTGGGGTCTGGTAACTATCCTCAAGGAGATGTTCACCAACTAGAGGTCATTGGTGCCCGATCAATGTGGCCGAGGTGGTACCCTGGACGTGGCACTGCAGCTCCCCCTAGCAGTCACCAATGATGCAATTGCCGACTCCCTATTCTTTAAATTTGCAGCTCGTCCGTTTCCAGATCCTCCCGTTCTGCTGCAGCATGGGAAGAGTTAAATTCCATGACTGGCTGCTCTCAAGCTTGTGCCCATTGTTTGGATTGTTACTGGCCGCCTAGACTCTGCATGAACATTTTTTGGTTACCACAATTTTCGTATCCACAGTCGCTCCTCGAATGAAGCTATAAGAGAAAATGATGAAAAATGTGCTTATGAGGGATGCCATCTTGGACTCTGCGATCCAAAATCTTAAAACTCTTCAATGAATATTGACATAGTTGCAGAATTCCTTTATAGAAAAATTGTACCTGTTCGAGAATTTCTCCACCACGTTTGCTCTCTTTCTCAGATGTGCACATAAATTTGGTGAATTTTCATTTCTTAATCGTGAGACAAGGGTCCATGGATGTCACTCCACCAAATATCCTCACAAAGGGTATCAAAACGCTACATATCGAAACAATTTATGGCAGGAAGCTGATAGATCCACCCTTGAAACCCTTATAAAACCCAATTACCATGGAGTCTTAACCTGCGCTCCAGATATTAGGGGCTAAGATCCAAGAACCATGATTATCGAGAGGATATGGAAGGAGCATATACATCTGCCAAACAACTAATCACAAAACCATAAAAAAATACCCACTGAATACAAAACATAACTTTATTAATTGAGAAGAATGTCCATTTACAACTATGTTATGGAGGACAAGCTCAAAGACCAGGTAATACCCCTCCCCCCTCTTCCTCTTCCTCGTTTTGCATCTCATGGAATAAAAAGAAGTGCTCTAAAAGAACAAAGAAACAATTCTAAAGAACCAAAAAGGAGGGAAGGAAGAGAAATAATCAACATTTGCAAATCTTAGGTGACTTCCTAGTTAACTTGAGGCAAGTCACAACCATGGATGTTATATTCCAATCCTCCCCCATCATTCTCAATGAAATTCCTCAGATGAAACATTAAGGGTATGAAAAGTAAATCCAAGCACAAACTCCTAAAACAAAAATTCAATCTTGAAAAGCCCAACATCCTCAAGGTTCAAGAAATAAAGTGTCCAAATTCAACTCTCCAAACCAACCTCGAGATCATTTGGAGAAACAGTAACCATAGAGCCCAATATTCCCTAGGTTCTTCAAGAGGCCTAGCCATCACTTGGAACCCCTCCATTGTCACCCTAAAAAATTCCTTCTGCATCCCAAGAATAATCACTACAAACTTCCAACCTATTGCCTCAACTACCCAATGTTATATCTCTAATGTCTATAGTCCAAGCCCTCCTATGAAAAAAAAAAAAATCTTTCTCCAAAATCTCCAAAAGGCTCACCAAATTATCATAGACCGACTCTATATATTAGGAGATGACTTCAACATAATTAAAAACCTTAAAGAAAAGAAAGGAGAAATCCGACGTCTAGATGAATAAAGCCAGATCTTCAATGATTTCATAAATAGTTCTCACTTAGTGGATCTTAGCACTGAGAATGAAATTCACACACGGAACAACAAAAGTGGAGGTAATACTCAAATTGCCTCTAGGTTGGAAAGATTCCTAATTGCAGATTCTTTATTAATTTCAAACACCAACTTTGAGACCATCATCTTACCATGCCATGGTCCTGACTATTGGCCTATTCAGTTAACAACGAACTAGATGAATAGCCCATGGAAAAAACCCTTCAAATTTGAAGCCTTCTCGCTTCGCAACCCAGAATTCTTCTCTAAAATGGAAACCTAGTGGAGGGACTCAAACATATTGTCAAGAACATAAATGTTTCACTTTCAACAATGATTTAAATTCTTCAAGAAAATAAAATCATTGAATCAAACACAAACAATTTTGGTAACATACATAAAGATAGGTCCCTTCTTGAGATAGAGATGGAAAATATACAACAAACAATCATCATCGAAGGTAGAGAAAAATAACCTAAACAAAAGGGGATAATTTCTTCACTCAAACTAGAAGAACATCTCAAGTAAGAAGAAATTCTATTGAAGCAAAAATCAAGAATCCAATGGCTAAAATAAGGGGAGAAAAATACTTTCCTTTTCCAGGGATCTATGATAAAGAATTAGGAAACCAATAATATTGTAAGTATCAAAACAAACTCAAATATTAAAGTTGAAAGCCAAGTAGACATTACTCGAGAGCTATTAAACCACTTTCAGCCTCTTCTTACTGGTCTCATCCCAAATAGAAGTTTGGACATCATGAAAATTGCTAGAAACATACTCAAAATTGTCAGTAAAGAGCACAATGATCTTTTACTCAAAGAAATAATGATGCAAGAGGTAAAGGATACTATTATGGATATGCCTAAAGGAAAATCCCTAAGTCTTGATGGGCTAACTTTTGACTTTTATCAAGCTTTTTGATTGATTCTAAAGGAGGATATATGGAAAATTGTAGAAGACTCCATACATTCCTCCTCCATTCTCAATGCCTTTGATGGAACCTTCATCTCTTTCAACCCAAAATCCATGGGCATCGAATGTCCTTCAAATTATTGCCCCATAAGCCTCTGCAACATCATTTACAAAATTCTAAGGTCATTGCCAATAGCCTCAAACTTATCCTTTCTTCGCTTATATATCTAGAGAAAGAAGGCTACATGAAGGATAGACAAATGATGGACAACATAATCATTACTCATGAGCACATACACTCTCTCAAATCCACCAAAACCCTAGGAAAGCTAATCAAACTGGACATGTTTAAAGTCTTTGATAAAATCAGTTGACAATACATTTTTGACACTCCAATTGTTTTTGGGTTTGAAGAAATATGGGTTCATTGTATCTTAGCTCTTATCATCAAAACATTACTCTTCATTATGTTCAATGGCTCTCCCTCTCCCATCTTCACCCTTTCCATAGGCATTAGATAGGGATACCCCCTCTCCCCCTTTATCTTTCTTGATAATTGAAGGTCTTTGGCATACAATTTTAGTTACCTTTGAAGAAGGCACCCTAAAAGGTCTCCCTCTAGGATCTGCTAATTACTACTCCTCCCACCAACAATATGTAGATGACACTCTTCCTATGGGCATCCCCATAGTCAAAGAAGCCTTTGTTTTCAAACACATCCTCAAAAAAGTATTGGATGCCAATAGCACATCTATAAACCTAGAAAAATATCAAATATTATTCTTCAATACCCCTCTAGCCATCCAAATTCATATTTCTAGAATTCTCAGCCTTCAAAAGAGTTCCCTTTTGGCCAAATACTTAAGGTCCCCCTTTACCAGCAACACCCTAAGGAAAATTATCTAGGAAAATCTAGTGTAAAATTCAAATCTCGTATCTCTAGCTCAACTTTTCACCTCTTAAATCTAGTAGGTTGATTTACACTTCTTAAATTTTCTCTCCAATCCCTCCCCATTTATCTTCTCTCAGTTTCTGTTGCCTCTAAATGCATTCTCAACAAAATATGACTATTCAAAGAAGCTTCCTATGGGGAAGTGCCAAAAGGGAAAAAAATGGGAACTAAGCACATGGAGAAAACTCTATCAGCCAAAGACAATGAGATGTCTAGGGCTAAAAGATCTTGAAACTCTTGACAAGGCTCTCTACATCAAAACTTGGTGGAGGTGGCTCAAAAATGCTAAAGTCCCTTGGTGTAAAATGTGTAGAAACAAATATGCTCCTAACATATAGGAATCACAACTCATTCATCTGGCAAGAAACACTAAATGATCAATATTTGGAATTTTGCATGCGAACACAAGAAACTCATAAAAAATCCCTTCTTCTTGGAGATAAAAAATGACCGAAGTGCACTATTCTGGGAAGATTCATGACATCAATAGCTTAAGCTATCACAAATAAATCAATTAAATTCCATTCAAGATTTTATTATGGCTTAAGGCCTCAATTACGTGGTGTAGTATTAGACATCCTCCTCCTAGCTCCTCTCTCAAAGGTGTACTTAGATTGGTTGGAATCTTGGATCAGATTGATACCATCTCATAGAAAGAATAGCTTTACAATAAACTCTTGTTGACCAAAACATTCCAATTCTATAGGAATGGACATCATTTCTTGGGGGCATAAACCACAAGGTAATTTCAACCTCATAGAAACCTATAACATCCTTTCATCTTACTCCACTGATGAATATGGTCAATTTAGGAAAAACTATGGCATAGCAGGCATTGGCCCAAAATATCTTTGTTTTTATGGCTCTTATTCTAGAAGAAACCCTCCATTTGTTGCCTTTACCTCTCTATCACTCAATTCAACAATCATCTCTTCCTCAATTGTGCCTATATTTCCACCCTCTGGGACAATCTTGCAATTACGTTTTGTCAATCAAACTATAACTGCACTGAAATCAACTCCACTTTACTCTTTTGGTGGACCTCTTTATTTACCATCCCCATCATCAATAAAGCATGGAACTCCCTCCCTAGCTTCCTCCTTTATAAAACTTAGAAAGAAAGAAATAGATGGATCTTTAGAAACACATCTTTTCCCTTTGGCAATCTCTCGCACCTCACTCTCAATGACCTGAGGAAATCCATTCTCTCTCATGGATTGATAAATGTTGGAACTACAACTTGACTAAAAAAAAATCCTCTCCTCCCTTGGGCTCTTCTCCCATCTCTCCTCTGATGCTCTATCACCCTCCCCTTCACTTCCATCCCCTCTAGTTGGTCCCCTCCTCCTCCATATTTCATTAAACTTAATTTTGACGGGTCCTCAAAAGGAAGTCTGAGACCTACTATTTATGGTGGAGTATTTCGAGATGTAAATGTTCAAATTATCTTCATATATGCTAGATCCATAGGCCATACAACCATAAATGTAGCACAAATATGGGTGCTTGAACAAGGCCTTCATATTGCCTTCATTGAATGCTTCCACAAACTCATAATTGAGGGAGACTTGAAAACCATAATCAACATCTTTTGAAAAATCTAATGTGGTTTTGATCCATTTAAGGAAATTAATATCTAGAGATTGGAATATTGCATTTAAAATACAACAAGACTATTAGCTCGAATTTCAGTCCCTCTCCTCTCACATGTCCAACGAGATGCCAACAAGTTAACCGATATTTTGGCTAATTTTGCCTTTACTTTTCATAACTCATTACTAAATAGTGGTTGAGATCATAATATATCATACTCTCTCCACATTCAATACCATAATCAAGTTGTTTCAGGCCTCTCCTCTCACAACTCTGTTGAAGGCTGAGGCATCAATTTGACCACCAATACTAAAAATCCCTTTCATTTGATAGTGAATTTGTAGTCAAAGGTCATAGTTCCAGAAGATGGTGGAACCACGAGTGTGGACCCCCCATCTAAGCTAAAATCATATGGGTACCCCCCACAAGCTATTAATCTCTTCCACTAACCCACTACCATCCAATATGCACTACATAACTTTGAGTTGGAACCGTGATTGCAGACCCCCCCTCCACTGATGTCACATGGGTACCTCTTGTAAGCCATTGATCTCCTCCACCAATCCACCATTGTCCACTATGAACTGTGAAACTCTGGGTTGGAACCATCAGTGTGGGCCCCCTCCCCTCCACTAATATCACAAGGGTACCCCCTCCCTCCACCCCAATAAGCAATTGATCTCCTCCACCAATCCTCCGTTGTCCAATATGCACTGTGAAACTTTAAGTTGGAACCATAAGTGTGGAACACCCCCCTCCTCTGCCCACTCGCTAATGTCACAGGAGTAACCCCCTTGGCTGACATCACACGGATACCCCCTTAACAAATTGTTGATCTCCTCCACCAATCCATTGTCATTCGATATGCGTTACAGAACTTGTGTTGGAACTAATGTCACAAAGGGAGGCCCCCACAATTTTTCATGGTTGTTGGTTTTGGCCAAGTGATCATGGTTGTTAATGGGGGTGAGACATAGCTACACCGAAAAGAAATTATATCTCCAACAATAGCTCTCAAACAGGAAATCTCAAATCTATAGTTCTCATGATGCCTTATATTTTTTCTCTATGTTTTTTTAGCTAAGTAATAGCTAGCCTATGTATTACAGTAGTCAACCTTAGTCTTATACTTTTTGTTTATCAAATGCATTAGTAAGAAACAATTTCTACAATCTTAAGATTTTACAACTCAACCTCTAGTCTGGTTCCCTACCGGGAAAAATAGAGACTAATAATTTTGGACTATGTAACCTTCTAACAAGATAATATAAAGTGTCTTACTTTAAAAATCAAAAAGAATAAATTGTGGAGGAATAATATGTCCTTTTGCAAGGTGAAGCCCATTGTTTATAGTACCCTCAGTTTCTTATTGAATTACATCATTCAATACCATGGGTGGATACCACTTTCCATTCAGATCAAAAACTACTCTCCATATAGCTTGACAAGCCCCTTTAGTTGTGAGCTCATTGACAAGCCATGGTGGGGAATGCAATAGCCAAAACTATAGGAAGGATTAAATAACCAAGCATGAAGAGCACCAACGAGAAGGTGTGGTGGGGTGGATGAAGAATGCAAAGGCCAATGGACTTAGGGGAACCCATGGGACTTAGGGAGACTAGTGCTAAAAAGCAACTAACATCCCTCTAAAATAAAAATAGCACTAGTTTCCTATAGAAAAAGGAGAGTAAAACTTGTAGCGAGGAGACCAAACTATCAGAGACACAACATGAATTTAAAGGTAACCAACCAAATTGAAGAAATCTAGAATTGTTACTATCATAAACCAAGAAAACCAATACCTATTCCAAGTGTTTCCAAGTGGTGGATGAGCCAAAGTTTGGAGCCTGTGTGTTTTTCTAGAGAAATTGACCATACCACTACCCCATGTTATTTTTATAAATTATAAATCTAACTAAATTATAAATTATGTTAGTTTTATAATTTATAGTTTTTTTTCCTAGAGAAATTGACCATACCACTCACCATGTAGAATCCTAGGACAGACCTAGGAATTGTGACAGTGAGGGAGGTGAGAGGGGGAAAGTAGAACCAACCTAGAGCATAGCAAAAATTCCCACAATAACGGCTAAAATGAGCGAGAAAAGACCTGACTGAGTGAAAATAAAGTGGATAATTTTGCATTACTACTATTTCCCCATGGCCATGATAACCCCCCACCATCGAGAACCTTTGTAACTTTGCCACCCTTCACAATTAATTAATACATGTGTAATGACGGTAGGAAGCTATCATGATCATGCTATGATATATAGGGGATGGTGTTATCTACACTTCCCTCCTAGATTGAGTGGGATGACAATGAAGGTACTATGTGCCTTCCCTCTCTCGTGATCTATGTTCGTCACCCCATGCAAGTGCCTTAAATTAACATAAAAGTTGGCTTTGATCTACTTATGTGTGCATGTGTCTTGAGACCATTTTTAATATAATCTCTTTGGGTACAACCACACATTCAATCACTATCTCAAAGTGCCCCATACTTTCAAAAATGAACTCTCAAAAAAATTAAAATTTACCCAATAATAAAAAAAAAACTCCCCCTTCTCCATCATTAAATCCAATCTCCTTAAACTTTTTTCTTCTTTAAAACATTATATTATTTATGCATTATACTTGACAAACACATTTTATATTATTTATGCATTATACTTGACAAACACATTTAGCTAGGTTGATGTTCCATTCTTAACGGAACCATATATTATAACTTATGTTCCATTCTTAATGGAACCATATATTATGAAACTTACATTCTTCATGGTCTCCATCTCGTCGATCAGCAAGATATATCATGAATAACGGCTTTGCTTTGCGTGTCATATTCTTATTATTTATTAAGATATTATATTTTTTATTTATTTCTAATAAACTAAAATTATATAATTTTATATTTATTTAAAAAAAAATTATTTTTTTAAGTGTTTTAGTATTTTTTTAATCTATTATTGTACTTAAGAAATTAGGTATTTTATTCAAATTTATATATTAAATTAACGTTCTTTAAAATATATATATTCTAATTTATATATATGTTATTTTTATAATTAAAATTCAATTTTCATAATAGAAAAATGTAAATTTATATCCGATATTATTACGTTAAATTAAAACCCATTTCATCACTAAACTTTTACAATTTTTACCCAATATAAAATAACAAAAAAATTCCCCTAAATTTTTTCCTTCCAATTCCTTAATACAATACATTTTATCATTGTACCGATCTTCATTTCAAGATGTCATATTCCATTTCATTTACATTATATTTAAAACAAAATATATAAAAGATATTGACATGATATTCTCTTTTATATATAAAAATAAAGACAACATTATGTTTATATTTTTATTTCTAATTTATTAATTTTCCTTTATAATTGTTTTTCAAAATCATTTTCAGAAAACTATGTTTGAAAAAGAAAACCATATAAATTATTATCTATACTAAAATTTAAGGGATTTTCTTTCCTCAAATTACTATTTTTTTTTTGAAAATATCTAATTGTTAGTAGAATCTAATGAATATTATGTATTGATTTTACATCTTTTCATTTTATTGAAAATTTGATATGTGAAAATATTATATATATAATAAAAATATAATACAATATCATAATAAAAATTAAGAGTCAATCTCCTTTAGTAATTAATTTCTTTAAATTAAAAATAATTGAAATGCAATTTTTTTAATTTAATATATCTTATAGGATAAGGATGATTTTTTGATATAAAATAAATATATTTTTATTTATTATTATTCAGTTTATTATTATAAAAAAATTGATAAATTATTAAAAATAATATCAAATAAATTTAGGTTATTTTAATGTGATTTTAAAAATTATATTATTCATGAGGTTTTGGATAGATTGTGATTAGGTGTTTTGTTAAGGTGTGAAGACACTTCTTGATGTAAATTCATAGTGATATATTAGACATGATGAAGATATAGTCCGACCAAACTTACAAAAAAAATTATTGTAAAAAATATATTAATTTATTATTAAAAAATATATTAAATTTTGTAATAAGACAAATATTAATAAACATCTAATAATAACATAAAATGTATTTTCTTTATTATTTTAGACAATTCTAAAACTTATCCTAACTCATTTCTCAAACTAAAAGTGGCAACACTCATTATTGGTTACTATCCTCTAATGTAGGTTGACTCATTACTATTATTCAAGAAAAGTTATGTCACCTATAAGTACAGGTTGATGGTCTGTAAAAGGTGCAAGTTTTGGCTCATGCCAAATGCCCTTGGGTCTTGGGTTGTTAACCTCTTAGACGAGCTCTTGGCCAAGAGAAACAATTTTAGAGCATACTCTAAGCCCAAAAAGAAAATGTGTATTCTGTGTAAATGAAATAAAAACATATAATTTTAATTCTACCAAATTTATCAAGCACCTAAAGCTATCAAATCTCACATCTTTTTTGAGTGTGAAACATGAAGAAAAAATTGCACAAAAAATTATCCCTACTTGATAGTTCTAGAGTTATAATAGATCTAGGTTGATTATATATATATATATATATATATATAATAAAAATTTCATTGGAAAATTCATATATTGTCTGGTAACCCAAAACCTATCAAGAATAAATTGATTATATAACCTCAACTTTACCTAAACTACTTTAATGATATTTCTAAGTATCAATTTATAATAATTTTACTTTAAATTTTATTTTATTTATTTAACTAAGTCAAAATAATTACTTTACATAAAAATACAACCTCTCTATAATATTATTTTTATATATCCAATACCATGCGAACATATCAATTTCTTTTATTGAATTTAGGCTTCTGTGATCCATATCAAGTTGAGAGAAGATTCTTTGGCGAAAATCACATTAGGATTCTTTTGTCGTTGAACCAACAAGTGTGGTTCATCGTCAAGACAACTTGTCCTGACGATGAACCACACTTGTTGGTTCGAAATGCGTCGACAAAAAAATCCTAATATAATTTTTGCCAAAAAATTTTCTCTTAATATTAATTTCTTAATAAAAAAATATTAATAAAATTTATTTATTTAATATTAAAATTTAGATTGCATCTTCCTTATGTAAATGCAATGCAATGAAAACATAAGATTTAGATTGATTATAATTGAATTTCAACTAAAGTGGAATCAAAATTGGAAAACGTGTTGATTCAAGATTCATTAGTGTCAAATTATTGGTTTACCTCAGAACGGGGCGGTTGGAACCCTAGCCACCCCTGCTCTCTATATCGTGCCTTCTTGTCCATGTTATATCGTGCCTTCTTGTCCATGTTGTCGGTGGTATGTCTTCTGCACCTTGGTGGGTAATACGTTTCTCTGCAGGTTTTCTTGGTGCGGTGTTGGAGCGGTTGGGCTTCTCTGGTATTATTTTTGGGGCTGCAGCCTTGTTCTGGTTGGTTTTCTACCGTGGTTTGTTTCGGGGTTTTTTGGAGCTATCGGATTTAAAATGGTTTTTTAACTGCATATTTGGATTCAGCACCCTAAAAAACCTCTGGGACACTTTGATTGTGTAGAAACTAGCTATCAAACATGCGATTCCAATAAATTGCTGCCTGATTTTGACCAGAAAAACCCACCGGAAAAGCTTCCAGAAGTCGCATTATAGACAATTGCGGAGCTATCTGATAGCCTATCAAGAAAAAAAAATGGAAAAGCAACATATAATTAACCAACTGAGTTTAACTTTTATTATAATTTATTTATACAGTATCTCCAAAATGATAATTGCTGGAACCAACATCAATGATGGTTTTTACTGCATATTTGGATTCAGCACCCTGAAAAACCTCTGGGACGCTTTGATTGTGCAGAAACTAGCTATCAAACTTGCGATTCCAATAAATTGCTGCCGGATTTTGACCGAAAAAATCCACCAGAAAAACTTCCAAAAATCGCATTATACACAACTTCAGAGCTATCTGGTAGCCTATCAAAAAAAATGAAAAAGCAACATATAATTAACCAACTGAGTTTAACTTTTATTATAATTTATTTATATAGTATCTCTAAAATAATAATTGCTGGAACCAACATCAATGACATTTCCAATTGAGATGGAAGCTGTGATTACTTTTATCCTTTATCTTTTCAATATTTTTTTATAGTTGTAATTTACTTGTTATATGTTTTGCAAAGTATTTTTGGTGTGTTTATTTTTTAATTTCATTATCTTAGAATTGGATAGAAAATTATTTGAATTACAAATTTGAAAAATTAAGCTTTCTAAAATTCAAAATACTAAATCTACATATATAATCAAAAACTAATTTTAAATATAAAAATCAAAATTTAACCAAATTTATTTTCCAAATTCTAAAACATAACATTTAGACAACGCCTTCTTTATATCATTTTATAATTCTATGACATGCCTTCTTTATATCGTTTTATAATTCTATGACCGGCCTTCTTTATAGCGTTTTCTAAGTCTATGACATACGTAAATCAAACAATGCACATATATTGTATTATCAAAGATTAGCCTTATGCTCGAGGAGGGCATGGGAACAATTTAATAGGAGCGAAATGAAAATCGATAAGAATTAACTATGAGGGCATGGGAACTATAAATGCTTGCGGTTAGATCAAAATTCAAAATTATTTATAAATTTTCAATCAATAATTTTATCAAAATTCAAAACTATTTATAAATTTTTAATCAATAATTTTATAATAAAATTCAAAAGTATTTATAGATTTTCAATCAATAATTTTATGAAATTTTAATCAATAATTTTTATTTTGAGTGTGTGGTTAAATTTACGAACTTGGATGTTGGTAAATTTTATATTGATTTTCAAATATGATAGGGTAATTTAATACCATAAAAGTTAAGATTTTAATATTAATTAAAGGGATTTTTTTGCACTAATTTATAAGATTTTATTAATGTAATTATATAAATTAAATAATTTGTAAATGTTTAATTTAATTAATAAATAAAATATTTTTTGTTATGATATTTTTTTGGCTTAATTAAAAAAAAAATGATACAGGTATTTAAAAATTGGAGTTTAAGTTTTTTAATCTTCAAAATTGGAGTTTTTATGGCACTATGGCACTAATCACAATCTTGCTTGAAAGGTTTTTTTTGTGAAAAAACCATTTTGTAGCATACCTCAACAATTATTTTTATTTGTATATTAATACTTTCATCATATAATCTGTTTGTCAAAGTTATGTGTTGGAATAAAGCTATTTCTGGTATTGATTGTGATTGTGTTACCACCATATAAAAATATGATGCTAAGTCGATAATCTATGGTTACAATGAAAGTTATTTACGCTCACTTAATTTAGACACAATAGTATGGTTCTCCAAAAGGCATATGGTATAGATTTATATTTCCCATGGTATATAATCGAATATGATGTATGGTTCAAACTTTATGAAATTTGGACTATGAACCATCTAGAAAGTTTCCAAAACTTGGGCTCAAGTTATTAGCAATTGTCCTAATAGGGAAGGAGAAGAAAAAATTAGGGTTGACAATGTGCAAGAAAGAGAAAGAAAGGAAAGGCAAGATAGAATAGCAAACATAATTATTAAAGGGGTAAATGACTATGGGAAAAATGAATGTACTCTTGAACTTGCAAGAGACTTCATAAAAGAAAAGCCACTTTGGTAACGAGAAATATGCAAAGCATGGGGGTTGGGTAAGATTAACGGTGAGAGAGAGAGGATCTATTGATGGTGTTGGACTAGCCAACATGTCAAGGGGATCTCCCCAGTAAGAAGTCCCAATTAGACCTCAGACCATTTGGGGTAGCATTCCTAGCAGTGGGTCGTAAGGTAATGCCTTGACCACAGTGTCGCACAGAGGCAAGTAGAATAACTCTGTCAGCAGTAAGGGTGTGACTGATGCAGTGAGTCAAGGAAGGTGTATGAGAGGTTCCAACACTTCGAAAGGGGAAGGAGGTGAAGGTGAGTTCCAGGTTGAAAGGGATCAGTCCCAACTCAACTAGGAACACACAACACAAAGGACATGCATAGCTTCCAGTGGAGCAGTCCACTCGGATGCAGAAGTCACATCATACAAGGTAAGATAACATGTACAACACTCATGGATCAGTCCGAGATGAGTGTGATGGTTGTTATAGCAAGGTTCAAGTGAAAGGTCTGTCTGATGTTCGGCAGAGCAGTCGACATGGACAGTGATAGCTGATGAGCCCCAATTTTTGGTACAATTTGGGCTCATTTGGCCTACTTGCTCTGCTCAAACCATTCATTTTTTATTGCTTATGCATTCATTTCTTGGTTTATTCGTGTTGTTTGTAGGAATAAGGGTAGGCATTCTATCCACGTGACTAATGCATGATGATTTCAGGTTTTGGCATTAAAAGGGAGCAAAGACCACGAGAAAGGAGACAAGGAGACAGTGAGGTGGCACTGCTGGTTTTTAGGAGAGGATGTCCACAGTCCTGGGGACCTTCCTCGTGATTCCCACCATAGCTCCGAGCTCCAACCAATCTCCCCACCGAGCTTAGAGGCAGCCAACTGTTCTACAGGAACAGCAGTTACAACTGTCCTACAGGATCAGCAGTTTAACCTTCAGTTGGACAGCCGAGCTCCACAAATCAAGGAAACCTGTTGGACTATCATTTTGCATAAATACTGAGGCCGTAGCCTTGGATAGAAGCTTTTTGAACTTTTGTATTGCTCTTGTAATTTGGAAGTACGAGCTACAGCTCGGTGTTTGTTCTTTTTGTAAGCCAGTTTTGGCATGACATCAGATTTTTGGTTATGAATAAAGGCAGGCATATTTTGATCTCATTTTGAGTTTCTAAGGGGGCTATAGCTCTCAGGTTAGGGCCCAACCTGAGAGCAATAGATCTCCTCGGTGTTGTAATGTTATTTGCATTTCGTTCCAGCATTTCGTTTATTTACTTTGACATGCAATTCGAATTTACAGTCTGCTAATTCAGTCTTTTTCATGAGCTTGAATAGGATTAGTTTATGGTGAATTTGTTTCTAGTTGCTTAGGTTAGAAGAGGATAGTTTTAACTCATTGGAGCTCCAGAAAAAGGTTGTTAGAGCTCACTGCCATCTCTGCTTAGGGATTGGGGTGCAGTCCATAACCAACCACCAAAAAGAAACGCAGTTCTTCTCACTTCCATGCAAGCTGCAACATAGTCATTTTCGTTGAAGATCCATCCATGCACTTTTGATATTGAACCATACTTCTACATTCCACTTCCATGCACGAGTTTCTTTTCTCGGTTTTCCATTGCTGTTCATAGGTTTAATGGCACAGTTAACATAGGTTAAAGAGTTCTCGTTTTTGGTGACAATCATAGACAATTTGTTTCATCTACACTGCTCCACACCATTCCATTAGCTTCCTCGTCTTTTCAACCACACCTAAAGCCACTCAACCGACCTCTGCTCAGCTCATTTACCTTCCAAGCTCTCCCATTACTCACATAGCGCCATTTACTTGACCTTTCGTTGATCCCATCCTTCCAGCCACCAACCACTGCATGCACTCTTCCTCCATCTGACTTCTCTGCTCCTGAGCCATCACTAGTTCCATCTCCATCTCACCTATCCTCCCACACCATTCCAACACTTCACCATCCCCCAAAACTTCCACGGTCAAACATCCTGTAGAATTGCACAGACTTCCTGTAGAATCCCTGAGTTTCCTGTAGGATCCCCTGCAGACTTCCTGTAGAAGCCTGCAAACTCGGTTGCTGAGCATCCGAACATGGTAGACTTCTGTGGACTGATGCTAGAGACCCTCAGGGACCTCCCCTAGCCATCCTGACCTTGCCCATGCTTTCCTTCCATTCAAACCGCTCCTGCACAACCAAACCCTAATCAAAAGCATCATCACAATAAATCCAACCACTTAATGAAAAAATACAAAAACATGTCTTTTCAGATGCAAGTAGCTTAGATGCATGTATTTCAGCTCACTACAAGTAATGGCATGATTGGTAGTAGTTTCGTTCACAGTTTTGCATTGTAAGGACCTAGCTAGTCAAATTAGGGTTTACTAGGGTTTTCATGCTTTGTTGGCTTTCAGTTTCTTTTTGCAAATAGACTAGTCTCCTTTGAGTTAGCTTTCGTCCATCATTCATAAAGCTTCTTCTGTGAGCATATAGAAGTTGGCTTAAGCCCTAGCGGATTTGTGCCAGCTGACCAAGTGACAACTGCGACAAGAGCTAGTACTTGTGCATACAGCACCGTCGCTTCCAAGTTTGTACGAACTACCGGGTTGATAAAATTAGAGATAGGAAGCTCCAGGAGTTGTAGCATTATTGCTACAATACTGGAGCCCACCATCTTTTTGGCGCCGTTGCCGGGGAAGCGTCAGAGTATTAGTAATTGTTGCTTTTCTTCTACTTTCTTACTCTTGCCTTCTGCTAAGTAGTTTACTTCATTTCCATTCTGCAAAAGTAGCATAGACATTTCCTGCTTTCATAGATTAGCATTCCCTGCTTTCATAGATTAGCATTTCCTACTTTCATAGATTAGCATTTCCTTTCTGCAAGCGTAAACTAGCATTTTCATTCTTGCAATTTCATTTGAGCAAAGTAGATTAGTTCTTTCCTGCTTTCAGTTTAATTCTGCATCTTTCATAGTTAGTTGTAGATCAATCTGTCTTAGTTTTGTAGGTACCAAAAGAAAAGCAAAGCAAAAACAATCAAAAGAAAAAGAAAGTCTTTTCCATTTCATGCCTCGTAGGAACCGAGATAGATCAGGCAAATTCCTACCAAACACCCCCACCACATCACTGAGTCACCCTTCTCTCTTCTTTGGTGACAGTGACCCAGAAGAACCTATAGGTGAACATCCTGAGATATACAAAGATCCTATAGTAGAAGAAGAATTAGAGACCACTCCATCTGAAGCTATGGCTGACAATAGAAGAGAAGATGAGAGAATAGAAGGTGCCTTCCCCATCCGAGAGACCAATGGAGAGATGAAAATGAAGAACATTAGCCCCTCCGCCTTACCTCACTTCCATGGGCTGACTATTGAAGATCCGGATACCTTCCTGTTTGAGTTTGTTGTCCTTTGTAGAACCTATGACTATACTGAAGATGAGCAAAAGCTGAAACTTTTCCCTTCCACTCTTAAGGATGCAGCATTACGCTGGTTCATGGGCTTACCTGGGAATAGTATCACCACTTGGGCTCAGATGCAGCAAGCTTTCAATACCAAGTACCGGGATTACTGTAGGTCCAAGGAAACAAAGGGGGAAATCTTTCGAATGACCATGGGAAATGATGAGTCCTTAGAGGATTATGAGGAGAGGTTCCAACTAAGCTATAAGCGGGCCAGGTGCACACTTGACCCTGAATCCCTCAAGTTGGTCCTGCTCTGAGGAGTCCCTGAAGACCTCTTAGATACCCTTCACATGTTAGCTGGGGGGGACATTTACCAACTGCCTTCTGAGGACATCAAGACTGTGTTTAGAAACCACTCTAGGGCAGCTCGGAAACGAGGTAGAGGAAACCACCTCTCAACTAGTGTCCCTTTCTCCAAACATGAGCTTGCAAATCAATTAGAAGATCTTAAGAGTGAGGTGAGACAGACCATTGCCATGCAGCTTAACACATTCAGGATTCAGCAAAAGAAAGAAGAAGCTGAGAGAGCCTTGGCTGTCTTCTGCCCTAGGTGCACACGGAGACACCCTAAGAATGAATGTCCATTACATTCGATTGAAGTGTGTTTCGTTTGTGAGGAGGACCATCCCACAAATCAGTGTCCAACCTTACCTGGGTTTAAAGCCATGTACCAAGGGACAGAAGCTCCCACAGAGCCTCTATATTACCTCAACCAAAGGAGGCCACAAGGATCTAGACCTTATCAGCAGGGGATCCAAGGGGCATCTCAAGCTTATTACAGCCCCAACCAATCGACTCCTATGCCTTCCTGGGGTCCCCCTGCTCATCCTTCATGGTCCATGCCTCCTCCATGGTCTTATCCACCTCAGTACCCCACTCAACCTACTTCTCATTCATATCACTCACATGCCCAACCACAGCCTCAATGGAATGCACCTCAGTCGGGGTGGAGGCCCCAATACAACACTCCTCCTGCCATCTTGCCTCCACCACCAGTTCAACCTCAGCCATTACCTCCTACTCCTCCAAGGCAACCTCAAATGCCTGCTCAACCGAACCCGAACCCCAACAATAGACAGGCCCAGCAGGTATACACTGGGGAAACCTCATGCCCTACCTATGCTGTGGAGATCCAGGAGATCAATCTTCGATCTGGAAAGACTCTACCAGATCGCCAACCTCCTCCCCCAGAGGATGAGGAAGATAAACAAGAAAGTGAACCGAAGGTTATTCCACCCTTTCCTGAGAGACTAACAGCCACCACACAACCCAATCCAGAGGAGGATGAGCTTCTGGGTGAGCTCAAGCAGTTGTGTGTAAAAATACCACTTCCCCAAGCCATCAAGGATGTGCCAATATACAACAAACTGGTTAAGGAGAAGTGTTTCAAACACCCAGGCAGACGGAAGAAAGATGCATCAACTATCAATGTCATAGGACAACTGTCTGACCTTATGTTAGGACAAGTCATCTGCCCAAAGTACCTAGATCCTGGAAGTCCTATAGTAGAAGTTCACATCAATGGCACCATTATACCTCACACCTTGATTGATCTGGGGGTTGCCATTAATGTGATGACCATGGATACCATGCTTAAGCTTAATCTTCAGGGTTCCTTGAGGAAGACCTTGACAGTACTACAATTAGCAGATCGCTCCACCGTGACTCCCGAAGGGATTGTGGAGGATGTCTTGGTCTCTATTGACTCTTGGGAATACCCTGCAGACTTCCTGGTTCTGCAACCAAAGGCCAAGCTTACTGGATATCCTCTCATTTTGGGAAGGCCTTGGTTAGCTACTACAGATGCTTACATAAGTTGTCGTGCAGGAAACATGACCATCAAAAATGGTCCCATGTCCAAGCAGCTAGTCCTATACCCTCCTGCCCAACCCTCCTTAGAGCATGACTTACCACTCTGGTTGGAAGAAGGAGAAGAAGACGAGGTGTACTCAGCACCTCTGTGCACCTTAGATACCACTAGAAGAGACCCCCCAACCGAGGATGACTTGATCGAGACCTTGATCCAGAATCCACCTTCCAGTGCACTACCCTTAGAGAAATTGGTGGAGGATGCCCAAGCCAGCACCTTAGTGGATCTTTGTACAACCAACCCTGTTACTCCCAGAGTCAAGAATGTGGAGTTCGGCCCTGAGAAAGCATTGAAGATCAGCTCCTCCCTATCTCCTTCCCAGGAAAAGGAGCTGTGTAGTCTGTTGGCCAACCACCTAGATGCTTTTGCTTGGAGCTATAAGGAAATGAAAGGAGTCCATCCTTCGGTCTGTACCCATCATATATACATCAAAGAGGATTGTAAACCGGTTAGGCAACCTCAGAGGAGAATGAATCCAGCCCTTAAGGACATTGTCAAGGAAGAATTGCAAAAACTGTTGGATGCTGGGTTCATCTACCCCATCTCAGATAGTGAATGGGTGTCCCCTCTAGTGTTGGTTCCCAAGAAAAATGGGAAATGGAGAATCTGTGTGGACTACCGAGAACTGAACAAAGCTACCAAGAAGGACCATTTCCCTCTACCTTTCATAGATCAAGTGTTGGATGGACTGGCAGGAAAGAAGTTTTTCTCTTTCCTGGATGGGTTTAGCGGGTACAACCAAATCCAAATCAGCCCGGAAGACCAAGATAAGACCACCTTCACTTGTCCTTGGGGTACCTTTGCCTACCGAGTCCTTCCCTTTGGGCTATGCAATGCTCCTGCTACCTTCTAGAGAGCTGTCTTGAGCATCTTCTCGGAGCTGGTCCATGATGCAGTAGAAATCTATATGGATGACTTTACTCCTTATGGGGCCAACTTCCAGGAAGCATTGTCCAACCTGGGAAAAGTCCTAACCAAATGCACCGAGATGAACTTGTCCCTTAGTCCTGAAAAATGTGAATTCCTAATGACTGAAGGGACCGTGCTAGGCCATACCATTTCTTGCCAAGGGTTGCAGGTGGATCCTAACAAAATTGCTCTCATCAAGAGGGTTCCACCTCCTCAAAAGGTAAGGGATGTCCGGAGTTTCTTGGGATTAGCAGGATACTACCGGAGGTTCATTAAAGATTTCAGCAAGCTAGCCTCGCCATTGTTTGGCCTGTTGGCAAAAGATGTGGAGTTTAATTGGACTGACGATTGTCAGAAGGCTTTAAATGAATTGAAGGACAAGTTGGTGTCAGCCCCAATCCTGAGAGGTCCAAACTGGGCCCTCCCTTTCCACATCCACACTGATGCCTCGAACAAAGCCATAGGTGCAGCTTTGGGGCAAGTTGAGCAAAAACTTCCATATGCCATTTACTTTGTTAGCAAAAACTTGTCCAAAGCTGAGCTGAATTACACTGTAACCGAGAAAGAATTCTTGGCTGTGGTCCATGCACTGAACAAGTTCCGACATTATATTACTGGTTACCAGACCTTTGTACATACTGACCATGCTGCAATTAGATATTTAATGAATAAACCAGATGTGAATGCTCGTATTATTAGATGGTTACTTTTATTGCAGCAGTTTGATTTGACAATTGTTGACAAACCAGGTAGAGAAAATGTTGTTGCTGACTTTTTATCTAGATTGGATTTGTCTGCAGATGAGGATGGAACAGTGGATGACCAGATGCCCGATGAACATCTGTTTGCTATTTCAGTACTCTCTCCATGGTTTGCTGATATAGCAAACTATCTTGTTTCAGCACAGTTCCCTCCACACCTATCTTCCAGAGAGAAGAGCAGAATCATCAGAAAAAGTGCCTCATTTACTTCGATCGGGGGCAATCTGTTCAAGCTTGGCCCCGATCAGATCTTAAGGCGTTGTGTAAGGGAGGAGGAAGTCTTTGATATCCTCCTCACTTGTCATGATGGGCCTTGTGGAGGACATTTTGCAGCAAAGAGAACTGCCTTCAAAATCCTGCAGGCAGGCTACTATTGGCCCACACTTCATCAAGATGTCAGAAGATATGTCAGTTAGTGTGACCAATGCCAAAGAATGGGGAAACCGACCCAAAGGGATGAGATGCCTCTCCAATCTCAAGTGACTCTTGAGCCATTTGAGAAGTGGGGCATGGACTTTGTGGGCCCAATCAACCCCTCTTCGAGGCAAAGGACTTACATCATTGTGTGTACTGACTATTTGACAAAGTGGGCAGAGACCAAAGCAATCAAAGCAGCAACAGAAGAAAAGGTGGCCGAGTTCCTAAGAGAAAACATCTTCTATAAGTTTGGCTATCCAAGAGAGCTGGTCACCGATCAAGGGAGCCAGTTCACCTCCAACCTGGTTGAAGATCTACTAGCCCATCACAAGATCAAGCATAGGACTTCCACCCCTTATCACCCTCAAGCAAATGGGCAGGTGGAAGTCACCAATAGAGCATTAGAAGGGATCTTGACTAAGGTGGTGAGCAGCAGCAGAAAGGACTGGGCAGATCGCCTGGTTGAAGCCACATGGGCTTACAACACCACTTGGAAGACCACCACCGGCTTCACACCGTATGAGCTGGTCTATGGGAAGAAAGCTTTGTTGTCCATTGAGTTTGAATACAACACTTTGAGGATGGCAGCTCAGCTGGACCTAGATCTCAGCCATGCACAACAAGAAAGGCTACTGCAACTGAATGGCCTGGATGAGCACCGAATGCAGGCCCTCCTTCACTCAGAAGTGGTTCAACTTCAGAGAAAGGTGTGGCATGACCAACATCTCCATGATAAGCAATTTCAGCCGGGAGATTGGGCTTTGTTGTATGACTCCAGATACAAAGATTTCAAGGGGAAGCTGAGAACCAGATGGCTAGGACCATATGCAGTGGAGAAATGCCATGACAATGGATCTGTCCTCATTCGAACCATTGATGAGGAAGCCATTCCCATGCTTTTCAATGGGCATCGATTGAAGATCTACAGGAGACCTCTCTCAAGACAAGAGTTCATCAAAACTATGGAGAAATTTGTATTGGTCCTAGAGAGGGGTTCTGCCTCTGCTTTTGGCATACCCTGAGGTATATATATATATAAATAAATAAATAAATAAATAAATAAAGTTCCTTGGGTGAAAACCTCTCTGAGGCGCCCAAGGCAGGTGGTAGGGGTGAAAACCTCATTGAGGTGCCCCTATTGTCTTTCAAAAAAAAAGAGAAAAAGAAAAAATCATGCGCATGCATTTATCAACCACCACTTCAAACTCGGGTGGCTATTCTGATCTCCTCTGCACTTTGATACGCCGAGTTGTTGGCTACCAGAACGTCGGTGAAGCACACCTCGAGCGCGGGCCAACTACAATCCTCCCCGAAAATTGCGCACTGCTCCTACAGGAACACAGTTTCTACAGGAACGCAGTTCTACAGGAACGCAGTCTCTACAGGAACGCAGTCTTCTACAGGGAAGCGGGTGCCTCACGAAAAAAGGTGGCCAATTAAAGAGGTAACCCTGAACTCTTCATGCAACTGGTTAGTAAGAGTGGCAAGACCATCGTCCACAGTCTGGTCATAAAGATATTGATGAAATTGTTGTTTGCTGTGCCTGTGCTGTCGTTCTACAGGATGTCAGTATAAGTAGACTGTGTTGAATTTTGTGGATTATGTGCATGCTCTGTCTTCATAGACCAAATCTCTTTCACATTTGCCACCTTTAATTAAAACAACCGTGTTCATCATGCTGGGTGGGTTTATAAGACGGGAACCCACTGATTCAACCAAATTAAGGGAAAACCCAGCAGTGGTAGAACTCTTCACCAGAGCACAATGGATGTCTTTTTGTGATAAGCTGCAGGGGTACGATGATGAAGTTGCCGAAGAATTCTTGCAGGCTCTGAAGCCGAAATCCCAAACACTGGCCACAGTGAACTTCAGAGGTCTAAGCCTCAAGCTCACCCCAGAACATATCAGTCGGATCACAGAACTTCCTATGGGTTTGCCGTGGGATAAGGAAGACAGAAAGTTGAGCCAGCAAGCAAAGAAAGAATTCTTTCCACCTGAGGAATAATTCTCGGAGGACAAAAATGGGGTGCGAAGAACGAGCCTGTTTCCACCATGGAATGAAGTCAGCTTGCAAATCACGAAATATATCACTTGTGAAAGCCGTTTTAGCATCGTATATGCATATCACTTTCGGCTGCTCACTGAATTGAGGCACCGAATTGATCTTCCTGTAGAAAAAAAACTGAGCATCCCTTATTACCTACTGCAGTCTCTAATGGAGTGTGCCACAAAGCTAAAAGAGGGCATACCAGATCAGATAGCCCACCATGGGTTGATCAATCTTCTTGTGGAGGATGCGCTGCACTCATATAAGGTCCCCCTCTCATGGGAATCCTTCCGGAATTTAACAAAAGATGGAGACATTAAAATGTTGATCGAAGAAACGGGTTCCTCCAGTAGTGAGGAACAAGAAGCAGTGGTAGAGGGACAGAGAGAAGAAGGCCAGAAGACCCCGACCACAGTACAGAAGAAAGAACAAAGGAGGAAGCATGAGGAAAAGGAGGACAAAGAAAAAGGTGGCACACCTATCTTGTCAGCAAGAGAAAAGAGGATGAAGAGCAGAATGGACAAAGCTGAGGTGGTCCACGTCAGCCCAAGTACCTCAACAGCACCTGCAACCAAAGGAAAAAGCAAAACTCAGGCAGGCAAGCAAGCAGAGGTGGAGACACCTATGTCTACAGGGAAGCAGAAACAGGCTTCTACAGGAAGCCCGAAAACAAAAACAAAGGCTTCTACAGGAAGCCCGAAAATCAGTGAGAAACAGGCTTCTACAGGAAGCCCAAAAACAAAGACAAAGGCTTCTACAGGAAGCCCGAAAACAGAGACAAAGGCTTCTACAGGAAGCCCGAAATTGCAGAAACAGGCTTCTACAGGAAGCCCGAAGACAGAGACAAGGGCTTCTACAGGAAGCCCGAAATTGGAAAAAGGGGCTTCTACAGGAAGCCCGAAAGTCATTAAGAAACAGGCTCCTACAGGAAGCCTGAAGACAGAGAAAGGGCCTTCTACAGGAAGCCCGAAGACTACCAAAGCCGGGTCTTCTACAGGAAGCCCAAAATCGGGAAAGAAAGAATCTTCTACAGGAGGCCCGGAAGTGGGCAAAGCAGGGTCTTCTACAGGAAGCCCAAAATCTGAAAAGGAGGGGCCCTCTACAAGGAGCTCTGAGAGAGAAAAACGCAAGAAAGAGAAGGCTGGTATTCTCGAAAAGGAGGCAGCAGTGGCGCTGGCCGCCCTCAGTACACCTCCAAAGCCGAAGGAGAAGAGAGAGAGGGAGACCCCTCTACCATCTGAAGCCAGGAGAAGCAAGAGGATAACCACGGGCAAGCCACAGCCTCCACCCGGCAGCCAAACCATTTTAGGGGATGTCCCTACTTCACCCAGTCCAAGAACCCCCTCTAAAACATCAGCCACCCCCGAGAAGGGGAGCCCAAAAATAACTTCCTGGACACGAAAAATAGGTCAATCGCCTTCCGAAGCTCGGCTCAAGGAAATAGGAAAGGGGGAAGAAGCACCACCTTCGTCACCACCAGGGGCAGAAAAGGCAGGGCCACCAAAAACAGGAAAGGAAAAGCATGCTCCGGGCTCTAGTTCAGGGCCAAAGACGAGGAGCCAGAGAAAAGTTGCTCAAGGATGAGCAAATAGTTTAGCTGGGGGGTGATGATGAGCCCCAATTTTTGGTACAATTTGGGCTCATTTGGCCTACTTGCTCTGCTCAAACCATTCATTTTTTATTGCTTATGCATTCATTTCTTGGTTTATTCGTGTTGTTTGTAGGAAGAAGGGTAGGCATTCTATCCACGTGACTAATGCATGATGATTTCAGGTTTTGGCATTAAAAGGGAGCAAAGACCACGAGAAAGGAGACAAGGAGACAGTGAGGTGGCACTGCTGGTTTTTAGGAGAGGATGTCCACAGTCTTGGGGACCTTCCTTGTGATTCCCACCATAGCTCCGAGCTCCAACCAATCTCCCCACTGAGCTTAGAGGCAGCCAACTGTTCTACAGGAACAGCAGTTACAACTGTCCTACAGGATCAGCAGTTTAACCTTCAGTTGGACAGCCGAGCTCCACAAATCAAGGAAACCTGTTGGACTATCATTTTGCATAAATACTGAGGCCGTAGCCTTGGATAGAAGCTTTTTGAACTTTTGTATTGCTCTTGTAATTTGGAAGTACGAGCTACAGCTCGGTGTTTGTTCTTCTTGTAAGCCAGTTTTGACATGACATCAGATTTTTGGTTATGAATAAAGGCAGGCAGATTTTGATCTCATTCTGAGTTTCTAAGGGAGCTATAGCTCTCAGGTTAGGGCCCAACCTGAGAGCAATAGATCTCCTCGGTGTTGTAATGTTATTTGCATTTCGTTCCAGCATTTCGTTTATTTACTTTGACTTGCAATTCGAATTTACAGTCTTCTAATTCAGTCTTTTTCATGAGCTTGAATAGGATTAGTTTATGGTGAATTTGTTTCCAGTTGCTTAGGTTAGAAGAGGATAGTTATAACTCATTGGAGCTCCAGAAAAAGGTTGTTAGAGCTCACTGCCATCTCTGCTTAGGGATTGGGGTGCAGTCCATAACCAACCACCAAAAAGAAACGCAGTTCTTCTCACTTCCATGCAAGCTGCAACATAGTCATTTTCGTTGAAGATCCATCCATGCACTTTTGATATTGAACCATACTTCTACATTCCACTTCCATGCACGAGTTTCTTTTCTCGGTTTTCCATTGCTGTTCATAGGTTTAATGGCACAGTTAACATAGGTTAAAGAGTTCTCGTTTTTGGTGACAGTCATAGACAATTTGTTTCATCTACACTGCTCCACACCATTCCATTACCTTCCTCGTCTTTTCAACCACACCTAAAGCCACTCAACCGACCTCTGCTTAGCTCATTTACCTTCCAAGCTCTCCCATTACTCACATAGCCCCATTTACTTGACCTTTCGTTGATCCCATCCTTCCAGCCACCAACCACTGCATGCACTCTTCCTCCATCTGACTTCTCTGCTCCTGAGCCATCACTAGTTCCATCTCCATCTCACCTATCCTCCCACACCATTCCAACACTTCACCATCCCCCAAAACTTCCACGGTCAAACATCCTGTAGAATTGCACAGACTTCCTGTAGAATCCCTGAGTTTCCTGTAGGATCCCCTGCAGACTTCCTGTAGAAGCCTGCAAACTCGGTTGCTGAGCATCCGAACATGGTAGACTTCTGTGGACTGATGCTAGAGACCCTCAGGGACCTCCCCTAGCCATCCTGACCTTGCCCATGCTTTCCTTCCATTCAAACCGCTCCTGCACAACCAAACCCTAATCAAAAGCATCATCACAATAAATCCAACCACTTAATGAAAAAATACAAAAACATGTCTTTTCAGATGCAAGTAGCTTAGATTCATGTATTTCAGCTCACTACAAGTAATGGCATGATTGGTAGTAGTTTCGTTCACAGTTTTGCATTGTAAGGGCCTAGCTAGTCAAATTAGGGTTTACTAGGGTTTTCATGCTTTGTTGGCTTTCAGTTTCTTTTTGCAAATAGACTAGTCTCCTTTGAGTTAGCTTTCGTCCATCATTCATAAAGCTTCTTCTGTGAGCATATAGAAGTTGGCTTAAGCCCTAGCGGACTTGTGCCAGCTGACCAAGTGACAGTTGCGACAAGAGCTAGTACTTGTGCATACAGCACCGTCGCTTCCAAGTTTGTACGAACTACCGGGTTGATAAAATTAGAGATAGGAAGCTCCAGGAGTTGTAGCATTATTGCTACAATACTGGAGCCCACCAATAGCATTAACAACATATGCAACACATTAACAACAAGATTCATATAATTGCATGTGAATCAGTTCATACAAAAATACGTAAGTTAAACAACACATATCATTAAAGAAACCAGAGCAGTCCAAGTACAATAACAACATATGCATGAAAATGTGTTGGCTCTTTTTATATAAAGAAGTGTAAGTCACAATCATACAATACATCCATCCTACTCCTCCAAAGAGATGTACTAGCTTCGTGAAGTGGAGAAGCCAAGGTGCGTTACAATATTGTCCAATCCTTCTTCAAGATAGTCGTAGTAGAAGCTTGGTTGACCAAAAGCCCATACAATGAATTATGAGGGACTATTTATAGCAAAGGGTGTGGTGACCCTTGACATTCCCCTTTGTGACCATTCAACTACCCTCGTGATTCTTCACCTACTCTATGAGTGTTATATCCAATCTTGACACTTGACTTAGAATTAACATGACTCAACATTACAATGCACATGTACCCATGTGAATAATGTCTTGGACAAGCCAAACTATACATCATTCGAACTTAGACAACCATAGAAGTCCAACTACTTGACATCCTCATGCTAATCAACAGTGAAATATTGATGCCAAGATTGGTAATCCTTGAGAGTGTCTGTGTGTTCTGTTGTGACATCCATCTGAAACTTGAACCTTGCCTCCATAGCATTTGGGTACATTGCTCGGTCTTCTCTGTCCAACTCAACTATCAGCATGCACATCATTGTCTTTAGTGTGGCTAGACCAGCAACGTACTTGTGCATGTTGTCTACACTGATAGGCAAGTCTGGGCTAGTGGCGGTGTGCATCAGCTCATCGAAGTATGAGTCAAGCTCCTGTTGGACCTACTTCTTGGTCTTCGCCTGGGTGAGGGTCCCAAGTGATGAGATCGCATGTGTGTGCACTATAACCTCCATGCTTTTGAATACTCGTGCATGGGAAGACTGATTGCTAGTGATGAGTTATGATAGGTCTTCATAGTTAGAGACTTGACTCAGGATACGTGCTTGCAGCTTGACCGCATTGGCCTTCATCATCTTTGGCAAGTGAAGAGGGGCTCCCTTGTACTTCATTGTCCATTCTCACATGTTATCAACAGCAGCATGTATGTTCTCAAGATGCCTACTCTTCTTTCACATTGCTGCTTCCATCCATGGAGATGAATGGCTGCTTGATGCACGGTACCAAAGTTGGAGTACAATTCTCACATAACTGTGTCTAAGGGCAATACTTCATCCAGTATTTCCTTCTTCATTTTAGCTTTGGCAGACATTGTCACCAAGTCTCCTCCCTACTTGGCCACCTGTAGTTCCTTCGCTATTTTCTCATTCTCAACTATGAGAAAACGGACACTTGAACTAGTGGCTTCAGCATACACTCTAGTTGCATCATTCAATGTAGTTGGATTCTTGTGAAAACCAGTCATGATCACTTGCACTTCAAATTGTGTAGGAGATGTTTGGTCCTCTGGAGTTGGTACTCTCTGAGACTACAAAACTCTGTGATGAGATTCGTCAAAGGAGATGTTGTGCATCTCTTCTTCCGGTTGACCACTAAGGATCTCAGTGTCTCCTTGTTCATCCAAGACTTGCTCATCGTTTGGATGCATTGAAGCAGGTGAGTTGACCTCTCTTTGGTGAGGCATGAGGTCAGTGTCATGTTCCAACTCCTGCTACTCCATGTCTGCATCCAACTATTCAAGAGCTTGTTCTATCTCATGAGAAAAGTCTTGCCCCTACGAGGGTTCACCCTGTTCACCTGATGCCAGCTATTCAGAAGAATCAACTACTTATACGGGTGCTGCTTCGTCTATCTGCATGTGATGCGCCCCCTGTTGAATCTGCTGCTGCTGCACTTCCTTCTCTTGTTGGCGCATCTCTTGTTCTTTCTAGAGTTTCTCCCTCATCTCATGCAACTCCTTCTCTGCTTCTTCCATTCTCCTCTTATCCCTCTTCCTTCGCGCGATTCACTTGTCGCATTGTTGCCTCTTTTGTTGAATAGCCATAGCTGCTTGTTCTACAAGTGGATATGCTCGAAACCTGCAGCTTTATTCCTCCTCCATGAAGCCAACAATATTTCTCTTCCCTTTATCGCGCAGAGGTATGCTTGCCTCTGTTGCTGCTACTACTATTGGTGTTCTCCATGATGCTGTTGTGCTAACCACTCTAAGGCGAAACTAACCTGTTCATTGGGTCTGGAGTAATTGTAGCAATACCTCCGTGCGTCCTCCTCAACCCAATGACATAGTCCATGGATCCAATTGAACTTAACTCTCATGTAGTGATCCTTCACAATGCAATGTGGGTCATATGGGTTGAAGCTTCGGAGGTCGAATGGGTACTTCTTCATATGTTCAGCTTCGACATCTGCTTGCTTGATGCTCTGGATCTCGTATAACCCAAGAGTGGGCCAAGGTGCCTTCTCTTTCTACTGCAGCCTAGCTATTAATCCTATTAAGATATGATACGCTACTTCTTGTATGACAAGCACGTCCAAAGAAAACTTTGGCATAACATTCGGAGGTTTCTCTACAACACTAAACACTCAGATGAATGTGACATCTGGTTAGGCATACCAATCTGCAATGCCTAACAATATCTTCATTACTTCTTCTGACATGCAGGGTGGATCTTGTTCGAATATCAACCTATACACTGGGGTGACAAGATAGTCGAAAAGCCGTATGATCACTCCTCTAAATCTGCACTCAGAAAATAACTTGACCATGCCTACTCTAAGCCTGGGAACTCATGTCGAGCACATACTACATATAGAATGTAGGCGGACATGTAAATCTCTACATGCATGCCTTCGGGTGATTGTCAAGCCTTCGTGACTTGCTCCTTCAGCTGATGAGCCAATCTACCAGACTGGTTGCATGGTCTTCATTCTCTAGCTAGTTGATCCAACGCGACCACCCAACTCTGAGGATAGGTCTCAGTGCTCGCTTGGCCACTCATTCGACATGAAAATACGACCAAGTATTGGTATGCCTTCCTCAATATCTTCGTCTTATAGATATGGTTAGGGGTCATCCTTAAATGAGTTGGCTCCTTTGCCCAATCCTTCAGAATGTCTCTAAAGTGGCCTCTAGTGTTGGGCAAGCTGAACGAGGTAATCATGACAGTTGTGGGCTCGATCATTTGATACATCTCATCATAATCGTGTGCCTAGAAGGTTGCAAGCTTCGTCCCACTAACACTACACAAGGTCATCGTCTCAGGGTCTGTGTGAGAGACGATCTAGTGAATCATGTTCATGCATGGGAATGCGGGGTATCTGCATGCAATCTGATACAAGCCAGACTTATGAATGTTCACGTACACCTGACAGTCTTCAAGGTCTTCCCCAAAAGTACCTGCAAATTTTTCATTCACCTCTTTCCACTTCAGTTTGATGTCCTTGTCTAGATACAACTTCGTATCTTCATAGATTGACAAACCAGAGGACAATTGCTGAGCCGTTGCTCCAGCTGGCATACCATCAGTGTTGTGAGATCTTGTTCTCTTGAAAACCATTGGGATAGATGAACACCTGAAAGACTTGGAAACAAGAAGCATGCATGGCAAGAAATATGTCAGTGAAACAAAGCAAATCCAGGGAAGGACATAGCACATACCTAGGAAACGGATGAGAAAGATTGCACAAATTTTACTAGGAAACTCATGAGAAAGATTGCACAAATTTCACTGGGAAGCTGAGTGACTAGCTATCAGAACTATGCAAAAGGTAGTCTAGGTTATCTGGGAGGCTAGACTGGCTTCTGGATTTGCAAAATGCACAATCCAGTTGGGTAGATGGCTATTGGGATTGTGCATTGCACAATTCCAGCTGGGAAGGATTGTTGGCCCAGGAACAGATTTGTGCAATTTCCTGGTCCAAGCAGCCATTGTCCCCTATGGCAAGAAATATGTCAGTGAAAACAAAGAAAATCCAGGGAAGGACATAGCACATACCTCGGAAACTAATGAGAAAGATTGCGCAAATTTCACTAGGAAACTCATAAGAATGATTGCGCAAATTTCACTGGGAAGCTGAGTGACTGGCTGTCAGAACTGTGCAAAAGGTAGTCTAGGTTGTCTGGGAGGCTGGACTGGCTGCTGGATCTGCAAAATGCACAATCCAGTTGGGTAGATGGCTATTGGGATTGTGCATTGCACAATTCCAGCTGGGAAGGATTGTTGGCCGAGGGACAGATTTGTGCAATTTCCTGGTCCAAGCAGCCATTGTCCCCTATGATTGTGAAAAATAGTCCAGGAGGCCAATGTTGGGCCAAAATGGATAAATATGGAGAGGAAGGTGAGCCTTCCTTCCCCATATTGCACAATGCAGCCTTGGTGAAGGTAGAGACCGGGCCAAGGTTAGCCCGACCCACCGACGGGCAACTGAAAGCAAGTAAGTCGATGAAATGCATGGCAACACTAAGAGATAGCAAAAGTGATAAACAGTTCATGAAAAACATGAATGGAAGGTTCAGAAAATAGATCAACATGCATGTGGGTGAGGCCATTCACTGGTTGGGTGACCGTCTGTACAAAATAGTTTCATGCATGTGATAGTAGTGAGATAGCAACAAAAATTGAAACATAGCTAGGACAAGATAGAATATATGTAAATGACAGAAATCATTCAAAGAAATTAAGCAAACAACACTCACACAATCGAATACACAAGAAGTGACAGAAATGCTGAAAAATACAAGTTGAGCCACCTACCCGTGAATAGCTCAGCTGGATGTGTCGAAGAGTCCTTGATGTGTTGTGGGATGTGAGGGCTCCAATATCAATGTGAATGAATGAGCTTTGATGCATCGAATAAATAAGTTTGGGCTCATGACGCGCATGCCAAATATCTAGGAAAATGCGACACTTGGAGGGAAACTTCTAAAGAAAATTTGCCTGTAAACCCCGACTGCTAAAAGTAGCTCCCTACATCATGGGATTCCTTTTTCATGTTGTCTCTTGCTATTCCAGGAAGATCAAGTCATGCATGCATGCAATTCAAGTTTCCTTAGTTCTGAGTGGAACTGGTCAACCAGATTGTTCATGCATGTGAGTGTTCAATTGCTCAGGAATAATGTGCATTACTAGCTTGGAGATAGGATAACTACCCAAGGGGATTGCACAATTTCTGGGCAGAGAAGCTGACTATAGCCTAGATTTGCACAAATCTTGGGTTGAACAGCTTGCTACTAGGAAAAATTACACAAATCCTGCTAGGAGGGATGGCTGGTAGGATTTCACAATCCTAGAGCCCAACAGGCTATTAGAGAGGATTGCGAAATTCTTGGAGGGAAGACTAGTTTCCCTCTAGGAATACACAATTTTCAAGGGGAATCTGCTCAGCCTGTAGCTAGACTAAGTCCAGGTAAGCAGCCTGTGAGGGGAATGGATCGACTGTGATAGATAGCCTTCCTTTGTGCGAGAAAAACACTGAATCTTGAGTACTTGACAAACCAAGACAAAGTGTTGTGTAAGGTTGGTATGGAGGCTCCAAAATAGGCTAAGGAAAAATTTTGGAGAGTGGTTGTAGCCCCTACAACACTTGGCAATACACTAGTAGAACTCCAGCTCTCTGCATAGACCTTGTTCATGAAAAGAAAGTCTAACACCTACGGAAGTATTGTTTAGTTCTTAGCTCATCTTGGTTTCACACTCACTTGATTGTAAGATGTAGCATCTAGCAAGCCCTTGGGTGATTGACAAACATTCCAAGGAAAGACAACACAGTTGTTTCAATTCGAGTGAGGGGTATATAGGTGCACAAGCAGTATAGTCGTCAGAGTCTTAGTTTCATCTATGGTGTTTCTCCACTGCTAGCAGGCCTAGACAGTACCCCGGTGGAGTCACATAGGAACACAAGCATGGCTCCACTGCCAGTGAGCTTGGTCAGTACCCCGGCAGAGTTACTTGCATCACCTACCTACGCAAAAATCCTTTCTCTTCTTTTGCCTTATTTATTTTTCATTTTGAATTTTTTGACTTTTTCGTTTTTCATTTTCACTGTGCATAACACTTTTTCATTTCAGAGAAGGAAGAGGGATCCCAACTTATTGAGAGCAGAGGAGGTTGTTCCAGTATAGAAGTATTTTATTGTATCTCTTACATTCCTATTGAGGTTTTCCCCCTCACCTTACTCTACTTGACTGAGCTGACAAGGGTTAACCCAAAAACAATCGACTAGAGAAGGTGACACTAGTTGGTGCACAAGCATTGTGTTTACACCAAGGTTCACTTCGAAGAGTACGTATTTTCCTTCAACATATCATGGACTAAGAGTAACAAGCTCATCATACAAAGGCAAGATGAAAGATAACCAAGTAGTGATAGTTTTACAAGTCCTCTTGTACTTTACCCAGCTCGCTTCAAGAGTCATACATGGTTTTATGTAAGGTTAACCTATGAACAAAACAAACAAACCAACAAACATCAAAGAAAAGAAAAAGCAAAAGCGAAAGTGAAAGCAAAGCAGGTAAGTAAACAAGCAAGAAAAAAAACACGCAAACAAAGCATATAAGAAAACAAGCATGCAAGCAAACAACTGAAAGCAAACACTACTCCTACTCCTATACTAATCGTACATGGGCCTGATCACGTGAAGTGATACTTCTAATGCAGCCACCAGCGCATTGGTAGACCCATGTTGGTGAAGGATTGGTCCGCGAGAAACCTAGTGGTGTGAACCAGCAAGAAAGAAAGATATAACAATGAAGACACCCACACTTTGTGTTTTAAAGTGCCCACGTGACATAAGTGAGCGCAAGTGCATGACGGATAGTCCATGGACTTCTCGTGGTGTTGTGTGGCACTATGTGCAACTTTGAAGCATAAGCACACTCTTGACTATTACATACAAGAAAATGAAAGAAACAAAGACAAATTTCATCGCAAACGAGTGCTTGCAATGTAATACTCCTCCAAAGCATGAGCAATGGGATCATGCAGTTCGAGTGGAGGAAGTGTGATCTGTGTGTGAGATGGATCTTCAATGCATATAGATGAGTGATGAGGAGCCTTGGGCGATTGAACGATTTCATGATTGGAAGTGAGACTAACCTCAAGAGAGTGAGGGTCTGACATAACCATTAGCTTGGGTTGAAGTTCCTCAACAATCTTGGGTATCTCAACTTCATCATTAGGTAGATAATCATACACCTGTGGCTTCAAAATATCAACTGCGATAGATTCGTGATCATGATCAAAATTGGAAGCAAATGGATCACGACCACCACGATCAGAAAAATCAATGAATTCTTCGACATCCTCATGATCAGATGAATCAAACAGAGGGGTAGATGAAAAGCGAACAAACTCATCCTCTGTGTTTCTAGAAAAGACAGATGAAGGATCAAGTGGATCTTCAATGAATAACTTATCCTCTCCATTTTCAAATTATGGACTAACATCCGGTGAGTCTTGTGAGTGATCAACAATGGGTGCATCCATGGATGAAGACACACATGCAAAATCATGGATGGTAGGTTCACCAAAGAGGCTAGGAAAGAATGGAGGGGGCTTGGATGGAAGGGAGTCATCCTTCGCTGAGTGTTGATGTTCAAGCTCCCACTCATACTCTTCATGAATGAAAGCGCATGTTGGTTGTGTAACACCAACTCCGTAAGTGGGTTTTTCCTCATTCACAACAAGTGAAGAGTCCGAAGTGGATGAACACAAGATAGCATCATCCGTAGGAACACCTGAGTGCGAAGATGGAGGTCAAAGAAAATAATGCACATGGGAGCTCGAAGGACTCACAACCAAATCTATGCGAAAATGGAGTGGAGTGATGTTGGGAGAGTCTGAAGGATGAACTGGTATTCAAACATGATCCTCAACATCACTGGTTGATGGTTGTACTATTGAATGAGAGGGAGGCGGACAGTCTGTTGAGACAGTGCCTACTCCCACATGAGATTGTGTAGTTCTATCAACGAAGAAGGTTGAGCGAGGCTTGACATCAAGCTTTATCTTGGGATGGGTAGATTTTTTAAGACAATACTCGAACCAGTCCAAGAGATAAGCGAACTTCATCTGGCTCCTTCGAGCTTAGAAATGTAAGTCACAGAAGCACTACCAAAAATCAATAACAGATTCATGTGGAGCCCTTCATTGTTGTAATAGTTTCCAGTCAACATGGTCTAGATAAAAATGATAGAACGTGTCTTCAATAAGATCACAGAAGTGCTCAAATGAGTGCACAGTGTCAGCTAGTAGGCTAAGCACCCAACAAAACGGAGATCCGTGAAGTGTGAATGCAAGTAGCAAACCAGTCTGTTCATCAGCAAACTCATCTTCCCCATGAATCATGGAAAGAAATTTATGTAATTTCTTAGGCCAAGCCACTTTTCCTTCACCATCATATGTGTGAGTGGACAAGAGATAAAAAAGCTTCCCTGAGATTGAGACATCTTCACAATTCAAAAAACACCTCGGGGGAAGAAGAATGCAAGACTCCATGGAAGATATGCAAAGGTTCAAAACTAGATGAGAGGACTATGCTTGTCATCAGGCCTTCCTTCTAGCGCTAGAAATGTTGACGGTGCTGGACCTGCCAACATGTCAAGGGGATCTCCCTGGTAAGATATCCTAATTATACCTCAGACCATTTGGTGTAGGAGTCCCAATAGTGGGTCGTAAGGTAATGCCCTGACCGCATTGTCACACAGAGGCAAGTAGAATAACATTGTCAGTAGCAAGGGTGTGACTAATGCACTAAGTCAAGGAAGGTGTATGAGAGGTTCTGACACTTCGAAAGGGGAAGGAGGTGAAGGTGAGTTCCAAGTTGAAAGGGATTAGTCCCAACTCGACTAGGAACACACAACACAAAGGACATGCACAACTTCTAGTGGAGCAGTCTACTCGGATTCGAAAGTCACATCATACAAGGTAAGATAACACGTACAACACTCACGGATCAGTTTGAGATGAGTGTGATGGTTGTTATAGCAAGGTTCAAGTGAAAGGTCTGTCTGATGTCCAGCAGAGCAGTTGACATGGACGGTGATAGCATTAACAACATATGCAACACATTAACAACAAGATTCATATAATTGCATGTGAATCAGTTCATACACAAGTACGTAAGTTAAACAACACATATCATTAAAGAAACTAGAGCAGTCCAACTACAATAACAACATATGCATGAAAATGTGTTGCCTCTTATTATATAAACAAGTGTAAGTCAAAATCATACAATACATTCATGTAAACCTGCTAGCCCCAATTGTGGAACGTTACAGCCACATCCGCCTACTCCTCCAAAGAGATGTACTAGCCCCGTGCAGTGGAGAAGCCAAGGTGCATTACAATACTGTCCAAGCCTTCTTCAAGATAGTCTTAGTAGAATCTTGGCTAACCAAAAGCCCATACAATGAGTTATGAGGGACTATTTATAGCAAAGGGTGGGGTGACCCTTGACATTCCCCATTGTGACCATTCAACTACCCTCATGACTCTTCACCTACTCTATGACTGTTACATCCACACTTGACGTGGCTCAACATTACAATGCACATGTACCCATGTGAATAATGGCTTGGACAAGCCAAACTAGACATCATTCAAACTTAGACAACCATAGAAGTCCAACTACTCGACATCCTCATGCTGATCAACAATGACATATTGATGCCAATATTTGTAGTCCTTGAGAGTATCTATGTGTTCTGTTGTGACATCTGTCTGAAACCTGAACCTTGCCTCCATAGCATCTGGGTACACTTCTCGGGCTTCTCTGTCAAACACTTTTGTGAGCATGCACATGATTATCTTTAGTATGGTCAGACTAGCAACATACTTGCGCATGATGTCTGCACTGATAGGAAAGTATGGGCTGGTGGCGGTGCACATCAGCTCATCGAAGTACGAGTCAAGCTCCTGTTGGACCTACTTCTTGGTCTTTGCCTGGGTGTGGGTCCCAAGTGATGGGATCGCATGAGTGTGCACTATAACCTCCATGCTTTTGAATACTCATGCATGGGAAGCCTGTATGCTAGTGATGAGTTGCAGTAGGTCTTCATAGTTCCGGACTTGAATCCAAATACGTGCTTGTAGCTCGACTGCATTGGCCTTCATCATCTTTGGCAATTGAAGAGGGGCTCCCTTGTACTTCATCTTCCATGCTCGCATGTTATCAACAATAGTATATATGTTCTTCAAGATGCGTACTCTTCTTGCACATCATTGCTGCCATCCGTGGAGATGAACAACTACTTGATGCCTGGTACCAAACTTGGAGTACAATGCCTGCATAACTGTGTCCAAGGAAAATACTTCATCCAGTATTGCCTTCTTCAATTCAACTCAGGTGGACATTGTCACCAAGTCTCCTCCCTGCTTGGCCACCTGTAGTTCCTTCGCCATTCGCTCATTCTCATCTATGAGAAAATGAACACTTGAGCTAGTGGCTTCGACATACACTCTAGTTGCATCAACCAACGTAGTTGGATGCTTGTGCACATTAGTCCCAATCACTTGCTCTTCAAATTGTGCAGGGGATGTTTGGTCCTCCGGAGTCGGTACTCTCTGAGACTGCACAACTTTGTAAAGGAGATGTTGTGCATCACTGATTCCAGATGACCACCAAGGATCTTAGTGTCTCCTTTTTTATCTAATACTTTCTCATCATCTGGATGCATTAAAGCAGGTGAGTTGACCTCTCTTTAGTGAGGCATGAGGTCAGTGTCCTGTTCCAACTCCTGCTGCTCAATGTCTGCATCCAACTGTTCAAGAGCCTACTCCATCTCATGAGAAAAGTCTTGCCCCTACGAGGGTTCACCTTGTTTGCCTAATGCCAGTTGTTCATAAGAATCAACTACTTGTACGGGCATTGCTTTGTCTATCTACACATGATACGCCCCCTGCTGAATCTGCTGTTTTTACGCTTCCTTCTCTTGTTGGCACAACTTTTGTTATTTTTGGAGTTTCTCCCTTAGCTCATGTAACTCCTTCATTGCTTCTTCCATTCTCCTCTTATCCCTCTGCCTTTGTGCGATTCGCTTGTCGCGCTGCTGCCTCTTCTGTTGAATAGCCATAATTTCTTGTTCTACAAGTGGATCTAATCAAAACTTGTAGCTTTGTTCCTCCTCCATGTGATCCACAATATTTCTCTTCCCTTTGTTGCACATAGGTATGCTTGGCTCTACTGCCTCTGCTACTGCTGCTACTACTAGTGTTTTCCTAAATGTTTCTTCATATTGTTGTTCTAACCACTCTACGGTGAAACCGACTTGTTCATTGGGTCTGGAGGAATTGTAGCAATACCTCCATGAGGCCTCCTCAGCCCAATGACATGCCCCATGGATCGAATTGAACTGAACACTCATGCAATGATCCTTCACAATGCAATGTGGGTCATACGGGTTGAAGCTTCGAAGGTTGAACGGGTACTTCTTCATCTCTTCAACTTCAACATCTACTTGCTTGATGCTCTGGATCTCATATAACCCAATCTACAATAGAAGAGTGGGCCAAGGTGCCTTCTTCTTCCACTGCGTCCTAGTTGTTAATCCTACTTAGATATGATACGCTACTTCCTACATGACAAGCACGTCTAAAGCAAACTTTGGCAAAACATAGGGATGCGTCTCCACACTGAACGCTCTAATGAACGTGTCATCCGGTGAGGCATACCAATCTGCAATACCTAACTATGCCTTCATTGCTTCTTTTGACGTGCAGAGTGGACCCTGTTTGAATATCAACCTGTACACTTGGGTGACAAGATGATAGATAGTCATATGATCACTCCTTTGAAGCTATACTCAGACAATAACTTGAAATACCTAATCACAACAGTCTCCACCAGTAACCATGCCCACTCTAAGGCTGGGAAATCATGTCGTGCACAAACTGCATCTAGAATGTAGGTGGACATGTAAATATTTACATGCATGCCTTCGGGTGACTCTCAAGCCTTCGTGACTTGCTCCTTCAGCTGATGAGCCAGTATGCCATACCAGTTGAATGGTCTTCCTTCTCTAGCTAGTTGGTCCAGTGCGACCACCCAACTTTGAGGGAAGGTCTCAATGCTCGCTTATCCACTCAATTGACATGCGAATATGACCAAGTATTGGTATGCCTTCCTCAATATCTTCATCTTATTGATCTGATTGGGGGTCATCCTGAAACGAGCTGGCTCCTTTACCTAATCCTTTAGAATGTCTGTGAATTGGCCTCTACTATTGGGCAAGCTGAACGGAGGAGTCATGACAGTCATGGGCTTGGTCATCTAATACATCTCATTGTAATCTCGTGCCCAGACGGTTGCAAGCTGCATCCCACTAACACTTCTCAAGTTCATCATCTCGAGGTTAGTGTGAGAGATGATCCAGTGAATCATGTCCACGCATGGGAACGCAACGTATCTTCATGCAATCTGGTACAAGCCGAACTTATGAATGTTCACGTACACCTGACAATCTTCAAGTTCATCCCCAAAAGTACCTGCGAATGTTTCATTCACCTCTTACCACTTTAGTTTGATGTCCTTGTCTAGATACAACTTTGTATCTTCATAGATCAGAAAACCAGAGGACACCTTCTCAGCTCCAGCTCCCATACCATCAGTGTCTTGAGATCATATTCTCTTGGAATCCATTGAGATGAATGGACACCTGAAAGACCTGGAAACAAGAAGCAAGCATGGCAAGAAATATGTCAGTGAAAAACAAAGAAAATCCGAGGAAGGACACAGCACATACCTAGGAAACTTATGAGAAACATTGTGCAAATTTCACTGGGAGGCTGAGTGATTGGCTGCCAAAATTGCGCAGAAGGAAGTTTGGGATATCTGGGAGGTTGGAATGGTTGCTAGATCTGTGAAATGTGCAATTCAGCTGGGAAGTTGGCTGGTGGGATTGCGCAATATGAAATCCCGACTAGGAAGGATTGTTGGCCCAGGGACAAATTTGTGCAATTTCCTAGGCCAAGCACCCACTGTCCTCCAAGAATGTGCAAAATAGTCCAAGAGGCCAGTGCTAGGCTAGAATGGACAAATCTGGAGAGGAAGGTGAACCTTCCTTCCCCAGATTGCATAATGGAGCCTTGGTGAAGGTAGAGACTGGGCCAAGGTTGGCCCGACTCGCCGATGGGAAACTAAAAGCAAGTAATTCAATGAGATGCATGGCAACACTAAGTGATAGAAGAAGTGATAAATAGTTCATGCAAAACATGAATGGAATATTCGATAAACAGATCAACAACATTCATGTGGGTGAGGTCATTCGTTGGTTGGGCGAACGTCCGTGCAAAACAATTTCATGCATGCGACAGTAGTGAGATAGAAATGAAAAATAAAAAAAAGCTAGGACAAGCTAGAATATATGTAAATGACAACATACGTTTAAATAAATCAAGAAAACAACACTCACACAAGCGGATACACAAAAAGTGACAGAAATGCTGAAAAAGACAAGTTGAGGCCACTTACCTGTGAATAGCTAAGTTGGATGTGTCGAAGAGTCTTGGATGTGTTGTGGGATGTCAAATCTCCAAGCTTGATGTGAATGAATGAGCTCTGATGCGTTGAATAAATAAGTTTGATCTCATGATGCATATGCCATAAATCTAGGAAAAAGTGACACTTGGAGGGAAACTTCGAAAGGAACTTTGCATGTAACCCCTGACTACTAAAAATAGCTCCGTGAATCATGGGATGCCTTTTGCATGTTGTCTCTTACTATTCTGGGAAGATCAAGTCATTCATGCATGCAATTCAAGTTTCCTCGCTCTCTGGTGGAACTTTTCAACCAGATTGTTCATGCATGTGAGTGCTCAACTGCTTAGGAAAAATGCGCATTCTCGGCTTGCAGCTGGGCTAACTATCCAAGGGGATGGCACAATTTCTGGGCAGAACAGCTGACTACTGCCCAGATTTTCACAAATCCTGGGCTGAAAAACCTGCTGCTGGGAAACATTGTCTAAATCCTGTTGGGAGGGTTGGCTGGTAGGATTGCACAACCCTGGAGCCCAACAGGCTGTCAGAGACGATTATGCAATTCCTGGAGGGAAGGCTGGTTTCCCTCCAGGAATGCACAATTTTTAAGGGGAAGCTCCTCAGCATGCAGTTGGACCAAGTTTGGGTAAGCAGCCTATGTGGGGAATGGATCGACTGTGATTGAATAGTTACCTTTGTGCGAGAAAAACATTGAAGCTTGAGTACATGATGAAGCAATACAAAGTGTTGTGTAAGGTTGGTATGGAGGCTCCAAAACAAGCTAAGGAAAAATTTTGGAGGGTGGTTGTAACCGCTACAACAGGACCATAAAATTCATCATGCCTAGTTTGCATGATAAATATATCATTCTAAGAAAAGAGCAGATCTTGAGGGATTCTTACTTTTTCTCTTGAAGAAAAAATAACTATAAGACAAAAAGAGGAAAGGAGGGAAGAAATGTTAAAGGTTAGGGCAACAAGGGACAAGGGAAAGAGAGCATGGGTTTATAAAGGTTCCACAAAAGTTTTCAAAACTTGGGCTCAAGTTATTATCAATTCTATTAATAGGGAAGGAGAAGAAAACATTCAGGTTCACAGCATGCAAGATAGAGAAAGCAAGGAAATACAAGATAGAGCAACAAACATAATTATTAAAGGGGTAAAAGACTATGGGAAAAATGAATGTACTCTTGGCCTTTCAAGGGACTCCTTAAAAGAAAAGTTTCTTTGGCAAGGAGAAATATGCCAAGCATGGAGGGTGCTTAATATTAACAGTGAAACAGCTAGGCCCATAAAATTCATCATGACTAGGTTGCATGATAAATATATCATTTTAAGCGAGAAGCGTCTCTTGAAGGGTTTTTTTTTTTAGAAGAAGATTTAACTGTAAGACAACAAGAGGAAAGGAGAGAGGAAATGTTAAAGGTTAGGGAAGCAAGGGATGAGGAAAAGAGAGCATGGATTTATAAAAGTAAAGTTGTGATAGCGCATTTTGGACCTCCTTCCAAAACAGAGCAGCAAGATGGTAACAAAGAAGAGTCAAAAAACTCTTTAGAAATAAATCAGGAAGCAAGGTCAGTATGGGCAAGCAAGGACAAAGACGACAATTGTGAGTCTTGCATGTCAAAAAAAATAGAAATCAAGTTATACCCAAGTTTCCTTAAGATTAGTTTGTTGGAACTACAAAGTTTACCCATGGATATGAGGACTTAGGTTAGGGCCTACTGCAGAAGATAGAGACATAATTTTCCCCGTAGAAACAAATGAGCATGAAGGGTGCAAGACACCTTTGTTTGAAGGGTACTTGAAGAAGGCAATGTGGAACAAGGAAACAGGGAATGGAAAAGGACGCATGGGTATCATGGTATTAGTGAAGGAAAAAGTAGGTTGTTTCACTGAGTTAGAAAAAGAAGACTCAAATAAACAATTCATTTGGTTTAACATATCAGAAAATGGAAATCACATCAGAATTACAGAATGCTACTTTGTGTCGCAAGTTTCAAAAATTACAAAAGTAGAGGGATTGATCACAAATATCCCTCTACACCCTTAAAAGTGGATATATTCACAGCTATGTGAAGTCCTTATAGTGGGTGATTTCAATGCTAGGACTACAAGTGGGCAAGATAGCATTCTTTGTTGTAAATAATACTGCGACCATATCTAGCTTACAGAAGAGAGTAATCATCAGTGGGAAACAATTTCAGAGGACAAGAGTTGCAATCTCTTTGATGAACAATTGCTTACTCTATGTGGGGAATTTTATTTATTCAATTGTAATGGTTTGACTAGAAGCGAAAGGTTTGGTAATTTCACTTGCAATACTTACAATAGAGCAAGTGTAGTAGATTATGTAATTTTCTCACATGGTTTGTGTTAGAAAATGGAGGAAGTATTGATTGGAGATAATCCTTGGGACTTAAAATTGGATCACAAGCTAATTTATTTAAGTTTCTCTTGGACTGGAAAGAAGAAATTAGGGTCAAAAACTCATTGTGTTCAACAAAATCTCCCAAAGGAAAGAATTCTTTTGACTCCAGAAAATTGTAGCACTTTCAAAATAACACTAGAGAGACGCTTTGAGAAGAATAAAATTCCAATTCATGACCTTCATAGTCATGAATTAATACATTTAATTCAAGGCGCACTTTTTGAGTGCAAAAGGAAAGAAATTAAGAAGCCTGAAACAAATTGTTTTTCGGTTAATGCTTGGTTTAACGAGGAATGCAAAAAGGAAAGGAGAATGTGGAAAGAGTCAAACAAGGGTAACATAAAGCTCAAAGATTACAAGAAGATATCAACAAAGAAAAAGTTTTATTTCATGGGGAAGAACTCCTTGGGAAAATAACCCCAAATTATTTTGGAAGGAGCTTCAACTGAGAAAGATGCAAACTAAAAATAGTATTACAACTTCTGAATGGTTCGATGATGCAAGACAACTTTATGAGTAGGATGCCAAGTTTGACCGTCCTCCTTTAGTCAACATTGATACTGAACTCTTCATAATGAGAAGGGTAGAGATGGGTATTAGTATGTTGGGTGTTGGAAAAGCAAAATATTTGGCTGAACTCTAAGCAGGGTATCTAAAGTGGGGCTTAAAAATTATTGCACCTCACATTACAAAAAATTTCAACAACTTCATACAACAAGGGTTCCCCGCAGATTGGACAACTAGTTTGGTAATACCTCTTTTCAAGAGTGGTGATCTCAATAATCCCTCCAATTATAGGACCATAAGGATAAACCTCTTGTTTCCAAAGCTATTAGGAAGCATGCTAGAAAATAAAATTATCAAGTGGGTAGAGGAAAGAGATAAAACGTGCTAAAGCGAAAACAGGCTTTAGACCCAAACATTCCATAGTTGATCATGGTATAACTTTAAGCCACATCATTGAAAAAGTGTGGGAGAAAAAGGAAGAATCATTTTGTTGCTTTGTTGATTTAGGAAAATCCTTTGACACAACTCCTAGGGATAAGTTGTGGCACAAAATGGAGGAACTTGGGGTTGCTAGGCATTTGAGAGCAGTTGTGCATAGGTTGTATGAAGAGGTGAAAGTCAAAATTAGAATTTCAATAGGCATCTCTGAAATTTTTAGAAGTGATATCGGGGTCAAGCAAGGTTTCCCATTATCTCCTACCCTTTTTGGTTTATATATCGGGAAGCTCGAAGAGTGGCTAAATTCGCAAGGGGGTGACAGTATCCATTTTGGAAACTTTGTTATAAGCTTCTTTTGTATGCAGATGACCTTATTTTGATTGCTAAATTTGCTCTTGGTTTACAAGAGAAATTACTTTCCCTTGAGAATTTTTGTATAAGGGTGGGGATGTAAGCCAATATTAACAAAACGAAAGTAGTTTTTTCTAACAAAAGAAAACTTAACCAGCATAAGCTCTGCTTTGAAGGAAGCACTCTAGAAGAAGTTACAGATTACAAATACCTCAGAATTGACTTCAAAGGAAATATAAGTCGGGACGGTTGTAGAAAGAAAATAACTTTGTGAGGTTGGAAATAATTTTATGCTTTTCAAAATAGGTGTAGAGAGGCAGAGTAATGGGACTCGAAAACCACTCAAACTCCTTTTAGGATTTAGTGATTCTGGTGATTCTCTATGGTTGTGAATTGTGGGCCTGTAGTACATCCGACATGCAGTGGAAACAAACTTAGAAAATTCAAAAGCACTTGATTACAAACAAATTCAAAATTAAAAGCGTAATTCCTTATGTTATATTGTTAAGTGATATATGGGTTGAGCTCCTATTGAAGCAATTGCTATGGTGCAATTCAGACAGTATTTAAAAAAAATTGAGAAAATGGAAGAGGCAAGATGGCCTAAGGTTGTATTTAATGACATATTGTGGAAAAGAAAGAAGACGTGGATATGGAAAAATATCAAATGGTTTAGTAAATGGGGTATTTTCTTGAGGATGTGTCCCACAAACAATAAACAGATAAATATTTTGTTATGGATAAGTTTGAAAAGCGTACTTGGGATAAGGATCTAGGGAGAAAGAAACATTACTATATTGAAGAGTTTAATCACAGTCATAATCATCAACAAAAAGTGTACATAAGGGCCGATATTTCTTTGAGATCCAAAATTATTATTGCTCAGTTAAGGACTAATTCTCATCAACTATGTTGTGAAAAAAGGCATTGGAAAAGGCCAAAAGAAGTGTGGGAAGAAAAAGTATGTATTTTTGTTCTCTTCTGGAAAAGTGGAAAGAGAAAAACATTTCGTTTTAGAATGTGAGGCCTTCAAAGACAACAGGGAAAGTTATGCATATATTTTGGCAGCTAACTCTTGGGATAAGCTATTCAATGAGGGATTTTTCAATAAGTTGGGAGCGTTTATTGTGAGGCTTCACAAGAATAGGGATGAATACAAGAATTAGATGGAGAAGCAATCTATCCCATAGGCTATTTTTAGCCTCTTGGAAGTTAAAATATTTTCTTCTTCTTCTAGCTATGCACCAATTGGAATTTCATTGTCTTAGTATGTGTGAGGGTTTAGATCTATGGTTATTGCTGATTAGAGATTAATCAATGGTATGATTTGGAGGGGGTTGGCTAGAGGGTAACCACCCTCCTGTCCAAGTGTTGAATGTCTCTCACTTGCTTCTTTCCCTTTGCCGAAAATCAACTTGACAAACCTCTAGTGGAATTTGTGTTTTTCTCGTCTTCGAATCACTCATCTTTGTACTGATTCACTTGTGAAAAAAGGCAATTATATGATTATTCTTCTATAATGTCCTTACCTTTGTCAAACTCAATCCTATCTCTTCCATATTTTCTAGTTTCTTCATTTCTTTCATTAACGTTTTCTTATCGTAACTCTTTGGGTTTTTGTTGTGCCCCTAGGGAGTTTTGAATACCAAGGTTGTTAAGGATGTTAAAAACCTATGTCATAGTTATTAATGACATTTCCATTCGGAAATTTGAAATATTCAATTGATCGATGAAATTGTCCAATATTCACCCACATCAGGTAAATTTCATGTTTTAATTTATTTATCTCATTCCTCTTAGTTTCATGTTAAATTTCTATGGAAAAACTAAGGGACTGGGTTCTTTTAGGTGTACTAATGGAAACCTTCCAAGGAAATAGAGCACCATCGAGGTAACCCATCTCTCAATTATTTGGTTTTTGGTTGTTCCAATCACTTTGTGTCTTAACTGAGTCTGCCCTAACAGTCTTTCATACTTTGGTTTCCTTTGACAGTTGAGACTCCTATCTGTGGTCTTAGATATTTCAATTGTAGAGCACGATGGTTTCCAGGTTCCTCTTTTAACTTCTTTCTCTGTGTTCTTCTATAGGTGTGAATGGGTATACATCTAACTAGGGTTCCATGTAAGGTTTTTGAATTTTTGTTAATGTAGCTCATCACTGAGATAGGGTTTTGGCGGCCAACCACTAGGGTTAATGGATGTCATTGTGAACTCTTTGCAATAAATATGTTAGCAATATGTAATAATGATAATAGCTAGTTATGGTCGCTTCTTCTATTCCTCCATTTTCAAGGATTATTTAAACTCCTTTCCTATACCTTTTCAGGTAATGGTTATTAGTTGTTTTCAAATTAATGGTAGTGGTTATATTGTCTCGCATTCTAGTTTTTATAGGAAATATTGTTTATATATTACAAAACCCTTTTTTGTGATGAATGTCATCTATGTGCCTTTTCTCATACTGTTGTTGTTATTTTTTAATTGTAATCTTGAATCTTTCCAAAATGTTGACAGAGTTTATAGTTCAATAAAAGTTGCATCTCATTATGGTATCTACTCGGTGGTTATCGTTTGTGTATGACAGTCATTTTGCACTATTTGTTGAGCCAAGTTTATTAAGTTACATTTCTTAATAGATGTGGTGTTGTTCTACCTTTTGAATGATGAGTACTATGTTCAATGTTCTCTAGTACTATTCATAATTTTCACTTTAAGATTTATCACTCAGTATTGAGCCCTTTTGGTTACACAAATCATTTTAATATTTTTATATTTGTGTGCTCACTCTCAAGATTTATCCTTATTTAGATTATATTTCGTTCAATATATACAATTTCCAATACTAGTATTTACTTTATATATTTCTTGTGGCAATGTCTATTTTACACTCTATTTAATCTAACACCATGGTTCTGTGTGGTTGAAGGATTGTTCCTAGTTGTTGATAAACTTGGCTTGGCCCACGAGCTAGCTCGAATCTCACACGGGATTATACCATGATTATTAATCTTTTATCTTTTCTTAAGATATTAATAACAATTTATGTTCAGGGAATGTTTCATAGTAATGTGCCATAGTTTCATTTAGAAACATTCTCACAATATAACATAATTCTAGTATTATACACATCTTACAGGGTTACAAAATAATTTATGTCATTGAAAATTTTCACAGCATGCAATAATTCTTAGTTCTGAAACATTAATCAACAGGAAACAAACATCGTTAATACTTATATGTTGTTATTTTCTTTGTTTATTCAATCTACCCACAAAATTCATAAGGGAAAGGATGCTCCAATCAAACGATGAGACTAGTCACATTTTTGTGTCTCCCCTTGAGCTAGCTTCACATCCACAATAGTTCAGAATAGTGACCTCCACAAATCCAATCCCAAAGAATATCTTATCCTAACCAAACTTGGTTTAGGGTTCTCAAATTTAGCACACATTCTTGAGTTGGAATTCCACTAGACAACTAGCTCAAGAATTCTTCACGTCAACAGTTTCCTACCAAAATATTTCCAATTTTTCAGTATTTCTCCTCCAGGTTGGCTCAGGTTCCTTTCTTACCCTCTTGGCTTCCTTTTTCCTTTTGGGAAGTTTTTATTCCCAAGGAGGAGTTTGGTCAAGTAACTAGATTACCCATAATTGTTTCCAACTACCTAGAATGTGAACTTTCTTAGCATTACTTCCCTATCTGAATTATGGATAATTGCATAAAGCATCTATGCATTTAATATATTAAATCAACGTTTTCCTTTAATAACTATTCGACCTTCAAAGCCCCAAGGGATAGCTCAAATGGTCGAGTTCCCGTTGCTAAGCACTTTTCGAGTTGGGAGGTCACGGGGTCAAATCTCCTCGACGCCCTCGAGGTTAGGCCTGATATGGCCGACCGGCAGATCCCTTCAGGTGGAACTGCCCCGCTTCTCTATGTGGACGTAGCGGCCACTCATTGAGTGCCCGTGAACCACATTGAAAAAAAAAAAAAAAACTATTCGACCTTCACCTGGCCCATAAAATAAAATATTTTATTTCTTACTTGTAGTAAATAAGTTTTTACAAGTTTTACCAAGGGATATTACATCTCCCCCCCTTGAGCAAAACATTGTCCTCCCTCTTGAGCGAAACACCATCCTTAGTGTTTTCTAGCCTCTCGAATAGGCTGGGATATGCTTCACGGATAAAATTCTCATCCTCCCAAGTATCCTCTTCCGGTCTAAAGTACTTTGACCTAAGTGATAACCTGCTTTCATAACATTATTTATCTTCATTTGAGAATATTTTCTTTAGATATTAAATTAATTCCAATGAACTTTTGTAAGCTTAGATTAATATGCACTAAATCAAACAAAACTCCAAATATCTACTTGAATAAACATATATATGGCATAATCATATGAACCAATTTTCACTATCTCAAATTAAATATTACAAATTTCACTCTCCCTAGTATTAACCAATTTTTCTACCAATTTTATCATACCTTCATTTCTTATACTATCCTATGGTATATAGTAAATATTTGGGTCATGTAGTAGTATATGTTTATTCTATCTATGATCTTACACTTCCATGATTTTTATTGAGCTTTATAGCATGTTAGGCTTACTCCTCATACAAGCTCAATGATTCATATTATACCAAACCTATGTATTACCTATCTAACTATGAAAACAAGGGAGACAACAAATAATAGACATGTACACCTTCAAATCACCATACCATATTTGTATGATAGTTTAATGCAACTAACATATTCTAAATTCCATATGCAAGAAAACATGCATTTTTCATTTCTAAATTTACTAGTGAAAATTTAGAGAGCAAATGAATAATAATCCTAGGAATTAGAGGAAAACCTTATTTGTAATTTCAAAATAGAAACTAAATTTGAAATGAGCCTTTTCAACCCAATTATAGGTGCAACTGCACCAACTCTCTCTACAATTGGTCACCCTTTACCCTAGATATAATACTGCAAGGGGATGTTATCAACTCAAAGAAAATTAGGATTCGAGAATCCCCTTCACAAGAACATAAAATAAGAGAAATTCTCTATTTTTTAGCCTAGAGTCTCCACAAATTTTATATGTTCAGCTAGTCAACATAGCAATACAAAAATACCCCCCCTTCTCTTTGTTTCCTTGGTGATTTCCATGCCAATTTCTATCATATTGGCCCAGCATGCATCAATTCATCACCCATACTACTCAGTTAAGTTATAGAGCTCTTTATTGAGTAATGGCCATGTAAAATTTATTTGTAGAGATACCAAAACACACCAAAAATGTTTCGATCCATAATTGGTATAGTTTTGGGAGCCATTCTAGAGCCCAAAACTTTGTATATGTACTCAAAATAGGCCAACAAGAATTCCAATAAAAAATGAAAACTCTATACTCATGAATTCACCCCTATAGAACCTATGTGTCTCTTATATCTCTAGTTATGGTCTAAATTAACTATTGGATTCTTTATCCACATGCTTTTCCCATTTTCCCACACCATTTGTGGGTAAGTCCTCGAATTTCAGGATGGGTATTTTTCTATGCTACCCAACGAATTATGATAGTAGTCCTCAACCACTACTAAACTTCCATAAATGTGGTAGGTGGTTGCTTCATCTACCCACTTCCTTATTCAATGAAATATGGGATGGTGGGAAAAAAAGGTAATAAAATTTAAAATTCAAAATTTGGCATAGATCATTGGATGAGCCTTTTTTTGTAGATAGAAGCCACAATCAATTTCCTATAATCCCATCACTAGTTACCACTTGGGATATCATAGTTTGTACCAGTGCTCACATTCCTAGTCATTTTCTCAGCATTTTTAATTATAAAAGAAATATTTACATGCTAATCCTTTTTAATTTCCCAATTTGGTTTGTTATAAAGATAGTAAATTCCAATACAAGAAATATAATACCATTAACATAGTTAAATATAATTGATTGAAATTTTAACATAGGGATCAATATAGGGATATTACAACCATTAGGTGGCTTTAAATAGTAGGTATATATCCTAAGGAAGGGGAAATAATGTAGAGAAGAAATCCATCCATTGGGTCCTAAAGAAAGCTTTGAGGCATCTAGAACGTGGACTACTTTAGATGCCTCAACTATTTCTTTAGGACCTAAGGCATGGCTTTCTTCCCTAGATCATGTATAGGGGCCTAAGAAACATACCCACTACTCAAAACCATTTAGTGGCACTGACATCCCTAATCATAGGCCATAAATATCCTCAAGAGGCCATGTATGGTTGTTTGAGGCATTTTTCTTGGCCCTAGAAGATAAAAACTTCCCTTATGGACTAAGGTTAAATTTTCTTCCCATGACTATTTTTTAGGCTTGAAGACCCATGTTTGAGGTGATGTTATTGACCCCCAAAATCTAAAATATTTCTTAAAGGCCTATGGTTATGGTTTTCTCCCCCAACTGGTCTCAATGCCTACTAAAAACTAGCCTTGTAACACTAACATCCTAATTCATAGACCAATAAAATAATTAGGTGGTCATGTTTCAGCGTTCAAGACATCTTTATTGGTCATAAATGGATATAAGCCTCCTTTATAGCCTAAGATTTTTGTTCCCCCCCTAATAAAGTATAATTCCCTCAGTCAATGTTTGAGTTGACATTATTGGCCCCAAATTTATAAATTATTTCTTTATTACCTAAGGCTATAATTTCCTACCCGACCTTGTTTAAGGAATTATGATCTAAATATAGTCATATAAATTATCTAATAGAGACAAAATCCCCTATTAAAGTCCAAATATCTTGTAGAAAGGTCCTCTATGGTAGTTCAAGTCCTTTTTCATGTCCCTTCAACCTTATAATATACCTTTATATCTTAAGGCCTAACCTTCCTCCTCTAACCACGATTAAGACTAACATTGGTTGCTCAAATATTTCTTTAGGACCTAATGCATGGCCTTCTTCCTTGGATAATTTATAGGATCCTAGGATACATACTTTTTACAAAACAACATTTAGTGGTATTAACATCTCAAGAAGGCCATATGTGGTTGTTTAAGGAATCCTTCTTGCCCCTGGAAGGATAGAATCTCCCTCTATAGCCTAAGGTTTAGGTTTCCTCCCGTGGCCATGTCTAGGGCCCCTAAGACAATGTTTGAGATGAAATTACTATCCTTAGATTCCTCCCTAACCATGGTTAAGGTTGCTTTGGATGCCTCAAATATTTAAGGCATATAAATAATTCTCTAGATGCCTCATGTATTTCTTTACCATGCAATTCATTTCCTTCTTAATTATATCATTTCTAGGGTCCTATGATACATAACTATTACTGAAAACAACCTAGTGGCACTAAAATCCATAATCATAGTCGAAGGACACTCGTAGGAGTCCATGTGTTGTTGTTCAATGCATATTTATTGGCCCTGGATGGATAGAATCTTCCATTACAACCTAGGGATCATGTTCAACAACCATGTTTGAGGTGATATTATTAACTACAAATTCATAAAATCTTTGTTTAGGGCCAAGGCTATGGTTTCCTCCTATAACCATATTTAAGGCATCATGGCCTAAATCTAGCTACAAACCTTCCAATAGATTCCACATCCCCACTTAAATGCCAATTATCATATGAAATGGTACTATATGGTGGTTAAAGTCTTCATTCATGTATCTCCAACTTAGAAGCTACCTTTAGGGCTTGATGCCTAAGTTTCCTCCTTTAACCATGGTCAAGGAAATGTAACTCATATCTAGAGATAAAAACCTTCTAATCCTACTAATATCCCAAATAAGACGTATTTCATATTCTCAAGACATTACATGTGATAGTTTAACACATTGTTCTTGGAGTTGGATGCTTTGAAGGTTACTTTAGTTCCTAAGGCTCAATTTTCATCCCTTAATCATGTATGTTTTCCCATGACCTATTATTGGTTATCATGGGGAAACATACATGATAATGAACAGGTACTCCCTACCCAAGTTAGATGATTTTTGGGAGTAACTGCAGCAAGAAAAATACTTCACAACATTTGAATTAAAGTCGGGAAATAACCAAGTTCAATTCGAATAAGAAGATACCTAAAAAACTACTTTTAATACCAAATAAGGTTTGTATGAGTGGTTAGTTGTGTCATTTGTCCTATAAGATGCACCAAATACATTCATGAGATTAATGATGATATATTGTTCTTTTTTATAGATTCATTTGTGATTCTTTTTTGGATGATATACTAGTATATTGTTCTACATACGAGGAGTACATCTCACATTTGATGTAGGTTCTAAAGACATTGAAGAAGCAATAACTGCTAGAAAGTATGAATAAGTGTGAGTTGTCACAACATTCTTTGGTGTATTTAGGATATTTGATAGGTGGATAAGAGCTAAATATAGATCCTACCAAGATGGAGGACATCACGAAGTGGTTGGTGCATACTAATTTTTTTGAGGTTAGGGGTTTTTTTTTGTTAGAATAATACTTGAGGAAATGCATAACCTCATTTTTAATATTAGTAGAAATGCTCCTTGCCACCATAATCAGTGTTAAGAGTTTCCAATGGGGAAGGGTTAGTAGAAGGTATTTGAAGATTTAAAGAAGAAAATTAGTCAATCATTAGTTCTTGCATTATTAAAATTTCATAAGCTCTTCGAACTGGAGATAGACACAAGTGGGTATGTTATGGGAGTGGTCTTAATGCATGGACAAAGGCTTATATCATAAAATTCTAAATTGTTTCATGGCGTATTTCTTGACCACCCCACCTACAATAAGTAGATTTATGCTTTGTTCCAAACTATGAAAAAGTGGAAACACTATTTAATGGGAAAGGAGATAGTAATCCACACATATCACCATCCATCACAACACTTGTAGACAAAGAGTAAGTTACAATAGATGAAGCGTTACAAGTGGATGGGGTTTCTACAAGATTTTCATTTAATTAACAAGTACAAGAAGGGAAATGCAAACAAGTAGGATAGCATGCTTTTAAGGCCACCCACATCAATGACCACAACTTTGGGAACTCTAATGGACATGAATCCTTCCACCCATGATGCATACAGAGGTATACTTAAAGGATGAGGACTTCAAGGAGTTCTTTCGGTAATTGGAAAATCAAAGTCATATGCACAATGGAAACAAAAATTTACTATCATCTCCATAATGGGTTACTCTACATGTTGGACAAGTTATGTGTTCTTAAAAGTGAGCAACTGCAGATAATGAGAGAGGCTTAAACCTCTAAGGTTGCAAGGTATTTTTTTGTATGAAAGACAGTATCCAACTTACAAAGGTATGTGTACTAGCCTAGGATGCAAGTAGATGTAGCTATGTTCATAATAATTTATATGCATTGATGTACCAACAAGCTCAGTAGTAAGAAATATCATGTATACAATCCCTTACATATACCCACTCATTGTTGGGAAACCATTTCCATGGACTTTGTGGGAGATTTATCAAAAAACGGAAAGGACATAACTACATGTTCATGGTTTTTGAGAACTTTAGAAATATGTGCATTCTAATGCCCTAATAAACCATCAATGAGAAAGAAGTAGAGAACTTGTTTTGTGGTTGGTTTTAGGTACACTTTAGGATACCAAGGAGCCTTGTTTTAGATAGAGACACAAAATCTCTTTATGAATTTTGGACCATATTTAGTTGGACATGAAGGTTGAGAGATCTATATAATTCAACCCATAAATATATGGGAAAAGAGAAGCAGTTAATAAGACTTTCATGTGGCATTTGAGGGGTTACAATTAGAAGAATTTGAATTTTTGGGATGACAATATAATATATATTCAATACTCTTATAATATATCAATCCAAATTTCTACTAGTAAGTCCCCATTTCAAAATTATTTTATATATTTTCCACCTTCATCTTTCGATATTGCATATGGACAACTAGGAGGAGAGAGGGAGGATATCACAGGATATGGCCTTAAGGGTAGAAAAATTTGTTGAGAAAATTAGACAGAACCATCTATAGGTACAAGATACACTACATAAGTTACATAAAAAAATACAAGGTTAGACATGATCAACTTGGAACGAAGAAGTCATTCATAGTGGGAGACAATGTTATATGGTTATAGTTAAACAAGGAGAGGTTAAAGGGTCCTAGTAAGAAAACAAATGCTCTACAATATGGTCCCTTTGAGATACTAAAGTATGTGGGATATAATTACTATAGACTTTTTCTATCCCAATACATGCACATTTACTTCATACTAAATGTGGAAAATATAAAACACTATGATCCTTCCATGTTAGATCATGAAGAGAAGCAAGTACTGTCTTTTGTAGAGGATTTAACACTAGACACTCAGTAGAGTTGAAAGAGGACACAATTTTGTAAAATAGGCATTAAAATTTAATACAGTGGAAGCATTATATTTAGATGATCTATAAACTATCATGGATATTCCATTGGATGGTTTTCCACAGAAAATATAATAAATTATACTTAAAAATCCAAAATCTACACTATGAGGGTTTATTTCTCTTTAGAGTTCTGAATTTATAAATTATTACTTATTGTGTATTCAATAAAATTATAATTATATATAAAATAGAGAATAGTGAAATTAAAACTCAAAAACCACAATTGACACAAGATATATCTAGGGAAATCCGTTTGGGAGAAAACCTAGCTAAAAGGTGAGCTTGCTCTACTCTTTTTCTCTGAATAGAAAATGGTTGTAATTGAAAATAAGTAAGGAATATTGTATGTGGGATACTAAAAAGTATAAATCCTTTGTGTTTACTCTCTCCCTATCCCTTTTGGATATTTTTCTTGTCTATGGAACAAAATGCCCTAAAAAGGAATGAAACCCCTTTTCCTCCCAGTGGCCCAGTTATAACACAACTCGATAGCCTATTAGTGGTTAAGTTTGACTCCTTCAACTCTTAACTAGAGTTATGATATGGAGTATTATAGATCCTTCTTCACCATGATCAAGTAGTTAGCCTATTTTCCATGAATAATGGGGATTGATATGACATTTTCTCGAATTATGGTGACCAAAATAGGAAGGTCAACTTTTGAGTGGTAAAAATTCTTCATACATACTCTAATTGAGGTGATTGTTACACCATTCAAAAGACATATATGTGTAGAATAATAATAATTTGTTCTTTTCGAAATAGAAAAAAAATACCCCCAAAAAATGAGATTCGATGCCTCAAAATTCTCTTGGAAAGTTTTAGACCCCATTATGCCAAATTGAAACTCGTCGATAAAAATGATTCCATGAATTGATTCCTCCAACACAAATTTCCTCACCTCATTCGATGAAATTTTGTGGTAATTAAAAGCCTCAGAATATGGGGAAGTATGATCTAGACTAGATCATTATATTATTCGACATCCATATTGATGGTTTTAGAGTAGAAAATTTGGAGGAATCAACTCACAAAACCATTTTTACTAGCATGTCCTAGCCTAGAAAATTGGTGTTTTAAACTTTTCAAAGGAATTTTGATGAAAGTCCTGCTGATTTTTGGGGTCCAAAAAATCTCACTTATTTCAATCCCATTGGAATTATTCTGCATGCATATGCCTTTCCAATGTCACAAGAAAGACCTCAAATGAAGTCAGTATGCAAAATTTATACTACCCAAATGTTGATCTTCATATTTTTACCACCATTATTCAATAGGATGTCACATTAGCCCCATTACTCATGTAAAAGGGGCTATCCACATCAACATGATGAATAATATCTAGAAGGTTCAATGTAGTAACTCTATCTAAGAGCTAAAAGATTCAAACTTAATCACTAATTGGCTATTGGGAATTGTTATACATAGGAGAAGGGTTTCTATTCTATTTTAGTGCATTTTATAAAATAGATGAGTAGAGTAGCTAAGAGTAAAATGATAAAGGGAAGAACATAGAGAGTTTGTCTTTTGTAGTAACCCATTGGCCATAGGTATCACTCCTTTGTATTTGCATCATTTTCATTAAGAGAAAGAAAGCAAAGTGGTCTCACCTTCCAGCTAGGTTTTCTCTTGAAAGAGTTTCCCAAGTCATATCTTGTGTTATTGTGGTTTTGTGAGTGATTATTCTATTTTTTTACTATTTTCTATAATTTTATATTTTGCATGCATAAACAGAAATAATAATTTGATAAATCTAAGAATCTACAGAAATTAACCCTCATAGTATAGATTTTGTATTTTCAATATATTTTATCACATATATTATGAAGAAATGTATAGTGGAATATCCATGGTAGTTTATAGATGAAATGTAGTTGGATTAGCTTCCAGTATCAAAATATGATTTAATGATGGTAGGATTCATCCTCCTAGACATAGTAAAAGATGATAAATGTATTAATAGTTTATTAACATAAAGATGAAAATATATTAATTAGTTTATAGAGAAATGGTTAGATCTTTGGGTTTTTGATCCCCATGTATTCTAGATGATATCAAACACTAATTGGATATATGAGATGATTAATTGTATTCATCTTTCTTTTTGTCTTTCGTGCATATTTATTATTTATTTCAAATGTTGCACTTATTAGGTGTGTTCGATTTATTATATTTCGTAAAATTATGATGGATTCATATTCCCATTTTTATATATAATATATATGCCAAAATCATCATTGAATTCCAAGAGACTCACTCTATTACGGTTAATTAAGTTCTGTTGTGGATTGGACCATATTAGCTCAACAACATTGGACTTGCTACAATTCTTGGTTTCCTCTAATATTGATCATTTTTAGCAAGGTTACATATCAAATTATGTCTCTAATGAAAAACTTGGTTTTTTAATATGTGATACAAAAGTTAATATAATCACATCTTTGAGATTTCTATAAAGTGAGATGCCTAGTTAGATTTGTCCATTTAGAGGTCATACCTTTTATCATTCTTCATTAAACTCTATAATCCAAACAATAAGCATCGGTCATGAAAAGTTTCAACCATAATATTTAATATTAATATTTTTTTAGTATTTTTATTAAAATATTATAATTTTTCACTATTTTGGCCTCATCAAACTTGTACTAAGTAATCCCCACTTAAGCTAGTAAAAAACCAATCCAACGAATAGAGTTATGATCACTAAAGTGATAGTGGTGAGCGCGTTTATGTATCACAAGAGTTACCTTAATTGGCATTACTAAGTATTCCCCACTTAAGCTAGTAAAAAACCAATCCAAGGCATAAAGTTACTATCACTAAAGTAATAGTGGTCGGCACGTTTATGTATCACATGAGTTACCTTAATTGGCATTATCACAAGAGTGTGCCAAGAGTGTCCCTAATTGGCATTAGGGCCATAATACTCCATAATATGATTTAGGTGACAACAATTCCTTAGTCAAGTTTGAGTGGGATTGGAATGAGTGTTTATGTCATCAATATATATCTCTCTCTCCATGTTGGAGCACTATATCTCTCATGTTGGAGCACTACCTTGTTAAGTGACCATCTAACTTAAGCCATTGGAATGAGTGTTTATGTCATCAATATATATCTCTCTCTCCATGTTGGAGCACTATATCTCTCATGTTGGAACACTACCTTGTTAAGTGACCATCTAACTTAAGCCATTGAGCTACAATAGGCTTGGATACCAACTAAAGTCAAAATTATATATTTGATAATGAAAAAAATGATGTTGCATTTAATTTATTATTTCCCTCACAAATATTTTCTGTATAATGAAACACTCAATTGTACTAGCATGTGATTGCATAGCAGGATGCAAACCTTGTGAAAATAAGGAATAGAAATAGATAATATATTTACCCACCTTGTGAAAATAAAGAATAGAAATAGATAATATATTTACCCACCTTGTGAAAATAAGGAATAGAAATAGATAATATATTTACCCACTTTTGGACTTCTAAAGTGAGATCCCTCCCTTTTACATAAATATTGAGCAATTTAACTTGTCATACACCACTTCAGCAAGTTATAGTATGCATGATAATATGCTCCATTATCAAGGTGATTGATAAGTATGATAGCTCAAGTCCACCCAAAAATGGCAAGTAGTTCTTGGCGTTAACCTTACCAATATTTAAAGTGTCTAAACCCATGATGACTTATAATGATATATTTGTGTGTATGACATTTTAATGCGAATATTTCACCAACTAGTTGGAAATTTTCTTGAGTTGTCAGGGCCATCATACTTTTAACATTATCAAATTCGCATAATTACTTTTAAAATTTTCATAAATTTATTTCATTTATTATTATATTTTTACACTATCAAATTCACATAATTACTTTTTTAATTTCCATAAATTTATTTCATTTATTATTATATTTTAAAAATATATATATTTTAAATTTTTAAAAGATGTTTTTTATAATTGAGAATTTTTTATCATATTAATCTATATTTTTTCCTTTCGTAATTTCATGTAAGGTTAATCCGAGATGTATCCAACTTAATAAATTTATTACTTTGTAAGTTCATATGACCTTAATTGGAGATGTATCCACTATTGAATTTATAAGTTGAAAAAAAATATATATCTATATATTTAGGAAATGAGAACGCACACTAGTCACTCGGAAAGAGAATTATGATGCATTATATGTGTTGTACAAATGAATTTGAATCTCATTAGAACCAAAGAAATAAAAGCTGGTCTTTTATGGGATTTGATGGATTTTGCAAACCTAAGAGGCCATGAAATAACTATATTGTAAAACTTTGATCAGCGTAACTATAATAAAAACCCAAATATATGCCATTTACATCGTCCAATTGGCCCAAAGGAAAAATTCGCTGGATACAATGTAGACATCGTACCATTTATTTGTAAAGATTGCATAAAGCCATATAATCAGTTAACTGTAATGTACATACCATTTATTTCTAAGACTTCTTTAAGCTCTATAATCAGTTAACTGTAACATATATCAAGACCAACGTTTGTTCTTCATGTATACTACAGCCCGCCATATTATTTAGCTATAACAGGACGGCATCATGATTGATTGATTCAATACCTGACATTTTTAGAGGGTACAGGAAATCTGAGCAGTTAAGAATCACATTCTTGTGGGCAAACTCCAAAAAGAAGTAAAATTAGCACACGCAAAACTTACTGATTTTATTTCTAGTATATGTCTGCATCAATGGATGTCAACTTTGAGCTAGGGTTGGCTATATTAAGTAAGTAATGCCTTCAGTTATCACTACCGGCCACTGCAGAGTTCACGTTGGATGTGAGGAATTTTTGTTATAATTTTCTGAAAGAATGAGCGTCTTTACTCGAATTCATGCACTTGTATTGTTCTTATTGTTGCTTGATGGTCTAATTCTGAGCATAGGAGATGAAGACCTGGAGTCCAGCGATTACTCGCATTCAAACTTTCTGAAAGCGGTTAGCGGCTACAACGTTAGCCGTGGGAGGAGAAAGTTTAGGTGGTGTATCAATAATCATGGCGCCTGCTCACGTTTTGGCAGTGGCGAATGGAAATGCTGCTTTAATCTCTTCTGTAAAAATTTGTCCGCTGATATTTTGAACTGTGGAATGTGCGGCCACGTCTGTAGATTTGGGTGGAGCTGCTGCGGAGGTGTGTGTGTAGACCTCTTCAATGATAAAAATAACTGCGGAAGGTGTTCCCAACGTTGCGCGCCTGGTGAATCTTGTAGATTTGGTTTGTGTGGATATGCTGGTGGCTATCGCTATGATAAACACCCACAAGAAGAAGCAGACCCTAATCAATGAAAGATATTTGGAAGAGTTGCTTAGAATGGTTCTCTTCACAAATCTCTATGAATAAAGAATAGATAGTTTAATCTCTGAGAATAAAGGAGATAATTTATATGTGTAAGGTCATTTCTCATATCAAATCTCTATACTAGACCAGATGGGTGGATGAACCAATTATAGTTCAATCTAATATGTATGGCAATAAGCATGTATGCACGTCCTTTAAGCAGTGTGACCCAGCTCTAGCAATAGACATGATCATATTTATGGTAACTGGTTCTTTCAAATAAATAAATAATCAAAGCTCCTTTTATGTGAAGTATAGGGCAGGGAGAAAACAATGATTTTCAAACTCTACATCCCAAATTAAGTCAAATGATTATTTTTGTGGATTAAAATTTAAGTTAGGAATTATTTATAATCCGAAAAAAATGATAATATGAATGGCTTGTAAAATGAACATATATTAAAATACTTATACCTAACTAATATTTAAAAAATTATAAAAATAACTAAATAATAACTTTATTATTATTATTATAAAAAAATAACATATTATCATTATTATTAAAAAATTAACATAAGAGTTATATATATATATATATATATATAACCATTCTAGATTCATTTTAATTAACTCTGGATCTACCGAGCACTAAGAAGGATCAAATCTCTTGAGATGCAAATCTTTTTTAGAGTGAAAAGAGATTTGATCCCTCTGAGCTCTTGGTAGATTCTGGTTAAGGTGGATCTAAGTTGGTATAATATCTGTGTACTTGACATTGAAACATTTTATATATAATTCATGTTCTCCATGTTAAATTGTTAAAATATGTCACCTCATATTTCTCCCCGTATGCATACATTTAATTATTTTTATTGTTAATATTTTCTAAAATATCACATATCAAATTCATATTAAGCATTGAAAGAATTGCAAATCTCCCTCGAACATTAAATTAGAAAGCAACTATTAATGGAATAAGAATTCTCTCAATTTTTCTCTCTATATGTTTCATGTTAAAATATTTTACTGAACCGGGGTATTGAAATATTTTATTTAGAACCCACCTTGAATTTTTCTTATTTAATATGGACATTGAAATATTTTACTTATGTTTGACGGTATGTTCTTAATATAATTTTTTTTAAATATCACATATAAACTAAACGTAGAATTAACTATACATCCTCAAAAATGATATTTCATGTCGTCTTTCATGTTAAGTAGTGAAGAAAACTAACAACATCTCTTTAGTACTAGTCTATGGAGCTGTGATGACCCCTAGTAACTTTTGATATTTGAGTTATTAGTTACTGTAGTTAAGTAAATATGGTTTTGGAAGTTGGGTAACTTTTAGGATTTGAGTTATTAGTCACTGTAGTTAAGTAAATATGGTTTTGGAAGTTTCGGGCCCACATGGCTTTACAAGAATAAGTATATAAAGAATATATGTTTTGATTTTGTTTTCATAATGTAACATTTTATTTGTGGACTATGGTTGAGAAGCCATGAGTAAGCGTACCCCACGTTGAGGGTGAGATAGTTACCTACCCAAACTCTTTCTTAGAAATAAAAACCTCAAAAAAAGGGCCAAGAGGGTATGAAGAACATGAGGCAAGAGATGAAAGAGGGTGCAGAAAGAGAGTGACCAGATAGCTTGGAAGGAAGTTTAAAAAGACTTGTCCAGAGAAGCTCCCTTGGGGACAACTAGCTCGGGGGGTGCAGTGGAAGATTGACCTCATGGTTGGGAGGAGTATTGCTCATCCTGGTGACTTGCGGTTCACTGGAAAGAAAGACTCGGATAAGTTTTGACTCTGTTAAAATGTTATGTCGTGATAAACAAGAGATTTAAGTTTGTTGTTTGATTCAAAATAAATGCAAGTGTATTCATTTAAATGATGCCTTATGTTTTTTTAATTCAAGTTAAATGAAAATGTAATTATCAAAATTATGCATGCAACGATAGAGTCATTTCAACAGTAAATTAGTTTCATCCAATGATAACTAGAAACATAACAGAAAAATAGAGGAAATGAACTGTAGGAGGCAGTTGTTGCTGCAAGAACATGAAATTGTTGTGAGGTTTAGTGACCGGGTAGTTAAAAGTTGAATTTGCACTGAACTTGTGATATCACAGCCTACAGAGGAAGGATTAGTTCCAGAGGCACCAAAGGGGACTAGTAGACTAGAAGAGTCCCTTCACTGCTTAGCTCAAAAATCTAAATAACTAGCTCTACAAATCAATAAATATTTTCATTATAAACCCCAATGCATGATACATAGAAAGTATGCCAAAATTACAAAGAGAAGGAAGAAAGGAGAACTTAAATATAACATTGCGGCTAACTGAGTAAAAATTAAGGTTGTTCCAAACTAATATCTAACGACGGTATCAAAAATAAAACACTTATTGTACAAAGAATAATTATAAATTAACAATATTGAAATGAGTCCTTGTTGCTCAGAGCAAAATTATAAATTAATAGTATTGCAATACACCCTTATCGTCTAGAGTGCAACTACAATTAAACAGTGTTGAAAACCCTCATGGTATAATTTATATAAAATTTATACAGAGACAAAAAAGGGTCCTACAATAACGATTTTATACAAGATAAAAAAAGGAGGAGCTTTCACCCTGTAGCCATATAATTTAAAATAGAAAACTTAAAAAAGTAACCCTTGATACAGTTGAATCATGACAAATTCATGAAAATATAGGGTTCACTTAGTTTTTCAAAGAAACCCAACCTAAGCATTAACCCATGTGCTCACTCCAGTGAAAGAGCCAATCCTTTTAAGCATAAAAGTAAGTACTATGAAAACGAAAGAAAAGATACAGGGATTTTGTTCTTGACTGAGGGATCCTTGACGAAACACACCCGGAGGAAGAGGGAAGTTGGTTGTTAGACTAAATCGACCCACAGTAAATAACAACCAGGTCCAAGTTCGAACATACCTGCAACACAAACTCTGCAAAGGTCAAAGGAAAACTCCCTGCAATGACTTGGAATAAAAATCCAAATAAAACTAACGTTCTGCATACCTATAGAAGAGACAAATGGAAGAAAACCAAGTTGTTTTGGGTTCACCTATCAAGTCACAATCACCATTATGCAAGTTCAGAAACTTAGACTCCGAAGAAATCAAAAACTAAAGAAGGTGTGGGAAGAAAGGTCAAAACTTTGAAACCCTCGACCCCAAGTGCAGTTTCCAGTCATGCAACATAACCACATTTCCCTACAATAATGCCACCATAAAAAATTAACTAAGGGAGTAAAAGAAAATGATGGCAAGTAGAGCTAAAAATAATAGTGAAGGAGGGTTTCCAAACCCTAAATTTACCTCAAACATGACTGCAGACAAATGCGAACTCACTGAGGCAGATGAAACTGTATGGTTCACAGTGTGGGAAGCGCAACATGAGGGCTCCATTCTGCAACTAAGAACCCCAATACCAGACCCAGAGCGTAGACATAACTTCGGAGGGCTAAAATTCAAATGGCACCAAGAAGGAGAGGGAGGTCAAGGGTTGTTTACTCTCAAAAGACCCCAACAGATCTTCATCTTCAGATGCAGACATGCACTAGAGACCGTAGATCCAAGAGAGGATCCCAAGGGAGGTGCATGATTGCCAGTTGTCTTTGAGACGCTTCCGCATTTAAACGCACATTTAAGGTTTCCATATGTTGGCACCCATTTATCTATGCAAGCAAGACTTAGGCTTAGATGCATATGCTTGGTTATTGTCAAATCTGATTGCATTCATAATATCAACCTTTGCCATAAGATAATTTAACCATAGCATAATACAACATATGAATCAAACCTGATAAATCAAACTCAGTGAATAGATAAATAATCTCAAATGTCCAATGTTAATTTCTATGTATATATGTATGTAGTTACTAATGTTAATCTTTGTAAAGGAAAAGAAATTGTTTTTATTCGGCTTGAATGGAGGGATGTTACAGGTGGTATCAGATCCCAAGGTTCTACACTAAGGACCTGATTCGATGCTAAAAAAATATGTGTTGTGTGTGTATTCATAGAGAGAGATAGATCACCATGAGGAGAAGTGGACCTGTCTCCACACCCTCAATAGGCCCCAACACAGAATGTGAGTTGTACCAGTGGGAGGAACTAATCCTGAGTTATGGATTCATTTGGAAAGTGAATCCTGTAACAGAGTTGCCACAATGATGGAAACAATCTAGTAACTCGAAAAGGAAATGGAAACCCCTAGAACGGAAAATGAACGACTTGTACGTGAACAAGAACATATTATTAAGAGTTTGATTGATAAGCAGAACCATCGAAATTCAAAACCGAGCTCTAATAATGGAAACCGAGAGGAGTCCCACCGAAGAAGAGAGGAGTTTATACAAGAGTAAAGTCAAACACAGGTTTCCGGAGGGATTCAAAAAACGCAAGGTAAAGAGTCTGGGGATACATCTGATAATGATGGATGCAAGAAGGTGAAGAAATGGAAGGTCGAGTTACAAGGTGAATTTAAAAAGATCCATCCCCAAGTTATGATTGTGAAGCTGAGGAATCTACAGAATCTTGGTTAATAAACATAACAAAGTACTTTCAGATCTATCATTACGATGAAAATTTGAAGGCCCGATTAGCTATTTACCAACTACGAGGAAAGGCTACTCTGTGGTGGGAGGAAATAAAAGCATTGCATGTTATTGATGAGCAATCAATTACTTGGGACGCATTCCAGAAATATTTCTGGAATAAATATCTGATATAATGGTTTTACGGTGAAAAAGCTAAAGAATTTCACGAGTTACGATTGGGGAAGTTGACTATGGATGAATATGTGGCCAAATTTACTGCTTTATTACGATATGTACCATATTTACGAGAGGAGAAAGATAAAGTGCAATATTTGTTAGCAGTTTTCCAATGCACATGAAGGAACGACTTGAGTTTGATTATCCTAAAACTATGGATGATGATGTACGAAAAGCACGAATCTACTACCAGCAGATGCAGAAAAAGGATAATAATAAGGGTTGGACTAGGAAGAAGGGACAAAGAACTACACAAAATAGTAGAAATAATCGAGCAGTTAATCCCAGAAATACTTTTAAGGGACAGCAGGGTAAAAACATGGAGAGGAATGAATAGAAAAAATGATTTTTGAATAAGACCAGACCAGTGGAACCATCTGGAAAATCTGAAGGTAATCAAGGACAAAGACCACCCCTGTGATGTTGGGGTTGTGGAGAACTACACTACATTAAGAATTGTCTGCATCGTGGGAGACTAGAACCAAAAGAAAATTTACAAGAGGCATCAACAGTGGGTGATGTAGCGAGGACGATACCAAAAATCAATGCAGATTTGGAAGATCGCTAGGCAAATTATCAGCCTAGCATGATTGAACTAGAAGGTAAAATGTTTAAGCATTTTGTTTCAATTTTGATAGATCATGGCGCCAGCTTAAGTTACATAAGTACTAGAATAGTAGAACTATGTCAGTTACAAACCAAGAAATTTAAAAATCCTTGGCTAGTTCAACTAGCCATGAGAGCTGAACGACAGATTGGGGGCTAAGGTGGAGGATTTCTCCATTGAATTAGCAGATCAAACCATTAAGGTGAATTTGAATGTTTTTCCTTTAGGTTCTTATGACATTTTAATAGGAATGGATTGGTTGGAAGCTCACTAGTCTCTAGTGAATTGTAAAGAGAAGAGTGTCATTTATATGAATGAGGCAGGTTTTAGGAGTGAAGTACAGGGTATTAACAGCCCGATACAATTGAGACCCATTACTACCTCCCAGCTGGGAAAATGTTTGTGGAAATGTTGTCGTATCTATGTAGTACAAGTGGGTTGTGCTAAAACTAATGGGGTGACTGCTGAACTGAAGAATCAGTTGATAATCCAAGAATTTACAGATGTATTTCCTGAGAAAATATCAAAGTTGCCACCAAAAAGAGATATTGAATTCATCATTGAATCAATTCAGGAGGCAACTCCAGTTTCAAATGCACCCTATAGGATGAGTGTACCTGAGCTTACAGAATTAAAAATACAGCTCCAAGAATTGTTGGATAAAAATTACATATGCTCAGTGTGTCTCCATGGGGAGCTCCGATGTTGTTTGTTAGGAATAAAGATGGCACCCTAAGATTGTGCATTGACTACTGACAGTTAAATAAATTTACTGTTAAAAATAAGTATCCACTACCCAGAATTGACGATATGTTCGACCAATTCAAGGGCACTAAAGTATTCTCAAAAATTGATCTTAGATCGGGGTATCATCAAATCAGAATAAAAGAAGAGGATATAGGAAAGACTACATTCAGTACCTGTTATGGGCATTATGAATTTGTAGTTCTACCCTTTAGACTGACCAATGCCCCGACGACATTCATGAGTCTAATGAATGGAATATTTCATCCATATCTTGATAAATTTGTATTAATTTTTATTGATGATATATTGATTTACTCTAAAAGCTTGGAAGAACATCATAATCATTTACATATTGTGTTACAGATTCTATGAGACCATCAAGTGTATGTGAAATACAGTAAATGAAAATTTTATAAGGAAGAGATACAGTATCTAGGGCACATCATCACACAAGAAGTCAGAGCAGTAGACCCAGAGAAAATCAAGTCCATCATGGAATGGCCCATTCCCAAGAATGTGGCAAATTTTCGGTCCTTTTTAGGATTGGCTGGGTACTACCGTTGCTTTATAAAAGGATTTTCTAAGGTAGCCTACCCCTAACCTCATTGCAGAAAAAGGGAAAGGCTTTTAGTTTGATCGAGGAGTGCCAGCAAAGCTTCGAACAGTTAAGACATTTATTAACCACTGCAACAGTTCTAAGAATAGTTGTTTCGAGCAAGGAGTTCTTGGTATGTATCGATGTGTGCCAAACGGGAATTGGGGGCAATGGGCATACTCATGCAGGAGGGTCGAGTGGTGGCATATGAGTCATGAAAGCTGAATGATCATGAACAACATTATTCAGCCTATGACTTAGAGCTCACTACAATAGTTCATGCATTGAAAATGTGGCAGCACTATTTGTTGGGGAAGAAGTTTGTCCTCATGACAGATCATAGCAGCCTCACAAACTTCTTCCATCAACCGAACTTAAATGCCCGACAAGAGTGATGGACAAAATTTCTAAGCGAATTTGATTTCAATATTAAGCATTTGAAGGGCAAGGAGAACCAGGTAGTTGATGCTTTAGGTTGAAGACTGAATTGTATCTATGAGATTTCTTTTAGCTGGATCAAATTTTATTTTTTAAAATGAGAGAAAAGAGGTTGCTTTAAAGGATCCATAATACCAAATTTTATGGCAACAAGAAAACCAAGAAAACAGTCCCCAAAGAAATTTAGGATATGATGTTAACAGTGAAGACATGTTGTTATGCAGAAATTTCATTTACATACCAAACCAGAAAATTATTAAAAGATTCATTTTGGATGAATATCACAAAAATCCATGTACTGCACACTCAAGGTATCAAAAATTAATTACAGCATTAAGAAAATATTACTTTTGGTCGGGTATGAAAATAGAAATAGCCCAATATCTGGCACAATGTTTGGAATGCTAACAAGTGAAAGTTGGGCATCAGCATCCAAATGGCTTGCTCTATCCTCTACCCATTCCTTAATGGAAATAGGAGATTGTGAACTTGGACTTTATCACTGGACAACCGAAATCAAAAAGGAAGAATGATTCTATAATGGTAGTGGTGGATAAGTTGAGAAAAGTTGTTGATTTTATTCCAATCCAATCCACGTATAAAGTTGTACAAATAGCTCACATCTTCATGATAGAAATTTTCAGGTTGCATAAGATGGTTATCTCAAACAGAGACTTAAAGGTCACCTCCACATTTTGAAAGGCTCTGTTCACTGGCTTGGGCACTCAGGTACAATTCAGTACTGCCTATCATCCGCAAACATATGGATAGACTAAACTCGTAAACCAATTGTTGGAGGATATGCTTAGAATGAATGTAATGTAGCAGCCCACGGAATGGGAAGAATACATACACTTGGTTGAATTAGTTCATTTGAGGTATTGTATGGGAGGAAGTGTTGGGTACCAGGCAATTGGAACAGCCCGGAGGATAAATTTATGTTGGGACCTGATATGCTTAAAGACATGGAAACTACAGTGAAAAAAGTACGATCTAATCTAAAGGCCGCTCAAGATCGGCAGAAGAATTATGTTGATCAACAAATATCATATCGAGAGTTCTGGGTAAGAGATCATGTATACTTAAGGGTGAAGCCCAAATGAAGCACCTTAAGATGGAGTGGTTGTTCTAAACTAGCCCCACGGTTTTGTGGTCCTTTCCAAATTATTGCACGAATTGGTCTGGTATCTTATCAACTAGCTTTACCCAATCATATCCATGTTCCTAACGTATTCCATGTCTCCTTACTTTAAAAAAAATGCATACATGATCTTAGCCACATAATTCAATGGCAAGACATTCAAGTAGTGTAATAAAATAAATCTAATGTTTCTCTCTTAGTTTTTTTTTTCAGTCTTGCATTATGGATTTGATTCTGAATTTGTTGAATGCAAATCGAACCGGACAGGGACTTCATGGTTGAACCCTTGCGTATTCTCGATCAGAGCGAAATAGTATTGTGGAGATGAGATATCCCCCAAGTTAGGGTGCAATGGTAGCACTTTAGCCTGGAAGAGGCCACCTCAAAGGTTGAACAAGTTATGCAAGAAAGCTTACCTAGACCTATTTCGGGGGGAATGAACATCGAGGACGGTGTTCCACTCGAGGGGGAGAAGATGTGATGACCCTTGGTAACTTTTAGGATTTGATTTATTAGTTATTGTAGTTAAGTAAATATGGTTTTGGAAGTTGCGGGCCGACATGGCTAAGACAAGAATAAGTATATAAAGAATATATGTTTTGATTTTCTTTTCATAATGTAACATTTTATTTGTGAACTATGGTTGAGAAGTAATGCTAGAGTAAGCATACCCCAGGCAGTTGGATAGTTGTGGGTGAGGTAGTTACCTACCCAAACTCCTTCTTGGAAATAAAAACCTCCAAAAAAAAGGGCCAAGAGGGTATGAGGAACTTGAGGTAAGAGAGGAAAGAGGGTGCAGAAAGAGAAAAGACTCGAAAAGTTGGTTGGCCAGTAGAGTTTGTCTAGAGTTTTGGCTCAGACTGGTGATTTATGGCTAAGTCTGGTAGTGACCAGATAGCTTGGAAGGAAGTTTAAAAATACTTGTCCAAAGAAGCTTCCTTGGGGAAATATAGCTCGAGGGGAAGGTGCAGTGGAAGACTGACCTCACGGTTGGGAGGAACATTTCTCATCCTTGTGACTTGTGGTTCACATTAAAGAAAGACTCATATAAGTTTTGACTCTGTTAAAATGTTATGTCCTGATTAGAAATGGATTTAATTTTATTTTTTGATTTGAAATAAATGCAAGTGTATTCACTTAAATGATGTCCTCTTTTATTTTAATTCAAGTTAAATGAAAATGTAATTATCGAAATGATGCATGCAATAATATAGTCATGTCAACAGTAAATTAGTTGCAATCTAGTGACTACTAGAAACATAACAGAAAAACAGAGGAAATGAACTGTAGGAGGCAATCGTTGCTGCAAGAACATGAAATTGTTGTGAGGTTTAGTGACCTGGTGGTTAAAAGCCAAATTTTCACTAAACTTGTGCTATCACACCCCGCAGAGGAAGGCTTAGTTCCGGAGGCACCAGAGGGGACTGGTAGACCGGAACAGTCTCTTCATTTCTCGACCAGAAAAGCTAAATAACATAGCTCTACAAATTAATAAATATTTTCATTATAAACCCCGATGCATGATACACAAAAAGTATGCCAAAATTACAAAGAGAAGGAAGAAATGAGAACTTAAATATAATAGTTGCGGCTAACTGAGTAAAAATTAAGGTTGTGCCAATATAATATCAAACGATGGTATCGAAAATAAAACCCTTGTTGTATAGAGAATAATTATAAATTAACAATATTGAAAGGACTCCTTGTTTTTTAGAGCAGAACTATAAATTAACAGTATTGAAATACACCCTTGCTGTCCAGAGAGAAATGACAATTAAATGGTCTTGAAAACCCTCGTGGTATAAATTATATAAAATTTATACATAGATAGAAAAGGGTCCTACAATAATGATTTTATACAAGAGAAAAAGAGGCGGAGCTCTCGCCCTGTACGCATATAATTTAAAACGGAAAACTTACAAAAATAATCCCCAATACAGCCAAATTCATGACCAGTTCCTGAAAGTACAAGGTTCGCTTAGTTATTCAAAGAAACACAGCCTAAGCATTAACCCTTGTGGTCACTCTAGTTAAAGAGCCAATCCTTTTAAGCATAAAAGCAAGGACTATGAAAATAAAAGAAAACAAGCAGGGATTGTGTTCTTGACTGAGGGATCCTCGACGAAACACACCTAGAGGAAGAGGGAAGTCATTCGTTAGACTAAGAAAGAATCAACTCGTAGGAAATAACAACCATATCCAAGTTAGAACATACTTGCAACACAAAGTCCACACGGGTCAAAGAAAAACTCCGTGGAATGAATTGGAATAAAGACCCAAATAAAACTAATGTTATGCATACCTGTAGAAGAGCCAAATGGAAGAAAACCAAGTTGTATTGGGTTCACCTATCAAGACACAGTCACCATGATGCAGGTTCAAAAATTCAAACTCTAGAGAAGTCAAAAACCGAAGAAGGTGTTGGAAGAAAGTCTGAACATTTGAAACCCTCGACCCCAAGTGCAGTTTCCAGTCGTGCAACAGAACCACATTTCCTTAAAGCAACGCCATCGCGAAAAATTAACTCATGGAGTAAAAGAAAATGATGGCAAGCAGAGCTGAAAAGAACAGTGACAAAGGGTTTCCAAACCCTATCCTTACCTTAGACATGATTACAAATAAATTCGAACTCGTCGAGGTAGATGAAACTATATGGTTCACAGTGTGAGGGACACAACATGAGGGCTACATTCTGCAACTAAGAACCCTAGGACTAAGTAGAGCTGAAAAGAACAGTGACGAAGGGTTTCCAAACCCTATCGTTACCTCAGACATGATTACAGATAAATTCGAACTCGTCGAGGTAGATGAAACTATATGGTTCACAGTGTGAGCAACACAACATGAGGGCTACATTCTGCAACTAAGAACCCCAGGACCAGACCCAAAGTACAGATAGAACTTCGAAGGGAGAAAATGTGAATGGTGCCAAGCGGGAGAGGGAGGTCGAGGGTTAGTTACTCTCAAACGACCCCAACAGATCTCCATCATCAGATGCAAACATTAACCAAAGACTGTAGATCCAAGAGCGAATCCGAAGGGAGGTGCATGATTGCTAGTTGTCTTCGTGATACTTCCCCATTTAAACTCACATTTAAAGTTTCCATATGTTGGCACTCATCTATCTATGCAAACAAGACTTAGGCTTAGATGCATAGGCGTGGTTATGTTAAAATTTGATTGCATTCGTAATGCCATAAGATAATTTAACCATAGCATAATGCAACATATGAATCAAACCTGATAAATCAAACCTGGTGTATAGATAAATAATCTCAAATGTCCAATGTTAATTTTGTATGTATTTATGTATGTAGTTACTTGTGTTAATCTTGGTAAAAGAAAAGAAAAAAATTTATTGCTCTTGAATGGAGGGACGTTACAGATGCTCTTCTGGGGCAATAATGGAGATTCATCTCACTTTATCATGAATTTCCTAATATGTAAATAGATTTTAGTACAATATCATAGGTCACTAGCATGGCTTACTAATACCTTATGCCCAAAAAATCATAAGTCATCTTCATATGACACATGTTCTTATAATATTTTTTTAAATTAATCAATTTAATTAAAAGGAAAGAAAAGATATAACTACTTTAAGATAACTCTCAACCTTTAATTTTTAAATATTACTAAAAATATGAATTTAAATCTGCATCCACTTGAAAACTAAATTAAAATTCTAAAAACTCTATTCTAAAATTCTAAAATAAACATGTCTATTAACATAATAATATTTCGATATCATAATCATTATAATATAACATTATATATTATATAAAATTTATATAAATATAAAATATATTAAAAAAACTTTAATTTTTAAATATTAAAATAAAAATTAAATTCATATAATTTTATAAAATATATTAATTTTTATTTTTAAATAATATTTTTATTTTAAATTTTACAAATGACACAGCTCAAACTTTCTCATTATTAAAAAAAAAAAACAATTAATAAAAAACACCAAACACACTCTTAATTAAATTGCATACTATGTCAAGCCATATAACCTACCAATTCATACCATCGCAGGCCAAGCCATGGTAAGTGTTACTTATTCCCATTGGACTTTCAATGTTACTTACATGTATAATGTTCCACGTATGTAAGGAATTGGTATGATTTCGAACTCTCCCTCGAGCACAACTTTTCATAACCCATTGTCTCGCTGATTGACATATTGATTCTTTTGATTTTCTTTTCCAACTGATCATAGCATTATTCATTCTATGTATATATAAATGAAAAATTGTTCAACGTCTTTAAATGCATTTTATATTATTGTTTTGGATGAATACATTTCAATAGATATAGATATAGATATAGATATAGATATAGATATAGATATAGATATAGATATAGATATAGATATAGATATAGATATAAGCTTTTAACAAAGTTTTATCATAAAATTTTAAATATTAAATAAAATATTTAATATTTATTTTAAAGAAAAGAATATGAGAATATACCTACCAGCTTTTGAAAAGTTAAAGCTTTATTTGAATTTTAAAAAATTAAGTTGAAAATTTATTATATATTAAAAAAATATTTTAAATTAATATTATTTTTTAAATAATTATAATATTTGAATTAGCAATTTAATTATTTTGGGACATTTTAATTGGTAATTTGAGATATGTGTAATTGTTGAATTTCTTTATATTCATATTTATGGAGACGAAGACAAGTTGTAGATCCAAACAATTAAGTTGAAAATTTATTATATATTAAAAAAATATTTTAAATTAATATTATTTTTTAAATAATTATAATATTTGAATTAGCAATTTAATTATTTTGGGGCATTTTAATTGGTAATTTGAGATATGTGTAATTGTTGAATTTCTTTATATTCATATTTATGGAGACGAAGACAAGTTGTAGATCCAAACAAATCATAGACCCCGGAGTTTAAGTCATAGACCTCAAAATTTATTAAATATATTAATTTAAATTTTCATTAATAATTATATAAACATATTTAATGAAATAGTATAACTTTAATATCTGTATATAAAATATATATTAAAATTTTTATAAAATTTTCTAGCTTTTAGAAAAATAAATTTTAAATATATAAACTTTAAAATTTTGTAAATTTGAGATATTATTTATTATAAGAAAAAGCTAATTAATACAATATAATATGAAAATAAAATTAAAAAAAAAAAAAAAAATCAATTGGTTTAGTCTTTGCTTTAGTGATATTTTGAATATTTGAATTAATATATTGTAATAATATTTATAATAAAGAAGATTTCAATAATAATTAAATAAATATTAAAAATGTTTTTTATTTTAATTTAATAATATTGAAAATTGTATTTATTTTTATAAAAATACATATATAAAATTTTAGTATTTTTGTAAAAAAATTTACATATTACAGATTTAAAATATGTTTTGAATTTAAGCCATGGTTTTAATTTTTGATCGGTAAAATTAAATAGTACAATATCTTATGAAAATATAATCAAAATAAAATAAGATAAAATATATGAGTAATTAATAAGTTTAATTTTTATTTTAGAAATGATATTTTTTAAAGTTGGATTTATATATATATATATATATATATATATATATAGGGTGATCGACAAGGTTAAAGAATAGGGGGAGGTGGCAACGCAATTGTCAACTCATGCAATTGATGAGGGAGGCATGGCCACCACCCTCCCCCATTAATTTTACAAACGCATGCTCTCATTTCAACAACCCCCTCCCCCCGATGTCACACCACTAAATGTGCATTCATTACATAGATCAACTCAGTGTGATGATTATGGATAATTTTCCTACAAGGTTTCTCATATCTGGAAGTAATAATTCTCCTATTCGATATTCGGCAATTATCTGGCTTTGCCTCTTATATACAATCTTGATTTTTTACAGGTCCTTTGCACTGTGAATTTGGTAATATCGTTTGGTTTTGTACTTGTGGCTTCTTTCCTTTTTGGCGAAGTACCAAGCCCCTAGCCTAGCCTCCCCCACCATTTCCTCTTCCTATGGTTTCTCTAATAAGTCATTTGCCTCTTTAGTCATTAACAAGCATTGTTGTGAGCACACACTATACTGGGAGTTCCACTTTGCCTCATTTTGTTGGCCACCTCAACACATAAATAATAATTTTCATCCTATCTATGTTAAAGTACTACAATGGTTGTTTCATGTTCAAGCTCAACTCTTGTTTGTCACCAATTATCATTTTGAAGATTCAATTTTCAATTTTTATACTCTTAATTTGATTTTTTTAGTTTTCTTTTGGCCTCAGAGGAACTCTTATTCTCATCCTGGGAAGTTGGATTGTATTTCCTCTTTCTTCCTACCTGGATAAGTTCCATTCTTGCTTTCAATGTTGGTATCTCATCCCCATCTCCCAACTACTGCACCACTCTATGGCATCCTCTCTTAACCTGCTTACTCTAAGTGTTTTTCAAGCATTTTGGTTTATTTCCTAAATCTTGGTTCTTCACTCATATTCATTCCTCCATGCCACTATTGTTCCTGATCACCCTCTACTATCGTCCTCATTTGTTCCTTCTCCCATGCCTTAATAGAGAGTTCCATCTCATCAAGGTGCTAGCAGATGTAGCATCCATAGGGGTTCTTAGGCTTAGACATGAGCTCATTCCTCTACTTGCCTTTACCACATTTAGAACCTACCAGGGATTATTACACGAAGAAAATTTCATGGGTGAGGAAGAGATGATAGTTGATCAGGAAGCTCACTTAAACTTAGAAACCCTAGCTTTAGTAGAAGAGTGGGTGTTGAACATTAGTCACACTAGATGATCAAGAGCTCAAAATTTTCCAAAAATCAAAGTGTTAGAATTTTGATAAGATTAACTTCAAATCGAAGAGCTCGTCATTCTGAATCCAATGGTGCAAACAAAACTCAAATCCAAGCTCGTATGCAAAAGTTAGAGCAAGTCAAAGTTCAGGGTTGACTTGATGACATGGCAAGATTGGATGACATGGCATAGCCCTTCAACAAATAAGGAGGAGCCAAGTGGTAGCCTGCCATTAACCCTCTTATATCACATATCATAGCGGCAAGTGGTTCGGGTAAATAATCGGCCCCCGGCAAAGCTTAGGTGCGATTCTAAAAATCGGCCCCCGATGCAGAGGGATGTGATGCGATATATTGCAATCACATATCACACCTAGTACCCACCAATATGTATATACACGATACATGGATTAATTCTGATTGCTATGAGACCCCAGATGTGGAATTTTATATGTCACAGTTTAAGTCCACATTGGGTCCGTTGATATCGCATCGCACAACATTCCGTCATTCACATTGTGAAATGTGATAGACTACCCGAATGCGAGATTGTTATACATTGTATTTTATAACCTCGGCAGGTGCGCTAATATCGTAGTGTATGGAATTTGATATCCATTGAGGGAAAGTGCCGATTGCGATGAGCGATGAGTTCCAATAGCAATTATACCCTGGATGGAATGTTTTATGCATTAAGGTTTATAATCCTGGCGGGTCCGCTAGATCAGCGATTGCAGTTTCTAAAGGAGTGTTAACAAGGTCATCCCTCTGTCGATAGCCGATTGCGATATCCTAGAGGTTGCGAAACGATCATCTTAATTGCTGAACCACCACTCCACATGTGATCACTTAGCCCTTAACCATGAGATAGGCTAGAATGATGGCGGAACCGTTGATTTTGGCAGGACTGCCAGTTTTGACTATGGATATTGAATTTAACTCACAGTTAGCCAAATTTGGAGGAGAAAAATGTGGGGAGACTAGGAGAAGTCATAACTAAGGCAATTTTCGACCAAATGGCATGCAAAAAGAGGCTAGATAGCCATTTTTGGGCATTTTGAACCAAATGGAATAGGTTTCAGAGTCAAAGGAGCACTTCTAGATAGTCATTTTACAAATTGAAGCCTATGGATTCCCTGGTAAACCAGAGTGTTGATTCAGTTTATGGAGGAGTATGAAGATGGAGGTAACCTTGTAGGGGCATTCGAACCTCCATATGTTTTCCGCGGTAATCATTACAGTAGTTCTATAGATTTATTTCTTATTTTCTCTATATGTGTATGGAGAAAGAGACTTGTTTAAGTACTTCAAGTGGATTGTTGTACTTGTTTATGCTCTTGGTAGTTGGAGTATGGGGTCTTGATTTGAGAGCCCTTAGCTTGCTGATTATTTCATGATGAACTGTAGGTTGTCATGTGTTTAGAGTGAGAATGCTTTACAGAGGAATGTTTCCTTGAAGGGGAAACTAGCCACTCCTTTTGTCAGCACATTTATGTACTCTTTACCATTGAAGAATTGACCATAATGAGAAAGGGCCAAGCCTTTAGAGCTAATCCAAGGAGATGTAGCCTAGGAGGGGTGAACTCCTTTATCAATGGCTAGTGTATTATTGTTTGATACATACTTCCATTCAGTGTTTTGGTTTCATGTTTTAAGTTTTCTTCATGAAACTAACTTAAGTAAAATCACATAAAATTCATGCTTTTACTTGCTACTTTGGAGTCAAACCTCAAGCACATTTTTATATTCTAATGAGGGGAATTAGCACAGCATTACTAATCTAACCCAATTTAGATCAGGTTAGTGTCATAGCTATGGTTTTGCTTTATGAAAGGAGGAATTGACTATTGTTTGCAAGTAAATGTGTTTTGAATCTCAATGAGGAGAAGGTTTTGGAAAGGAGAGTAAGATTGTTACAATCTCTACCACCAAGTTCTACCTCAAATTGTAGTAGAAGTTTCAAACAAAGCATGTCCCAAGGAGGAGAGCCTGCAAGAGTGTTAGAGGATGTGAAGGATTTTAGAAAGACTTTCTTAGACATGGTAGAAATGGTGAAAGTCCTCTATGAAGACAGGAATACCAAATTTCAAGGTCAAATCTCTAGATCTCCAAAAGAAGAATGTTATCCAAGGGAACAAGGTAACAAGAATTGTGATAAACCACCATATTCTCCACAATTTTCATGTTTTTCTACACCTATTATGCAAGATGATAGTGTAGAAAGTCCTCCGAGAAGGTAGATAGACAAGTTTGTACCGTTTTTCCACATGATGAGGAAGATGAGGTTCTATCAGCACCCAAATCCAAGGAGTTGAAAGAAGAGAGCTGAAGAGTCTAAGAGGACACATCTCGAATCAAAATGGAAATCAAAAACATCTTCGTCTGTCAATCAAAAGATGAAGAAAATTGTAATTCTTTACATGCTTTGTCCTTATGCAAAAGTGTTGATGTAAATTCATTTGCAGCCTTTGAAGAACATAGTAAAGGCATTGGATCCAAGCTCTTGACCAAGATGGGTTACAAGGGAGGGGGCCTTGGCATAAACCAGCAAGGCATTAAAAATCCAATTGCAGCCAAGGAAAGTCCTAAATATGAAGTCTTAGGCTATGTCGCAAAAGAATAATGGTCTAGCGATAGCTCATGGGTATCGTGTTCCTTTTCTCATAAGGGAGGACACGAGGAGGCAAGATGTTAGAGTTTGCACCCAGAATTGGTTCCCACTTGGTTCCTCAAGCATAAGAAGGACTTGCAGTGCAGAACATCTCCAAAGAGAGATGTAAAAGTTGAATAAGAAGGAAAGTCGAGTTCTTCTTGCCATGCAAGTTCCTCACACATGTAGCATAAGCCAAAAGACAACAGAAAGAGGTATAATCGTTCTGTTAATTTGGATGTTGTTAAATCAAATGCTTTTCATGATGGAAAACAAAACACAGATTTAAATAACATGTTAAGGAAAATGTTTCCATGCACTTCTTTCCTTTCATCTAACCATTGTGTAGATAAGTGCAATAAGAGGAAAGCAATCATCAGGAAGATATTTACGTCTACTGGAATTGAGATCGAAAGGAGAAAACCTCATCCAAGGATAAAGGAAAGTGAGCCAAGATGAGCTCAAAATAAATTTTGTACTCACTGTAATATCAATGGGAATTGGGTCAAGAAAAGTTGGAAATTCTTTCCACAACTTCATCCTAGTAAGGGAAAGCAAAGCATGCAAGAACCAGAAGAGAAAGTGACAAAATAAAAAGTGGCACAAGTTGTGACCATCCCTAAAGCGGCTTTAGAAGAAGAGAAAGTTCAAATAGATGGTTCATTCACCTGGTTGGGTAAGAAATGTCTCGATTATTTATCCAACTGAAGTTTGTAAATTTCTATTTTGCACTAGTTTCATATCCCCATAGTTGGGTAATTTGTAAAAGTGATGTTCATAAATAAATCACCTATATGCAACAGTGTTTTCTTTAAGCATTACAATGCTAGTTTGGCTTGTTGTAAGTCAATTTGAGTGGAAAATTTGGGAGTCAAGTTCATTCCATTTTTTAAAATGCATTTCTACTTGTAGTTCAAGAAAGAATTTTAAGACTATTGTATGAGTAGTTGCAACACATTTAGTATGTTCCAAATGTGTTTAGCACTCAAGTTATACAAGTATTCACTATGTGAAGCTTGTTTGGGTTCATTTGGCAAAGTATTTTAGGATCTTATCCTTGATTAGTATTTTGTAGATAATAAATTTCAAGGTGCTCATCTTCTTGGAATTTTTCTTGGGAAGGATGTTGCTGTGGATGGCCATAGTGTCATGGACAGGGCAAGAAGAACATAAAACTTGAATTCTTTGGTCGCATAGCGAAACATGTAATTTGCAATATATTGTACTACAGGTTTGCAGGGGATATAGGTGTCGACTCATCACTTATGGCGCTTAAGAAAAAGGTGAAGGAGAAGGAAGGATGACCTATAGGAACTTGCAGTGTAAACAAAGTACATTTTGGAGACCAAAAGTTTTTCAGTGGGGAAGAGTGATTAAGAGCTCAAAATTTGCCAAAAATTCAAATTGTTAGAATTTTTATAATCTTAGCTTCGTATCAAAGAGCTCGTCATTCTGAATCCAACTGTGTGAAAAGAACTCAAATCTAAGCTCGTATGCACAATTTAGAGAAAGTCAAAGTTCATGGTTGATCTGAAAATGGGGCTCTTAGCCTTCTTGTCTAGCTTAGAGAACCTCTCCCACTTCCAAAGCTTGAATATTCCCAAGCCTTTAATGATTAACCAATGCGGAATAAAGAAATGCTTGAAAATATAGGCATATGTTGGTATTTATTGTTAGCTGTTTATGTGCTTTAAAATCTATTGTGTATGTTGATATTTAATTGTTCTTGAACATGTACATAAATGCATATAACAGTGAATAATGTAGCAGTAAAACAATACACATAAGATAGCAATTTAATGAGGAGTTCACCCAAAACTCTTGTGGGATACATCTCAGTGAGCTCTTGTCAATTTGACTTGGATCTTTGGGATTATGGTTCAAATTCTTTTACAAGTCCGTGACTAAACTCCATATGGTTTACAAATGAACCAATGGGCTCAGAATACCATCTTGTAGAAATTTTGAATAATTTAACACATATTCAGTAGAGATTATCCTGATCATGTACTATTTGGGAATACATACGCAATACATAAGCTCCTCTACGTTGATCATCAATATAGCAGCATCAATAACAATAAACATCAAGAGCATTCACACATTAACACAGTATGTAACCCGGGGAAAGCATCTCGCTAAAAACCCCAACTATATGTATATTAATGATTGAGACCATGTAACATTACAAAGTACAATTATTATCACAAGAAATCCAGTACCATCTCCACCTGTTACACACAATACAACTAAGATCTGATCTCCAAATCTATTCCACTGCTTGCCTGCCTCCACTGCTCAATACCTGCTCAAGAATGAATGAGAATGGTTTATCAAACTTGTATTTCACCTCCAAAGATTCACTCACATTGTGTTAGACATGAGCAGAGGCTATAATACTGGGCAAATACATGAGCAAACTCATTGGCATACTCAATCCCTTGATTGTGCAAATCCTCGTGCACAACTATAGTCACAATTGATAGCAATCTGATCCTCTAACACCTGTCCCTGTTGAACTGAACATGCACTGACATGCAACTGATTTAACTGATGTATTCTATAGTTGTATTATGAGTTAATAATTAGTTTAACAACTCTTCATTAGTCTATTTGCAGTTAGACTAACTACAACTAGTTTAACCAAGTCAAACTGAACACAACTCCATCAACTCCACATTCAACTCCACCAAACTCAACTGGTTGAGTTCTAACTAAAGTCATGCATGCAACAACTCAACTGACTCATAAGAAAAGTGTACTTCCTTCTGACAGCTGCATGGGCCACATCTGTAGCTCAAACTGAAGTGCTCCAAGAGAATAAGATCAAGTTTATAGTTCAAATATTATTATGAGACAATAATATTTGACTTTTCTATTTTGGACAGCCAGTCTAAAAATATACTTTGATCACTCCTACTGTGATCACTCTTGCTGTGGTCACTCCTACTGTGATCACTCCTATTGTGGTCACTCCTACTGTGGTCATCCCTGTTGTGGTCACTCCTGTTGTGATCATCCCTGCTGGGATCCAAAAATAGAACTTGCGCCATAATTTGCCTGTGGGCCCACTTAGTGAAGGCGACTCTTTTCACTAAGCTCCATCATCTTGTTGCAATCTCAACACTCCCTCTCAACAAGATATGGATTATCAGCAACCCCTATCCTGCCTTGGTGGTACTCGAATTTTCCCTCTTGAGAGCCTTCGTCAGAATATCAGCATCCTGATCCTCCGTTGGAATGTATGAAAGCAACATGATCCTCCGCTGCACACAATCTCTGATATGATGGTACCTGATGTCATATGTTGAGCTCCTTGCCCAATCTGCATCCTCCTGTCTATACCAATATCCATATCCCGATGTGCCTCTCAAGTAGCGCAATACATGCTTGCCCACCTTCCAGAAGAGCTTGGTAGGCCTAACCATAGCTTGTGAAAGTTGGTTAACTGGATAGCATATATCAGGTCGTGTATTGACCAAATACATCAGCAACCCCACCAACTGTCGATAAACAGTGGCATCCACTTCTTCTCCTGAAGTGGTATCCTCCTTCCTCTAACCTCCAGGAAGAGGAGTATCAACAAACTTGCAGCCATGGATGTTGAACTTCTCCAGTATCTCCCAAGCATACTTGCCCTGAGAAACAAACAATCCACCACTGAGCTGCCATATTTCCAACCATAGGAAATAGTGAAGGAGGCCCAAGTCCTTCATCTCAAACTCTGTAGCAAGATCCTTCTTGCATGACAGTATCAACAGCTCATCACCCTTTAGAATCAAGTAATCAACATACAGTACAATGATAAGCAACTTACCCTCCACCACAATCTGGTATAGGTTAGGATCCGCCTCACTCTTGGAGAATCCAAGTCCTATGAAATAGTTTTCTATCCGTGTGTACCAAGCACGTGGTGCTTGCTTCAAACCATACAGCGCTCTCTTGAGCCTGCACACATGCGACTCGCTGCTAAAGACCTCAAATCCTTCGGGCTGCTCAATGTACACCTCCTCCTCAATGACTTCGTTGAGGAACGCAGTCTTCACATCCATCTGATAAATGTGCCATCCCATCTGCACTGAGAGAGCAAGAATCATCCATATGGAAGAATACCTTGCGACAAGTGCAAAGGTCTCCTCATAATCGATCCCCTCTATCTGTGAAAAGCCTCGGGCAACAAATCTTACCTTGTACTTCTCTACACTCCCATCAGCTGCCTGCTTAACTTTGTAGATCCATCTCGAACCTACCATTGATTTCCCTTCTGGTCTAGGAACAATCTCCCATGCACTATTTCTGACAATAAAATCATACTCTTCCACCATGGCGTCTACCCATGCAGGATCCTCCACAGCTTCCTCGAAAGTGGATGACTCAGTCACAACACACTTGCTCATAAGAGCCATGTATCCAGTGTACCGATCAGGTGACTGTCTCTGCCTGCGTTGGGCTGTAGGTGGTCCTACAAATTTTTCTGCATCTTGAGCCAGTCGCTCAACTTCTGTCAAGCGCTTTCGCCCTCTGATGGTTGGCGTTGCATGAGTGGTCTCTTCCACTCCATGAACCTCGTCCTGTGGCTGATCCACATCCTGAAGCTCATCCTTAGGAACTAATAGCTCCTCATCTGCATGTAGGTGTAGCTCCCTCTCAAGCGAACACTTCATGGCTTTCTCCTCCTGAAATTTTATATCCCATCGCACAACAGTTTTACCACTGTCTGGCAAATACACACGATAGTTGTGGGGCGTATCAGTGTACCCCACAAATATCCCAACCTCTGCGGTTGGCTCCAACTTCTTCCTGGCATCCTTCATCACATGCATGTAAATGTTAGCACCAAAAATCCTCAAATGAGAAAGATCAGGCTTCTTACCGGAATAAGCCTCCTCGGGTGTACTCATGCCAAGTATCCTATGAGGACAACGGTTCTACACTTAAACTGTTGTATTGCATGCTTCCACCCACAAGTGAAGGGGTAGGCCCTGATCATGCAACATTTCCCGTGCAGCACCCACAATCGTTCTGTTCTTCTACTCAACTACCCCGTTCTGTTGTGGGTTATGGGGAGCTATGAGCTCTCTTCGAATCGCTTCTACCTTGCAGAAAACCTTGAACTCATCCGAGATGTATTCACCACCATTATCGCTCCTAAGGGCCTTCACCTTCTTCCCCGACTCCTTCTCGACCAGTGCTTTGAATTCACAGAACTTTGAATATGTCTCTCTCTTCTTCTGCATGAAGAAGATCCAGCACTTACGAGAGAAATCATCAACAAAAATCACATAATACCTGTCTTTTGCTGTCAAAGCAACTGAGAAAGGTCCACACACGTCTGTGTAAATTCTCTCAAGGATTGTCGTGGCGCGACTATCCTTCTTGTTAAAGGTGGCTTTCACAAACTTCCCCAAAGTACACCCCTTGCACTGATCTGACTGCACAAGAGTGCCTTTAGGAAGCCCTGTAGTGATCTGCTGCAGTATCTTCAAGGCTCCATGGTGAAGGTGAGCCAATCTCCTGTGCCACAACTCGCCATCATCCCTGCTCACCAATCCTTTTGCCTTGCCTACCATTGCTACGCATCCATCTACATGCAACTGATAAAGGTTCCTCACTCGAATCCCTATCTTTCGGGTCTCACCAGTTGTCTTGCTGCGCAGGAAAGCCTTTCCATCGCTAAAAACAACATCATATCCCTTGTCTTCTAACATCGCCAATGAGATAAGATTCTTCTTCAATCCTGGAACATGCATGACTTCCTTCAATACGAAGGGTTTACCAGACTCCCTCTCAAAGGAAATGGTACCGATACCGGTCGCACTGTATCTACCATCATCGACCATCTCGATGTGCACTCCAAGATCTTTGTCCTCCAGATCAGAGAACAAATCTCCATCTCCCGTCATGTGAAAAGGCACACCACTGTCCAAGAAACACACCGATCCCATCACACTTGAAACCAAGCATGCGATCAATGAAAAATCAAGCTCAAACTGCGAGGCTAGAGCCTCTCCTGCTGCCGATCCAGTAGCCTTCTTGTTCTTCTTCTTCTGCGGACAATTTGTAGCATAGTGTCCATGCTGGTGACAGTGAAAACACTTCACCTTGGACATATCCTGCTTCTTGCCTTTCGCACTAGACTGAGAAGCTTTCTTGCTCTTCCCTTTCTTTGCTTTGGCATCCAAAGTGCAATTCTCTTCATCAGCTCCCTTTGACGAAGATCCATCCCTGGTACTCCACCTGATCTCCTCCTGCACAAGATCTGACCATAGTCTTTCCCATCCTGGCAATTTCTCCTGACCATTGACAGAGTCCTGATAGGAATGCCAACTCTTCGGAAGACCAAGGAGAGCCAAGCTCACCAAGTCCTCATCATCGACAGTAACCCTCACACTTCCCAGCTCATCTCGACACTGAGTGAACTTCGTGAGATACTTGGGCATACTGTCACCCTTCTCGCATTTGATGTTTCTGAGTTTATCTTTGAGTGTCAGCTTCCTCTGATCGCTCTTGCTTTGGAATAATTCTGTTAATGATTTCCACATCAAATATGGAGTAGCCTTTCCATGGAGGCTAGACACAATGTGATCCTTCACGCCCTCCAACCGAATCCTTCGACATTTTGCGGTCTTCTTTTTCCAAGCATCAACTTGAGTAGCATCAGTAGGCTTTGGGACATCCGTCTCTATGAACTCCTTTAGCCCGTTATCATCCAATACTGCCTCCATCCTGTCCTTCCATGCAATATAGTTTGAGCTACCCTCAAGAGCATACTCCAATCACAATCCGTTGAAATACATTGCTGTGTTGCCACCAAGAAAACACTGCTGCAAGTTCGAATTCCACCAGCAACCAACTCAACTGCCTCGGATCTAAGATTCGTGAGAACACAATATTTCTCGTACAGAGATTTACTGTATGGGCATTCACCAGATATCTCATCTTCCAAAGGAAGGATGAATCCAAAGGCTACCTAGCCCGATTACAGACTCTGCCTGAAGAAATAGAATGTAAACACTTCCCGAATAGTAGATCTGATGATCAACAGCTCTGATACCATGTATAAATTTTGAATAATTTAACACATATTCAACAGAGATTATCCTGATCATGTACTATTTCAGAATACATACACAATACATAAGCTCCTCTATGTTGATCATCAATATAGTAGCATCAATAACAACAAAACATCAAGAGCATTCACACATTAACACAGTATGTAACCCGGGGAAAGCATCTCGCTAAAAACCCCAACTATCTGTATATTAATGATTGAGACCATGTAACATTACAAAGTACAATGCTTATCACAAGCAATCTAGTACCAGCTCCACCTATTACACACAATACAGCTAAGATCTGATCTCCAAATCTTTTCCACTACTTGCCTGCCTCCACTGCTCAATACCTGCTCAAGAATGAATGAGAATGGTTTACCAAACTCATATTTCACCTCCAAAGAATCACTCACACTGTGTTAGACGTGAGCAGAGGCTATAATACAGGGCAAATACATGAGAAAACTCATTGGCATACTCAATCCCTTGATTGTGCAAATCCTCATGCAGAACTATACTCACAACTGATAGCAATCTGATCCTCTAACACCTGTCCCTGTTGAACTGAACATGCACTGACATGAAACTGAGTTAACTGATGTATTCTATAGTTGTATTATGAGTTAATAATTAGTTTAACAACTCATCATTAGTCTATTTGCAGTTAGACTAACTACAACTAGTTTAACCAAGTCAAACTGAACACAACTCCATCAACTCCACAATCAACTCCACCAAACTCAACTGATTGAGTTCTAACTGAAGTCATGCATGAAACAACTCAACTGACTCATAATAAAAGCGTACTTCCTTCTGATAGCTACATGGGCCACATACGTAGCTCAAACTGAAGTGCTCCAAGAGAATAAGATCAAGTTTATAGTCCAAATATTATTATGAGACAATAATATTTGACTTTTCTATTTTGGACAGCCAGTCTAAAAATAGACTTTGATCACTCCTGCTGTGATCACTCTTGCTGTGTTCACTCCTACTATGATCACTCCTGCTGTGGTCACTCCTGCTGTGATCATCCTTGCTATGGTCACTCCTGTTGTGATCATCCCTGCTGGGATCCAAAAATAGAACTTGCGCCATAATTTTCCTGCAGGCCCACTTAGTGAAGGTGACTCTTTTCACTAAGCTCCATCATCTTGTTGCAATCTCAACACATCTTACCCCTGGTTGTTGCTGCAAACAGATCCAAGCTCCTTTGGACTTGATTCCTTCAATCAGTGCTCCTGGATGTATTGAGCTTCTTCAAACACTGAGTCCATCAGAATTCTACATTTCCTCAACTATTGAAGCTAACAGCATGCTCAAATTTAGACTGGCCCTAACTCTCTGGCTCTCTGGCTCTCTATGGGTCTCTTCGCCTCTTTTTCTCCACCTCCCACTTCTCTGTGGGATTGTGGCTCTCTATCCCCATTGGGATTAAGGCTCCTTTGCTCTCAGGGTCTCTATTCCTTAGGCTCTTTGGGATCATTACCATTTTTTAGCTCCCCTTCATTGGCTCTACAACAATGGGATTTATCCCCTGAGATGGCTCGAACTCCTCGAGTCCGCCAAGAATAATGCTTCCCAGCTCTCGTGGATGGTTACTAAAGCCTCTTTGGTTCCCAAATGCCTTCCTCTAGTCATGCCTTTCTAGTCTTTCCTTCGACTATTCCTCTTCCAAGTGTTATACAGTCATTGCTCAATGCCAAAATGGGAGGTGGCCACCATTTCTGTAATGTAAGAGTGCCTCGGGCCTCTTGAAATTCTTCAGAATCCCAAACGTAGTCGTTTTTTGTTTTACACGGGAAAATGTATTTTAAACAGAGAAAATCTGCCAAAACACAATTCCGGACTTGAAACATTATACAGAGGCATTTCAGAACCCTTTCGGGTCTGTAATATCGCATCGAGCTTAACTCCCTTTGTATTTCATTTAATAAACGAAATACAAAATTACAAAGGAAATTGGCACTTTCCGGACTTCAAAACACATACAATCACATCTATAAACTTATCGGATCTGCCTTCAATCACATATTGCAATCGCAATAGGCAGGAGCCCTGGTCCATGGTCTTAATGCAAATAGCGATGCAATATTCCCTGTTAGATCACCATCGTCTGATCAGACTCATGATCCAACGATCCATATGCAATCTCATTACCGCATATCACAATATCACGGTGCTAAGGCCTAGGGGTCTTCCCTTATGACATACATCGATCCGATATATTGCCAATGCCTGATCCACCGATGCCAATAATCGGTGATTGCATGTCGCATTGGCCTTGGCCTTTGTTAAGTCCTCCCATGGATCTGTGCGATGAGATAAAGCGGCATTCGATTATTGCAATCGTTGATGGTCCAAGGTCCTTCCCTTTGAAATAATTGTGATGCGATATTTCCTCTTGACCAATCAAACAAGGCCACGTGGCCCAATCCCAGCCTACCACGTGTCAGCTGTGGATTGGCCTGTGAGCCTATACTAAAATCAAAATTTTCAACATAGTTCAAAATTTAATGAAATTGCCTCCTTTTCTAAGGACATTTGGTAATTTTCATTTTACAATAACTCCTTCAGCCGGAGTCTGTTTTCGCCTATTCAATTTGCATTGGATTCAAAATGAGGAGATCTCTGCAATGATACTGTTTCCAGGAGCAACCTTCGATTTTCATTTTCCTCTGATTTACAAAGGATTTGTGCCATTTGGTACCTTTTACCTCTTATATGAAGTCTTTTAGACTTAGAGGTTTGTCTAGGATCCATTTTTGGATCACACCTTCCCACTAAAAGAAATTTTGGTCTCCAAAAGACTAATATACTAATTTGAACAGTAAATGAGAGTGACTCGCCCTTTTCTTTCAGCCTCCCTGCACTTTTCTTTTCGTAGTGCCTCTGAGCCAAAGTTTCTAACCACTTCCCTTCTTGGATGTGCCAGTATTCCTGGGAAGAATTGTCTTCCTTCATTCCTTCCTGCAGAAATCCTACTGAAATGGTCATAGAAGGTAGTTTGAGCTTCTTTTTCTTGGTCATTATCCAAACTGGCTCAAACAAATGTGAAGTACATCTGGTCCACAAAACTTTCATTTGTACCTATTTGACAAGTAGCCAACAACACTGTTAACAACAACAGGCATACAGACAACAACTGGATGGACTAAACTCATGCTTCAACAAAAGAAACAGATTTTCACATCTTGTGAACACCTCCATGTCTTACATCTGCATACAAATGATGGACTAGCTAACAAGCCCACAAAACATGCCTTTAAAGCAAATGACCCTTCAAGTCAAGCATGTGGAAAAAGACCATTAAGATTCTTTTCAAAAGATGAAACAATTTCATCACTATCTCCACCAAACCAACTTTACATGCATGTTTACAACAAAGCAATCAACCTTTCAAGTCAATTACACACACATGTTTCGAAAACAAGGAAAACATCAACATCCCTGTGTTCATGCACATCATGCTCATGCATGCATTTCATCCTTCAACTTTCGCTTAAGTACACTGTACTTTCGAAGCTGAAATGCACATAATGTTGCAACACAAAGTGAGTCTCCTACTCAACTTCTCCATTCACCTTCTTGGTGGAAACCTACAACTTGCATTCAATTACCACAGAAATGAAAATAGATGCATCATATCCATAGGCATGCAACTTTTAATTAGATAAGAATTCTAACCATTTCTTACCAATCCATTTCAAAGGTCCCTCCTTTGTCTGTACATCAGCATCAATATGTGAATCATCTTGAGACACATCATTCATGGAATCTTCCTTTCCATTTCTGCCATCTTCTCTTTCCACCTTCTCCTTCAGCTTTTGTGGAAGCATTGCTGGATTCTGAGTCCAACACCTTTCAGCAAGATGCCCTTGCTTATGGCAGTAAGTGCACCGCATGTGCATCCTTTTGACAGTATGATTTTCCTTGTCTAATGGGCCTTTGGCTGCTTGCTTTCTTTCCTTCAAAAGTTTCCTATATGTGTCCATTCTCTTCCAACATCTAGAAACATGATGGTTAACCAAACCACAAAAGGAACATGCAATTATTTTCCCATATCTATGTGGAAATTTATCATGTTTTGTAAAATCAAAAGGACTATGGTTAGCACTAGATTTATACCTACCTCTTTCACCTTTATTGCCTTCATGAGGAGGTGAAGCAAATGAAGAAGTGACTCCCTTTGGAATCCCATCAATCTCTTCAAGGCTGTCAGAGTTTCCACAATTCTCTGGTTCAAGGGTGTTCTTTTGAACACCTACACCCTGTAAATGATGTTTCAAGCCATTGCATTCCTCCTGAACACAATCTTCACACTCTTGAGATAGAGGACTTGCAATGAAACTCCTTCTTGGAATGGTTTCAATGGCTTTCATGGCAGCTTTGGAACTCTCTCCATAAGACTGTCCATAGCCAAGACCCAAATATTTAGGCCTTTCCTCAACCATTATTGGTTCAATAATACCTTGTGCATGCTTTCCCAAGCCCTTGCCTTCATAGCCCATCTTGGACATTAGCTTGGAACCTATGCCTTTAGTATGCTTTTCAAAAGAACCAATATGAGCATTCTTAGAAGAATTTGAAGACAAACTGGAATGGCTTACCTCTTCTTCAAGCTGATACTTGACTAAGGCTTCTTTGGCAACAAAGAGCTGTGACTCCAACTCATGCATCCTTTTCAGGTTCATATTTGCAATATGAAGTTGCCTCTCCATTTCCTACAGTCTGTCAGCAAGCAACTGCTTCTCTTCCTTCATGGAATTCAGCTGCTTTCTAAGTATGCTACTCTTCCTTCCATCCTCATACATTTCTCTCACCATATCCATCATGGTGGATAATTCTTGCTTCATGTCTTCATCAAAGAGTTTCGTGAAGAGAGCAAAATTTAAGGACCCACTTGTAGAATTGCCATTATGCCAATGAACAAAAAAATTCAACAAGATAAATAAAGAGCTTATTTAAGAAACCTCTTGCAACAAACCTCTTGTGCTCCAAAGATTGCCTTGAGGTCCTTTGGGATAGAAGAATGCCTTCCACCCTTCTCCTTCTTGTCCTCTCTTAGACTGAGCTATCAATAGTTTTCCCTTCACCTCTACAAACAAAAAATAGTCATTTTGCAAACAAGCATACAATCAGCCTCTTGCTATCCAAACACCTTTCAGACAAGCAGTCTTTGATTTGTCAATCAAGCATTCTGATATAACCTTTCTAAAGGTGTGGTTAATCAATCTTAAGCTCTGATAACACCTGATCTAAAAATGGGGTTCTTAGGCTTCTTTTCTAGCTTACAGAACCTCTCCCACTTCCAAAGCTTGAATATTCCCAAGTCTTTAATGATTAACCAATGCGGAATGAAGAAATGCTTGAAAATATAGGCATATGCTTGTATTTATTGTTGGTTGTTTATTTGCTTTAAAATTTGTTGTGTATGCTTATATTTAAATGTGCTTGAACATGTACATAAATGCATATAACAGTGAATAATGCAACAGTAAAACAATACACATAAGGCAGCAATTTAATGAGGAGTTCACCCAAAACTCTTGTGGGCTACGTCTCCATGAGCTCTTGTCAATTTGACTTGGCTCTTTGGGATTATGGTTCAAATTCTTTTACAAGTCTGTGACTTAACTCCATATGGTTTACAAATGAACCAGTGGGCTCAGAATACCATCTTACCCCTGGTTATTGCTGCAAACAGATCCAAACTCCCTTGGACTTGATTCCTTCAATCAGTGCTCCTAGCTGTCTTAAGCTTCTTCAAACACTGACTCCATCAGAATTCTACATTTCCTCAACTGTTGAAGCTAACAGCATGCTCGAATTCAGACCGGCCCCGACTCTCTGGCTCTCGGGCTCTCTGTGGGTCACTTGGCCTCTTTCGCTCTACCTCCCGCTGTTCTATGGGATTATGGCTCTTTGTCCCTCTTGGGATTAAGGCTCCTTTGCTCTCGGGCTCTTTGTTCCTCAGGCTCTTTGGGATCATTATCAATTTTTTAGCTCTCCCTCGCTAGCTCTACAACAATGGGATTTATCCCTCGAGATGGCTCAAACTCCTCGAGTCTACCAAGAATAATGCTTCCAAGCTCTCGTGGATGGTTACCAAAGCCTCTTTGGTTCCCAAAACTCCTTCCTTTGGTCGTGCCTCTCTGTTTGTGTCTCCAACTATTCGTCTCTTCCAGGCATTGTACAATCATTTCGCAATGCCAAAAGGGGAGGTGTCCACCATTTCTGTAATGTAAGAGTGCCTCGAGCCTCTTGAAATTCTTCAAAATCCCAAATGCAACCATTTTCTATTTTAGACAGGAAAATGTATTTTAAACAGAGAAAATCTGCCAAAACACAATTCCGGACTTGAAACATTATATAGAGGCATTTCGGAACCCTTTCGAGTCCGTAATATCGCATCAAGCTTAACTCCCTTTGTATTTCATTTAATAAACGAAATACACAATTACAAAGGAAATTGGCGCTTTTCAGACTTCAAAACACATACAATCGCATTTATAAACTTATCAGGTCTGCCTTCAATCGCATATCGCAATCGCAACAGGTAGGAGCCCTGGTCCATGGTCTTAACGCAAATAGCGATGTGATATTCCCCATTAAATCACCACCATCCGATCAGACTCACAATCCAACGGTCCAGATGCAATCGCATTATCGCATATCGCAATATCGCGGTGCTACAGCCCGGGGGTCTTCCCTTATGACATACGCCGATCCGATATATATCATCGATGCCTGATCCACCAACACCGATAATCAATGATCACATGTCGCATTGGCCTCAACCTTTGTTAAGTCCTCCCATGGATCTGTGTGATGTGATAAAGCGGCAATCGCTTATCGCAATCGTTGATGGCCCAAGGTCCTTCCCTTTGAAATAATTGCAATGCGATATTTCCTCTTGACCAATCAAACAAGGCCATGTGGCCTAATCCCAGCTACAACGTGTCAGCTGTGGACTGAACTGTGAGCCTATACTAAAATCAAAATTTTCAATATAGTTCAAAATTTAATGAAATTGCCTCCTTTTCTAAGGACATTGGGCAATTTTCATTTTACAGTAACTCCTTCATCCGGAGTCCGTTTCCGCCCATTCAAGTTGCGTTGGATTTAGAATGAGGAGATCTCTGCAATGAGACCATTTCTAAGAGCATCCTACTATTTTTTATTTTCCTCTGATTTACAAAGGATTTGTGCGATTTGGTACCTTTTACCTCTTATATGAAGTCTTTTAGACTTAGACGTTTGTCCAAGATCCATTTTTGGATCAATGGTTAACTTAATGACATGGCAGGATTAGATGACATGGCATAGCCCTTCAGCATGAGGAGGTGCTAAGTGGAAGCCATCCATTGGCCCTCGCATATCACATATCGCAGCGACAAGTGGTTCGGGTAAAGAATTGGCCCCCGAAAAAGCTTAGGTGTGATGTTAAAGAATCAGCCCCTAGCACAGAGGGTCGTGATGTGATATACTGCAATCGCATATCAGACCCGGTACCCACCGATATGTATATAGATGATACATGGATTAATGTCGATTGTGATGAGACCCTGAATGCGGGATTTTATATGTCACAGTTTAAGGCCCTGTCGGGTCCATCGATATCACATCGCACAACATTCTGTCACTAACATTGCAAAATGTGATAGACTGCTCGGATGTGATATTGTTATACGTTGTATTTTATAATCCTGGTGAGTCTATTGATATCACAATCTATGGACTTTGATATCCACCAAGGGAAAGTACCGATTGCGATGAGTGATGAGTTCTGATATCAATTAGACCCTGGATGCGATGTTTTATGCATTGAAGTTTATAATCCTGGTGGGTTCGCTAGATTGGAAATCATAGTTTCTGAAGAAGTGTTAACAATATCATCCCTCCGTTAACAGCCAATTGTGATTGCAATATCTGATAGGCTGTGAAACCATCGTCTTAACCACCGGACCACCACTCCGCATGTGATCACTCAGCCCTTAACCGCGAGATAGGATGGAATGATGGTGAAACCACTAATTTCGGCAGGACTACCAGTTTTGACTGCAGATATTGAATTTCACTGGCAGTAAGCCAGATTTGGAGGAGAAAATTGTGGGGAGACTGACAGAAGTCATAACTATGGAAATTTTCGACAAAATGGGATGCAAAAGGAGGTTAGATAGACATTTTTGGTCATTCTGAACTAATTGGAACAAGTTTCAGAGTCAACGAAGCCCTTTTGGATAGGAGTTTTGCAAAGTGAAGCCTATGGGTGCCCTAGTGAACCAGAGTGTTGATTCAGTTTATGGAGTATGAATATGGAGATAACCTTGTAGGGGTATTCTAGCCTCCATACGTTTTCTGCAGCAATCATTACAGTAGTGTTGTAGCTTTATTTCTTCTTTGCTCTATATGTGTATGGAGAAAGAGATTTGTTTAAGTACTTCAAGTGGATTGTTGTACTTGTTTATGCTCTTGGTAGTTGGAGTATGGAGTCTTGATTTGAGATCCCTTAGCTTGTTGATTGTTTCATGACTAACTATAGGTTGTCATGTGTTTAGAGTGATAATTCTTTGCAAAAGAATGTTTCCTTGAAGAGGAAACTAGCCACTCCTTTTGTCAGCACATTTATGTACTCTTGACCATTGAAGAATTGACCATAATGAGAAAGGGTCAAGCCTTTAGAGCTGATCCAAGGAGATGTATCCTTGGAGGGGTGAATTCCTTTATCAATGGCTGGTATATTATTGTTTTATACAAGCTTCTATTCATAGTTTTGGTTTCATGTTTTAAGTTTTCTTCATGAAACTAACTTAAGTAAAAACACATAAAATTCATGTTGTTACTTTCTATTTTGGAGTCAAACCTCAAGCACATTTTTATATTCTGATGAGGGGAGTTAGCATAGATTACCAATCTGCCCCAATTTAGATCACTAGAGGTCGAAAAAACCAATAACTAAAAATATCAACCTATATTGGAAAACTAAGACTTTGCTTGGAAAAGTATTCCTTCAATGCAATGAAGCTAAGAAAGAGATCCTTCTACAACTTCATGAAATAGAACTTGAACATCATGATATGAAGAGATTAGCTTAAATTGAGGATGTGCCCTGGGGACCCAGTCTTTATTGAGGTTTCAACATCCTTATAATTTCTTAAGCTATGTTTTTATTGATCTCTTAGAATGTTCAGGGAAGCTCCATGTAAAGGGAAACACCATGTAAGTCATGGCCCTATTTTGTTATCTACTATATTCATTTTTGTTAACAACATAAACATTAGACTTAGATACAATTTTTATATTATTATGATCCATTCTTTTTGAACTAAAGTTCACTTGATTTTCTACTAATCAAGTTTCTTTGTAGTAGACGACAACACTAGAAATTTTAATATGAATATAATTAACTATTTTATTTTAGATACAACAAAAAAAAATCTGTAATTTACAACTAACCAATATATATATATATATATATATATATATATATATATATATATATATATATATATATATATATATATATTTCTTAAACTTAAATAATTTATAATTTCTTAAACTCTTTTCATAATGAAAGAAATGGATTTTAAAAATGGTGAAAATCAAATCCATATAATTATTTAATATTTTTGATATAATAAATATCTTAATAATTTGTTTCTATATTAAAAAAAAATTGTAATATAATTTGAAAAGCTATATTTTCAACTTAATTTCAATAATTAAAATAGAATAAAAGACCAACTTTAATCCCAACTAGATATGTAAACGTGTCGAAAAATAATTAAATATTACCCAATTTAAAATTTATAAATAGATTAATTTAGACCTATCTTGAGTCTAAATTAAATGTGGAAAGCAATAGAATTCATTGAATTATGCTATTATCTCAAAATTCAATATATCATAAATTAAATAAATTTAAATCCAATTAGTAGTATTATATTTATTATAATCAAAATCAAATAAAACAAAATATAAAAAATAATTGTTAGTGAAAGGATCTTTATTATATTATCATGAAAATATATAGTACAAAATGTGTCTTAGTAGTTCTCTTGGTTTTACTCCGAACAGATTTGTGAGCTAAGAGAGATGGAGTATGCAAAAGAAGTCTCCATTTAACCATTATTTCTTATAGGATCATTAGCCATACAAACTAAAAAGGAGACAAAATGAACATAGAATTTGTAAGTATCATATCATGGAGGTGGTTGAGGAGGAAGCATAGGAAGCGCTACAAATAGGTCAAATCTCTCATGCATGTGAAAATCAATATGCTCTACTCGGGCCTCCAAATCATGTAAGTGGTCATTGGTGTGGCACTAGCTCCGACAAATATTATCGAATTGTTCCATAATTTCATTTTGGCTAAAATGGGTGTCGTTCATGTAAGCTACCAACTCATTTCTATCTTCATATCTATGTTCCCTGAGGATATCCAGGTTGGCCTGGACTCCTCATAGTTGCTTAGTTATTGATTCCAAAGTTGTCGATGCATCCACATGTCCTAGGGAGTGTCCCTAGGTGTGGACCACCTCCCCCTCACACTCCATGCTTACCGAGTCTTCTATTGACAAGATTTTCTTATTGGCCCAGTGCATTGGAGGGCCTTTCTTCCTTCTTCTGTGGCGAGGTTGACCTCTCTATCAAGGCATGACTGACAGCACAAAGTAATTCTAGACCAAGTGCATGGAAGGGACCATGACTATTCCAAATGATTTTCCCATCGAAACCCAACCTAAAGACCCAAGGACCCAACACAGGCGAGGGGAACCACACCCAAAGTCAAGACAGGACCCACATTGATCAGCAGTGGTTGTAATCTTGTCCAGCCCCAGGAAAATTACACCACCAACTAAGGAAAGGTCAGACTTCGAATAGCTCGACCACCCTACTCCCCAATCCAAACACCCAACACAATGATGCCCAACCAGGACCAATAGATGATAACTATAGTCCTGAGACATAAACCAAAAACAGGTGAGACTGGGGAGAGTCTAGACATAAATGAATTCAGATTAACGAGGAACAAAAAAAGAACAGACTCCCAAAATGCAAAGCATTTACCACCTAGGAGTCGCTTGATAAAACCCCTCTACCACGAACACGGAATACCCCAAAGAGGAGCTGCAAGGATATTAACCCACATACAATATCTTCCACAAGCCCATTTCCACACACCAAGAAGGAGACGCGACTGCGTCCAAAAACCAAACACCACCGAAGCAAGAACCAAACATGAATACCATAAGCAAATAGAAAGGGTTACCTCTGATGCATAGGAGGCTAGGTCAGAAGGGTCACCACACCAAGAATTGAAGTCGAATCTCCCACGTTCTGAACCAAACCCACAACAGAGACTTGAAACTCTACTTAATTTTTCTCCAGGGTCTCAAATGAAAGCCTGGGAACTAAACCTGAAGCTAGTGGTTACATGAAGAGTTACCACTGCACTTCATTGACTGAACTGATTCTTGGGAAGCACACATGACCACCTATGCTCAACCTCACCACCCTACACCCAACACTCATTTCATGTGTCTCATCAACCTTTCTGTTATGCCTGCACACCATTATATCACCTGTTAACTCTTTTAGATAGTTTGGATGGAAAACGACTTATCGCATTAATCTATGCTGGTCTTGGAGTTTTCCATTGCGTTCCTTGAGGGGAGAACCTCAAGGCTAGTTTTCCACCCATTTTCCCACCCCCATAGGGGGTAATAAATTATAAAATTATATAAAGAATATAATATAATTATTTTTTATTAAAAAAATCATTTTTTACTCAAATATTTAATATTTTTATCAATATTTTTTTAATCTTAAATATATAATAATTATTTATTACCTTTAAATATTAAATTCATTATTACTTATATATAATTTTTTGTAATCATTCATATATTATTTTTTGTGGTTAATGGGCAATAGGTCAATTATCAATCGGTGTGTTATGAAATATTATATAAACAATGAGATTCAAGGTTCAAATATCTATGGTTCAAACCAACAATATACATATACACATATATTTTTGATAATAGTGTAATTAGATTTAAAAATTTATCCTCATAGATTAAATTGACTTTAACTAGCATTAAAATATAATAATATAATTATTATTAAATTTATAAGAGTATTTAAATTAATTAATTAAACTAACAATAATAATAATAATAATACTTTTTTTTTGTTAGAAATACATATGAAAATGGATAATGTTAGATAAGGCATGTAATACATTTCTTGTTCATATGACACACATAATACATTATTTAATGACCTTTGGTTTCATCATTCAACAACTCTCTTAGACTCCTTATGACTCTTAACATTGATTCCCAAAAGAATAATACATTCACCATTATTCTTAAGGATTTGGTTTTGAACAAATACCCCTAAGTTTGATCTAGCTGCCAATTTCATTTTCTCATAACATTCTTTCAATAATGTTCACATCAGGTTCCATGGAATACTCATCTCAGAGTATTTGTTTACTAGTATTGGCATCCTTTGATCCGTTAATGAAAAATATATTATAGACTGTGTGAATTTGCTTATGTTACTTAGTGCAACGGATCGAAAATATTGTCAATAACATAAACACATAAACAACTTGAAAAACACATAAAAACACATCAACATAGCCAAATTTAATGAAGGAGTTCACCAGACTTTCTGGCTACATCTCCTAATCGTTTCGCTTCTAGTGCTGACCTCTTTATTTTGACTTCAAATATTTGTTACATGTATGAGCTCAAAAACAAAGTCTCAAATGAGAAAATGGACATCACCACTACGTTCAGCTCGATATTTCGAGTCAAACAAGTATAAAATCAACCATATTTGGCCACTGTGACCTACAAACCCCCTGGAATGGTCCAAACGACCTCTTTCCCTGCAAAACCACCCCCTGTTTGGCAAAACCCACCTTCTGCCTGCATAAAACCACCTTGAACTATGTGTTGTTGGTAGGGTGGGTACAGCACCTACAATGGTTTATTAAAAAAATTTGGTGGCTTGGTTAACTAAGTCCCACCCTTCAGCCTCTTAGTTCTGTTTCGGTGATATGGTATTAATATACCATATGTAGTTGCAATCTGCGGTGAATGTGGGATAATGAAATAACATAAAATCAAAGGATCGGTAGTTGTGGGGTTGACCCTGACCATTCATCCTTTTTTTGGCGACCTTATCCGATACAACATAAATACAAGTTTATCATATCTATTACCAAGTCCTGTCCAATCCAATAGCAATTGCGTCACCCATTCGCCAACTATCTTGGCCAATCTCCACCATCGAACAAACCCACGTGATCCAACGACTATCGCAACGTCTGCTCACCAACTAGCCCAGATGATCTCCACCATCGATGTCACCCATCCAATCGAACGACTATCATAAATTCTCATGCAAATTCTTGCACGACAAATATCAAATCGAGAGCACGCAAGAAAAGCGATTTTCTCATGCTACGTGTTCCCTGTTAAGGTTAATCGCGTGAATTTCAGAAATACCGTTTACCCCTTTTAGGGCACGCGAGATACCACTTACGAAGACCGCTCCATCCTTCTTTTAACACATGGTGTTAATATGATCTCATCATTTCTTAACTTTATTTTGCACGACATAATCCTAATCGTTTATCTCCCTCACTCTCATTCGTTGATCTCACTGATCCAATGACTGTGCTTCACTGCTGCATTATTTTGCAGCTCACCATGTAATAGTTCTCTCGGCTTCTCTATCCAGACTTGGATTTATGTGCTGAGCACTTCAACTTGATCCCACTTTCATCTGCATTTGAAGAATTTAATCCAAAGGAAAAATTGAATCCATTTTGGATCACTCCTCCCCACTAGAAGCTTTTGGTCCACCAAAAGTTGGTTTTAGTTATCGAGTAAGTGAAGATAAATTTCCTTCACTTTTCTAATCTCTATCCATCGTGCTTTACTTGGATTTGTACCTTCGAGTCCAACTCGAAGATACTCAACATTTCCCCGTCGTAAAGTCCTTATCCTCCTGTCAAGAATTGTGTCCTCTTGTAGCTCATTGAGATACTCAAGCAAAAGATCTTCAATGGAAGGTAGTTGACCTTGCTCTTTGGGATCTTCAATCAATGAAGGTTCATAAAACCTCAAGTTTTCAACACTTACGACTAAATAGATCTACATATAAGATGGTAAATCTAGGCAGAAAGCATTTTCACCAATTTTGACAAGTATTTTGAAAGGACCATCTCTAATTGGTTTCAACTTTTTACCTTCCCCTTGCAGTATTTCTTTGTTGAAGTACAACCAAACTTGATCACCAACTTCAAAACTATGCTCAACTCGATGCTTGTCATGTCACACCTTATACTTTGCTTGGCTTCTTTCCAGCTGTTCCTATACTGCCTATTGAATTTCCTGGATTTGTTCAATGAACTTGGTTGCTTTGTCCACATCACTGTGTCCATCAACTGATATGTCTTTACCAAAGAAAAAATCTAAGGGAGACCTTGGTATAAAACCAAAACAAGTCTCAAAAGGAGATCTCTGAGTAGAAGAATGTTTTGCATGGTTGTAAGCATGTTACACATAACACAAATGCTCATCCCAAAGTTTGGGATGCTTGCTGCAATATCCTCGAAGCAACTGTATCAATGTCTTGTTGACCACTTCTATCTGACTATCTGTTTACAGATGAAATTCCGTGCTCTTCTTTAACTTTGTGTCCATTAAATCCCATAGACTTGACCAAAATTTCCCGAAAAATTGAGAATCTCAATCGGATACAATAGAAGTTGGTAACCCAAAATGAACACATGCATTTTGAAAGAACAACTTTGCAGTTTGTTCAGCTGTGACCTGTTTATTACATGGTGTCAAAATACACATCTTACTAAACGTATCCACAACTACATACAAATAATCATGACTCTTTCTAAACTTTGGCAATCCCCCAACAAAATCCATGGAAACTTTCCCAAGGACGAGAAGGAATTGGAAGTGGAGTATACAAGCCTAATTTTCTATTACTTGGCTTGCTTGTAGCACACATAGTACATCCTTTAATATATCTAGAAATTGTCTCATTCATTCATGGCCAATAGCAGAATCTTTGTAATTGTGCAACTGTTTTACTTACCCCAAAATGACCTAATATGAGAGAAGTATGTGCTTCTCAAATTATATTAACTCTTTCAGTTTGTGGAAGGCATAACTTTCCCAAATGATATAAGAGTTTGTCCTTCATGAAATAATCCAATTCTTCTGTACTTGCTTGCCATGACTTAAAGTTGCATATACATCCTTAAAATTTGTGTCTTGAACATATTGTTCAATGTAACTTTCATGAATTACTGAATTATTCTTAAGTATTGTGGATGCATTTATAATTGGTCGTGATAACATGTCTACAACCTTATTATGTATGCCCTTCTTATATCTGATAACAAGATGAAATTGTTGTGGAAAACCCATCCACCTATAATGTTGTGATTGTTGCAATTTATTTTGTGAGTGTAATTATTGAAGTGGTTGATGATCTGTGTGTATGATTGTTTCTTTACCCATTATGTAATGTTTCCACTTTTTAACACTCTGAACTAATGCATATAATTCCTTATCATATGTAGGATAGTTAACTACTGCTGATGTGAAAGTCTAAGAATGAAAGCATATAGGCTTTCTATGCCACATCAACACTACCCCCATGGCATATTCACTTGCATATGTCTCAATCTCAAATGGATGTTGAAGATCTGGCAATGCCAGTACTGGTGTTGTATTGATCCTTTCTTTCAATTTGTCAAAGGCTTTCTGTTGTTTGCCTCCCTATTGAAACACCTGTTTCACACTTGTCAAAGCATGTAAAGGAGCTTCAATCAAAGAAAAGTTAGCAATAAACTTTCTCCAATATTGCGCTTCCCCTAAGAAACTTCTAACTTCTATAGCAGTATTGGGCTTAGGCCAATTTACAATGACTTCAACCTTAGAGGGATCTATCTTCAATTCACCACCCCCTACAATATAACCCAAATAATTCAACAATGTTTTGCCAAATTCACATTTTGACAGTTTTACATAGATATTTTATCTTTTCAAAACATCTAAAATCTGATTTACATGCTTTACATGTTCATCCCATGTTCTACTGAAAACAAGAATATCATCTAAATAGACTATTACAAAATCATCAATGAATGGTATAAATACATCATTCATGACTCGCATGAATGTAGCTGGAGCGTTAGTTAAGCCAAAAGGCATAACCATTCATTCATAGAGTCCTTGCTTTATTTTGAAAGCAGTCTTCCATACATCATGTTTTGCAACTCTGATCTAATGGTAGTGCTTCGCAAGTCCAATTTAGAGAAGTAGACTGCATCTTTTAACTGATCTAACAAATCATCAATACGAGGAAGAGGATAACAATTCTTTATTGTGATTTTATTTAATGCTCTAAAATCAATGCACATTCTCCATGAACCGTCTTTCTTTCGCACTAACACAATAAGTGCTCCACACGATGATGTGCTTGGTCAAATAAACCCTTGATCGAGCAACTCCTGTACTTGCTTCTTTATCTCTGCATTCTCTAGAGTTGATAACCTATACATTCCAATATTAGGTAGTGGAGCATCTTGCTGCAAATAAATCTCATGTTCTATCTCTCACCTGGGTGGATGCCCTTTAGGCTCTTGAAATAGGATATCATAATCAGAAACAACTTTAACTAGATCTACTTTCTGTTTAGGATTATAGCCTTGGAAAGCATCAGATTTATCAATATCCTTTGCTTTTACAATTATAAGTAAAAAAAAAAATACTTGAATTTACAATTCCTTTCATCTATCCTGAATTTATGAGAGAGAAATTATCTTTGAGTTTATGAGCCCTTACAATATATTCAGTTCCATCCTTAGTGAGTTAATACTTATTTTCAGTTTGATAGAAGATAGCATTTCTATTGTACAAGTATGGACTTGCTAATATAATTCCACATATGTTCAATGGGACAATGTCTAACTCAACCTCATCTACAAACTTTGACCCAATAGCAAAACAAAGTTTGCATTGTTTCGTAACTTGTAGCTTAGTTTTATCACACACCCAACCTAATGGATATGGCTTTTTATGAAGTTTTATTTCTAGACCCAACTTCTTTACAATTGCTTCAGAAATCAAATTAACTTGTGACCCACTATCAAATAAAGTATCAATCTTAGTATGCTTGGAAATGACTCTAATATGAAATAGCTCATTTCTTTTCCTCTCATCATTATCATTATCAACAAAATGAGAAGAATTACTTGTAGATGCTTTAGAATCTGTTAGTTCCAGTCTTTGTAGCCTATCACCAAGGATCAAAATGGGCTCTTACTATGTCTGGCTTTCAGAGATGTTTTGCACATGAGTTTCAGTACCAATCATATCCTAAGTATGTCCATCAGAAGTAGCTCAGAAAAATATTTCCAATGGAATATCACACTCCCGTAATCGGTTTTTGGATCATAAGATATGATCGAAATGAATGGTTGATTCTTGGTTATGCATGTTTTGAAGTCATTTGCTGCACACAGGGACAAGTTTACTACAAAATCAATTTCTGAGGTAATGGACAGGGATTTTACAAAAGTGAAAGATTCTTTTGTCAATCAAATACCAAATAAAAAAAACCTCCTTCATTTTATGCACAGGAGTTACTATGTGGGAGATATGCAATGATATTTGAAGCCTACATTAAAACAAAACAAATTTTGCATTTATTTTACTATTTTAGTCATTATAGTGCGGCGCCATTTTACAACATATGGAAAGTAATTTTGAGAAACCCAAATATTTTTTAGTCAACCACAAGCCATATAACAAAAACCTCTTTCAGTTTATTCCCAGGTGTCCTGAGTTGGAATATTTGACTAGATCTTTACAAACTATTTTTACAGTTTTAAATATTTAGTGATTTTCTGTTTTAGAGATTATTGTGTGACACGGATTCTGAGCAACTGGAAACGAATTTCTAAAATTTGAGAGAGGTTTTTCTCACACATGACCTTATCTACAAAAACCTCTTTCCGTTTTGTAACAGGTATTATGGTTCAAGAGATACGAGTTCATCTTTGAGCCCTATTTTCAGAAATTCGGTCCAAAATTAATGTAATTGATTCTATCTTGAGGGAGATGGTTGAGCTCAACTCCCTTAGTACAGAGATGAGATAATTTTATATATTGTATGAATTTCAGAGTGTAAGAGGTTGGATTCTTGCAACAAAGAGAGGCTGCTTGGCATTGTGTAAATTTTTCCTGAATATCATTTTAATAAAGCAGTTTTCCACCCTTTGAACATGGGATCCATCACAGTGTTATTGTTCAGTATGTTTTTCATGTAACTCAATTACATATTTTGTTTTCTCTACCTTGTTACAACATTATCTAAGAGATATGTTAGGAATACATCCCCTATGATGCTCCTTTCATGATGATTTTGTTGTTAGATGTAATGGTTGTCTTAGTAGAATTCATACTTTGCTAGATGCTCTGTTGAGCAACCTTGTGATTCTCTTTTGTCTAAAGTTGCTGCTGTAGATCCATCCCTTGTTTGATGCCTGCAGGGCAGCGGGATTTCTCCCCTATTCTTCTCACATTCGTAATCTACTATTTGGATAAACATAGCACTTAATTTGCCCCAAGTTTGCTGGCAAAAACTAGCATCAACTTCATAGTCCAAATCATTCTTTCTCTTATTGTTTCGACCCAAAACTTTTCAAAAAATCCCCACACTCCATAGCTAGCCTAATATTTTATTTATTGCAGCCACATTTTGTTGGAAAAGAGAGAGCCCTTTTTGGTCTGGCAGGGCTAGATGCCAGACCAAAGCTTTGTCTATGGTTACCTCTGAATTTCCTTTCTCAGCCTTGAGGTACATTCTGAGTGCTAACAGAATATTTACCTTTTATACCTGTAGCTGTAATTATTGTCTCATCACCTGAATCTGATCCCATGTCCTTTTGAATAGCAGCAGCATTCTTTTGCTCTTTACTCCCAAACTTTTTAGGCTTCAATTCCATATGCAATGACCAGCAGTGTGCCTCATCATGTCCTTCCTTCTTACAATGAGTGCATGAAGGTTTATCCTTCTTCACAGTGTTTTTTTTCTTCTCCTTCCATTTAAGTTTATTCTTGCCTTTATTCTTGCTTTCAATAGGTTTGGATTCTTTCCCAACATCTTGGGTTACATTTGTGCCTCTAGCTTCTAGATGAGTTGCTTGAACCGATACATCATCTAAGCTAGTCGAATTTAACATAAGTATGGTATGCTTCAAATAACTATGAAGACCACCTATGTATTTCAACAATGTCTCTGGTGATTCCAATGATATGCCTAATTTTAAAGCTCTCTTACGGAATTCCTGAGTATAACTTTTAACACTTTGACCTTTTAATTGATGTAGTCTTTGCCAACTCATCATTGCTTGTTGCATATAATCCAAAGGATAAAATTTCTTTTTAATAGCAGAAACAAATTCATTCCAAGTTGAAATAATTTTACTATGCATTTGGAGATTTGCTTATGTCTTGCCTTCCCACCATACAAGTGAGGTTCCTCCAAGTCGAAGGCTAGCAAGCTGGATCTTCTTTCTTTTTGAAACAACTTTCTGCACCTTGCAATATACTTCAATTTGTCTTATCCAATTATCAAGCTTTTTAGTGTTAAGTTCTCCATCATAAATTGGCAAATCAAATTTTACATCTAATTTGATCAAAGAGGATTTCTTTTACTTCTTCTCAGAAGGACTAGATTTATGAGAAGAATAGGATGATGGCGATGCTGGTGATGATGGAGGAGATGGTGGAGGAATTATTCCTCCATTTCCCTTATCTTCTTGATCTTTAGGTGATGAAGTGCCTTCATATTTTTTCTTCTTAAACTCGTGATACATCTCTTCCACCATTGCACGTATTTTCATGAAACTATCCAAGAATTGAGATTCTGACCCAAATGGAGTTTCATCTGTCATCCTTCTTTGTGAAAAAAAACCTTCCAATATCTGGATTTTCCTCAACAAGTTCACCTTCACCTCATCCGAGCCTCAACCTAGTAAGCATTCAAATCTCCACACAAACTTGTCAAACCTTAAAAACCTTGCTACTCTAATACCACTTGATCCGTTAATGAAAAAGGTATTATAGACTATGTGTGAATTTGCTTATGTTACTTAGTGAAACGGATCGAAAAGATTGTGAATAACATAAACACATAAACAACTTGAAAAACACATTCAAACACATCAACATAGCCAAATTTAATAAAGGAGTTCACCAGACTTTCTAGCTACGTCTCCTAGTCCTTTCGTTTCCAGTGCTGACCTCTTTATTTTGTCTTCAAATTGTTGTTACATGTATGAACTTGAAAACGGAGTCTCAAATAAGAAAATGGACATCACCACTGCTTTTAGCTTGAGATTTCGAGTCAAACGGGTATAAACTTGACCATATTTGGCCACTGTGACCTCCAGACCCCTTGGAATGGTCCAAAACCACCTCTATCCCTGCAAAACCACCCCCTGTTTGGAAAAAACCATCTTCTACCTGCATAAAACCATCTCGGACTGCGTGTTGGTGGTAGGGTGGGTTTGGCACCTACAATGGTTTATTAAACAATTTGGTGGCTTAGTTAACCAAGTCCCACCCTTTGACCTCTTGGTTCTATTTCGGGTATATGGTATTAATATACCATATGTAGTTACAATCTGCGGCGAATGTGGGATAATGTGATAACATAAAATCAAAGGACCGGCAGTTGTGGGGTTGACCACGACTGTTCGGCATTTTTCTGGCGACCTTATCCGATATAACATAAATACAAGTTTATCATATCTATTACTTAGTCCCGTCCGATCCAACAGCTATCGTGTCACCCGTTCACCAACTATCTTGGCCAATCTCCACCGTCAATCAAGCCCACATGATCCAATGGATATCGCATCATCCGCTCGCCAACTAGCCTAGACAATCTCCACTATTGATGTGACCCGTCCAATCAAACAGCTATCGTGTAATCTCGCATAGATTCTTGCATGACCGATATCAGATCGAGAGCGTGCGAGAAAAGTGGTTTTCTCGTGCTACGTGTCACCCGCTAAGGTTAATCGCGTGAATTTCAGAAATATTGTTTACCCCTTTTAGGGTGCGCTAGATCCCACTTACCACTTTCAAAGACTGCTCCATCCTTCTTTTAACACATGGTGTTAATCTTATCTCGTCATTTCTCAACTTTACTTTACGTGACTTAATCCTAGCCATCTATCTCCCTCACTAACGTTCGTTGATCTAACTAATCCAACAACTGTGCTTTGCTGCTACATTATTTTGCAGCTCAATGTGTAATAGTCCTCTCAACTTCTCTATCCGGACCCAGATTTACACATCGAGCACTTCGACTTGATCTCACTTTCATCTGCATTTGAATACTTTGATCTGGAGGCAAAACTGAATCCATTTTGGATCATCCTTAAGGGTAATGTAAACATCTACACTTCTTAAAGCATTAATATTTTCTGACAAAATCATTAGAGGAAATTTCATACAAAAAGTGCCCATGAAATTTTAATGTAATTTCCATGTTATAATATGTAAACCAATCAAAACCTTTTAAATTTAAAACAAGGTACACGTAAATATTTTGGAGGGAAAAGACTAAAAACTACTTGTTTTAATTGTATTTTTGGCTTATCTCCTTATAGGTTTACTTAAATTTCAAGTGTAGACACTCATTGGATGTGGAAATAAATTCCACATCCAATGAGTACTGGTTATGCATATTTTGAGAAGACCCGCATTGATAAAAATTGAAGATACATTTAAAAAATGTGTTCAACACACTTTTTAAATGTATCTTCATTTTTTATCATATGGGTCTTGTCAAAAGTACACATAATTGGTACTCGTTGGATGTGGAATCTAATTCCACATTCAATGAGTGTCTACACTTGAAATTTGAGTAAATTTATAAGGAGATAAGTCGAAAAACAATTAAAAAATAGTTTTCTCCTTTTCCCTCCAAAATTCATAACTCTTATTTTATTTTTTTCAGTATTATTTTATTATTTTTTATTAGGAGGCCACTTTAGCTAAAATTTCCTCCCACCTCTCTCTCTTCAAATAATTAGTTCACAAAAAACTAGTACCAATTTCAAAAAATATAAATTCACAAACGAAGATGTATTTCAGCTATATGATTTCTCCTTACCTCACATGTTAGGGTGTAATTGTTATCACTAAAAAATCATTCACAACTATATAAGTGATTACTAAAGTTATCATCACTAAGGAAATGTGTCGTGGCATTAATATATCCATCAAATGAATGGCTAAGAAACCATGAAACATATGCATTTATATAATTGTGTGGGTTTCCTTTAAATATCATATGTAAATTGCATAGAATATTTTCTTATAGTTGTGCAAGTTAGGAAAACTTATGAAAATCCATTAAGGGTAGTTCAAGTGGAACTTCAAAAAATATTTGGTTCGTTATTCCTTTGGAGATAAAAAATCATAATAAAGCATGAGCTCACTCAAGCAAACTCATGATTTTGTGAAAAAAAAGAGTGAATATAGTGCATGAACATGTACCATTCTTGGTCCCAAATCTTTTTCATATCAATATCCATGGGTATGCATTCAAGGAGATAGTTAGATTTTATAAGAAAAATTGTGCTAGAAAATTCAATATTGAGAGCCATCTTTGCACCAATTAAACACAAAGAGAGAGAGAGAGAATTGGAAACAATAATTAATATTAAGGTGGGGGTGAGTCAGTATTAAGGTTGATTTTACTTTTACTTCCAATTTGTATTTTCTCCTTTAATATTGGCAATCATTCATGTAATCATTTCATAGTAAAATATATAAGTAGAAATGTAAAGCATTGACATGAACATACACATCAACATTATGAAAAGCATACACATAACACAAAGTATTTAACATGGAATTCCAAAAGGGAAAATCCACCAATATTTAGTTATTATGATGCAAAATATGAGCTCCTACTCTATTTACATCATATGTCTTTGTGAGCACCAGGAACCACCAATTCGCTTAGATTGTTCGCTAACACCTACTAATAGGAAGCACCAACTCCCTCTTCTACAAACACCTAATCAACTTACCATGAAGAAAAAACTTCATGGATTTATGAAAGCACCAACTTGGAGGAGGCACCAACCTCCAAGGTCTCCTTCAAACATCCACTAAGATGGAAGGACTAACTCCCTATTTTTTAGGCTCCAACCCACAGTCCATTACGAATTACTACTCTTTGTTATTAGCTCTCACTCAACTTGGTTTCATCTCCTTGTATTTTCCAACTCTTGGTCCTATGTTCTCTTCAAAAACATATTTAGCACTTTGTACTCTATTCTCATTAGCATCCTTCACTTAAACATAGTGCAAATAGTCCTTTTCCCTCTTCTCATTATGGCCACTCTTCAACAACACACTCCACAAGCTCACTTGACCTTTCTTAGCAGCTCTCTGAAACACATTCTTGAATTCCCCCCATTTGACTATTGCGATCCTATGTTTTTCTATTTTTATACATAGGGATAGATGTTGGAACTTATGTGCATCACTCTACTCGATTTTACTCTAGCATGGCTCACCATTTTATTGATTTTTCTTGTTTCTTAGTCACTGCAAGTGAATTAGATCAAAGACTAGACTCTTAAGTGTTTTTCCATGCTCAAAATTTAATCTCAGTCCAATCTGCACATTCATAGAGTACCACCATTAAATTCATCTTGTTTAATCAGCATGGATGTCCTTTTCTACTCTTTATGACTGACAAGCTTGAGATGTACTTCATAATGTCTGATTGAGATATGGTCTAATCTTCATTACTCTCAGGACTATTTCCTCGTGGAGAATAAATGTAACACACAATCAACCCTCTTAAGTTCTTGATATGGATCTTCTTGCCTATATTTGATCTATTGTATATATCTTGTGCTTAGGTAGGCTCACCCATGCTATGGGTGGAGCTCCATTAATTATATCTAATGATCATGGTCCTCATTGACTTGTTTCTTTGTTCTCTGCAATTACCATTAACTCCAGCAACACCTCTATTGCATTTCAATATTTAGAAAAGTTTCCAAATAAGGATTTCTTAATCCAAAATGCCATCGACCCATTCAAGATTCCTTCTCCATTTGTAGAGAGCTCCAAAATAAGGAATAGATTCCAAATATAACATATAGTGCTTAGTTGGTTGTCAACTCGTTATGTGATTGCCCATGGTAATTTAGGTTAGGTCCTTGGCACGTAAGTCATTTTATATGTGTACATCGTGCTTTTCATCATATTTCCTAAAGGCCCTTTTGAACTCCTCGTGCCCTTTTATTGTAATAGGCACAAAGGCCCAAGGTATCATAACACATAAAGCCTTCACAAAATTAACTCCTAGGTGCCCTCAAATATATCTAGGGTGAGGTTTCTTATTGGGTCCTGCTAGCACAATTCCTCCTAAGCTTACTCACCTTGCCATCTGTACATGCCACTATTTCCTGGAGCATTATCATACTGGAATTTTGGGCTTGAGACCCATTGGAAACTTCCAAGAAAATATCATTGGGGTGATGTGTCTTGTGGATTCCAATTATTGCAATCACAGGCCAATGGGAAAACCATTGGGGTTACATGTATCTACCACCAGTACTTCTCTTCCATGTGTCATGCTCTAAGTGGTGCCACATGTCACCTATTTCAAGCCCACTTGCACACCTAAAAATGCCAAATTTGCATGCCACATGTCATTTTCCTAGTGTGCCACATGTCCAGGGACTTTCATACACTGACATCATCCCAGAGCTTTGAACTACTAACTATGTACTACCGACATGGATCCTTGTCATCTCTAGCTACCATTCAGATTGTGTCATTTGTATGTTAGTGGGTTCCAATTGCCATCTCGCCTCACTACTTAGTCATTCTAGAATTTCAAACTTGAGTTACACTAGAAACTTTTGAGATTAAATTTCTGGGGTGATGTGTCACTAAGGGACCTTTGGGAAGTTGAACTATATCAGTCACCTATTTTAAACCTCTAACACTATTTGTCACATGTCCAACTGCCCTTGTCACCTGAACTTTCAAACTTAGGTGCACTTGGAAACTGTTGGGGTCAAATTTCCAAGTTGATGTGTCCCTGGTGAACCCGCACACCATCTCCCTTGATCTTTTATTTGTTCCACATTTGTAACACCTATATGTTGAAAATGATTTAGGGCCTATTTCCAACTTTGGGGAAACTCCAAACTGCTTCTAGTTTTGGAGACCACTAAAACTATCACCAAAATTGACCTAAACCTTAGACCCTTTTAGCCTACAAACTTTGACTGGTAATAACTTTTGAACCATCGGGTCTTTTCCATATCTTAGAATATTATTATAAATCTATTTTCGAGCACTATCTAATTGTGCCATTTGTAGGAGCATCTAAGATAACCACCTAAGGCAGAAAATTCATCAAAACTATAACTCCCTTTTTAGCTCTAGCCAAGGTTCCAACTCCAACTGAACAAGAAACACACCTCATAATTTCCCCATCACCATGATATAATCGTGATTCTCATTCATGCACTGGGGTTCACTTATGTTCTCATCATAGCCAATCACACCAATGCATCAATGCCAACATATTGATGCCAACACATTAACACCATCCACCATCCTAATAATGCCAACAAAGAGAGCTCAAAAAACATTAACAAGGACCCTCTTGAGGACATTGACCACGTCTTCTTTGTGACTCAAAAAGGCCTTTTTGCCTTGAACTATTAACAAAGGCATACTTTCTTCCGTTTTTAATTGTAGTTTTCATTTGACGTTTTTTTCTTTAGTTTTATTTTTTATAAAGAAATATGCCCGCATACTAGTCATTTTATTTTCTCTCATACTATTTTTATTAATGTCAATTCTATCAATTACTTACAAGTGATCATTTTTATCATCCTAGAAAAACTATTTCTCAAACAAGTACCATTTGTAAGTTCAAAATATTATTTTAAATGATGATGCCAAACAAGATGACAATAACATGTAACTTTTCCTTTAAAGGAAGGTTCATCCTTCAAGATATCACAACCACTGATATGCCAATACTCATGTTGTTGCTTCAAAGTGCCTATAAAGTTTATAGGAGACAAAGAGTCATACCAATGTTGATCTCCAATTTTTCCACTACTTTTTCTTTTGAACTATGCATGTGGTTTTCATTGAAAGCATACTAAAAATTCAAAAAGTATGAATATCTTTTATTTCAACCCATCTACCATGGTCATGCCTACTATGACCCATATGATGTGTGTTAAAACCAACCATAAAAATGCTAGTATTTTCATTTGAGAAGTTAAGGAATGCCACACTTCATTTCCATGAAATAAGTTCCTACATAAAAATGAGATTATATATCTCTAACAAGAGTTTCAACTAAACATCTACCTCAAAAACAAAATCCTATATTCTAGATGTGTTAATCTCATATAAAATTCGTCTTGAAAATGCATTGTTATCATTGGAAACTCTTTGAGGCCAATGTTTCCTTCTCCATTCCTCAAATTCTCTTGGAGGCCCATTCTTGTTCTAAAGTTATCCACAAGGGAAGTTTGATAGAAAAATACTATTCAGTATAATTCCTTTTAAATATGCATGCTTAAGAATCAATTTTTGTATGATTCCTCTTTACTTGCAATGAAATAGTCTTGAACATCCCTAACATTATATAGCTCAAAACCAATGGCAAGTTTGGTCCATTTATTCCTTCAATAATATGTTCAACCTGAAAGGAACCCTCTATTTTCAATTTTTCTTGCATGCATTTTCAAAACCTTTAATAACATAAGGAAATAAAAATTCTTTCATACTCTTGATAATTTACCACCTTTTCTTAGTTAACATTATATCTATGGATTCATAGGTTCCACTAGGAGTAACTTTATCATGTACAAAATGGAAGTGATAGTTACACAATTCTCAAAGTTATTAAAATATTAAAAGTTTATGGAAATCACGTCTTCTGGTTGAAAATTTTTGCTCCAAGCACATAAATGATTGATTTTCATGGTATATGTTCTCATAAATTTCCAGATTGTCTTATCTAAGAGAAAAAACTTCACATTGATCATACATAATATGGCACATAGAAAGCATATAATGACATGTATTGTTCCTCCATCAAGAGCATGAAACATAAGTATATGTGTCGAAAGCATGAATTCTCACTTCACTCAATTCGTCGAGACTTATCTATATGTACAAATATTACTTAACAAAACTTTTGGGTTTTGGCTGTGAGCCTCATCATTGTTAGAAAACATATTAATTCGCATCAATCATTCACTTTGATTCCATTTTCTTTATCAATATAAACAACCATGTCCAAAGAGGGACAAAATTTGGTTTCCATTGACATAATGTTAGACTCAAATTCCTTTTCTTCCTCGTATAATTATCAAAATTTCATGAGCCCTTAAATGACAATTTATAGGACCTTCCATAGTATTATTTTGAAAGTGTAGTCCTAAGTCGATATCATCCTGATTGGGCCTATTGTTGTCACTCTCTAGCCAACCAATATTGTGAAAATTTTATTTCTAACCTTATTAATTTGTTCAAATTTCAATTTATCAATATTATTTAAAGTGCTATCACATCCATTATCAGTGATTTTTTATATGATGTCTAAACCTTGAATTTGTCCTTTGATTGTGTTGTGTTTTTATTAAAGGGCTAGGGATGAAATAAAACTATTTGTTTGGTCTATTAGAATGTGTTAAACACTTAATATTTTCCTATTCAAATTTAGGGAAAATTCCTATTGTCTTCCATAAAGTGGCCAATAGCATAACTAGTTAACACATAGTTATAACATCTACATATTTATCCTCAATCCTATTATAGCCCCTGATCTGGTGGTTTTAAGGTGTTATGACCACTTGTTACCTTATCAAATTCACCTTCTAAAAGTATTTTTGGAGAAGTAATACTATCACCATATGTAAAATACTCTAGTTCATTTTTTATGGTGCCAAAATCAAAGTATTATGTCATCTTCTATAATAAAACTAGAACCTTGGTGGAGAACAATTCAATTTTTTTATTGGAGTTAGTTTCTTCCATCACTTAATTATGCAAGGAAGGAGGATTAATATCACCAAATATTGTTAAAACCAATTTTAGAAAAGTATTCATCATTCTACAACTCATGAATTACCATTTTTATATTGGGATGATTTTCCAAATGATATAGATCCTCTACATTCAAGATTTCACAAGTCTACTCTTGTTCCATAACACTTTACTCATGTCTATCATCAAGATGAAACAAAAGGTTCTCCCACTTTTATATTATAATTTTGCATTCAAATATATTATCAATAACTATGGGAAAGGCATTGGACCCATAAGCATAACCACCATTAATTTCATCAAAGTGACTAATCCCTTTGATAATGTTGAATTTTGTGGTAACACATGCACATTCTTCCAATTCATTATAATTTTATGGATATTTAATAAAAGTCTATTGTTTGGCATTGATTGGTCCTATTGCAGGGATTATTTGCTCACATGCTACTAGTTTTGTATCCATGTAATAATTTTAGGGTAAAAAACAATCCATATCTAAGTTTAGGTTGTTTTTGTAAAACTCCATGAGAATCTACCTAAAGTGTTTCCATCACTTGAATCTGCGTATGATCCAAGGTAGAAAAGATAACTTCTGATACCTTCATTAATCATAGTTCCTACATACCTAATGTGGAATAATGCATAATATGCAATGTTAACATGATATAAATAATGTTCAAAACATGAAAAAAAACTCATATGCACCACCATATGTATAACTATGTTCAAAACACATTAGAAAGTAGTTAAACACATAATAGTAACTCTTATTTGATAAGAATCACTTACTATTTCTAGACCCCATATTTTATTCCTATTCATAGACTCAACTACTCTAGTTCTTTAAGCAATAGGTCACCCTTGAGCTAGCACTATTAATCCACAAGGGAAAAGTCTTACATAAATCTGGATGTGGCACATAACTAGTACCAAACATGGTCAAGGGTAAGTTCCCAAACCCCAATAAAACTCTAACATATAGTCTCTCATTTCCCATCATCCTACATAACCCAAGATAGTGCACTCCCTTCTATACACCCATAGTCCATTGGGTTGTGCCAATACCATTCTAGGATTTCCAACTTAAGGTGACTAGGGAGTCTCAGTTCCCTACAACTTCCAAGAGTTACAATTTCCCTCCAAGGTCTCTAAGGTACCCTCTATGCCCCACAAATGGATACCTATCCCTACATTTCTCCCTCTAGGTCTCTGACCTTAATGAAGGAAATAAAAGGAGAAGTGCACTCATACCCAAACTCACCTAGTATACTCAAGGTATAGTAGTCAGACTACTTTTGGTTTTCCTCAAACAAATATCACCTTGGTAGAATTTATACCCCCCTGAATGTCAAAGGGGTAGTTATATATATACAAGGTTCCCTTTGACACATGGCACCCATGTAAGGCCCCAATTTCCCCTTTCGAAACTTAGTATAAAACATCATTATACTTATAGAGAATTATATAATAATGTTTTAAAGTTATCTCACTTTACCTTTATAACTTAGGTTAGGAATAAAATAATATTTTCTTGACTTAGCCCCCTTGCTAACCCCTCTAGCTCTACAACCACTCCTCTCATCCAATCCTATTCCCCCATACTCTTTTATCCCTTGGTTAGAATTCATGGTGTTGTTTTATTAACATGTGTTTACATGTTATATAATCTAGGTGTGTTGGCCTTTTAGCACATAAGCTCTTCGACCTAAACCACACAAGCACCCTAGCCTCAAAACATCTATGTACATTGGCTTTTGGACCCAACAAACTTATACACACAAGAATGTAGGCCTCAACATAACATATCTCACTAACCTAAGTATAATGTTTACATATGCATTTAAAATTTTGGGATCAATTCAGAGGCATTAAATTTCCCTCCCCTTTATTTATGTATTGTACTTAATGCATCTAAATACATGTCTAATAAAAATTCGTAAGCAACTATGGGTACTTTGCTACATGGAATTTTCATTCTCTTATTTTCATGTTCAATCTTCTAATAGGTTCATTAAACTTGTACCAAATTAATGGTTCTATTTTGCAACATCTTGATCTTCCTACCCACTATGTGCACCAATAGGGCCTGGAAGTCTTCTTTGTGATTTACCTTTATTGACATTCAAATCTAGTATGACCACCATAATATCTATAAAAAAAAATGGAATAAAAGGATTAATACATGTAATCATTAAATTCATGTGCAACATTATAAGTAATAAAAATTGATTACAAGAATTTCAAAAACTCCGTTTTTGCTGGCAAGTGAATTACTAGAAACCCAAAACCAACCAATTGTAATTTGGTGGCTTTGGACTGCAAAATAAGAGGTGAAATTGGTTACCACCATCAGTTATCCATATCATTGTGTTTATTTTCTCCAAGTAAAAGTTTTATTTGCCTCTAATTTGCACTTTACCCTCTATTATTTTGCAACATAGTCCAAAACTGAAACACTTGTCAACATCACCCTTCTAAAGATGCTTTTCAACATTAGGGTGAAAAATATCAATTCTAAAAGCATCCCTTATACATAATATTGTTGGAAATTATTCACACTGAACATATATCTACTTCAATATTATTTTATCATTTTCATACATACCAGCAAAAACAACACCACTGGCCTAACCCACTCAAGTCACAAGTTCCGATGCAAAAAGCTTATCATCATTCACTATGGGTCCAATATGATTACCTCAAAGAACATATTTTGCAAGGAAACATGTGAACCATTCAAATGCATTGGTATGTCATCTTCATACTCTTCTTCACCAATCACTTGAAGCTTGGTCAAAAGATGCATAATAAGGAGACCCACCACTATTTGATTTGACATTCATAATTCTAAACTCCTTTCGATGATGGTATTTTGTATTGATCTACTATTGACCTATAATATTCATTGAAACCAAACAAAATATGTGTCTTCTATTGGATATTATAATATGTATAAAGGAGGAGTTTGAAAATGACACTTGTCTTCAATGATTAATAAAACTCAACCATGCCCCAAGGACATTCTCTACAATGATAATATCATGTTGCAATACTTGTAAAGAATCCTACAATGCATGTAATTTTAGTTACTTCTACTTGTGAAATGATTTAGTATTTACTTCCTATAAAGGAACTGTAGTAACGCCCCCATCGACAAGAGATGCATCCACAACTAACCAAGCATTATCTTTGTACTCAAGTAAATCCTACATACTCAATGCATTTACAAGTGCAATGTCATCATCTTTGTGATGATCTTACTTGAACACCTTCCTTGTAAATGGTATGAAAACTGATAGAAATCATTCTTCACTTATCAAGTCAATATTCTAATATTATTTCAAAAAAACCTTTGCATAAGCACACCGCACACTTCCTTGGCAACCGATTATGCCAAATTATTCCCTAGCTACCATCCAATGAGGTTTAAAATTGTTAGAAATGGCCTTCCTATTGAGATAAGGGGGTGAATCAGTAGTAATAGGATTTAATTAACTTTTAATTATTTTTACTAAAACACCAGATTCAGTAATCCATCAGTTATTCTTGTGAAACCAGCATGAAATCAAAGTATCAAAGCATGAAAAATCACCATAAAAGTACCATAAACAATCAACAAAGAAAACATGTGCATAAGAGAACACAAATATTTTCTGGTGGAAAACCCTCTAGAGGGTAAAAAATTACCCGTTGTTGTTGCTACTGCTCAAATCTTCTATTATGTCGAATAGATTTTTACATAGAGTAGCTAGCACCTACTAGCTGGAAGACTCGATTCCTACAACAATGTGCTAACTTCCATCATCTGAGAAGTATCTACTCACACTACTCTATAGATAAAAATCTATTGGAAGCCTCCACCACCAACGAACCTGACCCAACATCCATTGGACTATCCAATCACCATTGGATTGAGATTCTCCTCCTCTAATCACTATTTTCTTGTCTTCGCAAACATGAAGTCTCTACGCCTCCAACTCCTCCATTTGAACCATGTTTCAGAACATTTCAGACTAGGTTCTCAAACCTACTCAACATGAGAAACTCAACAACAACTCTAATATGAATCTAAAAGTAATAATCTAATATACACCATCTACTCAAACACAGCTACAGATATGCAATATGCTTCACAAAATACAGTAGCACACACTCACTTACTCACACCAACAATCAATCAACTCCTCCAAATCAATCCACACTATCATAAGAATATATGTCAAAATGTGTTCAACAATGTCCAATCAATACCTTGGGAAAATACTATGGTTAAGATGATACCAAGGACACCCATACCATGCTAAATGCCAAGTCAATACCACGAGTCAATGCCATGGTCCCCTATACCATGGTAATGTTAATACATGTCAAACTAATACCAGGTGTCGATTTGGGCCACACACACAAACCAATACCAAGGTAATGATACCATAGTAATCCCAATACCTACAATGTCAATAACAAGGTAAACACCCTGTAACTAACAAACCAAACAACATAATCAACTGCACATAAGCAAGTCTTTCAGGAACCAAGCTGCTCCATAACCATATGTCACACTCATCCACACTCAAGCCAACTGCAACACATGCCTAGGTTAACATCAATGCCAACCATTAACCATTGCAATCAACATTGCATCTACAATTGCATCATCAATGCTAACAATCTCCCCCATTTGACATTGATGGAAACCCTTGTTGAACCATCCAACTGATATTATCCTCTGAACAACTAATCTCATCAAGTACTCCCCCTTTTACATCAATGGCAAAGGGCTAAAACACATAAATGGAAACGATGAAGTCAATAACTCCCCTTGGACATGATTCAAATCAACAAACAACAATCTCACTTGTTCCTCATAGCAACATGCAACATGTGGTAGCAACAATAAACCTATAGACACTCTCTCCTTAAGCAGCAACAACTAAATATCCATGACATGGAAGTAGCAGCAAAGCATAGAACAAGCAATAGCTAAACAAGCCATGATATCATCAGCAGCAATAACCACATCATAAGTACTATCAAGAGTAGCAAGCATTAACAATATCATTAGCACCAACCATAGCAACATCTCTCTCCTAAATCAACAGCAATAAACTCAACTCTCATATGAACAACAGCGAACAACAACATCACAAGCACCAATTAACAGCAACATCACTCAACTTAGCAACAACACCGACAAAATTTGCCAAGATCATCATCATCAACAACATCCTCTCAGACAACAACAAATTATCAAGCATCTCCCCGCAAACAGCAACATAATATGCTATGCATGCTCTCCTTGAGTATCACCATCAATATCCTGCAAACAATTTCTTCTTGTTGAAGGCTGCACCATGGACAAAAGATTGACTCTACCTATCATGATTCATACATACATCAGCTCATATATGGTTGTAACAATGAACTGACATTAATCACTCTATGGACCGGGCATATCCAACCAATGACTTTACATGACCAAAAAATTGTACATGATATAAATGGCTGAAAACCTTTTTTTATGACCAGGAGCTCAAACATCCTCCAACCTATGGACTCTAGGGACTTTCCATTATAACCAATAAATTTACATGACAATGACATCCAAACTAACTCCAAGAATTGACTCTCAGCATATTCAACATTACGTGGCTTTAACTCATGATGCAAGATGCATATGATTGATAAGAACACTAAACTCAATGAATTGCACATGAAATACATCAGCAGTATATTGGCAGTAGCTTGAAAACATCAATCATACACACTCAATCCAATACAATACACTCTGTCAACAGGTGCTTGAATCGTTATTTTAAATGTTGTCTTGTAAGAAGGTTCATCCGAGCAAGGAAAACTCCTTCGAGCATCTGCTGGCTCAAACTGAGTCACTACCATATTCCTTTTCTCACCATTAATCACATATGTACTTCAATATCTGATCATTCAAAGTACCCTGAAATTCAATGTGTGAAATTGGCTTATCATGTGGCAAGGTTTCATCACTCCAACACCAAAATCTCGTATTTTGCATCAACACTCACATTGGATGGATTTATCACCTTCGATGAAGCAGTGCGCCGTAAATGGATGAAGTTGTTTGCAATCACCAAACCACAACATTCAGAACGAGATACTTTGTATCTTGGATAACATTCAACGTGATGTCCAATTTGCCGTCAAATTTATGTGCATTCAACTTAGGCCTAAGCTTCAGATCATAACTCTGCAGAATTGAAAACTTAAGCAATCTTGGTAAGTATTTATGTTGGGAATTTCTTATAATTCCATAACAAATAAACAGAGAATAATGCTCTGTTCTTTAACGCAGGAAACAGAGTTTTTTACACACAAGCAAAAAAAACTTTGTATTCATTAATAAAACTGGTTGTTACATAAAGGATCTTCCTCTAACAGAGGGATTACAACAGGAACGCTTCAGATGCAGTTCCAAAAAAAAAAACTTCACTGTCTCTTCTGAAAAAAATACTCTGTCTCAGCTTGAAAAACTAACACACTGTTTTTGCACTGATGTGCATTACAAAAAAAAATACTCTGTCTCAGCTTGCAAGTTCTACACTGCTATGTAAAAAAAAATATATTCTTACATTCGTTGCGGCGAGTTTTTCCCAGTACATATTCAACAAACAACAGAGCATGACCATTTATTTTACTTGTGCCTTAAAAACTACACCCGTGAATAAAAAAGTAATAAAATTAAAATCTTTCACCTACATTCTACGACCACAGTGAATTTTTCATTAATTGCTTTACTGATAAACCTGGCGGTCAAGGAAAAATTTCACTTCACGTCACGTAATATGGTGTAGGCATGTACATCAACGGTTGATTTAATCGGATGGCTAAGATTTGATCATAGGGAGAACAGGTTTAACACTGTGAGAACCGTTGGATTATGCAATTTGCGATTTGCGATTTGATCGCATCGCGCAATCACATTCGGCACAAAACAGGGGGGAGCATTGACACTCATGAATGCAGTTTGCGATATGCGATCAGATCGCATCGCGAAATCGCAATCAGAATACATAGGGGTGCAATGGGTTAAAGTGCGATAGCGATCAAATCGCATCGTAAAGGAAGAAAACGGAAATAGCAGGGAATCCTCATGCAGTTTTCAAAAAAAAAAAACACTGCAGTTGAAAGTAACATTTCAACACTCCCCTTTAATTTCAATTGCTGGGTTATCATTCATACCCAAAAATTTCCTCAAAAACTCAAAACTTTTCTTCCCCAATGGTTTAGTCAGAATATCTGCAACCTACTCCTGAGTTCTGCAGTGTTCTAAAACAATTTATCCATTGTTTACCAATTCCCTGATGTAATGAAACTTTGTGTCAATGTGTTTCATTCTCTTATGAAACACAGAATTCTTGGATAATGCAATAGCTGAGCTATTGTCACAAAAAATTATAGTTGATTTTACTTGCTCTTGGCATAAACTCCTTAACATCCTTATCATCCAAATTGCTTGACATGTTGCTGTTGTAGCTACCACATATTCTACCTCTGCTATAGACAACGCTACAATAAGCTGTTTTTTAGAAGCCCATGAAATGGCTCCTGAACCCATGTGAAAAACATAACCGTATGTGCTTTTCCAATCATCTACACTTCCAGCCCAATCACTATCAGTGTATCCAATTAAATCTGAACATTCTGAAACAGTATATAAAATGCCAAACCTTTTAGTACCTTTAACATACCTCAGAATCCTTTTTGCTGCCTGCCAATGTGCTTCTTTTGGCCTCTCCATGAATCTGGAAATTAAACTAACAGCATACATTATATCTGGCCTAGTTGCAGTCAAATACATGAGGCTGTCAACTATGCTCTTGTACAAACTAGGATCAAAATCCTTGTTGTTGTCCTCTTTGCTGAGTTTTAATCCCATCACTGTGGGAGTGATTGCTGCTTTTCTCTCCTGCATATTAAATCTTTCCAACACTTCATTAACATATTTCGCTTGTGAGATAAAAATTCCATTTCCATTTTGTTCTACTTCTATTCCTAAGAAGTATCTCAGCAAACCCATATCAGTCATTTCACCTTCTTCTTTCATGACTGTTTTGAAATTTTTAATAAGGTAATCATCATTACCTGTGAAAATAACATCATCAACATATAACACAACAATTAGTATTTTACCATCATTTTCTTTGATGTAGAGGGTGGGTTCTCCCTCACACTTTTCAAATCCATTTTCCAGTAGATAGGAATCTATCCTACTGTACCACGCTCTTGGTGCTTGCTTCAGCCCATAAAAAGCTTTCTTCAATATGCACACTTTGTGCTCTTGGCCTTTCTTTTCATAGCCTAGAGGTTGTTCAATGTAAACCTCTTCCATTAACACTCCATTTAGGAATGCTGACTTCACGTCCATTTGGTAAACTTTCCACTTGTTTTGTGCTGCTATGGACAGCACTGCTCTCACGGTTTCCATTCTAGCAACTGGTGCAAAAGTTTCCTCATAGTCTCTCCCATACTGCTGCTTATATCCTTTGACAACCAGTCTTGCCTTGTGTCTTTCTATTTTTCCTTCAGCATTACTCTTGGTCTTGTAGACCCATTTAACTCCAATGACTTCTTTTCCTTTTGGTAGTTCAATTAGATCCCATGTCTTGTTTCTTTCTATGGCATTGATCTCCTCATCCATAGATTTTATCCATTTCCTATCCTTAATTGCTTCTTCGAAATGAACAGGGTCGTCAACATGACAATATAAAGCAAACAAAGAGTTCATACCTTCATTTGCTGCCTCTTGTTCATAAATGTCACTTAAATTTCTAAACTTCTTACCTCTTTCATTTGGTGTACAAGTGCTTGAAGAAGCACTTCAATTTCCTCGTTGTAATGTGCTTAAAGAAGCACTTTCATTTCTCCTCAAGGGTGTCTCTTGCTGCCCTTATGTTGGTGCTGCTGTTTGAGGATGTATTTCAGCCATCTCCTCATTATCTTCATCCTGTGACAAAGAGGTTTTAACAGTCACTGTTTTCTCTATGCTTCCATCCCAAGCTTCCTCCTCAATGAACTGAACATCTCTACTCACAATAAGCTTCTTGGTGGATGGGTTATACAACCTATAAGCTTTGGATTCCTCACTGTATCCAATGAAAATACATTTCTCCCCTTTGCTATCCAACTTCTTCCTTAGTTGATCTGGAACGTGTGCATAAGCCACACATCCAAAAACTTTCATGTGGGTGACTCCTTGCTTTGTCCCACTCCATGCTTCTTCCAGCACTCTGTTCATGACTGCTTTTGTAGGGCATCTATTCAAAATGTATGCTGCACAGTGTACAGCTTCAACCCAATAATCATTTGGCAAATGTTTTGCCTTTAACATACTCCTCGCCATATCCATGATTGTCCTATTCTTCCTTTCGGCAACTCCATTTTGTTGCGGAGTGTACCTAGTGGTAAACTGCTTATGAATTCCATTTTCTCTACAAAAACGTAGAAATTCCTTGGAGATATACTCACCTCCTCTATCAGTTCTTAGAACTTTGATATGCAGCCCACTTTGGTTTTCTACAAGTGCTTTGAAATTGCAAAATCTTTCAAACACTTCACTTTTGTTCTTCAGGAAATAAACCCAAGTTTTTCTAGTAAAATCATCAATAAATGTTAAAATATAGTGGCTGCCTGCAAGTGATGAAGTTTGCATCGGTCCACATAAATCTGAGTGGACAATCTCTAAGGGTGATTTTGCCCTTATGCTTTTCCCAGATGGAAAACTTTCTCTGTGTTGTTTCCCCAAGATACAACCTTCACAAAGGCTATCTGGTTTCTCTATCAATGGTAATCCTCTTACCATTACTTTTCTATTCAACAAGTTAAGACCTACAAAGTTGAGATGTCCAAATCTCAAGTGCCACAACCAATTTTCATCTTTTGGTTCGCTTTGGAAAGCCTCTTGTGTCACTACTGCTATTTCTTCTCCATTTTTTAAATCTGCTTTCATTCTGAGAGGGAACATCCTATTCCTTGTCATCTTCACTTCAGCGATACATCGTTTGCTAGGTGTTTTATCCATGGTGGTTCATACATCATTCACAAAGAAAACATTGCACCCTTTTTTAGTAAGTTGTCCAATACTTAAGAGATTACATTTCATTCCAGGAACATAATAAACATCTGCTATGGTTTTCTTTTCACCTTTCTTTGTTAAGACTTTTACTTCTCCTTTTCCCATAACAGAAACTTTATTATCAGTCCCTAGTGTGACTTGTGACTTCACATTCTGATCTAATGTAGAAAACAGGGCTATGTTTCCTGTCATATGGTTACTGCAACCAGAGTCTAGAAACCATACATCTTCACTCTTTTCTTCAGCCATATTACAAGCTAAAAACAAATTATCTTGGCTGATATTTTATCTAGTGAAATTTTGCACTAGTTCTATTACTCATATCATGCTGCTTCTTCCTACATTCATTCGCATAATGCCCATATTTTTTACAATAGTGACATTGGACATTGGATTTATCATACCTTTGTCCTTGAGCATGATGTTGTCCACTTTGTTGGCTGCTGCCTTAGCCTTGGTTCTGATTTGGATTGTTGCCTCTTCCTTGAGCATTTGCCGGACTGCTTCTTCCACCTCTGTTTTGGCTTCTGCCTCTTCCTCTCTTGTTTCCTCTGCCTTGACCTCTTCCTCTTCCAAAGAACATCTGGGTCTTAAAGGCATGTTCTAGAGATGAGTTTTCATTCCTACTCAATCTATGCTCATGTGTTATCAGTGATGCATGTATTTCATCACCTGAGAAGTTTGTGAGATCCTTTGTCTCTTCTATGGTGGTGACAATCACATCGAACCTTGAGGGTAGGATTCTCAATAGTTTCTCCACAATCCTCCTTTCTTCAATAATCTCTCCATGAGACCTTATCTATGTGACTAGACCAATCACGTGTGTGAAGAATGAGTCAATATTATCTGACTCCTTCATGCAGAGAGTCTCAAAATCTCTCCTCAGCAACTGTAGTTTTGTTGTCTTCACTTTCTCCATGCGTTGAGAGGCTATCTTGAGAGTTTTGCATGCTTCTTTGGATCTCTTAGCTGTTGCTATCCTTGGAAACACACTCTCATGCACTGCTTGATACAAAAAGTAAAGGGCTTTAGAATCTTTCTTCTTATTGCTCTTCAACAGATCTTTCTCTGCCTGAGTTAGATTATTAAACTCATTTTCATCTGCTGGTTCTTCAAAACCATTCTCAACAAATTCCCATAAGTTTTGGGAAGTAAGCAAAAATCTCATGGTTATTGCCTAGTAGTCATAGTTTTTCCCATTAAATTGTGGGAGCTGAGTATTACAGATACCCATGCTAGTGCTGGCTCTAGCCATTCTTGCACTCTTAACTATGCTTCAAAATACTTGACTGTGTATTTAAAATAACTGATTGTCCTCAACAGTAACACAAAAACTAACTTGAGAAATACCTTGGATTCTTTCTTGACTGAGTCTTCACTCTGCTGGAGAAGTTGCTGCAACAAGAAATCCTTCCTTCAGCTTCTTTGACACCTTCAAAGAGCCTGGACAAGCTCCGATACCATGTTGGGAATTTCTGATAATTCCAGAACAAATAAACAGAGAATAATGCTCTGTTCTTTAACGCAGGAAACATAGTTTTTTACACACAAGAAAAAAAAACTTTGTATTCATTAATAAAACTAGCTGTTACATAAAGGATCTTCCTCTGACAGAGGGATTACAATAGGAACGCTTCAGATGCAGTTCCAAAAAAAAAACTTCACTGTCTCTTCTGAAAAAATACTCTGTCTTAGCTTGAAAAACTAACACACTGTTTTTGCATTGTTGTGCATTACAAAAAAAAATACTCTATCTTAGATTGCAAGTTCTACACTGTTGTGTCAAAAAAAAAATCTTCTTACATTCGTTGCGGCAAGTTTTTCTCATTACATATTGAACGAACAACAGAGCATGACCATTTGTTTTACTTGTGCCTTAAAAACTACACCCGTGTGTTATCGAGAAATCTAGTGTCCACTCGGAGCTGCTAGTCCCACTAAGACTGGTAGCTATCTTAGAAACAAACAAACTAAAACTACTTTTGTTTTCCTTATGAGAAGTAGATAAGAGTGAAATGAAGGACACCAACCTCAGGCTTGCGCTTGGTTCCTTGCTCGGTTCCTCTCCCTTCTGACAGATCCTTGCCGCTTCTCCTGTAGAAATTTTGAATAATTTAACACATATTCAATGGAGATTATCCTGATCATGTACTATTGCGGAAAACATACACAATACATAAGCTCCTCTACGTTGATCATCAATATAGCAGCATCAATAACAATAAAACATCAAGAGCATTCACACATTAACACAGTATGTAATCCGAGGAAAGCATCTCGCTAAAAACCCCACACTATCTGTATATTAATGATTGAGACCATGTAACATTACAAAGTACAATGCTTATCACAAGCAATCCAGTACCAGCTCCACCTGTTACACACAATACAGCTAAGATCTGATCTCCAAATCTATTCCACTGCTTGCCTGCCTCCACTGCTCAATACCTGCTCAAGAATGAATGAGAATGGTCTACCAAACTCGTATTTCACCTCCAAAGAATCACTCACAATGTGTAAGATGTGATCAGAAGCTACAAACTGGGAAAATACATGAGCAAGCTCATTGGCATACTCAATCCTTTGATTGTGCAAGATCTGATGCACAACTATAGTCACAACTGATAGCAATCTGATTCTCTAACACCTGTCCCTGCTGAACTGAACATGCACTGACATGCAACTGAGTTAACTGATGTATTCTATAGTTGTATTATGAGTTAATAATTAGTTTAACAACTCATCATTAGTCTATCTGCAGTTAGACTAACTACAACTAGTTTAACCAAGTCAAACTGAACACAACTCCATCCACTCCACAATCAACTCCACCAAACTCAACTGATTGAGTTCTAACTGAAGTCATGCATGCAACAACTCAACTGACTCATAAGAAGAGCGTACTTCCTTCTGACAGCTTCATGGGCCACATCTGTAGCTCAAACTGAAGTGCTCCAAGAGAATAAGATCAAGTTTATAGTCCAAATATTATTATGAGACAATAATATTTGACTTTTCTATTTTTGACAGCCAGTCTAAAAATAGACTTTGATCACCCACACTTTGGTCACCCACATTGTGATCACTCACACTGTGATCACCCACACTGTGATCAAAAATAGAACTTGCGCCATAATTTGCCTGCGGGCCCACTTAGTGAAGGCGACTCTTTTCACTAAGCTCCATCATCTTGTTGCAATCTCAACATCTCCTTCGTCTACCCAGCTTCAAAGAGCACCTGTGGAATCAAAGCACCATAATACTATCGAAGAACAGAGATCTACAATCATAAACAATATAGGACCATATATATATTGACCACACAAATGCATATATCATCAAACATACAATAATGTGGAGGAAAACTTGAATAACTTTATTAATATCAAGAATAGCAAAGAGGATTACAACCAATTGTTCTGACCCAGCGTCATCCTCTAGCATGAAAGCTCTTCTTTCACCTCATGAAAAGCTTAGATCACCCAACAATATGATATTCCAACAAGAAACTAACAGCACTTCCTTACAAGATACAAAATTCCAGCCTCTAGATCTCTGGGATGAGGGATCCATATATAGATGATTGCACGGGGGTGATTCAGCTTCTGGGATTTTGATTAGTGTCCTCTCTCTGATAGTTCTTGATTCCACTTGGAGATTGATAATCTCTTATTCATCCCTGGGCGAATTCAGAGAGGCAAGTGTCACAGGAGAAGTTTCTGGAAGATTCCATGATCATCCACCTCGCAAACTGTCTCTGCCATTTGTCCACTCTCGCCCATCGCACCCCATAGAAGGGATTTTCAGTATGCATCGCACCTCCCGTATGCATTAGGTGGGATGCATCGCACTTTGACCATGGAGCAAGTGAGATGATCCAGTTTTGACCAGTTCTGAGTAGTTTTTCATGGAGAACTTCTTGGGAGATGATGTAATCAGCTGATCTTATTCTTTTAGGGTATGGAACAACACTTTTAGGGACTTAGGAGCCCTTCGTTTATGGACATGTTTGATTGGAGTTGCAGTGCCCAAAAATGTCTATAACACCGTGAATAAAAAAGTAATAAAATTAAAATCTTTCACCTACATTTTACGACCACAGTAAATTTTTCATTAATTGCTTTACTGATAAACCTGGCGGTCAAGGAAAAATTTCACTTCACGTCACGTAATATGGTGCAGGCCTGTACATCAACGGTTGATTTAATCGGATGGCTGAGATTTGATCATAGGGAGAACAAGTTTAACGCTGTGGGAACCGTTGGATTATGCGATTTGCGATTTGATCGCATCGCACAATCGCATTCGGCGCAAAACAGGGGGGAGCCTTGACACTCATGAATGTGATTTGCGATATGCGATCAGATCGCATCGCGAAATCGCAATCAGAATACATAGGGGTGCAACAGGTTAAAGTGCGATAGCGATCAAATCGCATCGCAAAGGAAGAAAATAGAAATAGCGGGGAATCCTCAGGCGGTTTTCAAAAAATAGCGGGGAATCCTCAGGGGGTTTTCAAAAAAAATATACGCTGCAGTTGAAAGTAACATTTCAACACTTTAAACATCTTGTTAGCTTGAATTTTTCTTTGTTTATTTGCCAGCGTTTCTATAGCAACGATCTTGTGAAGAAGAACGCATCGGTCGCCAACAACGCCGCTGCAGCTGAGGTTTGGCAATCCTATAAAAGCAAGGTCAACGGAGTTGGTGCGAACTCAGTTCACTGATCTTTGTCCTCTGCCCCAGCCAGGTGTTTTCCTGTTGGGGATTTTTCTGGTAAAATCCCAAAAACAAACAAATAAAAACTTCACACACAGAGGCAATGCTTTGTTTCCTTCTCTCCATAGGATCTTTTGCACAGGGAGGCCTTTTTAAAAAAATGACTGAGAATAGAGTATTACATACCCAGAAAAAGATTTCTATTCATTAAACATAAATGCCTGATACATATTCATCCTCTTTCACTCAGAGGGATTTACCAAAAATACATTCAACCAACAAAAGTTACTCTGTCTCCTCCTGAGATTTTACACTGCTGATGTGTAAAAACCCATTTACATTTACTGCTGTAAAACCCTTTTACATTTACTGGTGTGAAAACATTTTACTCATACTGCTGTAAAATAAATTTACATATGCAGCAAAATTTTACGTTACATTCATAAAAAAACTTTACTCACACCATACGCTCTTGCTTCTTTCCCTTCATTTGGGCAACCAACAAAAATTTCATTTCAACCTCTGTTCACTGCTATGAGTTTTATAAAATACAAAATCATTCACCAAACAAAACTCCTGTGCTTCTTCACTTATGCACTGTTGTGCAATAATCTTGCTTCACCCCAGGTCAACAAAAAAAAACTTACTGAAACATATGCGCTCCTCTGTTATTCCTTTATGCACTGCTGTGCAAAAGCCTATTTTTATTCGCTGCCGAGTTCTCTCCATTTATATTCAACCACACTCTGCTATGGTTACAAATTCCATGGTCTGCATATTGCCCTCCTTGCTTCACACTACGCACTGTTGTGCTTTATGCTGCCTGCATCGTTTTTCAATCTTCGTTCTCGTTCCCTTTTTTTTAACACAATACACTGCAGTGCATTTTACGACATACAATTTATAAACCTACGCTGCCCCCTGTTTTTTTAACACACAACATGTGCGTTCATTTCATTGTAATTCACATGTGAAAAACAAAATGGTCAACGCAAAAAAACTGCCCATACTTCCACTATATAAAAAAAACATTAAAATTAAAAACCTCATCAACCATTTACCAACCCCTGTGAAGTCATTAAATTACCCTAACACAACTGCGGTCAACCCATCTTTAATTTTACTCCACGCAAAGCTTTAAATGCTGGCTCGTATGCAGGTTTGAAGCAATCGACGGCGGAGAACAATGAAGTGGATCGGACGGCGGTGGAGGATTTCGGGAGGCATTTTTATGCTGAACTTTAGGCTTCGAAATGTCAGTTCTGCTGACGTATAGAGAGGACCACGTGGCTGAGGATAATTGAATCGGGCTCGATTATACGGAAACTGCTCTCACCGCAAAAGAGGTCCGAAATTTGTCAGGCGGTTTGCTGGTTTGGCTCCGGCGGTTTTGGGTGCAGCGTGTTGGCTGAGTTGCTGTCCACGTCCGCGTCCACGCTGCCTGCAGTTGGAATTAATATTCCAACACTCCCCCTTAATTTCAACTACTGTTACAAGAACATCTTCCTCACATAGAGGAATTCACCAACTGCTTCAGATGCAGTTCCACAACCAATCAAAATAGTCTTCCTCTTAACAGAGGGATTCACCTGAGACTGTGCTGAAGAGCACCTTCGTCTTGACAGAGGGATTCACCACACTATGCTGAAAAGCATCTTCCTCTTGACAGAGGGATTCACCATGACACTGTGCTGAAAAGCACCTTCCTCTTTAACAAAGGGTTTCACCAAGTGGCTGTGCTGAAAAGCACCTTCCTCTTTAACAGAGGGATTCACCAAGAAAACATTTCAACAGCAAAATATTACTCTGTCCCAACTTACAAATTTACACTGCTGTGTGTAAATATTTCTTACATTCACTGCTGTAAATAAAAATCCTCTTGCTTCATTCACCTTTTCACTGCTGTGTAAAAACACATTTCTTCATTCTCACTGCGGTGAGTTACACATTTACATTGCTATAAAAAAACATTTGTTGCTGCATCCCACACATTTTTCTTTTGTTTTCAGTCAACAAAAACAACCCTCATTTCCTTATGCATTGTTGTGAATGCCTCCTTTCTCACATTGCCCCTGTTCTATGTTCTTCTACGCACTAGTGTGCGTTTTTCATTTCCTCACACTGCTGTGTGTTTTTTTATTTCCTCAGACCCAATACCTCATTCGCTCGCAGCTTGCTTCGCAACCAACAACCATTACATTTTAACCTCTCTCCGTTATGTTTCGCACTGCTGTGCATTATAGTCTCCTTGCATCACTCAATCTTCATCTTCGTTCCCTTTTTCATTCACGCCTTGCACTGCTATGCAAAAACTAAAATTTCTTTTATGAAAGTCAACCCAAATCTATGTACTGTTGTGCATCTCCCTTTGTTTTTTCCGCTGCTGCAAATTGTCTCTTCATCCCATGTGCAAATAAAACATTACAAACACATTAACTCTTTTCACTGCATTACCTGCATAAAAAAACCTCATCCTCACGCTGCTGCGCTTCGTTCTCCACACAAATTGTGTATATGCGCTGCCCCTTTTCATTTTCCGCACTTCTGTGCATATTGCATTGCATATGTGATAAAAAAAAATTACATTTTTCAACACCGCTGCATATTACATTTCAAAGGGATTAACAAAAAGATTTCATTTGCGCTTTGCTACGCTGCAATACATCCTCCACGCAGTCTCCATGCCCTGCAGACCTTTCTTCTCTGCTTTTATGGCAGATTTAATTCCATATCTCTCCTCTATAAGAAGATAACTCAGCAAAGTTACAAAAATTACAGGCTCCCCCTTAATGTATGCATTGTTTTCCTTCAGCAAAGTTTTCTCAAAAGAAACTTAGATCTACTGGGGAGCTCAAGGGGCTTTCAGACTGTATTTCCTTCCTTCTCCATACTTGTGTAACTTTCTTCTTTTGCATGGGTCTAGCTTGCATAGGAGCCCATGTTAAGTTACAATCACGTGCCATATGCCCAATGTTATGACACTTGAAACATTCTACATTGTTCATGAATAAGAATTCATGATTTCTTCTTGTAAAATTGTTTCTTGGAGGTTGTCGGGGACCACAACATCTATCTCTATGAAATGCTCTACAGTCTTTTGCCATATGACCAAAGTTTGAACAAGAGTAACAATAACCATAAAATGAACTTTGGTACCTGGGAGATGGAGGTTTCCTTGATGTACTTCTGAAGCCTTGCTGCCTTGAGATTCTTTGATGATAACCATTGCATCTTGCCTCTTTGACATCAGCTACATTTCTTCTTGGAGCTGGTTTTCTGCTTGGAGTAGGATTTATTCTATTGTAGCCTTCATTTTTCTCCTTGCCTTTGCTGAAACTAGGAGCATCACAATTTCTTTCTGGCTTCTTCGCATCTCCTTTGCTTAAAGCATATTCATTCTTGTTTGAAGGTTCACCTACATACCCGAGTCCTGATTTATCAGATGGAGATCTGTGATAGCTGAGCATGTCATCCAAGGCTTGAGAGCTCTTCATGATTTTGTTCATCCCTTCAACCTTTTTCCTGAGGAGAACAATCTCTTCTTCCAATCTTTCACACTCATTATTCTTCTTTGCAAGTTGTTCCTCAGTTTCTTCTTTGCTACGAGTAGCTTCAGCTGCTACTATTTTAAGAGAGATGATGTTTGTCTTCATTTTGGAGATTTCTTCATTCTTTGCTTGACTGCTCTCCATTTTCTTTTTAGCTTCTTGTGCCTGCTTCCTGGCTTCTTGTATTTCAGAATTAAAGGAGGAGACCTCTGCCTTGTAATGTCCAATCTCTTCTACAAGCTTATTCACTCTCTTGTGCCTTTGTTCAAGTTGACTTGTCAAGACATCTTCCTGCTTCTTTGCTTTATTCAATTGATTTGTCATGGATATGACTTCTTCATGATGCTTCATCTTGCTTTCATCAAGTTCCTTCTTAAGCTTGGCGAGCTCTTCATCCCTTTCTTTTACTTGAAGTTTAATGAGGTCAACCTTCTCACATTCAGCTTCTATGATGGGTTCAGAATTTTCTTCTTCACTGATGGTCATGGTCAGTGCTCCCTTTGCATGAAGGTCATGAAGTCTGTCCCATATCTCCTTTGCTGATGAATATTTTCCTAATTTCTTCTTTACAGAATCAGGCAGTCCATCCAAGATAGTCTTTGTTGCTTTTGCATTGTACTCCTTGGATTCTCTATCCATCTTGCTATCATCAATCACTGATTCCCAGATTTCAATCCCTTCAGACTTTAAGAAAGTCCTCATTTTTATTTCCCATATATCAAAGTTCCCATCGAACCTTCGAGCCTCAAATAGAATGCTTTTAAATAGATTGTCTTATATTTTAGTAGAAGAGGGAGACACATTTTTAAGAGGATTGGAGGCTTTCTTATTTGACCTTTCCATTCTTAACTATGTTTAAAATACCTGATTGTGTTTTTAAATGACTCACTATTTCTTCAACAACAACACATAAAATTAATCTGAGAAATACCTGCATCTTTTTGCTGAGTCTTCACACTGCTGAAGAAGCTTTTTTTGCTACAACAAAAGGAACTCTTTTCTTCAGCTTCTTTGACACCTTCAAAGAGCCTAAGCCTGCTCTAATACCACTGTTGGGGATTTTTCTGGTAAAATCCCAAAAACAAACAAATAAAAACTTCACACACAGAGGCAATGCTCTGTTTCCTTCTCTCCACAGGATCTTTTGCACAGGGAGGCCTTTTTAAAAAAATGACTGAGAACAGAGTATTACATACCCAGAAAAAGATTTCTATTCATTAAACATAAATGCCTGATACATATTCATCCTCCTTCACTCAGAGGGATTTACCAAAAATACATTCAACCAACAAAAGTTACTCTGTCTCCTCCCGAGATTTTACACTGCTGGTGTGTAAAAACCCATTTACATTTACTGTTGTAAAACCCTTTTACATTTACTGGTGTGAAAACATTTTACTCATATTGCTGTAAAATAAATTTACATATGCAGCAAAATTTTACATTACATTCATAAAAAAACTTTACTCACACCATACGCTCTTGCTTCTTTCCCTTCATTTGGGCAACCAACAAAAATTTCATTTCAACCTCTATTCACTGCTATGAGTTTTATAAAATACAAAATCATTCACCAAACAAAACTCCCGTGCTTCTTCACTTATGCACTGTTGTGCAATAATCTTGCTTCACCCCAGGTCAACAAAAAAAAACTTACTGAAACATATGCGCTCCTCTGTTCTTCCTTTATGCACTGCTGTGCAAAAGCCTATTTTTATTCGCTGCCGAGTTCTCTCCATTTATATTCAACCACACTCTGCTATGGTTGCAAATTCCATGGTCTGCGTATTGCCCTCCTTGCTTCACACTGCGCACTGCTGTGCTTTATGCTGCCTGCATCGTTTTTCAGTCTTCGTTCTCGTTCCCTTTTTTTTAACACAATACACTGCAGTGCATTTTACGACATACAATTTATAAACCTACGCTTTAACACACAACATGTGCATTCATTTCATTGTAATTCACATGTGAAAAACAAAATGGTCAACGCACAAAAACTGCCCATACTTCCGCTATATAAAAAAAACATTAAAATTAAAAACCTCATCAACCATTTACCAACCCCTGTGAAGTCATTAAATTACCCTGACACAACTGCGGTCAACCCAACTTTAATTTTACTCCACGCAAAGCTTTAAATGCTGGCTCGTATGCAGGTTTGAAGCAATCGACGGCGGAAAACGATGAAGCGGATCAGACGGCGGTGGAGGATTTCGGGAGGCATTTTTATGTTGAACTTTAGGCTCCGAAATGTCTGACGTATATAGAGGACCACGTGGCTGAGGATAATCGAATCGGGCTCGATTATACGGAAACTGCTCTCACCACAAAAGCGGTCCGAAATCTGTCAGGCGGTTTGCTGGTTTGGCTCCGGCGGTTTTGGGTGCAGCGTGCTGGCTGAGTTGCTGTCCACGTCCGCGTCCACGCTGCCTGCAGTTAGAATTAATATTCCAAAATTTCCAAATGATGAGAAGTTTTCCGTGCAAGTTCAATTCAATAAATGGCTAACATTCAAGTTCTAATGACCAAGGAAATTGAGATGAAAATCATGATGTAAACCAGTGATATCATGGAAGTGGTAATCTCGATACTTTCAGCCTATTAAATTGCAGCGCGCAAAAAATGATTCACGACCTTACTGCATTACTAGAAATAAAACAAGCACCAATTGCACTCCAAGAGGTATGCACAACATCACAACATCTGAACATTGATGGATCCAGCATACACGTTCAACTTCATTTCAATCACAGGTTCTGGGGATGCGAGGAAAGCAACCACGTCGACTAATGAAATAGTGGGTTGGATTTGTAAAGGAGACCGAGGCCGTTCAATGTGATGTAAAGGTAACTCTATTGTGTGCAAATCAGGTTTAAGATAAAAGAAACTCCTGCGATTGCTTCTCATTGTGTTTCCTTTCTAGGGTTTCACATCGTAGATTTAGCTGGCTGCACCATTTTCCTTTTCTGGACGAACGATAAAATTTTGACCAGATCAATCATTGAGATCAAGCTCCCTCAAAGACCATCTCCCCACACACACACCCAGTTATTAAACGCACCAGATTTCCAAATTACACTACATCAATCCCATACAGTGTCCATGCCACAGTATAACTACCAACAATACAGCAGAAAAAACAATATTTGACCTCCATGCGTTTTATTATAGCTTCTGCGCACCATACGTTCTCCTTGCTGAAATCTACACTTGGATCTACAAACAACATGGATCTGTCCACTTCCAGCTTCACTTGTAAAGACCGCGGAGCACTGTACATTTTGTTCATGCTCTCATCATATAAAAACTACAATGTGCACGTCATCCCACTTATTGAGAGTAAAAATTAATGACCGAGGAGAGATTTCCGTCCACGTTGTAAGGTTGTCGCTCCTCGCATTCGTCCAGTACTTAATCAGGAAAACAAACTCTCTAAACCTTGCAACAATGTTCCATCTTTTCACACGGTCCTCCTCCAGATGATGGATATTTTACAAAACTTCCCTGTAGTTGTTGTTGCTGCTGCACACCTATGAGATTCAACCGCTGATTGATCCTGGTCTTACACGTGAAACTACATACCGCTCAGCGACATTTTCAGAGGTGATACCCATGGGCAGAAGACATTTTCAGAGATGATACCCATGGGCAGAAGACAATCTTGTGCTTCTTTGAAAATTTCAACCCTTGAATTGACAGAGCCTTCCCATGCCATAGGTTTACAGCTATGTTGCATGAGTTTTTGGAGCTTGGGAATTTTGAGAATTTTGGTACAGTGCTTTAGAATTGAGGTTGCCCAAGAAATTTAGAGAAAATGGCTAAAACTGAAGGGTAATATTATATAATAAAAAAAAAAAAAATTTAATATTTTTTTAATTATATAATTTATATAATAATCAAAATTAATATTAATTCAAAATATTCAAATATTAAAATCAATTTAAATATATAAATAATAAATATCTAATCTTTCTTATATATAAATATGGTCTCTTCTCTGTGTGTCTTTTCTCTCTAGCTTTTCCCTTCTATATATATAAAATGTCAAGTTCATTATAAGTTCTCTGACATGCTTTTAGAGTTAGAGGAAAAACAAGTCTAATATTTAAGCATTGACTGCCACATATAATATGTACTCACAATCTTCTGCTATATATATACATAAATAGCTAAAGGAATACTCATTAGCAGGACATCTCCATCGCCCTTACTTAGGTGCCAAACCCACCCTTAACCCATCAAGAGATTGCTCTAGTTTCTTAATTAAGGGTATTGGTGTTAAGTTTGTCTTTGGCCTTTCTTCTTGCGAAGGTTTCAACATAGGCTCGTGTTTTGTACGTTCCCATACAGTTCCAAATTCCCCAACCCCAGGGAATGGCAGAACTCCAAAAAAATGGTCTTCAAAGTTCCTAGAAGTTTCCAACTTCCCCAGCTCCCATTGAAGCTCCGCCTAAAAAGGTAACGTTCCCATACAGTTCCAAAGCTCCTGAGAGCATGGGAACCATTAGAATGTTCCCATATAGTTCCCATACAGTTCCAAAGCTCCTGAGAACACGAGAACCATTGAAATGGGTTTCCCACCTCTAGGAAGTTGTTCAGGTATAACAAAGGTGATCAATCCTGCACCAATGCCAATGTCATAAAAACAGGGTTTAATTGCAGCTGCAACATCTACAACAGCTTGGAGACCTGATGAGCATTGTCTATTGACAGTCCTAACAGGTACAGTCTCTGGAAATCCAGCATAAAAGGATGCCATCATGCACTCACTAGCACGCACATTGAGAGTTAGATGCAAGAACAGTACCCACAACTATATCACCAACTCCATTTGGATCAATTGCAGTCTTATTAATCAATGCCTTCAAAACAGGAGCAAGCAGAGCATTGTCTATTGACAGTCCTAACAGGTACAATCTCTATAAATCCAGCATAAAAGGATGCCCCTGCACTCACTAGCACCTTGAGAGTCAGGTGCAAGAATAGTACACACAACTATATCACAAACTCCATTTGGATCAACTCCAGTCTTATTAATCAATGCCTTCAAAACAGGAGCAAGCAAGTCATCAGGAAGAGTGTCCTTAAATCCCCCACGCTTAGCCTTGCATATAGGGGTACGATAAGCTTTGCATCAATGAAAACATCATCACCAAACTCAGCAGATCTTTCATAAGTTACATTGTCTCCAGCAGCACATACTGAAGCCACCAGATCTGTGGAAACCTTGGGAAAAAGAGCAAGCCTCAGATGGTTCAACAACACTTGTTGTCTAATGCGTAACTTCTCCATATACATCTTCATCGTAGCTGATAAACAGATATCCTCTAGAATGAAACTCTGCAATGGAAAGTGTATGTTCGAAATAATAATCCCAACCACCGCAATAAATAATCAGGCCGCAGCCATACCTGTCAGACGTACTTTTTGCAGGTTGCGTCTCTACTTGAAGACATTTTTGCAGGTTGCGTCTCAACGTGAAGATAGAAGGACCGAAGCCAGATGCGAACCATTCAGAAACTCATAGAAGGCATTTAAAGAATTTATGTACTTAGGTAAACTGATATGGGCAAGAATTAATTCAACAACCTTGTCCACACTCCAGAAACACCTGCGCAACTCTGATCACACTCAACAACGACATCAAAATTAATTTCGCTCTATCATGAATTAAATATAAAATTGTATGTTGAGTTATATATGAATGTAAAGTCATTTCGTAATAGGTTAGATAGGGTAGAAGAGTAAGACGGTGTGGAGAGGTTAGAGAGAAAGTAGAAAAAGAGCGCAAGTCTCTATGGAGAAAATTGTGGAGCAATTTTTGGTGGGCGCGTAAAACAACAGTTACTGTGTTTTACTGTGTAGTGTTGCGCATAAGTTTAAATCACTGTAATTTTTATTTTACTTGATGAATGAGCAGCAGTTTCATGTAAATGTATTTCATGTTTTAGAATTCAATACTAAGTTTATTATATTGCTCCAAAACCTACTTCCTCATTTTGTCGTGAGCGAATATTATTCATAAGTCTCTGAAATAGCTGCGCGGTTGTGCGATATTCAACCCTGAAAATAGTCTCGCGGTGCACGAAGGTAGCTCCGCGAAATCAGCCTCACGGTGCGGGAACCTAGTTTCGCGAAAATAGCTTCGCGAAAGTCACAACTCTCTGCCTCTCCCCTCTACAAAAACGAAAATTAAATTCACGAAATATTTTTTCAACATGGTATCAGAGCGGGTTAAACTCTGTTAGTGTAAAAACAAGTGTTTTTACTAACAGTGAAAATTGTTTTGAGCGCGGATTGTGTTTAGCATATTTACTAGCAGGTAGAAAGTTTTTTTTTACACTCAGAAATGGAAACATCAAGCACAAGCTTGACTAATCCTCAAATACCTCAGTTTAATGGAAAAAATTATGATTATTGGGCTATTACAATGAAGGCCCTGTTTTCTTCTCAAGATATTTGGGATTTGGTGGAAAATGGTTTTCAAGAACCAGTAGATGCAGCAACATACAATGCCTTATCTCAACAAGAAAGAGATGTGTTAAGGGACAACAGGAAGAAGGATTCAAAAGCCCTATTTTATATCTTTCAAGCAGTTCATGAAAGTATTTTCCCAAGGGTTGCAGCAGCAACGAAGTCCAAGCAAGCATGGGACATCCTCTAGACAAAGTACCAAGGCATGGCAAAAGTCAAGACAGCGAAGCTGCAAATGTTGAGGAGAGATTTTGAAACACTTTGTATGAAAGAGTCTGATAATATAGACTTGTTTTTTACACATGTAAGTGGGTTGGTTACTCAAATCAGGTCTCATGGTGAGACACTTGAGGAAAGAAGAATAGTTGAGAAAATTTTGAGAAGTCTGCCAGCAAGGTTTGAGGCCATTGTTGTGGCCATAGAAGAGACAAAGGATCTCTCACAGTTTTCAGTGGATGAGCTTAATGCATCACTAATTTCTCATGAACATAGACTGAACAGAGCAGCAAGCTCCTCATTGGAGCATGCCTTCAAGACACAAGTATCATTTGGTCAAGGTCGAGGCAGAGGAAGATCATATGCTAGAGGAAGAGGAAGAAGCCCACACAGAGGTGGAAGAAGCAGCCCTTCAAGCTCAAATGGAAGAGGCAGCAATCAAAATCCAAGTCAAGGCCCAAGCCAAAATCAAGCACAAGGTCAGAGGTATGATAAATCTCAAGTTCAATGTCATTACTGTAAGAAGTATGGTCATTATGCAAATGAATGTAGAAAGAAGCAATATGATATTAGTAACAAACCAAGTGTAAATTTCACAAGAGAAAATCAGAACCATGATAGCATGTTTTTAGCTTGTAATGTAGCACAAGAAAAACAGAGTGATATATGGTATCTAGATTCAGGGTGTAGCAACCACATGTCAGGAAACATAGAAATGTTTTCTGATCTAGATGAAAGTGTGAAATCTGAAGTGACATTAGGGACTGATAGCAAAGTCTCTGTCATGGGAAAAGGAAGAGTTAACATCCTAACAAAGAAGGGGGAGAAGAAATACATCTCTGATGTTTACTTTGTCCCCAGTCTGAAACATAATCTCATGATCGTTGGACAGCTCATGCAGAAAGGCTACAATGTCTTTTTCAAAAATGATATGTACACAATTTTGGATAGGCCTCCAATCAGACAGTTGATTGCAAAGGTTCAGATGACAGACAATAGAATGTTTCCCCTGAAGATAAGATCAGATTTGAAAGAAGGTGCACAAGCACAACTATCAATGAACTCACAAGAGGATGGAAGAAAAGGGCCAGTTGTCACACAAGTGAATTTTCAAGTAGAGGTAAAAGATGAAAACTGGTTATGGCACTTGAGATTTGGACATCTCAACTTTGGAGGTTTGAATTTGCTACATAGGAAATGCATGGTGAAGGGTTTACCACTCATAGAAAAACCAAACAGCATGTGTGAAGGATGTATCTTGGGCAAGCAAAATAGAGAGACATTTCCAGTAGGAAAGTCAATGAGGGCAAAGGCACCTTTGGAGATTGTCCACTCATATTTATGTGGACCAATGCAGACACCATCAATTGGTGGTAGTCACTATTTATTGACCTTCATAGATGACTACACAAGGAAGACATGGGTCTTTCTCCTAAAACAGAAAAGTGAAGTGTTTGAGCGCTTTTGCCAATACAAGGCTCTTGTTGAAAAGCAAAGCGGACATTACATCAAAGTCCTTAGGACTGAGAGAGGTGGTGAATACATCTCAAATGACTTCCTTAAATTTTGCAGGGAGCATGGAATTCACAAGTAGTTTACAACAAGATATACACTGCAGCAAAATGGTGTAGCACAAAGGAAGAATAGGACCATTATGGAAATGGCAAGGAGTATGTTGAAGGCAAAGCATTTTCCAAATGACTATTGGGCTGAAGTTGTCGCTTGTGTAGCATATATCTTGAATAGATGTCCAACCAAAAGCGTCCAGAACATTGTTCCTGAAGAGGAATGGAGTGGAAGAAAACAAAATTTCATTCACATGAGAGTTTTTGGATGTGTGGCTTATGCACATGTCCCAGATGGTTGAGAAAGAAGTTGTTCAGCAAGGAGGAGAAATGCATATTTGTTGGATACAATGATGAATCCAAGGCATACAAACTCTACAATCCATTAACCAAGAAGGTAATAATCAGCAAAGATGTGCAGTTCATTGAAGAGGAAGCATGGGATGGAAGTTTAGAGAAGACAATCAATGTCAAAGCATGCATACCACAGGAGGATAGAGAGGAATTAACAACAGCAAGTAATTCCTCAACAGTGACTCCCTCTACTCCTATTCAAGCACATCAAAGCAGGCAGCAAGCAATGCCATCAACAAATAATAGGATAGTTTCACACAGCCATGCAAGTGCTTCTCCAAGCACACCATGAAGCATGACACCAAGTGACATATCAAGCCCATTTTCAGTAAGCACAAGAAGGCCAAAATTCAAAAATTTAAATGAAATTTATGAGCAAGATGAAGCTGATAGTAGCACAATTCTAAATTCCTTTTTTGCATTATTTTGTCATGTAGATGACCCAAACCACTTTGAGGATGCAGTCAAAGAAGAAAAATGGGTTGTGGCAATGGAGGAAGAAATAGAAGCAATAGAAAGGAATCACACATGGGAGTTAGTGAGCCTTCCAAAAGGAAAACTTGTCATTGGAGTGAAGTGGGTCTATAAGACCAAAAGTAACATTGAGGGAAAGACAGAAAGGCTCAAAGCAAGGCTAGTTGTCAAAGGATACAAGCAGCAGCATGGAAGAGATTACGCGGATACGTTCACGCCAGTCGCGCGGATGGCGACAGTGCACACAGTTGTGGTGATTTCCACGAAGCATAAATGGACAGTGTGTCAAATGGACGTAAAGTTAGCATTCTCGAATGGAGTGCTAAAAGAGGAAGTGTATGTCATGCAACTGCCTGGTTATGAGATTGAAGGACAAGAAGACAAAGTATATCGGTTGAAGAAAGCTCTTTATGGATTGAAACAAGCACCGCGCACATGGTACAGCAGTATAGATGCTTACCTTTTGGACAATGATTTCGACAAATGTGATGGTGAGCCTACTCTCTACATCAAAGAGAGTGAAGGTAAGATTCTCATTGTCATCTTATATGTAGATGATTTTATCTTTACAAGCAGTGATGATTTCCTCATTTTTGATTTTAAACAAGTCATGAAGAGTGAGTTTGAAATGACTGACTTGGGATTGCTAAGATATTTTCTAGGCATAGAAGTGAAGCAAACAGAAAATGGAATTTTTATCTCTCAAGCAAAGTATGTGGCAGAAATTTTGGAGGGGTTTAAAATGCATAACAGTAAGTGCGCACCAACTCCAACTTTCATAGGGTTGAAGTTCAACAAAGAAGATTGCAACAGTAATGTCAATCTGACATTATATGAAATCATGATAGGCAGCCTGATGTATTTGACTGCCACTAGGCCAGATATAATGCATGCAGTAAGTTTGGTGTCAAGGTTCATGGAGACACCTGGTGGGCTCCAGTATTGTAGCAATAATGCTACAAATCCTGGAGCTTCCTTCTTTAATTTTATCAACCCGGTAGTTCGTAACAAACTTGGAAGCGACGGTGTTGTATGCACAAGTACTAGCTCTTGCCGCAGCTGTCACTTGGTCAGCTGGCACAAGTCCGCTAGGGGCTTAAGCCAACTTCCATGAGCTCTTAGAAGAAGCTTTTTAACTGATGGACGAAAGCTAACTCAAAGGAAGCTAATCTACTTGCAGAAAGGAACTGAAAGCCAACAAGAAATGCAAATCCTAGCAAACCCTAATTCTACCAGCTAGTCCTACCAATGCAAAGATGGGAATGAAAACTACTGAAAGAGATGCCATTACTTCTATGAAGGTAAGATGCAGGTGTCTAGACTACTTCTACCTGAAGAAAACATCTTTTTGTATTTTTGAATAAGTTATGTATAATTATCATGCATGTGCTTTTAACTGGCTTCTTACTGTGCAGAGGCGGATCATGGAGGAGAAATGCTTGGAAGAGGTTGGGAAGGCTCAGAGAGGGTCTAAGGAGTCCCTAACATCCTCCCAGAGAGTTTCACAAAGTTTGGCTGCCAAGAGACCGCGTTTATGAGCTTCTACAGGAAGTCTGCAGGGGTTCTACAGGATGTTTCAGAATTTCTACAGGATGTTCAGTAATTTCTACAGGATGTTCTACGATTGGATTTTGGGTGATGGGTGAGTGGAAGAGGCTGCATGGGTGGATAGGGAGGTAGGAGAGGGGTTTGTAATGGCTTAGTGGCAGAGAGATGAGGTGATGAGAGGGTGTGTAAAGCTAGTTTGTCTTAAAGAGGGTAGAGGAAATGGAAGGCCAAAAAAAAGGTAGGATAACGTGGGCAGTAGAGTAGTTGTGAGACGAGGGGTCTAATTTGGAGATGAGCAGTTGGCCTGGACGAAGCTTAGGAGGACAAGGGAATGCTGGAGCTGCACTGCACAATATAAACTGAACCAAATCATCTATGTCCTGCACAATATCGAAATATTACTAATCTATCCTAACTGTTTAATGAAACCAATGAACAACAACGTTATTTCTAAAGAGAACCGTGTATGGTACTGAAGCAAAGAAACATTCAAAGAGGTCTGAGCACATGGATGACTTCTACAAATGAAAACATTGCACTAAAGACTGCATGAATACGCAAACCAATGTTTTTGGTTGGGAAGCACTGTCTGCAATTCCAGCCCCTAGAAAGAGGTGAAAATGAGAGTGCAGGCAACCCTTTTCTGGAACTTTTATCAATTCTAATCTCTTTACTCTATTCTAAACACATGGAGCAACTCTATCTTCTAACAATGACCTACTTAACCACACCACGAAATCTAACTCAACAAACTACGTTTCAAATGCATGTAAAGAAAACCATACTGCTGAAAGAAAAGATATCAATACAAAAGAAGGAGGCCCTAGGCTCTCAGGTTGGGCCCAACCCCGAGAGCTATGGCTCCTTTAGAAACTCAGAACTGAGATCAAATCTGACTGCTTCCCATTAAAAAATAATAATCATAAGTCAAAAGGTCTGCCAATGATGGCTACAAAAGAGCAAAAACAGAGCTGGCAGCTCGTAGTGCAGAATGTGCAACAGTGTTCCAAAAGTCCTTTTCGAAGGCTAAAGCCTTATCATTTATACATCACGAGGCCCCAAGCTGGCCTCCTAAATCTGTGGGACTCGGCTGACCAAACTGGGAGTGAACAGCTGCTTCCTCAAAATCCATTTGGCTGCCTTCTAGATCCGGTTGTGGTGGCTGTTGGAGCTCGGAGTTGGGGGTGAAGATCCCGAGGAAGGCCATTTAATGCCGTGGACAACCCTCCTACGAATCCTCAACCCCATCTTGGCTGTCTCCTAGCCCTTATCTGCTTGGTTTTGCTCCAACATGTGTCAAAAAACCTGAAAGGAGCACATGTTAGCCACCTAGGAATAGTGACTGCCCTTATTCGTACAAATGACATAAACATACTAAAAAATGATGCATAAGTTATGAAAAATGAAGGATTGAGCAAGGGTAGTTAGACCAAATGAGCCCAAAATGTTACCAAATTTGGGGCTCATCATCACCCCCCAGCTAAAATGATTGCTCATCCCTGAGCAACTAATCTAGCTCCTCGTCCTTCATTGCTTTCACCGCCACCCTCACATCCCAGGCTTCTGAAGTAGTATCCTCCTCACTGGCATGGAACCCAGCCTTCCTTTCCACTTCTTCCCACTGCTTATGCTCGTCTTTTTCTGTGTTGCCTTCCATCAATCCTAAAAGCAAAGGTGGGCTTAGCTTGAGGCCAATCCAGCTAGTGTGGAGGTTCTGTATGGACTTCTTGTAGAGGGGCACCCGTGCTAGAGCTTCCCTCATTCACGTTGGAGTGTGATATTCTCTGATTTTGAGGTTGTGGGACAATGTGTTCCATCGGTGGGTGCAAGCATGAACACAGTTGTCCCCTAATAGTCGCTCCATATCCTCGAAATGTGCTATAGCCTGAGCCTGCTGATCCATGTATTTCAATAACGTTTGAGGGTTGGTGGCTAAGTGTTGGTGGGCTGATATCAATGCTATGGGATCCCCTGGCTCTGCTCTAATCAGCAGTGGCTCATGTAACTCTCGGTTCATTACCTCTTTGACTTCTGCTGCTCTCTTTTCTTCATGGTTCAACCATGAGGCAAATGCCATCAACTGCATATCTCCTACAACTGTGTTGGGATCCCATGAAGTCACATTAGGAAGGGCCAAATTATGGAGATAGAACTCCGATAGTTTGGCCTTGTCCTCTAATGAACTGCTATTGCATAACTCTGTGAACTGCTGGGGGTCTTGGATTTGGGAGATACCCCTCTGTGCCAATGCATTAATTTGAAATTGCAGCCACTGGTCCCATAGGTATAGGCCATAAGATTTGGCCGGTTGTCTGCATTGTAGAGCATCCATGGCCCAACTGGCCATACAGGCCAGTTGTGCCTCTTTTTGCTGTAACTGCTGTTTGAGAGCTTGTATCTCAATTTGTGCTTGCAGTTCCCTTTCCTGTAGATGCGAGGTTAGCTCCCCAAGACCAACTTGCAGTCCTTCTCTGCCTTGATGTTCTGCTATAGTGTCCCCTGATGATGTGCCCCTTTCTTTCCTCGGTTCCTGTAGCTGCAGTTTGAGTTTCTCATTCTCTTCCTGTAGGAACACCCGCTGGCAGTTTGCCACGTGTTTGGCCATAGCTAATTCTTTTCGTGCCTCCTTGAGTTGTTCCTCCAAGGGGCCTATATCTGCCACTCCTTTGGATTTAGCTATTTTCATCCACGTGTGGGTTCTCACTCTTTCTTCCTCCAACGCAAAGAAAAGTGGCACTGTGAATTTCTGTGGGATAATTTTCCCAGCCTCCAAGAAGTTATAATACAAGCTCAAGCTTGGCTGGGGACTAGGCTCCGGAATATGCTCTACCTCTTCTTCCCTTGGTGGCTCTACTCCGTCTTCCCTCAGTGGTGATGTGGCTGCCTCTCCCTCCATTCTCTCGGTCTCCTTGAGCCGGGCCAATGTTTCCTGTAGAACGGCCTCAGCATCCTGTAGCGGGATTTTTGAAGCCAACTTGTCCATTCTCTCCTTCCAAGCAGTTGTCTTCGGGCTCCCCCGCTCATAAGTGACTGATATTTTTGAGGGGGACCTTTCCCTTGGTGAAGTAGGGGTGTCTTCTATAGTAATTGGGCTGCTAGATGGAGGTTGGGGCATGCCTGTTTTGATCCTCACACTTCTCCTTGCTTTGAAATACAGAGGGATCTCCCCCTTTCGTTTTTCCCTCAGCTTGGGAGGTGTACTAAGGGTGGCCAGCACGGCTGCTGCCTCCCTTGCAAGGATTTTGGCTGTCTTCTCCTTTGGTTTTCCTTTCTCAGGACTTCCTGTAGAAAGCCCTGTAGCGGCTGATTTCTGGCTTCCCGTAGAAGCCGTTTTTGACTTTCCTGTAGAAACAGGTGGCACTGTTTTAGCCTGTTTGGCTGAGGGTGCTTTGTCTTTTGACTTTGTTGATGCTGCTTTCGAGGTGCCTTTACTGACGTGGACTTGTTCAGTCCTTTCCACCCTACTTTGTAACCTTTTCTCCCTGGGTGTCAATGCGGGTTTGTCATCCTCTTTTTCGGCAACCTGGTGTTTCTCTTGCTTCTTTTGTTCTTTCTTTGGTGCTTTGGCCATGGTTCCTTGGCCTTTTTCTTTCTTCTCTGCTTGTATTGGTTCCTTCTCCTCGCTGCTGGAGGAGGTGAGCTCCTCGGTCAACATTTTGATGTTGCCATCCTTAGTCAAATTTCGGAAGGCTTCCCACGAGAGAGGGACAGTGTATGTGTGGAGTGCATCCTCCACGAGGAGCTTAATGAGCCCATGATGGGCTACCTGGTCTGGTGTGCCCTCTCGTAATTTGGTGGCACATTCAGTCATGGAATGCAGGAGGAAGTAAGGAATACTTAGCTTGTTTTCTAAAGGTAGGTCCATCTGGTGCCTCAGTTCTGTGAGCAGCCGGAAATGGTACCCATATACGATGCTGAATCGTCCTTCGCACGTGATATATTTCATGATTTGGAGGCTGACCTCACTCCAGAGCGGCTGTAGGCTAGCTCTGCGAACCCCGTTCTTATCCTCTGAGAATTGCTCCTCTGGGAGAAAGAACTCCTTTTTAGCCTTCAGGCCTAGTTTTCTTTCCTCCTTATCCCACGGTACCCCCATTGGGAGATCAGTGACTCTGCTGATGAACTGTGGGGTGAGTCTGAGAGTCAAACCCCTAAAATTGACGATGGCCAGCGTTTTTGATTTTGGCTTCAGAGCTCGCAAGAATTCCTCTGCCACCTCATCATCATAACCTTGAAGCTTGTAGCAGAACGACATCCAACGTGCACGAGAAAACAGTTCTACCACCTCAGGGTTTTCCCGTAGCTTCTTTGAGTCGGTCAGTTCCTTCCTAATGAACCCACCCGGCATGGTGAAAGTTTGCTGTGTTAGCCGGAGGTGGCTGGTGTGTATCGAAAGATGGGCCTTTGGGATTTCTTTGGGCAGAGCGCAGAATTACGCCTCTTTCAAGCACACAGTGCGTGAATTCTCGGCTATCTACTGGTGAGCCTTGACAGGGCCTTAATTACGAACCAAATCCTGTAGAAAACCCCGCATATACTACGACGACAATTCTCATGCAAAAGGAAGACGACGCTTGCAATTTTATGCTCAGACTGTAGTTTTACTTTTTTAGGACGTCGACTTCGCCACCCTTCAAACCAATTGCATGGGAGGAACAGGTTCAGGCTTACCTTTTCCAATTCGCCACCTTTGACGTGAATAGATTGATTTCCTCCATAGCGGTGAGCTTCCTGTAGCGCCGCTTCCTGTAGAAGTCGCACACAGGTTCTGGAGAGCGCGTCAGTGGTTCTGCGCCTTCTGTGCAACCACCAAACATTTGAACAAGCCGAGGACTCGGAGTAACAAGCTTCAGGGAATTCCAGATGCTTACTCGACTGCAAAGCGGTTGATGATAAATGAGTGGAGTGACGATCTAGCCGGTGGATTTGAATCCCTGCGGAATTCGTGGCGCGGGGGTGAGCTGTCCCTGCCGGACCGTTGGACGACGTCACCTATTCATTTCACTGCAAGTCTGCCTGACCGCCGCATCATTCCCTGCATATCTACCGCCGCCATTTCTGTTAGATCGCCGCTTCTCCCCGACTGGACGCTTCCCACGTGTCCATTTCCTGTTTTGCTTGACACGACCAACACTTTCTGAATCTAACGAGACCATCGGACTGGTCGTGGTGGCCAGTTGAATGGCTACCCGACTGGCTCAACCCATTCATTTTCACACTTGCAAACATTTTAGAGCATTGTTCATGTAATTCGACGAAAAAGGGTGAGGCACTTACCTGTGCGGATGCGACGTTATTTTAAGGTTTCAGGACGATCCGCTTGCTGTTGATTCGTGCACAGGCACAGGGGTTCCTCCTTGCCGACTGCTGCTAGTTACGAAACTTATTACCTGGCTGCGGATGGTGCATGTGCCCGCTCTATGTGTTGCAGGTGCCTTGATGGTGTACGCTCTAGCTGGATGAACTGCTACGGGATTCCTGTAGGATATCCTGTAGCAGTTCCTCCTCCTCGGGTGCATGCCGAAACGGTGGAGACGGTGGCATCACGGTCACGGTCGCAGGGTCCTCGGATGGCTTTGATAAGTCGTGCATGGGGCCTCTGCATCCTTTATTCCATTTGAGAATTGCTTCCTCTGAGAATTCAACATTCTGATTTGACTGTGCAGGTATTTCCATTGCATGGAAACAGGGGTGGTAGAAGGAGGCGACAGCAATGGGTGATAGAAAAAAACATTAGCTTGCATGCCTCCGTGTCGGACCTCGGGTTTCAAAACTCCCCACACAGTCGGTCCTGGGCCGTCCAAAGATTCTACAGGAAGTTTCCTGTAGAAATACAGAACTTCCTGGAGAAAGTCCTGTAGCTTCCTGCAGAAGGCTAAACTGTGATCAAATCATGCCCAGACCTTGGAAAAGATGAGTGTTTCTGGAGGGAGTGCTGGTGAGGTCCTCTAGTAGCATAGTAGGGACCCTTGTCCTTGAGTTGAGGGACCTCTTTTCCTGCATGGAATACCTGGAACCTGCATGAATTATCAAATCTTGAACCTGTTTTCCCTGTTTCTTTGTTTGTTTTTTTTTTCTTTTTTCTTTTTTTTCTTTTTTTTTGTTTTTTTGTTTTTTTTTTTTTTTTTTTTGAGAGACAGCAGGGGCGCCTCCATGAGGTTTTCACCCTTACCATCTGCCTTGAGTGCCTCAGAGAGGTTTTCACCCAAGGGTCTTTTTTCACACATTTTCAGAAGACAGCAGGGATGCCTCAATGAGGTTTTCACCCCTACCATCTGCCTTGGGAGCCTCAGAAAGGTTTTCACCCAAGGATCTTTATTTTTTCTTTCTTTCTTTTTTTTTTTTTTTTTTTAAGATCTTCAGGGTATGCCCAAAACAGAGGCAGAACCCTTCTCTATGACCAGCACTGATTTTTCCACAGTTTTGATGAATTCTTGCCTTGAAAGAGGTTTTCTGTAGATCTTTAGTCGATGCCCATTGACAAGCATGGGGATGGCCTCCTCATCAATGGTCCGAATAAGAACAGATCCATTGTCATTACATTTTTCCACTGCATATGGTCCCAGCCATCTGGTTCTCAGCTTCCCCTTGAAATCCTTATGTCTGGAATCATACAACAGCGCCTAATCTCCCGGCTGAAACTGCTTGTCATTGAGGTGTTGGTCATGCCATACCTTCCTCTGAAGTTGAACCACTTCTGAGTGAAGAAGGGCCTGCATTCAGTGCTCGTCCAATCCATTCAGCTGCAATAACCTTTCTTGTTGGGCATGGCTGAGATCCAGGTCCAGCTGAGCTGCCATCCTCAAGGTGTTGTACTCGAACTCAATTGACAGCAAAGCTCTCTTCCCATAGACCAGCTCATAAGGTGTGAAGCCGGTTGTCGTCTTCCAAGTGGTGTTGTAAGCCCACGTGGCCTCAACCAGGCGATCTGCCCAATCTTTTCTACTGCTGCTCACCACCTTAGTCAAGATCCCTTCCAATGCTCTATTGGTGACTTCCACCTGCCCATTTGATTGAGGATGATAGGGGGTGGAAGTCCTATGCTTGATTTTTTGATGAGCGAGTAGGTCTTCAATTAAGTTGGAGGTGAACTGGCTTCCTTGATCGGTGACTAACTCTCTTGGGTAGCCAAACTTGTAGAAGATGTTTTCTCTTAAGAACTCGGCCACCTTTTCTTCTGTCGCTGCTTTGATTGCCTTTCTTTCTGCCCACTTTGTCAGGTAGTCTGTGCACACAATGATGTAAGACCTTTGCCTCGAAGGAGGATTGATTGGACCCACAAAATCCATACCCCACTTCTCAAATGACTCAAGAGTCACTTGAGGTTGGAGAGGCATTTCGTCCCTTGGAGTCGGTTTCCCCATCCTTTGGCATCGGTCACATTGGCTGATATACCTTCTGACATCTTGATGAAGCGTGGGCCAATAGTAGCCTACCTGTAGGATTTTGAAGGCAGTCCTTTTGGCTACAAAATGTCCTCCACAAGGCCTGTCATGACAGGTTAGGAGGATATCAAAGACTTCCTCCTCCCTTACACAACGCCTTAAGATCTGATCGGGGCCAAGCTTGAACAGGTTGCCCCCAATCCAAGTGAATGAGGCACTCTTCCTCACGATCCTGCTCTTCTCCCTTGAGGATAGGTGCAGAGGGAACTGTGTTGAGACAAGGTAGTTTGCTATATCAGCAAACCATGGAGAGAGTACTGAGATAGCAAATAGATGTTCATCTGGCATCTGGTCATCCACTGTTCCATACTCACCTGCAGGTAAATCCAATCTAGACAAAAAGTCAGCAAGAACATTTTCTTTACCTGGTTTGTCAACGATAGTCAAATCAAACTGCTGCAACAAAAGTAACCATCTAATAATACGAGCATTCACATCTGGTTTATTCATTAAATATCTAATTGCAGCATGATCAGTATGTACAAATGTTTGGTAGCCAGTGATATAATGTCGGAACTTGTTCAGTGCATGGACCACGGCCAAGAATTCTTTCTCAGTTACAGTATAATTCAGTTCTGCCTTGGATAAGTTTTTTCTGACAAAGTATATGGCGTATGGAAGTTTTTGTTCAACTTGTCCTAAGGCTTCCCCTATGGCTTTGTTCGAGGCATCAATGTGGATGTGGAAAGGTAGGGCCCAGTTTGGACTTCTCAAGATTGGGGCGGACACCAACTTATCCTTTAGTTCATTCAGAGCCTTCTGACAATCGTCAGTCCAATTAAACTCAACATCTTTTGCCAAGAGACCAAACAACGGCGAGGCTAGTTTGCTGAAGTCTTTAATGAATCTCCTATAATACCCTGCTAAACCTAAGAAACTTCGAACATCTCTTACCTTCTGAGGAGGTGGAACCTTCTTGATGAGAGCAATTTTGTTCGGATCCACCTGTAACCCTTGGCTAGAAATGGTATGCCCTAGCACGGTCCCTTCAATCATCAAGAATTCACACTTTTCAGGACTAAGGGACAGGTTCATCTCAATGCACTTGGTTAGGACTTTTCCCAGATTGGACAATGCTTCCTGGAAGTTGGACCCATAAGGAGTGAAGTCATCCATATAGATTTCCACCGAATCATGGACCAGCTATGAAAAGATGCTCAAGACGGCCCTCTGGAAGGTGGCAGGAGCATTGCATAGTCCAAAGGGAAGAACTCGGTAAGCAAAGGTACCCCAAGGACAAGTGAAGGTGGTCTTATCTTGGTCTTCCGGGCTGATTTGGATCTGGTTATACCTGCTAAACCCATCTAGGAAAGAGAAAAACTTCTTTCCTGCCAGTCCATCCAACACTTGATCTATGAAGGGTAGAGGAAAGTGGTCTTTCTTGGTGGCTTTGTTCAGTTCTTGGTAGTCCACACAGATTCTCCACTTCCCGTTTTTCTTGGGAACCAACACCAGAGGGGACACCCATTCGCTATCCGAGATGGGGTAAATGAATCCGGCATCCAACAGTTTTTGCAATTCTTCCTTGACGATGTCCTTAAGGGCTGGATTCATTCTCCTTTGGGGTTGCCTAACCGGTTTACAATATTCTTTGATGTAGATGTGATGGGTACAGACCGAAGGATGGACTCCTTTCATCTCCTTATAGCTCCAAGCAAAAGCATCTAGATGACTGGCCAACAGACTACACAGCCCCTTTTCCTGGGAAGGAGATAGGGAGGAGCTGATTTTTAACGTTCTCTCGGGGCCGAACTCCACATTTTTGACTCTGGGAGCGACCGGGTTGGTCACACAAAGGTCCACTAAGGTGCTGGCTTGGGCATCCTCCACCAATTCCTCTAAGGACAATGCACTGGGAGGTGGATTCTGAATCAAGGTCTCAATCAAATCATCCTCGGTTGGGGGGCATCCCCTAGTGGTGTCTAGGGTGCACAAAGGTGTTGAGTACACCTCATCCTCTTCTCCTTCCTCCAACCAAAGTGGTAAGTCATGCTCTAATGAGGGTTGGGCAGGAGGGTACAGGACTAGCTGCTTGGACATAGGACCATTTTTGATGGTCATGTTTCCTGCACGGAAACTTATGTAAGCATCTGCGGTGGCTAGCCAAGGCCTTCCCAAAATAAGGGGGTATCCAGTAAGCTTTGCCTATGGTTGCAGAACCAAGAAGTCTGCAGGGTACTCCCAAGAGTCAACAGAGACCAAGACATCCTCTACAATCCCTTCGGGAGTCACGGTGGAGCGATCTGCTAGTTGCAAGACTGTCGAGGTCTTTCTCAAGGAACCCTGAAGGTTGAGTTTGAGCATGGTATCTCTGGTCATCACATTAATGGCAGCCCCCAGATCAATCAATGTGTGTGGTATGATGGTGCCATTGATGTGTACATCAACTACAGGACTCCCAGGATTCAAATACTTTGGGCAGATGACTTGCCCCAACATAAGATCAGACAGTTGTCCTATGACATTGATGGTTGAAGCATCTCTCTTTCGCCTGCCTGGGTGCCTGAAACACTTTTCCTTAACCAGTTTGTTGTATATCGGTACATCTTTGATGGCTTGGAGAAGTGGTATTCTCACACACAACTGTTTGAGTTCTCCCAGAAGCTCATCCTCCTCTGGGTTGGGTTGTGTGGTGGTCGTTAGTCTCTCAGGAAAGGGTGGAATGGCTTTTGGTTCCCTTTCCTGTTTATCTTCCTCATCCTCTGGGGGAGGAGGTTGGCGATCCGGAAGAGTCTTTCCAGATCGCAGGTTGATCTCCTGGATCTCCACAGCATAGGTAGGGCATGATGTTTCCCCAGTATATACCTGTTGGGCCTGTCGGCTGTTGGGGTTCGGGTTCGGTTGAGCAGGCATTTGGGGTTGCCTTGGAGGAGCAGGAGGTAATGGTTGTGGTTGAGCTGGTGGTGGAGGCAAAATGGCAGGAGGAGTATTGTACTGGGGCCTCCACCCCGGTTGAGGTGCATTCCACTGAGGCTGTGGCTGAGCATGTGAGTGAAACGAATGAGTAGTGGGCTGAGTATGGTACTGAGGCGGGTAAGACCATGGAGGAGGCACAGACCAAGAAGGATGAGCAGGGGGACCCCAGGAAGGCATAGGAGTAGATTGGTTGGGGCTATAATAAGCTTGGGGTGTCCCTTGCATCCCCTGTTGGTAAGGTCTAGGTCCATGTGGCCTCCTTTGGTTGAGGAAATAGAGAGGTTCAGTGAGCGCTTCTGTCCCTTGATACATGGCTTTAAGCCCAGGTAAGGTTGGACACTGGTTTGTGGGGTGGTCCTCCTCACAAACAAAACATACCTCAACCGAATGTAATGGGCACTCGTTCTTAGGGTGCTTCCTTGTGCACCTAGGGCAGAAGATAGCCAAAGCCCTCTCAGCTTCCTCTTTCTTCTGCTGGATTCGGAATGTATCAAGTTGCATGGCAATGGTCTGTCTCACCTCACTCTTGAGGTCTTCTAATTGATTTGCAAACTCATGTTTGGAGAAAGGAATACTAGCTGAGAGGAGGTTTCCTCTACCTCTTTTCCGGGCTGCCCTAGAGTGGTTTCTAAACACAGTCTTTATATCCTCATAAGGTAGTTGGTAAATATCTCCTCCAACTAGCATGTGAAGGGTATCTAAGAGGTCTTCAGGGACTCCTCGGAGCAGGACCAACTTGAGAGATTCAGGGTCAAGTGTGCACCTGGCCCGTTTATAGCTAAGTTGGAACCTTTCCTCGTAATCTTCTAAGGACTCATCATTCCCCATGGTCATCCGAAAGATTTCTCCCTTGGCTTCCTTGGACCTACAGTAGTCCCGGTATTTGGTATTGAAAGATTGTTGCATCTGGGCCCAAGTGGTGATACTTTTCCCAGGTAAGCCCATGAACCAGCGCAATGCTGCATCCTTAAGGGTAGAGGGGAAGAGTTTCAGTTTTTGCTCATCTTCGGTATAGTCATAGGTTCGACACAGGACGGAAAACTCAAACAGGAAGGTATCAGGGTCTTCAGTAGTCAGTCCATGGAAGTGAGGTAAAGCGGATGGGCTTATGTTCTTCATTTTCATGTCTCCATTGGTCTCTCGGATGGGGAAGGCACCTTCTATTCTCTCATCTTCTCCCCTATTGTCAGCCATAGCTTCAGATGGAGTGTTCTCTAACTCTTCTTCTGTTATAGGATCTTCGTATATCTCAGGAGGTTCGCCTATAGGTTCTTCTGGATCACTTTCACCAAAGAAGAGAGAAGGGTGACTCAGTGATGTGGTGGGGGTGTTGGGTAGGAATTTGCCTATTTTATCTCGGTTTCTACGAGGCATGAAATGGAAAGACTTTTGATTGCTTTTGTTTTTTCTGGTACCTGCAAAACTAAAACAGATTGAACTGCAACTAAATATCTTGCTGAAATGGAAATGCGGAATTGAAATGAAAGCATGAAAGAACTAATCTATTTTGCTCAAATGAAATTGCAAGAATGAAATGCTAGGCTATGCTTGCGGAATTGAAATGTTAATCTATGAAAGCAGGAAATGTCTATGCTACTTTTCTAGAATGGAAATGAAATAAACTACTTAGCAGAAGGCGAGAGTAGGAAAATAGAAGAAAAGCAACAATCACCAATACTCTGACGCTTCCCCGGCAACGGCGCCAAAAAGATGGTGGGCTCCAGTATTGTAGCAATAATGCTACAACTCCTAGAGCTTCCTTCTTTAATTTTATCAACCCGGTAGTTCGTAACAAACTTGGAAGCGACAGTGCTGTATGCACAAGTACTAGCTCTTGCCGCAGCTGTCACTTGGTCAGCTGGCACAAGTCCGCTAGGGGCTCAAGCCAACTTCTATGAGCTCTTAGAAGAAGCTTTTTAACTGATGGACGAAAGCTAACTCAAAGGAAGCTAATCTACTTGCAGAAAGGAACTGAAAGCCAACAAGAAACGCAAACCCTAGCAAACCCTAATTCTACCAGCTAGTTTTACCAATGCAAAGATGGGAATGCAAACTACTGAAATAGATGCCATTACTTCTATGAAGGTAAGATGCAGGTGTCTAGACTACTTCTACCTGAAGAAAACATCTTTTTGTGTTTTTGAATAAGTTATGTATAATTATCATGCATGTGCTTTTAACTGGCTTCTTACTGTGCAGAGGCAGATCATGGAGGAGAAATGCTTGGAAGAGGTCGGGAAGGCTCAGAGAGGGTCGAAGGAGTCCCTAACATCCTCCCAGAGAGTTTCACAAAGTTTGGCTGCCGAGAGACTGCGTTTATGAGCTTCTACAGGAAGTCTGCAGGGGTTCTACAGGATGTTTTAGAATTTCTACAGGATGTTCAGTAATTTCTACAGGATGTTCTACGATTGGATTTTGGGTGATGGGTGAGTGGAAGAGGCTGCATGGGTGGATAGGGAGGTAGGAGAGGGGTTTGTAATGGCTTAGTGGCAGAGAGATGAGGTGATGAGAGGGTGTGTAAAGCTAGTTTGTCTTAAAGAGGGCAGAGGAAATGGAAGGCCAAAAAAAAGGTAGGATAACGTGGGCAGTAGAGTAGTTGTGAGACGAGGGGTCTAATTTGGAGATGAGCAGTTGGCCTGGACGAAGCTTAGGAGGACAAGAGAATGCTGGAGCTGCACTGCACAATATAAACTGAACCAAATCATCTACGTCCTGCACAATATCGAAATATTACTAATCTATCCTAACTGTTTAATGAAACCAATGAACAGCAACGTTATTTCTAAAGAGAACCGTGTATGGTACTGAAGCAAAGAAACATTCAAAGAGGTCTAAGCACATGGATGACTTCTACAAATGAAAACATTGCACCAAAGACTGCATGAATACGCAAACCAATGTTTTTGGTTGGGAAGCACTGTCTGCAATTCCAGCCCCTAGAAAGAGGTGAAAATGAGAGTGCAGGCAACCCTTTTCTGGAACTTTTATCAATTCTAATCTCTTTACTCTATTCTAAACACATGGAGCAACTCTATCTTCTAACAATGACCTACTTAACCACACCATGAAATCTAACTCAACAAACTGCATTTCAAATGCATGTAAAGAAAACCATACTGCTGAAAGAGAAGATACCAATACAAAAGAAGGAGGCCCTAGGCTCTCAGGTTGGGCCCAACCCCGAGAGCTATGGCTCCTTTAGAAACTCAGAACTGAGATCAAATCTGACTGCTTCCCATTAAAAAATAATAACCATAAGTCAAAAGGTCTGCCAATGATGGCTACAAAAGAGCAAAAACAGAGCTGGCAGCTCGTAGTGTAGAATGTGCAATAGTGTTCCAAAAGTCCTTTTCGAAGGCTAAAGCCTTATCATTTATACATCACGAGGCCCGAAGCTGGCCTCCTAAATCTGTGGGACTCGGCTGACCAAACTGGGAGTGAACAGCTACTTCCTCAAAATCCGTTTCGCTGCCTTCTAGATCCGGTTGTGGTGGTTGTTGGAGCTCGGAGTTGGGGGTGAAGATCCCGAGGAAGGCCATTTAATGTCGTGGACAACCCTCCTATGAATCCTCAACCCCATCTTGGCTGTCTCCTAGCCCTTATCTACTTGGTTTTGCTCCAACATGTGTCAAAAAACCTGAAAGGAGCACGTGTTAGCCACCTAGGAATAGTGACTGCCCTTATTTGTACAAATGACATAAACATACTAAAAAAATGATGCATAAGTTATGAAAAATGAAGGATTGAGCAAGGGTAGTTAGGCCAAATGAGCCCAAAATGTTACCAAATTTGGGGCTCATCAACACCCAAGGAGACACATTGGCAAGCAGTGAAAAGGATTTTAAGGTATGTCAATGGGACAAAATAGTATGGTGTCTTGTACATAGCAACCAGTGATTTCAGGTTGGTTGGTTACACTGATAGTGATTAGGAAGGCAGTGTTGATGACAGAAAGAGCACGTCAGGATATGTTTTTCATTTGGGTTCAGGAGCCATTTCATGGGCCTCCAAGAAGCAGCCAATAGTGTCACTGTCAATAGCAGAAGCTGAATATGTTGCAGCAACAGCAGCAGTGTGTCAGGCAGTTTGGATGAGAAGGATGTTGAGGGATCTTCATCATGACCAAGAGGGCATGACAACTATTTTCTGCGACAACACCTCAGCAATTGCAATGTCAAAGAATTCTGTCTTCCACAAAAGGACCAAGCATATTGATGCTAAATATTATTTTATTAGAGAGTTGATTAACAATGATGAAATTGTGTTGTAGCACTGCAGGTCATAGAAATAGCTTGATGATATTTTCACAAAGCCATTGGCAGGATAAAATTGTTCTTATAATCTCAGAAACTGTTTGGGAATTGTCAATGGCAACAGTTGTGATTAAGGGGGAGTGTTGGAAATAATAATCCCAACCACTGCAATAAACAGTCAGACAACAGCCATACTTGTCAGACGTACTTTTTGCAGGTTACGTCTCTGCTTGAAGACATTTTTGCAGGTTGCATCTCAGTGTGAAGATAGAAGGACCGAAGCCAAACACGAACCATTCAAAAACTGAGAAAAGGAATTTAAAGAATTTATGTACTAAGGTAAACTGATATGGGCAAGCATTAATTCAACAACCTTGCCCACACTCTAGAAACACCTGCATGACTCTGATCACACTCAACAGCAACATCAAAATTAATTTCACTCTATCATGAATTAAATGTAAAATTGTATGTTGAAATATATATGAATGTAAAAGTCATTTTGTAATAGGTTAGACAAGGTAGAAGAGTAAGACGGTGTGGAGAGGTTAGAGAGCAAGTAGAAAAAGAGCGCAAGTCTCTGTTGAGAAAATTGTGGAGCAATTTTTTGTGGCCGCATAAAACAGTAGTTACTAGGTTTTACTGTGTAGTGTTGTGCATAAGTTTAAATCACTGTAATTTTTATTTTACTTGATGAATGAGTGGCAGTCTCATGTAAATGTATTTCATGTTTTAGAATTCAATACTAAGTTTATTGTATTGCTCCAAAACCTACTTCCTCATTTTGTCGTGAGCGAATATTATTCATAAGTCTCTGAAATAGCTACGCGGTTGTGCGATATTCAACCCTAAAAATAGTCTCGCAGTGCACAAAGGTAGCTCCACGAAATTGGCCTCACGGTGCGCGAACCTAGTTTCGCGAAAATAGCTTCGCGGAAAGTCACAACTCTCTGCCTCTTCCATCCGCGAAAATGAAAATTAAATTCGTGAAATATTTTTTCAACAGTGTAAAGGGATGGATAGACCACCCACACCTCCACCTATGCGTCAAGCCATTTCCTTTTGTGAGAACTTGGCACCTCCATAATTCATTGTTGAAATTGGGCTCTACGTAATATTCATTGAGTGGAAATTTTTTGACAGCGGTGAGATAGAGTCTCATCGACTCCTCCTATTCCTGGCTTTAAGCGCAATGATGGAAGAAAACAATAAGCGCACCCGAAGAGTAAAACACAATTGAATATGCAGACGAGAAGTCGAGCTCTACATTTACCATGTGCTCCAAAACAGTTTTTGACTAGATCAATGAGGTTTAGCATGAGTGCAAATCCACTAATCGATCCTTAGACTTTTTAAAGCATTCACACTATCTGGAGGGCCAAATCAACATGATCCAAGTGTGACCAAACCAAAGCATAGAATAAATGCATCCAGACCTCAACTAACCATCGTTCGACATTAACTCATAAAGACGAATTCACCATGAATGCATTTGGAACCACTAGATGACCAAAGAAAAGCATTTAACCATGACTAAATCTATTCAACGAATGTGACCAAATCAACACGATGAATGCATGCCAGAATGATTTGGATCAAAACATGAGAAAAAATGACCAGATCCGAACCACTAACTAGATATATTATTAATGGTTTCTTTTATATGCTTGGGCACTTTTCTGAATACTAAGTTTACAACTAGCACAATCATATTTACAAATGTGGTTGATATATGCCAAACACATAGACAACCATATTTTCTAATATAGTTGATATAAGCTAATAAGCTTATATCAATCACATTAATAATTATCCAACTATTTATGATTATTAATAACTATATAAATAATAACAACTATATTATTTATATATTATTATAATAATAATAATACTATAAACTCATAATAATATTATTAGTACTATTAATTAATAATTATTATTATATTATAATAATAATAATATATTATAATATTAATATTAATATTAATCATAATAATATTAATTAATAGTAATAATATCTCAGAATAGTATTATAATATTATTATATTATCATTATATTATTATAATAATATAATAGCTATTATATTAATAATAATAATCACAATTATATTGAATTATTATTATAATAATATTATTATATTATTATTATTATAATAATATTAACTCATAATAACAACCAAAATCCAATAATAATTAGAATTGTGATAGGGGAATTATTATGTGTATTTTTTTAAAAACCAACTATATATGATTATTAATTACTATATAAATAATAACAACAATGTTCTTATATTTTTATATATTTATGATTATTATTATAATAATATAAACTCAGAATATTATTATTATTATTAGGCTTTATTAATTCAACCATGTTTATTTTAGTATTTTTAATATTTACCTTAGGGTTTGTATACATTGAGTTTATAATATTATTCCCTTGCTTTCATAATCCCTTGGGTAATAATAATATAATATTATTATTATTATAATAAAAATATTATGTTATTATTATTTTTATTATTTTATATTATATAAAATATAAAATTAATATAAATAATTATTATTATTATTATTATTATTATATTGTAATATTATTATTATTATAATATAATATATTTATTATATTATTATTATAATGATAATATTATATTATTATAATAATAATATTATTATAATATTAATGGAGAGTATAAACCAAATAGTAAGGACTATTCTTTGAAACGCTGCGGCTCTGAGAGACCAGGCTAGCCCTCGGCTCTGTCCCCTGAGATCCGCTCCTCGCGCATCCTGCAGACTGCGCGCAAGCCCGCACTCCGCCGCCCAGCTCTCTGCGGGCGTGTTCGCACGAAGCTTTCCCCCTGCCATGCGGTCGGCCTGATCCATGGAGGTTTGAGCTGCCCCTGATCGTTTTTGGCAGGCTCCCCTCAGAGCTTGTGTCCATGGAGGTGTTGGGCACACCCCAGGCGGCTATCTCCCCTCCCCCCCCGCCGATCTCATCAGCTGAGGCCTTTAACCGGCTCTTGGAAGGTCTCCCTAAGAAGAAGAATGTCGAAGCTGCGAAATTCGTCAAGAAACTGGACGATATTCCAGAGATCTCCCTCCCTCCGGAAACCCCGATTCAGGTTGCATTGTCCTTGTCCGAGCGAGCTCTTATCGGCCAATTCACTGGACTATGGCCTTCCCCCAAATCCACTGAGAGCTGGGTCAAAAGAAACTTGGTGTCGTTGATCAAAGAAAGTGTGACCTCTTACTTTCTAGGGCGAGGATTCTTCCTCTTCGAGTTTACCTCAAAGGACGACAAAGACCTGATCTTTCGAAACGGCCCCTACTTCATGGGCCCTCAGGGTCTGTACCTGAACAAATGGACTCCGGACTTCGATCCAGCAGTAGATGTACCCAAAGCTGTCCCAGTGTGGGTCAGGCTTCCAAACCTCCTAGTGCATTGCTGGAATTGGGATTCATTGATGCACATAGGAAATGCCCTGGGGAAATTCATAGATCGAGCGAATAACAAGGATCAATATGATTGTGCCAGGATCTGCGTGGAGGTAGATCTAGAGGTGGGACTTCCAGAGGCCATCAAAATCAAGGTAGGAAGCTGGACACACATGCAGAAACTAGACTATGAACAGCTGCCCTTCAAATGCCGGAAATGCCATGTTTATGGCCACTTCGCCAGAAGCTGTCCGTCCAACATGGAAACTGAGCAAGGGAAGGAGGACAGTTGGAACCAAGTCAAACGATCTAAAACTTCTCTCAAGGCACAGAAGGCGGGAGGCACTAATGGTAAAGATCCTCATCAGGGCCCTACTCAGCAGATCCTGCCTAAGACTGCTCTAGAAAACAGGTTCGATCCTCTTAGCTCTCAACCAGAGGACACCCATGAAGGCGTGGTCCAGAAATCAGTGACTCCAGAGAAAGGTAGTCAGCCCAACCTTTCCAAGGACTCAGGCGTTGCAGAAAGCTCAAAAGGAACCCCAGAAGAAGTTGAGGAAGAGGACCAAGAATCGGAAGACTCGGAGGAGGAAGGAGAAATAGGAGATTCCCAAGCCTCTGTAAGGAGATCTACAAGAGGGCACAAAACAGATCGGGAGAAAAGGGAGTACGAAACGTACAAGGACAAGTTGCAGGGTAGCCAACCAACTTTGGAGAGGCTGTTAGAAAAAAACCAAAGATGGCTAGAAACTAGCATTAAGGCTCCAAGGGAGCCCACCAAAGCAAAGGTAAATAATGAAAATAATCTCCTGGAACTGTAGGGGTATGGGGAGCAAAATCAAAGAAGAGGCTATAAGAAATTTAATAAGAATAGAAGCCCCGGACATACTCCTTCTCCAGGAGACTAAGATGGAGGACTCGGACTTCCTTCATTCAAGTAGAAAATTCTGGAATAAGAGCAAAGCAGCAGCTATCTCAGCCCGAGGAGCCTCTGGAGGGCTGGGAACCCTTTGGAATGATAGCATGTTCTCGCTAATAACCAAGATTTCAACCACCCACTGGTTGATGCTAAAGATGCAGCATTTAGTTACTAAAGAAATCTTTTGCCTCTTCAATGTTTATGTGTCAGTCAACGCTGGAGAAAAAAAGACCTGTTGGGACTCAATAAGAAACCAAGCGGATCTGGGCACTCTAGAAAACACCATCATTGCAGGAGACCTAAATCTCACGCTGCATTCTTCAGAAAAGCGTGGAGGAAGCATTGTGCGAGACCTGACAAGGGAATGGGCAGAGGATCTCCTTCAGGATTGGGATCTGTTAGATATCAAGCCTGTTTCGGGTAAGTACACGTGGTCAAATAAAAGAATAGGGCCTGGGCACATTGCAGCAAGGCTGGATAGATTCTTTGTGCAAAGTTCCTTCCTTTTGCTTGGTTTAGATGCCAGTATGCATATTCTTCCTTGTAGCACCTCTGATCATAACCCTATCAAGCTGATCCTCCGGGCTCACTCTGATCTTGGCCCCATCCCCTTCAAGTTCAGCCCTCTTTGGATCAAGGAACCTAGCTTCTTGCAGATAGTCAAGCAAAGTTGGTCCCAGCCAGTCAACGGATCTCCATTTTTCATATGGGAAGAAAAACTCAGAAGAGTGAAATCTGCCCTAAAGTGCTGGGCCAAAACTCTTCCTAACCCAGCTACTGAAAGGAAAAAGATCCAAAGTCTGCTAGATGCCCACCATCTGCTCTCGGAGGAGGCTCACATCTCCAAAGAAATTCTTGACAAAGAGGTCCATCTTCAACAGCAATATCATAAAGCCTGCCTGGACGAAGAGGAAACATGGAGGGTTAAATCTCGCTGCCTTTGGCTCAAAGCAGGAGATAGAAACACTTCATATTTTCACAAACAATCTCAAGCCAGAAAAAGCTTCAACTACATAGCTGAAATCAAAGAAGAAGCTATTATCCACAAAGACTTTACAGGCATCAAGCAAGCAGCCTTTCTCCATTTCCAAAATCTGTACAGCGAAGAGGTGAATGTGACTCAGAACTCTTGTCTTCTGGACGGGGTTCCCTCTTCAATCTCAGCTGATATGAATCACCATCTAGAAGCCAAAGTCACCATGGATGAGGTCAAAAACGCTCTCTTTGCCAAAGCCCCAGGTCCTGACAAATTCTCTGCTAGGTTTCTTCAATCCTGCTGGCACATTGTGGGAAAAGATCTCCTTAAAATGATCCAAAAATCGCAAGCCTGTCAAAAAATTGGAGGAAGCACAAACTCCTCGTTCCTTGCACTTATTCTTAAGGAGAAGGGTGCCAATTCCTTCAATAGATTTCATCCCATATCTCTTTGTAACATTGGTTACAAACTGATCACCAAACTTATTGCTATCAGGCTGAAACACATCCTCCCTAAAATCATTCCAGAGAATCAAGGGGGCTTCATTCATGAAAGACAGTTGGTGGACAACTTCATTTTAGTTCAAGAGGCAATCCTATCAAGTCACTAGCACAAGGAAAGAGACGATACACTACTACTTGGGGCTGCTTCGATCCACTCAGCCACCAGATTCAAAGAGGCTCTGGATGAGTTTGGCATGATGTCTGGAAGTAGTCTCAACAAGGGAAAGTGCCACATCTACTGCTGGAATACCTCGCCCTCTATGCTTAATTCCATTGCCAGATGCTTAGGATTTGCTGCCTCCTCTGTATGGACCTCGTTTAAGTATCTAGGGATGCCTATCTTCCTCAAGCGTGCCTATAGCAGGGATTGGCTTCCTCAACTAGAAAAATTCAAGATCAAACTCCAGGCATGGGGCTTTAACTGGCTAAATATTGCAGGCAAGTCAGTCCTGATCAAAGTCATTCTCTGCAGTCTCCCCTTATTCCAGTTCTCAGTGCTTCTAGCTCCTGTCGGCATTCTTCAAAAAATGGACCAGCACATTCGAAATTTCTTCTGGAAGGGGGGCAAGCAAAACGAGAGGAAAATCCCTCTTGTCAATTGGGAGACAGTCCTCAAACCTCAGATGGAGGGAGGTCTAAACTTCAAGAAGCTCCCCCTGCAGAACATCACCATGGGAGCCAAGCTTCTTTGGAAAATCATAGCGCCCAAGCCTGGCTGGGCTCAGCTAGCGCTTTGGAGGAAATACTTCAAAGGCGAGAGGACAAGATGTCTGGATGGGCCTCTTCCCCAAGGCACCTCTTCATTTGCCAGACTCAGCTCCAAAGCTGCCCCTCTGATCCGCTCCAAGGCCTACTGGATCCCTGGAAATGGAAAAAAAATTAACATCTAGACAGATCGCATAATGGATCGCGATCCGATCGGTGACTGCCCCTCTGTGAAGACGCTGCGTGATTGGCTAACAGACACAGGTAAATCCACATTGTGGGATATCTCCAAGTGGGAAGGGACGCGTTGGGCTGGCTGGAACTTCTTTGATCCACCTTCGGAACTCCTTCAGGACCCAACTGCCTCTGCGCTATGCTAAATGGAGCTGCCCCTTCGCACATCTGCAGAAAAGACAGGCGAGGCTGGGGTTCCTTAACTGCGGGCTACATTGTTGCTCATGGCTATACGAACCTCGCCTCAATACCAAACGTTCCTCCTGATCCGGCCCCGTGGAAGACTGTTTGGGGCATCCCATCACTGCCCAAGATAGACATGTTTAGTTGGCTTCTATGCCACAGAAAAATTCTCACCGACGAGAACCTGCAGAGGCGTGGTTTCTATGGCCCGTCTAGATGCTCCTTGTGCAGAGAGAAGGCGGAATGTGTCACGCATCTCGTATTAAATTGCAAATTTGCAGTGCAGGTCTGGAGAGAACTGATGGATCATTGGAATCCAAATTTCGAACTTCCTGCCTCCATAACTGATCTTTTCACTAACTGGCAGAACAGATATCCAGGTCCCCCCCAAAAAAACAAAGTGATAAAGGTCGCCTGGTCTTCTCTCCTCAAAATTTGTTGCTGGCAGGTCTGGCTAGAGCGGAACAGCAGAATCTTCAGAAACGTCCAGCACGATGTCAAAGTGGTAGTGGCTAAGATAAAGATACAGCTAAAAGAATGCCTGGAGGATCAAAAAGATGACTCGAATCTTAGTCAGCTCGACACTATTTGGGGGACTTCCTTAAACCTGCAATTCCGCCAAGCCGATAGAAACATTACCTCTCTTGAGGAATGGAAAATAAGGGGGATAAATAAGGAAGAATTTCAAGACTGGATCTCCAACCATAAGGTGCATTCTCTCTTCTTCGATGGGGCAGCAAAAGGAAATCCTGGCAAGGCTGGGGCAGGAGGAACGGTTAATAACACTGAAGGCATTCTGATCCACAGCTTTGCCTGGGGTCTGGGGTTCAATTCCAGCATTCAAGCGGAAGCATTGGCCCTCTACCAAGGTCTCAAGCTGCTCTTGAATCTGGAAATTAAGGAGGCAATCATACTTGGGGACTCCCAAGTGATCATAAAACTCATGGTGACCAATACTGCCCCCCGGGACTTAAGATTAGCAAGGCTGATTCATAGAATCAGAAGCTTGGGGAAGCTGTTCCAAAACTTGAAATATTTTCATGTATTGAGAGACAACAACAAAGAAGCAGATCGTGAAGCTAATAAAGTTGTACTTCTCTCTGTCGGGGCAATGATAAGGGACGGGGATGAAACATGGGATCCAATTCCATAATCATTTCAGCAGATATGTTTTATTGTCTGATTCTAAATCAGTTTGTTTGCATATTCAAGCTTGGGAAAATCACAGAAATCAACTCCATTGTTGAACTCAAAAAGAGCTGGAAGCGGAATACAAACCCCTCAGTACTTCAGGAGGTCGGTTCTATTTGGATCTGGACAACTCCCATTGTAATCAGAATTCTGGCATTTAGGCCAATCAACTAATACAATCCATAACCGTTCTTGTGAAAAAAATATATATATTATATTATTATTACCTACGTATTAATACTAAAATCCAAAGGGATTATGAACCCAAGGAATAAATATTAAAAACCTAAAGGATCAAGAAGCGCGAGGGATTGATATTACAAACAAAAGAGATTAATAAAGCTAACCATGATTGATATTATAAACCCAAGTTAATAATAAACCCAAAGGATAAATACTAAAACCCTAATGGATTATGAACCCAAGGAAATAATATTAAACCCAAGGAAGTAATATTAAACCCAAGGGACTAATATTATAAACCAAACATTGGTAAACCCTAATATAAATATTAGAAAGACTAAAATAAACATGGTTTATTTTCATGGTGAGACAATCCTTGTCATAATGTGACATTCAAACATGGCTAACCATGGCTGTCAATGATTGTCAATGGTTGAACATGATTGATATTATAAACCTAGTGGAATAATAAACCCAAGGGATTGATATTATAAACCTAAAGGAATAATAAACCCAAGGGATTAATACTAAAACCCCAAGGGATTAAGAACCCTAGGTAAGAATATTAACCCCAAGGGACTAATATTATAAACTCAACGTATATAAACCTTAAGATAAATAGTATAAACACTAAAATAAACATGCTTGACCATCATTGATTTTCATATTGAGACAATCCTTATCACAATTCCATGTTGGACCATGGTAGACTATGGTTGACTGCAAAATAATAAACCCAGTCGATTGATATTATAAACCCAAAGGAACAATAAACCTAAGGGATTAATACTAAAACCCCAAGGTATTGTGAACCTAAGCGAATAATATTAAACTCAAGGGGCTAATATTAAAAAACCAAGGTATATAAACCCTAAGTGGAGACAATTTCTTTCATAATGTGAGATTGGACCATGATTGACCACAGTTGACCATGGTTGGTTATGGTTGACCATGATTGATATTATAAACCAAGTTAATAATAAAACCAAGGGATTGATATTATGAACCCAAGGGAAACATAAACCCAAGGGACTAATATTAGAAACCCAACATTGGTAAATCCAAAAATAAATATTACAAACACTAAAATAAACATGGTTTATTTTCATGGTGAGACAATCTTTGTCAAAATGCGACATTCATCCATGGTTTACCATGGTTGGCTATGATTGACAATGGTTGACCATGATTGATATTATAAATCTAAGAGAATAATAAACCCAAGGGATTGATATTAAAAACCCAAAGGAATAATAAAACTAAGAGATTGATATTAAAAACCCAAAGGAATAATAAAACTAAGGGATTAATACTAAAACCACAAGGGATTATGAACCCAATGGAATAATATTAAACCCATGGGACTAATATTATAAACCCAACTTTGGTAAACCCAAATATAAATACTACAAACAGTAAAATAAAGATGGTTTATTTTGATGGTGAGACAATTCTTGTCACGATGTGACATTCAAACATGGTTGACCATGGTTGGCTATGGTTGACAATGGTTAACCATGATTGATATTATAAACCTAAGGGAATAATAAACCCAAGGGATTAATATTATAAACCCAAATGAATAATAAACCCAAGGGATTAATATTAAAACCCAAAGGGATTATGAACCCAAGGGAATAATATTAAACCCAAGGTACTAATATTACAAACCCAACATTCGTAAACCCAAATATAAATATTACAAACACTAAAATAAACATGGTTTATTTTCATGGTGATACAATCCTTGTCACAATGTGACATTCAACCATGGTTGACCATGGTTGGATATGATTGACAATAGTTGACCATGATCGATATTATAAACCTAAGGGAATAATAAACCCAAGGGGTTGATATTATAAACCCAAAGGAATAATAAACCCAAAATATTAATACTAAAACCCCAAGAGATTATGAACCCAAGGGAATAATATTAAACCCAATGGACTAATATTATAAACCCAACATATATAAACCCTAAGATAAATATTATAAACACTAAAATAAACATGATTGACCATCATTGATTTTCATATTGAGACAATCCTTATCACAATTCCATGTTGGACCATGGTTGACATCATAATAAACCATGGTTGACTAGGGAATAATAAACCCAAGTGATTGATATTATAAACCCAAAGAACAATAAACCCAAGGGATTAATACTAAAATCCCAAGGGATTATGAACCCGAGGGAATAATATTAAACAAAAGGGACTAATATTATAAACCCAAGGTATAAAAACCCTAAGATAAATATTAAAAATACTAAAATAAACATTGTTGAATTAATAAACCCTAAGAATTAATATTTTAAACTCAAGGGATTAATAAACCAAAGGGATTATTAATATTATAAATGCAAGGAACAATAAACCCAAGGGATTAATACTAAAGCCCCAATGGATTATGAACCTAAGGGAATAATATTAAAGCCAAGGGACTAATATTATAAACCCAAGGTATATAAACCCTAAGTGGAGATAATTTTTTTCATAATGTGAGATCGAACCATGATTGACCACAGTTGACCATGGTTGGTTATGGTTGACCATGATTGATATTATAAACCCAGGTTAATAATAAACCCAAGGGATTGATATTATGAACCCATGGGAAACATAAACCCAAGGGATTAATACTAAAACTCAAGGGATTATGAACCCAAGGGAATAATATTAAACCCAAGGGACTAATATTAAAAACCCAACATTGGTAAACCTAGATATAAGTATTACAAACACTAAAATAAACAAGGTTTATTTTCATGGTGAGACAATCCTTGTCACAATGCGACATTCAACCATGGTTGACCATGGTTGGCTATAATTGACAATGGTTGACCATCATTGATATTATAAACCTAAGGGAATAATAAACCCAAGGAATTGATATTATAAACTGAAAGGAACAATAAACACAAGGGATTAATACTAAAACCCCAAGGGATTATGAACCCAAGGGAATAATATTAAACCCAAGGGCCAAATATTATAAACCCAACATTGGTAAACCCAAATATAAATACTACAAACACTAAAATAAACATGGTTTATTTTCATGGTGAGACAATCCTTGTCACAATGCGACATTCAACCATGGTTGACAATGGTTGGCTATGATTGACAATGGTTGACCATGATTGATATTATAAACCTAAGGGAATAATAAACCCAAGGGATTGATATTATAAACCCAAAGGAATAATAAACCCAAGGGATTAATATTAAAACCCCAAGAGATTATAAACCCAAGGGAATAATATTAAACCCATGGGACTAATATTATAAACATAACATTGGTAAACCCAAATATAAATATTACAAACACTAAAATAAACATGGTTTATTTTCATGGTGAGACAATCCTTGTCACAATGCGACATTCAACCATGGTTGACCATTGTTGGCTATGATTGAAAATGGTGGACCATGATTGATATTATAAACCTAAGGGAATAATAAACCCAAGGGATTAATATGAGAAACCCAAAGGAATAATAAACCGAAGGGATTAATACTAAAACCCCAAGGGATTATGAACCCAAGGGAATAATATTAAACCCAAGGGACTAATATTATAAACCCAACATATATAAACCCTAAGATAAATATTATAAACACTAAAATAAACATGATCAACCATCGTTGATTTTCATATTGAGACAATCCTTATCACAATTCCATGTTGGACCATGGTTGACATCATAATAAACCATGTTTGACTTAGGAATAATAAACCCAAGCGATTGATATTATAAACACAAAGGAACAATAGACCCAAGGAATTAATACTAAAACACCAAGGGATTACGAACCTAAGGGAATAATATTAAACAAAAGGGACTAATAATATAAACCCAAGGTATATAAACCCTGAGATAAATATTAAAAATACTAAAATAAACATGGTTGAATTAATAAACCCTAAGAATTAATATTTTAAACTCAAGGGATTAATAAACCAAAGGGATTATTAATACTATAAACCAAAGGAACTAATAAACCCAACCATTTAATATTAAAAACCCAATGAATTAGTGAACCCAAGGGATAAATATTAAAAACCTAAGGGATCAAGAAGCACAAGGGATCGATATTACAAACACAAGAGATTAATAAAGCTGACCATGATTGATATTATAAACCCAACCTAATAATAAACCCAAGGGAATAATATTAAACCCAAGATACTAATATTATAAACCCAACATTGGTAAACCCCAATATACATATTACAAACACTAAAATAAACATGGTTTATTTTCATGGTGAGACAATCCTTGTCACAATGCGACATTCAACCATGGTTGACCATGGTTGGATATGATTGATAATGGTTGACCATGATTGATATTGTAAACCTAAGGGAATAATAAACCCAAGGGATTGATATTATAAACCCAAAGGAATAATAAACCCAAGGGATTAACACTAAAACCCTAAGGGATTATGAACCCAAGGGAATAATATTAAACCCAAGGGACTAATATTATAAACCCAACATATATAAAACTTAAGACAAATATTATAAACACTAAAATAAACATGACTGACCATCATTTTTTTTCATATTGAGACAATCCTTATCACAATTCCATGTTGGACCATGGTTGACCATGGTTGACATCATAATAAACCATCATTGACCGGGGAATAATAAACCCAAGCGATTGATGTTGGACAATGGTTGATCATGGTCGAACATGGTTGTTTATTGTTGACCATTGTTGAATAATATTAAACCATAGTAATATGAACCCCTAGATCAATAAACCGAAAGGATTGATATTATAAATCCAAGGGAATAATAAACCTAAGGGATAAAAATTATAAACCCAACACATATAAACCCTAACATGACTATTATAAACCCTAAAATAAAATTGGTTGACCATGGTTGATTTCCATTTTAGATTAATCTATTATGATATTGACATAATCATAAATAGCTGGACAAATATTTAACCCTTAATATTGGGGTTTTATAAAACCAATGGATTATTAATATTACAAACCCAAGTCATTAATATTATTTTTAAAAAATGATTAATAAATGTAAGGGATCAATATAACCAAGGAATCAATAAACCCAATGAGCTAATATTAAAAACCCAAATGATTAATAAACCCTGGGAATTAATATTTTAAGGTCACGGGATTAATAAAACCAAGGGATTAAATGATAAACCAAACGAATTATTAATATTAAAAACTTGAAGAACGAAGAAACCCAAGCATTTTATATTATAAACCTAAGGAATTAATAAACCCAAGGGATCAAAAATGGCAAGGGATCAATATTAAAAACAGAAGGGATTAATAAAACATAGGAATTAATATTTTAAACACAAAGGATTGATCAACCCACGTCGCTATGAATATTATAAACCTAAGGGATCAATAAACCCTAGGGATTGTTAATATTATGAAAGAAACACATTAATAAATTGAAGGGATAAACATTGTAAATGTAAGAGGTTAATATTAAACCTTAGGACTATTATTTAAACCTTAATACTGTGGATTAATAAACCAAAGGGAATAAATGATAAACCTAAGGAATTATTAATATTATAAACTTAAAGAACAAATAAACCTAATCATTTAATATTATAAACCTAAGGAAATAGTAAACCGAAGGGAAATAGTAAACTCAACAAGATAATATTATAAACACAAAGGATTAATAAACTTGAGCAATTAATAAACCCAACAAACCAATATAAGAACCGAAGAGATTAATAAACCCTAAGAATTAATTTTATAAACCCAATGAACTAATAAACCCAACCGTTTAATATTATAAACCCAATGAATTATAAAACTGAAGGGATAAATATTAAAGACCTAAGGGATCAAGAAGCACAAGGGATTGATATTACAAACACAAGAGATTCATAAAGCCTAGGAATTAATATTCTAATAACAAAGGATTAATAAAGTTGCATGATTATTAATATGATAAACCCAAGCGATCAGTAAACCCTAGACATTGTTAGTGTTATAAACCCAAAGAATAAATAAACTAAAGGGATAAACATTATAAAACTAACGGATAAACCCTTAATATTGGGTTTTAATAAACCGAAGGGGTTATTATTATTTAAATCCAAGGGATTATTATTATTATAAATAAAAGGGATGAATAAACCCAATGCATTTTTAATTTTATAAACCCAAGGCATTAATATTACAAAAACAAATTATTAATCAACCCAAGAAATCAATAAACCCAAGGAATAAATAAACTCGACAAACTAATATTAAAATCATAAACGATTAATAAAACCTAGCAATTAATATTTTAAAGTCAAGGGATTAATAAACCCAAGGGCTAAAATGATAAAACAAAGGAATTATTAGTATTATAAACTCAAAGAACAAATAAACCCAAGTGTTTAATCTTATAAACCCAAAAGAAAAATATTATAAACCTAAGGGGTCAAAAAATGCAAGGGATCAATATTAAAAATGGAAAGGATTGATATTTCAACCCCAATGGATTAATATTATAAATCCAAGTTGTTTAAATCCCATGAAAAATGTTATAAATCAAAAAATAAATATCAATGACCATCCTTAACCATCGTTAATTTCCATATTGAGACAATCTTTGTTACAATACGGCATTGGACCATGCTTCACGATGGTTGATTATGGTTTTCATCTCAAGACAATCTTCACTATAACACAATGTTCGACAATGCTCACGATGATTGGTTTTGAAAATGAGAGAATATATGTCATATTAAATATTTTAAAACACCTAAGCCCTAAATCCATGGCATCAATATTATAAACATAAATAATGCTATAACACAAAACAATAATAAAAAATATAAACCACAACCAATATAAGAACCACATTGTAAACCATAAAGCATTAAAACATGATAAATCATCATCACATTAATAATAACACATTTATATCACTACATTATAAACAATAAATACATTTTAAGCCATAAATACATTGGTATCAATACATGAATGTATTAATAGTATAAATCTTAAGAATATTGATATAAACATCTAGAACATGAAAGCCCAACAATAATACTATAAATTTAAAAAATATTTTCATTTATGAAAGACATGAATAAAGTGAAGGATTCCACACAAAAGACCACAACAATCACAAATGCAAGAGAAAAAAATAAAATAGTAACACTGCCATTGGAGCAAAGGAACATAAATGCAAAAAACACATCTAAATTGCACACATTGGATTTAAATAAGAACAACATAATAGGACATTTTAAGACTAGATATATACAATTTTCTACACAACAACAACAACGAGAAAAAAAAATCAATTTCACCAACATTGCAACCACAGAAAAACATTGAGTCTAAACATATATTTTTTTTCTTTACATCAAATAATTCCACTACAAAATTGAACTTGAAACACTCCAACAAAAGTCATCTATAGAGTGGCCTCTTCAAAAACACAACTAGACCGATGACAAAAGCGGCACCAATTCCAATCAACAGGATAATGATCATGATACTTAATGTTTTCCAACCAATTCCTTCTTGTTCTCCTCCTAGACTCCCTTTGGTGCACATGTAACAAGTATTTTACATATGTTTTCATTTCATCTAGCACAAGAATATGATCATCAATAAAAGAAGGATGGAACCCATGTTTTCTATCAAACTTGTTCCGAAGATACGAAAGAAAAATCATAGCTCTAGCCATATTTTGCATTGTTCTCGAATAAAAGATGACATCATTGTTGTCCATATCTACATTTGACAGACAAAAAAACAAAAGAAAAATCAATAAAGATATGCACATAAATAAGAATACACACACACATACACAAATATATATATATATATATATATGTATGTATGTATGTATGTATATATAGATAGATAGATAGATAGATAGATAGATAGAATATATATATATATATATAGATAACACCGCATTTGTATTTATGTTAAAAAACTTAATGTTATAATGTTACATGAAAAAAACAATCTAGTGTTACATGAACCAAATGATATAAAAATTTCTACAAATATAAGCCTCATTTCACAATACAATAGAAAAACTGTGAAAATAGAATAAAACCGTGGCCAATATTCAAAAAATGAATATTTGCCATGGTGATGGCCAATATTCAAAACCTCCATTTTTGCATTTCATGATATAATATGAACCCACAACATTAATATCAATGTGAACTAGTTATAAAAATGGTTTTGAATGATTGTTTCATATAACTTGTTGTTTATGTCTAAATGGTTTGTTGCAAAGAAAAGAATAATAGGCACTTAAAAAAAAGTAAGTAAATTGAACAACATAAAAAACAATGTAAACAAATTTCTCAAATAGTATTATGAATATGATGAATTTATTAATCTCATAAATATAAGAAAATGATTTTTATATTAAAATTAAATCAAGAGGACAATAAAAGCAACTAAAAAAACATACTATAAAGAAGGTCACAATGTTATTAGTTGTATTTCATAGCGATATGGACTTCAATCTCTCCTCTTATTTCTTCCTAATTGTAACATATGCACTATCTTTCATCTTGGCATGACGTCAAAAAGAGAAAGGTGGTGCAATGCATAAACCATCTATTGATTTCACTCTTGATATGGCTGTAAAGGTAAGGTCGTGCTGCTCTTTATTCCCAATATCAACTGACACTTGTTCTAAATTCAATCCCTATGACTTGTGGATTGTAAGATCCCATGCCATCTTCAAAGGAATTTGTTTGTGATTTCCTCTTATCACTAGACTAATAGGCACAATGTTTGGATTGCTTGCATCAAATGGAATACCAACATACTTATCAAAAACAGCAGTTGTGAACATTAGAATTTCAGGTGACTTAGAGGTAGGTGTATAAAATTTATCCTTAACATAGCCAAGTGCACCATTCACCAAGCCTGACTCAACCCATAAATTACATGTCAACATAACATGCTAACCATGACACAATAAAACTTCACAGTCCAATTGATCATCATCAACACCAATGATTTCTAAACGGTTTTAATTCTCAAGAATACATCATGCAATTGGAGAATTTAATGATTTTAACATATGCCTATTATGGAAGGAGACCAAATTATTTATTGGAAACATGTAAACTGCTGCATTAAATAAATCCCTTTCTCTAGGATGCAACCTCATATTAGCCTATGACATAAGAAACTCTCAATCTTCAAGAACAGGTTCTACATTTCTTATGTTATTGAGGACTCTATGAAAAAAAGATTGTTTCTCATTATTCCCTTGTTGGCAAAAGATTGTGTCAAGAGTGACAACAATGTTGAATTTGTTCCAAATGACTTTCCCTGTTGTAATACCTGCATATAAAGGCTTATCTCTCATTGGAGGTAGTTGGCCAAGGTCACCCACAAGGATGATGGATCTGCCACCAAAAGGACAATTCCTTTTCTCTTGAAATGATTCTCGTATTCGAGCATCTATTTGCATAAACAACCTTGATCCTAAAAAGCTCATTTCATCAATCAATATATATTTAACATGTCACATTTCTTCTTGGAATACTGCAAGTGGCTTCCCCTGTAGTGGTTGCATATATTTAATTGGAATTTTTAGAGATGAGTGTATTGTTTTTGCATGTATACTAAAAGAAGCTATTCGTGTTGGGGCAAGAAGAAGCAAAGGGCTTCTTCCATTACTTGACGAATTAGAAAGAGCTTCAAAAATACAATGGATAAGGAATGACTTCCCAGTGCCCGCAGTGCCCTAAACAATCATAAGAAAAGCTTCACAAAACCCATATTCAACAAAGTGCCTTAATAAACCCTAAGAATTAATATTTTAAACTCAAGGGATTAATAAATCAAAGGGATTAATAATTTTATAAACCCAAGGAACTAATAAATCCAACCGTTTAATATTATAAAACCATTGAATTAGTGAAACAAAGGGATAAATATTAAAAACCTAAGGGATCAAGAAGCACAAGGGATTGATATTACAAACACAAGAGATTCATAAAGCCTAGGAATTAATATTCTAAAAACAAAGGATTCATAAAGTCACATGATTATTAATATGATAAACCCAAGCGATCAATAAACCTTAGACATTGTTACTGTTATAAACCCAAAGAATAAATAAACTATAGGGATAAGAATTATAAAACTCACAGATTAAACCCTTAATATTTGGTTTTAATAAACCGAAGGGATTATTATTATAAATCCAAGGGATTATTATTATTATAAATCCAAGGGATGAATAAACCCAATGCATTTTTTATCTTATAAACCCAAGGCATTAATATTATAAAAACAAATGATTAATAAACCCAGGCAGTCAATAAACCCAACAAACTAATATTAAAATCCTAAATGATTAATAAACCCTAGTGATTAATATTTTAAAGTCACGAGATTAATAAACCGAAGAGATAAAATGATAAACCAAAGAAATTATTAGTATTATAAACTCAAAGAACAAATAAACCCAAGGGTTTAATCTTATAAACCCAAGAGAAAAATATTATAAACCTAAGGGATCAAAAAATGCAAGGGATCAATATTAAAAATGGAAAGGATTGATATTTTAACCCCAATGGATTAATATTATAAATCCAAGTTGTTTAAACCCCACAATAAATATTATAAATTGAAAAATAAATACCAATGACCATCCTTAACCATCGTTGATTTTCATATTGAGACAACCTTTGTTACAATGCAGTGTTAGACCATGGTTTACCATGATTCATGATGGTTGATTATGGTTTTCATCTCAAGACAATCTTTGTTATAACACAATGTTCGACAACGCTCATGATGATTGGTTTTGAAAATGAGAGAATATATGTCATATTAAATATTTTAAAACACCTAAGCCATAAATCCATGGTATAAATATTATAAACATAAATAATGCTATAACACAAAACAATAATAAAAAGCATAAACCACAACCAATATAAGAACCACATTATAAACCATAAAGCATTAAAACATGATAAATCATCATCACATTAATAATAACACATTTATATCACTACATTATAAGCAATAAATAAATTTTAAGCCATAAATACATTGATATTAATACATGAATGTATTAATTGTATAAATCTCAAGAATGTTGATATAAACATCTAGAACATGAAAGCCCAACAATAATGTTATAAATGTAAACAATATTTTCATTTACGAAATACATTAACAAAGTGAAGTGATCCACACAAAAGACTACAACAATAACAAATGCAAGAGAAAAAAATAAAATAGTAATGTTGCCATTGGACAAAAGGAACATAAATGCAAAAAACGCATCTAAATTGCACAGATTGGATTTAAAGAAGAACAACATAATAGGACATTTTAAGACCAAAGATATACAATTTTCTACATAATAACAACAATGAAAAAAAAATCAATTTCACCGACATTGCAACCACAGAAAGAACATTGAGTCTTAAAATATATTTTTTGTTTTCTTTACATCAAATAATTCCACTACAAAATTGAACTTGAAACACTCCATCAAAAGTCATCTATGGAGTGGCCTCTTCCAAAAAAACTCAGACCGATGAAAAAAGCAGCACCAATTCAAATAAACAGGATAACGATCATGATACTTAATGTTTTCCAAACATTTCCTTCTTGTTCTCCTCCAAGACTCCCTCTGGTGCACATGTAACAAGTATTTTACATGTGTTTTCGTTTCATCTAGCATGTGAATATGATCATCAATAAAAGCAGGATGGAACCCATGTTTTCTATCAAACTTGTTCCAAAGATACGAAAGAAAACTTATAGCTCCAGCAATATTGTGCATTGTTCTGGAATAATAGATAACATCATTATTGTCCATATCTGCATTTGAAAGACAAGAAAACAAAAGAAAAATCAATAAAGACATGCACAAATAAATAAGCACACACACACACACACACACACACACACATATATATATATATATATACATAAAACATAACACCCCATTTTTATTTATGTTAAAAAACTTAATGTTATAATGTTACATGAAAAAAAACAATCTAGTGTTACATGAACCAAATGATATAAAAATTTCTGCAAATATAAGCCTCGTTTCACAATACAATAAAAAAAAACCGTGGAAATATAATAAAACCGTGGCCAATATTCAAAAAATTAATATTGGCCATGGCAATGGCCAATATTCAAAACCTCAATTTTTTCATTTCATGATGTAATATGAATCCACAATATTAGTAACAATATGAACCAGTTATAAAAATGATTTTGAATTATTGGTTCATATAACTCGTTGTTTATGTCTGAATGGTTTGTTGTAAAGAAAACAACAAGAGGCACTTAAAAAAAAATTAAGTAAATTGAACAACATGAAAAACTATGTAAACAACTTTCTCAAATATTACTATGAAGATGATGAATTTATTAATCTCATAAATATATGAAAATGATTATTATATTAAAAGTAAATCAAGAGGACAATAAAAGAAATTAAAAAAATGTACTATAAAGAAGGTCACAATGTTATTAGTTGTATGTCTTAGCGATATGGACTTCAACTGCTCCTCTTCTTTCTTCCTCATTGTAACATGTGCACTATCTTTGATCTTCTCATAATGTTGAAAAGAGAAAGGTGGTGCAATGCGTAAACCATCTATTGATTTCACTCTTGATATGGTTGTGAAGGTAAGACCTTTCTGCTCTTTATTCTTGATATCGACTAACACTCATTCTAAATTCAATCCCTGTAACTTGTGGATTGTAAGAGCCCATGACATCTTCAAAGGAATTTGTTTCAGATTTCCTCTTATCACTAGTTTGATAGGCACAGTGTTTGGATTGCTTGCATCAAATGGAACACCAACATACTTACCAAAAACAATAGTTGTGAACATTGGAAGTTGAGGTGGCTTAGAGGTAAGCGTATAAAATTTATCCTTAACATAGCTAAGTGCACCATTCACCAAGCTAGCTTCAACCCATAAATTACATGTCAACATAACACACTGACCATGACACAACAAAACTTCACATTCCAATTGATCATCATCAACACCAATGATTTCTGAACAACTTGAATGCTCAACAATACATCGTGTAATTGGAGAATTTAATGATTTTAACATTTGCCTATTATGGAAAGAGACCAAATTATTTGTTGGAAACATGTAAACTGTTGCATTAAATAAATCTCTTTCTCTAGGATGCAACCTCATATCATCTCGTGACATAAGAAACTCCCAATCTTCAAGAACAGGTTCTATATTTCTTATGTTATTGAGGACTCTACGAAAACAAGATTGTTTCTCATTATTCCCTTGTTGGTGAAAGATTGTGTCAAGAGTGACAACAATGTTGAATTTGTTCCACAAGACTTTCCCAATTGTATTACCTGCATACAAAGGCTTATCTCTCACAGGAAACAGTTGGTCAAGGTCACCCACTAGGATGATGGATCTGCCACCAAAAGGACATTTTTTTTCTTTGGAAATGCTTCTCGTAATTGAGCATCTATTTGCATAAGCAACCTTGATCCTAGAAATCTCATTTCATCAATCAATATATATCTAACATGTCGCATTTCTTCTTGGAATACTGCAAGTGACTGCCCCTGTAGTGGTTGCATATCTTTAATTGGAATTTTTAGATATGATTGTATTGTTTTTGCATGTATATTAAAAGAAGTTATTCCTATTGGGGCAAGAAGAAGCAAAGGGCTTCTTCCATTACTTGATGAATTAAAAAAAATCTTCAAAAATACAATGGATAAGGAAAGAATTCCCAGTGCCCGCAGTGCCCTGAACAATCATAAGAAGAGCTTCACGAATCTCATATTCAACAAAGTGCCTTAATAAACCCTAAGAACTAATATTTTAAACTCAAGGGATTAATGAACCAAAGGGATTATTAATTTTATAAACCCAAGGAACTAATAAACCCAGCCGTCTAATATTATAAACCCAATGGATTAGTGAACCGAAGGGATAAATATTAAAAACCTAAGGGATCAAGAAGCACAAAGGATCGATATCACAAACACAAGAGATTCATAAAGCCTAGGAATTAATATTCTTAACACAAAGGACTGATAAAGTCACATGATTATTAATATGATAAACCCAAGCGATCAATAAACCTTAGACATTGTTAGTGTTATAAACCCAAAGAATAAATAAACTAAAGGGATAAACATTATAAAACTAATGGATTAAACCCTTAATATTGGGGTTTAATAAACCGAAGGGATTATTATTATTATAAATCCAAGGTATTATTAATATTATAAATAAAATGGATGAATAAACCCAATGAATTTTTAATTTTATAAACCCAAGGCATTAATATTATAAAAACAAATGATTAATAAACCTAAGAAATCAATAAACCCAAGGAATAAATAAACCCAACAAACTAATATTAAAATCCTAAACGATTAATAAACCCTAGAAATTAATATTTTAAAGTCAAGGGATTAATAAACCCAAGGGATAAAATGATAAACCAAAGGAATTATTAGTATTATAAACTCAAAGAACAAATAAACCGAGGGTTTAATTTTTTTTTGGTAGGTAAGCACCCATGAGGGATTTGAACCAGTGACCTATCGCAAGGAGTGCCTTAACAGTGCACCCATTCACCGTCAATCCAAAGCCCCATGGGTTCCAAAGGTTTAATCTTATAAACCCAAGAGAAAAATATTATAAACCTTAGGGATCAAAAAATGCAAGGGATCAATATTAAAAATGGAAAGGATTGATATTTTAACCCCAATGGATTAATATTATAAATTCAAGTTGTCTAAACCCCACGATAAATATTATAAATCAAAAAATAAATATCAATGACCATCCTTTACCATCGTTCATTTTCATATTGAGACAATATTTGTTTGAATGTGGCATTGGACCATGGTTGACTATGATTCACGATGGTTGATTATGGTTTTCATCTCAAGACAATCTTTGTTATAACGCAATGTTCGACAACGTTCACGATGATTAGTTTTGAAAATGAGAGAATATATGTCATATTAAATATTTTCAAACCCCAAGCCATAAATCCATGGTATCAATATTATAAACATAAATAATGCTATAACACAAAACAATAATAAAAACATAAACCACAACCAATATAAGAACCACATTGTAAACCATAAAGCATTAAAACATGATAAATCATCATCACATTAATAATAACACATTTATATCACTACATTATCAACAATAAATAAATTTTAAGCCATAAATACATTGATATCAATACATGAATGTATTAATAATGTAAATCTCAAGAATATTGAAATAAACATCTAAAACATGAAATCCCAACAACAATAGTTTCATTTATGAAAGACATGAAAAAAGTGAAGGGATCCACATAAAAGACCACAACAATCACAAATGCAAGAGAAAAAAATAAAATAGTAACACTGCCATTGGAGCAAAGGAACATAAATGCAAAAAACACATCTAAATTTCACACATTGGATTTAAAGAAGAACAACATAATAGGACATTTTAAGACCATAGATATACAATTTTCTACATAACAACAACAACAAGAAAAAAAAAATCAATTTCACCAACATTGCAACCATAGAAAGAACATTGAGTCTTAACATATATTTTTTGTTTTCTTTACATCAAATAATTCCACTACAAAATTGAACTTGAAACACTCCATCAAAAGTCATCTATGGAGTGGCCTCTTCCAAAACACAACCAGACCGATGACAAAAGTAGCACCAATTCAAATCAATAGGATAATGATCACGATACTTAATGCTTTCCAACCAATTCCTTCTTGTTCTCCTCCCATACTCCCTCTAGTCCACATGTAACAAGTATTTTACATGTTTCTTCGTTTCATCTAGCACACGAATATGGTCATCAATAAAAGAAGGATGGAACCCATGTTTTCTATCAAACTTGTTTCGAAGATACGAAAGAAAACTTATAGCTCCAACAATATTGCGCATTGTTCTGGAATAATAGATGACATCATTATTGTCCATATCTGCATTTGAAAGACAAAAAAACAAAAGCAAAATCAATAAATACATGCACAAATAAATAAGCATACACACATATATATGTATATACATAAAACATAACACCCCATTTGTATTTATGTTAAAAAACTTAATGTTATAATGTTACATGAAAAAAAAAAAAAAACTAGTGTTACATGAACCAAATGATATAAAAATTTCTACAAATATAAGCCTCATTTCACAATACAATAGAAAAAACCGTGGAAATAGAATAAAATCGTGGCCAATATTCAAAAAATGAATATTGGCCATGGTGATGGCCAATATTCAAAACCTCCATTTTTGCATTTCATGATGTAATATGAATCCATAATATTAATATCAATATGAACCAGTTATAAAAATGATTTTGAATGATTGGTTCATATAACTCGTTGTTTATGTTTGAATGGTCTGTTGCAAAGAAAAGAACAATAGGCACTTTAAAAAAAAAAAGGTAAATTGAACAACATGAAAAATGATATAAACAACTTTCTCAATATTACTTGTGAATATGGTGAATTTATTAATCTCATAAATATATGAAAATGATTATTATATTAAAAGTAAATCAAGTAGACAATAAAAGCAATTCAAAAAACATACTATAAAGAAGGTCACAATGTTATTAATTGTATTTCATAGTGATATGGACTTCAATATTTCTTCTTCTTTCTTCCTAATTGTAACATATGCGCTATCTTTCATCATGGCATAACATTAAAAAGAGAAAGGTGGTACAATATGTAAACCATTTATGTATCTTACTCTTGATATGGTTGTGAAGGTAAGGCCTTGCTACTCTTTATTCCCGATATCAACTGACGCTCTTTCTAAATTCAATCCCTATGACTCGTGGATTGTAAGAGCCCATGCCATCTTCAAAAGATTTTTTTTTTATTTCCTCTTATCATTTGTGTGATAGGCACAATGTTTGGATTGCTTGCATCAAATGGAACACCAACATACTTATCAAAAACAATAGTTGTGAACATTGGAAGTTGAGGTGGCTTAGAAGTAGATGTATAAAATTTATCCTTAACAAAACCAAGTGCATCATTCACCAAGCCAGCCTCAACCCATAAATTACATGTCAACATAACACGCTAACAACAACACAACAAAACTTCATTGTCCAATTGATCATCATCAACACCAATGATTTCTAAATGCCTTGAATGCTCAGCAATATATCGTGCAATTGGAGAATTTAATGATTTTAACATATGCCTATTATGGAAGGAGACCAAATTATTTGTTGGAAACATGTGAACTGTTGTATTAAATAAATCTCTTTATCTAGGATGCAACCTCATATTAGCCCATGACACAAGAAACTCTGAATCTTCAAGAACAGGTTCTACATTTCTTATGTTATTGAGGACTCTATGGAAACAAGATTGTTTCTCATTATTCTCTTGTTGGCAAAAGATTGTGTCAAGAGTGACAACAATGTTGAATTTGTTCCTAAAGACTTTCCCTGTTGTATTACCTGCATACAAATGCTTATCTCTCACAGGAGGTAGTTGGCCAAGGTCACCCACAAGGATGATGGATCTGCCAAGAAAAGGACAATTCTTTTTCTCTAGAAATGCTTCTTGTAATCGAGCATCTATTTGCATAAACAACCTTGATCCTAGAAAGCTCATTTCATCAATCAATATATATCTAACATGTCACATTTCTTCTTGAAATACTACAAGTGACTACCCATGTAGTGGCTGCATATATTTAATTGGAATTTTTAGAGATGAGTGTATTGTTTTTGCATGTATATTAAAAGCAGTTATTCCTATTGGGTCAAGAAGAAGCAAAGGGCTTCTTCCATTACTTGACGAATTAGAAAGAGCTTCAAAAATACGATGGATAAGGAAAGACTTCCCAATGCCCACAATGCCCTGAACAATCATAAGAAGAGCTTCATGAATCTCATATTCAACAAAGTGCCTAAACCCTAAGAATTAATATTTTAAACTCAAGGGATTAATAAACCAAAGGGATTATTAATTTTATAAACCCAAGGAACTAATAAACCCAACCGTTTAATATTATAAACCCAATGAATTAGTGAACCGAAAGGGATAAATATTAAAAACCTAAGGGATCAAGAAGCACAAGGGATCAATATTACAAACACAAGAGATTCATAAAGCCTAGGAATTAATATTCTAAAAACAAAGGATTGATAAAGTTGCATGATTATTAATATGATAAACCCAAGTGATCAATAAACCTTAGACATTGTTAGTGTTATAAACCCAAAGAATAAATAAACTAAAGGGATAAACATTATAAAACTAACAGATTAAACCCTTAATATTGGGGTTTAATAAACTAAAGGGATTATTATTATTATAAATCCAAGGGATTATTAATATTATAAATAAAAGGGATGAATAAACCCAATGCATTTTTAATTTTATAAACCCAAGGCATTAATATTATAAAAACAAATGATTAATAAACCCAAGAAATCAATAAACCCAAGGAATAAATAAATCCAAAAAACTAATATTAAAATCTTAAACGATTAATAAACCCTAGAAATTAATATTTTAAAGTCAAGGGATTAATAAACCCAAGGGATAAAATGATAAACCAAAGGAATTATTAGTATTATAAACTCAAAGAACAAATAAACCCAAGGGTTTAATCTTATAAACCCAAGAGAAAAATATTATAAACCTAAGGGATCAAAAAATGCAAGGGATCAATATTAATAATGGAAAGGATTGATATTTTAACCGTAATGGATTAATATTATAAATCCAAGTTGTTTAAACCCCGCGATAAATATTAAAAATAGAAAAATAAATATCAATGACCATCCTTAACCATTGTTGATTTTCATATTGAGACAATCCTTGTTATAACGCAATTTTCGACAACACTCACGATGATTGGCTTTTAAAATGAGAGAATAAATGTCATATTAAATATTTTAAAACCCTTAAGCCCTAAATCCATGGCATCAATATTATAAACATAAATAATGCTATAACACAAAACAATAATAAATAAACATAAACCACAACCAATATAAGAACCACATTGTAAACCATAAAGCATTAAAACATGATAAATCATCATCACATTAATAATAACACATTTATATCACTACATTATAAACAATACATAAATTTTAGGCCATAAATACATTGATATCAATACATGAATGTATTAATAGTATAAATCTCAAGAATATTGATATAAACATCTAGAACGTGAAAGCCCAACAATAATATTATAAATGTAAACAATATTTTCATTTATCAAAGACATAAAGAAATTCAAGCGGTCCACACAAAAGACCACAACAATCACAAATGCAAGAAGAAAAAAATAGTAACACTGCAATTGGAGAAAAGGAACATAAATGCAAAAAACACATCTAAATTGCACACATTGGATTTAAAGAAGAACAACATAATAGGACATGTTAAGACCAAAGATATAAAATTTTCTACATAACAACAACAGCAAGAAAAAAATTCAATTTCACCAACATTGCAACCATAGAAAGAACATTGAGTCTTAACATATATATTTTTTTTCTTTACATCATGCAATTGGAGAATTTAATGATTTTAACATATGCCTATTATGGAAGGAGACAAAATTATTTGTTGGAAACATGTGAACTGCTACATTAAATAAATCTCTTTCTCTAGGATGTAACCTCATATCAGCCCATGAGATAAGAAACTCCCAAAACATTGTTTATTGAGGACTCTACGAAAACAAGATTGTTTCTCATTATTCCCTTGTTGGTGAAAGATTGTGTCAAGAGTGACAACAATAATGAATTTGTTCCACAATACTTTCCCCACTATATTACTTGCATACAAATGCTTATCTCTCACAGGAGGCAGTTGGCCAAGGTCACCCACAACGATGATGGATCTACCACCAAAAGGACAATTCCTTTTCTCTGGAAATGCTTCTTGTAATGGAGCATATATTTTCATAAAAAACCTTGATCCTAGAAATCTCATTTCATCTATCAATATATATCTAACATGTCACATTTCTTCTTGGAATACTGCAAGTGACTGCCCCTGTAGTAGTTGCATATCTTTAATTGGAATTTTTAGAGATGAGTGTATTTTTTTGCATGTATATTAAAATCAACTATTCTTGTTGGGGAAAGAAGAAGAAAATGGCTTCTTCCATTACTTGATTAATTACAAAGAGCTTCAAAAATAAAATGGATAAGGAAAGACTTCTCAATGCCCGCAGTGCCCTGAACAATCATAAGAAGAGCTTCACGAATCTCATATTCAGCAAAGTGCCTTAAAACAATTTCAAAAGAAAGTCATTATTTTTCCAACAAAGAATCTAGAGATGAAAATGTTTTTTTTAAAAGGTCACAATATCACCCCTTACTTTTTCATTCCTTATAAAATTAATAGCTTCCTCTGCAACATCATCAGAAATAGTTGTACTTTCCTAGTCACATAATATATCAAAGTCCCTTCGACCAAGGGTGTGAAGATCATAAACATTCACATCATTTGGTGGAACCAAGCAAGAAAAAATATGCCATTCTTGAAAATAATATTCAAGATTCATTTCCTGGTTAGAAAAATCACCATCTACTTCATCTTCAATATTGTCTATAATTGATAGATTTCGATCAACATGCCATGCTCGATATCGGAAATTCCTCCAATTTTCAATAATAATTTCAGTTGAAAGGCCAATTTCTACAGGAATGTCATGAAGTGGCTTGTACAAGAGAAATTAAGTCTAGCAAAAGGTTTCAAATTCCTCTAAAGCGTCACCAAGAATATAATAAAATCGTGGCCAAACCCGAACAATAGCATGAACATGTCTAGGCTTCCATGGATCTTGTTTACGCTTTCTATCAAATGTCCAAGATCTTGTTGTTTATATAAAAGATAGATGTTCAAGGAAAAAAGGTCTCCTGATAATGTTGAACAAAAGTATTCTTAGATGAACATTCCAAGCCTTCCCTTGAGATATTCCTAAAAACATTTCTTCCAACATTTAGGGAAACGAATTTCCGACTACAAACAACAAGAGGTAGCTTAAGCAACATATGGCACGTTTCTTGTGCTCCAATGTCAGGATCAACAATGATTTCTACAAGAAACCTTCTATATGCACATAAATCATGATACTCAAAGCCAATAGAATTTGAAATTCTATTTAACATACGATGATAACTTTCAGACCTTTTTTTTTGCTTTTGATGCATACTTAGCAATATATTTCAAGACAGCATAGCGAGAAAGCACTAGCTAACAATCAACATTTTCCCACCACATTGTTAGAAGGGCAATGTTATGTACATTAAGCCTGTCATCATTTCTTGTTGGCTCATATTTTTTTCTTCCTTGATCATCTATGAACAATCTTGATTCATCACAAAGATCCCATGGGGCATTGTACCAACATGTCAGAATAGTGCCCTTTTTGCGCAAACAAGAATCTACAGTACACTTTATGTGCCTTTATACATGGTTTAACAATTATTTGTAATCAATATGAGGATTACAAGAGAAAATATGACTATTATTCAATAGGCAAGGGTCATCATTGAGGCTTCGTGGAACCATTATGTTGTGACGATGTATGTCACGTGGATTCCATGTAGTTACATATTTGTCAAAGAATCTCTTTACAAGTTGTACATCAGAACCATTTGACCAATCAAGTCTTTCCATGTCAGAAGCGCCTTATAACCATAGAAAACCATGGATATGTGATGAACCTCTATGTTGCCACTCATATCTGAAAATAAATGAAGATATAGTTACTACAAAAAATATAAATAGAATCATAATAAAAGTTGACAAAGTATAGAAAATAAATTCAACAACACAAACTTGTACCAAAAGTCTTTAGCTTTAAGATATTTTTGGATAACTTCCTCTTGAAAAATATTGAATCTATGGTGCATAAATGTGGAAACAATATGAGGGTACTAGATAACATTCTCAATTTTCATACGATTCTCATTTAAAGAATGAGAATGTGAATGTATGGGCATGAGGTTATGCAACTCTGGCCACTTTGTGTCAGCTGCACTCAAAGTAAAAAATAAAGATGGACATCCTAACTAAGTAATCATGTCAGTCAATTTAGCTCGACACTTAGTCCAGTATGCCCTTGTACCTCTCAAAGAAGAACCAAACCACATAAGATGCTCAACCAACTTATTATCTGGTAAATCAGATAGTTGGTGACACAACTCTTCAATTGTTGTAGGTGAGTTATCATGTAAATATTTCTTTACAAAAACTACAGCAGTTGCTTAGCTCCGATGCCGCATTATCATGTTCAATAGGTAATATCAAAAGCAAGGATGGCTTCCAAATCTCTTATCATAGTACCTAAGAAGATGCAATGCATACTCATGAAGTTCAACACTACAAATACGTGGTTGCAACCAATCAGCATCACCAGTGGGGAACAATGTTGGGAATTCCATATCTAATAACCCCTTTGTATTATATTCATTCACTGGAGAGGTTCCAATATTGGGTCAATCCATGTCTTGAACATGTGAAGAATCAACATTATCAAGAAATGCTTTAATTTCTTCCACTTCTCTTCGTTCGTTTGGTAGGCGAACAACGAAAGAAGAAAGATGAGAGGGTAAATGCTCAGTAGGAAACCCTTCATTATTAGTTTCATTGATCTCAGATTCTTCAATATCACAATCAACAAATTTAAGCCTGGAGGAGACATCTATTGATATTTCGGGCAGCGCATCCACTGAATCATAGTTAATTACAACATCTTGATAATATTGATCATGTTGGATTTTGAAAAGCAATGCAGCCATCACTCGATATATTTTTGACATAACATTCATAATATTTAGACTGAGCGGCATATCTCCTCACAATTATAAAGTCAATATCTTCAACATGTCAGGGAAGACTTTGTACAATTGTAGAAATATCTTGAGGGAAACTAATTGCATGACCACTATACTTATATTGCCCACCTCGAGTATGTGTCACTTGCAAAATAGGATTCACACATGTTATTAGCATTTATTCAAATTGAGTAAGGACTCTTAAAATATGAGGTTGTTCACCAGGATCCATGTTATTATATCGACAAAAATGATGGGCTCCTCTTTCACTCTTACATCATCTGCAAACAGGTCCTTCAGAATGTCTCAAAACCTGGATTCCGAGATATGATTCTTTGCAAATGTGGCACATTTGGACAACTAACAAGCAATCTATCTTTGCTTGAAATCTTTTATGCACTGCAATCATGTTTTCATCAAAATGAATATGATCTATATTGGTCAAACCATGTTGAAAACCATTTGGAAGAGTAAAATTTATTCTAAAATGTACTTCATCTTAAAGAACATGAGATTCCCTTACCAAATTTGAAGCATGTGGAATGGATCTATGACAAGTTCTTTCCAAATTTATGGTCTGCATTTCATAAACTTGAGAGGAAGTAAAGGTATATTTGTCATAAAATATTTTAAATTTTAATTTACAACTAATTATAAATGAAAAAATGAAAAAGAATCAAATGCATACAAAATTTACATTTGTGTATTGATGTGGAAGAGGGTTATAAGATGGTTGCTCTTAGCTTCTAACATCAGTAAATGGAACATTTTGGGAGTTAGTTTCTATGCCTCTATTCAAATGAGTTGTTTCCTGTTTCAAAAAAAAAAATGCGTTATAAAACTTAATGTCCAACAAATAAAGATTCAAAAATGGAAAACAAATCAAATACATTGAACATCTACATTAGTTTTACAATTTGATGTTTTAGATTCCAATTCTTCAACCTAATGAGATGAAATCATTTTTTCTCCATAAATGGTTAAAAAATACAATGTCCAACCAACTGTAAATGAGAAAAATATCAAATGCACCCAACATTTACATTTGTTTGACGATGTGGATGAACGTTATGAGATGGTTCCTCTTCACTTCTAACATCAATAGATGGAACATCTATGAAGTTAATTTGTATGCCTCTATTGAAATGAGTTGTGTCCTGTTCGAAGAAAATAAAATACGCCATAAAATTCAATGTCCAACCAACTAGAAATTTAAAAAATGAAAAGAAAATCAAAAACATTGAAAATTTACATTAGTCTAGCAATTTGATTGTCAAGGAGAATGCACAGGAAGGTTATGACATGCTTCATCTTCACTTCTCATATTAGTAGATGGAACACTTTGGGAATTAATTTCTAGACCTCTATTAAAACGAGTTGTATCCTATTCCAAGAGAATAAAATAACTTATAAGTTTAGTAAACAAAACTTTGTAAATAGAGGAATGTAATAAAACAACCACTATTGCAGCAAAAATCAAAATATCATTGTGTTACCTCCATTTTTCCACACGAAATGCTATCAGGGATGACTGATTCTCTTGGTGGGACCACATTACTTTGAGAAGCAGGATTGGAAGATCCGATGTTTCGAGCAACTAGCTCCAAATTATCAAACAAATGGCCAATTAAATTATCATCCAAATCATCACACACAATGTCATCATTACCTCCACCATGGATGTTTTGCAACCTTTGGCCATCAAAACATGCAATTGGACACACGGAAGGGTTAGGGTGGAAATTTGCATCCACGTTATCGATATGATATTCTTCCCGATTGCAAGATGTTTCCCCAATGTTATGAACATTTTCAGGAGAGCATCAAACAACAAGATTATGCTGACAAGGAGCATATTCTGATAATAAACTATCAACAAGAAATGTTCTTTCCATTATATCATCCATAGTACGATACTTATGAGGAATTATAAAATCATTTACAAGAGTGTCTTCACTTGTTCTCTATGATATGTAGCTCTCCTATGCTCATTTATGGCATCCTTATTTTGTTGATACCGTAAACGACGACTTTCATTAGACCTCTCACGTGATTCTAGTGACAAATTTCATTTTCTTGTACACTTTCTTGTGCCTTCAAATGACATGTCTACAATGAATAATAAAATATTCATTATGGAATCACAAACATGGAACATAACAAATATCTAATATAAACAAACACAAAAGAATGAAAAAGGCACAAGTTTTTTTTTGCAAATCGTAAAAAAACATAAAAGGTTTATATGTTATTTTTTCCAACCATATAAACTTATCAAAATGTATAAGGCTTTTTCCAAATGGCTAAAAACAAAAATGAATTTTTCAAAATGGCTAAAAACATAAATGAATTCTTCCAAATGGCTTAAACAAAAAAGTCTAAATTTCCATGTATCATATTAGAATCAAAACAAAACCCCTACTATTGGGACATAGTACTCTAATAATTCTATGACGTGGAAGTATATCTAAAAATTTGGAACTATATACTATCGAAATATAATAAAATATTAAAATGTACATAAACATATAACATTGTTTGAGAAACAATGACAAAAACCAATACAAATAACATGTATAACATAACTCATAGCAATTATAATTATACAAACAAAGAAAAATGCATAACATCGAGACACATTTACATGTAATTAAGAGTATATAAAGAGTATATAGAGAGTATATAAAATGGAAATATTTATAGGAACTCCTAAGAATTATCCTAAGAATCCATGTCCATATCCAATGGTGGAATCTCATCAACAGAATACATATGGGGAGCAATTGCAAATCCATTTCCATACTAAATCAAATCATTGCAATCCTCCAACATTGGGTACCAAAACCTAGACATTTGTTCATTAGTTGAATTATCAATATCTATTGGAAAATAGATACCAGTCATCATGTCATATATTAGGAAAGTAACTTCATTGCAATTGCACATAAGAACCAGACCATGGATTGTTCGAAATGGAAGATAACCAGGACATTTGCTATTTATATCTACGGAAATTTCTTCCAACAAATTCCATCTGAAACCCCAATCATCTTCAAAGTAGTTAATTATTCATTCAACACACGGTTGAGCAAATTGGAAATGATCTAATTCTTCAGTTGACCATACAGTAGTGGAGCCATCATTGATAAGGCATATCAATTGATCCATGTATATTGCTAACAACATACATCGTATGTCATTGATTGGAAAAAGCAAAAAATCGCATTCATTTTTTATTACCTCAAACCAGTAGATTATATACCCATACCTACAATAATATTCATACTCCTTGTCTAGATACATCCAAAACAATTTACTTTTATAAAACACTCCATTCTTAGGGGGTGAAGTGCCACCAAATGGAACAGCAGCCCTTTTCCATACCCTATCAAGACTACTACAAACATAAAATTTAGACTGCATTCTATCATACCTGTGTTTTAGAACAACCCAATCATATTTTATGCTACTTACATTTTCCAATAATGAAAATAATCCCCAGTGTCCAACTCATATTGGCCATATGTTTTTAAATGCCTTTGTAAATGGATTCGTTACAAAATAGTTGTGTGTATGGGATCATTATGTTGGTAAGGATAAAACCACCATTGGTCCAACAATAGACTCTACTATGTATCTTGAATCTATGAATCACAAATGAAATTGAGATATGTGCCCATCGTGATTAAGGTATTGAGCAGCAAAAAAATTGTCTTCACTATTGACGAACGGAACCATAAATCCAAATTCGTTCATAGAGACATGCTTGCAACATAACAAGAAAGAAGGGTTTTACAAAACATTCTTCCATTTCTTACAAATAGTGCTAAACTTTATCACAACCGATAAAGGGAGTCAGAGGAAGACAATTTCAAGAATTTCGAATGGAAGACAACTCCAAATAGCTGGATCCATGATCAAACAATGAAATCACCTAATAGTAAAAAAAACATATTTGATATCAACAAAACAATTTAATGTTGAATAAAATTAAAAGTAACATACATAGATAATTTACCATTTACACATATAGAAAAACTTCACATATACACATTGTATAAAATCAAATGAGCGATCCTAACATTATTAAAACACTGAATACAATTCCACAATTTTTTAAACCTAATCTCTATAATCCAATATTATTAATGTTAGTAAACCTATAATTATATTTATATTAAGGTCTATGTTTAATATTGATGCTATAATGTTTCTATAAATATATTTATAATATCAAATAAGAACAACTCATTAGGTAGGTTGCCATCAAGGGCAACACCTAATTCATAATGCCAACAAAAAATTCCTTCGAAAACACCATTTTATCTTTTTGTTGGACTACACAATTTTCCATTGTGATAAGGATAAAAAATGTTAATGGTTGTGTTGTTTTGTATAGTATTGAATTTATTTTAGTTATATGTTTTAATTATGTATGTAATGTGAATCATAATTAACTATTTTCAATTGTGATTAAGTATAATAACCACCTAAATAAGGAGTAGTCTAAGTGCCACTTTTTAGAAATTTTAGAGTTTATTACAAGTTTTACAAGTAAATTCTTCACAATCAAACTTCTCCATGGGTTTTTGAGGGTGTTGAATCCATATATGAAGTCAAGAAAATGAGTTTAAACAAATCAAGATTTGAACACAATTTTTTTTTTCCATGTGGAGAAATATGGCAAAAGTTGTACAAAATCTTGGTTAAAAACTACTCCCTTAAATAAAAGTAACTGATATAAAAAATCAACACAATTAATTTTAAAAAATGTAACACTTATATTGTTAATAAAAATGTGATATTAATATTGCATTTTTTTTCCTATTAATGTTAACTAAAATATAATAGATATTTTTAAAACATTAAGTGTAAGCTGTTTAATTTGAAAAATTAGTGTTCCATAGGTTTTGCTGGCTAAATCAATGTATTTTAAAAAACAAAAAATTGACAATATTTAATTATTTTATATAAATTCACACACACACACACAGATATATTATAAAAATTAATTTTAATTATTTTGGAGAGGTACAATAATAGCGACAAGCATTCCATAGTGGGTGGATTTGTGTTCTTCCAACAAATAAACACGGTGCAAAGAAAAACATGATTTTTCTATTGTTAGTATTTTCAATTTGAGCTATGTAATTTGTATAATTCAAGCTTTCAAAAAATATTTTTAAAACACTAAATCCATTTATACATTAAAAAAACTCATTTTAAATAACAAAAGCTCATAATCTCAAATAGAATAATTTTGATCTATATATTTCCCAATCAATCACATTCATATTTTTAATTATTTATCTTCCAAAACTTAATGATATTTAATAACAATATTATAATAATAAGTCACAATTGTTGGCTCTAAACCTAAACTAAAATTTTTAATATAATGAATCCAGAAATATCAAATTAAAATTATATTATTAAATTTCTAAAACAACACATTCATATATATTAATTTTTTCATATTTAAAATTAATCTAAAATCATTTTACTTATTTATTAATAAAACAATAGATTGTTAATATCATAAGATCGTCCTTGTAATGCAGTACATTAACATTACAATTTAATCATTGTAACAGACTACATTAATATCTACATGATTAAGATTGTGTGGTATATGGAGGTTAAATTAATAAATATTAGGAAATATAAATAACAAAAAATGTAGTCTGTTTTAAGTTTGTGATATTTTTCAACATATTTATATATTTATAAAAAAGAAAATATATATATATATGAAAAAATTAATTATTTTTAATTTCTTAATATTTATTTAGGGAAGCAATTGAGATTGAAAGAAGGCCAAGCAATCTCAATAGAGATGATGGCTAGAAGATCAGTAGTTGTTGGATCCCCTCCCTTCTTAGTCATGTCTTCCCCCTCTTCCCCTCCCTCTTTTATTGAATTTTTCTAGCTTTCTAGGTTTCCCCTTGTTATCCCTTATCCTACTTTATTTAGCCATAATTCTTTTATCCTCTTGGGAAATCTCCCTTGGTTTATTTTATTTTAGTAATAGTCCTGTTCATGACTATCTTAAATAAAAAATGTCAGCTTTTCTAATATATTTATATTAATTATATTACACAAACCCTTAATAATATTACTAATATTATAACATTATTATATTAATATAATCAATCCTTACTTATACTAACATCCCTAGATCTATTAATATATGCTCCCATTAGATAACTTTACTAATAAATTGATATTAATTAGTTACCCTAACCATCAATAATAAGTTTAATACTTTTATCATAACATAGCACAATAAGAACTAATATTATTTTTAATATTAATTCCATACTATTACTAATTATACTCGATTATTATTATTATAAAATATTTCCCCTTTTCATGTCTAATCTGAATAACCTAGTACAAATAATATAACAAGGAATTAATATTATTCTATTTATTTCCCTAGATCTATGAACTCTTATCCCCATTTGATAAACTTCACTATTAAAAAATTAATAAGAAGATTAATATTGTAACGTTATTATAATAATAATATAATATTACTTATTATATATTAATTCCCTAAATGTAATCTCATTAACTTTTTACTTAAAATAACACATGTTAAATATTATAATAATATTAGTTTTAACATTTTAATATAATTTAAACAATTTGAATAGTCAAATCTAGCCGTTTCTAGGTCTATTATAGCCATTTGTCTAGTCTGGCCTAATATGGTCGTTTCTTTAGTCAAACCTAGCCGTTGGAAGATCTGCTCTCCCTATTTAATATGTAGCCATGATCTGACTCTTCAACTTGTCCTGACGATGAACCACACTGGTTGGTTCGAAACATGTCGACAAATGTTTTTTCATGTGATTTACACCGAAATACTTTTTCTCATAAAATAGTCTTTCTTATTTATTAATGTAATTTTTAATCATACAGTAATCATAATAATTATAATTTAAATGTTCTTAACCATTAAGAAAATGTGTTTCTAAAACAATTAAGTCTATATGTCTTCATTGTTTTAAAAAAATAATGATATATAGGTTGATGGTTATCTTAAAACTGAATTATTATTTTTATTTTATATATTTATAAATATTTTTAATGGGCTGTCTAAAACCTAGATATTTTGGAATTTTTGGTTGGAATTTGACAATTTTTTGTTGAGTCAATCATAATGAATCCAGAAATATCACATTAAAATTATATTATTAAATTTATAAAACAAAACATTCTTATATATTAATTTTTTTCATATTTAAAATTAATCTAAAATCATTTTAATTATTTATTAATAAAACAATAGATTTTTAATTTCATAAGATAATCCTTGTAATGGACTGCATTAATATCACAATTTAATCATTGTAATGGACTACATTAATATCTACATGATTATGATTATGTGGTATATGGAGGTTAAATTAATTAATATTAGAAAATTTAAATAATAAAAAATGTAGTCTGTTTTAAGTTTGTGAGATTTTTCAACATAATTTTATATATTTATTAAAAAAAAAAAAAAAAAAAATTGAATTTCTTAATATTTATTAAGACAGTCTTTCTTATTTAATAATGTAATTTTTAATCATAATAATTATAATTTAAATGTTCTTAACCATTAAGAAAATGTGTTTCTAAAACAATTAAGTCTATATGTCTTCATTGTTTAAAAAAAATAATGATATATAGGTTGACCTTAATCTTAAAACTGAATTATTATTTTTATTTTATATATTTATAAATATTTTTAATGGGTTGTCTAAAACCTAGATGTTTTGGAATTTTTGGTTGGAATTTGACAATTTTTTGTTAACTCAATCTTAATTTTTATTGTTTAAAATGGTTTTTTGAGTGCATACACTCTGATTGTGAAGAGTTTACAACTCAAACTTACTTGTAATTCCAAACAATCTTTGCCAAATTATAAACAATAGAGTAAAAAATAAACCAAAAAAAGCCCTCCCAAACCTAAAACACACCAACTAGGGCTAGAACTAGGGCTATAGTTATTAAGATTATGATATCAATTGAGTTAATTTTTAATAAATGCATGACTACATTTATATTCTTAAACAAAAAAAACAAAATAATAATAATAATAATAATTAATTAATTAATTAAAAAAAATTAAAATAATATAAAATAAAATAAAAATTATGAACATGTAATTATATGATTACCATATAATTAACGCTCAAATTAATTAAATATAAAATAATTTAGCTATATAAATTAAATAGGCTAAAACAAAGTTTTAATGACATGAAGTTATTATTAAAAACTTCACCCTTTAAATTGGAAGACCATATTTTTTTGTTCTTTATCATAATATAAGATTGAAATTTGTAATTTAATATATAGTTAAATTATAATAAACACAGAGGATATTCACTTAAATTCAAAATGTAATTACAAATATAACAAATGAAGCGCTAAAATATGAAGCCCTAATTTTTAGTATAAATAAAGCCCATCGATTTGGAGGTGGAATGTCTCAATGTAATAAGTAATTCAAAAATAAGGTACATAATACAATACATTTCCTTTCAAGGCATCTCAAAAACTACCAACAAGAGGTATGGCACCTTATTTCATCTTTTAAAGCTTTCAATATTATATCAGTGTTTAGTGTTTAGGATTAATAATGTTGTAGCTCACACTTTGGCCAATGCAAAAGCTCAGTTCACTCCCCTTAGGGATGGTTTTTCAATTAAAATTGTTTATAAACCTATGGTTCCTAACAAAATTACGAATTTTGACCAACAGATTTTTGATTTCCTTGACAACAAGAACATGTTCAAGGGCACAACCATTAACGAAGAAGAGCATGATAAATATCTAGAGGAAAGAACTAAGATGCGAGAAGGAAATTATATGCCAAATGGCATCATATCATTAGAGAAACAATATGATTTACATAATCATTTCAGAGGACTTCCCAACACCAAGACACAAATTTTGACACATGCACCAGTAGATAAACTGGGGGATAGAGGAAGAGCCCTCCTTTGTAAATATTTGCACATGCTGTACTCCTAATGAACGTCAATCGTTTATTCAACTTTTCAAACAATACTAAAGAAAGAACAATACTAATATTTCTTTAGTTTATTAAACCATGAAATTTTTTTAATACATTTCAAACAATAGATTAAAGCGTAAAATTCTTTTAATATATTACATTTCGAAAACATACTTTCAAAATTTATTTAGAGCTCTCATCATAATTTAATTTATTTATTGAGCTCTCTCATTGGGCAGTGTTCCAGTGATATGAAATCCCTGGAAATGAAATCCCAGCAAAGAGCGGCGGCCCCAAATATCCCACCACCCCTCTCTTGTTGTTGATTTATGTTCATCCATGGCGAGCGGAGATGTACGCTGCAAGCAAGATAGATAGAATGAGCTCGATTATCAGGTCGAGTATGTATAATTATTTGTTGGGGGGTAAAAACAGAGAGCCGACACCTGTGTGTTTGTTTTGTCGTTGTTGAGACATTCAGCATTCAGAGAAGAATAATACTTACTGTGTCCCATGACCTTGCAACCACGGCAGGACGGGAATATTACATACTAGGATTTACATACTTGTGACACCAAAATTATTCAACGTGTGATTTTGATTGTAGAAGTTATCAAACCATTTCAACAAAAAAAAATGAAAGGTACATCTAACCCTAGAGACTTTAATATAGAAATAATTAAAATGTTAAATGTAAGATATTTTTAAATTCTCGCATTTTACTTGGATCTCTAATCTAGTTCCCTTTAGGAAGAAATCTAATGAAACTCGTTTATGTGTATACTTTCGCAATTTCAATCATGCATTGGGAAAAGACAATTATCTTGTCCTAGTAATGGACCAAATCTTAAAATTGTCTCTCATTCTGAAATGTATAACTGTCTCTCTTGTTCCGACGGTCGATTTTTCATCAAGGGCAGAAACTGGGCAAATGATGCCTAGCTAAGCACCCTTGGGCAGAGGGAAAGTCCAGGACAATCGTGATCTAGCTTGCCGCAAGGCATTGTCAAGGGGGAAAGAATAAGAGATATTAACAAGTCATTTTTTTCAAATTGAAATACTCTAATGGCTATACCAACAAAGACAATCAATACATATATTCAAGAAAGCTCATGAGAAAGGAATTTTACTTCTTGCTGCTACCATTACCATTTTCAACCAAAAGGGTTCCTCCAATGCATCTGGAAGGAAACCCCTGAAAAAACACTAGGTCAAGAAAAGGAAGACTATGAAAGATTGTGCACCTTTCTTAGTAGATAGAAGCCGAGAGAAGCCCCTTCAAATCATTCTAGTAATCCTTCCAATAAATTGTAATTGCATATTGCTTCACTTCAACAATTCCAACAACCCAAGAACTAAGAAATGCATGCATCCATGGAGCACTGCTTTGCTTATAATAGATGGAATGGTGATGAATAACAGGTACAATAAATATTTAATCACAATTTGAAATGGCCAGCCAAGAAAAGTTGCTCTTATTCCTCCACATTACAATCGTAGATGGAGTGGCAGAGTTATTATTAAGAGCATGAAAGGGTGAAATTGATGGACACGTTAATGAAACTACCGACACTTGTTATTTGGAATTGGACACATGTTACCAATGGTTTGAAATGGATAATCATCTTATTCAGAAATACACCTTTCCACTACTATGACAAGTGTATGTGTAAGGTGTGTGTAACATTTTGTAGTCTTCCCATTACAGTCAATCCTAATAGGTGTCAATTAACAAATGGCATGGTAAATTTTTAATGAAGCTTTGTAAAAAATTAATTTAAACAAGGTTTAATCATGTGATTTAGATATGCATGGAAGTTAGTGGTGTGAATTCAATCCATTGATATTGTGGAAACGACGAGAATATACTAGCATCTTTAAATTTAAACCATCCGATCAATTTTTTTAATTAGTAAAATAATTAAAGTGCCCAATTCCAATAAGAGGGATTCCTATCAACGTAATTAAACAACCATTTGAACCCACAGTAGACCGAATCATGAAATGCTAGTCTGTCGTAAAAATATAGTGAAGACAAATGCCTTCACCCAGTGCTTGAATATCCACAACTTCAACCAATTTAGGGAGTTATATTCGTAAAAGAATAAATCAATTAGGCTCATTATTCTACTGAAATAATATTCTTTACTTTGGGATTGAGTTCATATAAATGTTTTGATCATAGATCTCTTTGCACAGGTATCAACAGATGCTCCCAATGCACATAATTATCATAAGATCTCTTGACCTCCTTTTGTTTTAACACTTCATTGTTCATTATAAACTGTCATACCCCTTTTAGATTGCATCATGAAGTTATTTGCAAGAAATATTTGGAGCTTCAAGATAAAACTTAGTTTTACGATGTTAAGGCTTATTGTAACTACAAGAAAATGTTTTCATATAACCCCCTCTCACAAATTAAATCAACTGCAAAATGATCTATCTATATTTCCCAATGATGAAGAATTTGCAACAAATCCATTTTTCTGAGATATTTTAAATCTTTTAAGACAATTTCTATTGAACACTCGACAGCTCTCATTTTCTTGGAGGAGCTCCCCCTGAGATAATGTGATTTTTTCTTCAAGTTCCCCCTAAGACCGGGTTGGACTCAATTATCTATTTCTCTTTCTTTTGGCGGCTGTTTTATTTTCCGAATTTGTTTATATCTCACTTGCAAGTTACTTTGATGCATGTTGGAATTTTTTGCACCAAGATTCTCCTTCCTTTGTCTAGACTCAAAGATAACAAGAGGCAGTTTACAATCTTTGGCCATATGGCCAAAATTATCACAAAATTAACATCTTATATGTCCAAGAAAAGGAAGAAATAGTTCAAATTTTTTGTTGGTGTGCCTTGTGCCTTGAAACCTACAGTCAACAACTTTATGCCCAAATTCATTACATGAAAAACAATATCCATGAAATGATTTTTGTACCTGGCCAAAGTTGAGGTTGCATGATGTTCTTTTTTGTTCGATTACTTCTTCTGCTGCATGGTCCTGTAGTTTACTGAAATGTGCCCAAATTTCTGACAATCAAAGGATCTAATGTTTCTCATGCCTTTCTTTAACACATCCTTTGGCTTTTGTTCTTGATGATGGATTTCTTTAGTGCTACTGCAAATCTCTGCTTTGGAATCTCTCGATGTTGCCTTATTTTCTCTCTGTAGACTAGATTTTCCTTCTTCGAATTATTCTTTTAATTTCTCATGATTGTCGATCTGATATTTGAGATGGACTTCAATCTCCTCTTTAGTTCTTCTTTATTTTTCCAACTAATTTTCAAGATTAGAAATTTTTCCTTTAAATGCATGTTCTTTCTCCTCAAAAATCTGAAGAAGTTTCTTCAAATCTTTATTCTCCAAGATGAGATTCTCTATCAATCTTGCTTGTGCTTTGTTTTCTACTTCAAGGGTTACTAATCTCTCATGCTCTTCATTCTCAAATCCCTGCACTAGAAAGACACCTTCCTCACCTCTTGAGGAATCAACTTCAAAACTATGGTTATCTTCTTTTGAGCCATCAATCTCAAGAGAACCACTATCACTACATGCATAAGGAAATATACAACCAGAAATAATATGATCACAACATTTACCATCATCATTCATTACCAGTAAGAAGAGGGGTTTTTCTCAATTCAGAATCTTCTTCACTTGTTTGTTGCTCTTTCTTTTCTGAGATTTCTTCCTCTTATTCTTAGCCATGGCCCATTGTCTTCTCTCAAGCGATCAAGCTTCACCAAGAGAACCCCGCTCTGATACCAATTGTTAGAAATGGCCTTGCTACTAAGAGGGGAGGTGAATCGGTAGTAATAAGATTTACTTAACTTTTAATTCTTTTTACTGAAACACCAGATTCAGTAATCCATCAGTTATGCTTTTGAAACCAAGCATGAAAAATCACCATAAAGAATCAACAAAGAAAACATGCACATAAGAGAACACAAATATTTTCAAGTGGAAAACCCTCTCCAGGGCAAAAAAAAACACCCATTATTTTTGTTGTTGCTCAAATCTTCTATTATGTTGAATATATTTTTACATAGAGTAGATAGCACCTACTAGCTGGAAGACTCGACTCCTACAACAGTGTGCTGACATCCATCAGTTGAGAAGTATCTACTCACATGACTTTGCAAATAAAAATCTACTGGAAGCCTCCACCACCAATGAGCCTTGCCCAACATTCATTGGACTATCCAATCACCATTGGATTGAGATTCTCCTCCTCTAATCATTGTTTTCTTGTCTTCACAAACATGAAGTTTCTACGCCTCCAACTCCTCCATGTGAACCATGTTTCAGAATGTTTCAGACTGGGTTCTCAACCTACTCAACATGAGAAACCCAACAATAACTCTAATATGAATGTGAAAGTAATAATATGATATACACCCTATACTCAAACACAGCTATAGATATGCAATATGCTTGAAAAAATACGGTGGCACACACTCACTTACTTATACCAACAATCAATCAACTCCACCAAATCAATCCACACTATCATAAGAATATATGTCAAAATGTGCTCAACAATCTCCAATCAATACCTTGGGCAAATATTATGGTTAAGTTGGTACCAAGGACACCCATACCATGGTAAATGCCAAGTCAATACCACGGATTAATACTATTGTCCCTTTTACCATGGTAATGTTAATACCTGTCAAACTAATACCAAGTGTTGACTTGGGCCACACAAACAAACCAATACCAAGGTAATGATACCATAGTAATCCCAATACCTGCAATGTCAATACCAAGGTAAACATCCTGTAACTAACAAGCCAAGCAACATAACCAACTACACATAAGCAAGTCTTTTATGAACCAAGCTACTCCAGGACCATCAGTCGCACTCATTCGCACTCAAGCCAACTGCAACACATTCTTAGGCTAACATCAATGTCAATCATTAACCACTGCAATAAATACTTCATCTACAACTGCATCATCAATGCGAACACAAATTATAAATAGGGATCATTATGCACATGTTTCCACCAACATGTGCAACATTTACAATTTGGCTTCGAACAAACCATCTCATCTTATACACAAAACCTAACCATGTTAATGCCACATGTGCATCACATTGTGCAATACCAATTTTAAAGTATTTATAAGTTTAGTCAAAATAACTAATGCACCTATCTCCATGCCATCCTCTTAGGCACTCAGAGTACTTAAGTAAGCCACATGTGCAGTTGTGTCATGACGTATTAATGGATCCTTTTAAACCTTATTTCTATACTGACTTCCATATTTCGAATCACCAACTTTGCATCATTTATATGCATTAGAAGGATAATTCCATAGACAAAATGAAAAATTAGTCAATGTAGAAAGCTCTAGAGTTGAGTGACAATTATTGATCTTGTTGACTAACACTTCCAAAATCTTCTCATGTTAGTTTGCATGATTAATATACAAAGAAAATAGAGAGGGAAAAACTCTCAAGATTTACTATCTTAAATAATGTATGAATGCCCCTACCCTAAAATCATTAATATGGTTCTCTTTCTACCATAGAAGTTACACTTCTACATAGGATGAGCTAAGCTTACCGCTGCAATAGTATTCTCCAAGTGAACACATGGATTACATCATTGAAACCCAATAAAAATAATATTTTTTGATCAAAGTGTCATATTGATTTGGAATGAATGCATATTTCTCTCTAAGTGACTTTCCAAGAATTGTGTGCATGTGTGTTGATTTTATTTTTTTATTTTTTGATTTTTTAATGTGATGAAATCTAATAATGACCACATTGTAATTCCCAAATTTAACAAGCTTCACATATCAACGCCGGTGTATTTCCCTTTGTTCCTACTATTATATAAGTTTCCAACTTGTTATAAAAAAATTGTAGTTGAATAAATTTCTAAAAAATAGATGGTTGTTACTTAATATCTTTAAAATTTCTCATGTGCCCATTCCACTCAAATCCAATCATATAACCACTAAAATTTTTCTCCACCCTATATGGATCTCATATATTGACATGAGAAAACAATGGAGGATGGCCCATGTGGCGATCAAATAAAGTATTCATTGCGCATTCGATTTCAATTCTGTGAACCAAATTTCATTCAATAATTGTTTATGGTAACCTTTTAATCTAATATTAAGTGGTCCAATGAAATTTAGAATTATGTAACTCCATGAAGTCTTCAACTCTGTTTTGTTTCTTAGTTTTCTCATTTCCCATGGTATACTGTACCATTGTTTGTAATAGAATAAGTAAGAGAGTTGAGAGTAATGTGATAATAGCATCAACTATAAAGTCCTAATTAGTCTAGGAGGCCTATGGAATATTTAGACAGAACACAAAACAATGTCTCCAATACGCAATATTTTTATGGCTTTAAAATCTAGCAAGTGACAAAGGAGGGTTGTCTTTGTCATCACTCCTCCTACACTTATCATGCATGTTTACAAGATCTATCCCCACTAAAACATCCAACTCAAAGCCACATTTAATTTCATAAACATGAACCCACTTATGTTGTTGCAGTGATGTAATATTGACACATGCCACAAACACACTCACCATTGTAACCCAGATGTGTTTCATCTCTACCTATTTCATTTGGTGAAAGAGAAACAAATGCCTTGCCAACATATTCCATATTTCCATACCCAATAATTAGTGCATTCCATAATATCATGGTTATATTATACATTTTATCAAATGGTTGTTGAGCAACCTCAATATTATTTCAGTTGGAATACATATCTATAAGGTCACCTCTCACAAAAACATCAAACTCCATCTTAATCATGGTCACGTGATTATTATCTTATTTCTATCTCTAACATATACTAACAACACACATGCAGGAATAACACTAGAAAAGGTGACCAACCTAGCTCTCACACTTGCTAGTTTCATTTGTTGATATTTATTCAAAGCATCATCACAATACCCATTCTATGAATGCCCCATGATAATGGAACAATAGGACACTACATCTATTTTTGGTACATTATTAGACATGTGGTATGCATACCTTATGTTTCAAGGTTTTGTATATATGTCTATAAGGGCATTGCACACATAAATATCATATTGAAATCTGTTTCTATTTTTTCACTTGAAAATTTATATTTTGTGATACAAAGTTGTCAAATGGGCACATGATGACAAAACCATTGAAATCATGACAAGATTATGCTTCACAACATAGCTTTAAACAATTTTAGTGCCTCATCTCAATATCTATTTTGCACAAAACACACCAATCATGGCACTCCAAGAGATGATATCTCTTTTAGGTATTATGTTAAACAATCGGTGTACATTAACCAAACTATTGCATGTGACATGCATGCTTACAAGCTTGGTACTTAGAAATATATTAGGTTGAAGCCTAGTTGAGGAAACATAAGTATGGAGATATGTATCCTCTAAAAGGGATCTCTTAAAAAAAACATTTGTATGAATTTGAACTTGGGTGTTTTTCACTTTCAAATTGTCCAATGCTTCTATCAGTTGTCCTTATGTGCATAGTTGTTAATTTCTACATTAATTTTTGGCTCTTTATTAACATGACCATAATTCTTTCAGATTGTTCAATTTCATATTAAAATGAACAAAAAAAACTCCCTTTGTTCATAACCATAGGAAATAAATTTATGTAGAACTTCCAAAACACACAAAATGCAAAAATTAAACTTCTAATTTACGAATTTTTTGTGGAAGGTTGCCGTGACGAGCATAATTTGATCAAAGTTGTATAAGGAATGAAATTAATTGTAGGAAATTAAATGGAACACACACATAGAAATATAGAAAATATTACAAAAATATGGTGAAAGCCCAACTTCTATTAATATATGAAATAGTAGAATGTTATAGAACACAAACTGGCTAGAATGGTGGCAGCTATATCTAAATAGAGAGAGGTGGAATCTATGTTCATTTAAAAATATATATTACAAGAGGTTGAAAGGATGGCCTTTTAACACAAATAAAGAACCCTATATGTCTAAAAACCTAACCCTAGAAGATGAAATGCCAAAATGTTTGCAAGCCCAAGGTGATTCGTTGGTACTTTGACTTCTCAAGGGCACAATGTTTGCATACAATATCCACTTGGGGTGAAAAATAGCTTGATAGAAAGAAATATTTAAGGAATAAAACATTTTGCTAGATCTAGCGTATGCACTAGCAGCCTTGGCCCAATGAATTTCCAAAAAACCATCGTTGAGGACCTCAAAATAACCTCAAAATTTTGGAACCTAGAAATCATTTAAAAACTACCAATATGATAAAAAAATCATTGAGATAGTGGAAGAGGTGGGTAGCCACCAATATCCACCTAGATCAATCCTACCCCCTTATGAATTAATGATATTTGTTGCATTAAGTAACCTCAACTGATGGGGAAACTTCTATTGAATTTGGCTCTTGGTGGAGAAGCTTCCCTACTTTTAGAACCTGATAGAGTTTTATGTTTTGATATCCTTGTGAGCCACTTCCCTTGGTGAAGAATTTTCCCTACTTTGACAACCTAATATAGTTGTATGTGTTGCTGGAATGTATCCTCTACCTTGGTGTCCAATATTTTATCCATTGTATGATGTTCAATGCAATCAAGATTGATTTCAATGGGGGAAAATTGCTTGGCTTCCTCTGAGGTGTCCAAAAGAGGCAAAAAATATGATCATAGGAGTTCCACATAAAATTCTTGGTGCAAGATAAGGAAAGGGGGAATACTTAATTCAAAATAATTTTCACCCACATCCTTTGTGATTATGTAATGCTCATACTAGAGTGGTTTGAGCTTCCTATGGGGGCCTATGAGGTGCTCTTTCTACAAATGTAACCACATATTATCACCAACTTGATATTTATGTGGAATGTTATGTTGGTCATGTCATTGTTTGTAATTGGAATTGGCTTTTTGTAGGATATCATGGACCTATTGTTAGAGGTGTTGGATCTATTCAAAAAAATTGACTACCTTCTCTTACTTGGGTTGTGCAAGGGAGGACCCTTTCGTTGAAGATGAAATGGGCATAGCACATAAATTGTCGCTAATGGTTGGAACCCCAAGCACACCTGAAAAGGAATATGGCCAATAGAGCTATGAGGGGCTTTGTTATAGCTATGCTAAACATATGAAAGTCTTTTTTCCCATGTATGTTATTCTTAGAGTTGTACATGTACAAGATATCCATAATCATCATGTTGACCACATTTGTTTGTCCATGTGATTGAGGATGAAAGGGGATTCATCTGGTCAACTTGATATCTATTGACACACCTACATACATAAAACACAAATCGTTGCAAATTTTAACCCTCTCCTAAAAGAACATAAATATGAATCAAAACAAAATAATAAAACTGAATTTAATAGTAGGTGGGGCCCTTTCTCCATGGGTGCTATAAGGTGATCATTGTGCTTTCAGTTATTTTTTTATGAGAAAGAATGCACGCATTGGTTTGTTGTCAAATCCGGAATAACTCACATTTCAGTTTATCTCATGCCACTTCATTAAAAAGGTGAACTATGACCCTTCATGTTTTTGGTCCATGATTACTTATGTCTTGAAGTCTCCAATTGAAAGACATGATTCATTTCAAAGATTTTTTTATTAAAGTGGTCAATTAAGTTTTGCTTGTATACATCTATAATGTGGGCAATATACGAAAGTTCTTGAAATTTGGAAAGAAAAATATAGAAATTTTGGGCAATAATCTACCCAAACTCCAAGTTTCATTATACTATCAAACTCAAGCCTAGACTTGACCATTAATTTAGAACAAACACCACCTATAGTGGCACACATCTCATTGTTTCAATGTGTTTATTGAAAGCATACATAACGAATATTGTCCCAATTTAATAACCACACATTACATGTGGTATTTCATAACCACACATTACATTTTTATTTGTTTGAGTTTGCATCGTAAATACAGTGTAAGATAATTCTTGCTAAACTTTATTTCACCCTATTCACTTCAAACTATATAGTCAACTTTTGTTTGGCCATAGTTATTTGTTTCCTTGTTAAAAAAATTTCTACATTGACTATTTGGAAATGTAGCTATTCAATTCAATATAGTTGGCCTTTACCCCTCACAAAGGATTTTTTTTTTTAAAGGTTATTAAAAAAAATCCTTTTATTCAATGGCTTTTTTACATAAAATAATTAAAACACATGGCATTCACTCTATCATATAAAATCACATCCCCCCTTACTTCTAATCAGATTCAATCTAAACCATTATTAACCTATGACCCCACAAAAATGTCGAGTGATGTCTATGCACCCATTTGCTAAATTTCATCTTGTGATAACAGATAAAACTAAGTATAAAATCATCACCATTTAAAGTATCATTCATATCTTTGTATATAAACCGATGCATCACCTATAAGATGCTCAAGCTCACCTTTTATTTATGTGAAGTTTGAAAAAAAATTATTATAACACTACATTTTCTTGAACAATATATATGAACCAATGCATTTTAGTATTCCAAATGACTAATCTCCAATTATTATAAAAGAATTTTGTGATATCACATGCTATGTCTTAAAACAGTCTATTTTCTCAGCATAAAGGGCTTCTTTCCCTTCTCTTTTCATTTTCCCATGAATGTTTTTATCATGTATCTAGCATCTACAAAAACGTGATTCTAAAAGCTGAAAGCATTTACAAAAACATGATTCTAAAAACTGAAATACTGTGTAAGCGCATGCACTTACATGATAAAGATTATTTTACATATAGATTTTGTGGCAACACATCATGAGATTTCATAGTAGGGAATCTCATAATAATAAGAGAGGATAGGGCAAACATGGAAACATCATGTGGAGACAGGAATAAAATAAAAGGATTTAGCTCTCTATTCATTTTGATGTCAACTCTGAAGACTTCAACCATTTGACTCTTGCACCCTAGTATTATAGAGATACCCCCACAACAACCTTTACTTCAACAGCAGCCACCACAATATGAAATATGGGACCCAAATCCCATTGCTCGACCATCAGGTCACATTCTTTGGCCATCTATTTCTCATTGTATCGTAGCACATTTCCCTTCTACTCAACATGTAACCTATGTAACCTCACAAGCCATGACTTTGCATCACAATAATCCCATACAAACATCACTTGAGTTTGTCTTTCCTAAGATCCACCCTCTTCTTACACCTCCTAAGGCCTATTATATTTCTTCAACCAAGGCCAATCTTACGATTCCCGCACTCCTACTACAAAGAAAAGCAAAAAGATGGAGGTTTTTGTTGATGACATGTTTCCAGAATACATTCTTGGGGTAAGAAAAAGGATAGCAAGGATAAAAAATATATAGTCTATATTTTACATATCCTAAGCATCCTTTGTTCATGTGGGCCATGAAGTTCATTCTACTATTTTCAAATAATTCCACACTTTTAGCATATATTTCATGATAGACTTTTCATCATAGATCTTTTAGTTTTGATATATTTTGTAGGACATTTTTAGCTGGATGTGTTTTGTGATAACACCACATTTTTGGGCATATTTACACCATATGACACTTTATTTTTTAGGAGTTATATGTTGATATACTATGGTTGTTTTGTTTACTCTCATACGCTCAGTTCTATAGGAATATATATGCATTTATAATGGAATATACAAGTAGTATTGTCTTGATGTTGATGGTGTCGCCTCTGTCATCACCAAATTATACCTTACAAATCCCTCCACCTAAAGTAAAGATTCCCCACAAGATCCCCAAAGGTCCATTATGTCGAAATGTTGCTTCTTTTAAATCTACCCATAACTATAGCATAGTAGATGACTTGGCGTAGTCTCATGTTGCCATGTCAACGTTGGAAGTCCTTTAGACCTTCCCATCCTAACGGAAATATATACTATCTGATTTAGGCATTTTGGATCCCTCTAACGATCATATGATTGTCTTTAATTTTGATAAATTAGAACAACCCCCCCTTCCTTCATCTATCTCCTTTTAAATATCAGTCTCCATAAAAAATGTCATTGTCCAACTGTGTATAATAGACAAAGGTGCCTCCACCTATGTGATGGTCGCTATTTTGGAAGCAGCTTGGTTCCCTTGACCTATCACCATCCACCATCACCCTTTGTGCTTGGGATGGTCACCCCTCACATCCCCTCAGTTTATATCACAATTTCCCCATCACTGTTGTTGGAAAGATAGTCTTGATTGATATCAAATTCATTGATGCCCCATTAGATTATAATATATTATCGGGTAGTAGTTACACCTATGCCATGTTTGTTGTCGCATCTACTATATTTCACAAGATGTGTTTTTCTCACAATGGAAATATTGTCATTATCGATATGTTGACTTACTATGACCCTCTGTCTCAAACCTCTCCTCAAACCACTACATCATCAATGACTAGCAATAAGACTATCCCTTCCCTAACCAATGTTTCTCCTGGAGTTTACAACTATTCCATGTTACTTGGGGCTTATTATGGCCCATCACCTACTCCTTCTGAGCCTAGCTCTTCTAGTGTTTTCATGCTTTAAGCAGCAAGGGCAATAGGCAAGCAATCTAGTATGCCTTCTCAATAGCCATCTCCTTCACAACCTCCAACTCAAGACTCAACTCGTCCTTCAGGTACAATTCTGCCAGGCCAGTTTCCTTCTGTTCGTATCTCTCCCAGTCATTTTCCACCCGGAACCATTCCCCCGAGTCTCTCACATCCTGGAGAAATCCCTCCAGGTCATTACCCCTCTAGTCAAATACCTTTCTTGTTCCCGCCACCATGAATTTTTTCTACACTTGTAATGGTGACATTGAGCCTTCCCAAAATAACCTTGGGGATCCCATTATAGTACATTGATACTCCCACAAACACTCCTCCTAACATCATCACCATGGGGATAGATTTGACTCTCATTCAAACCATTGTAACTACCCCTTCTTTTGCTTCAATTCCACAACAACCTCAACAAGAAGCCACTCTTATTTCGAAAGCATATGTTGAGGGGGGAAGTGCCCCAAAAAAGGGAACCAAAGACAAGGCACCCAAAGCAACTCCCAATCCTCCTATACCTCCAAAGCCTTATCCCACATTTTCTTTGTGTGATGTTGTTTAGAATGCCACCAATAATTGTCTTGAGCTCCCTCATATCAAGAATGTGGTTTTTGATACCTTTCCTGACTCTAACATTCCTGAGGTCCATGATACCTTACCCGAGTAACCCAAAAAGAACAAAACCTTACGCATGAACCACCCTTGTGTGTTTTTTGATAACTATGGACATTACTGCCATCACTATCCATGTACCAAATATTTTCACGATACAATTCAGGTGCTTCGCGAGTTAGATGTCACTCATAATGCTTCCACCTCTCCTCCACCTATGGGTCTTGTCCCCAATGATTCGCCAAGATAAGAGGTTTCTCAACCCAACATTGTGATTCCCCCTCCTGATGTTGAGAATATGGATAATTCAACCCCTATTCTCTACCTATAATCATCCATGGGATTGATATATTCAGACTCTTTAGGATTTTCCTATTGTGCTTCTTTCGAACCTTTGGTGGAAGACACTTCAGTTTCAACATCAGTAGATGTCACATCTACTAATCATCCTTCCAACCCTTCTAACGATGCACATGTGAACCATGTCTCCCATGATGATGATTGGTTCAATAACCCCTTACTTCAAACCCATGAATTTGAACCACATCCATCTTGTGGCCATTACATTAACACACAATCTTTGGGTAAGGGGGAATTCATTTTTAAGAGTTCTGGAGAAGCAATTGTCCCCAACCCTCCTAGTGAATCTGGTCATGTTGACTCTAGCACCATTTATCTTCCCCATTCCAAAGAGCTTCTAAAGTCCAATATCACTCAAGATCACCCCTGGGATGATCCACTTAATCATCCCTTCCTCTTACATCAACAACCCAGTCCCTTAGACATTGTTGTTGACCAACCTCGGTGTCATCTAAGTGAGCATAAGTTCATTATATATTAGCCACTCTTTGGTATGGTGATAGCATGTATGCGAACCCAAAAATTTAGTCCATTTGATCCATATATACAGTACCAAGTGATATTGGTAATCCACCATTTCCGTTCTCATATTGAACCCATCGTACATTATTCCCATAGGAAGATTACCATAAACAACAAATGGAAAACCACATCATCAAAACGTGTTTAGAGTCCATTATTCTAAATACATCAGGCATGTCCATAGCATGCTACATCCATACATAATTGTGGGGCACCTGTGGCCCTACATCTACTCATCATCCTCTGGCAGATCTCATGCCGATAGGACCATATGCTTGAATCCCTTATTCAAACGCTTGGAACACAATGGCACTCCACAAACTCATACAGTTAGGGGAATCATTCCCACCTTTTCATATTGTAAGACCCTCCTCCCACATGTACCCAAGTAACTAGCCAACCGAGGTAAACATGAGACGAGAGACTACTATGATTGGATTCGGCCTCCTATGTGACCTTAAGGAAGTGGAATCAACAGAAACACCACACACATCCATCCAACATTAGCATTAGAATCCTCAGGAGACATGTTAGCCACTCAGAAAACCTATCCCTGGGTCCCAATGATGTTCTAGACATCTTATGCCTTCATTGCTCCCATGTTATAAATAAGAGAGCATCCAGAAACCCAAAGTATCTCTCACAAGCTTGTGTACCAATAACCAGAGACTAAAATTGCCAATGTTTTGCTAGCTATTGCGAGATTTAAGCCACTTTTTCAGGCCCATAGCCCAGGTCACTACCCAGAATGGAGTGATAGCTTAAAATCAGTAAAATTACAAGGAAACAATGATGCAAAAGAAATAAGTTAAACAAAACCTTAACCAGAACCCTAGTAGCCATGACAGGCATTTCGTCAAACATATCATCAACATGTAATCTATTGATGTAAACCATAGAATTAAGTGTAGGGATCTCATACTTATATGAGAATTGCTATGAACCATTGTTCGCTCATCTCATTTGTTGCATTATCATCTATTAGGCCATAGATACATTATCCATTCATTTACAAGTAAAAACATGCTGAGATCCATACATAGTTGATGTCATAAAACATACATATAACCAAAATAATAGGGACAAAATTATCATAAACATATCAGCCATAAAATCCACATATACTTCAGTACATTTACACATGAAAATCAAGGGAATGAGTTTCTCATTAATGAATGTAATAAACCAACCGGAGATGGGACTACCATGTTCCACCCGACCATATATTGGTTAAGCCAATTCTCTCTTCAGCCAATCACCCCATACCATATTCCAAGCATGAATGTGGGACTCATAGAACATTGTTAGCATTATGGTACATGTGTTGTCCTTGATGGCAACCCACATATGGTTTAGTTCAGAATTGATAAAGGGAAACTCACATTGTAACAGGTCTATCCAGAGGTAACATAGTAATAGTACCAAAGAACAGGATGATGGGACAAAGGATTTCTTATCAGAATCAAGTAGCGTATACACGCAGGTACATAGCATAAAAGAAGCGTATATGTATGTATGCAGTTTCATAGAAGGAAAAGTGCGTATGGGATGGAAAATTAAGGTTAAATAATACCAAGGGTCCATACCATGGTATTAGCCAACAATATTGAGTGGAATAACGATTACTTGATCTCGTCTAAGAATACCATAGATTATAAGTGTGGTTTTGGTGCATGGTATTGACAAAGGTGTTGGGTATGGAGCCTGATTATCTTCTTTATTTAGAGGTATCGTCGCATTGGACCCCAATTCGTAATGTGGTGGCAATGCCGCTCGTAAAATGTATGCCTCCATGGGGGTCCAGGGGGGAGCGACGACGATTATTTGGAGCCTCCCCCTGGCAGGGGATCGGCGGAAGCGCCCCCGAAGCTAAAAATATATAATTTTCTAACAACTGGTATCAGAGTCGAAAGTCTATTTGGCTGAAAAACATGCAAGAGAGAAGGGTTCGTGGTTCGAGTGGGAGCAATGGCAGAAGATGGTAGGTTTAGGGTCGAAAAAATTAACAGCCAAAACTACCAGCTATGGAAGATGCAGATGGAAGATTATCTGTATCAGAAAGATCTGTACCTACCATTGAGCAAAAAGACAAAGAAGCTGATGAGTATGAAAGACACAGAATGGGATATTATTAACAGAAAGGCACTTGGTACAATACGGTTGTGCCTAGTGGCATCGGTAGTGTTTAATATTTCAAAGGAAATGACAACAGAGGGTTTAATGTCGGCATTGGCCAAATTATATGAAAAACCCTCAGCCTCAAATAAGGTATTTCTTATGAAGCATTTATTTAATATGAAGATGTCAGAAGGTGGATCTATTTCTGATCATTTAAATGAATTTAATACAGTTACCAGTCAATTAAGTTCTGTAGGGGTTACTTTTGATGATGAAGTTAGGGCTCTGTTATTTCTATGCTCATTGCCAGAAAGTTGGAATGTTTTATGGCCATTAGTAACTTTGTCTCTGGGTCTAGTACTTTAAAGTTTGATGATGTTATCGGTGCAATCCTTAGCGAGGAAATGTGGCAGAAAATCTCCGGTGAGACATCAGGTAATGCTTTGACTGTAGAGACAAGGGGAAGAAAAATGGAAAGAGAAAAGAGCCCAGGATACCGCAGTAAGTCAAGGAAAAGCGGATCCAAGTCCAAATTTGGGATAGTGTGCTGGAAATGTGGGAAGAAAGGACACCTAAAGAAAGACTACAATTCTCAGAAGGGAAAAGAAGGAGAAGCGCAGCAAGAAAACAATCATGAAGCGAATGTGATAGGTGATGTGTTGCAAGATTATTTGATTCTTTCATAGAAAATATTATTGATGCCTGGGTGGTAGATTCAAGGGCCTCATTCCATGCCACACCTGATAGGAAACATTTTCATGATTATGTTCAAGGAGATTTTGGATAGGTTCGATTGGGTGATGATAAACCCTATAAAATCATTAGAATGGGTATAGTTTTCATAAAACAACAGAATGGAAATCAATGGCTATTGAAATAGGTAAGGCATGTTCTAGATCTGAAGAAAAATCTGATTGAACAGGGTAGTTGGAAGCTGAAGATTGTGTAACAACTTTTACAGATAAAACCTGTAAGGTCACAAAAGGAGCCCTGGTAATAGAAAAAGGAGAAAAGGTTGGTACATTGTATTTATGCAATGGTATTTCTAATTCTATTAATGATTTAACCTCTACAGGAGAAGATACAACATTGTGGCATCATAAGCTTGGGCACATTAGTGTGAAGGGGATGCAGATTCTTCACTTAAGAAATTTGTTGCCGCGTTTGAAGCATGTTGATTTAAAATTATGTGAGAATTGTGTTTATGGAAAACAGAAGAGAGTCAGATTCCTCAGAGTTGAGAAAGAAAAGAAGAGTGAAAAATTAGAGTTTGTGCATACAGATGTATGGGGACCTGCTCAGGTATCATCTCTCGGTGGCTATCATTGTTATGTTACTTTTATTGATGATATATCCAGAAAAAGTTGGATTTATTGTATTCAAAATAAATCTAATGTATTTGATACTTTCAAGAAATGGAAAGCTTTGGTTGAAAATGAGACAGGAAAAAGGTTGAAGTGTCTCAGATCAAACAATGCAGGTGAATATTGCAGCAAAGAGTTTGATAGGTATTGTTTAGAGAATGGAATTTGCAAAGAGAAGACAATTCCAGGAACAACACAAGAAAATGGTGTGTCAGAAAGGATGAAAAGGGCAATCATAGAGCGTGCAAGATGCATGAGATTGCATAGAAGATTGCCTTTACAATTTTGGGTAGATGTTGTAGATAATGTTGTTTATCTAATAAACAAAGGGACTTCAAGTTCCTTGGATGGTGGTATTCTAGAGGAAGCATGGACATGTAAAAAGGCAAACTACTCATTTTTAAAGACTTTTGGTTGTGAAGCCTTTTTCCACACTAATAAAGAAAATAGAACAAAGCTTGAAGCAAAATCAAAGAAATGTACCTTTATTGGATATGGTGTTAATGATTTTGGTTATTGCTTTTATGATTATGAAAAACACAAAATCATTAGAAGCAGAGATGTCATATTCAATGAAAAGGTTTTGTATAAGGATTAGATGCAAGAAAAGAAACAGGAAAAAGAAAACAAAGAATACATAGCTCTTGATGACATCACAGAAAAAGTGAAGGTGCCTGGAAATCATAATGATCAACAGCGAGAACAATAATAGCAACAAGCACCTCAAACACTTGAAAGTGGTGTTAGAAGATCTACCAGGATAAGTAGACCCCCTGAATGATAATTTCCTTCATTATATTAATATTGTTGACTAATTATGGTAAACCAGAATGTTATGAAAAAGCAATGCAGGTAGAAACTAGGAAGAAGTGGGAGCAAGCAATGAAAGAAGAGATGGACTCCTTAGCACATAACCAGACTTGGGACTTAGTCAAGTTGCCTACAAGTTAAACAGCATTGCAGAATAAATGGGTTTACAGGTTGAAGGAAGAATATGCCGGTAGAAAAAGGTATAAAGCTAGACTTGTGGTGAAGGGGCTTGCACAAAAAAAGGGTATGACTTTGATGAGATATTTTCTCCTATTATTAAAATGACTTCAATCGGAACTATTTTAAGTCTAGTAGCAGTTGAATATTTGCATCTTGAGCAGTTAGATGTAAAGACAACCTTTCTCCATGGGGATTTGGAAAAAGAGATATATATGTAGCAGCCACAAGGATATGAGGTAAAAGGGAAGGAGAAACTAGTGTGCAGGTTGAATAAGAGCTTGTACGGCTTAAAACAGGCTCCAAGGTAGTGGTATCTAAAATTTGACAGGTTTATGTCTGAACAAGGTTATACTAGATGTCACTTTGATCATTGTTTTTATCTCAAAAGGAAAAATGATGTCAGCTATATTATATTGTTATTGTATGTCGATGACATGCTTGTTGTAGGTTCTAACATGCAGGAAATAAATGTGCTCAAAAGAAAATTGGCAAACACATTTGCAATGAAGGATTTGGGTGCTGCAAAACAAATCCTTGGTATGAGAATAACTAGAGACATGAAGAATCAAAAATTAACATTGTCTCAGAGTGAGTACATAGAAAAGGTGTTGAAAAGATTTAATATGTAGAATGCAAAACTAGTTAGTATACCTTTGGCTAGCCATTTCAAACTAAGTAAGGAGGTGTGCCCCAAGACTCAAGAAGAAATGACTTATATGTCTAAAATTCCATATGCATTAGCAGTTGGAAGCTTAATGTATGCAATGGTCTACACATGATCCAGGTGGATGTTGGTGGCCACCCACCTATCCCATTTGGACCCCCACAACTGTCTCTTTCAGTCTTTTCAGTTTCCTAAATTGTAGCACAGTTTACTATTTTTAGCAGTTTTTCGGGTCCTGAACTTCCGGAGCCGTTTTGAGGCCCTAAACGACGTTTTTTTGGAAATCATGGACCCATGTTGTCTCCCAAAGTTGTAGTGCTCGGATAGATCTTTCTAACGAGCTATTGTACGCGTCAAACGAAGATCGTATGCCAAAATTACGACCCCGGGAAATTGATGTACCAATTTACCCAAACGGGGCCCACAATTTGGCATTTCATCTTCTAGGGTTAGATTTCGGAATGTTAAGGGTTTTCCATTGTTTCTCAACAATAAATAGGCCTTCGAGCCTCATTGTAACATAGTTTTGAGTACAGTTCAAAGGCATGTAGCCACACATCTCTTCTCAGAGATAAGATACCATCGCCCTAGCTGGTTTATTTCCATTTCTGGTTGTAAGCATATTTCAGTATTTTACAGTAATGAAATGAAGTATTATTTCCACTGCATCTTTGTGTTTATGGTTATCTCTGTATTTTATTGCGTTCCTGTTTAAATCTGGATCAGTGGTATCAGAGTGGTCTGCTTTTTCTCTATTTTTCTTTGCATGTCCCCAACAAGGTCAGGATATAAGGAGTTAGGGCTTGAACTGGTCGAACCTTTGCAAGACCAGCCTCGCAAATCCCGACAGCCTCCCATGGCAGATGAGAATAAAGACGAGGGGGCAGGAGATCCTATCAAAATCTTGCTCGAAGAAGCACTCGAGCGGCAAAGGAATGTGATGATGGATAGCTTTGCGCAGATCCTTCAGCGGCTACCCAGAGGCGACGCATCGGCTTCCAATAGCTACTCTAGAAACGCCACACCGTTTAAGGTACAAGTTAATTTTGAAATCCCTATCTTCGAGGGTCAAATAGACGCAGATGTCGTAGATAAATGGTTAAATCTGCTAGATGGGTATTTTTCTGTTCATGAATTTTCAAGTCGGGAAAAGATGGTTTTCGCTCTTCTCAAAGCAGCCCCCCACGTCAAGGACTGGTGGGAAACCTACTGCGAGCAGAAGGATGAAAGTACAGGCTCACTATTTTCAGCCACACCCACTTGGAATGACTTCCGGGATGCCATCAAGGAGCAGTACTACCCTGTCGAAAGCTATGAGGACAAATACATCAAATGGACCACACTGCGGCAGGGACGAGACCAAGATGTGCCCGAGTTCACAAACATTTTTCATACCCTTCGCACACAGTTGGGTATCAAAGATTATGAGCTGCATCTAGTACTCAAATACCGCAGCTACCTACACAGATACATCCACGAAGAGATGGGGTTCTTGAACATCTCCTCACTCGGCACAGCATACCGATACGCTGTCAAAATCGAGCAAAAGTTCAAACAAAAGAAGCGAGACTTTGGATCTACAAATCCGAAGCCCAAAGGACAAAGCCAAGGCGGGGTGACCCAAGACAACCTGTCAAAGCCGCAAGAAAAGAACAACACCACGAAGCCGAAGAAGGACACAGGAAAGTGGTGTGAGTTCCACAAGAGTCCCACTCATAACACAAGTGAGTTTCGGACCAAGCAGTCGCTAGTGGCCGAGTTGAAGGCTTCCGAATCAGATGCATGTTCTGACCCGGAGCCAGAACCTAACAAGGGGAATGGCAAAGGGAAGCAGATCATTGATGTGGATCCCAGTGCCACTGTTGCCACTGCCAAGATCCAGAAGAATGACCTTACAGATCCAGAAGAGGGGGAGCGTCTTTTACACTCACAGATGTGGGTGAAGGGTTCGCCACTACAATTCATTGTCGATAGTGGCAACCAAAAGAACCTCATTTCAGCAGAGGTCGTGAAGCGGTTGGGCCTACCGACTACACCGCGCCCGCAGCCGTACAGTATCGGGTGGCTTCATGAAGGACGAGATCTGAAAGTTCGCCAGCAGTGTCACCTTCCCTACAGCATCAAACCATTCACAAACGAGGTATTGTGTGATGTTACACCTCTGGACGTTTGTGATGTATTATTAGGCCAGCCATACTTGTGGAGGCGACATGCTGTGTATGAGTCCAGGCCTCGTGCTGTCATTATTTCTTTGAATAATTCATTATACCGGATACCGGAGGTAGCCCCACCTACCGCCACATCTTTGATCACCGCTAAGAAAGGCAACAAGCTCATCTCCCAGACCAGGAAATTCATCTGTCTGGTTCGCTCCCAAAGTAAGGGGAAGATCGTCGCTACATCCATGACCCCCGCAAAGGATTCCTCCACACAGCAGCAGCATCAAAGGGATACGGTCATGACAGAACACAGGAACAACTTCTCCTCACCCACAGGGGTACCACACAAGTTTCAGGTGGGCAACAAAGTTTGGTTACATCTGCAGAAAGAACGCCTTACCAGAACCCATCAGAAACTCAGACCACTTCGACATGGTTCTTACACTAGTACCAAGGCTACGGGAAACAATGCTTGGAAGCACAACATTCCTCCATTCCTTCGCTTGCATCGAGTGTTCAATGTGGACCATCGTCGACCATGCTTCCCACCATTTCTGGACACATCAGAGATTGCAGAACAGCTCACCAGAGACCCAGCTCAGCAGAAGCTTCCTCATCTCCGGGAGGAACTCCACACAATGGGGACCATTGCTTCCTAAGGGGGAAGGAATGATCCAGGTGGATGTTGGTGGCCACCCACCTATCCCATTTGGACCCCCACAACTGTCTCTTTCAGTCTTTTCAGTTTCCTAAATTGTAGCACAGTTTACTATTTTTAGCAGTTTTTCGGGTCCTGAACTTCCGGAGCCGTTTTGAGGCCCTAAAAAACGTTTTTTTGGAAATCTGGGGCAACATGGGTCCATGGACCCATGTTGCCTCCCAAAGTTGTAGTGCTCAGATAGATCTTTCTAACGAACTATTGTACGCGTCAAATGGAGATCGTATGCCAAAGTTACGACCCCGGGAAATTGATGTACCAATTTACCCAAACGGGGCCCACAATTTGGCGTTTCATCTTCTAGGGTTAGATTTCGGAATGTTAAGGGTTTTCCATTGTTTCTCAACAATAAATAGGCCTTCGAGCCTCATTGTAACACAGTTTTGAGTACAGTTTAGAGGCATGTAGCCACACATCTCTTTTCAGAGATAAGCTACCATCGCCCTAGCTGGTTTATTTCCATTTCTGGTTGTAAGGATATTTTAGTATTTTACAGTAATGAAATGAAGTATTATTTCCACTGCATCTTTGTGTTTATGGTTATCACTGTATTTTATTGCGTTCCTGTTTAAATCTGGATCAACACGAGGCCTGATATTGCACATGCAGTGGGATTTGTAAGCAGGTACATGAACAATCCAGGAAAAGAACATTAGATGGCGATGAAGGGGATTCTCAGGTATTTGAGAGGTACCATAAGTCAATAATTATGCTTTGGTGGTTCAAACATTTCTCTACATGGATATGTTGTTGCAGATATGGTGGGTGATAGAGATAATAGGAGGAGCACCACAGGATATGTGTTTTACTGTAGGTGGAACAGCTGTCAATTGGGTTTCAAAATTGCAAAGTGTTGTTGCACTCTCAATGACAGAAGTAGAGTATGTTGCTGCTACAAAGGCTAGTAAAGAAATGATTTGGTTACAAAGGTTTCTGGATGAATTGGGTAAGAAGCAGGATTTGTGTAGGTTATACAGTGACATCCAGAGTGCCATACACCTTGCAAAGAACTCTACATTTCATTACAAGACTAAACATATAAAACTCAAGTACCATTTCATATGATCAGTGTTGGAAGACGGACAGTTGAAGCTGGAAAAGATACACACTAGCCAGAATCCTGCAGATATGTTAACAAAAATTGTAACTAGGGAGAAACTGAGATTATGCTCGGTTTCAATTGGTCTTCAAGTTTGATGAATAATATGAGAAAAATCCAGGTCCAAAGTGGAGTCATTGTCCAGCAAATGAAGCAGTGATGGAGTTGCTATAATCAGTCTCCAAGTGGGAGATTGTTGGGTATGGAGTCTGATTATCTTCTTTATTCATAGGTATCATCGCGGTGGACCCCAGTTCGTAATGTGGCGGCAACTTCGCCCGTAAAATGTACGTCTCCAGGGGGGTCCAGGGGGGAAAAGGTTATTATTTGGAGCCCCCCGGGGGGGATTGAGGGTAGCGCCCCCGAAGCTAAAAATATATAATTTTCTAACAACCGGAGATATAATTTTATAAAAATATATAATCAAGGGAATGAATTTCTCATTAATGAATGTAATAAACCAACCAGAGATGGGACTACCATGTTCCACTTGACCATAGATTGGTTGATCCAAGTCTCTCTTCAGCCAATCACCCCCGTGCCATATTCCAAGAATGAATGTGGGACTCATAGAACATTGTTTGCATTATGGTACATGTGTTGTCCTTGATGGCAACCCACATACAGTTCAGTTCAAAATTGATAAGGGAAACTCACATTGTAACAGGTCTATCCAGAGATAACAGAGTAATAGCACAGAATAACAGGATGATGGGACAAAGTATTACTGATCATATTCAAGTAGCGTATACACACGGGTACACAGCATAAAAGAAGCATATACGTATGCACACAATTTCACAGAAGGAAAAGCGCATATGGGATGGAAAATTAAGCTATTGTCTGTTTAGAACTTTGTAACATGACAACAGATATTTAGAATGTCTTTGGGTAATACATTTTTTGGTTCAGAACTTTTATGATTCAGTATCTTTAGAGGTATACATAGGTTGGGTTACAAAAAGTGTTGTATACATGTGGGTTGGCTTCATTGAAGTAGCGTATACATTCTCACATATGATTTTTGAGGTTGCAGTTGGTTTTGGTTGTTGATGTACTGTTCTGGGTACAGTTCTGTATTCTAGTGACAGTGATCTAACTATTCAGATTGACTAATTGTTGATAGATGTAGTTGTATTTAATGGTTGTATTGCAGTGGTGATTGATTTTGAGCTTCAATGTTACTAATGGGTCTGGTATGAAAATTTGATGAAACATGGTCTACATATTGTGTTGATGTGTACCAAGAGTATCCAATCTAAAAATTTATGAAACGTGGTCCCTGGAGGAAGATTGAAGGTAGTAGCCTTCTGTAGGTCGATGCCTACATACTGGTAAACATATCAGCAAGTACAAGAGCTAGGGGGTTGGAGCTCCCTTATAGTAGAAGCTGGAAAATGAGTGAAGGTTGTAGCCTTCATCAGGTAGATGCTTGGGTACTGGAATCAGTCTGCACCAGTACAAATCTTATAAACACTTTTTATAATAAGAAGATTGAAGACTGAGATGATATCAACGGTGGTTTTTTCCCACATTGGGTTTCCACTTGAAAATTCTTGGTGTTCATGTGTGCCACTTATGTGTGTTGATTTATTCTATTTTTACCGCTTCATTTTATTGCTCAGTAAATGCATCACACTCTGATTTAAGTTCAAAAGACAATAAATTAGCAGTTTTAAAAGTTTATTATATATACATTGGTTCCATTCTTTATAGTCGCGGACATATGTTGTTTGGTATCTGTAAAGTAGCATATACAATTTGGAAAGGAAAAATTATTATTGTGAAAGTTTAAATATCGATTCACCCCCCCCCTAGTATTTTTCCCAACAAACACACCAAAAATACCGACAAGCATGATTTCCACCAGATTTCTTCGCCTACACCGTGAGGAATTTGGGTGCCTCCTAGCCTCTCATGATTTACTGCAATCCACAACCTGATCTAGGGATCAGTAGGCCCTACACCTAGACATACTCTCCAGGATTTACCATACATCCCATCTCAAGACTACTAGGCCCAACAGAGATAAAATCCACTTCTTGGCTTTACCGTATATCCCTCCATTCACTAGCAAGGATTCCTAGGCCCATCGAGGCACACAATCTGGTTTTATTGCAACCCACAGTCTGGTTCAGGTGTTACTAGGCCAGTGGCTTTATCGTGACCCACATTTTGGTTCAAGGACCATTAGGCCATGTGTTTTTCAGTTTGGAGATCCACCCCACTCAACTTCAAATCCAATCTGACCATCCCACATTAACCGAATGTGAGAACCCATCTCATCAAATCTATCAGGAAATGACAAGGCTAGGCTGAAGAACACTGACACACTTGGAAAAACCCATGCCATGATTGAAAAGAACCACTTGCATGCCAAATCTAGCAAGGAAAATACACATGAAATTCGGTACTTGAAATGAAGCTTGTTGTAACTGCTTGATCCTACCTTTCCCCGCTTGATCTTTTCTTCCTCTTACCTTATTTTCCATTCTTGCTCCAATGCCAAAGTTGCTCCAATAAAACTCTAAGTGTCCAAGAGTATGAGAGAGAGAATAATGGGAGAGCTCCAACACTGAGCTGACAAAAGGTTACCAACTGATCCTCAAAATCCTTTTTATGAATGAGACCTCTATTTTCTTCATTTTCCATTATTTTCCTTCATTTTCATCCTCACATGCAACCTGTGACCTTTCACCTCCTTTTTCTCCTAATTTCCATTATTTACATAAATAAATGTGCCAAAATTCCATTTTGTCTTTCCAAAACCTTAGCCATTGCCCTTACCAATTTCCTTAGCCATAAAAAAATAAATGAACACCCTCTAGGATGTCTTGCCCAACATTAAGCTTGGAATAAGTGTGCCATCTACCATGGTTATTATTTTTAACTTTGAGTACATGGAAGTTTTTACCAGGTCTATTACAGAACCCTCCCCCTTGGGGACACCATCCTCGGTGTTCAATCACATATATATCTCAGCAACCCACTGAAAGAAGACATAGTGCTCATGGAGCTTTATAACATAGATCAATGTAGTATTTACAATGAAATATCTGCTCAAAACAAAACATCATGACAACATACCGCATACTGGAGCTTTATAACATAGCTCATTACAGTATTTACAATGATCATCCTATTGAGTTCCAAGCCACATGACATCATAACATCATGATAACGTAGCAACATGACAACATAATCATGATGACATGACACCCATACCACTTAGTGGAGCTTTATAACAAAACATCATATCAAAACATATGTCAAAACACCATATCAAAGCATATACCAAAACACCATATCAAAGCATATACCCAAAACACCATATCAAAGAATATACCAAAACACCATATCAAATAATATACCAAAACACAATATCAAAGTTGCTTTGCCTCAACTGGGAAACAAGGAAGGATACATAACCTATACTTGATTCGCCATGTCCCATGTAGCTTCATCGAGCCCAAAGTGCTTCCATTACACTTTAACTTGCTCGATTTCTCAGTTCTTGAGAATAAGCATCTTTTTCTGCAATATACAATGAGGCTCGGGCTAGAATTCTCCATCTGGTTCCACCTGCAATACAAACCAGTCAATCACATGATCAACATCCTTAACATACTTCTTAAGAAAATGGAAAACATCGTTGATTTTCACTATCAGAGGTAGTGCAAGTCGATAGCCTACTAGCCCAATCCTCTCAATGATATTGAAGGGTCCACAAAACTGTGGTGCAAGCTTGGCACATGATCCAATCCACAAGCATCTCTTCTTTGGTTTGATGTGCAAGTAGACCTATTCCCCAACCTGGAACTCCTTGAAAAACCTGTTCCCATCTTCATAACTCTTCTACCTATCCTATGTGGCCTTTATATTCTTCTTAATCACCTGCATTTCCTATTCCATGTCTGCCAATATATCTGGTCCAACCAATACCCTGCTAACTGGATCACTCCAACTGATGGGAGTGTTACAACTCCTCCCATACAATGCCTCAAAATGACTCATCCATAATGACTCTTGATAACCATTACTGTATGCCAACTCTACCAAGGGGAGATACTCTTCCCACTTCCGTTGTTGATGCATCACATACATCCTCAATATGTCCTCCAATATCCTATTGACCCTCTCTGTCTATCCATCTGTTTACTAATGATAAGCTATATTGAAGGCCAACTCTATGCCCAAACCTACAAATAACTCCTTCTAGAACTTGGAAGTGAACTTTGCATCCCTGTCTGACACAATCTTCTTTGGAACACCATGCAGCCTAACCACATCTCTGATGAATACCTATGCTACATTGCTAGCTGATAATGCAAACTTCACTAGAATGAAATGTGCAACCTTTGTCAACCTATCCACAATAACCACGACAAAATCATGTTGTCTCACTATCTTCATCAACCCTATGATGAAATCCATGGAAATGACCTCCCATTTCCACTCTGGAATTGCGATCAGTTGTAGCATTCCACCTGGATGTTTACACTCTACTTTCACTAATTGATAGTCAAAACACCTCGCCACAAAATCTGCTACCTCCCTCTTCAAATTCAGCCAGTAGTAGAATCTCTTCACTGTTTTAAGTGTCTTCTAATAACTTGGGTGACCTAAATAAGGTTTCGCATGAAACTCCCTCAAGATCACCTTCTTGAGCTCACTATTATCTAGTACATATATCTTGTCTCGGAATCTAACCAATCCATCTGTTGTAAGACAATAATCCATACCATGTGCACCTACACCTGTACCTATGCTTGTACCTATGCATGTACTTGTACTGCCACCTATACTTGTACTACTACCTATACTTGTACTAGTACCCTGCTACAACCTATGCATAATCCCGATATACCTGACATCATGTTGACCTGCCTACAAGATCCTCTCTTGTAAGTCTATCCCATAGGAGCTCATAGCTACTAAGTGATTTACCTGTACCCGTCTGCTGATAGCACCTGCCACCCTGTTCTCTTTACCTTTGATGTACCCCATCTCAAAATCAAACTTGCTAATCATGGTCAACCATCTAGCCTGCCTGGCATTCAGATTTGGTTGGTCAAACAAATACCTCAACCTAATGTGATCACTCATAAGTGAAAACCTCCTGCCAAGAATATAGTGTCTCTACATCTTCAATGCATGTATGATCGCTGCCAACTCAAGATCATGTGTCGGATAGCTCTGCTCATGCTGATTTAGTTTACTAGACTCATACCATACCACTTGTCCATCTTGCATAAGGACTCCACCAAGCCCTCTCTTGCAAGCATCTATGCATAACATAAACTCTTTGTCCAGATCTGCAATCTATAACATTGGTGCATGTGTCAACAATTGCTTGAGCTGCTCAAAGCTAGCCTCACACTCCTTTGTCCATTCGAATTTCTTACCTTTCCTTTGCAATGATGTGATAGGATAAGCAATCTGTGAGAAGTTCCTAATGAACCTCTTATAATAGCCTACCAAACCCATGAAATATCTTACCTCATCCACATTCTTTGGAGCTACCCATTCCATGATGGCTCTTATATTTTATGGATCTACTGCAATGCCCTCCTTAGAGACAACATGCCCCAAGTAATGTACCTCACTCTAAAAGAAACTACACTTATTGAGCTTAACATACAATTGATTCTCTCTCAACAACCTCAACAATGCTACTAAATGTTCGGCATGCTCTTCCTCATTTTTAGAATATACCAATATATCATCAATGAACACAATAAAAAACTTATCCAAATATGGACACAACAAACTATTCATCAAGCACATGAATGTAGTTGGAGCATTAGTTAATCCAAATGGAACAAAAACAAACTCATAATGCCCATACCTGGTCCGAAACGCAGTTTTGTAAATGTCCTCCTGTTTGATGTGTACCTAATGGTATCTGGATCTCAAGTCAACCTTTGAAAACACTGCTACTCCCTTCAATTAATCGAACAAGTCATCAATCCTCGGCAAAGGGTGGGTCTGTTCTTGATGGTCACTTTTTTTAACTGACTATAATCGATGCATAGTCTAAGAGTACCATTTTTCTTTTTCACAAATAATACTGGTGTGCCCTAAGGTGATACACTTGGCCTAATGTATCCCTTGTCCAGCATTTCCTTCAACTGCAACTTTAACTCAACCAACTCAGATGTGCTCATCTTGCAAGCTTCTTTTGATGTTGGAGCTACCCTTGGCACTAACTCAATAGAAAAGTCTACCTCCTTGTGAGGTGGCAACTTTGTAATGTCCTCAAGAAATACATCCTGACACTGCTGCAAAATTGGGTACTTGTTCAACACATCTGCATCCTCAACTTCCTTACCCTTATCACTATAAATGTGTACTACAAATAACATACACCCTTTCCTACGGCTATATTTTTCTTTCATAGTTGTCACCATCCTAACTGATGTGGATTTCTTCTTACCCTACAAGACTCTTGGTTCCCCATTGTCATCAACACACTCAATAGCTTTATCATAGCAGTTTACCTTGGTTCTATGAGGATACAACCAATCCATGCCAAACAACATATTGTATGATCCCAATGGTAATACATTTAGATGTGTTGCGGTAGGCATACCATTCAAGTCAAATGTGTAAGCTCTTACCCAATGATGAACTTACTTCTTTGTACCTGTATCCAATTGCACTAACGAAGATTTTGTGTGCAATTCCTTACTCAAACCACACTTATCCACCAAGTCATGACTAACATAGCTATAAATAGATTCAGGGTCAATCAAAATAGAAATAACTTGATCACAAAGATTATCGTCCATCTCAATGATAGATGCCTAGTGTTCTGCATGTCTGTTGTTCACTGCTGCATAAATACGAGGAATACTCTGACCAACATACCCAATAGTCTGTGTCTCCTGTGCACTGTATATATTAGGCCTACCATCCTGATGTTGTGGACATTCTCTCCTAAGGTGTTCCTCACCACATGTCCAACACTCCAACCGACCACTACCCTCACCTCTATGTTTCTATTGTTATGACCCATGTCCCTGTCTAGCTGCATTGAACTTCTTTTGAGGTGCCATATTTTCTTTCCCATCTGCATTCTAAGGTCTTGTTCTCTTATACTGTCATTTACTTCTACCTTTTTCTTTTCCCTTCCATCCTTGTTGAGATGCATTCTTACGCTTTCATTGTTCATAGAAATGCTTCAATTTCCCAATCACTTCCTCAAGTGACCAATGCTAATCATACTCAATTCGATCTCTAAATGCTAATGGAAAAACACTAACAAATCTCTAAACTTTAGCCTTCTCATCAATAAGATACAGTACATACCTCCATAGCTCCAAAAACTTGGTCATGTACTCTTCGTCTGCCATTGATCCCATCTTTAGCTCATAGAATTCTTTAGCATTACCATTGTAGTACATCTCTGACAAGTACTTCTTCCTGAAAAGCCTCTTGAACTCCCGCCAACTCAAATCATTTATCCTAATGTCTTTGACCCACTTAACATCTTCCCACTAGATGTCTACTTTACCTTTCAAGTTGAAGATATCTATTCTGGCCTTCGTGTTATTTTCATACTCATGCAACTTAAATGATTTTTTCATCCCAAGTATCCAAGCCTTTGTGTCTTTCGACTTCTTCACATCTCCATCAAAATTAGGTGGTTTTTCTTTCTTAAATTCATCTAAGAAGTATCCCCTGTCACTCCTCCTATAAGGATGATAATGATGACAACCATTATGTATATTAGAACTAGAACTAGAATAGTACTTGTACTCATCACCCTTCCTATCTGGAGTGTCCAACGACCTGCCATCTCTCACTATATCATATCTATCCAGCCTGTGTCTGCTAGGAGACCTACTCCCATATGCCCCATTAGTTCTATCCTCATGTCCATGGCTGATCTGAAGTGGCCCTTGTCATTACAAGTCTAACAAACTCTAAAGAAGTATAGCATTAACCTCTGCTTTTTCTCTTATGCCTATATGATCCAGTCATTATCTGCTTTACAACTCCTTATCTCTTCCTTCAATCTTCTTAATGTGTCTGCCCAATCAGAAGTGTGCCCTGCACCACACTGCTCATTTGATGCATAGGGAAATTTTATGTAGTCTACCACCTTGATAGCAATTTGATCTCTTTCCTGCAATGAATAATATGTCAGATAAACCAAATCACAATAAATCAACATACCTTAGTATAGCTCAGGGAGGATACCTTGTCTGCAAGATCACCAAATTAGCATGATACATATGTAACATAAACATAACAGTGTATATACATTCACAAATAAATGTATCAACATATAAACATCACTCTATTTAGGGTCTAGTCATCAATGCAAGGCTATATCAACAATGCATGTTATGACCTCATGTATGACAACAACCATTACTCCATTGTACACATTGCCACATGCAAGCAACAATATGCATCAGCAATGCCAAATCAATGACACATACGCATAAAGGCATGTAGTCTAGCATAAGCGACCAATTATTGTAATCAACCTACAAGACTGATACATGTAATCAAAATATTCAAGAATGTAACCTAACATACAAGGATGTAAGTAGGCGACATAAAATCAACATGTAAGCGACATATAACCATATACAACCAGTCATATACTCATGACAAATGCATTCCACAAAATCAATATCCAATTTTCCATGGCAACATTACTACAACCATAATCAATCATCAAGCAAATGCAACAAGCACATGGAATGCAAGTGTAAGAGACACACATGCAACTGACATGCATGCATGACCAACACACACCGCCCATCTAGTCTGAGGGTTGAACCATGCTCTGATACCACTCTGTAACACCCTCCTCCCACATCTACCCAAGTAACTAGCCAATTAGGGTAAACATGAGACGAGAGGCTACTATGATTGGATTCAACCTCCTATGTAACCTTAAGGAAGTGGAATCAATGGAAACACCACAAACAGTCATCCAACATCAGTTTCAGAATCCTCTAGAGACATGTTAACCACTCAGACAGCCTATCCCTGGGTGCCACTGATGTTCTGGACATCTTAGGCCTCAGTCGCTCCCATTCTATAGGCAAGAGAGTGTCAGAAACCAAAAGTCGCTCTCACAAGCTTGCCTACCAATGACCAAAGACTAAACTTGCTAGTTTTGTGCCAATGACCCTGGGACTTAAGCCACTTTTTTAGGCCCAGAGCCTATGTCACTACCCAGAATGGAATGATATCTTAAAATCAGTAAAAGTATAGGGAGACAATGATGCAAAAGAAATAAGTTGAAAATTACCTTAACCAGACCCCTACTAGCCATGACAAGCATTTCATCAAACATATCATCAACATGTAACTTACAAGTGTAAACAATAGAATTAAGTGTAGGGTTCTCATACTTATCTGAGAATCACTATGAACCATTTTTCCCTCATTTCATTTGCTGCATTATTATCTATTAGGCCATAGATACATTATCCATTCATTTACAAGTAAAAACATGCTGAGAGCCATACATAGTTATTGTCATAAAACATACATATAACCAGCATAATAGGGACAAAAATATCATAAACATATTAGCCATAAAATCCACATATACATCAGTACATTTACACATGAAAATCAAGGGAATGAATTTCTCATTAATGAATGCAATAAACCAACCGGAGATGGAGTACCATGTTCCACCCAACCATAGATACGTTGAGCCAAGTCTCTCTTCCACCAATCACCCTCGTCTCATATTCCAAGCATGAATGTGGGACTCATAGAACATACCAAAAACACCAAAAAGCATGGATGCCACTAGAGTTATCCACCTACACCGTGAGGAATTTGAGTGCCTCCTAGTCTCTCAGGCTTTACCGCAATCCACAGTGATCTAAGGATCACTAGGCCCTACACCGAGACATACTCTCCAGGCTTTATTATACATCCCCTCCCGGGACTACTAGGCCCAACAGAGAGAAAATCACCTCTTGGCTTTACCGTATATCCCAACATTCACTGGCAAGGATTCTTAGGCCCACCGAGGCACAGTAGATGGATTTACCGCAACCCACAGTCCAGTTCAAGGGTTACTATGCCAGTGGATTTACCATGATCCACAGTCTGTTTAGGGACAAACAAGCCATGTGTTTTTCAGTTCATAGATCCACCCCACTCAACTTCAAATCCAATCTAGCCATCCCACATTAATCGAATGTGAGAACCCATCTCATCAAAGCTATGAGGAAATAGCAAGTCTAGGTTGAAGAACACTATCACACCTGGAAAAACCCATGCCATGATTGAAAAGAACCACATGCAATCCCATGCATTCCAAATCTAGCAAGGAAAATACACATGTAAGTTGATAACTTCAATGAAGCCTATTGTAGCTGCTTGATCTTGCCTTTCCCCACTTGATCTTTCTTCCTCTTGCCTTCTTTGCCTTTCTTGTTCTAATGCCAATTTTTCTCCAAGAAAACTCTGTGCCTAAGAGTATGAGAGAGAGAGAGAGAGAGAGAGAGAGAATAATGAGAGAGATCCAACACAGAACTAACAAAAGGTTACCAACTGATCCTCAGAAGCCTTTTTATGAATCATGCCTCTATTTTCTTCATTTTCCATTATTTTCCTTCATTTTCCTCCTCACATGTAGCCTGTGACCTTTCAACTCCTTTTTCTCCTAATTTCCATTATTTTCATAAATAAATGTGCCAAAATGCCATTTTGTCTTTCCAAAGCCTTAGCCATTGCCTTTTCCAATTTCCTTAGCCATAAACAACCAAATGAACACCCCCCGGGATTGCTTCCCCAACATTCATCTTGGAATAAATGTCTTATTGACCTTGGTTATTGTTTTTAACTTTGATTACGTGAAATTCTTTACCAAGGTTGTTACACATACCTGATAAGTCCCCTCCATCATCATATGTTGGGCAGAAATATCCCATGCTTGGGGACATTATGACCCCTAATAACCTTCTCACTTAATTCACATAAGTCTCGTCCTAGACCTCAACGATCTAGGTATGGTCAATTAGCCTTCCATTCCTTGGATAGTTTGTCCTACCAGCCTCTCCGGTGATCCATATACACATCACATATTGTAGATGATTGATGCCATATTTTCAAACATTCTACTTTGTTTCATGCCACATTTACTATCTGATCCCCATGTTTGACTTGGTGTGCAATAATGATCCTAAACCTTCTATAGTAGTTCATTCTCTTACTTTGATTCTTCATCAAGAACCATACTTCCATGAAGCATTATGTCCATGAGGATTAAGGTTAGGCAACCTACCTGGAAATTGCAAATTCGAATTTTGACAATCATTTTATCTGTTATGAGATCATTAAGATTTAGGGACTTCTCCTCTTCTCCAAATTCTCGAATAGATCAATATTCAAATGAATTGGATTTGGGGGCAAGAAACCCTTTTATAAGAAAAACCCTAGTTTTTCTGTCACCCGTTGCGACCAAACTATAGCTCAATTTGAGGAACCATCAACATTGTTGGAAAGCTAGCACCAAGCTCTATAATGGGTCTTTCTTTGTTTTAGTTAATTTTAAACTTCACAAGGAAGCCATTTTTTCCAAGAGCTCTCAATTTGCCAGATATTAAAATCGAATTTGTTCATATGATCCACATGTACTCTAGTACCACTTTACCTTTGCATTTGTCGACTCACGTGTCAATTTTATTCATGAGTAACCATTACTTACTCATGTTTTTATGATCCCTTCTAGGCCTCCCCCATGTGGAAACATCATCAAGTCACCCTTGTTCAGAGCATCCAAGATGAGTCACTCATGCATCCATGGCATCTATTCAGAGTCCCATTAAGTCCTATTACATTGTGTCATCTATCTTTGCATTGCATTCATCCCATTTTTCTCATATTTGGCATCTAGCTATACTGATCTATCTTTGAAAAGCCTCCATCTAAGTAATTGACCATCCTCTCTGGAATCGAATCAGTCGTTGCCAAGTCAACCATGCATATTATCCTTTAACAAGGGAAGTCGTCATTCCACCTCTCATCTTATCCCTTTCCATCATCATTCTTGGTGTCAGTCCATCAGTCACATTACTATGCTTCTCATGCCTTTGTTGAGGAATACTCATTGCCTCAACTCTGGCAGGCCCTCTTCTGTTGACTTCAACACATTTATTCTGAGAGAGTGGTTTAGAGAGAGGCATACTTTAGTTCCATCTTCCATCATTGTTTAGTGCCTCAGATCAAGCAAAGGGAATCCTCATTGCCTTTTGACTTCGTTGATTCTCGAGTGCCTAACTCCATCTCATTATCACACAGTCGAGGAATTGTACACTTGATTATCCAATGATCCAATAGATTGTACCAGCCTTTCCTGAGTGTGTACGAGATGTTTCAAACCTCATGAAGGGGTGGCCCTTTAGGTACCCCCCTACACGCCCAGATGACAACAGATCAGGATCCAACCTCAGTTGCAGTTTCATAGATTCGATTGACTTAACTTCTATGACTTGCAGCGCCAAAAACATGCATGTATCATTCAGGTGATCCATTCATATCTTTAGAGCCCTTTCCTGTACAACATGGCTTCTTTGGTATTGATCCCCCCTCACCATGTTAGCTTGAGGGGCATTATGTGTCATGTACTCAAATCAACATATGTTATTATATAAAGTCTTAACCTTTATTTTCTAGGTGCATTATGTATATGGGACACATTGTATCATTGTATCACTTTTTGGCCCATTGATGTCAGCATATCATGTCATCTATCATGTACTTTTTAGCTCAGTCCCACATCACTAAGAACATCATTATTATTTGAACTCAGTTACCTCGGCGAGTATGGGTATGCCTCCCCCACCTCATTTGAGATCATGTGCTCCAAAATAAAATGAGACTTATATCAAATTAGTCGGTCTTTCCCATTCCATTCATCAATCCTTCCTTGCCTTGCTTCAACTCTCTCTCTCTCTCTCGCTCTCTCTCTCACACACACTCTATGACTCCCCCTCGGTGTCCAGTGAAATTGAAACCTACAACGTATTTTGGTCATAGGATTTGCTCCTAACGCTCTTACGTTGGGGGGCAATCTGTTATTACCTAAAAAATGATCACCTGGTCATTTCTTATTAGGTGGATCAAAACATACCATGTAGAATCAATTTTACAATGGTAAAACCACTTTCACCATGGGAAATAATTTAGTAAACATTTTTCCTAAAAAAATTCTCATTAAAATTCAAAAATCCCATGAGAATAATTGAATAAATAAATATTTAATTAATTTTCTTTAGAAATAATCATTAAATCATTATTTGATAATTATTTCTTAATTAATTTTGACATAATCACTTGTGGGATATTTAAATAAATCACTATTTATTTGTTATTATTTATTTATTCCATATTTTCCTTATGAGATAATTATTAAACCACTATTTAATAATTATTTCTTTCTTAATTCTCACAAAGTGATTAATAAATCACTTTTATTTATTAATTACTTCAACCACTTTCTAAATAAAGATATTTGACCATTTTGAATATATTTTCCCTCTCCAAAAAATATAATAAAGTATTTCCAATGGCTAGATTTTGATTTGGTTAATAATATTTTATTATTTTATAATTCTCAATTTAGCTCAATACCTTATTATAAATAGAGGGTTTTTCCATTCATTCTGCACCTTGATCATTCTCATCATCACCACTACGCCTTACCACATTTTAGCTCCCACTTTAGTTCAAGCTATTTTTGTTTTTTTTTTCTCATCGCAAGTTGAGAGAGAGAAATGGATCGCTGGAGCGCAAGGACATCAAAAGGATCCATCCCATGGAGGGGAATCTACAAACCCGTGTTATAAATCTTCCTCACAAGGTATTTTAATAAAATTATTATTCATTTGAAGTCTCCATTAGGTTATTACACTTTCATTTACTGCTGCTATATGTTTAGTTGCATCATATATTTTCTTGCAGGGGTTTCTCACATTTTATTGTATATCTGAAGCATAGAAGTAGTCATTTTCTGTTGTTAGAGTCACTAGTCACCAATGACTTAAGTTAATCAATTTTATTACACTTACTAATAATTTTCATACTAAAAATACATATTACATATCTTGAAAAGGTCATATGTTGGGAAGCTTTGCAAGCCATCAAGGAGAGTTTCACTCTAAAATATTGCATGTGGCCAAGGACTTTAATACTATATTGTCAATCTTGGAGAAAAAGTGTAGTGGCATAGTTCATGATCCTATGTGAGAATTAATGGAAGATTTGATTTCTAATCAAGATATTATAAATGTTAAATTACTCAAAGGAAAATACTCCTAGAGCAATAAGAATTTTGGCCCCAATCATATTGTAGCTCACTCAAATAGTTTTCTTATCCATAATGACTTCATTATTTCTAATCACTTAATCTCCTCTATATGTACTCTATTGCATTTAATATCACAAAACCAGTATTTTAAATTTTGAACCCACAAAAATATTGAACGTTTTCCCTTTGTATTTAACCTTATTCAACTATATAATGAGGAACTTTGATTTCTAGATATAGAGATTTGGAGGCATTGGACTTCAAGATCTCCAAAGTATATCTAGGAACCAAATTGAAGGCAGCTATATATTCTTTGAAGTATTGGAAAAAAAAAACATAAATGCATGAAGAGAAGGAAAAATTGAGCTAGCAAAAGCAATTAGAGGAGAATGAAAAAATCATGGAAGAGGGAGAGGTCATTGACCATTTAATGAAAGGAGATAGAGATGTTGGTTAACAATTTCAAGAAGAATTTGGGAAAAAGACGAAGATCAACGATTAATATCACAAGCTTATAGTTGAATGTAGGAGAGAGGAATACCTCCTCATCAAAAATTTTAAGCATGAAAAATTATCTCAAATTGTAGAAAACTTGGAAAATATTACTAGTTCCTAATATGCAAACTATAAAATGTTTGATGATATTTTTGTGATAATATTTAAATTTTTAATGATTTTATATAGTGTTTATAAAAAAAATTGTGATTTGTAAGGTAAAATAATTTTTCTTATTAAATATAGGTGAATAATTTTTTAGAAAAAATAGAAATTAGTGAATCCTTTTCTAGGAAAAACATGGAAAATTTGACCATTTATGAAATTTATCCCCTAAAATTTTCTTGCTCTTTCCACAAACAATATAAAGCAAAAAGGCATAGAAATATAGTTAAAAGTATTATTTAGAAAATGGGAAAATGAAAGAAGCAATCAAGAAAAACTGTGAAGAGATTTATACATTGGAGGAAGAAGAAAATGCTACAAAATCTAAAGAAACGTTAGAACACATGTCATCTTTTATAAATAGGGAAGAAAATATAGCTCTACTACAAAAAATACAAGAAGAGGAGATGGGTTGGATTCTAAAGATCGGAACAAGATAAAGGCTTGGGTTTTGATGGTTGCATAATTAGTTTTTTTTAAGTTTTTGTTGTTTGGTGAAATATGACCTTGAAATATATGTTGAATTACGCTTTAAAAATGAAAAAATGTGGTGGTCAAACCATCTCCACTTTTTACGCACTTATCTTGAAGGAAGAAAACCCTACCATTTTTTCATAGTTCCATCCAATTTATTTATGCAAATATTCCTATAAAGTTTTGACTAAAATAACTGCAAATAGAATGAAAAACGCTCTTCCAAATTTGATTTTATAAAATCAGTGATTTTTTATGCAAAAAAGATAGATAGTGGAAAATATTATACTAGTTCAAGAATTTATTCACATCAATAGGGAAAACAATGAGAAGAGAATGACAGTAAAAATTACCATGGTCAATGCCTTTGATCAAGTCTAATGCTCCTTTTTTCTTGGGGATTTAACCCGAGAATAGAAAATAGAAAATAGAATTTAAAAGAAATTAATATAATAATAAAGATGTTGCAAGATAATAGGTGGTGTCTAAAGACATCATTACATCACTTAAGAACAATGTATTATTATCAAAACATCACAATGCATGATTTGTATAACAATGATTCTATGCTTCATGATATATATATTTGATCCATAGGATACTTTATTTATAGTGAAATTTTAACGAATTTCCTTAATTATGGAAGATTTGTTCCACAAATGAGTGACAACATTCCAGCTATTTCCATGAAATCCATATTGTTTCGCTAGTTAATCGACCTATTATTTAGTATATTCCTTTGACCACTCAGTTAGTTGTCCATAAAATTGATCATTCAATCGATTATTGACTAGTCAATTACTCAACTAATACATTGACCATTCAGTCAACTACTCCACCAGTCTACGGTCAATTAACTATCTCATGATAGTTAATCCTTTAAGTTAATCTCTCTAGAAGCTCTAAAGATGTAATGAACCATCATAATGTTAGGTTCCATGACCCCCACCCCTAATCAATACAAAGTCATGGAAGTTTAGGAGGTGAAATTATGTCAGTATGACACTCCCCCTTCCCTACAATTGTAGTGCCCTTAATCACAAGGATGTCACATAGCTTGATGAACTTAGATTTAGGAAATGCTTTCATAAAGGTATCAACAATCTGATCATCTATTTTGTAAGAAACAAGAGTGACAACCTTCTCTTGAACCCATTATCATAATTAATGATCATGAAGTTTGAAATGCTTCATCTTATTGTGTGTAACATGATTGGAAACAACCTAAATTACACTATGATTTTCACAATAAATGGTATTTGACGCCTCAACAGGAAACCTAAGCTCTCCCAAGGGTTGAAAAAATCAAATCTCCCCTATCCCTACATTAACAACTCAATTATATTTGGATTTTGTAGTTGGAATAGATATTAAATGTTGTTTCTCGCGTTACCAAATCATGGGTCTAGAACTAAAGAAAACCACATAGCTAGAGGTGGATATTTTTCATCATTATCACCTACCTAGTGTTGAACTTCATTTTGTCACCATGAAAAATGATCATCAAATTGGATCTCTCGCCACCCATCCAAGTGTCATGAAGCACTCCCTTGCAACTCAACAACTTATATACCTTGAATAAAGTGTAAATTCTGGGAAACATGGTCCATAAACCACTTTTAGTCTCCTGCACAGTTTCCAAGTCAATTTCTACATAGACACAGTTATTGAAATTGATCCCTGCACATATGTGAGCTCTGTCTGCCACTAAAAACTATGCACATGACTCAATAAAAAGTATAAAAAAAAAAAAAGTGAGATCTAGAAGCATTGTTGGGCGAATCATTCCCAACAAAAAGCCTGAAACTCATGTTTATTTGAGCCTAACCTCATTTTTTATGGAGTTAGTCCCCATTCATCAAGGAACCCCCATCCCTCTTTTATTGGATCTCATCCTTGGACTAAGGATCTCAAACTAATTCCTTTTGGCCTATTAATCAAGCCATAGGTAGGGGAGTTTGGAGGAGGTTACTGAGAATAATTTTATGTTGGAGAAACTAGGTTGGAGAGTTTATCATTCTTGGAGAGGATTGATATCAATGGGAGGAGCTTCACAACATCAAGGCATGGGTTTTGTAGCTCTTTTATGTTTATGAAATAATAGAAACAAGTGTTTATTCTCACTGCAATGTTTAAAGGATTAATTAATGAATTTCATGGATGGTTTATGTTATTTCTATTTTTCCATTGGAATGATGTTTGTTACTAGTCTCCTTGATCACTAGTTTGAATTATTGAATCATTTATGTTGCATATGCCTTTGATCCTTTGTTTTTTCCATGTGTGCAAGTCTGGATTCAAGCATGGAGGAGTTGCACTGAAGTACAAAGGGGGCTCTTCATCAAGCATGTCGTAATAAGGTATGAATTTCCTTTTCTCACCTTGTTAGGTTATGATTCAAGAAAGTATAAATTCAGGGAAGGAATTAGCTTCATTGTTTGCTTGTTACTAGGTTTTATTATAAACCTAGGGAGATTTCTTATGTCTGCACTTGCGATTTTTTCATCATAACATATTGGCGACTCCACTGGGGAACGTCCTGTTTTCTTCCATCTCCTTGTTTTTTTTATTTTCAAACCTTTTTGATAGCTTTATCCAAGTCTTGACAAGTTAATGATCTTTTAAATTTTATGATTTGTTTGGATAATTTTTTAATTTTTCTTTAAGTTTCTCGACCTGTGCAGTTTCTGTTCAAAAATAGAGTGTGGATCTATGCATATTACCTTTAGTACCAATGCATGTACGCACTATACTATACTATATTCCTGCACATACTCTGAGAATTTTTTAAAAAATAGCTTTTCCTCTCATTAAAGTCTGAATTTTTATTTTTTAAGGTTTCATTACACTTGTCTATGCCTCCAGTCAGTCTTTGTGTGTTTGATCGAGTGTTGTGAAGGATTTTTCTTGAGATTTTTTCATTTTCAAGGATTGAAAGGTAGGGTTTCTCAAGAATTAATGTTTTGATGAGATGTGCTTCTTGTGCTACATTGAAAACAAAAGTCATTTTTATTCCAGTACTGAAGTTTAATCAGAATTACACTTTAAGTGTTGATTTCATAACATTCATTCAAGCATTTTCATTTTAAGGATTTCATTGGGTGTTTTGAATTTGATTTCTTGTGTCTAAATGTTAATTCCTTTTAGTGTCATTACTTTGTATCTTTGGAATTTTCACCTAATTTCCTTTACTTACACTTGATTGGTTCTTTAGTTGTATTAGTGAAGAGAAATACTCTTGTTTTTCTTTCGCTGATTTGGAATCATTTTGTGTTTGTTTTGGAGAGTTCTCTTACATAGATTACATTTGCATGGTTAGAATTCTCATTTCATGAACATAAATTGTGCAGAGATTATATTTGCATAGTTTTCACGAAAATTGTGCATATATTACATTTGCATAGTTTTCAAGCAAATTTTGCATAAATTACATTGTGTGGTTTGCAACTTAGGGCTTTGAATTGCATTGAAAAATTAGAAGTGGTACATTCTAGAGTTCATATTTTAAAGAAGAACCTCTTTACTTAGTCTAGCTAGAATTCATCGAAATGAAAAGATTACAAATTTTATATTTGATGCATTGGAGTTTTGAGTCAAGTCATAATACCATCAGTTTCACGTCCATTTACCCTTCTAGTAAATAACAAGTTAATAACACAGTGTTAATAAAATTCATCTAGAATTTTTATTATTTTTAGGGCTCTTTCCACCTATAATAGATTAGGTTGTAGGGCTTTGGAATAGGGAAGTGAGTAAACTTTCCAAAGTTGCAAAAAAACATTAGAATCTTGTGATAGGGAGATAAATCCAATTATTACAATTTTTCTTTGGGAATCTCCCCTTACAAAGGAGTCAAGCACAAGATCATATCAGACCTAGTGAAGTGACTGTACCTACTTCATTGGCTATGATACAGGGATTTACATGTATTACAAATGGTGTCAAAAGGTACTTGGGGTCACTTGAAAGTAAACCTCCACTTAACCATGTTGAGGAGCTTTCAAGGGGATTGAGATTTGCTACTCTACCCTTATGTGTACATCTGATTTGCAACTATTCCCCCAGGTTGAATTGTTGTAGTTGGTAACCTTAGAGATCATAATATTAGGGATATTACCCGAGGTGATGACAGAGGGAAGGTATTGTTGTACCTGGAACAAACTTTGACTGGACTCACATGGACATTTCGGAGGGTAATCTTCACTCGAGATGGAATAAGTGAAGTTACTTGCACCAGATTGTTTCATTAAGCAGGTTTTCAGTGTAATTGGTTCCATCCTCTATATTATTATTTACTTTTCACTTTGATCTCTGTGATGTTTGATTTCATTACCAACTAGTGATTTCATCGTTAAAAGGCTATTTGCATGGTTTTAATCCTTAGATTTTTTAGCATGTGTTTAATTGTTTGTTTTTACTTTTTACAAACCTTAGGTCTGGATTGTGATTTTCAATTGTTAATATTAAAAAGTAAATTTATCTAAGTTGAATCTAAGACCTTCCTTTTAACGGGAAACCTAATACTCTCCCTAATATTACAAATGTCGGTCCTCCTTATATAGCCACAATTTCACTTCCCAGATTCACGATAGGTTTACCCGTATGGTTGTTCTCAACTTCTTTAATTCCAAATACTCCAATTATACCATCTCAACTGATTTTTTCACCTCAACCAAGTTCACCATCTCAACATCACCAACCTACTGTTGACCCTTTACCTTCTTCATCCAACATGTCCTCCTCCCTTTCTTCCTCTTCACTTGGTAAAAGCCGTGATGCTAGTAACCAGGTGATTAAGAAGAAGAAGAAGCAAGATAAGAAAGTAGTCAACCAACCAACCATGGTTTTAAGTATTGGTAATGTTGAGCCAACTTCTAAAATGCATCATAAGCCCAAATACCCTTGCAAGCTTTGTAAGGATGACCACTTCCTTATCAATTGTCTTGGTATTCCTAAGGTATTGGAATTATGGTCAAATAATTCTCATCAACCAGTGATTCTCATATTCTATGGAAAAAGGTTAAAGTTAGGTTTCCTTATAGGTTGTGCAAGGGGACTCATCATAGTCACTTTTGCCCTCACATGGATGAAGCCTCAAAATTGTTGGAAAAACTTATTGTTTCACAACAACAACTTCCAACTAATTACCATAAACTTTCTCCCCACCTACCATCAGTTGACGAAGTGATTGATCTAAATCCAAGTATAGTCAATCCCACTCTTCCATTAGAGAGTGAAACATGTATCACTCAGGTTGATGGACCATTTGTTGATCAAGTGGTCGAATCAATTCCATCTTCGGTTGATCCCACTCTCCCTTTAGAGAGTGAACTTCATACCACTCAAGTTCTTCATGTTACCTCATATTATTCTACACATGGGGGCATTTCATCTGTTGCTTTTGAACCCCATCCAAGTAATGAGGCTATTTCTTTTGATTGGAGTAGACTGACAAAACCTCGTCTTCCTTCTTCCACCCCTTTCCAAATCATTGTGAAGGCTTATGGTAAGAATGTGCAATGCATGAATGTAGATGAAGGTGCTTTTGTCAGTATTTTATCCTCATCTACTTGGAAATATTTGGGTTCCCCTCACCTTATGCCTATTACACAAAAAAAATTTATCTTTTAACAAAATCGTTAGTGAAACTTTAGGGATCCTTCCTAAGTTACATATTACCTTGGAAGATAAAATTGTTTGTATTGATCTCATGGTAGTCCAAGGTCCCTTAGATTTCAATTTGCTCCTTGGGTGAGACTATGTCTATGCCATGGAAGTTGTCGTATCGACACTCTTTCATGTGATGTCTTTTCCTCACAATGGAAACATTGTGACTATTTACCAGCTTTCATTCGTTGATCTTGATTCGACTACCAGACATCTGACATCCCTTAATGTTCCTTATCTGCAAGTGGTAACTATCCCACCACTGGTTAATTATGTGGCTACCATTCCCATGTCTTCAGTTACTGATGCAAGTGAGCCTCTCATTGTTTTCTCAACTTCCTATGACTTAGATCCAGTAATTGACATAGGGAACCTTATGGGGGAAATTGAAATCAATTATCTTACCCCTTTTGATTCTATTCACATGTATTCCTTCCAGAGACCTATTATTCCTTTTGAAAAATATCTCTTAGTGATCAAGTGATCAATTTTAAGCTCAAAAATGAAAGCACCTAGAAATTCTTGAAATTGGCACCAAATCAAAGAGCTTGCCAACCTGAATCTAGTGCAACTTGAATCACTCAAAACCAATATTGTAGCTCCCAATATTGCATTCTGATCATTTTCCCAAACAAGAAAAAAAATTGTAGGTACGTTGAGTGGGCAAGGTGACTGGATAGGATAATTGTATAATGTGGGCATATGGAAGGCTGCCACTTGTCCTCTTCGAAGTGGTCGAATTTTGCAGTGTTTTGACTAGTTGTTGGTATATTTTGGTGGTCCAGTAACTAGGAGCCACGTGGGCCAATGGGTGGTTGTGTTAGGGTCCAACACTCACCCCTTTATTTATGTAATAGGGTCAAGTCATAGTTATAGTTAGTTAAAGAGTCAAAAGTCTGTATTAATAATTGTAAGTGGTTGACCCACATTTAAGAAAGGGACCACAATTAGTTGCAAATGGGCCATGGTATTAGATAGATGGTATTGAGAGAACCATGGTACTGACCCATGGTATTGTATGTATGAATCATATATAAAGGATAGAGACTCCCCATTGAGGAGTGTTGTGTCTTATTTTGTAATTGAGCTCTACTCTGCTGGAGGCTTCCCCCTCGAAGAGGCAAGTGAACATTGCTTTCATCTCTGAATAATAGAATACTTGTTGTTTTTCTCATTGTGTTCTATGTTCTGGGCTGTATTTCTTCGCATATTTGGTATCCTAGAATCTTCTCGCATGTCAAGAGCATAACAAGTGGTATCAAAGTGCTTTCCAGGGCCAGTGGTATCTCCATTTTTGGCAAAAAAAAAATAGGCTAGAGATGTGTTCCGGCGTCTTTAAACCATGGGATCTTTCGTTGAGTACATAAACCTGTGGATTTGGGAAGGCATGCACGCATGAAATACAAGAGGTGGTCACACTTTTTGGACTCCCTTGTAATCGTTGTGGGTACCCCATGGAGTAGTAGTGCATTAGATAGAACCGCGCATGGACTACCTCCCATGTACCCTCTGGGTATATCGGAAGCCCCGTAGGCTTACCTGAAACCTTGACTTAGATAAATTTGTGGTCATCTTACTGCTACAATACACCGAGAATAGCACTCGGGGAGATTACTCGCCTGTACGATAGGTTAGTCGGGTAGTACAGCTAAGGGTACGGTTGATCCTCCTTAGTTAGTGCCCTGAAAGGTTGGGTCGAGAACTATTGGTGGACCCTTATGTATATTGTGATCTATAGCACCTAACACTCCTTTGAGACCATAGTTCCCTTGACTCTCTGAAGATCGCCCATTATCTTATTTTCTAGATCAAATCTAGCAGTTGGGGTTCTGTTGCTACAGCAACAATCAAATCCACCAGTTGAGGGTCTACCACCACAGTACCATTCAGATCTAGAAGTTGGGGTTTTGTCGTCACCGCAGTCCAACTCACATTCAGCAGTTAGGGGTTTCGCGGGTAGATCTAACCATTTGTGCAGTGAGGCTGGTGGCTCCTATACCCTGGGGTGATTCTCACAAGACATTGGGCAGAATCAAGTTTTCTAGAAATTGGCCACTGCAATATTGATCAACGGGGAGTTAAACTCCATTCGGAGTATAAAAAAAAAACTGAGGCCTTCCCGAGACACTTATAAGAGACTTAGCCCATAAGAATCGTGACGATGAGATGATCATAGTGGTACCATTCACTTGTCAGCTTCAATTTTCGAGCGGTCCCAAATTTTTTTCAAAGTGACAACAAGTGACCAAGATCTGTGTATGGTAGAAACCAGAGCTCAAGCCATGGCCAACGAGAAGATTGAGAGCCTTGAAAAACAGTTGGCTTCTTTCCAGAACATAGCAGACCAGATGCAGAAATTCATGGAAACTTTCAAAGTGAGCACGTCGGGGTGTTATCTAGAGGCACATGGTCTTAATGAAGACCTTGAAGGAGAATCTAGCCATCATATTCACTTACATGGAAATCACCAACATTCCCACCCTCCGCCACCCAAGCTGGACATGTATAAATTTGATGGCTCTAATTCGACAGTATGGGTAGCACAAATGGAACAATATTTCCTTTTGAATGATATCCGAGATGATCCAACTAAACTACATGTGGAAGCCCTTCACTTGGACCAAGAGAGATAGCAATGGTGGCAGTGGCATCAGAAATACTATCCTAGGAAAATAACTTGGCAAGTGTTCTCAAAATATCTTTGTGGCCACTTTGATAGAGACTAATTTTTTGGGTCATCTTACTAAGCTCTGATATATAGGCACAGTAAAAGAATACATTACAACATTTGAGACATTGGCCATCCGCATAGAAGGTTTGGGAGATGAATTCTACTTTGGATGTTTTATAAGTGGTCTCAAAGAAGCCATCCAAGCACATGTCCAGATGCACCACCCACCTACATGGATAGACGCTTGCAACAAGGCTATCGAAGTGGAATGTGCTTTATCTGCCCAATCTCCTTGTTCAAATTCCATAGCCAAGGGATGCCCCACCCAGACTCAGGGCCCTGACCAAACACTTAAGGTTCAAAAGGTGTCTCCAGCAGAAATGGTTGAAAGAAGAAAACAAGGATTGTGCTACAATTACGATGACAAATACTACCGCGGGCATAAATGCAAAGAACCCAAATTATTTCAAATTGATGTTACTCATCACAGCTCATCTGAGGAAGCCCCACCCCTTGAGGGACCAGAGGACAAATTTGAGGAGACCCAGTAGGACAATGAACTCCTAGCTATGCCAAAGGAACCAGTTATCTCGCTACATGCTTTGGCATGAATTTCTGCACCCCAAACTCTCAAAATCAGAGGTTTTATTAAACATCGCCCTGTAGTAGTATTGATTGATAGTGGCAGCACTCATAACTTTATCCATCATCGAGTTGCTAAAGTTGTTCAATGTTTTATCAGGGCAGTCTCTAATTTCCAGGTCCAGATTGTTGATGGGGGGACAATGAAATGTGAAGGCCACTACGAAAATATCAAACTTCAAATGGGAGACTACCACCTCAAGACCCACATGTTTGCGATTAACATGGGTGGTTGTGACATTGTCTTAGGGGCTAAATGGCTTCACACACTAGGCCCAATAACCATGGATTTCCATGAGTTATATATGAGCTTTAAGCAGAATGACCAAATGCATACCCTTCGTGGACTCCAGGCAGGAGCTCCTTCTATCATCAGCTCGCATCGCATGGAAAAGTTGTTGGGAAAGGACCATCATGGAGTTATGAACCAATTTAATGCCATTCAGACCATCGAGCCCACTACTCTTCATATTCATCCTGACATGCAACAGGTCTTGAATCGACACCAGCAGGTATTTGACAAACCTAAAGAGCTTCCACCCTCTAGAGGGGAACATGATAAGAGCATCACTTTGGTCCCAGGGGCACAACTGCCGAATGTTCAACCATATCAATATACTTTCACCCAAAAGAATGAAATTGAAAAAATCATCAAGGAAATCCTTGAAGCCAGTGTCATTCATCCTAGCATCATTCCCTATTCATCACCAGTGATCATGGTACTTAAGAAAGATGGAGAATGGTGCATATGTCTAGAATTCAGGTCCCTCAACAAGCTCACGGTCAAATACAAATTCCATATCCTGGTTTTTGATGATTTGCTGGATGAACTACATGGTTCTCAATTCTTTACTAAGCTAGATCTTTGCTCGGGCTATCACCAAATACACATGAAAGAAGTAGACATTCCCAAGACTGGTTTCCAAACTCATGATGGCCATTATGAATTCTTGTTCATGCCATTTGGTCTCTATAATGCCCCATCCACTTTTCAAAGCCTCATGAATCACCTACTGAAACCATATCTCCAAAAAAAATTCCTCGTCTTCTTTGATGACATTCTCATCTATAGCCTCACCTGGGAAAAACATCTTCAGCATGTAGACCTACTCTTGCAACTACTCTGGAATCATAAATTATTTGTCAAATTATCCAAGTGCTCATTTGGCATGGAAGAAGTCGAGTATTTGGGCCACATTGTGGGGCGTGAAGGTGTCCGGGTAGATCCCGAAAAGATACAGGCAATGCAAGATTGGCCCCAACCAAAAGCCTTGAAGAGTTTGAGGGGATTCTTGGGTCTCATAGGCTACTATCGCAAATTTTTCTGCAATTATGGTTGCATTGCTAGACCCCTCACTAAACTTCTCAAGAAAAATTCATTCCTCTGGACTAATGCAGCACAACAGACGTTTATGGCTCTCGAACATGCCATGTGTTCCACTCCCATATTGGCACTACCCAACTTCACCAAATCTTTTGTGATTGAATGTGATGCTTTAGGTATTGGTATTGGTGTTGTCTTAATGCAGGAAGGTCAACCCTTGGCTTTCACCAGCCAACAACTGAGTGGGAAACATCTGGGAAAATCTACCTATGAGAAGGAGATGATGGCCATATTACATGCAGTAGATACCTGGCGACCATACTTATTGGGGTAGTGTTTCCAAATCCACACAGACCATCAAAGCCTCAAATACATTTTGGAGCAACGTCTATCCTCTCCCTAGCAAAATAAATGGCTAGCCAAAATGTTGGGATATGATTATGAGATAATCTACAAGAAAGGGTGCGACAATGTAGTAGCGGATGCTTTATCACGCCAATTTGAGGATGAAAGCACCCTGCTATCAATCTCTCTTCCCATACCAAATTGGATTGAAGAAGCCTGTGAGGAATGTTTTTCACATCCCTCTCTCTCCCAACTCATTAATAACTTGAGAGCAGATCCCAATTCCTCAGTTGGCTACTCTTAGAACGATGAGATTCTTCGCTACAAGGATAGAGTAGTTATATCACTAACATCGCCCTCAAAATGCACATTTTGGCAGAGTTGGACTCATCTCCCACTGCAGGCCATGCAGGATTTCAGAAGACTTATGCTCAAACTCATTGTTCTTTCTTTTGGACAGGCATGAAAACTGACATTCTTACTTTTGTAGCTGAATTTGATGTGTGTCAACGCCACAAAGGAGAAACAGTCAAGTCACCAGGAACCTTACAACCATTGCCCATCCCTGCCTCAATCTAGACGGATGTTCCTATGGATTTCATTACCGATCTTCCAAAGTTAGGAAACAAGTTAGTCATCATGGTGGTTGTGGATAGACTTTCTAAATATGCTCATTTTTGTGCTCTACCCCACCCATTTAGCCCCACTTTGGTGGCTCAAGCTTTCATGGGCCAGATCTTTAAACTGCATGGCATGCCCACTTCCATTGTGTCTGATCGTGACTCGATTTTCACTAGTAACTTGGCAAGAAATTTTCAAGCTACAAGGCACCCAACTCCAACTAAGTACTTCCTATCACCCCCAAACTGATGATCAAACTGAAGCAGTCAACAAATGTTTGGAGGCATACCTAAGGTGCTTCACTTCAGAAAAGCAATATCAATGGGTATAGTGGCTACCTCTAGCTGAATGGTGGTATAATACTAACTATCATGCAGCCACCAAGATGACTCCATATGAATCAATGTATGGTCTGTTGGAAATAATACTAAGAGGGGGGGGGTGAATCAGTATTATCAAATCAAACACTTTTTCATTTTCATACTCAAATTCATATATGCTACTTCAGTGAAGGGAACCTGCATGTACATGCCACTGTGTCTAATGCAACTAGCGTATATCCAGTAAACTTATGATTCAGTTAATCCATTAAATGTTGATCTTTAGTTAGTGCATCAGGACTTTTATTAACCATATGAATAGTAAACCGGTGCAGTAAAACAGAATAGATCATCACACACAAGAAGCACACATGAACACGATGATGTAAGGTGGAAACCCATTGTGGGTGAAAACCACTTGCTGCAAGTCGTCTCTATCTTCTTTTAATAAGAAACTTCTTTTTACAATATTTTTGTACTCGCGCAATCTTATACCAGTACATAGGCTTCTACCTGCAGAAGGCTACAACCTTCTCTCGTTCTCCAGATTTTCCTAGAAGGGAGCTACAACCCCCTTAGCTCTTGTACTAGCCGATGTACTAGTACGTAGGTGCTAGCCTACTGAATGCTCCAACCTTCACTCGTTTTCCAGTTGCTACTGGAAGGGAGCTACCACCCCCTTAGCTCTTGTACTAGCTGATGTACTAGTACGTAGGTGCCGACCTACAGAAGGCTACAACCTTCTCTTTCTTCCTCCAGGTACCATGTTTCATAACTTTTCAGACTGGATACTCCTGAAGCACAACACCATAATCTGAAAGGCCACGTTTCATCCAATTTTCATATTGGACCCATCAATATCATTGAAGCACACAATCAATCAACACTAGCATCATCAATCTCTGAATAACCCAATACTGAATTACTGAAACCCAGTCAACAAACTGCAATCACCAGAACACAGAGTAGAACACAGAACTCTGCAACAATGTTCAGATCTAACTATATCATCAACAATCATGCATCAGAGTACATACGCTACTTGGAAGATCCAAACCAGCGTGTATACGCAACTTCACCAAATCGAACGAGCGTATATGTCATTAATTACTTACTTATAACTTCGCTGCACTCCCTGACTCAAGACAAACCTAGATCATTACATATACAAGGATAATACGTATGTTAGCAACCAGATCTAGTCCATCAGATCACATAAAGATAAGTCATTATGATCCTGATCCATTATAGATCTCATCCATCAACACTAAAGCTAAACACAATCAACCAAACTGAATATGCAGAATACTGATACCAGTAAACAGTCACCAAAATTCAGACTTTGCATCAAATACCAGAACCACCTGTAACTTCAAATATGATAGTGTATATGGTATACGCTACTTAGATGTATATAGCCTACGTATGTACGCGCTTTTGTCAAAGTCAACTAGTGTATACATCTGTAAATATTCATTCATGAGTCGCAGCTATTTCAAACTTAAGTTATACCTAGATCAGAACATTACATGCATCAGTATACAGATCTAGAATAAACATGATCAAACCGTATAGAGATGATTCATTCCACGCCATTAGATCCAGATCTATCCTTAGATCTTGTCCTCCATCAACCGCTAAGATTCCTCCTTAGCTCAGATCAAGCAAAGCATCATGAACCCATAACCTGCATACTAGATCTCATACTTCATTAGATATTCACAATTTTCTGAATGCCTTTGCCTAATGATCTTTTTCTCCTTTTATAGTCTTAGGCCTTACTCAATACCATGGTCCAAAACCATTTAGAACCAATACTAGGGACCCAATACCTGGGTTCAACACTTCGGATGTAATACCAAGGTCCAAAACCATAGGTCTAAATACCACAGACCCAAAAATAAGCTTTCCCACATATATGCATGTTTCTGTGCATGAAATCGCGTGCATACGCATACGTGACTTTTGATCTGCAATCCCGCGTGTATACCCGCCTTTGTATATAGTGAACCTGAGTGTATAACCTGCGTGTATACACTACTTGGTATATAGCAAACCTGTGTATATACAAGACTTGGTATATAGTGAACCTGCGTGTGTACACGACTTGGTATATAGTGAACCTGCGTATATACTTTTATTTCTTCATTCTTTGTAGTCTGATCATCAATTCTTTGCTACTAACCTGCTGCACTATGATCTGTCATCTATGTGAGTTGCCATCAAGGACAACACTTGTATCATAATGCCAACAATATCCCCCTTTGGACTTGATGGCAACAACCATACCAAGTCACTCTCCCCCTTGACATCAAGGGCAAAGGATGGACCAAGATATTCTCTTCCTTGATATACATTCCGCTGTCCATACTCCCCCTGAGTACCTACTGAAATCTCTGATTGAGCTCCCCCTTTGTATATGCCAAGTTGTACCAATCTGTCCATTCTCCCTCTGAGTACATGCTGAAATATCTGCTCTACTGAAGAGTGTTGTTCATGCTCCCCCTGACTATAAGCAAGGTCTACAAAAAGATGTTCTACAAGAAGAACATGACTCTATCATAAATGACCTTCCTATCACCAAAGACTCATACATACATCCATCTCCCAACCAAGTGGGGATATACCAATATTGACTCATCCACCCAACCAAGTGGGGATATACCAAATACCAATTGTTTATACATGACTGAAATATTACATCATCTTTCCCATGTATACTGGGGGTACAAATTACATCATATGACCAAAAATGATTCATCAAATGACTACAATAGATAGAGACAAACTATTACATCATGAGTCTTGATATGACCTTTACATGACATTTATAATAGAGACCAAACATCTAAATAAGACCATGATAGTCATCAACAACTATCATACACAATGTATGATCTGCTCCATAAGCATATGTCAACAACATCTAGACCAGCAACCTGTATATGTCCATTAGTGTATAAGTCATCAACCTATAACAAGGTATGTCTGCATATATATATCAACTCATCCTTTTGAATAGAATTCTGCATATGACATACAAAATCATTCACATTATATCATATGTGAAAAACACCATAGTCGTCTCATCAAGATCTGCATGATCCAAACATCTGCATCAATCAACATATGTAAGTATCAACCTATCATCATATAGGTAAGAACTCATCATCATCAACAATGCAACTTTGAGTAATCATTCATGTATCCAGCACTATGTATCTTGAGCTCAAGATCATTTGGCAAGACTTCTTGATATCATCAACAGCAACAATCCTCATCCACATGAGCACCAAGAACTATAGGAATCTCGCATCATAACTGTACTATATGATCTTTATGCATATGACGATAGCAGCATATGAGTGACTCATCATCAATTAATGAAGATGTGTATTCAAGCTTTGTACTTCTCCTTATCCTTATGAAGATCACCATGTAAGCACCATATATGCATCATCAGAGAATCAACCACAAATCTGATCTGAACATCAACTATGTAACCCCAAGAATCATATGAGATTTTGTCATGGATAACTCATAACCATATCATAGCAAGATATATCATTTAGCCATATAAGCATCATTACTGAGGACTAATAACCATAATGCCAACAATGCATTATTAAAAGAATATGCTCCCCCCGAACCTGTGCCATCTGTTCACTATCAGATCTGATCATGCATATATCAGCAAGAAGTATCAAGGCATCATCATCATTAATTTAAGATCAAAACACTTCTAAACATCTTACAAGTATCAATAAATTTCCACATATCATCAACAGATTGTAACCATTATCAAACAGAGCAAATAATGGACTAAATCATATCAGACCCTCTTCCTGAGCCTGTCCCACTGCTTCTCTCAAACAGACATATACGTGATTGTGCTCTATCTAACTCGCATATACACGTGACTTTTATTCATGAAACTTGCGTATGAGATTTAGAACGCTGAAGTTTCACACTTTTAGTTCCCTCTGAGTCTATTATGTCTGTACATTGTGCTGTGCCACATTTTCCTGACTGTACTTCCTTCTTCTTCCATATCTTCAAGTGTGATGATGTTTTCTCCTTTTGGTATGGTTCTCGTACTTTGTTCCTGCATTCCTTTGCTATATGTCCCAGCTTGTTACATGCATAACATCTTATATTTTTCATATTCCTTCTGTAGCAATCAACAGCTTTGTGACCAAACATATTGCAAGAAAAACAATATCCCTTAAAGTACCTGGAACGAGATGATCTTTCTGTGTGATGGTCTTGAACCATTCTACTTCTACATCTGGCTGCAACATGTCCAAGATTATGACATACATAACATTCAACATTATTCATCGGAGGAGTAAAAGATTTTCTTTGAAGAATTTCTTTCCTTGGTTGTTGATGGGATTGACCTCTTATCTCCTTGTTGAGTATTTCAGATTGTGCATTTTGTGAACTAGATTCACCTTCAACAGATTCATGAAAACCAAGACCAATTTTGATAGTAGGAGACCTTTGACTACTAAGAATATCATCCAAGATCTTAGTACTATCTTGAAATCGTAAGAGCTTATCCTTCTCTTCTAAGTTATCTTTTAGAATATTTACCTCAACCTGAAGTTTCTCTTCCTTTTCACGATACTGCTTCTTCATGTTTTCTTCAGCTTTTCTTCCTTCTTCCAACTGGTGTCTTAATTCAAGAACTTCATTTTCTTGTTTTTCAAGAGCTTGGAGTAGTTGTTTATTCTACTTATTTGATTCTTCAAGATCTTCTTTTAGTGAGAGGATTGTGGCCTCAAGACTTTCATAATAACTGGATCTTTCTCTGAGTTTCTTGATTGTTTTGCTCCTTTCATTTACTTCATTTCTTAATGATGTCACTTCATCCTGCAACTTTTGACATTTTTCCTTGAATAACTTCCTTACCTTGTTTCCTTCCTCTAGTTGAGCTTTTAGTTTGGTAACTTCTTCTTTGGAGATACATTCCCTTTTGTGCAATAGATCTTGTTGATCTCTAATTTTGTCTGTAAGCCTTTTAAATTCTGCCTCTATTTGATATCTTTCATTTTCACCCATAAGAGCAAATTCAGTTGTTTCACTATCACTTTCATCATCTTCAAATGGATGGATAAATGTGTCACCAGAGGATAACAAATTCATACCTGATAGTTCTTTTGCTTGTTCATCTTCATTCTGAAGTGATTCTGAATCTGAAGTGCTTCTTCCACATATTCCCCAATCGATTCTCCCATTGTCATAGTTCTTCTGAGATGTCTTCTTCTTCTTGGGCGCTTTCTTCTTAAGCTTCTTTCCCATTGTTCTACAGATCTCCTTCAAGCGATCAAGCTTCAACCAAAGAACCTGCTCTGATTCCAATTGTTGGAAATAATACTAAGAGGGGGGGGGGGGGGGGGGGGGGGGTGAATCAGTATTATCAAATCAAACACTTTTTCATTTTCATACTCAGATTCATATACGCTACTTCAGTGAAGGGAACCTACGTGTACATGCAACTATATATAATGCAACTAGCATATATCCAGTAAACTTATGATTCAGTTAATCCATTAAATGTTGATCTTTATTTAGGGCATCAGGACTTTTATTAACCATATGAACAGTAAACCAATGCAGTAAAACAGAATAGATCATCACATGCAAGAAGCACACATGAACACCATGATGTAAGGTGGAAACCCAATGTGGATGAAAACCACCTACTGCAAGTCGTCTCTATCTTCTTTTAATAAGAAACTTCTTTTTACAATATTTTTGTACTGGTGCAGTCTTATACCAATACACAAGCTTCTACCTACAGAAGGCTACAACCTTCTCTCGTTCTCCAGATTTTCCTGGGAGGGAGCTACAACCCCCTTAGCTCTTGTACTAGCCAATGTACTAGTACGTAGGTGCCAGCCTACTGAATGCTCTAACCTTCACTCGTTTCCAGCTGCTACTGGAAGGGATCTACCACCCCCTTAGCTCTTGTACTAGATGATGTACTAGTACGTAGGTGCCTACCTACAGAAGGCTACAACCTTCTCTTTCTTCCTCCAGGTACCATGTTTCATAAATTTTCAGACTGGATACTCCTAAAGCACAACACCATAATCTGAAAGGCCACGTTTCATCCAATTTTCATATTGGACCCATCAATATCATTGAAGCACAAAATCAATCAACACTAGCATCATCAATCTCTGAATCACCCAATACTGAATCATTGAAACCCAGTCAACAAACTACAATCACCAGAACACAGAGCATAACACAGAACTCTACAACAATGTTCAAATCTAATTGTATCATCAACAATCATGTATTAGAGTACATACGCTACTTGGAAGAACCAAACCGGTGTGTATATGCAACTTCACCAAATCGAACCAACGTATATGTCATTAATTACTTACTTATAACTTCACTACACTTCCTAACTCCAGAAAAACCCAGATCATTACATATACAAGAATAATATGTATGTTAGCAACCAGATCTAGTCCATCAGATCACATAAAGATAAGTCATTATGATCCTGATCCATTATAGATCTCATCCATCAACACTGAAGCTAAACACAATCAACCAAACTGAATATGCAGAATACTGACACCAGTAAATAGTCACCAGAATTCAGACTTTGCATCAACTACCAGAACCACCTGTAACTTCAAATATGATATTATATATGGTATACGCTACTTAGATGTATATAGCCTGTGTATGTACACACTTTTGTCAAAGTCAACCAGTGTATACATCTGTAAATATTCATTCATGAGTTGCAGTTATCTCAAACTTAAGTTATACCCAGATCATAACATTACATGCGTTAGTATACAGATCTAGAATAAACATGATCAAACTGTATAGAGATGATTCATTCCACGCCATTAGATCCCGATCTATCCTTAGATCTTGTTCTCCATCAACCGTTGAGATTCCTCCTTAGCTCAGATCAATAAAAGCATCATGAACCCATAACCTGCATACTAGATCTCATACTTCATTAGATATTCACGATTTTCTGAATGCCTTTGCCTAATGATCTTCTTCTCCTTTTATAGTATTAGGCCTTACTCAATACCATGGTCCAAAACCGTTTAGAACCAATACTAGGGACCCAATACCTAGGCTCAACACTTCGGACGCAATACCAAAGTCCAAAACCATAGGTCTAAATACCATGGACCCAAAAATAAGCTTTCCCACATGTACGCGCTTTTCCGTGCATGAAAGCGCGTGCATACGCATACGCGACTTTTGATCAGCAATCCCGCGTGTATACGCGTGTTTGTATATAGTGAACTTGCATGTATACACTGCTTTGTATATAGCGAACCTGCATATATACGCGACTTGGTATATAGTGAACCTGCGTGTGTACACGACTTGGTATATAGTGAACCTGCGTATATACTTTTCTTTCTTCATTCTTTGTAGTCTAATCATCAATTCTTTACTACTGACCTGCTGCACTATGATCTGTCATCTGTGTGAGTTGCCATCAAGGACAACACTTGTATCATAATGCCAACATGGTCAACTCCCACCTTCACCTACTTCTTATATCCCTGGATGCTCGAAGCTGAAGGCATTGGATCAACTCCTATAGAACTGTGAAACCATGCTAGGTCGTCTCAAAGATAATCCCCATCAAGCTCAAAATCGCATGAAGAAACAGGCATGCCAACATCGTTTAGAGTGCAAATTTTAAGAAGGGGATCAGGTATTCCTGAGGCTGCAACCATATAAGAAAACATCACTCCAAGACAAGGGCTGTCAAAAATTAGCTCCAAAAATATACAGACTTTATCAAATACTTCAGTGCATTAGAGCAATAAACTATAAGCTAGCCTTGCCACCAACTTCATAAATCCATCCAGTCTTCCATGTATCATGCCTCAAGAAAGTGGTGGGGAACAATTGCAGAATTCAAACTAGTTTACCTAATTGGATGAAGAAGGTTCAGTCTGGCTCCAACCTGAACAGGTCCTCGATACGTGAGAACAACATCTGTGCAAAACCCTAGAATCCAAAGCTCTAATACCAAATGTTATGAAACCAGCTCACAAAAAGATAGAAAAGATAGAGCAATGCCTTAGAAATAAGCCTCTTCGAGAGGGCAACCTCCTTTACATTACACAAATGAACAATTCTTAGATGATACAAATGACAAGACCTCCTTTCTATATATAGGAGTCTAAGGGGTCATAATATAATCAAAGCCGACATAACAATAATAATGTAAGGGCACAATAATAACAATATGGGGACTACATGGGCACAACAATATAATAAGGGGGTTGTACTAATAACAATAAGGGGTTACACTAGTAATATAGGGACCGAACAAGGGGCCAGGCCTAGGTCTGGTAGACCTTATATGACCACGCACCAGAGGTAAAGGGGCCCAACGGGTAGGGTGGACATTAAGGCTCAGCCCACGGCCTTATGTGGCCATGCGACCTAGTTTTTGGTCTCAAGGGGTTAGAGGATGAATTAAACATCCAACAGAATGCACCTATGGAAGGTGAAATTATCACTCCGTTAGAACTTTTCGGCGCATATTTGTAGGGAAGTTAGCCAAAAGGATGAATTTGTAGGATTGTTAACTATCAAGTTCATGAGAGAGCTTAGAAGCTCATAACTTTTGGAGTTTTTATCCAAATTGAGCTTAGAAAGAGGCTACTTAGGGGTTTTTGGATATTATAAATCCATTTGTAACCTCGAATTTCTGATTTGAGCACATCTATAGAGTCCTTTTGTAGGTTTGAGACTAAAGTTTTATGGATCAATCAGGGTTTGGAAGCAGTTTTGGGAGGTATTTAGGCATGGAGAATAGCTTTTAGGGGTATTCTCACTTCTAGAATGCTACAGCAACTATAACCAGCAGGGTTCAGCTCAGGTTCAACTTATTTTAGTATGAAGTTTTGTTTATGTGCTTCAATGTGGAATTGAAGTGTGCACGTACTCTTTTTAACTCATTTCAGTTAAAGTATGTCATCTTTGTAGGAGATGTTTTGAGTTGTGTTGTGAAAGTTATTTGTAGGATAACATTATCTTGTAGGGTTAGCAGCCACATATTTACCTATAACAAATGTTTATGTACTTCATTTTGATACTGAATATATGAGTGGTCCAGCCATGTTGATAGGCCCGAAGATGTAGCTTAGGAGGGGTGAACTTCGTCAACAAACCTTTGTCTTGTTCTTAATTATGCCTTCATGGATTATGTGTGTTATGTTCATTATGTTCATTTACATATGAAGACTAATTCATGTTGGAAGAGACGTTGAATAAACCTGTTATTTCAATACCTATTTTTAACCTTGCAAAGTGTTGACATGGTCCTAAGTTTTGTTTTACTTGATTTTGGAAAAGAGGAAGAAATCACCTAATCCAATTTCATATCACTTTGAAGCCATGGTTGGGAAACATCCCTTGGCATGTTTTTCTTCCAAGTGGAAGCCATGAACAATTGACTATGAGGATGGTTCTTTTTTTGTGTCAACCTCATTAAAAAATGAAACAGGTTATATGAGCATACTTCTTTCCCTGTGTCAAGCTCGTTAAAAAATGAAACAACACCCTTGAAAATATTTATTTTACTATGTCAACCTCGTTAAAAAATGAAATAGGTATCGTAAGGATAGTTCTTTTACTGTGTCGACCTCATTAGAAAATGAAACAATGATCTAGGTGGATATTGGTGGCCACCCGCTAATTCCACTTTGACCCCCACCATTGCTTCTTTCAGTTTTTTAGTTTCCCTAATTGTAGCACAGTTTACTATTTTTAGCAGTTTTTCGAGTCCTAAACTTCTGGAGCCGTTTTGAGGCTGTAAATAACGTTTTTTGGAAATCTACCACCAACGATTTTCTATCTAAAATCATCTTTTTCGTCGTAGTCCTCGGAGAGATCTTTCTAATGGGTTATCATGTGCGTCAAACAGAGATAATATGACCAAGTCGTGACCCCGGGAAGTTGGCTGTCCAACTCACCTCAACGGGGCCCATAAACTCTTGGTGTTACATCTCCTCGGGTTAGGGTTTTGGTTGTTTAGGGTTTGCTCTTATTGTTCAACAATAAAAAGGCCCTTGAGCCTCATCGTAAGGTAGTCCAAAGGCATGTAGCCACCACATCTCTTCTCAGAGATAAGCTACCATTGCCCTAGCTGGTTTATTTCCATTTTTGTTTGTAAGCATATTTCAATATTTTACATTAATGAAATGAAGTATTATTTCCGCTGCATCTCTGTGTTTATGATTATCTCTGTAATTTGTTGCGTTCCTGTTTAAATCTGGATCAGTGGTATCATAGTGGTCTGCTTTTCTTCTCTATTTTTCTTTGCATGTCCCCAACGAGGTTGGGATATAAGGAGTTAGGGCTTGAACTAGTCGAACCTTTGCAAGACCAGCCTCACAAATCTCGATGGCCTCCCATGGCGGATGAAAAGAAAGATGAGGGGGCAGGAGATCCTATCAAAATCTTGCTCAAAGAAGCCCTTGAGCGATAAAGGAACGTGATGATGGACAACTTTTCCCAGATCTTTCAGCGGCTACCTAGGGGCGATGCATCGGCTTCCAACAGCTACTCTGGAAATGCCACACCGTTTAAGGTACAAGTTAATTTTGAAATCCCCATATTTGAGGGTTAGATAGACACAGATGTTGTCAATAAATGGTTAAATATGCTAGAGGGTTACTTTTCTGTTCATTATTTTTCCAGTTGGGAAAATATTATTTTCGCTCTTCTCAAAGCAGCCCCGCACGTCAAGGACTGGTGGGAAACCTACTACAAGCAAAAGGATGAAAGTACAGGCTCACTATTTTCAGTGACACCCACTTGGAATTCATTCCTAGATGCCATCAAGGAGTAGTACTACCCTGTCGAATGCTATGAGGATCAATACATAAAGTGGACCATGTTGCGGCAAGGAAGGGACCAAGACGTGCCAGAGTTTACCAATATTTTCTATACCCTTCACACAAAGTTGGGTATCAAGGATGCGGAGCATCATTTCGTACTCAAATATCGCAGCTGCCTGCACAAGTACATCTAGGAAGAAATAGAATTCCTAAACATCTCCTTGCTTGGCATGGCATACTGATATCCCGTCAAGGTCGAGAAAAAGTTTAAACAGAAGAAGCGAGACTTTGGATCTGCGAATTTGAGGCAAGGGAAAGGTGCCCCCAAACCACAAAACAAAGGACAAAGCCAGGGCAGGGAGGCCCAAGACAACTTGCCAGAGTTGCAAGAAAAGAACAGCGTCGCGAAGCCGAAAAAGGACATAGGAAAGTGGTGTGAGTTCCATAAGAGCTCCACTCACAACAGAAGTGATTTTTGGGCCAAGCAGTCATTGGTGGCCGACCTAAAGGTTTTAGAATCAGATGCATGTTCCGACTCTGAGTCAGAACCCGACAAGTGGAATGACAAAGGGAAGTAGATTATCGATGTGGAGCCCAACGCCACCATTGCCACCATGAAGATCCAGAAGGAGGAACTCGAAGATCCAGAGGAGGAGGAGCGTCTCTTCCACTCCCAAATCTAGGTAAAGGGCTCCCCACTATGCTTCATTATCGATAGCAGGAGCCAAAAGAACCTCATTTCGGTAGAGGTCATGAAGCAGCTATGCTTACTGACCATAACACATCCACAACCGTACACCATCGAGTGGCTTCACCAAGGACGGGATCTTCACATGAGCTAGCAATGTCACCTTCCATACAACATCAAGACCTTCAGAGATGAGGTATTGTGTGACATTTCTCCCCTTGAAGTTTGTGATGTATTATTAGGACAACCATACTTGTGGAAGTGACATGCTATGTATGAATCAAGGCCCCGTGCTGTTATTGTTACTTTGGGAAATAAGTTGTACAGGATACAGGAGGTAGCACCGCCTACCGCTATCTCTTTGTTTACTGCAAAATAATGCAGTAAGCTCATTTGCAAAACCTGGAAATTTATTTTCCTGATGATATGCCCTGAAGGAAAGAAGAAGATGGTGGCCATGACCTCCAGACAGGGCCCCTCCGCATGACAAATACAGATGGACAAGATCGTGGAGGAGTACGAGGACATATTCACCTCCCCCGCAGGGGTTCCTCTGCACTATCAGGTCAAGCACTACATTGATCTGACCCCAGGTGCACTACTACCCAATGGACCAATCTATCGGCACTCTGTTCTAGAGAACGATGAAATCAAGAGGCAGATTCAGGAGCCGCTGTAGAAATGTCACATCCATCTGAGTATATTGCCCTATGGGAGCCCAATCGTGTTGGTACAGAAGAAGGATGGGACTTGGAGACTCTGTATTGACTATCGGGTGTTGAACAAGATCACTGTCCGTAATAGGTACCTGATCCCACGGATTGATGACCTCCTGGACCAAATGAAGGGGGCAAAATATTTCAGCAAGATCGATTTGAAGTCAAGATATCACCAGGTACCAATCGAACCCTCTGATGTGTGGAAGACTGCCTTCAAAACCAAGGAGGGCCTTTTCGAATGGTTGGTTATGCCTTTCAGATTGACGAATTCTCCTGCAACCTTCATGAGGCTAATGGATGACATCTTATGGCCATTCACCAACTCATTTGTAGTGGTATACTTGGATGACATCCTGATCTTCAGCCAAAGTTGGGAAGAGAACCTCCACCACATCTGACAGGTTCTCCAAACACTGCGGCAACACAAGTTATGTGCCAATTTGGAGAAATGCACTTTTGGCATGACCCAAGTTTAGTATCTAGGATACATTATTGATGAACAGGGGGTGCATGTGGCTCCAGCCAAGATCCAAGTCATTTGGTATTGGCCATCTCCAACCACTCTGACAAAGCTTTGCAGCATTTTGGGTCTTGCCAACTTCTACCGCAGTTTCGTGTTGGGATTTTCTCATATCACTTGGCCCTTGAGTCAAGTAACCAAGGGAGGAGCGAAAGAAAAATTCTTTTGGTCTGAATCTCAACAGAAGGCATTCAAAGAGTTGAAAGATCGCCTCTGCTCAGCACCAGTGCTCACAATACTAAACTTGGAACAACCATTTGAGGTCGAGACAGATGCCTCTGACTATGTTATTGGGGCAGTCCTTATTCAACACAGGCATCTAGTGGCATATCATAGTAAGACAGTTTCAAACACAGTCTGGAAGTATACCACTTATGATAAAGATATGTATTCCATTGTGCAGGCCTGCCGATAATGGAAGCATTACATTTTGGGGAAGGAAAGGGTCATCCACACAGACCACCAACCCCTACAGTTCATACAAACCCAAGGGAAATTTTAGAATGATCGCCATCAAAAGTGGTCCACATACCTACAACAGTTCAATTTGAATATCAAGTATAAGAAGGGCAGCACCAATAATGTTGTAGATTGCCTCAGTCGACCACCGATCATGGCGTTAACCACCGTGCTCAACTCTTATGGGCATGAGACTTTTGATTGGCCCCTTCTCTACAAAAACGACCCAGAATTCGGCCATACTTACCAAACACTCTTGGAGGGTCAACATGTTCCATATTTTCACCTCCAGGATGCCCTGTTATGCCACCTGGGTCACTTTTGTGTTCCTTCAAGCGAGCGTGCCAAGATGATTTGGGAAGCACACTACAATCGGGCTACTGGGCATTTCAGGGTCAAGAAAATGGTGGCAGTGCTGCAGAAGTATTTCTATTGGCCAAATCTTCGACAGGATGTCGGGAAGTACATCATATCATGCACTGCCTGTGCCATTGCCAAACCGACCATCAAGAAGCAAGGCCTCTATACCCCATTGCCTACCCCTAGTCGACCCTGGGAATCCATCTCCATGGATTACATGTCGAGCCTTCCTTCCACTAAGCATGGAAATGACTGTGTTTTTGTGGTCGTCGACAGGTTCTTGAAGATGGCCATTATGGCGGCCTACAATAAGAATATCACAGTAGAAGCCACTGCTAAACTCTTCTTTGAATGAGTGTGGGTACACTTTGGGATCCCATAGTCTATCATCTCAGATCCGGATAGCAGGTTCCTCAGTACATTTTGGTCCAGTCTCTAGTTGATGTTGGACACCAAACCCACTAAGTCCACAACCTTCCATCCTCAAACTAATGGCTAGACAGAGGTTGTCAACAGGACGATCGTACACATTCTGTGCATGTACAACTCAAAGCATCCATGCACATGGGACGAGAGCCTCCCATATGTTCAGAATAGCTACAACTGGGCTCTCCACAGCTCGATTGGCCACAACCCTTTTCAGGTGGGCTTGGGATTCCAACCACTATGTCCCATTGATGTGGCCATGCCATTTGCAGTGACTCACGCAGATTCGGCTCATGTCTAGTCCAAAACAGATAAGGCAAATAGCTTCATTGAGCACATCCAACATATTCACCATCAGGTCCATGAAATTCTAGAGAAATCAAATGGCAAGTACAAGTAGCGACATGATCAACATCGGGTGCCACACAAGTTTCAAGTGGGCGATAAAGTCTGGTTGCATTTGCAAAAGGAACGCCTTACCAAAGCCTGTCGGAAACTCAGGCCACTCTGATATGGTCCTTACACCATTACTAAGGCTGTGGGAGATAATGCATTTGAGCTAATAATTCCCCCATTCCTTGGCCTGCACCTAGTGTTTAATGTGGACCGCCTTCGGCCATACTTTCCACCATTACTAGACATATTCGACATTGCAGAATAGCTCACACCCACAGAGTTAAATCTAGACTGCATGGAACAAGCTCAAACTGATCAGATCATGGACACACAAATCAAGCACACTCGCCAGTAGAATATCCAACTGTATCAAGTTGTCAAAGCAGGTCAACTCCTTCACCAAGGCAAGTGGCTCACTAGGGACCAAGTTTAGCAGAAGTTTCCTCATCTCATGAAGGAACTCAATGCAATGGGGACCATTGCTTCCTAAGGGGGGAGGAATGATATAGGTGGATATTGGTGGCCACCCACAAATTCCACTTAGACCCCCACCATTGCTTCTTTCAGTTTTTCAGTTTCCCTAATTGTAGCACATTTTACTATTTTTAGTAGTTTTTCGGGTCCTAAACTTCCAGAGCTGTTTTTAGGCCCTAAACGATGTTTTTTTGGAAATCTACCATTAACAATTTTTTGTCTAAAATCATCTTTTCTGTCATAGTCCTCGGAGAGATCTTTCCAACAGGTTATCATGCATGTCAAACGGAGATAATATGACCAAGTCACGACCCCAGGAAGTTGGTTGTCCAACTCACCCCAACGGGGCCCATAAACTCTTGGTGTTACATCTCCTTAGGTTAGGGTTTTGGTTGTTTAGGGTTTGCTCTTATTTTTCAATAATAAAAAGGCCCTTGAGCCTCATTATAAGGCAGTTCAGAGGCATGTAGCCACCACATCTCTTCTCAGAGATAAGCTACCATCGCCCTAGCTGGTTTATTTCCATTTCTTTTTGTAAGCATATTTCAGTATTTTACATTAATGAAATGAAGTATTATTTCTGCTGCATCTCTGTGTTTATGGTTATCTCTGTAATTTGTTGTGTTCCTATTTAAATCTGGATCAAACAAATCCTTATGAGGACAGTTCTTTTACTGTGTCAACCTCATTGAAAAATGAAATAGGTTCTCTAAGGATTGCTCTTTTACTATGTCAACCTCATTAAAAAATGAAACAAGTCACTGTGAGCATAATTATTTTCTTGTGTCAAGCTCGTTAAAAATTTAAATAAATCCTCCCCTATTTGAGGTGAGTCTTTAACTAGATCTCGTAAATGTTAAGTCGAGTCTTTCCTCTGGTCTCGTAAACAAGCCTTCATTACATCCACCTATTAGTAACCTATAGTATACTTAGGTGAATGAAATGAATTTTGGGAGGCATTTGCCCTTGTAGCCATTATTTTGGGGGCATGAAAACCACTTTCAATCACATTTTTCTCTATTCCAAGCTTGTGTAAAAATGAAACTACTTTCAAGCACAATTTTCTCTATTTCAAGCTTATGTAAAAATGAAGCCACCCTCAAGCATAGTTTCCTCTCTGTTTCAATCTTGTGTAAAAATGAAACCACTCTCAAGCAAAGTTTTTCCTATGTTTCAAGCTTGTGTAAAAATAAAACCTAATTCGATTCCATTTCGGTTATTATTTTCAAGACTCGTTAAACTCATGAAAATCTCGAGCTTATTTTTCTATATTTTCATGCTCGTAAAATGTACATGAAAATGTCGAGTTCTTTCTGTCTTTTCCTACTCATTAATTAAATTGAAAGTCGGTGATATGAGTAAATTTTTATCACTTTTTTGAACTCGCTAAAACTTATGAAAAAGTGAAACAAGGAGTTATCTTTACACCCTTTTCAGACTCCCTAAACATGAAAATTTCATCGAGTACTTGATTGTTTGAACTCGTAAAAGTAAATAAACAATTGTCTATTCAATATAACTTTAACCCTTTTATGGACGGAACCAAACTATTTACAAAAAAGGTATACGTTGAGTAATCATGGTCAACAGAGTTTTCTCCTACATTATTTTACCCTTTTCTGGGCTTGAGAGATTAAATTTATGAAAAAGGATGTTGTGGAGTTTACTTATGTTTTTCTCCTAACTCCCTAAAAACTGAAAAACATCGAGCATTACTTTCTCCAGGCTCGTTAAAATTTACGTTGAAAGAACTGAATGAGTTTTATTTTCATGTCTTTTCAACCTCTTTAAATATGAAAATGACACAAGTTACCCCTTTACTAGACTCGTAAAATCTAAACAGTACATGACTCGTTAAGCATGACAAGACTAAACCACTCCTTTTTAGGGTTCATTAAAAATACTTTGAAGGACTCGTCTGAAGGATGAGCTTACAGGACAAGCATATGTTATCCTCCTCAATCTTGTAAAAAATAAAGAGGTATTTGCCAATAATGTTGGGAAAAATTGAGAAGAAAAGTTTGTTTCTTGTATTTCTAGTATGTCGCTCTTGAACATGACACTCTGTCACATATCTGTTCGGGTTGGGGAATCCATTTGTCTCACAGTTAATCGAACCTCATTGAAAATATTCAATTGGTTTTGAGTATTATCATTGAGCCAAATGTTTCCAAGTCATTTTATCGTATCGCCAATATGTTCAAGAGAAGTCTAAACCTCAGTTCAAATTACCTTGCAATTTGTAGCCCTCAATCACATCGACCATCCCTAAGTCAGTCCTTGCAAAATATTCTTCAAAACCCGACATTGATTTTCATGTCATAGGCCCTCCTACGACGGGTCACTTTCTATCAACATCAGTTCATTATCTAGGAAGTTGATCTAGAAACCCTTTTCAGTACCTTGGAGCCTACATGCCTTAATGGTAGGTTTCTCACCTTCGATGATAGGTTCTCATAATTGGCCTTCGATTGAACAATTCTATGAGTGTTCGACTCCAGATCATATTTTCACACTCTATAGATTGTACCAAGAGTACCTTGAGGGCCATTGTCATTAATGGTGGTTTCTCTCGCACTTGTTAATGGTTCACATCATTGACCAATAATCAAGTGGTTTCTTCCATGTTTGAATTCAAGACATCTACTCACATGGTTAGATCCATACTATGGATCAAGAGATGGAGATCAAGACACTGGATATAGTTTCATCCATCTAGGCTACGAGGAGTTTTGTATTCATTATTATACGAAGATTTTTATGTTTGATGGTTGCGTCCATCCTATATCTACTTTTACATGATGTATTTCCCTACTAATTCATCGAGTTATCTTTACTCTGAGTATGGGAATGCCTACCCCAGTGATGATTATTATATTGCATTGTAATCCTTGATTGATTGTCATAGGTTTCCAACCATGATCTCTAATCTAATCCTTGATATGATAAAGTACTTTAGTCCTCAAAATTTTTTGACTTTGCACTTTAGAGGGTAATCAGTTACACTTCATTTTGTCACCATGACAAATGATCATCAAATTGGGTCTCTCACCATCCATCCAAGTATCATAAAGCATTCCCTTGCAATTCAACAACTTATATACCTTGAATAAAGTGTAAATTCTGGGAAACATGGTCTATAAACCCACATTTAGTCTCCTGTGCAGTTTTCTAGTCAGTTTTTGTGCATACGTAGTTATTGACATTGATCCTTGCGCAGATGTACGCTTTGTCTGCCACTAAAAAGTGTGCACATGACTCAATAGAAAGTAAAAATAAAAAGTGAGATCTAGAAACATTGTTCGGTGAATCATTCCCAACAGAAAGCCTCAAAATCATGTTTATTCGAGCATAAACTCGTTTTTGATGGAGCTAATCCCCATTCTTCAAGGAACACCTATTCCTCTTTTAGTGGATCTCATCCTTAGACTAAGGATATCAAACTACTTCCTTTTGGCCTATTAATCAAGCCATAGGTAGGGGAGCTTGGAGGAGGTTGCTGAGAATAATTTTATTCTGGAGAAATTAGGTTGGAGAGTTTATCATTCTTGGAGAGGAATTAGATCAATGGGAGGATCTTCACAACATCAAGGCACATATTTTGTAGCTCTTTTATGTCGATGAAATTAATACAAACAAGTGTTTTTTCTCACAACATTTTTTAAAGGATTAATTGATGAATTTCATGGATGGTTTATGTTATTTCTATTTGTCCATTGGAATGATTTTTGTTACTAATCTCCTTGATCACTAGTTTCAATTATTAAATCATTTATGTTGCATATGCCATTTATCCTTTGTTGTTTACATGTGTATAGGTCTAGATTCAAGCATGGAGGAGTTGCACTGAAGCACAAAGGGGGGTCCTCATCAAGCATGTCGTAATAAGGTATGAATTTCATTTTCTCACCTTATTAGCTTATGATTCAAGAAAAGATAGATTCAGGGAAGGAATTAACTTGATTGTTTGCTTGTTACTAGGTTTTGTTGGAAACCTATGGAGATTGCTTGTGTCCGCACTTGTGATTAGTCCTCATAACACCTATTCGGAGTCAATGAACCCAACCAATGAATTTGAACATTGACAGTATTTGATACCAAAATGAGATGTGCCCTTAGTGTAAAAAATAATTGATTTTACAACATTTAGTGGATTTCTCATTGATCTTGTATAAATTGGGATACCACACTAAGAACAAAGGATAACTATGAGTTAAGTAATTAAGGATACTAACCAACTAGCAACAAAGGTTAGCATCAACTTTCGAAGATTAACATTATTTACTTAACTCAATACCTAGTTGAAAGGTTGTATCACATGGCTTACAATTTTCCATCTTAAATTGTTTCAATTGGTTCAATACATATTTATATTAAGATATTAAGAAACCATTATGTAATTGTAAGACTTGAAGACCAAGATAGAAATGTATAACATCAAGATCTATCATTTCAAATGTGTTAGCAAGTCAAATATTCAATCAAAGAATTTAATCAATATTGTTTCCAATTATTTTATGAATCATCAAGCCATATAGCAATGATCAAAGTATCACCATTACTATGTAATAAATAAATATTGTTATCAAATTCATAGCATTTAAACCCAATATTGAGAAAGAAACAATCGATCTTAGTAGGAAAAGTCTAGGGGGTTTTCTTCAAATCGTACAATGACTTTTGCACTTAAAAAACAAGGTTGGAATTCATCACAAAACTAGGGGATTTCTCTATGTAAATTTCTTCAGATAAGTCTCCATGAACAAATGAACTTTAACATCCATGTAATGAATTTTCCATCCAAAATTAGTAGCAACAGAAAGTATCGATCAAATAGAACTCAGCAATATTTTTGTGACCAAACAAACCTTATGATGCTCAATGACACCTTCAAAAGTGAATTTGGTCTTATATACCATTGAAACTTCATGACATACCTCCATTTTTGTCAAGGAACTAATTCCCCGACGTGATTATTGTAGGAATTTATAGGGTAAGTTCCTCAGACAGAACACCAAAGGACATCGCTCGCAAACAGATCACAGATCAATACACCAGTATTCTTAACGTGGTTAAAACCCTCAAAGAGGGAAACAGTCCATGGCCTGAGCCAACGCGGCCACTTCAGGAAATTCATTAATAAAAGAATGAAAATTTACATAAGCTTTTCTCATGAACAGTTACCCTACAAATGACCCTCCATGCTCTTTAAATAGAGATCATGGACGAATTGGGTGTTAAGCCAGGGATCAAGTGTTGGTAATACCGAGGAGATAATGAACCGTCAGATCACTACATATCGTGACCGTCGGATTGTAAGTTACAAAAGTACATAGTAAAGAAACACACTTTACCTAACTCTACACTAGACCAAGTTATACTTAACTATTTCCTATGTGTTGGAATATCCTAACATCCCCCCCTTAAGAACAACTTGGGATAGGATTGAAGGATGTACAAATATGACACAATAGGAGAAGGAAGGAGGCATTAGAGCCTATCCCCCCTTAGTGACAATTTCCTTAACTCCAACCATAAATCAAAGTTTAGTAAACTTCGCCTCTGTGAGAGCCTTTGTAAAGATGTCTGCAACTTGATCATCTGTTGAACAATATTGCACTTCAAGAACATGGTCATGAATGAGCTTTCCGATGAAATGCATGTGCAGTTCAATGTGTTTTCTGCGCTGATGTTGGACTGGATCTTTGCATAGTTGAATGGAACTTTGATTATCACACCAAAGTGTAGTCAAATGCTGCTGCTGAAAGCCAAACTCTGACAGGATCTGACGAAGCTACAAGGCTTCCTTACTAGCTTCTATGGCACCACGATACTCGACTTCTATTGAAGACAGAGAAATGGCACTTTTTTTCTTGCAAGCCCATGTAATAGGTCCTGAACCAAGAGTGAACACATAACCTGCAGTAGACTTCTGATCATCAGGGTCACCAGCCCAATTGGAATTAGTGAAACCAATCAATAGAGGAGATGCTTCTGCACCGTAATGAATCCCAAACTGAACTGTACCTTGAACATAACGAAGTATTCTTTTAGCTGCTTTCCAATGACTTTCATGTGGGTTTTTCATAAACCGAGCAATAAGTCCAACATCAAAGGAAAGGTCAAGATGAGTATGGGTCAAATACAAAATTTTTCCTACAAGTTTACAGTATAAGGTAGCATCAACTTCAGGGGAAGTAAAAGTGACTGAAAGTTTGGCTCCAGACTAAAAGGAGAAGGGGTTGGCTTACAGTCTTCCATGTGAAAATGGCGTAGAATATCATAGACATACTTGGACTAGGAAAGGGAAATACCTTCCTTGGATTGCAAGACTTGAAGACCAAGAAAATAATGCAAGTGTCCTAAGTCTGTCATTTCAAACTTCTTTTTAAGGTTGGACTTCAAATGGTTTATAAGGTTGGGATCACTACCAGTATGGATAAGATCATCAACATAAAGAACAAGAATGATAAGAGACTTGCCCACTTTCTTGGTGTAGACAGTATTGTCAGAATGACACCTAGAAAAGCCAATTTCTAAAAGAAAGCTATCCATTTTGGCATACCAAACCCGAGGGGCTTGCTTGAGACCATAAAGGGATTTCTTAAGACGACATACAAGACTAGAATCTATTTGTATAAAGCCAATAGGTTGTTCCATATAGATTTCTTCATGCAAGTCCCCTTGCAAGAAGGCAAATTTAACATCCATCTGATGGACTTCCCATTTGAAAGAAGCAGCAAGGGAAAGAACAAGGTGGATAGAGTTCATTTTGGGAACAAGGGAGAAGGTTTCAGTATAGTCAATGCCTTCAACTTGTGAAAAACCCTTAGCAACAAGACGAGCTTTATTTTTATCAACTTTTCTATCCGGTCCATACTTGGTTCTATAAACCCATTTGCATCTAACAAGTTTTCATCCCTTTGGAAGAGGAACCAGATCCCATGTATCATTTTCCAATAATGAATGATATTCTTCATTCATAGCTGCGTCCCTAGTAGCAACATCCTGAGTAGCAACGATCCATTTTGGAAGCTGAGGAGCTGAAGGAGGATCTTGAGAAGGTGGGGGAGGATTGTCATCCTCACTGTCATCATCTGAAGAAGAAATATTTTTAGAACTAGAAGGGATAGAGAGAGGTGGCACATCCATCGAACTAGGCTCATAGGCCGATATATTTTCAACAAACTTTACATCTCTTCTAATGATAACATTTTTGGACTTAAGTGGAATAAGTCTATATCCTTTGACATCTTCAGAATATCCAGCAAAAATACATTTTTCACTCGTAGGTTCTAAAGCTTTATGTTTCTCATCTGGAATATGGGCCCATGCTTCACTTCCAAAAACACGAAAGTGACTTACATCTGGTTTAATTAAGCTCCATGCTTCTTCTAGAGTGATATTCTTTAAAACCTTAGTAGGAGTGTGATTTACTATCTAATTTGCACAGTTAATTGCTTCTGCCCAAAAATTAAGACTATGTCCTTTATATTGAAGCATACAATTAACCATTTCCTTTAAGGTGTGATTCTTCCTTTTAGCTACACCATTTTTTTGTGGAGTATATGGAACAGTATGTTGGATTTGAATTCCATTCTCAGTGCAAAATTTGATGAATTTTTTGTTAACATATTCTCCACCATTATCGGATCTTAGCTTAAGAATTTGGTGTCTAGATTATTTTTCAACAAAGGCCTTAAAGGCCAAGAACATGTTAAATACTTCACTCTTGAGTTTTAAGAAGTATACCCAAGTGCATCTGGAGAAATCATCGATGAAAGTTAAGAAATACGTGTAGCCAGAGAATGAAACAATGGAAGTGTACCACATAAATTACTATGCACAAGTTTTAAAGGGGTTGAGGCATGTTAAGAGGCACGTTTTTCAAAACTATCTTGATGATGTTTTCCGAGTACACATCCGGAACAAACACCATATCTGCAAGATACCATTGGAAGACCTGTCACCATATTTTCTTTACATAGATTTTGAAGGGAGCAATAGTTTAAGTGACCAAATCGCTCATGCCAAAGTTTGCTCACTTCATCATTATGAGCAACAAACACCGAGGGAAGATTTGATGACCCAAAGTTGTTAAACTTAAACAACCTTGTAGAATCATCAGCAATGCCAGTAGCTAAAATCTGTCTAGGATATCTTAGGTCCTTAATTACAACATCATGAGGTGAAAATTCAACGATTTTACCTTCACCTGAATGAGTTATCTAATATACAGATAGAATGTTGCAGGATAAGCTTGGAACACATAATACATCATTAAATTGACCATTGTCTAGATGAATAGTTCCAGTCCCTACAACATTAAGAGATCTATCATCACCAACATATATATTTTTGGTGTTACAATCATTTAAAGAAGAAAACATGGCTTTGTTTTTTGCCATGTGATAAGAAGCTCCAGAATCAATGAGCCACTCATGAGAATGAGAAAAAGAAGATACATTTAGTGCATAACCAGACCGAGATTCTTGACAAACACATGCAGAAAGTGTTATTTCTAAAGATGAAGTTGAAGTTGAAGAGTGCTCCAAATAGATGTTATGCTTCTTCATTGTTGCTTCCAAGGCTTCCATCTTTTTAAAGCATTTGGATTCTAAGTGGCCATCTCAATTACAAAAGTGGCAATTTCTATCAGTCTTCTTCCCTTTGTTTTTATTTGCCTTATCATTTTGTTAAAATAATTTTTAATTTTGAGGCTAAAATTGCTTAGGACCCTTGTTTGGTTTAGGACCATTCTTTTTAGGATACCGCTTCTTAGGATCTTTTGAATTTAGTTGTTGCTGGGCAGCTAAGGCTTTCTTAGAAGAGTTCCAAAATTTAGAAGACCAAGATATAAGAGCTTTTCTTGTTCTTTTATTAAAGAATCACAAAAGGCATCAAAAGAGAGGGTCTTGTAGTCTTGTCCTTGAGAAATAAAAGCTTCTCTAGTAGAATGGAAGGTGGAAACAAACATAGAGTGGGCTGGTCCCAACTTAGTAAGAATGGAATAGATAAGGCTACCATCTTCTTTCTTAACCTTAACACCTTCCAAGAGAAGTCTAAGGGTCTTGAACTTGGACAAAAAATCTTCAATGGAAGAAAAATTATTGGGGTCCAATGTAAGCAACTCATTTTCGAGTTGATGGGCTCTAATTTCATTTTTAATTCCAAAAAATTTAGTGAGTTGTTTCATTGCTTCATTAGGAGTATCAATGAAACAACTCACCATATTTTCTTTACATAGATTCTGAAGGGAGTTATAGTTTAAGTGACCAAATCGATCATGCCAAAGTTTGCTCACTTCATCATTATGAGCAACAAATACTGAGGGAAGATTTGATGACCCAAAGTTGTTAAACTTATACAACCTTGTAGAATCATCAGCAATGCCAGTAGCTAAAATCTGTCTAGGATCTCTTAGGTCCTTAATTACAACATTGTGAGGTGAAAATTCAACGATTTTACCTTCACCTGAATGAGTTATCTGATATATAGATAGAAGGTTGCAAGATAAGCTTGGAACACACAATACATCATTAAATTGACAATTGTCTAGATGAACAATTCCAGTCCCTACAACACTGAGAGATCTATCATCGCCAACATATATATTTTTGGTGTTACAATCATTTAAAGAAGAAAACTTGGCTTTGTTTTTTGCCATGTGATAAGAAGCTCCAAAATCAATGAGCCACTCATGAGAATGAGAAGAAGAAGATACATTTACTACATAACCAGACCGAGATGCTTGAAAACCACATGCATAAAGTGTTATTCCTAAAGATGAAGTTGAAGTTGAAGAGTGCTCCAAATAGATGTTATGATTCTTCATTGTTGCTTCCAAGGCTTCCATCTTTTTAAAGAATTTGGGTTCTAAGTGGCCATCTTGATTACAAAAGTGGCAATGTCTATCAGTCTTCTACCCTTTGTTTTTATTTGCCTTGTCATTTTTTTGAAATGATTTTTCATTTTGAGGCTAAAATTGCTTAGGACCCTTGTTTGGTTTAGGACCATTCTATTTAGGATACTACTTCTTAGGATTCTTTGAATTTGGTTGCTACTAGGCGACTAAGGCTTTCTTAGAAGAGTTTCCAAGATTAAGAAGACCAAGATATAAGAGCTTTTCTTGTTCTCTTATAAAGAATTACAAAAGGCATCAAAATAGGGCGACTTGTAGTCTTGTCCTTGAGAAATAAAGGCTTCTCTAGTATAATAGAAGGTGGAAACAAACACAGAGTAGGCTAGTCCCAACTTAGTAAGAATGGAATAGATAAGGTTACCATCTTCTTTCTTAACCTTAACACCTTCCAAGAGAAGTTGAAGGGTCTTGAACTTGGACAAAAAATCTTCAATGGAAGAAAAAATATTGGGATCCAATCTAAGCAAATCATTTTCGAGTTGATGGGCTCTAATTTCATTTTTAATTCCAAAATCTTTAGTGATTTGTTTCATTACTTCATTAGGAGTATCAAGTTCTATGTTATGGAATCTAAGGTCTGGAGAAATAGACATCCCTATCAACCCATGTTCTTGAGGTTTGGTTTCTTGGCCTGAGGCTATTCTATAAATACCTTTACTTCTAAGTAAATCCACAATGTAGAACCATCATTGGAAATAGTTGGTGCTGTCAAAAATAACTTGGCATGGATTTTCCATTTTAACAGAAACTAAAGCTGTAGATGTTGAAACTAAGTGTTCCAATGGAAAGATCTCAAAAAATTAGGTTGATTAAAAAAAAGTGGCTTTGAAAACGGCTTCCAAATGAAGAAGTTATGGCTTTTTGAAGAAAAGTTGTTGAAGATGCCGACGAAGTGCGTGAATGTGTGGAAATGAATAATAATATTATATTTAAACAAACAAACAAAAAAACAAAAAAAACTGCCCCCTTTCCAAACTTAATCTAATTAGCTCACTTTAAAAAAAATTATGTGACTCACTTTTATAAATAAGTGAAAGTCACTTTTACAATGGTACTTTATGAGCTACCCACTAAATTGTAACTTAAAAAAAAGATAAAGAGACTTTAGAATTATAAGTGACTCACTTTTTATAATGGGTGAGAACACTTTTACATAAAGTAACTTTAAAACATAAGTTACATGTGCTTTTTGAAAAAGTAACTCAACAAAAGGAAAGACTTGAACTCGAGATTTCTATTCTCATAAAGTAACTTTGGACCAAGTGAGCTAGTTTAAAAGGTTAGTAATTTTTGGAAAAGAGGAAGGGGTTTTTTTTTTTAGTCATTGAAGCTTTGGGGTGCATGCGTACTTGAAACAGCACTTTTTTACCTTCAAAACAAAAACCACAAAACCCAACACAGCTTGAAGTTAGCTTTACCCGGAAACTAAATATTTACCTCAATGTTTCTGATTTTCCAAGATCACACTAAGGCGCGGCGGAAAAGAGCATACACATGAGAAAAATCCTTCCTTTCTGTTTCTGATTTTCCCAGATCACACAAAGTCGCAGGGCAAAGAGCATACTTAGAAATGAAAGGTATAGATCCGGTAATAAAAAACAGAGAGCTAAATAAACTGAAATAAACAGAGAGATGAATAGCTAGAACTGCAAATAAAGACTATATACCTCCAGATCTTAAAAATGACATAGCTAGGGCTACCAGAAACTTTTTTGCGTGAAACGAAAGGGGTTCCTCACTGGAATAGATGCTCCTAACACAATAGAGCTGTCTTATCGGTCTGAAAGCAGTCAAAAATAGTAGATCTAGGAAACGATAGTTAGATGCAGTTGTACCGGCTTCAGATTTGGATCACCAACGGATGCGGCCCTCAAATTGCTCTGATACCATGTAGGAATTTATAGGGTAAGTTCCTCAGACAGACAACCAAAGGACACCGTTCACGAACAGATCATAGATCAATACACCATTATTCTTAATGTGGTTAAAACCCTCAAAGAGGGAAACAGTCCACAGCCTGAGCCAACGCGACCACTTCAGGAAATTTATTAATAAAAGAATGAAAATTTACATAAGCTTCTCTCATGAACAGTTACCCTACAAATGACCCTCCATGCTGTTTAAATAGAGATCATGGACCAATCGGATGTTAAGCCACAGATCAAGTGTCGGTAATACTGAGGAGAGAATGAACCATCAGATCACTACATATCGTGACCGTCGGATTGTAAGTTACAAAAGTACATAGTAAAGAAACACACTTTACCTAACTCTACACTAGACCAAGTTATACTTAACTATTTCCTATGGGTCGAATATCCTAACAATTATTCAAAAGATAGTACATTTCATCCTCCATAGTATGCTCCCACCGTGGTTGTCATTATGCATCATCATAGGAACCTAGATCACTAGTCTCATGAAAATGAACCACTAGAGAAATATTGAAATGCTACTTCTAATTGTGTGTCTATTTACTTGAGGAAACATGATCACCAACATGAGTTCCAATAGCTTCAATTGTTTTAGTACCCCACCAAGTCAAATAACAAGTCAATGAATTGATATTTACTTCAAAGATGTGATTAGTAGAGGTTGTGGTTTCAGTTAAAGATGAAATTCAATCGATTGAATCAACAATAGTTGTTGATGAAGTGATCAAAATACTTAAAAAATGATATTCAATACATTTCCTACAATAATATTAAAAGGATCAATGTGTAATACTCCAAGGGAAGAGTTTAACAACTTAATGTCAAAAGACTTCTCATCAAAGTGTACATGAATATTGACAATGATTTGCTATTTGACTAGATTAAACAGTCGATATGATTTTGACTCTTCAAAGTAGCCCATCATGATGTAAGCATGAATTTTTGCATCCAATTTATTTCCACAATCATAAAAAAATATGCAGTCGGGAAATAGATACAAAAACTCTAAGGTGACCAAAAGAGAGATTCTTACAACACCATCTCTTGACCGGAGGCATAGAATTAACATCCCTAGTTAGAACAAGATTTAGAATATAGTTTTCATAGTAAACAACTTCATCTCAAAGCTTAGTCAAAAAATATTTGACTTGTAAGAGACATTGAGCCATTTTTAATAAGGTTAATTTTTACACTTTTTCAAACCATTCATTTAAGGAGTATGAGGGGCCTACCTCTACCAAGAAATACTCAACTAAATAAGATATTGTTCAAATGGTAAATTCATGTACTCCCCTCCATTATGAAATCTCAGACATTTAATGGGTTGTCCACATTTCTTTTCAACCAATTCCCTAAATTGATTGAATATTTCAAAGATGTGACTCTTATTATTTAAGAACTAAACCCAAATAAACCTTGAGAATCATAAATAATGGTTAAAATATATTCACCCCTACCAATGGAGGCTTATTAATGTATCAAATATCATTGTGAACAAGCTCTGATAGTATTTGTGTGTGCCATGCCTTTCTAGAGTCAAAAATTTCCTAATGATCCTTGCCTAGAACACACCCTCTACATAATGCATTGAGCGAAATGACCTTTTGTAAACCATCAACCATGCTATATGTTTCCATTATCTTCAAACTTTTAAAATTTAGATGTCTAAGATTTTCATGTTAGAAACTCCTCTGATCATTGTTTTATGCAATGGCAATAGTCAGTTCACCATCTTCTTGGGATAAGTCACCAAACTTATACATTCCATCCTTTGAGTCAAGAGCTCCTTTAGTGACAATTGAATTGTCTTTCCTCATATCTTTAACAAGGAATTGATTTGGCCAAGATTTGACAATTTTACCAGCTTATGTTAGTTGGGAATTAATAATAGATTCATGCTCACACTAGGAACATGATAGTCATTCACAATTTTTCCATGTTGACAAGGTATATCACTGTAATCAACTATGACGAGTGAAAAAACATATTTTAGATCAATATTTTGCTCAACATCCCTTTTTGAGGAAAATATAGAAGCAGTCTTTGCCATATGATGAGTGCATCCAAAATTAACTATCCATTAATTCTATGCAGTGTGAGCATACAATGGCTGATTTTTAAATGAGAAAGTGAAGTTGTCAACTAACCAACTAATTAATCTTTTAGGTGAAATGTTTCCTTCAAGTTGCCTAACCTTATCCTCTAGGTCATTACACTTCTTTCGATGGGTATTATCTAAAACATGTATTGACTTTCTATAGGAGTTGCATATCTTCTTTTTTCAATTCTTCTTATTTGATATAGACACATCACCCCTATCTTTAGCTTTTTGGTAAATTCATTCCAGCTTGCATCCCCTTTCCTTCTAATTCAATTTGTCCTCCCCCTTGAGCAAATGAGCCTAGTCTTTTCTACCACACTTTCCTTTATCAAGAAAAAAAAATTGGTCCTTGATCAACAAATCATAGAAGGTTTCAAAGGTGTATGCATTACCATATTCCTTATTCAATCTCCAATTGGTGCAGAATGAGGAACAAAAAACATCATAAGATGTTCTCAGGTTCATCAAGGATAGTTCAATTAGATGTCTATTTTTCTTTAGAATTTTTTTCCTAAATTTTCCTAACTTCAACTATAGATATTTAACATTGTTGGCATTATGAGACAAGTATTGTCCTTGATGGCAAACCACACTGATGACAAATCATAGTGCAGAAGATCAGCAGCAAGGAATTGATGATCAGACTATAAGAAGAAGAGAAAATTCATATACGCAGGTTCATCAAGCCCAAGTCGCGTGTACACGCTGGTTGGCTTCAGTAAAAGCGCGTGTATGTGGAAAACTTATTTTTGGTCCGTGGTGGTTATTCCTTGGAAGTTGTGCCTATGGTTTCGGACCATGGTGTCTCGACGGACGTGTCGATCCCTAGTTTTGAGGATGATGGTATTGGATTTCTATGGTTTTGGCTCTTGGTATTGAACAAGGCCTAAGGCTATATAAGGAGAAGGAAATCATTAGGCAAGTGTATCCGAAAAGTCTTGAATATCTGATGAAGTATTAGATCCAGTATGCAGGTTATTGGTTGATGATGTATTGCTTGATCTGAGCTAAGGAGAGATCTCATCGGTTGATGGAGAACAAGATCTAAGGAGAGATCGGGATCAAATGGTTTGAAATGAACTATTTTTATATGGTTGATTATGCGTGTTTCTAGATCTGCATACTGACGCAATGTTATATTCTGGGTATAACTGATATCTGGTACAGCTGCAAGTTATGAAAAGTTATTTTTAGATCTGTACGCAGGTTGTCTTCGGTAAAACCGCGTGTATACGCGGGTTTCCTTCATTGAAGTAGCGTATATCTTTTGAAGCATGATTTTTGGGTTTGTAGTTAAGTCTGACTGATATTACAGAGTTCTGTAGTCTGCTCTGTGTTCTGGTGACAGGTGTTGACAGGGTTTCAGTGGTTCAGTGATTCAAAGATTGATGATGCCAGTATTGGTTGTTTTATGCTTCAATGATTTGTGAATGAATCATAGTCTTCAAATTGTAATGTTGTGCTTCAGGAATATCCAGTCTGAAAATTGATGAAAAGTGGTACCTGAAGGAAAGAAGATTGTAGGCCAGCACCTACGTACTAGTATCTTAGCTAGTACAAGAGCAAAGGGGGTTGGAGCTCCCTTCCAAGGAAGTTTGGAGAACGAGAGAAGGTTGAAGCCTTCTGCAGGTTGTAGCCTGCGTACTGGTATAAGGTTGCACCAGTACAAAAGATTGTAAACTGAAGTTCTTATTAAAGAAAGATAGAGACGACTTGCAGCAGGTGGTTTTCACCCACATTGGGTTTCCACCTTATATCATGGTGTTCATGTGTGTGGCTTTTGTGTGATGATCTGTTCTGTTACACTGCATCTGTTTACTCTTAATATGGTGAATAATGACCTGATGCACTTAACTGAAGATAAACTAACTGAATTATAAGTTTTCTGGTTATACGCTGTTTTCTTTAGACACAGTAGCGTGTACACGCTGGTTCACTTAACTGAAGTAGCGTATATGTTTCTGAGCATTGAAAAAGTTTTATTGATCTGATAATACTGATTCACCCCCCCTCTCAGTATTATTTTCAACAATTGGTATCAGAGCAGGTCCTTCAGAGAAGCTTGATCGCTTGAAGGTAGATCGTTCATCATGAGCAACTACGAGAGAGAAGCATCAATCAGGCCACCGGTTTTTGATGGGACAAACTTCAATTATTGGAAGGTAAGAGTTACTGCCTATCTTCAATCTCTTGGTACAGAAGTTTGGGACATTGTAGAAACAGGCTACGCTTTTCCTTCAGCTACTCCTACAGATGCAGCCGAGAAAAAGAAGTATGAAACAAATGTGAAAGCAGTCAGTACCCTATTAGGATGTATATCCCAAACGGAATTCATGAAGGTAATGCACTACAAATCTGCAAAAGAGATATGGGATAAAATTGTCACGAGCTATGAAGGTGATGAATAGGTAAAGCGTGCTAAACTTCAAACTCTCAGGATTCAGTATGAGACTCTCAAGATGTATAATGATGAAAGTGTGGCTAATTATTTTCTTCGGGTAGATGAGATTGTTAATTGTATGAAAATTTTGGGTGAAGAAATAAAAGAGGCTATAGTGGTTGAAAAGGTTCTAAGATCATTGTCCCCCAAGTTTGAATCTAAAGTATCTGCAATAGAAGAAAAGGAAAATCTACGAATTCTTACTATGTCTCAGCTACATGGAATTCTAACTGCTTATGAAATGAGAAAGGGAGGTCCATCAGACAGAAGAGAAGCTGCTTTCAAGGCATCAGGCAAAGAAGATTATTATGAAGCAAACCACGAGGAAGAAGAATCAAATTTTGTCAGAAATCTTCAAAGGGGTTCTGGAAGGTTCAGAGGTAAGTTACCTTTTAAATGCTTTGCTTGTGGAAGAGTAGGTCATTATGCTGCAAAATGTCCTTATAAGGATAAAGGAAAGGAACCTGCCAGATGGAACAAGAAACAGAGTGCAAATAAGAAAAGCTACTACACTCATGAAGATAGTGATGGTCTATCGAATAGTGATGAAGATGAACGAGGTAATGAATATAAGTTGTTAATGGCATTTGAAGATGATGATTATATGGATGCTATAGATGTGGATAATATTTATGATGAAATTACTAGACTCAAGATATGTATAGAAGAAAAGAATATGATCATTGATACTCTACAATTTCAAATTGATGAAAAGGAAAAACATCTTGAAAAACTAGAAGGTGAAATTGTTGGTCTTAGAAAAGAGATTGATAAAACAAAAGCTATTAATCTTAAATTTGTCAATGGATCTGAAACCTTGGATGAGATTATCAATGTGCAGCGATCTCCTCTGATCAAGACAGGTCTTGGATATCATGGAGAAACATCTCAAGCCTCTACCTCTAAAAGTTATCTTGATGCAGCAAGGAAAAGCGAGCAAAGACCAATTAAAAGTAATCAGGTGAATCAGGGACAGTTTACCTCAAGAACAAATAAAGACCATCAAGAAATTTGGGGACAAACTGCCTTAAGGACAAACAGAAGCTACAATCAGCCACAGGTAAAATCTTCCCAATTTGCTCCAAGAATAAATAGAAGCTACAATCGGTTGGATGATAGATCTGGTTATCACAGAAGTTTCTTTAATGGCCAATGCTTTTCTTGCCATAACTTCGGTCACAAAGCAGCTCAATGTGTTGCCTACAAGACAATCATGACTAGAGAAACTCAAAAGCAAGGGAGAATGACTGAAACCATGAAAAGGACTTATAACAACTTTTCGGTTCTTGAAAATGAAGTTGAATGCTCTATTTGTAATAACTTTGGTCATGAAGACTCTGAATGCAGGAGCAGGTTCCGGAAGACAATTCAGAAGGAGAAAAACTCAAATGTCAGAACATGGAGAATAAAGGAACCACAACCAGAAAGATGTGGGATAGCCTTTTATGCAGAAGGTCAAGAAAGTCTATGGTACATTGACAGCGGATGTTCGAAGCATATGACAGGGGACAAAGAAAAGCTTGAGTCATATACCGCATTAGAAAAGGGGAAGAAAGTTTCCTTTGGAAACGATATCTCTGCAGCCATAAAAGGAAAAGGTGTGGCTCCATTGAAAGAGAAAGTCAAAGCTGGAAATGTTTTGTATGTTGATGGATTGAAGCATAATCTTCTGAGTGTCAGTCAGATGTGCGACCAAGGAACAGAGGTAATATTTAGATCAAATGGATGTTGTGTTCGTGATCTTGATACAGGTAAAACAGTGATCAAAGGAAGAAGGACTCCAAATAATCTATACATATTTGAAGAAGGACCACAACAATGCTATTTGAGCAAGGATGATGAACACTGGCTATGGCATCGTAGGTTGGGGCATCTAAGCTTTTCACAGATAAGGAAAGCATGCAAATATCAGGCAGTTCGTGGTCTTCCAGATATCAAAATTCCAGACAACACTATATGCAAATCTTGTCAGTTTGGAAAGCAAACTAGAACTAACTTTCCAGAGAAGGAAGGATCAGCTAGCATGCCTCTTGAGCTAGTACATACAGATACATGTGGTCCATTCAGAAAAAGAACACCTCGAGGAGAAGAATACTTGATATTATTCATTGACGATTTCTCCAGGTTTGTCTGGTTAGGACTTATGAAGCACAAAGATGAAGCATTCGAAAAATTCAAATCCTTCAAAGCCTTGGTTGAAAATGAATCAGGACACAAAATTAAGTGCCTCAGATCTGACAGAGGTGGGGAGTTTACCTCAAACGAATTTTTCGATTTCTGTGAAGAACATGGGATAAGAAGAGAATTCTCTACAGCTAGAACTCCTCAGCAAAATGGGGTGGTGGAAAGAATGAACAGAACAATCCAACAAATGGCTCGTGCTATGCTTGATGAATCAGGTACTCCCGCAACTTTCTGGGGTGAAGCTGCACATGCTGCGGTTATTATTCTTAACAAAACAAATGTCCGAGTAAACAGCACTCAAACACCTCATGAGCTCTGGAGTGGTGAGACTCCTTCGGTGAAGCACTTCAAAATATTTGGGAGCAAATGTTATATTAAGAATACTGATGAGCAACTTGGCAAACTTGAACCAAGAGTAGATGAAGGCATTCTTCTTGGTTATTCTCCATATAGCAAAGCATACAAGTGCTACAATAAAAGACTTGGCAGAATTGTTGACAGCATTGATGTAGTGGTTGATGAGAAGGGATATATTCCTAGGCAAGTTCATCATGAAGACATTGAAGAAGATGAAGGCTACCCCCAAAGGCAGAATGATGAAGAAGAAGAACCTCAAGAAGAAGAAGAACCTCAAGAAGAACCAGAGGAGCAGACAAGAATAGAAGAGAAGACTCCATCCAGATATGTTCAAAAGAATCATCCAGAATCTCAGATTGTGGGGCAGAAAGAAGCAGGAATACAAACAAGAAGAAGAATTGCAGAAGCCTCAAGCTATTTGGCATTACTCTCTTCCACTGAACCACAAAATGTGAAAGAGGCATGCAAAGATGAATGTTGGGTCAAAGCAATGGATGAAGAACTTGAGCAGATCGAAAAGAACAACACTTGGGAACTGGTTCCTAGACCAAAAGATAAGAATGTCATAGGGACAAAATGGGTCTTCAAGAATAAATTGAATGAAAATGGAGAAGTAATTAGAAACAAGGCCAGACTTGTTTGTAAAGGGTATGCGCAGCAAGAAGGGATAGATTTTGAGGAGACCTTTGCTCCTGTAGCAAGACTTGAGGCCATCTGAATGTTCCTTGCTCTCTCAAGATTTCAAAACTTCAAGGTATTTCAAATGGACGTGAAATCAGCCTTTCTGAATGGAGACTTAGAAGAAGAAGTATATGTTGAGCAGCCAGATGGTTTCATTCTTGGGAATGATCCAAATCTTGTATGCAGATTGAAAAAGGCTCTTTATGGTCTCAAACAAGCTCCAAGGGCTTGGTATTATCGGTTGGACAAATATCTTCACCAACAAGGTTTTTCAAAAGGATCAGCAGATAGCAATCTCTATATGAAAGTTGAAAATAACAAATTGCTAATACTTGTTGTGTATGTAGATGATATTATCTTTGGTAGCAATGAAGAGGCTATGAGTCAGAACTTTGCCTTGGTTATGCAGAAAGAATTTGAAATGTCATTACTTGGAGAATTGACATACTTTCTTGGATTGCAAATCCAACAAAATGAAGGAGGTATTTTCTTGTCTCAAACCAAGTACCTCAAGCAGATCTTGAAGAAGTATGGCATGGAAGATTCAAAGCCAGTTTGTACCCCCATGGTTACAGGATGCAGCCTCAGTGCAAATGACGAATCAGCAGCAGTTCACCAACCCACTTATAGATCCATGATTGGGAGTTTGCTTTATTTGACAGGTACCCGGCCAGATATTATGCATGCAGTAGGAATTGTTGGGAGATTTCAAGCCAACCCAAAGGAAACTCATCTTCAGGCAGTCAAAAGAATCTTCAAGTATCTTCAAGGGACCCAAAACTATGGCTTATGGTATCCTAGAGATACAGATCTCACTCTTCATGCTTACACAGATGCAGATTGGGCCGGAAGTGTGGATGATAGGAAAAGCACAAGTGGTGGTGCTTTCTTCATGGGTTCCAGATTAGTATCTTGGTTCAGCAAGAAACAGAGTTCGATTGCTTTATCTACAGCTGAAGCAGAATATGTGGCTGCAGCATCTTGTTGCACATAACTTCTTTGGATGATGCAGACCTTACAGGATTTTCAAATCACTTGCACGCCACCAGTCTCTATCTTATGTGATAATACAAGTGCAATCAGCATTTCAAAGAATCCAGTCATGCACTCAAAGACCAAGCACATACCAATCAAGTACCATTTTCTTCGGGAACAAGTGCTTGAGCAGAAGGTCAAGCTGGAGTATGTTCCTTCTAAGGAACAAGTTGCTGATATTCTCACAAAACCACTACCCAGGGAAACTTTTGAATATCTCAGACAAAAGCTGGGAGTAGTTGATGCTTCATCCTGCTGTTGAAGCTTGTCTGTTCTACAGAAAAGTTGGTATACGCAAGTTACGTAAGGGAAATCCGCGTATATACGCCGATTTATGCTGGGAAAGTCGCGTGTATGGTGTACGCGTGCTGCAGGAAGCATATCCGCGTGCATACGCTGTTTTATGCAGGAAAAGTCGCGTATATGGAGTTCTGAACAGCAAGGGTAGACTCCGGTTGGAGAAGATCTGAGATGGGTATGCCAGAATTCTTCAGGCACAGTTTCAGGGGGTGCAGCAGGCACAGGTTCAGGGGGAGCAGCTTAAAGTCTCATAAAGCATTGTTGGCATTTAGATGCTTTTGGTTCTAGTACACAACTGTTGTTAATTTCAGGAGAAGGAGCTCAGAAGGAAATCTTGGCTGCTGATATAAAAGATGCTTATCAGATACTGCTGGTGTCTTTCAGAAGTCTTGGTCTAGATTTGTTGTCTCTATGTCATATTTCTTTTATAGTGTCAAGGTCATGTAACGGCCTATGATTTCCCCACTATGCCTGGGATGGAATGATGTAATGTTATTGGTTATTATATTTCTGTTATATCTCCTCTTGGTTGGGAGTATGGATGCATGCATTGCGTCTTTTGGTGATAGGAAGGTCCTTTATAATGTATAAGTCTCGGTTCGTTTGAAGAACATCTTTTGCAGATCTTGCCTACAGTCAGGGGGAGCATGTTCAGCACAGCAGAGCAGAGAGATCAACATGTACTCAGGGGGAGCACAGCCCTTTGCCCTTGATGCCAAAGGGGGAGAATAATTCTAAGGATCTTAGGGTTGCCATCAAGTCCAAAGGGGGAGATTGTTGGCATTATGAGACAAGTATTGTCCTTGATGGCAAACCACACTGATGACAAATCATAGTGCAGAAGGTCAGCAGCAAGGAATTGATGATCAGACTATAAGAAGAAGAGAAAATTCATATACGCAGGTTCATCAAGCCCAAGTCGCGTGTACACGCTGGTTGGCTTCAGTAAAAGCGCGTGTATGTGGAAAACTTATTTTTGGTCCGTGGCGGTTATTCCTTGGAAGTTGTGCCTATGGTTTTGGACCATGGTGTCTCGACGGACGTGTCGATCCCTAGTTTTGAGGATGATGGTATTGGATTTCTATGGTTTTGGCTCTTGGTATTGAACAAGGCCTAAGGCTATATAAGGAGAAGGAAATCATTAGGCAAGTGTATCCGAAAAGTCTTGAATATCTGATGAAGTATTAGATCCAGTATGCAGGTTATTGGTTGATGATGTATTGCTTAATCTGAGCTAAGGAGAGATCTCATCGGTTGATGGAGAACAAGATCTAAGGAGAGATCGGGATCAAATGGTTTGAAATGAACTATTTTTATATGGTTGATTATGCGTGTTTCTAGATCTGCATACTGACGCAATGTTATATTCTGGGTATAACTGATATCTGGTACAGCTGCAAGTTATGAAAAGTTATTTTTAGATTTGTACGCATGTTGTCTTCGGTAAAACCGCGTGTATACACGGGTTGCCTTCATTGAAGTAGCGTATATCTTTTGAAGCATGATTTTTGGGTTTGCAGTTAAGTCTGACTGATATTACAGAGTTCTGTAGTCTGCTCTGTGTTCTGGTGACAGGTGTTGACAGGGTTTCAGTGGTTCAGTGATTCAAAGATTGATGATGCCAGTATTGGTTGTTTTATGCTTCAATGATTTGTGAATGAATCATAGTCTTCAGATTGTAATGTTGTGCTTCAGGAATATCCAGTCTGAAAATTGATGAAAAGTGGTACCTGAAGGAAAGAAGATTGTAGGCCAGCACCTACGTACTAGTATCTTAGCTAGTACAAGAGCAAAGGGGGTTGGAGCTCCCTTCCAAGGAAGTTTGGAGAACGAGAGAAGGTTGAAGCCTTCTGCAGGTTGTAGCCTGCGTACTGGTATAAGGCTGCACCAGTACAAAAGATTGTAAACTGAAGTTCTTATTAAAGAAAGATAGAGACGACTTGCAGCAGGTGGTTTTCACCCACATTGGGTTTCCACCTTATATCATGGTGTTCATGTGTGTGGCTTTTGTGTGATGATCTGTTCTGTTACACTGCATCTGTTTACTCTTAATATGGTGAATAATGACCTGATGCACTTAACTGAAGATAAACTAACTGAATTATAAGTTTTCTGGTTATACGTTGTTTTCTTTAGACACAGTAGCGTGTACACGCTGGTTCACTTAACTGAAGTAGCGTATATGTTTCTGAGCATTGAAAAAGTTTTATTGATCTGATAATACTGATTCACCCCCCCTCTCAGTATTATTTTCAACAAACATGAGATAGATAATATTCAATCCTTTAAAAGGAATGAAGATCAAGAGAGGTGAAATCTTTCTCTAACTGCATGACCTAAATTTTATCAAATGTTTTAGACAATGACTTTAGCTTCTTCCAAAAATTCATGAGGAAAATCAATCCTACTCATAAGAAAATTAAATTCCCAATAAATATAGGTTATGATGACCCCGATGATGATCAAGGTGGATCCCTAATGGCCCAAACTCAAAATCCTTGGATCACTGTGAAACAAGGACTAAATTGAAGAGTTCATTACAATATTTTCGATGCCACAGGCGACACCTCAATCTGACATTGTATAATGGATTTTTGTCAGTCAAAGTTCTTGTCAAACTAGGAAGAAATGGCAAAGTTAGTAGAAGGCTAGTTAAATTTGAAGCTTTGACAACTTTGGCAGCCCAGCCAAAATTGGAAAACTCTAGCTTAAATTATTGAGACTGCCAGATAAATGTAGTAGCACCACTAAAGTTGGTGGAATCACCAAATATATTGGCACCCCACTAAACTTGGTAGTCGAAAAGTGGCCCAATAAAATGGGGCTATGTGGCCCAATCAAATGGTGCCACATGGCACCCGGTTGGTAGCCAAATGGGCTTTAACCCAATTCTGTAGTTGGTTTGGCATTAGCATTTTCCGATTTTTGGCGACGAGTTTGTTTTAAAGTCAAAAGGCCGAGTTCCATATTTATAGGTGGTTGTGTTTATATAATGCCATAAACCAAATATAATGGCAGACATAACCATATGGTCAAATCAACAGTTAATTCAGTGGTCCAAACCATATTGTTTATATTAAACAATGTTTGTCAAGGCAAACCATATTTATAACAGCGAGTTCCAACTTAATCAGCATGGTTAGCACATATGGTTGGTAGTCAAGAAAAATGTTAAACCCAACAAATAGTTTGGAACCAAGGGTAACAGTTCGAACCAACACATTATTTTGGCTCATGGTTTGTTAACAGCCAACTCCAAATGAAGGATGGTTAAAACCACATTACCAGCATTTAAAATTAAATGAAATAGTTTTGTTGGTGACTATTTATTTATTATTGACTACAGTTAGTGTGGAAACTCAAATATATGTGGAATAAATTTGTATACAAATATTGACGTTTTTTAACCGTGTGCTCAGTAGTTAACACACGATTACACCCAATGGTCATTACCAATAGTTACAAGCGAACAACTTGGTTATACTTCTGCTATTACAATTTGGCAAAGATGTTTTGTATTAAAACAAATATATTAACTCTAACCATGGTAGGCTATGAGTTTGAACCCAGGCCACGAGCCAATGAACGACCCAAATATAACTCCACTAACCAGCCTACCAACCAGTAAAACCTTGAAAGGTTTGTTGGCACCCACATATAAAACCCATATTATTTTGCAATGGAACTGGTGGGGGACCAAGCAGGTAGAGCATAGAAGGAACAATGACATACCAACTAAACAGTGCCCATGGAACCTTGACCGAGCTCGGAACCTTGAAGCATAACCTTGATGGTGAGGTTCCAAAGGAGGAATATTCCAAGAATATTATATGTAAAATCTATGAGGAATCTAAAAGACTCCCAAAGGGGCCAGAATTGATAGTGTCATAACGGGGCCAAGTTTATACTCATTTTAACTAGAATTTTGCAAGGATCACAATGGTGCAGTCATTTTTTGCATCTAAATAGCGGATTTAAGGGGTCATGGTAGAAATATGCCTTCATCATTAACTGTTAGGCATGAAGTTCAAGACAAAAATACACCTTTCTAAATTAGGTCATGTTTATAGTCAAAAGTCTCAAGAGGACGAGACAAACCTACTAATGTTATGATTGTTATGTTTTGATTAGTTGAATTTTAAGTCACTCCCAGGATTGGAGGTATAATGATGTATTTTTCCATGTACTTGCCTTTCTTTTTTATGAGATGAATGAAGTGGCCTCCCCACTATTGAAATAGGGCCCAGAGACATAGTCCACACTAGATGAACTCCATTATAAAACTTTTGTGTGCATTGTTTTTATGGTCTCCTTTATGTTGCTTCCTCTTTAAGTGTTTTCACATATGGTTTACATTCTATTTTAATGCAATTATGCTAACATCAACTAAAGAAAAGATCTTGGATAATGTCACTAGATCAAATATTCTAAATCAGGTTTGGTATCAGAGCTTTTATATAGAAGCTATGACTGTGGATAAAAGTATCTTCCCTAGACCTAGTGGCCTGGTCTAGAACAACAAAAATCAAATACTATAAAGTTATCCTTAGAGAAATTAGAGAATGGAAAGATGCTTACTCGTGATCCGTCACAATCTCTTCTTTCCTCTTGTCTTGTCAGTTACAACCGTAGCTTTGATCGCTACAATTAGAACCTTCACAAACAAACAACACAAGTGAAAGATCTACGACATCTATGTAGCATTATCCAATTAATCTATTCAATGGATCAACATAAAAATAGAATATATATGAATGTAAACATAACATAACACATATAGGAAAACAGTATACTCTTTGTATTAATATGAAAGGGAGAGAGTTTACAACCAAAAGTGGAAGCTGATCTTTTAGCAATCCTCCAAAGTTGATTTGTCCTTCCTTGCCACAATGTACACCTCAAAGCCACCCTAAGTCATGGGAATAATAACTCTCTTATTATCAAAGAAACATCATAAGTGTATGATTAGTCTCCAAAAACCAACCTCTAGCTTGTGGATGGCAGTAAATATATAAAAGAGGATGTTAGTTTAGAAATTCTTATCCATTTACCAATCTAGGCTTGAGATCCACTCTTGATAGGAGGATGAGCTCAAGGGATAAGAAATGAAATCTCCAAGGTAGGATCAGATAGGATTTGAAGTTCTTATCCAAGGTAAATAGTTGTAACAACTCCTAGAATCTTTTGGAAGAGGGAGCTTCAGGATTCTTTTTATTTTTCCTGAATTTCTAGAATCTGTGCACCCCCAACAAGGACCAACCTACTCTTATCACAATAGGTGCATAACTGAGCAACCTATTGCTGAATGCAAGTCCCTAAAGGGCTAGGGTGTGTTTGGCCTTAAACTCACTAAAATGAAGTAGTCAAGGTGAGAAACTTAGGGATTTGGGAGAGTCATGCTTAGGGATTTATGTAGGGATAATGACAAGGTGTCCGTGGATGTTGATTGATCATAGGCCTATTGATAAGATGTGACAAAATGTACTATAACATATTCCCCCCTAAAGTGCAAAGTCAGAAATAGTGGTTGATGACTGAAGTGATTTACCTTGTGACAAGTTTGGATCAAGAACAATTGGTTGGATCATCATCTGTTAAATACATTTTCATCATTATATTTTTGTTGAGGGTGACATACTCATGCTCAGCACATAAGCTAACATTACATGTACAATGATAAAAAAGACATGTCTACTGAAGACAAAGGGTGGACCCATGATTGGATGATTGTCAGTGCTATCATATCCATCATGCTTTGTAATGGTGCTATAGCAATCGAGTTGTTAGTTTTACAATAGAAATATCCTAAAATAGTAGTTCTCATGCCAAATTACAAGTAGAATTGGATCATAAGGATGGCATATAAAAAGAGACATAATTAGGTTGATAATAGTTGTTACAGTGGGAGAGTATGGTCTCGATAATAAAATGGGTAAAGAAAAGGTAGGAAAATGAGTGAAAAAAGATGTCAATTGTGTGTCCCAACATCTCCCCCCAACTTAAGTATCTACATGTCCTCATGCAGACCCTTGTAACTGGTTCCTGATGTGCTAAGAGTGAAATTCTAAAAAATTGTAGGCTCCTGCAGTATCCTCTATGTCTACTCTATTGGGAAAGTACTTGTTCCATTTCCCATAATTTATCACTAAGATGATATGGATGTTGATATTTATATGTAGGGAGCCAAATAAGAGGAAATATGAACTTAATTCCAAGCCAACCAATCCCACATCTCCTAATGCACTCCACATACTGAAAAACCCTAGAGAGTGCCTGGATAAAATTCAAAAAACAATAAGGGTCCTCATCTCTTAACTCCTTCCTACAAGCATCCCATCTAAGTCTACTCCCATCCAATGCATCGTATCTCATCCCTCTAATGCTTCTAAGACAATGTTCCAAAACCTTCTTTCTGAACTCCATTAGCATCTTCTTAGTGTATGGATACTACCATATCCTGCTATATAGCCTCAAGGCTCTTTCAGCAAACCTTGGTTCATTTCAAATAAGCAATTTCACCCTTTTTTCATTAGTTTTTATAGTATCATAGGTATCCTTCCAAATAACAAGAATTTTGCACGAAAGATACAAAGCTCTCAACTAAACATCTCCAAAATATGGTGTGAGGTTAAGATGTCCAAAACAAACATAGCCATGCAATAGTTCAAATAGTAGATGTTGTTCTAGAAAGGTGGCCTTCTGGAGAGTTTCCAAAAATTCTTGAGCCTCCCTTACCTAATATGGTCGTTTCTCCTTGAGGGATGTCAATGGAAAAAGTAATCACTTTTCTTGCAAAAATAGGGGATAGAATGGAGAAGGAGGTCTATAGCTTATTCTTCCACTTAGAATAATGCCTATGTCCTTTCTTTCTAAATCCTTACCAAGTCCTAAATGTTCAATTTTTCAACCCATGTCCTCTTCATATTATTAACAAATTCCTTATGTTGTTTCAGAGGAATAGTTTCATCTTTTAGTAAGATTGATAATTTCCTCCACTTCTCCAATTCATCAATCTAAAATGTTGAATTCAATGGCTCCTCATGTTTTGACAGAGTTTTTTTATGTTATTATTACAATGACAGTTTCAACAGTTTCCTAAATTATCTCTTCATTCCCTTTCTCCACCGGCTACACTATCTCAATTGTTGATTCTTATGTAATAACAACATCGTTGATAGGTTCTTATGGAGTAATGACCAATTTTATTTCAGTTTGCTCTATTTTAGCTACTGGTTCTTGTGTAACAATAGTATCATAAACAAGTTATTATCGAATAACACAATGTTTTACTCCATCTCGCTCCACTTCAACTATTGGTTCTTGTGTAATAGTAGCATCTTCAACAGGTTCTTATGGAACAACAATTTGGAATTATTCATCTTTCTCTCCAACTTGAATTCTAACCAAAATATTGGTTGGTCCTTCACAGTCTGCTTCCCTGAACACTTTCTTACATCCATCACATAATCTAAGTGACAGTACTTCTGCCACTTCTTCCAGGGTCTCTAATCCCTTTTGTTTTCTAAGCTAAAGTTTCCCTTAAACCATTGTAAGTTGTTTCCTTAAATTTTAATTTGTCTCCTTCAATTTATTAATTTGTTGAATAAGAAGGTGTTGTTGGTGTGGCAACAACACCCCTGAAAATCCAGGTAACCATTAAATTTTTGGAGCCACTACATTAGGTTTAAGCTTCAGCCACGCCGAGTCTTGCCCGAAGGTTCGTCAGTGTCAGTAAAACTGAAGAGAAATCCAAGTTTTTTACTAAGTTAATCCAAGTCACCAATTCTTACCTTGGTAGGTCAGTCGTAGAGTCAGAACACGACTATCACTGATAATTGCGACCATGGCAACCATTGTGACCACAGCGACTCACGGGTCGCAAGGTCGCATATTCGCACCTCCAACCTCTTAACTATCTTGCGACCTCGCGACCTTCTGAATCACAAAGTCCCAAAGTCACCTTAATTACCGTCAGTCACTTGTGCGACTATGCGACTATGCGACTCCGTGACTCACAAGGTCGCAAGGTCGCACCGCCTACTCACATCCTCCAATGCGACCTCGTGACTCATGTGACTTTGCAACCTTCGAGTCACAAGGTCACAATAGTTGCACTCCCGACCCTCACGACCTCCACACGTGTGATTATTTTATAAATAGGAGGGCACCCAGTCGCATTTGTCAAGGCTTTGTTGGTCGCACTGGAAGCTAGAAGCCCCTCCGACCCGAATTCGCGCACGTGTCTGACTCCGGTAAGTAATGGTCCTCCCTCCTACAATCATTATTTCCTTCCAAGTGTCACTTTCTGCCCCTCCTGACTTCTAGTTTATCCCTCGCCCTAGGGTTTAGCCTTTTACTTAGCATTCCTCTCCTTTTCATGCTTCATAGGTTTCCCTAGCCTTTTCCCCATGCCTACACTCAGAATTTTTTAGTTTCGCCTTGCATATGATCCCCTCATTTTATCAGGAAGCTGAAACTCCATCCCTCTGAGAGTGACCCTGGTCTCCCAAAGCCATTTAGGGCCTTCCCTGAGCCTTTCTGAGCTGTAGTAAGTGCCCCACAGCTGCAATACACTTCCCCTCGTGACTTCACAACTTTGTGACTCCTCATCTTTGCAACCTCCAACTATTTGCGACCTACGACCACCACCCACTGTGCAATATGCAAACAAATTTTGCGCATCGCGACCTTGCATTCGCTCCCCAAACTTTGACCTCAGTCGCACAGTTGCATTCTTCACATTTGCAACTGTGCGATTTCACCGATTAAGTCTCCTTTTATTTTATGGTTGCAATTGATTGTCATGCCATCTCTCTCATCATGGGATTTCCTTTTTGACATGCTAGGTGACATCGAGCTTGAGTGCATATCCATTTCTTCTTTTGAAGACGAGATGGGTCACCCGACTACTAAAGTAGCTCAAGGCACCTCGGGAAGCGGGGCATGGCAGGTCGATCTAAAAGAAAAACCACCTATCTTTACATACTCGACTTGTAACATAAATAAAACCACTGGGCTCTCCCGGTATGCAATCTACGAGGAATTTGCTAAGAAGGATATCCCAGAAACACAGGAGGACTTCCAAGTATATATCAACATCAAGAGGTCAAAATTACATAAAGTAGTAACTCATCCACTAGTATTCCCGTGCACTGAAACCATTGAATGGATCTTTCAATGTACAAGCATAGATGACTGGATGATCAGGGGTCATGATGGAGCACCCATAGCCACCATCGCTTCGACAAGCATCAACACCTACTACAAATTACCTGAGAAGCAGCAGATTTTTAACACCGAGTGGCTCGTTGGGTTCACCATCCTAACGAAAGACATCTTGAGGGATTGGTGGCAAGAACCTATGAAATTTTAGGTTAGGACAGACCAGGCTTACAAGATAGGGGGGCTATGCAAAGCATATCATTTAATCATTGGAATGATGTGCCGGATATATGGCAAGGCAGAGTGTGATGTTTTTTTTCGGGACCTGGGTTCCACTCATGTATGATGTCGCCACTCAAGGAACTATTTTTAATTGGGCAAGCATCCTCTCATCTTCCTTGAGGACAAACATAGCCACCGCACAAAGCGCACCCCTCAAGCAACCTCTGAAATTTTATATGTCTTCATATCTCCTTCATGTTGTCTGTTCAAGGTGCCACTTCGAGCACTTGAGCTGTAATTGGGACACATCGGTAGCCCAACCCATCCACTGTCACTACAAAGTCTTCTGGGACACAGCTTATAGAATCATGTTGGATGTAATATCCGAAACATTTATCATCCCATTATACCAACTGTTGTTTGGGGAAGAACCATCGTTCATGTCATAGAGAGCCATGAGGACCATGGTTAAAGTAGCTCATTGGTTCCCCATTGATGAAGGAACGATTGTCAAGGTGTTTGGTACTCATAAAGCTCCTCACACTCTGCCCAAGTTCGTCACAGATAGGACACTTCTACGAGAGGTCTGTTACCAAATGACACAGGGTTTCTCGAAGGTTTTGAACAAAGGAAAGAAGAAACCTTGGCCGCCTTTCCCTCTCACTATTGGGGCATACGTAGTAGAAAAATTCAAACAGGTAGAAGCGGAAGCCAAAGAACTGGAAGGGAGCCATTTTGTGACCCTAAATTACCGAACATATGACCCCAAGAAAGTCATAGCTGCCCATTGCAAGAAGGCGAAATTCAGTTGGTCTTACGCCCACACCAGGAAGGATCTCGAGGATGGGATTAGGAATTGGTATAACTCCACAAGGGAAATCAGCCCTAGTGAGCAGCAGGCCATAGAAGATGAGCTCCTTGATGATTTCCAGGAGGACATAAGCCTCAGAGAAAGAACACCAAAGGGAGTCGAGGAATCAAGGAAGCGAAAAGGAAAAGAAGTTGAAGACCCCCTAAGCGACAACAAGGAAGAAGAAGTTACGCTCATACAAAGAAATGCCAAATTGGAAAGAAAGAAGCAAGAGCTAAAGAGGAAAAGAGAACTAGAGAGCAAAAAATCGTAGGAATCTGGCGACCAAAGCCAAAACGAGAAAAGGAGAAAACAAGCGGAAGAGAAAAGGCGGCAGGAAGAAGAAAAGAAAGCGCAGGATGAGATAGAGAAGAAAAGGAAAGAAGATGAGAAAAGGTGGTAGGAAGAAGAAAAGAGAGCACAAGATGAGATAGAGAGGAAAAGGAAAGAAGAAGCTGAAAAGAAGAGACAAGCAGAAGAAGTTGCAAAGGAACAAGAGGAACAACAAATATTAGAACAAGAATTGAAGAACATGGAGGAGGAGCTAGAAAGGCAAGGACACTAGCAGAAGGGGAAAAGAGGCAATAGGAGGAGGAGATTAGGACAAATAGGGAAAAGGAAACTGAGGTAAATGAACAAGGAGAGACAATCAAATCAATTGACTTAGGCTCAGGACAAAGTGAACTTCCTCCTTTGGATCTACCTCCCGTTACTCCCCTCACTAGTGGACACCTTCCCCTCTGAGAGCTAGGCATCTTAGAAGATCAAGACAAAGAGGTTCTAGATCTAACTAAAATCACATTTGATGAATTAAACCTCAAAATCATACAGTAGAGGAAGAAATCTTGTAGCAGGAACCTAACTAACCCATTGTTAGTAACTACGGAAACGGATATTGTGCCAAATATCACGACGAAAAATCATCAAATGATCACCTACGTCAGAACAACATTTGTGGCTGCCACAGAACATAAAGTAGCCTGGATGAGTAAGCAAATTGTAGATTTGCAAAATACGCTATATGCATTCGAGGAAAGGGCCACCGTTGCGGAACAAGGGAAAAGAAGGATGGAGGAGGAAAATGCGACACTCTGCTTATTACACACAAGCTCAACTGAATTCCAAGCAGTAATCGCATCAGAAACAGAGATCCTAGGGGAGACTATGGCAGTAGTGTATGAAATGGAAAAACTACACCACACTATAGCACCCATAGTGACCATCCAAACTCACTCAAAAGAAACAGTTGCCATGCTCAAAGAGACCATGACCACTTTAGATAAAATACATGAGTGGTCTGAAAATTACCCCGACGCCCTAACAGTAGTCCCCAGGAAAGATTGGATCGCTATGCAAAATACCAAGGTCTAACTTCGTATCAAAGTTCAGTCCAAAGAAAATTTGGCAAAAGATGTAGAGAGGGTGTTGGCCTTCTATAGATAATTGTTCAGCAGTTTGGAATCAGTGATCCAACTACTTGCAACCTCCTCCATAGGAGAGAATGGATAGGTAAAAAATCAGGAGGAGATTAACAATGAGGTGTAGGCATTCGTAGAGACATAGACAAGCTGCCCGCATGGGAGATATGCCAATCTCAAGAGAAAATATCAAGCATTACATAGTAGAACCAGAGAGGCTCTACACCAAGTTGGGTACCTTGAATAATCATATACATGCGAAATGGAATACCCTTCTCCCGGACGCACTGGAGTGCTTACACCAACATGATGAAGTCCAGCCATAGATCTCTCCCATAGCAGCAGAATACAACATATGGCACACTTACCTGATAGAAATCTTGGGCTCAACATTCCAGAACTTTCCATTTGTAGATTAGTCAATTAGGATGGTAGTCATTTTTATTTTTGTATAACATTATATATTACAGTAGCACGGAATTCCTTGTGAACGTGAAAGGTCACATAGAATTCCAAAAGTCATATGGTAGGTGAAAGGTCATGAGAAAGCCCAAGATTTAGGAGTAGACCAAGGGTCACTCTTATCCTATAATGGTAACCTCATGCCTCATTTGTAAGGGATTTTTGCTGAGGACTATTTGGAGATACATATACATATTACTTGAGAGAATTGTTGTCCTTCTAGTTAATACAAGAGTTAATTGTACGTCTTCACTATTGAATTCTTCAAATTTCTATGTGCTTGTGCCATGAGTATTTTCCTCACTTGAAGGATCGGATGTTCCTGAAAGCTATTTGATGTGCGGTCTCCCAAAATGATGTTTCATACTTCAAATTTGGTTTTTCTACGTATGAATGGTATTTGGCTTACTAACTCTATGCTCATGCTAGTGAACTAGTTCTTTTGGTATTAGTATAATCTATTTTTATTGCATAGTTATGTACACTTATAAATGGTTGATTGTTGTGAACTGATTTACAATCGTTAAGCATTATTTATCTAGTATGCACAAGTCTTATCTAAAGTCCTGCTAACAGTAACTTTATATAATATTGTGTTGTTTACATTTTTTCTATTCATGGTATATATATGGTATAGGATATTTGTCAATTATTCTCTTATGTTGATTAAAGCTCATACATTCTGCTAAGTTTATATCCCACCTCCGTCAGAAGCTAGTTCCACAAAACTAAACGGAAGTTGGGCCTACATACCGAAAGGGATCTCCAGCACACTCGGTGCAAGCCCTAGAAGCAAATCAAGGCACCTCAGGAAGTGGGTCATGGGAGGTCAATCTAGAAGAACAACCACCTATCTTTATAGACATGGCTTGCAACATAAATAAAACCAACAGGCTCTCCTAGTATGCAATCTATGAGGAATTTGCTAAGAAGGATATCCCAGAAACACAAGAGGACTTCGAAGTATATATCAATCTCAAGAGGTCAAAATTACATAAAGTAGCGGCTCATCCACCAGTATTCCCATTCACTGAAACCATCGAATGGGTATTACAGTGTAAAAGCATAGATGATTGGATGATCAGGGGTCATGATGGAGCACCCATAGCCACCATCGCTTCGACAAGCATCAACACCTACTACAAATTGCCTGAGAAGCAGCAGATTTTTAACACCAAGTGGCTCACTGGGTTCACCATCCCAACGAAAGACATCTTGAGGGATTGGTGGCAAGAACCTGTGAATTTCAGGTCAAGACAAACCAGGCTTACAAGACAGAGGGGCTACGCAAAGCATATCAGTTAATCGCTGCAATGATGTGCCGGCTATATGGCAAGGCAGACTGTGATGTTTTTTTCGGCACATGGGTTCCACTCATGTATGTTGTCACCACTCAAGGAACTATTTTTAATTGGGCAAGCATCCTCTCATCATCCTTGAGGACAAACATAGCCGCCGCACAAAGCCCACCCTTCGAGCAACCTCTGAAATTTTATATGTCTTTATACCTCCTTGATGTTGTCTGTTCGAGGTGCCACTTTGAGCACTGGAGCTGTAATTGGGACACATTGGTAGCCCAACCCGTCCACTAGCACTACAAAGTCTTCTGGGACACAACTTATAGAAGCATGTTGGATGTAATATCTAAAACATTTATCATCCCATTATACCAACTGTTGTTCAGGTAAGAACCATCGTGCATGTTGTAGAGCCTCTAACTTGCACCTAATCATCCATTATTACCTACAGTTTTTCCTCACTTATCTCTCTCTTTTGCCTCATTTTCATTGTAAACCTACCCAGATCATTACATTAGATGTCTTTAAGCATGATCAAGTGAACTTTGCTAATGTGTGACTGTTTTGTTTAGATTTTGACATATTTACAGAGATTCCGCAGCCTTTTTGTTGTTTGATATGCTCCACGTGTCCTCTCAAGGAACGAGCCACATGGGCATGTTGGGTTGGATGTACACATGGATTGTATGCTATTGGTTGAGCCAAACCAGTCACGAATGCCCTTGGTCAACGTAGGTATTCCCTCGGTCAAACGGTCAAATTCTGAACGGTGGCACAGGAGCCGTGAGCAGTTGGGACACGGAACTGTAGCTGGCACCTCTTCCATGCCACGAGGACAGCTAAAGACAGGATCCAAGCATAGATTTGTCTCCCATGATGACCGTTTCCCTCAAAAGTGCACGGGATTACCTACGTGTTTGCTGCACAAGTTAATTAGCTATGACTGCGTGTTGTTGCGTAGTTAATAGGTTAAGCTGTAGTTGCTTAGTTCACGCAGAGAGTAGTTTCCTCTGTGCTTATAAATAAGCGTGTGCCAACGCTTGTAGATTAGCTTTTGGATTATTGTAATTGCTGCGCTGATTTTGTATAAAAACTCTGTTTTAAGAAGGCTGTTCCTACAGCACTTTTCACTGTATTTTTGACATGTTGTTTTTATAAAAGAAGACTGTTCTATTCACCCTTTAGTAGCTGATCTTTCAAGTTGGCTGCGTGGATGGAGGGCCCCCATCTGTGACAGCCCGTGTACATAGTGTTTGGTTTCATTTTCATGCTTTCAGCAATCTTTATTTCTTTTATCATGTATAATAGCATACCATTTGATTTCATGTCATTTCATTTCCAGCCTTTATTTTAAACTGATCAGTATTGTTCTTTTGCAGGTTTTTAACCCGGGATTGTTTTTGTCTTTGTGTATTTGCTTTATATCTGATGGTATTTTCAGTTGACAGATTCAAAGTTGCTGCCTTTACTTTATTTTCATAGCTGATTTCTAGTTTAGTTTCTCAAAGTTGTCTGCTAACATATTGATGGTCTCTTTATCATAAATTGTTCATCTTTTAGAGATCAGAATACTAATAAATTACAGTTGGCTTTGAGTACTTTTTAGACTAATCTTTAACTACTTTCTAATCGTGCTTTACATAGTACCATATGTTGGAAGCAGAGAGTTAGGAAGAGCTGAACATTATAACTAGTCTTTAAAGTAGATTTTTCTCATTTTTGATCACTTTTTAAACTCATCTCTAACTACTTCCTAATCGTGTTTTACATAGTACCATATGTTAGAAGCAGAGAGTTAGGAAGAGATAAACATTATCATTGGTTTTTAAAGTGATTTTCTTACCTTTTATTTGCAGCAGCATGAATGGTGTCTAGTGCCATTAGAAAGTGGTTCTTTGCTTTCAGTTCATTTCAAGTTATTTATTTCCTTTAAAGTTTCTCCTTTGCAAATTCAGCAGGTAGTTAGAAACCACCAACAACACACACTCACTCATCTGTTTATAAAAACTCCATTCCATCTTAGGAAGATAAATTGACCACAAACAACGCCCCCAAACGACAAAAAGACTCTAAGAGGTTGCTTAAGTACATATAGTACACCTTCACTTCATCAGCTTACGAGCCCCGGGTTGACAATTAATGACATCAATTTAGGAACACTAAATTGACTAAACATTTTGGCGCCGTTGCCGGGGAAGTGAAATTAAGTAGCCATATTCTTAGAAAAAAAAAACATAAAAATTTCAAGGAAAGAAGTTGATAACCTATCAAAGTATGCTCTCCTCTTGCACTTCAAGGTGATCTGGAGGATCAGAAAAGAGAAAGTTATTGATTTGGTAGTTTCTTGAGTATGCTCTCTTCTTGCACCTAGAGTGAACTGGAAGATCAGAAAAAGAACTATTAACTTGACTTGAAGAAAAATAAAAAATGACATGCATAGAGCTAGAGATTCTAGGGGAAGGTTTTTAGCTAGAGCTCGAAGTTCAATTTTTACAAGTCCATCTGCTTCAAGGGATAGACAAGAGACACCTCCCTTATCTCCAACCGACACTCCTAGTCCTAGAATTCCTGGAATTCAAGAGCCAAGAGTTGACTCTCCTACACCTTCTATTGAATTTGAACCAGGAAGAGACTCTTCTCTTTCTCCTACAGAAAGACCAATTGTAATTGAGGAAGTAGAATCACCTGAAGAAGAAGGAGAAATCTCTTCTCATTCACCCTTTGTAGAGGAACCAGAAGATTTTGAAATCCCTAGGAGAACCATCATGGCAGAGGAAGAAGGAGGTGGTAGAGGTAGAGGTAGAGGAGGAGGAGGAAACAACAATAACAATAATGGAGGTAGAGGTCCCCTTGGAGGAGGAAATAGAGATGGGGATAATTCATTTGGGTTTCCCATTGTTAATGAGGATTCCCGAGCCACTATGAAAAACATATCACCATCTGTCCTCCCAAACTTCCATGGGTTAAGAACTGAGGACCCTGAAACATTTTTATTTGAATTTGAAGTTGTGTGTCGAACTTATGACTATCTGGATGATACTCAGAAACTCAAATTGTTCCCCTCAACATTAAAAGATCAAGCTTTGAAATGGTTCATGGGGTTACTCACTCAATCCATTAGGTCTTGGGATGAAATGAAACAAACCTTTTTGGATAGGTATTTGGACTACTGTATGCCTACTAATCACAAGGACGAGGTATTTAAAATGATGCAAAGAGAAGATGAGAGCTTAGAAGATTTACTTGAAAGATTTCAATATAACTTGAAAAGAGCAAAAATGAGTAGCTTGGATGAAGAGACCTTAAAAGCCCTCTTATTAAAAGCCATTAGGGATGAATGGATAGATATCTTAAACATGATGGGGAAAGGGGATATTTCTCAACTTTCACTCAATGATATAGCAGAACTCTGTATCCATCTCTCAAGAGGCAAATCGAAAACTCAAAAAGGGCCTAGAGATCCTTCTCTCCTTAGAGCAAATAAATCTGCAACAGGATCAGTAAGTAGGGCTGAAATCGGCAATATGCTTGATGAATTCAAAACTGACATCTTAGGGAGTCTTAGTGAACAACTAGATACCCTTAAGATTCACAATAAACAAAAAGCAGAAGCTGAGGCTTTGGCCATTTTTTGCCCGAAATGTAGAAAGAAACATGCTTTAAGGGAATGTCCCTTGGATGCACACGTTGTAGAAACATGCGTAATTTGCTCAGAAACTCATGAGACTAAGGATTGTCCTTCAATACCTGGCCTCAAAGCAGTCTTTCAAGAGGATCCAGATACACTTGAATCTCTCTGTTTTATTGCAAGGAGACCTTGGCAAGGGCAACAGAATCAAGGGTTTAACAACTCTATGAATTCTCAATCCCAACCAAATTGGAATCCTTGGCAACAACCTTGGCCTCAACCTCAAAATGCTTTTCAAGCATGGATGCAAAGCATGCAAAATCCTTATGGGAGATTTGCTCAATTCTATCAATATCCTCCATCATTTCAGAATCAGCAGGCTCCACAACTTCCAAATCAAGGTCAACAACTATCATTGCCATACCCTCAACAACAACAACCTCCTCCACAAAATCAAAATTCTCAACTCTCGCTTCAATCCCAGCAGAAGTCAAATCAACTTCCCTCTCAGCCATTACCAAATCCAAATAATAGGAACCCTCAAAATGCTTACATGATGGAAGGTCAACCATTCCCTACCTATATGGTTGTTCCTCTCAATGAAGTACAACTCAGATCAGGTAGAATCCTAGATCAACCTTCTACAAGTGTTCAACAACCAAGCATTTCTGAGGAAGAATCTCTCAAAGTCAATAAGGGTTCTGAAGTATCACTTCAAGACCAAAATATCCAAAAAGAAAAAGAAAAAGAATCAACCTCTACAACTCCCATAGTTGAGCAACCTACATCTTTAGCTACACCTCCTTTTCCTGAAAGATTACAAATTGACAAAGGAGTGGAAAAGCAAATTTGGTTGCCTGACTATAGTTTTCTAGATGAATTGAAGAATGTCTGTATCAAGATCCCCTTGTTACAAGCCATTAAGGAAATTCCCATTCTAGCAAAGACAATAAAGGAGATGAGTTTGAAGAAAACAGGAAAAAGAACCAGAGATACCAAAAGGATACATCTAGTTGGAAAAATTGCAGACATTATGATGGGTAAGATTACCATGCAAAAATATGTGGATCCCGGTAGCCCTATTGTCAAAACTCATATTAATGGGGTTGAAATTCCAAATACTTTGATTGACTTAGGAGCCGCTATCAACATCATGAGTAGACAGACCATGGATCAGTTAAAGCTTCCTAACCTTCTCTTTACACCTACTTTACTGCAACTTGCAGATCGATCAATCATTAAACCTGATGGTGTATTGGAAGACATTCCAGTCTCCCTAGACTCTTGGGAATATCCAGTTGATTTTATGATTCTAACTCCCAAGAACAATCTAGGAGGACATCCTCTTATCTTAGGAAGACCTTGGCTAGCAACAGCTGATGCCTTCATCAGTTGTAGGTCTGGGGACATGTATATATCAGATGGTAATTCTACCAAGAAATTCAACTTGTATCCTCCAGCAAAGGCAATAACAGAAATAGGAGAAGATGAGTGGGTCGATGATGAGGATACTATTCAACCTGTTCTAACCATCTCTGAGATTAGTGAAGACAGTCAAATTCTAAATACATTAGAAAATTTTGAAATACCTTTAGAATATGACTCTACACAGTTTCAGTTAGATGCAGACATTGAATATCTCTCCTCTAGACAGATGTCTCTCTTCTCAATGGAAGAGTTTGGTAGTTCTACAGTTGAAATCCTTCCAGGAAAAACATTGAACATTAACAGAAACTTGGAAAGATCACAACAAGAAGAATTAACCAAACTTTTGCAAAAACATTCCACTGCATTTGCATGGGAATACACTGACATGAAAGGAATCGATCCTAAGACTTGTATTCATCACATCTATATTGAAGAAAATAGCAGACCTATTAGGCAACCACAAAGAAGGATGAATCCAAACCTTAGGGAAATCGTGAAAGAAGAACTTCAGAAATTGCTCAAGGTAAACTTCATTTACCCCATTTCAGATAGCCAATGGGTTTCTCCCTTGGTTATAGTGCCCAAAAAGAATGGTAAATGGAGAGTTTGCATTGATTATCGAGAATTGAACAAGGCAACCTTAAAGGATCATTTTCCTCTACCTTTTATTGATCAGGTACTAGACACTTTAGCAGGTAAAAAGTATTTCTCATTCTTGGATGGTTTTAGTGGATATAATCAGATTCAGGTAGCACCTGAAGATCAAGACAAAACCACATTTACTTGTCCTTGGGGAACTTTTGCCTACCGAGTACTCCCTTTTGGATTGTGCAATGCACCCGCTACATTTCAAAGGGTTGTACTAGGAATCTTTTCAGATCTGATTCATGATTGTGTAGAAGTATACATGGACGATTTCACAGTTTATGGTAATACATTTGAAGAAGCTTTGGAAAATTTGGAAAAAGTACTGATAAGATGTAAGGAAATAAATCTTTCTTTAAGTCATGAAAAGTGTTTTATGATGTTTACTGAAGGGATTGTTTTAGGACATCATATTTCAGGAGATGGGATTAAGGTTGATAGATCCAAAGTTGAAGTCATCTCTAAGTTACCTGTTCCAAATTGCCAGAAAGATGTTAGAAGTTTTCTTGGATTTACTGGATATTACAGAAGATTTATTGAAAACTTCACTAAGATAGCATCTCCTCTTTTCAAATTGCTTACCAAAGACTGTGAGTTCAAGTGGGATCCTGAGTGTCAATCTGCTTTTGAAGCTTTAAAAACTACAATATCTGAAGCACCCATCTTAAGGGGGCCAAATTGGAAACTCCCTTTCCACATTTCTACTGATGCTTCAGATACAGCTCTAGGAGCTGTTTTGGGACAAAAGGACTTGATCCCTTATTCCATTTATTACACCAGTAAAAATTTGACTCCCACTGAGTTAAATTATACTGTTACAGAAAAAGAGTTCTTAGCTGTGGTACATGCGATCAATAAGTTTAGACACTACATAACCGGCTATGAAACCTTTGTCCATACTGATCACTCTGCCATAAGATATTTAATGAACAAACCTGTCACTAATGGTAGAGTTACAAGATGGCTTTTACTTTTACAAGAATTCAACATTACTGTGTTAGATAGACCTGGAAAGCAAAACACAGTAGCTGATTTCTTGTCTAGAATCCAAAACACTAATGAAGATTCTCCAGTAGAAGATAAGTTTCCAGATGAATACTTGTTTGCAGTGACTACCAAAACTCCTTGGTATGCAGATATGGCTAATTATCTAGTTACAGGGAAGCTACCTCTACACTTATTTCCTAATGAGAAAAGGAAAATCATTCAGGAGAGTTCACATTTTTCTTGGATTTCTAATGAATTGTTCAAAACAGGGCCAGATTGTATAATCAGAAGGTGTGTTCGGGAAGATGAAATGCCTGACATCCTTAAGGCATGTCATGATGAACCATGCGGCGGGCACTTTACTGACAAGAGGACAGCCTATAAAATCCTTTCTCTAGGATATTATTGGCCTTCTCTCTTTAAGGATGCAAAGCAGTATGTTAGAAGGTGTGACAGCTGCCAAAGAGTTGGGAAACCAACTCCTTCAAATGAAATGCCACTACAGCCTCAGGTATGCATCGAACCCTTTGAGAAATGGGCTCTAGATTTCGTTGGACCAATTAATCCTCCATCAAAGCAAAAGAAGTATATACTGGTTTGTACTGATTATGTTACTAAGTGGGTAGAAGCGAAAGCATTGCCTTCTGCCACTGAAAATTCAGTTGTTCAATTTCTTTTTGAGGATATTTTCACTCGTTTTGGTGTCCCAAGGGAAATTGTGACAGATCAGGGCAGCCAATTTACATCTAAATTGATGGAGAAGCTGATGGAGGAATATAAGATCAAGCACAGAACATCTACTCCATACCATCCACAATCAAATGGCCAAGTGGAATCTACCAATAAAGTTCTTGAAAGCATTATCACCAAGACTGTTCATCTTCATAGAAAAGATTGGGCGGAAAGGCTCCCTGAAGCCTTATGGGCCTATAGAACTACATGGAAGAACACAACAGGACATTCTCCCTATGAACTTGTTTATTGGAAGGAAGTCCTGCTTCCCATTGAGTTCCAAATCAAGACCTTCAAGATGGCAGTCCAATTGGGAATGAGCCTCTCAGAAGCCCAAAAACACAGAATGGACCAGCTAAATGAACTAGATGAAATAAGACAAGATGCAATTCTAAGGACCGACCTAGTTCAGCACCAAAGATCTAAATGGCATGATCGCCATATCAAAGAAAGAAAGTTTCAGAAAGGAGATTGGGCTCTATTGTTTGATTCAAAGTTCAAAGACTTCAAAGGAAAGTTTCAAACTCATTGGCTTGGGCCATATGAGATTGATGAAGTCTTTAGCAATGGAGCAGTTCGAGTGAAAACTATTGATGAATTTCATACTCCTCTTATTGTGAATGGCCATCGCTTGAAGATCTACCAAAAGCCATTCTCAAAAGAAGAGTTTGTCAAGTTGTTTAAAGAAGATTCTGCAATCAGGTTGGTGGAGAAGGATTCTTCTCCTCCATCAGCCTAAGCTTTGGTTTTTGAAAAAAAATAAAAAAAAATTGTATAGGCCTGAAAACCAGTCTCTGATTGGCAGTCCTATACAGAAAATCTGAGGTGAAAATCAGGGCCACCTGACACCCCATATTTTCTAAAAAAAAAAAATCTCTTTTCCTCCTTATTCCATCCCATTTCATCATTAACAGCCACTTCATTCACCATCTCATTCATTTAATCACTCTCACTCCACCTCATTTCTTTCCATCCATCCATTCATTACATTTCATTCCACCAATAAAGTCATTTTTTTAGGTAGCTAAAGTTGTTTTGTGCAGCCGGAGAGTACCACTGCAGTTTCCGCAGCTGTCTGGCAATTCTGCAGCCATTCAGCAATTCCGCAGCTCTCTGCACCTGCACAAAAGAAACACAGTCTGTTTGAAAAATTTACAGTTCAGAAGTCATCAACAATAAGTGGAAAAGAGTCATGCAACAGCAATAAACCAATGAAGGGTTAGTGGAAAATGATCAAAAGCAATCCAAGCGCGGATATGAGGTATGATCTAAATCTTAAACCTACGGTTATCTCATTTTGCAAAGTTTCCGGGATATGTTTTTTGCCATTTAATGTAATGATTACCAGTCTTTCCCATCATGCGACAAAAAATCCACGTATTCCCCAAACTTATCGGTCCTGTTCATCACGATTTTGAAACTCCATTACGGCTGCTCCTCCATTAAGGTTTTTGTACCTAAGTGACGTACACTACTGTACTACGTCTCTCTACGTCATAATCCCGCAGCCAAGTGTAAATTCATGACCGATACCTAAGGACCTAACCGTTTCTACCCATCATTTCATAACCCTCCTACGCTCGTATCATTCCATTCACGCTGTTTCATTTCCACAGTTCCCTTATTCCGCTGTGCTCACTACGCTGCTACCTTAGCCATACTCTGTTTTACTCCTTCCTCTCTGCTAATTTTGATTACCAGTGAAAGTATGTTACGGCTGTTACATTAGAGCCGTAAATCTACTGTGTTAAGGCCACTGTTGAAGCCGTGTAACCTTCTTTTCCAAAAGTTCTAGAACAGAGCCGTAGAGCCAATGGGTAAACTCTTAAGGGCAGAACCAGAGGGTTCAAAATTTCTGGAGGGATATCCTCAAGTTAAAGAAGCATTACAGAAAGCAAACTGGCTCCAATGCATCTAGAAATTCAGAGGTTACCACAAAGAGGTTACGAAGGCCTTTGCACGGTCTTTTAGAGACAAAGACAATCAAGTGGAGGTAGGGGATCTAAAGTTTACAGTCACTGAGAGCAGCATAGCACAAGCCACTTCACTCCCACAAACTGGAGAAAGATGGTTTAAAAACCGGTCAGTACAAGATCAACAGTGGAAGCAAATTTTAAAGAATCCAGGTATGGATACCAGCATTTTTACAAAAGGGATTCCTGTTACTTATGTCAAGGAAGAATGGACAACTTTACTTTTATTAGTGCAAAAATTCTTTACTTGTGAGGGAAGGTTTGGAGTTTTATATGTTTACCATGCCAAAGTCATGATGCATTTCTTAGGAGATGATATTAACCTTCCATATTTTCTACTCTCAAGTCTTAGAAAAATGTGTTCAATTGTCCAAAGGAACCCAAGAAACATTGAGCCACATCTGTATCATCATGGTCTTGTTAAGATGCTAGTTGAAGAACAGTTGAAATCAAAAAGAGACACCTGGGAAAGATTTCTTGTGAGAAACCACTTCGAAGAGGCAGGAGAAACCTCTGTGCCTAGGAAGAGTAGAAGGAAAAGAGAAGAGGTTACCCCTGAAACTGCTGTCCAAGAAGAAATTGTCCAGGACCTTGTTGAGGAAGAAAATGTTGTCTATCATTCTGAACATGAAATTGACCCTGAACCTGCTGTAGACATTGACCAAACAGCCCAAGGAATCATTACAGAAACCCTGCAAGAAATTGTACAAGAAGCTGCTCAAAAGAAAAAGGAGAGTAGGAAGAGACAAAAGAAAGATAAAGGCAAAGCTGTAGTCCAAGAAACTTACCTTACTCCTGAAAATTCCAGCGAAGAAGACACTCAGCCCTTAGCACAAAGAATGGCCAAACTCCATGAGACTGCCCTTTCCAAGAAGGTGGAAAAACAAAAGCAAAAGGCACAAAAAGAAAAACAGAGCATCACCACCGTGAGAAGGAGCAGAAGGATACAAGATAAAGTGGGGGCCACAAAGGGTAAAAAGTCACTCATCATTGACTTGAGCACACCTAAAAAGGTTGCTACAAGACTTGACTTTGAGAAAAGCCCTCCACACGCTGAGTATGTTGAGACTAGTCCTCCACGTGAGGAAAGTCCTTTTGAGCATGAACCTGAATATGAACATGGATCCGAATTTGAGTATGAGCCTAGTCCAAAGAAGTCACCAGAGGTTGACCCAGATCAGCAGAAAGTTTATAATTACCTGGAGACGTTGGAACAAGCAGCTGCTGGTCCAAGCACTGTTCAACCTTTGGAGCAGCAAGTCCACTCACTCAAACAGGAAATTTTTGAGATTGAAGTTCTAAATCGCCATATCATACAAGAAAATGAAAAATTGAAGGAGCAAGCTAAAGTGGATAAGATGGTTCACGATAATACCATGTTACATCTGGGCCTGTGGCAAAGGAAAAACAAAAAGCTAAAGAAGAAATGCAGAAAGCTAAATAGAGCCTTGGTCAATCTAAAGTTCAGATGCTTGTTGAGGAAACCAAGAGTCAATGTGGCCACACAGAGGAAGAAGAGAAGACTAGATGTCTTAGCAGAGGCATCTCAGCAGGTGGATTAAACAGTGTTTTTGATTGCATGAGGACATGCAATGCCCTCGTAGTGGGGGTATGTAGAGCCTCTAACTTGCACCTAATCATCCATTATTACCTACAGTTTTTCCTCACTTATCTCTCTCTTTTGCCTCATTTTCCTTGTAAACCTACCCAGATCATTACATTAGATGTCTTTAAGCATGATCAAGTGAACTTTGCTAATGTGTGACTGTTTTGTTTAGATTTTGACATATTTACAGAGATTCCGCAGCTGTCTGGCAATTCCGCAGCCATTCAGAGATTCCGCAGCCTTTTTGTTGTTTGATATGCTCCACGTGTCCTCTCAAGGAACGAGCCACATGGGCATGTTGGGTTGGATGTACACATGGATTGTATGCTATTGGTTGAGCCAAACCAGTCACGAATGCCCTTGGTCAACGCAGGTATTCCCTCGGTCAAACGGTCAAATTCTGAACGGTGGCACAGGAGCCGTGAGCAGTTGGGACACGGAACTGTAGCTGGCACCTCTTCCATGCCACGAGGACAGCTAAAGACAGGATCCAAGCATAGATTTGTCTCCCATGATGACCGTTTCCCTCAAAAGTGCACGGGATTACCTACGTGTTTGCTGCACAAGTTAATTAGCTATGACTGCGTGTTGCTGCGTAGTTAATAGGTTAAGCTGTAGTTGCTTAGTTCACGCAGAGAGTAGTTGCCTCTGTGCTTATAAATAAGCGTGTGCCAACGCTTGTAGATTAGCTTTTGGATTATTGTAATTGCTGCGCTGATTTTGTATAAAAACTCTGTTTTAAGAAGGCTGTTCCTACAGCACTTTTCACTGTATTTTTGACATGCTGTTTTTATAAAAGAAGACTGTTCTGTTCACCCTTTAGTAGCTGATCTTTCAAGTTGGCTGCGTGGATGGAGGGCCCCCATCTGTGATAGCCCGTGTACATAGTGTTTGGTTTCATTTTCATGCTTTCAGCAATCTTTATTTCTTTTATCATGTATAATAGCATACCATTTGATTTCATGTCATTTCATTTCCAGCCTTTATTTTAAACTGATCAGTATTGTTCTTTTGCAGGTTTTTAACCCGGGATTGTTTTTGTCTTTGTGTATTTGCTTTATATCCGATGGTATTTTCAGTTGACAGATTCAAAGTTGCTGCCTTTACTTTATTTTCATAGCTGATTTCTAGTTTAGTTTCTCAAAGTTGTCTGCTAACATATTGATGGTCTCTTTATCATAAATTGTTCATCTTTTAGAGATCAGAATACTAATAAATTACAGCTGGCTTTGAGTACTTTTTAGACTAATCTTTAACTACTTTCTAATCATGCTTTACATAGTACCATATGTTGGAAGCAGAGAGTTAGGAAGAGCTGAACATTATAACTAGTCTTTAAAGTAGATTTTTCTCATTTTTGATCACTTTTTAAACTCATCTCTAACTACTTCCTAATCGTGTTTTACATAGTACCATATGTTAGAAGCAGAGAGTTAGGAAGAGATAAACATTATCATTGGTTTTTAAAGTGATTTTCTTACCTTTTATTTGCAGCAGCATGAATGGTGTCTAGTGCCATTAGAAAGTGGTTCTTTGCTTTCAGTTCATTTCAAGTTATTTATTTCCTTTAAAGTTTCTCCTTTGCAAATTCAGCAGGTAGTTAGAAACCACCAACAACACACACTCACTCATCTATTTATAAAAACTCCATTCCATCTTAGGAAGATAAATTGACCACAAACAACACCCCCAAATGACAAAAAGACTCTAAGAGGTTGCTTAAGTACATATAGTACACCTTCACTTCATCAGCTTACGAGCCCCGGGTTGACAATTAATGACATCAATTTAGGAACACTAAATTGGCTAAACACATGTCACAGAGAGCCATGAGGACCGTGGTTAAAGTAGCTCATTAGTTCCCCATTGATGAAGGAACAATTGTGAGGGTGTTCGATACTCATAAAGCTCCTCGTGCTCTACCCAAGTTCGTCACAAATAGGACACTTCTATGAGAGGTCTGTTACCAAATGACATAGGGTTTCTCAAAGGTTTTGAACAAAGGCAAGAAGAAACCTTGGCCGCCTTTCCCTCTCACTATTGGGGCATACGTAGTAAAAAACTTCAAACAGGTAGAAGCGGAAGCCGAAGAACTGGAAGGGAGCCATTTTGTGACCTTGAATTATTGAACATATGACCCCGAGAAAGTTGTAGCTGCCCATTGCAAGAAGGTGAAATTCAGTTGGTCTTACGCCCACACCAGGAAGGATCTCGAGGATGGGATTAGGAATTGGTATAACTCCACAAGGGAAATCAACCCTAGTGAGCAACAAGCCATAGAAGATGAGCTCCTTGATGATTTGCAAGAGGGCATAAGCCTCGGAGAAAGAACACCAAAGGGAGATGAGGAATCAGGGAAGCGAAAAGGAAAAGAAGTTGAAGACCCCATAAGTGACAGCGAGGAAGAAGAAGTTATGCTCATACAAAGAAATGCCAAATTGGCAAGAAAGAAGCGAGAACTAAAGAGGCAAAGAGAACTGGAGAGAAAACAATCGCAGGAATCCAGTAGCCAAAGCCATAATGAGAAAAGGAGAAAACAAGTGGAAGAGAAAAGGCAGCAGGAAGAAGAAAAGAAAGCACAGGATGAGATAGAGAAGAAAAGGCAAGAAGATGAGAAAAGGTGGCGGGAAGAAGAAAAGAGAGCATAAGATGAGATAGAGAGGAAAAGGAAAGAAGAAGCTGAAAAGCAGAGACAAGCAGAAGAAGCTACAAAGAAAAAACAAGAGGAACAACAAAGATTAGAACAAGAACTAAAGAACATGGAGGAGGAGCTAGAAAGGCAACGTGCACTAGCAGAAGGGGAAAAGAGGCAACAGGAGGAGGAGCTTAGGACATACAGGGAAAAGGAAACTGAGGTAAATGAACAAGGAGAGACAAGCAAAGTAGTCAACTTAGGCTCAGGACAAAGTGAGCTTCCTCCTTTGGATGTACCTCCCGTTACTCCCCTCACTGGTGGACACCTTCCCCTCCGAGAGCTAGGCATCTCAAAAGATCAAGACGAAGAGGTTCTAGATCTAACTAAAATCACATTTGATGAAGTAAACCTCAAAATTATACAGGAGAGGAAGAAATCTTGCAACAGGAACCCAGCTAACTCATTATTAGTAACTATGGCAACGGATATTGTGCCAAATATCACGACAAATCCTCAAATGATCGCCTCTGTCGGAACAACATTCGTGGTCACCACAGAACACAATGTAGCCCGGATGAGTAAGCAAATTGTAGATTTGCAAAACAGGATATACGCATTCGAGCAAAGGGCCACCATTGCAGAACAAGGGAAGAGAAGGATGGAGGAGGAAAACATGACACTCCGCTTATTACACACAAGCTCAATTGAATTCCAAGCGGTAGTCGCATCAGAAACAGAGATCCTGGGGGAGACTATGGTAGTAGTGTATGAAGAAATGGCAAAATTGCACCACACTATAGCACCCATAGTGACCATCCAAACTCACTCAGAAGAATGGGTTGCCATGCTCAAATAGGTCATGACCACTTTAGATAAAATACATGAGTGGTCTGAAAAGTACCCCGAAGCCCCGGCAGTAGTCCCCAAGAAAGATTGGATCGCTATGCAAAATACTAGGGTCCAACTTCGTATCAAAGTTCAGTCTAGAGAAAAATTGGCCAAAGATGCAGAGAGGGTGTTGGCCTCCTACAGACAATTTTTCAGCAATTTGGAATCAGTGATCCAACTACATGGGGCCCCCTCCATAGGAGAGATTGGACAGGTAAAAAATCAGGAGGAGATCAGCAATGAGGTGCAAGCATTTGTAGAGACATATAGACAAGGTGCCCGCATGGGAGATATGGCAAGCTCAAGAGAAAATATCAAGCATTACATAGTAGAACTAGTGAGGCTCTACACTAAGTTGGGTACCTTGAATAATCATATACATGCCAAATGGAATGCCCTTCTCCCGGACGCACTAGAGTGCTTACACCGACTGATGAAGGCCAACCACAGATCTCTCCCATAGTGGAAGAATACAACATATGGCGCACTTACCTAACAAAAAATCTTGGGCTCAACATTCCGAAACTTGTCATCTATAGATTAGTCAATTAGGATGGTAGTCATTTTTATTTTTGTATAACGTTGTGTGCTACGGTAGCACAAAATTCCATGTGAACGTGAAAGGTCACATAGAATGCCAAAAGTCATATGGTAGGTGAAATGTCATGAGAAATCCCAAGAGTCGGGAGTAGACCAAGGGTCACTTTTATCCTATAAATGTAACCTCATGCCTCATTTGTAAGGGCTTTTTGCTAAGGAGTATTTTGGAGATACATATACATATTACTTGAGAGAATTGTTGTCCTTCTAGTCAATACAAGAGTTAATTGTACGTCTTCACTATTGAATTCTTCAAATTTCTATGTGCTTGTGCCATCAGTATTTTCCTCACTTGACGGATCAGATGTTATTGAAAGCTATTTGATGTGCAGTCTCCCCACATGCTGTTTCATAATTCAATTCTGGTTTTGCTACATATGAATGGCATTTGGCTTACTAACCCTATGTTCATGCTAGTGAACTAGTTCTTTTGGTATTAGTATAATATGTTTTGACTACACAGTTATTTACGCTTATAAATGGTTGATTGTTGTGAACTAATTTACAATCATTAAGCATTATTTATCTAGTATGCACAAGTCTTATCTAAAATCCTGCTAACAGTAACTTTATATAAGATTGTGTTGTTTACATTTTTTCTATTCATGGTATATATATGGTATAGGATATTTGTCAATTATTCTCTTGTGTTTATTAAAGCTCATACATTCTACTAAGTTTATATCCCACCTCCGTCCAAAGCTAGCTCCACAAAACTGAACGACAACCGAGCCTACATACCAGAAGGGATCTCCAGCACACTCGGTGTAGGCTCTAGTTGGGAACCTACACTAGAGAGGTCCCCTTGACTGTTGGTGTAGAATTCCAGCCCATCAACAGATTTGGTGCTAGAAGGAGGGCATGGCAAGCACTAAATTCCTCCTCACATAGAGACTTCCCATCAAGGAAGTAATCAACCTCGGCCTCCCATGCCCCTTGAGATACGATATAATCCTCCTTTCGGGCCACCCTTCACTAAGCCACTCCAGGAAGAACCCCATATTCCCCTCCTTGAAGACACCCCTGGAGGAGAGGAGCTCCCCATGTACAAAGTCACTAATGAACAGCTTAGGGCTCTGCGCCCTATCACACGCCAATTCGCAAGGGGTATAAGATGTATCCCTGCCACTAACTCCATAGCCAAATCTTGCACCTCCAACCTACAAAATACACGTCAAGGCATCCTGGTTAACTCCATATCACAATTAATCAGCTTAGCCCTGGATGACTACGCAGACGCTGTTGAGAGACTATCTATCGAAGGATTGGAAAGACAGCCTGAAGATGAAGAAGGGGAGCCTAAGAATACCTTTACTGGCGAGAATAACCAAATACATAGAGAGGAAATACACAGGAACAACCAACAAATCACTGAGGAAACCCCCATTAACAATCAACCTCTCACGAGGGGCACTCATGGGATCTTGGGACAAGGAGTCGGGGACTACCTTAGGACTGCATAAACTTCTACAACAATCAGCGTCTCCTGAGAAATCTAAGAAACACTTGGAATGTGAGAAACACTAGAGACCTAGGACACCTCAAAGTGCCGAGAAGAGAAGGCAGGCGCTCCCCTCGCACCAATGGGGGTTCAGGCACAGACAGTGAACCAAAAGGCAATGATTGTCGCCTCCTTTTCAACCCCAGAGCAAACCGTTGTCCCCCGCCGCTGGCCTAGATGGCTTAATCCCCTTTAATCCTTAAAGGCATCCTTCATGATATGCCTCGGCATTTTGAGAAGCATCTCCCAAAGTTCGACCCGGAGAAAGGGACTTTGCCGATGACCACATTAGCAATTTCTACTTGGCTTTGCAAATGATGAAGTTCTAGTATCATGATGCATCATGTTGCTTATTCTCGCATACCCTTGAAAATAAAGCGACCACTTGGTATTGGGTGCTACCTTTCAATCGACGCCTTGGAACATGAGTTGCAAGAAGACGCAAATTCCTCTAGTAAGAAAAACCAAGCTTGCTCAAGTAAAATGGTAGACAAGGATAAAGACTCTTTCGATTTCGAGGAACTGACCAAATCTCTAAAATAGCTAACTAATGAAATATCTAAGCTAAAGCAAAGAACCAGTGATGCTTTGGGAGGGTCCAAGCTCGCTAAGCCCTTTTTTCGGAAGACCAAAAATCTTCCCCCATAAAGTCTCCCAAAATCCCAGCTCAACCTTCAACGTGGAAGAGTTAGGCAAAGATAACTTTTGTACTTTCCACCAGGCCTCACACCCCGAAAAAACTTGCCCACAATGGCTCCATAATATGACCGTCATTGTCACCCAATTGTTAGAAGACCAGACCATTGGGGAAGCAAAAGAGGAAACTGACGAGTTAGGAGAAGATGATCCTCCCCTTGATGATGACTCCTCGTCCGCTGTGTTAACTTTTGAGGTCATCCGAGGAGGAGACATGTGCGCTACACAAGAATCCTTTATCAGGGAGACTCCCGAAAAGCCCCCCAAAAGTTACAATCTCAGGAGTAAAGGCATTGTAGCGGACCCTTCCCTGGAAGACAAGAAAAGGGCTTTGTTGCATAGGATCTTACCCCCGACTGATACCAGCCAACCATCTTCCTCCTCACCTAGAGGAATGGATGATCTATGCCTGAACAAATCACCAGCCAACGCGAAAAGGAACTCTTCCACACCTAAGGATGCATCCAAAGGGGTTACCACTAAGACCACCACGGCAACACCGCGCATAATGCCAGAATCTTTACCCACGGATTTAGATTACAATATCATCAAAGATTTGAAGAAAACGTGAGCTAATATCTCATTATTCAAGTTGTGCAAATTGACCGCTCAGCATGAGCTAATAGCCAAAGCCTTCGCTCTCTCCCCTGCCCCTGTTAAACCCGCTACGTCAAACAAGGGAAATTCCGTAGGCCGATCCCTAGCTGTGGTCGACCTCCAAGCTATAGTAAACGTCGCAAACACCAACTCGAGAGGCTCAACTCCCCCATTCCTCTTAACCTTCGAAATGTTTAATTTCAATGTCCACAACTGCCTCGTCGATTCTGGTGCATCAACCAACATTATGCCCTGGTCGGTATGCAAGAAACTGAATATTCAACCAAAAAAACCGACGCCAAAATTATCCAACTTAACAAGCCTCAAGTCCCCACCGTAGGAGAATTAGATAATGTCATCATTCGATTATCTTCTGATTCCCGAGTGCACCAGTGCATTGACATAATCATCATGGACATCCCAGAAGCTTACGGTCTTCTTCTCAGCAGAGATTGGTCTTGCAAGCTGCAGGGCTACTTCGCCACAGATTGGTCTCATTTGTGGCTGCCTTACAAAGGAAGGAATAACTAGATCAGGGTAAATAGTGAGCCTTGTATGAAACATACTGTAACCGACCTTGAAAGCTCTAATGAGCCAATCAATTATGTGCAACAAGATCTGCGAGTATGCCTCCTTGAATCTTCATTCGAGTGCTATCACCCTCAAATATCGACCGTTTCCTAGATACCCAGGTTGAAATCCCCATGCAAACCCCGAGCCACGGTGATGAAATTTTTTCCTTAAACTTACATATGTTAGGTTTACCTTCCCCCAGCATGGAGACATGGACATTTTACTATGATCGTTCAAAAACCAATGATGGAGTAGGAGCGGGATGTATCCTGCTAAATCCCAAAGGGGATAGATTTTTTATCTCATGTAGGTTAGAATTCCAATGTACCAACAACACTACAGAATATAAGGCATTGGTGCTCGGCCTAAAAAAGGCTATCGACCTAAGAGAAGATTGCCTGAAAGTCATTTGGGATTTGGAAATCATTACGAGACAGGTACGCAATACCATCCATTGTTTGTCCCTACATCTGAAGAAATAACAGCAAGAGTATGGCGTCTCATAAATTCTTTTAAAGATTTCAATATCATGTATGTTCCTAGGTTTAACAGTGCTACTGCTGATACTCTAGCTAATGTCATAGCTAGGTTCACAACCCTTAGAGATGGTTTTTCTATTGAAATTATGTATAAACCAGCAGTACCAGACAACATAACTAACTTGCACGTGTTCAATGATGACCAGCAGATCCTAGAATTCATGGCAAACGCGGAAGTATTCAAAGACATGGCTATCGACAAAGAGGAACATGAGAAATCATTACAAGATGAGGCAGATTCCCAGAAGGGAAATCCCTTACCAAAAGGAGTGGTGTCATTGGAAAAATTGTTCGACCTTCAGAATCGTTTCAGAGGTCCGCCAAATACCAAGACGCATAGTTCCACTCTCTTGCATGGGCAAATCAATCTCGGAACCGAGTCTGACCCCAAGTACGTTAACTTGGGAACAGGGTGCACCCTAGAGGAAAGACAGGCTTTCATCAGTTTATTTCGAAAGTACCGTGATGTCTTTGCTTGGACTTATGATGACCTGAAGGCATATGATACTCAGATTATTCAGCATGTTATCCCTACCAGAGAGGGAGTCAAACCATTTCAACAGAAACTGAGGAAGGTGCATCCCATGTTGGAACCCCTCATACAAAAGGAGTTAAAGAAATTGTTGGATGCCCGCATTATTTTCAAGGTCAGACACTCGACATGGGTATCTAATCTGGTGGCAATAAGGAAAAAATCCGGAGAAATATGCCTATGTGTCGATTTCTGGAACCTTAATCGAGCATCAGACAAAGATAACTACCCAATTCCCTCCATGGAGCAAATCCTCCAAACCGTCTCAGGAGCCGAGGTCTTTTCTCTACTGGATGGATTCTCTGGTTACAATCAGGTTCTGGTATCAGAACCAGACCGGATTAAGACAACATTCCGAACGAAGTGGGGGACATTTGCGTTTCACAGTATTCCATTCAAACTCATAAACACTAGGGCAAATTTCCAGAGGGCTATGGATATCACTTTTCGAGGGTTAATGGGTCAGAATGTGGTGGTCTACCTAAACGATGTCACTATTTTTCCAAAAAGAAGAAGTGACCATCTACAGCACTTGAAACAGATTTTTGAAAGATGCCGGAAATATGGGATCTCTCTCAACCCTAAGAAGAGCATATTTACGGTTTTAAAAGGAAACCTGCTAGGCCACATCATCACCAAGAAAGGAATCACCGTCAACCCCAATCGCATAAAAGCCATAGCACAGATCCCTCAGCTGAACACTAAGAAAGGTATGCAATCTTTCCTCGGCAAAATTAATTTCCTTCGCAAGTTTATTTCAGATTTTGCACAAATTGTTAAACCTTTACAGAACATGATAAAGAAAGATACGGTTTTCAAATGGGATCGGGAATAAAAGGAATATTTTGATCATATTAAGGCAGCTATCACGGAAGCACCTTCCCTTTCAAGCCCTGATTTCAACAAATATTTTATCTTGTACACTTTCGCTTCAGATTCATCATTGGTCGTGGTCCTTACCCAAAAGGACTGCGATCATGAAGAACGTCCTATATCATTCATGAGTACAGGACTCCAAGGGGATGAGCTAAACTACCCGGACATCGATAAGTAGGCTTATGCTGTTTACAAAGCAGTGAAACACTTTAGGCCATACATCCTAAAGAACCACGTCACCGTGATGGTTCCCCATCCTGTCGTCAGATCCCTCTTTGTACAACAAGAGCTGGGGGAGAGAAGAGCCAACTAGATGACATCCCTCCAAGAATATGATTTATAATTTAAGCCCTCCCACACCATAAAAGGGCATGGTCTCTGTAAACTAGCCACCGAGGTCGCAGATCATCAGGACATGGAGTCTGATTGACTGGCTTAGGAAACAGAAGGATGGGAGCACGAGATCGAAATGTACCACAATGAACTCCTCGGCTCACATGACTCCTCATCATGGTATGCTGATTTAAAACAATACCTAATGCAGGGGTCTTTGCCTAAAGCCATGTCCGCTAAACAGAGGAGAGCCATCAGGCTTAAATCCACCTCATATCAGATAGTCTAGGGCAACCTTTTCAGGAAGCATCACCTCGGTGTGTTACTAAGATGTCTAGAATACGAGGAAGCTCAACGAGTGCTGAAAGATCTACATGACGGACTAGCAGGGGGTCATTATGCAGGCGACACCACAGCTCACAAGGTCATGCGGGCAAGTTTCTATTGGCCCACTCTATTCAAAGATGCTCATTCCTATGTACGAAAGTGTCTAATCTGCCAAAAGTATGCAGGCAGACAGGCAAGGTCATCTACTCCTCTGCAACCCATAGCAGTCGAGGAACCTTTTCAACAATGGGGTCTGGACATCATAGGTGAGATCATCCCTAACTCATCAAAGCAGCATAGGTACATACTCACATCCACTGACTATTTCACCCGATGGGTAGAAGCAATCCCATTACGAAAGGTTAACAACGATGAGATAATATCTTTTATTAAGTAGTACATCATGGCCAGGTTCGACATTCCAACCTCCCTTGTTTTTTATAACGCTACTTACTTTTCATCTTTGAAATTATATGATTTTGCTCTAGAAAATAGCATCGTGTTAAAACATTTGGCTAATTAATATCCCTAAGGAAACAGCCTAGCAGAATCAACCAACAAGAACCTCATTCATATTATCAAGAAAACCCTACTCTCGCAACAGAAGAATTGGCACAATGCCCTCAGTAACGCTCTTTGGGTTGACTGGGTCACTCCCAAAACCTCAATCAGCACATCTCCGTACTTCCTGGTCTACGGAAAAGAAGCCATCCTGCCACCCAATCTATATCTCCCCACCCTTAGGCTAGCTCAAGAGTCACAAGGCACCCCGTGCCCATCTATACAAAGTCAAATCAATACCTTAGTAAAACTAGAGGAAGAAAGGTCTAAAACTAAGGAGAAGTTCGACATCCACCAAGCCCAAATTAAAATATGGTTCGATAGGAAATCCGCAGGGCCCCACAAATTTGAGGTAGGGGACCAATTCCATCTCCATTGTCCATTGCACCTGCTCTGAATAACCCCCCCTTAGCTGGATTATTACCAATGTAATCATAAAAAGCGAGTTTCTCGGGAATTTTGGACCAAGCTTCTGATAGGCTTAAATTTTTTGCCAGACCGGCACGAACCCGTTGATCTATTTCTTGTTGGAAGTATCCCTGATCCCACTGGTAACGAGTGGGACCGAATAATTCGACCAGAGTAGTTGCGGAGCCATACCACATGGTCCCAGCAACAATGAAAGCTGCAAAAAACACAGCAGCAATACTGCTGGATATCGTGCTCAAATGGGACCGGGCTCATGAGGACAAAGGCAAACACACAAAGTTTCAAGCTTTGTGGGTAGGCCCATTCCAGATTGTAGAAAAAATTGGTCATCACACTTTCAAATTACAAACCTTGGGAGGGCGAGTGGAACCCCTCCCAGTGAACGACCATGACCTCAAACGTTACTTCACCTAGCAACCCCAGAGTTGTTGGCCCCACCTTGTACTATAGTCTACCATTGCTTTCATAGATAGTCATCATTTACTGTCAGTTAGTTTTGATTGCTAGTTTAATTGTTGTCTTTTGGAATAAAGTAGAGATGGCAGGTTAAAGTTAAAGTAGCCCTGCACTTTGGATCCCACAGATGTTTTCCGGATCTGTTAATAGACCAAATCTTAATTCATGACAAGAGTATAATAGGCCAGATTGGTGACGACGGGGAACTCGATGGCACACACAGGTCCTCATTCGCACCCACGTCAGTCTATCCCCACTACTTACATGGTCAAAATTCTTGAAGCCATTCTAGCTCACCCGCAGTCCTGGGAACGAAAGAGAAACTAAAGAAGCCAGTAATGAGTATACATATATCCCAGGAAAACAATAAGGACTCTGAAAAACCAGAAACAACCTCTTTGCAAGTCAAATAAGTCAGGATCCCTCATCCGCCCAGGCTTTAAGCCTTCATTAAATAAGTGCATATATGCACAGGAAAAATAAGTGCCAATGAGCACCTACATTTTTTCATAATAAGGGCTAAAGGACTAAGAAATGCTTTCTGTGCAAAGAGGTGAAGCAATGACTCCATCAGGGTACTGACGAGGCTTGCTAGCAGTGGAGCAACGTTCGTGATTTCTAGGTAGTGACTCCACCGGGGTACTGTTCAGGCTCGCTGGCAACGGAGCAACACCAGAGTACCATGACCACTATACCGGGAATACCTCAAAACTCATACTGTAACTTTAGTTTCCCTTTTGGGTATAAGACAGCAGGAGGTAGTGCCCTATTGCGTGTGCAAAGATCATGTTAGGCGAGTCGGGAAAACTGACCACATTCGAAAGGGAGGCCCAGAATACCATCAGTGGGACCCATAGCTCCATGAAGCGATATTTACTTAAGTCCCCTTGAGCAAGACCCGTAAACATCAGAGATCCTAGATTCTTCCAGGGAATCACCAATTGTTGTAGCTGTGGTAACAATACCCCCGAAAATCTGGGTAACCATTACATTTTTGGAGCCCCTATATTAGGTCTAAGCTTCGGCCCCACCAGGTCCTGCCCGAAGGTTCATCAGTGTCGGTAAACCTGAAGAGAAATCTAAGTTTTTGACTAATTTAAGCCAAGTCACTAGTTCTCACCTTGGCAGGTTGGTCATAGAGTTAGAACACGACTATCACTGATAATTGCGACCACAGTGACTTGCGGGTCGCATAGTCGCACCTCCAACCTCTCAGCTATCTTGAGACCTCGTGACCTTGTGAGTCAAAAAGTCACAAAGTCACAAAGTGGCCTTAATTACTGTCAGTCACTTGTGTGACTATGCGACTCCGCGACTCGCAAGGTCGCATGGTTGCACCCCCTATTTACATCCTCCAACACGACCTTGTGACTCATGCAACTTCGAAACCTAAGAGTCGCAAGGTCACAATAGTCGCACTCCTGACCCTCACGATCCACATGTGTGATTATTTTATAAATAGTAGGGCACCTAGTCACATTTGTCAAGGCTCTTTTGGTCACACTGGAAGCTAGAAGCCCCTCCGACCCGAATCCGCGTGTGTGTCCGACTCCGGTAAGTAATGGTCCTCCCTCCTACAATAATTATTTCCTTCCAAGTGTCACTGTCTGCCCCTCCTGACCTCTGGTTTATCCCTCGCCCTAGGGTTTAGCCTTTTACTTAGCATTCCTCTCCTTTTCATGCTTCATAAGTTGCCCTAGCCTTTTCCCGGTGTCTGAACTCAAAAATTTTAGTTTCACCTTGCATCTGATACCCTCATTTTATCAGGAAGCCAAAACTCCATCCCTTTGAGAGTGACCCTGGTCTCCCAAAGGCATTTAGGGCCTTCCCTAAGCCTTTCTGAATCATAGTCGTGTGCCCCGCAGCCGCGATACCCTTCCCCTCACGACTTCACGACTCCTCATCTTTGCGACCTCCAGCCATTTGCGACCTACCACCACCACCCATTATACAATCTGCAACCAAATTTTGCGCATCGCGACCTTGCATTCACTCCCCGACCTTTGACCTCAGTCGCACAGTCACATTCTTAACATCTGTGACCATGCGACTTGCCTTCCCCGTGACCTTCCTTTCACTGGCTAAGTCTCCTTTTATTTTACGGTTGCAATTGATTGTCATGCCATCTCTCTCATCGTGGGATTGCCTTTTTGACATGCTAGGTGACGTCGAGCTTGAGTGCATATCCATTTATTCTTTTGAAGACGAGATGGGTCACCCGACTACTAACGCAGCTCAAGGCACCTCGAGAAGCGGGGCATGGGAGGCTGATCCAAAAGAACAACCACCTATCTCTACAGACATGGCTTGCAACATAAATAAAACCACAAGGATCTCCTGGTATGAAATCTATGAGGAATTTGCTAAGAAGGATATCCTAGAAACACAGGAGGACTTCCAAGTATATATTAACATCAAGAGGTCAAAATTACATAAAATAGCATCTCATCCACCGGTATTCCCGTGCACTGAAACCATCAAATGGATCTTGCAGTGTACAAGCACAGATGACTGGATGATCAAGGGTCATGATGGAGCACCCATAGCCACCATCACTTCGACAAGCATCAACACCTACTACAAATTGCCTGAGAAGCAACAGATTTTTAACACTAAGTGGCTCATCGGCTTCACCATCCCAACAAAAGACATCTTGAGGGATTGGTGGCAAGAACTTGCAAAATTCTAGGTCAGGACAGACCAGGCTTACAAGACAGAGGGGCTACACAAAGCATATCAGTTAATCACTGCAATGATGTGCCAGATATATGGCAAGGTAGACTGTGATGTTTTTTTCAGCACGTGGGTTCCACTCATGTATGTTGTCGCCACTCAAGGAACTATTTTTAATTGGGCAAGCATCCTCTCATCATCCTTGAGGACAAACATAGCCGCCGCCCAAAGCCCACCCCTCGAGCAACCTCCAAAATTTTATATGTCTTCATACCTCCTTGATGTTGTTTGTTCGAGGTGCCACTTTGATCACTGGAGTTGTAATTGGGACACATCGGTATCCGAACCCGTCCACTATTTCTACAAAGTCTTCTGGGACACATCTTATAGAAGCATGTTGGATGTAATATCTGAAACATTTATCATCCCATTATACCAACTGTTGTTCGGGGAAGAACCACCTTGCATGTCATAGAGAGCCATGAGGACCATGCTTAAAGTAGCTCATTGGTTCCCCATTGATGAAGGAACGATCGTGAGGGTGTTCGGTACTCATAAAGCTACTCACGCTCTACCCAAGTTCGTCATAGATAGGACACTTCTACGAGAGGTCTATTACCAAATGACACAGGGTTTCTCGAAGGTTTTGAGCAAAGGAAAGAAGAAACCTTGGCCGCCTTTCCCTCTCACTATTGGGGCATACATAATAGAAAGCTTCAAGCAGGTAGAAGTGGAAACCGAAGAACTGGAAGGGAGCCATTTCGTGACCCTGAATTACCGAACGTATGACCCCGAGAAAGTCGTAGCTGCCCATTGCAAGAAGGCGAAATTCAGTTGGTCTGATGCCCACACCAGGAAGGATCGCGAGGATGGGATTAGGAATTGGTATAACTCCACAAGGGAAATCAGCCCCAGTGAGCAGCAGGCCATAGAAGATGAGATTCTTGATGATTTCCAGGAGGACATGAGCCTCAAAGAAAGAACACCAAAGGGAGCCAAGGGATGAGGGAAGCGAAAAGGAAAAGAAGTTGAAGACCCCCTAAGTGACAGCGAGGAAGAAGTTATGCTCATCAAAGAAATGCCAAATTGGCAAGAAAGAAGCGAGAGCTAAAGAGGCAAAGAGAACTAGAGAGAAAACAATCACAGGAATCCGGTGACCAAAGCCAGAACAAGAAAAGGAGAAAACAAGCGGAAGAGAAAAGGCGGCAAGAAGAAGAAAGGAAAGTGCAAGATGAGATAGAGAAGAAAAGGCAAGAAGATGAGAAAAGGCGGCAGGAAGAAGAAAAAAGAGCACAAGATGAGATAGAGAGGAAAAGGCAAGAAGAAGCTGAAAAGTAGAGACAAGTAGAAGAAGTTGCAAAAAAAAACAAGAGGAACAACAAAGATTAGAATAAGAACTAAAGAACATGGAGGAGGAGCTAGAAAGGCAACGGGCACTAGCAGAAGGGGAAAAGAGGCAACATGAGGAGGAGCTTAGGATAGACAGGGAAAAGGAAACTGAGGTAAATGAACAAGGAGAGACAAGCAAAGCAGTCGACTCAGGCTCAGGACAAAGTGAGCTTCCTCCTTTGGATGTACCTCCCGTTACTCCCCTCACTGGTGGACACCTTCCCCTCTGAGAGCTAGGCATCTCAGAAGATCAAGACGAAGAGGTTCTAGATCTAACTAAAATCACATTTGATGAAGTAAACCTCAAAATTATACAGGAGAGGAAGAAATCTTGCAGCAGGAACCTAGTTGACCCATTGTCAGTAACTACGGCAACGGATATTGTGCCAAATATCACGACAAATCCTCAAATGATCGCCTCTGTCAGAACAACATTTGTGGCTGCCACAGAACACAACGTAGCCCGAATGAGTAAGCAAATTGTAGATTTGCAAAACAAGCTATACGCATCCGAGCAAAGGGCCACCATTGTGGAACAAGGGAAGAGAAGGATGGAGGAGGAAAATGTGACACTCTGCTTATTACACACAAGCTCAACTAAATTCCAAGTGGTAGTCGCATCAAAAACAGAGATCCTGGGGGAGACTATGGTAGTAGTTTATGAAGAAATGTCAAAACTACACCACACTATAGCACCCATAGTGACCATCCAAACTCACTCAAAAGAAAGGGTTGCCATGCTCAAAGAGGCCATGATCGCTTTAGATAAAATACATGAGTCGTCTAAAAAGTACCCTGAAGCCCCGATAGTAGTCCCCTGGAAAGATTGGATCGATATGCAAAATACCAGGTTCCAACTTAATATCAAAGTTCAGTCCAGAAAAGATGCGGAGAGGATGCTGGCCTCCTACAGATAATTGTTCAACAGTTTGGAATCAGTGATCCAACTACATGTTCCCCCCTCCATAGGAGAGATTGGACAGGTAAAAAATCAGGAGGAGATCAACAATGAGGTGCAGGCATTCGTAGAAACATATAGACAAGCTACCTGCAAGGGAGATATGCCAATCTCAAGAGAAAATATCAAGTGTTACATAGTAGAACCAGTGAGGCTCTACACCAAGTTGGATACCTTGAATAATCATATACATGCCAAATGGAATACCCTTCTCCCAGATGCATTGGAGTGCTTACACCGACATGATGAAGGCCAGCCACAAATCTCTCCCATAGCAGTAGAATACAACATATGGCACACTTACCTGACAGAAAAGCTCGAGCTCAACATTCCGGAACTTGCCATCTGTAGATTAGTTAATTAGGATGGTAGTCATTTTTCTTTTTGTATAACATTGTGTACTATGGTAGCACAGAATTCCCTGTGAACGTGAAAGGTCACATAGAATGCCAAAAGTCATATGGTAGGTGAAAGGTCATGAGAAAGCCCAAGAGTCAGGAGTAGACCAAGGCACTCTTATCCTATAAATGTAACCTCATGCCTCATTTGTAAGGGCTTTTTGTTGAGGACTATTTTGGAGATACATATACATATTACTTGAGAGAATTGTTGTCCTTCTAGTCAATACAAGAGTTAATTGTACGTCTTCACTATTGAATTCTTCAAATTTCTATGTGCTTGTGCCATGAGTATTTTCCTCACTTAACAGATCAGATGTTCCTGAAAGCTATTTGATGTGCGATCTCCCCACATGTTGTTTCATACTTCAAATCTGGGTTTGCTATTAGTATAATCTGTTTTGACTGCATAGTTATGTACGCTTATAAATGGTTGATTGTTGTGAAATGATTTACAATCATTAAGCATTATTTATCTAGTATGCACAAGTCTTATCTAAAGTCCTACTAACAGTAACTTTATATAATATTGTGTTGTTTACATTTTTGTTATTCATGGTATATATATGGTACAGGATATTTGTCAATTATTCTCTTGTGTTTATTAAAGCTCATACATTCTACTAAGTTTATATCCCACCTCCGTCCGAAGCTAGCTCCACAAAACTAAATGGCAGTTGGGCCTACATATGGAAGGGATCTCTAGCACACTCAGTGCAGGCTCTAGTTGGGAACCTACATCGGAGAGGTCCCCTTGACTACTGGTGTAAAATTCCAGCCCATCAATAGGAGGTTAGTTTCAGACATACCTGGTAAAGAGACATCTTATTCCTTTTTGAGCTCCTCCTCTTTTTGTTTTACCTTAAGTTCCTTTGATTTAGGTGGAACAACATGAAATTTTGTTGTTGGGTATGTTCTTTTACAAATTCTTCTTATTTTTCTTTATTCTAATGTCCCTTGGACTCCTTTGGTTTTACTATGGTACATTCCTCAGATATTGAGGTAGATGATGGTATAACAGTTACCCACATTCTCTTATTGGGATTCTTTCCACCCAATGGCTTCTTCAATTTCCTATTTTTCATTGTGGTTTGTACAGGAGTAGAATTTTCAAATTCTTGTTTTGATTCCTCGAGAATTTTGTTTTAGGAACCCCTACTTCAACTGACACTATTCCGAGTGCCCCTATTTCAAAAATCTCTACCTCGGGCCCTTCTTCCTTGATAGGGAATCCATAATAACTATCCCCAGATTGTCCACTGGATATATCCACAAATTATTTAGTGCATTTTTTTTTCCTTCAATGGATGTACCAACAGACATTCTTATGGAACTCCATCTATTAGGGTTTGTACGACGGGGCCTAGAAGGTGTAACCACTCTTATTTGTCTAAGAAGTGTAGTTGATCTACTTTTTCTAGGAGGTGTAATTTCTCTATCTTCCAGTGTTTTTTTAGCACTTACCGCTTGTTCTTCACTTTCACTTTCCTTTGTTTTCAATGGTTGGTGCATATGACTTTTCCAATAAACCAGTCCAAGTCCTTCCCTGTTGTTGTAGTGATTGAATTATGATTAACTTGATGAGCGCATGGTTTGTTAAATATGGCTTTAGATGTTTTGCCATATGAATCATCTTTTCCATATGTTGTAAATATTTTAGTAAATAATAGGGAAAATTTATCAACTTTCCATTACAAATATGTGCCAATAACTGAAAATGATAATTGGATATTGTCCCAAAATGTCCCTCACAAGTAATGAACTCCTTAATAAAGAAAGCCACTTCATCCCAAGGGTGAAGAAGGGATGTTTTATCAATACCTCTCCCCTTGCTCCTTACTTCCACTTTTGGCTGTAAAAATGTTGCCCTGGCTATTAGAACTGTTATTTTCCTAGAAAAATAGTGAGCCCCTATCTGAGTAAACCTATCACCTTGGAAATTATGTCCTCTGTAACATTAATTTTGAATCCTCTAGCCCTCAAATGTTTCTCCTACATAGCTTGTGTGAATTCCATAGAAATTTGTTCTCTGAAACCCTGCAACTTCTCAAAGTAGACAAACCACCCTTCATTCCTAAATATTTCTAGGGCTTCTGGATGGTGTTGCAGTGCATCAATGGAGTCTAGTTCATGAAGGACTTCCACTCCTCCCATGACTTTTTGAGAGATTGTTATTGCTTAGAACTACTTAGAGACTATTATAGGGCCACACTTGGTACATACAAACACTTGCTAGGGTAGAGAATATCAGTCGAATGAAATTTGGCAATGGGAAGGGAATAATTAAGGTTACCCTTTAATTAAATTTGATCTTTTCATCATAAATGACAACTACCAAGAATGATTTCCAAGTAGTCACATTAATTTTCAGAAATGACAGTAGGAGTAACGACAACAGTGGGTAATTATTGAATTAGGATAAGTGTATTGTGCGTCAGCCAAATGGTAATTATCGAATTGGGGTACAGTCATAGTGTATCATATGATAGATATGGTACACTACACCCCCCAACTTAATTACAAAAGTCATCCTCGACATGTGTAACAAAAAAGTCATATCATCCCTTAAATCCAAATCCTACAAGTAAACAAGTCCGCATAGCTAGTGTTCCCTACCGCTTAGTTTAAATAAAATATTTTGATGTCACAATGTGTTGTAAAAATTTCTCTTAACAATAATAAAATTGTAAAATGAATTATATGAATACTTGTTTATTGATATTTTTAATGTAATTAAATATTTTATAGTAAGCAAGAGTAATATATATATATATCTATATGTACATACCCCACAAAAAACATAACATCATGCCCAGAATTATGTGTAGGATTGAATGTCTACACATGTGTATTACAAGGCTACTGGTGGTCAACCTACACATGATAATCAACGAGGAGTCTCTGCCATGGAGTTAGCTTTGAAAATAATATATTGTTTCCCTTTTACAACACAACTAAAATTTTGTACATGTGGAAATTATTGTTGAAGGCTTCTTATTTCAACTTAAGGTGGATGAGGATCTGTTGATTTTTTTTAATTGACAACCTAGATTGATTCTCAAGGGAATATGCTCAGCATATGCTTCGTCTCAATGCTTATCAACTATTGTATTGTGCTACAGAGTTTGTTAGGTTGGATTAACTTTTAATAAATTAAAAAAATAGATTTGTGCTAAGTGGGCTCCCCGCTAGGGATTTTGAAAGCATACCTAATTTTAGAAAATTTGCCTTATATCTTGGTTGTAAAGGATAGAAACTCTTCAACACTTATGTACCTGCGATTCTTAAGGGTTAAGTAAAATCAAAGTTAATAATAATATTTTTGTTGCAATAATTTTTTTTTGTTATATATTTATCAATGGTAGATACAAATGAAGCCTTAGCCACATTAATATTTTTAATGTGGTTGTACTAGTTTTATTTTCTTTTTAAAATACCTGTGTATAAGTGGAAATGAGGTGATATTTATTTTTATGATAACAGTAGAATTGTTTTTTATTAATGTGAATTAATATTTAATATTTTAATGACTGGACTTTTAACTGAATTTTGTTATACTAAAATGCAATAAATGTCAAATTAAAATTAATTTGAAATATTAATATATTTTAATTTCACAATCAATAAGTTTGTTATTAAGATCAGACCTACCATCAGGTGGATGGCACCTAAATATTTTTGCAAAATTATCGGTCGTATATGATGATGTAGATATCTAGCTTTTATTTATGCTCAACACCCTGCAAGGTGTAAATATGTATTTAAGAACACTATACAACATCATCCTGCGTGATGATTTCTTGGTTTTTGATATGGTCATTCACAAGAATGGGTTTGTAGATATTATGGACATATAGATATAAACTATGATGTTAAGCATATACTATATGTAATTTTTCAACATATAATGAAAGATTACGATTTTTCCACTGGAAAAAAAAATAAGTTTGTTGTTATAACTCTTATATATAAGGGTATTTTGTTGAATTAGTTATTAGTAAATTTCCAAATCAATGACATTATGTTGTGTGGGTAGTTAGTATTGGTAATTATTTTATGTTTACAAGGTCTTGATTAATTGATAGGATTCATTATTGAGTGAAATATATCTTGTTGACTTCTTCCATTACACCAAAGTTCTTAGACCTTATTAAACATCTAAATTAGTAACTTTACATCAAGAAAACCATTACTCATATGTTTAGTGCAATTTAATCCATAATGTTTTATTTTTTAAAGTGCAACGATCAATCCAACTTGATCCTTTTTTCATAGTGTAGCGAATTCCAGATTCAAAAATTCCCATTCCTATGCATTCTACTACGCATTTATTGATGTGTTGTGAGTTACATAGAATAGGGTTATAAACACCCTTTCCAGAAGAAAATAAATAAACAAATAAAACAGAGTGAATAGATACTATTGAATTTAAAGGCATCTAAAGTCCAACAACCTCCTTACAATGGCAGTGACATTTATTATTCAATATAGATAATATTGAATTTAAAAGCATTTTAAATCCAACTACCTCCATTTAATAGATATATAATAATTATGGAATTTATTATTCCGTAGCAAGATGACCAAAGCTCATCCATACATTCACTATATATATCTCACGTATACACTAATAGCAAAGCAAAGCCATAAATAACGAATATGCTTGAATATCACACTTGGATTTGAAGTTAATTGAATTGGATTTGAGGTTATATATTCAGCAATCATTAATAAAGTATATGCTGGAGTATATATAGTGAGAATTGAATCTAGTTTAGATCTGGCTATTACATGTACCTAAATATTCATTAATATATGTGCATCTAAAATAACTTGAATTGTGACAAGAATGTCATTACAGAATTCATGTGGCGGATCTCAATTTCTCTAATTGAGATTTCAATATTGCTTATTGTAATAGTGAGATTTGAACCATACTTATTATAATAGATGGCTTTACCTACATTTTCATGCTTTATACATCCCTCTAATAATGCTAAAAATTGTTCTATATCATAAAAATAATTGAACTTATATGATGGAGATGAAGCACGATGGCATTGACTATCTTTTCGCAATATCCCCCACACACATTTTAATAAAAAAAAGTGAAACCTTGAAATCATGAACACTGTTTGGGCTGACGTGGGCTCTTGCAGTGCGTGAATAGTGTGATATCATTAAATGCAGGGATCAAAGCAGAAAAATTTATGACGACAATATTTTTCAGTGTCCTTCATTTTACGTTGACATATATTCATGAAATGTCATTTAATACTTTTAAAATATCATGGAAAGACTAGAAAAATGAAGGACAAAGGCCATGCCCTCAAGTTAAATCAATGTATTAACTCTATAAATTGTATGTAGTATAAAGGACGCCTACAAATTCATTTAAGCAACAAAAAAAGAAGGGAAAACAACTTTACATTTTATAACGATTAAAAATGGACTATAATACATCACAATATTGATGGGTACTCTTAATTTTTAAATATCAAAATGACAATATTGATGGGTACTCTTAATTTTTAAATATCAAAATGACAATTACAATATTCTCATTCCTGTAAAAAATGACCTTTCACAATTTTTTAATACCAGTCAAATACGTTAAAAAGTCCAAAAAAACGTTCTTTGTAACATCATTTCAGGACTGAGTGGAATTATTAATGCCTGTGTACATGGTTAAGGAAGGGAGATCATACGACCACATCTTGCAACATGAACCCATTGAAATCATGGCATGTCATTTCATCTCTGGTTCACCTATTAGCAATTATGAATAGTGAAATAATCCAAGCAAGCCTTACGGTTGAGACTTTAGCTCCAAAATTTCTTATAAGTGAATTTTTTGTAACTAACAAGATTAGGAGGGTTGATTAATGAAGAGGCGAGTTTTATCACTGCATCCGGAGAAGGGAATTAAAACGTTGGAATCGAGGTACGCGACACTGAGGAATTCAATATAGCAAGTAATTTCATGAAAACCCGTTTCTGAACAATATAGAATGTACAAGCTATTGTCAGCAAATAATCAACCAGTACGATAAACTGACCTCCATTGAATGCACTGACAACCATATTGCCAAGTACAATGATGGCACAATAAGACTCTATGGTTCTTAACCAATAGAAATGCAAATAAATAAATTGAATTGTCAATAAACAAAAATAAAACCAAATACTTTAATGTTAACTTTAGTAAAATCTAATTTAATTTTTGGTCAACTGTCCAACTAATTGAAAGTCAACACAAATCAAATACGTTATTAACTGCCTTGCGGCAAGGATAATAACAATCAAATGTACCTGCTTTGGTTTATTGTTATGATGTTGTAGGGTTGTACAAGAAAATTGACTAGATCAATGTTGTACAATATTTCATGCATGGATAAAAAGGAAGCTAAAGTGCATGCTAAAAAAAATGCCATAACTAGGAGCAAAATAAGACATTAAATAGGAAGCTAAAATCGGAGCTAAAAAGGAAGCTAAAACATAAGCTAAAACAGAAGCTAAAAAAGAAGCTAAAGTGGATGCTAAAAATAATCCCATAACGAGGAGAAAAATAGGATGTTACATAGGAAGCTATACATGAAGCTACATCAGGAGCTAAAGAAGAGGTTAAACTGGGGATTTACGCCAGTGCTAAAGTGGACGCTATGTAGCACTAACTAGCTGCATGATCGGGAAAAAAAAGAAGCCATCTCAATAAATAACTATGGTTTTTTCAAAAATGTGGGAAAAATACACTAAAATAGTCAGTGGAAGCAAAAAAGGGAGCTAAAGAGGAAGTTAATCACAAGGATTTGTTGTAGTGTTAGGATGATGTGGTAGTTCATAACGACCAATTTCTTTTCATGATTTTGGAAACTATTGTTGATTGAAGGAGATTCCTTTGTTAGCATATTTATATGTTACCATGTTTTAATTTATGTTTCATATACTGAAAAAATAAGTATAAAGAGATAAGAGTTCTACAAAATGAAGGAAATTTTCTAAGATGGATGCCCAATGATAGCAGTATAAAGTTATCTAGGAAGGAAGGACAAAGGAGAAACTTACAATTTTCTTTTATGACAACAAATGGTATCTCTTATAACCCTGACCAACTTGGAATGATGTTCATGAATAGAAAATAGTACTAGATAGACACTTAGGGTGATTGAGAAGAAAAAAAAACAAATGGGAAATCAACAAGATGCAATAACATACTCTCGACATGATGTAAGATTTTTGATTTAGGAACTATCATGATTAATAACTCGACACTCTTGATATATCATGTGAATGATGATTGAGGATGATTAATAAGGGTCATAGTGATGACCTATACAATTTCAAAAGGCTAAGATAGGAAGTTATGAACTAGAACACTCATATTGGTGTAAGTTGACAAGTGATAGACTAAGAAAATGCCTAGGAGATATTAAAGGATAGAAATTATCTACCATTGGTAAAGGAGGTACATTTTGTGATAAGTTGAGGGTGAGAGACTTGATATGGAGTAACACATCAACTTTATGATATTGGTGTTGAAAGAAGCTATTGCCAAGCACACTAACCATATGAAACATTTTGGTGGATTATAATGGTAGTAAGTGTTTCGTGCTTCAAATTATTAAATAAATATGAGTATAATGAGCCACAATGGAAGGGCAAGGATCCCTAGCCCAACTTGAAGAAGGGTGAATCTATGATAAATAGATCAAGTGATATTGAGATAGGATGCTAATGAGATACGTAAATCTTTTTGAGGATGGAAAATGATAATTACCAAGTGATGGATAAATTGACAGGGATCCACAAGCCATTCATGAAAGTGGACAAACCATGATGACATAGATGCATAAATGGAGCACAAAATTCGATGAAGACTGGACAAAATCTTGCCAATGTGATGGGATGGTCACATGATGATGTTGGGAGAAATTTAAATGTTTTTGTAAGAAATTGTAAATATTTACATTAGGAAGTGAGTTTTGTTTTTAGAATAAATTGGAGGAATTATTTCCTAATGTAAATATAGTTTTAGTTTCCCTTATTTTGTGGAGAAGGGGAAACGATTCATCTCTTGTGACTCTTGGTTGTCCCATGTTAGCTTTATTTTTAAAGAGAAAAAGTGTTTGAGTGGAGGAGAAGAGGAGAAGCTCTAGAGTGAGGAGAAGAGCCAGAGGTCGAAAGAGGTTTGGGCTGCATATGCCCACATTGTATATCTGACCAGGTTTAATGTATATTTGAATTTGATTAAAGAACAACATGTTTATATGTCTCTGTGTTTTTAACTTCTCTGTCTATATATTGTTAATGAAGTTGTTGGTCTTTGGGGTAAATGTAAATGACCAATCGAGTGAGTTAGGAATCTATGTGTGATTCTTGTTTTTTTATTATGGAATATGAATGGCTTAATTCACGAGGATTGTGATGTCTAAAAGATAGGAAATTCATTTAAGAAAGGAATTTGAATACCCTTCACGATTTGAATTAGAGGATGATTGCTAGGCCTATAAACTGGATGTTGATTTTGAGTGTTGAATCACAACATCAAAACCTATGTTTATCCCTACCTCCATATGAATCTTTTAAATATAAATTCGTGAAGACTTTTGTTGTCATAAATCAGCATAAACTCTAATTGAGATCTAGAGAGCCAAGTTCCAAAGGGAATATTCGATTTATTGAAGTCTGCTACAAATTTGCATTAAGAGGAATGAGCCACGATGTTCAGGAGTAGTGATTGCGTGGTATTTACAACGAATAGAGCGCTATCACAAAAAACATAGTACCATGTTTGAATGTTGTACAAAACCATTTCAGATATGTTCTCTATCTGGTAAATTTGAGTTAGTGTTGCAAATCTCGGTGAAGGAGGGAAAAATAATTCGATTATTGTGTTAAGAAGTAAGTCTAGGTCGTGTAGAGTCAATTGGGAACCAGGTCGAGTCATTTTAGCTTCCTAAAATTTGAAATACAATTTTTTTTGGGTCGCTACGAAACTATTTTGTATTGCTTACAAGATTTTTAACTATGCTACAAAATTATTTCATATCGCCTACAAGATTTTTTACTTTGCTACGAAATTATTTCATAGTAACTACGCATAATGTTTGGAGGACTGCATGTTTAGTTTTTAAATGATCATTTGGCCTACTCGTTACATCATTTGTTATGTGGAAGCATATGTAAATTGGATTAGGAGGGAATAGGATTGGAAGGTGAGAGAAATATCTCTCATGGAACTTTTCAAAGTAAATTCATATTCTTGTTTTGACTACATATTCTAAATGGTTCCTGAAATATTATTGAAAAGGAGGTAAACACAACGCTGTGAGTGGAGTTAGCCTAGGTTATTGGCAGCAAGGGTGATCCAGATTTATGCAGGAATGCAATAAAGTACAGAAATGACCATAAATACAGAGATGCAGCAGAAATAATAGTTCATTTCATTAATGTAAAATACTAAAATATGCTTACAAACAGAAATGGAAATAAACTAGCTAGGGCGATGGTAGCTTATCTCTGAGAAGAGATGTGGCAGCTACATGCCTCTTTAACTATGTTACAATGAGGCTCAAAGGCCTATTTATTGTTGAGAAACAATGAAAAACCCTACACATCCAAAAACCTAACCCTAGGAGATGAAGTGCCAAACTATGGACCCCGTTTGGGTAAATTGTTACATCAACTTCCCGGGGTCGTAACTTTGGCATACGATCTCTGTTTGACGCTCACCATACCTCGTTAGAAATATCTATCTAGGGAATACAACCTTTGAGTGACCAACATCAGTCAATGACCCATGTTGGTCCCAATTTTCCCAAAAAAGTCATTTAGGGCCTCAAAACAGCTCCAAAAGTTCAAGACCTGAAAAACTGCCAGAATAGTAAATTGTGCTACAAATAAGGAAACTGAAAAACTAAAAGAAACAATTGTGGTGGTCCAAGTGGGATAGGCGGGTGGTCACCAACATCCACCTGGATCATTCCTCCCCCCTTAGGAAGTAATGGTCCCCATTGTGTTGAGTTCCTCCATGAGACGGGGAAACTTTTGCTGAACTTGGTCCCTAGTTAGTTGTTCTACAATATTTGATGTGTCCAGTAGTGGTGGGAAGCATGGTCGAGGATGGTCCACATTGAACACTCAGTGCAGGCCAAGGAATGGGGAAATGTTGTGCTCCAAATCATTGTTTCCCATAGCCTTGGTAATGGTGTAAGAACCATATTGGAGTGGTCGGAGCTTCTGGTGGGCTCTGGTAAGGCATTCTTCCTGCAGATGCAACCAGACTTTTCCGCCCACTTGAAACTTGTGTGGCACCCGATGTTGATCCTGTCACTGCTTGTACTTGGCATTTTCTAGAATGGAGCAGTGATATATCAGCCCGTTGGGTAGAGGTGCTCTAGGAGTCAGATTGAACGAATGCTTGACCTAACAGTGCACTGGTACCTTTGTGGGTGAGGAGAAGATGTTCTTGTATTCTTTCATGACCACATCCCCCTGCTTCTGCTGCATGGAGGAACCCTTCCCGAGGGCCATGGATGTGGCTATGATCTTCCCCTTACTTTTAGAGTGAACTAGAAAGAAAATAAATTTCCTAGTCTGGGAGATGATATTATGACATTTCTTAGTAGAGATCAAAGAAGTGGCGGTAGGTGGGGCTACCTCAGGTATCCTGTATAATGTATTACCCAAAGAAACAATAACAATGCGAGGCCTTGACTCATACACAACCTGTCACTTCCACAAGTATGGTTGGCCTAATAATACATCACAAACATCAAGAGGTGCAACATCACACAATACCTCATCTGTGAAGGGATTGATGTTGTAGGGAAGGCGCACTGCTGGCGGACCTGGAGATCTTGTCCTTGGTGAAGCCACTCAATGTTGTACGATTGTAGGTGTGGTATGGTCAGTAGGCCCAGCCGCTTCACGACCTTTGCTGAAATGAGGTCCTTTTAGCTGCCACTGTCGACAATGAATTGTAGCAGCGAACCCTTCACCCACAGTTGTGAGTGGAAAAGACATTCCCCCTCCTCTAGATCTTCGGGTCCATTCTTCTGGATCTTGGCGGTGGAAACAATGGCACTAGGCTCCACATCAATGATCTGCTTCCCTTTTTAATTCCTCTTTTTAGGTTCTAACTCAAGGTTGGAACATGCATATGATTCTGAAGCCTTCAAGTCAACCACCAATGGCTGCTTCACCCGACACTCACTTGTGTTATGAGTGGGGATCTTATGGAACTCACACCACTTTCCTGTGTCCTTCTTTGACTTCATGGTGTTATTCTTTTCTTGCAGCTTCGACAGGTTGTCTTGGGTCACACCGTCTTGGTTTTGTCCTTGGTTATGCAGTTTGGGGAAGCCTTTCCATTGCTTCGGATTCGTGGATCCAAAGTCTCACTTCTTCTGTTTAAACTTTTGCTCGATCTTGAAAGTGTATTAGTACATTGTGCCGAGCAAGGAGATGTCCAAGAACTACATCTCGTCTTGGATGTAACTATGTAGGCAGCCGTGGTATTTGAGTACCAAATGTCACTCAAAATCCTTGATACCAAACTTTGTTCGAAGGGTATGAAAAATGTTGGTAAACTCTGGCACGTCTTGGTCCCTTCCCTATCGCAGCGTGGTCCACTTTATGTATTTATCCTCGTAGCTCCCGACAGGGTAGTACTGCTCCTTGATGGCATCCCGGAATGAATTCCAAGTGGGTGCGGCTAAAAACAACAAGGTCGTACTTTCATCCTTCTACTAGCAGTAGGTTTCCCACCAATCCTTGACATGGGGTGCTGCTTTGAGAATAGTGAAAGTAATCTTTTCCTGGCTGGAAAAATCATCAACAGAAAAATACCCTTCTAGAAGATTTAACCACTTATCTACGACATCTGCATATATCTAACCCTCGAATATGGGGATTTCAAAGTTAACTTGTACCTTAAAGGGTGTGGCATTTCCAGAGTAGCTATTAGATGCGTCGCCCCTAAGTAGTCACTGAAAGATTTAGGAAAAGTTGTCCATCATCGTGTTCCTATGTCGCTTGAGGGCTTCTTAGAGCAAGATTTTGATAGGATCTCCTACCTCCTCATCTTTCTTTTCATTCGCCATGGGAGGCCGTCGAGATTTGTGAGGCTGGTCTTGCAAAGGTTTGACCAGTGCAAGCCCTAACTCCTTATATCCCGACCTCGTTGGGGACATGCAAAGAAAAATAGAGAAAGAGTTGACCACTTTGATACCACTGATCCAGACTTATGCAAGAACGCAATAAAGTACAAAAATGACCATAAAAATAGAGATGTAGTAGAAATAATACTTCATTTCATTAATGTAAAATATTGAAATATGCTTACAAACAGAAATGGAAGTAAACCAGCTAGGGCGATGGTAGCTTTTCTTTAAGAAGAGATGTGGCGGCTACATGCCTATGAGTTGTGTTACATTGAGGTTCAAAGGCCTATGTATTATTGAGAAACAATGGTGTTGTTGGGAAAAGTATCTATTCAGAACGCCCCTATCCCACTCTAAGGTGTGACAGTGCCTTAACAACAAACAAGGAAAACTACTTGAGTATTCTTCTTTATGAAATGTAAACGAAGAGGAAGGATAAACTAACCTGTGTCTTGCGCTAGTTTGTTGATCCAATCGCTCCTCTCTTCAATAGCTCCCAGCTCCCTGCTCCCTTACCGGCCCAGCTTCACCAGATTCCTGCAAGATCACATAAGCGAGAAACTACACGAAGATATAGATTTACATTCATAAAAAGCTTAGGATCAGATTAAGCTAAACATGCAAATATAACTGTTAGGTGGAAAGAGTCGATTGTGCGGACACAACCAACCTCCCTAGGAGCCTAAGACTCTCTAGTGACAAACAAGACAAACAAGAGCAATCCTTCCCTAAACATGCATTTACTATATAAGAAATCAAGTGTTTAGATCCTACCTATAGTCCCACGCTGTTGTAGCAGTCCAGCCTCGCTGATCCGGATGAACTCCTCCTTCACTTTGAAACCTGCATCCACTAACAATCAAACGATTAAATAGCACTTGATAATCTCATAGAATAAAACATATTTAACACATAGACCAAGGAGTACATGAAACAACTCATAAATAACAAGTTATTGAGAAGAATGGACTCATTTGCATTAATAGGAAACAAAAGGAACAAATACAACCTGAGCCTTGGTGTTGTGCAAGTCCCTCCCAGGGTCCATCAAGAGTTCTCCTTTACTTTGACAAAGCTCACCCACTTCCAAATAGAACAAGCAAAGATGGCAATCTCTCCTCACAAGCTTCTAAATGGGAGTCCTAATTCCAGCAGCATCTACCCTTAGAAATGTATAGCTTCCAACCTCCTCTCCTTCTGGCCCAATGCCTGTATTTATAGTGCTCAAGAGGAAGTTAATCAGGTCCACCATCAATGGGATAATCCCCTCTTTGGATGGGATAGCTCCCTTATTGATGGGATAAGTTCCTCTTTGGTAGGGGTACATGAACCATCTGGAGGCGCTCAATACACGTCGAACAACCTTCTAGAATGCTCTAGAAATGACCACAAGTAACTTTTTAAAGATGAAACTTGCGCATTTTGACCTTTACAGGGGGACAAACCTGCCCCTTTACATACAGAGCGTCCAAAGACACAGCTTTTGTGAACATTGGGTGCGTACCCGCAGGTAAGGTTGAGAGAACCTGCGTATCCAGAGATAAATACATTTATAAAGACTTTCTCTCTTTTTGGAGTTTGACATGGAGAGCAGAGGCATAAGACTTGCCTAAGAGGATAGCATGACTGTTGATAGAGCCATACTAACTGTAAATAGCCATGGTGACATTTTTTAGTGTAACAGATTGCCCCCTAAAGTGCGAAGCCTGTAATAGATTAGGGTTTTGTATTATCTAGGAAGGGTGAAGCGCTTTATCATTTCAAGGATTATCTCGTGGAGAGCCTGGTCAGAACCTGCAATTTTCAACACAAAATACATGTATAAGATTATATCATCACTGAGGTAGGCATTCCCATACTCAGATCAAAACTTTAACTAACAGACTAACTACTCTGATACAGGAATGATCTTGTAGTACATCATAATCATAGACTTTTGTAGACACAGTATGGGCGCAGCCATCTGTTTATGATTAGTCTACTTAGATAATGAATACAAAACTCCTCGCAGCCTGGATGGTGGAAACTAGATCCAGGGTCTTCATTTCTACTTCCCGAATTGGTACGATTCTAGCCATGCGAATAAATGAGTTGATGTCGAACATGGTAGAAACCACTTGATTACCAGTCGATGATGTAAACTGTTAACAAGTGTGAGAGAGACCACTAGTAATGTCAATGGTTCTCAAAGTACCCAGTACAATCCATGAGATGTGAATGAATGAGTTGATGTCGAACATTTCACGGAATCCTTTGATCGAGAGTCAATGATGTAAACTGACGTCAAAGGCGAGAAACCTGCCATTGATGCATGCAGACTTCAAGGTACTGACGATTTCTAAGTCATCTCTCTAGATAATGTGCTGATGTCGATAGAAAGCGACCTGTTGCAGGCAAGCCCACAACACGAAATCATTGTTCAAGTTGAAGAAATGTTGCTGTAAGGACTGACTCAAGGATGGTCAAATGGATGACAAGTATTTTGCAGATGAAAGTTTTGCTTGCAGACCTCTTGAACACATAACGACACGACAGATGGCTTGGTGATGAATAACTCAAAGTTAATCCCCGGAACCTGGCTGAAGACTTTCAAAGTGGTTTGATTAACTGTGAGGTAAAGGATTTCCCAACCCAGGTGAATGAAAAGTGTCATGTCCAAGAGTGGTAATAAAGTTTCTTCTGAGACAAAAGATAACAAATAGGCTCATTCTTCTCTCTTTTCCCCCACCATTTCTGGCAAGTACCTCTTTATTTTTAACAAGCTTGAGGAGGATAACATATGCTTGATTATAAGCTCATCCTTCGGATGAGTCCAACCTAGTTTTGATTCGAACCCTAGGAAGGAGTGGTTCGTTCCTGTTTGTAATTGAACAGGTCCTTTACTGTGAAATGTTTAACGAGTCCAGTATAGGAGAAACTCGGTGTTTTTCAATTTTAGAGAGTCTGAAAAACTTAAGAAGACTCCAAGTTGAACTTTTTCATAGATTTGTGTCCCTCAAGCCCGAAAAAGTATAAAATAATACCTGGGGGAACCGCTTGATCTTGCGACCAAGGAGTACTTTCATAATTAGTGCCACTGACCTGAAAAGTAAAAAGCGATCAAAGACACGTCGTTTTATTTCCGTATCGAGTTTGAAACGACAAAAACCCGGCAATCTTTTCCTGATTTTACGGTCAGAAAAGGGCTATAAGGGGACCGTCTTTTAATTCCGTTTTAACGAGTGTAAAAGAAACGCTCGGCAATCTTTTCATATTTTAGGAGTCAGAAAAGGGCTTAAAAGATGACTCTGATATTTTGGTTCGTGAAAAATGACAATTTTCCCTCTAAATCCCTTTGTCCTGCACAAAAACGACACATTACTCATACCTGTTTAAGATAGGCAAAAAATACATTGAAAAATATCCTTCCATGGTGAAAAATAAACAAACCTAGCATTCATTCATCCAAAAAACCTATAAAAAGACTTTTTACCATGTCATTTTTACCATTTTACTGTTGAGGTTGAAAAAAGGGCTTTTGGCAAGAAACTTCCCGTGGTCGTTGCGGAGAATCCGACCGTCAGAATCGAACGCCGTCTCTTCCAGGTATTTCACAACATCCTCCTCTTCAATTTCATCCGATTAAAATTGTGTTTTAGGTTTTAGTTTTGGTTTTTTGGGGGGTTTTAGGTTTTAAAATCCGCTCTGCGGGGGACGCAGGTGCCCTAAGGGTGACCTGCGTCCCCCGACCTTTTCCTACACAGGAAAAAGGTTGGGGGACGCAGCCCACCTTCAGGCCAGCTGCGTCCCGGCGCTCTGTGTCCTAAACGCGGGGTGCGTCCCCCGCGAAAGGCGGAATTTGAAAACCCCAAACCCCAAAACAACCATTAAAAATTTCCCAAATAAATTCTAATCTTTATTTCTTGGTGTGTAGGGCACTCACCATGTTGGATTGGAGAGAAAGAGAGCACGAGGACGTTGATTTAGCCGCAATTAATCATCAACCTTCCATTGATGCCCTAAAACCATGCGGACTATATAAATACTGGGCCATACCTGGCATGAGGGCTCAGGTGAGATTCTTGGAGTGGCTGGTTGAGAGATGGAACATTCATGAGCAATGCTTTTACATCGGAGGGCACCAGCTCGAGATAGAGCCCTCTGACATATACTTTCTCACTGGCTTGCCAAATAGGGGCGAGCAACTCAATCTAGCCGGGACTAGGCCGGGTGGCCAATCCCTTGCTAGTCTCCGAGCAGATTGGTGCATACCCAATCAAAACCATGCGAAAGGCGTAGAAATCAAATACATCTCTCGGCGTGAACTCAAGGTTATAGCTTTCACGGTTACCAGAATTTGCGGTGCAGCCGCTTTACATATTGCCACCGGGTCCCAAATGCGGATGGCGATTGACTGTTTCCGAGGCACCATCTTCAACTGGTGCGATGCTGTGTCGGCCAATATGAAGGGCCAACTGACTAGGGCAAAGAACGGACAACTGAAGACCTTTGGATATGGGCCTCTAGTTGTGAGCTTTGCCTTAGAGAGAGTTCCGATGCTGATCCCTCAGCAACTCACTGTTGATATCTTGGGTCCTCGGGAGCCAAAGTTGATACGATGGGTTACGGTGATGGCCCGGCATCCTGACGAGGGCGCGGCAGTTGTTCGATTCCCTGATGGTTATTTTCACTGGTTAGAGGACCAGGTCTTTGCGATTCAGGACTTTCCGTATGCCGGAGTAGATTTTCGAGGTGATCCGGACATGGTTCTTCCACAGGGAGAACAATGGGACGACAGAGGTACTTTATTTTTCACAAGTTTTCAAATTATATATTTTTTTGTTTTTTATATATATCGTCTCAAAACTGACAGTAAAAATTTTCAAAATGCAGATGTTGGTCCACAGCGCCCAGCCAACCTCCGGCCTTTTGAGAGGAGAGTACCAGCTGTACCAGCACCACCCCCACAGGATGCGGCCGCAGAGACCTTAGCCGAGCTGGAACAGGATCTAGAGCGTCTGACGGCGGATATACCAGAGACCACCATAGATGATATTCCTATTCGACTTCAGCGCTATGTGGTCGCAGTCCCAGGACCTTTTAGGAGGTTCTTGTGTAGGGTAGCGCAGGCAGTGGTCTCGTATAGAGAGCACCACCAGTGATTGGCTAGTCACTTTTGTAGACACATATGACATTTTTGGTTTTTTGTACTTATCATTTTTGCCGATCATAAGGTGTTTTTCAACCTATGATCGAAGACGATGTATATTTTTTGACACACTCCTATCTATATATATATCATTATTACCGGCTTATCTTGTTTAACATATGTGATGAAATGTTTTTAAATTTACTTGCATGATTATTGTAAATGTCTGTCCAACATTCGAGAAGCAATTGCATCTGCTAATGTATTTAAAGACCTTGGAATATGCTGATATTCAATGTAATCAAATTCACGTTCCAAGAGACGCACTCTCAAAAACAACCTTAATAACACAGGATTTCTAATGGCATATACTCTATTAAGCTGTAATACAACAAGTTCAGAATCTAACCTCACTATCAAACGTCGAATTCCAAATGAAATAGATTCGGATAATAATTCAACCACTGCACTGTATTCTGCAATGTTGTTCGTCGTTTGACCGAGGCTTACCCCATGCATAGAAACTAACTCGTCAGAGGGCGAATAGATAACCCAAGCTGCGGAAGAGATATTCCGTGTACTACGACAAGCACCATCAGCAAATCCAATGTATGTTTGGAGAGGCGTCGACATCTGCAATATCAAGAGTAAAACCAAGATAAGCCAGAATAACGACGAAAAACACACTCTCTAAGCTAAGCACACTAACTAAACTAACAAACACACTAGCTAGAAAGAAAACCTAACCTAACTAAAAATTCTCCATACCCACCATTTAAGCATAATACCTCTTTAGGTAAAGTCCATTTCTGGGTTTACCCAAAGAGTCCCCATCAAAATCTACCAGCTCATAAGCCCCTTTTGCTAGCTTTCGCTTTACAATGTAGGGTCCATGCCACATAGGAACGAATTTTCCAGCACCTAGCTTATCGTTAGCTTGATCATATAATAGCACTAGGTCTCCCTCTGAAAAACTTCGAGGGGTCACATTTCTATCATACTGAGCTTTCATTCGCTTTGCGTGAGTCTCGATTGCCAATGCAGCGTCACGTCGAGTCTCATCTAATTTAGCTAAGTATAATAAACGCTTCTCCTCTTCGGAAGTAGCTGGAAGTAATTCGACAGCCATTTGAAGTGATGGGATTTCGCATTCAATGGGTAACACAGCTTCCAAGCCATAAACTAGCTGGAAAGGAGTGAACCCTGTTGAAGTTTTCACTGAGGTTCGGTATGCCCATAGCGCTGAAAATAACATGTTGTGCCAATTCGACCGATGAATACCAATGGTTCGTCGGATCATGATAACCAGAACTTTGTTGATAGACTCAACCAAACCGTTGGCTTGCGGATAATAAGGAGTAGAGCTATCGTGGCGCAAACCAAGCTGGCTTGTAAGCTCAGTCATCATGATGTTTCGAAAATGGCTCCCATGGTCAGTGATGATTGCTTGTGGGACACCAAACCTAGTTATAATATGATTGAATACGAAAACTGCAGCTGTTTTGCCGCTTGCGTCGAATGTAGGCATCGCATGGTCTGATGGACACCAAACCTAGTTATAATATGATTGAATACGAAAACTGCAGCTTTTTTGCTGCTTGCGTCGAATGTAGGCATCGCCTCGGCCCATTTAGTAAAATAATCAACCGCGAGGATGATATACGCATGCCCCCCGGCCGAGTGAGGGTTACAAGTAATAAAATCGATACCCCATTTGGCGAATGGACCAACGGCAATTATAGGGTGGAGAGGAGCAGGTGGTGCGCGCATCTTGCGATCAAACACTTGACAGTTGTGGCACTTCCGGACTGCAATGATACAATCTTTAAACATAGATGGCCAGAAGTAGCCAGCGCGCAACACCTTCTGAGCTGTGGCATACCCAGACATATGACCGCCACATGCTCCAGAGTGACAATCATTCAAAACCCTCTCAGCCTCTTCGTGAGTTAAACAACGTCGAAAAACTAAGTCTGCCCCCCGGCGATAAAGTGTATCTCCAATAATCTTGTATTGCTGGGATTGAAACCGAATTTTTCGACGTTCCGACTTTGAAGCTTCAGGCCGAAAGGTTTGGGTTTGGAGATAGATGATTATATCCCCATACCACGGATCTAAAGTACTGATAAGAAACAAAGATTCGTCCGCAATGGACTCCTCTGCCACAGTTTCTGTGTCAGCATGCGGGAAATCACACATCAATTTCTTAGACTTGGACTTCTCAAACTCCAAGTCGAACTCTTGCAGGATAACGATCCATTTAGAGTACTTGCCCCCTAGCAGTTGTTTTGTCAAAATATAAATCATAGGGTTGCAATCCGAAATAACTGTAGTTTTACGGAGAAGAATGTAGTGACGAAAACGCTGGACAGCTTGAACGGCTGCCAGGGCCAATTTCTCCACATGCGAATATTTTAGCTCAGTGGGGTTTAATGTCCTACTAAGATAATATATCACATGTTCCGCTCCGAATTCATCTTCTTGAACTAACACCATTCCAATAGTGGAATGCGAAGCTGCGAGGTATAAGAAGTAGTCCTGGTTGTAGTTGGGAGGATGCAACAACGGTGCATGGGTCAACGCGTGTTTAAGTGCATCAAAAGATTGTTGGGCAATCTCATCCCAAAAGAATTGAGCGTTCTGTTTCAACAACCGTGTAAAACCTTTAGTGACCTCGGCGTAGTTTGGAATGAATCGGCGTAAAAAATTCGCTTTCCCTTGCAAACTTTGGAGTTGGCGCAAACTCGAAGGAGGAGGCAATTTGATGATAGCTTCGACCTTCGAGGGATCGACGCGAATGCCGGCTTTTGAAACAACAAATCCCAGCAATCGACCCGTCTCTATACAGAAAACACACTTGTGGGGATTCAACCGAATTCGATAATGCCTACACCTCATAAAGATTGCTCGTAAGTGGACAAGGTGATCAGCTCGATGTAAAGAATGAGCAGGCAAATCATCGAGGTACGGTTGCACAATGTGCTTGATGTCATGAAATGCGTAAGACATCGCCCGTTGAAAAGTGGCCCCGGCATTCTTAAGTCCAAAAGGTAATTTGCAATAAGCAAATGTCCCCCATGGACAAATGAATGCCGTTTTTGGTTGGTCGGCAGGTAGAATATTGATTTGATTATAGCCCGAAAAACCATCCATGAAGGAAAACATTTCACTTCCGGCACAATCATCAATAATTTGATCGATATAAGGCGTAGGATAGTTGTCTTTTGGACAAGCTCGATTTATATCCCTATAGTCGATACAGATTCTTATTGTTCCTTGTTTCTTGTTGACCGGAACAATATTCGATACCCAATCCGTTAACGGGATTGGATAAATGAAACCTGCTTTCAACAGCTTTTCGACTTCTGCTTTAATCGCAGCCGCTTTCCGAGGGTGAATCTGACGCAACCGTTGCCGGACGGGTTTAGCATCCGGGTAGGTCTTTATTTCATGAACAACAATGGCAGGGTCGATTCCCGGCATTTCCTCGTAAGACCAGGCAAACACATCGCGGAATTCTTGGAATAGGGCCTTGTAAGTTTGGATTTTATCTTCTGTACATGAGGCACCTATATGAATGTTTTCCTCAATTCCGTGCTTCACTGAAATATCAATGGGAATAGTGCGAGAAATATTCCCTAAATTCAACTCTGAATCAGAATGTTTCGTTGGATTCTGAGCGTCTTTGACATATTCAGCGGTAAAGATAGATGAAAAATCATTTTCAAAAGCATCATCCTTAGGTAAAAACGAAGATCTGTGATGGAGATCTTCCCATGGTAGATCGTCTACACTTAGGATTTCGCGAAGTTGTTCGTCAGATGACACGACTTCGGGAAACGCTATCCGTTCTAAGGTTGATGTGAAAAGTGATTCTTCACTGACCACATTCATTTGGTCGATTTGGGTTGAACGCGAGTCGGTAAAAGACATGACGGCTTCATAAGCAATTTCATATGGACTCAAAGGCATAGCATCACCGAATGAGTCTATCTCAGATTCAGATGGGACAATCCAAGGATCATCATAAATAATGTTGTCTGATGTAATCATATGAATTGATGCAAATGAAGGGTCTGCGTTGATTGGAGGGAAAGGAAAAGTTCCCAGTAAACCGGAATCTTTAACTAAACCTACGCCAACGTCCCTATAAGGGATTGTCGTCTTACCGACATGCTGGATACTCTCTGAAGAGGCTGGGTCGGATGAAAAGTATGTCAGCTGATCAATCGTCACGATCTTACCGTTATGTGGAAACTTAATTACTCTGAAGACCGATGAAACGACCGCTGTCATAGCATATGACCAACTTCGACCCAAAAGAAGGTTGTAGTCTAGAGGGGCATCAACCACCTCCACATCCAGACTAACGGTTTTACCTTCTACCCCTATAGGCAATTCCTGTAGAATACCAAACGGACGGAACCCACGGCCATCAAAGGCCTTAAGGATGGTGGGGGATTGGTTCAACGAAGGAGAACCAAGCGATCTCCAACATTGAATCGACATAATACACGTAGAAGCTCCCTCATCAATCACAGTCCGATGAATAGGCCTGTTTTTTACTATCACTGGAATTTGGAAAGCCATTTGATGGGGTAGACGCGGTGTACTATTTTCTAGATCGAAGATTATCAGGTTCGGGTCCTGAACATCAACAGCTCCGATAGCCGACAAAAGTAATTTTCGTTGTGCTGGGCATGATTGCAGCACTTCTAAAGCCGACATTGCTGAGGGTGAAACAGCTAAGTCCTCAACAATGTTGTAATTCTGGGCTGCTCTCGCATGTGGATTGAAAGCAGACCTTCGAAGTACACCCTTGGCGGGCGGTTTAATTACTAAGTCCGGGTTAGGTTTTTCGATCTGTAGTGGATCGGAACCAGGAGCTGAGGTTGATGGATTAGAATGAGAAGATTCTGCTTCTTTACCATCAACAGGATTCTTACTACCATAATCTTGCGATCGAGTCGCAATCCTCACATGAGACATCATCAAAATGGGTTCTTCACTGGCAGTCGAGGAAGAACCTATCATCTTATTCTCCTGCTCTGGAAATGGATTTTTTAACACAGCAGGAGTGGGAGAACCTTTGACTATTTTCACAACCTCGGCCCGATGAGGGCAATCTCTTGTAAAATGATCCTCTTCACAAATAAGACAAGGATATCGAGGTTTGCGCTTTTCGTCATTGGTTTCCGACTTTTCCGTTTTCTCCTTCGGAGCCTTGTCTGCTTTAGCCTTCTTCTTTCCTTTCTTCTTTCCACCGTTTTTTGATTTGGCCGTAGATGACTCTACAGCGTGAATATCGGCGGAAAGTTCAGGAGAAGACTCTCCTGTCGGGGAATCAGGCAAAGTGATAATAGGAGTAGTTGAAGCCTTGGAAGACTTCTTCTTGCTCTTTGTATTCACGATACCAATCATACCATCAGCGGCATGAGATCCCGAAGGAGCAGCAGCGATTTGATTCGACTTTGGAAGATCTGGAATCTTCTCGTGTAACGTACCCGACTGAGTGTAAACTAAGTCAAGGTACTGCGCCTGAGCAATGACTTGCTCCTCAGTAACTACTCCGGCCTTAGCTACATCTTCAGTAATCTTCGGTAATAATGATTTAACAAACCATTCAGCTAAGATTTGGTCCGGGATAAAAACTTTCACTAGCCTTCTTCGACGTCTCCACTCATGAATGTGATCAGAAATATACGTGGACGTCGATTGTTTTAGTGAAGTTAATAACTCCGTGCCGTTATCGTATCTGACCGGCAACTGAAAGTGAGTTAAGAACGAGGTAGCTAACTGGCTAAAATTGTAAAAAGAGGCCCGTGGTAACTCAATGTACCACTTGGCCGCGAGACCAATGAGTGTACGCTGGAAAAGACGTAAGCGGATCGAATCATCCGAGATAGAATTTGAAGCACACCAGAGGTGGTAAGTCATCACATGATTGGACGGATCCTCTCCAGACTTACCTTCGAACTTGGGTATATCACTGGGCAACTTATTTGGCATTGGCGGCCAGAACTGAAGATATTGAATTGGATCATTCGTTAGGCGCGTCAAGTCTGGTAAATCCAAAGTTGCGATAAACGGTAACTGCCGGTTAGGATCTCTAAAACTCTGGGTCACAAGACCAGTCCCAGGAGGAGGATATCCAGGATAACTAGGAACAGGAGTCGCATTTGGGATATTATATCCTCCTGGAAAACCAGGATTAACCGGACCGTACTGGGGTTGTTGAGGTTGTTGATAAGTGTACCCAGGATACGGTTGATACTGGTAAACCGGCTGTTGGACAGCTTGCCCAGGTTGGTACTGTCCCTGGTACGGTTGTTGAACAAATTGAGGTTGAGTAGTGACAACCGTACTTATACCAGGCTGACCTGTAGGCATCTGGACCGTGGTTTGAATCGTAGATCCAGACAACGGTAAAGATGTCTGAGGAGTGGTTACAGAGACAGTAGAAACCGGAGCTGTCGATACTCCAGAAGTAAGTGCGGCAGATGTAGCGGTAGTTGCAGCAGCCGTTTGAGATGGAGTACTAGGTGCAATTGGCGGCTGAGTAACTACCGAAGTTACAGAAGTTTGAACATTTGACTGGACAGGTTGCGGTTGCTGGGGTGGACCAGAAACTACGGGTTGTCCAGCTTGAGGTACCAACTGTATACTTGGCTGCAACACCTGTTGACCCTGTGATGGATCCCACACTAACATTCCGGGGTATTGACCCGTAACAGGTTGAGGATACTGAGATCCATAACCGGATTGAGGATAGGATTGATAATTGAAAGGTGTAGTTCCCATACCTGGAACATATGACTGACCTTGAGGTGGTTGATAACCTTGACCTGAGTATTGACCTTGAGGTTGATAACCTTGAGGTAAATACGGATACTGGGGTTGACCTTGACCTTGAGGTTGATACCCTTGAGGTTGATACCCTTGGGGTTGATACCCTTGAGGTTGCCATCCTTGAGGTTGCCATCCTTGAGGTTGATATTGATACTGAGGTTGACCCTGGGGTACATATTGAGGCTGGGGTTGACCTTGAGGCATGTATTGCACCATAGGTACATACTGACCTTGAGGTTGCCCCCCAGACACGATTTGTGTACCTTGAGGTTGCCCCCCAGGCGTTAACTGAGGCTGCCCCCCAGGCGGTAATTGGCCACCTTGAGGTTGGGAAACGGGAACTGAACCTGACATCATGTAAATGTCTCCTACACCCAATGGTATATTACCATTGTTTCCAGCTAATAACCCATGATCAATGGGTTGAGGAGATGCCCCCGCAAAGGTACCAGAAAGTGATTGATACCCGGTGGGAACAGAAGGACCGCCGTGTAAGAAAGATTCAGGACTTTGAGTAAACACGGACGACTGACCAGACATATTTACAGGAGTATAAATACCTCCAGGTGGAAAAGGAGTACGAGGTGTAGAAAAACCTACCCCTGAGTTGTCTAAATAATTGGTTAACGAAAGGTACCAAGAAGTACTTCTAGGAGGACTGTAAAAGATAGATTCACGCTCCCTTAGATCAATAGTAAGTTGATCTTCAAGGTTAGAGACGCCTATTTCTTCCTCTGGAGCAAGTTCTTCGATAGCAATCAAACCAGTAGGAAGATTTTCGGTGATAACTCGTTCTATTCTTGGTGAATCTGGAACACTAGAAGTCGGAGTAACAGGTTCAGATATTTCAGGTTCTTCGCCTGTATCACTAGTAGACGAAAAACTACCAACAAGCTCAGAAACTGTAACAGCTTCGGGATTATAACCTGTCTCTAAACCTTGGTAATCTGAATGGACCACCAAGGAAGATTCTCCTTCTTCAGGTGAACCTACTCTACTGCCACTAGGAGGAGTTACAAGGACCTTTAAACCTTCTAGATTACTGGGGTCGTCTCGAGGAGGTTCACCCCTAAGTCTACGGGATCTTCTCAACAATTCGGCCACAGAAACAACTTCAAGAGACTGGCCCTGAAGTCTACGGGACTGTCTCGGTAATTCCGCCACAGCTAAAAACTTTTAACTACTACACACGAAAACAAAGTAAAATCTCAAATCAAACCACCTAAAGTCTCTAAAGAACCAAACAAATTTGAATCACACGCTTAAAGAATCTAGGGCGTCAAACCAAGCACAAACAGTAGCCTTCCAGACCGAAAACGCTAGTTGGAGATGAAACCCAACATCGCCGGATTCAGTACAGAAGTGGCGGGTGGAACAGTTACTCCGGCAACCTGCTTAATGAATAGACCGGCACAAGTTCCTCCACTTTAACCGTCTCGAGTGAAGTGAACCCCCCGGAAAATCCAAGTGAGTCTAGCCGACGTCTGCTCCAGGTACAGTGGGATCTTCCCTCCACCGTCACCTCGGTAGAATCCTAAAGATAATGGTCACTAAGGTTACCAACCGCAACAAATGCACCTGGGGGAACAGTCTACACTCCGACAGCACGCAAGGGCAGAGTATCAAGCTCAATCCCCTTGCCGGTTCCTTGACAATAATCCAAGGTTTACCGACAAGTGACCACTGGCTCCTCGACAATGGTTAATCCGAGGTTTACCGTTTGTAATACGTGCGTGTCTGGCGTCGTTCCCAATGAGGGGGGATTGATCCCTTCACTGGTTCGGACACGAGCTCGTGCTTCTCCTTTAAGAGGAGCTTTCCCAGAGTACAAATGAGACAATTGGATTTATTCTATCACAAGATAAGCTACTTGTTTGGTTTTGTTGTCTTGGAGAGTTAATTACTCACCTACTCCAAGACACTAGCCTGATCTAAATTGGTGTTTCAGAGCCCTAGTAAATAAAAGTTACTACGTTGATTTTACTTTAAGCGTTAATTTTATGGTTTTTCTTAAAGACAAAAGGTAGCGGAAGTGAAACCAATGGTGTGTAGACCCGACTCAAACCACTACAAAGATGCACCTAAGATGATTTACGCTACTTTTCTCTTTCAATGAAATTCCTAACTAAGAGAGTTGAGAAATGCAAATTTTATAGAAAACAACTTTCTTAGTAAAGACAATCAAAGAAACAATTCTCTTTATCTTTTCAAGCATACAAACATGACCACTCCTTACGTGCACGAAAAACTCTTTTTCTTTCAAAACTCTTCAAAGCTACTTGAAACAAAACTTTTCAAAGGAGATGTTTTTGTATTTTCTCTTATTTAATAAAGCATATAAATCTATTTTAACGAAAATCAATCTCAAAAGCTATAAAATCTATAAAAACTTGACTCACAAGCAAATCAAAAAGAAATTTACTCTAAGCAAACCTAACGAGGTAAAAGCCTACAAGGACGATTCTAGGTTGTTTTACTTGACCACAATCAAGTCAAGGACCAGCTAATGCAGAATCAAAAGACTAGTCAAAACAAAACTCAAATCTTTTTGTTCTTTTTGTAAAATGGAATTCAATACTTAATCAACAAGCACTTCGAAATTTGCCAAAGAGACCACTCAAAGGTAAGTTGCTCTCACAGGTAGACTTTATGACAGGTCTAACTTCTAAGAATGCTGACAAAACCAGAGAGATCTAAGGCTTGACAACTTCTACCGCCAAAGTCACTACAAGACCTACTCAAAAATCAAACCCTAGGGCTTAAACTTCTACGAAATCCACTAAAACACTCAATGCTATCGAAACAAGTTCAGGTGAAGATCTTTGACAAGAGACTAATGGATCTAGGCAGTAAAAACTAAGAAAAGGCAAAATCTAAGAGAAAAAATGCAAAAAATGGAATTTTCTTAAAGTTTAGCAGGGGACGCAGGCAACTGGTTAAGCCAGGTGCGGGCCCGCTCTGTGCACACAGTGACAGTGCGTCCAGGGACGCACTATGCAATACTCAGAGGGTGCGTCCTACTGAAAAATTCAAGAAAAACTAAAATGAATCTAACCCTAAGCTAACCCACCCAAAAACAAAGTCACAGAGCCAAAAACCAGAAAATAAATGACTTTTCTCAGATCAAAGTTGCATACAAAGGAAAAGACTTTCACATCAATGGAGTCCCCAGTGGAGTCGCCAATTTGTCAGGCGGAAAGAGTCGATTTGTGCGGACACAACCAACCTCCCTAGGAGCCTAAGACTCTCTAGTGACAAATAAGACAAACAAGAGCAATCCTTCCCTAAACATGCATTTACTATATAAGAAATCAAGTGTTTAGATCCTACCTATAGTCCCACGCTATTGTAGCAGTCCAGCCTCGCTGATCCAGATGAACTCCTCCTTCACTTTGAAACCTGCATCCACTAACAATCAAACGATTAAATAGCACTTGATAATCTCATAGAATAAAACATATTTAACACATAGACCAAGGAGTACATGAAACAACTCATAAATAACAAGTTATTGAGAAGAATGGACTCATTTGCATTAATAGGAAACAAAAGGAACAAATACAACCTGAGCCTTGGTGTTGTGCAAGTCCCTCCCAGGGTCCATCAAGAGTTCTCCTTTACTTTGACAAAGCTCACCCACTTCCAAATAGAACAAGCAAAGATGGCAATCTCTCCTCACAAGCTTCTAAATGGGAGTCCTAATTCTAGCAGCATCTACCCTTAGAAATGTATAGCTTCCAACCTCCTCTCCTTCTGGCCCAATGCCTGTATTTATAGTTCTCAAGAGGAAGTTAATCAGGTCCACCCTCAATGGGATAATCCCCTCTTTGGATGGGATAGCTCCCTTATTGATGGGATAAGTTCCTCTTTGGTAGGGGTACATGAACCATCTGGAGGCGCTCAATACACGTCGAACAACCTTCTAGAATGCTCTAGAAATGACCACAGGTAACTTTTTAAAGATGAAACTTGCGCATTTTGACCTTTACAGGGGGACGCACCTGCCCCTTTACATACAGAGCGTCCAAAGACGCAGCTTTTGTGAACATTGGGTGCGTACCCGCAGGTAAGGTTGAGAGAACCTGCGTATCCAGAGATAAATACATTTATAAAGACTTTCTCTCTTTTTGGAGTTTGACATGGAGAGCAGAGGCATAAGACTTGCCTAAGAGGATAGCATGACTGTTGATAGAGCCATACTAACTGTAAATAGCCATGGTGACATTTTTTAGTGTAACAATAACAAAACATCATTGATACACAGCATGTAGGAGAAACTCAAATAGTTTTATTGATATGATAAGAAATTCCAAGAGGAGATACAACCAAGTGAGTCCCGATCCAGCATCTACCTCCCAGCAAAGGGATCCCTTCCTCACCTCCAACAAAGCATAAATCACCCAATGCACTAATCTCAATCTCAAACCAACAGCAATTCTCTGCAAAGTACAAAATTCCAGCCTCTGGATCTCTGGGATGAGGGATCCATATATAGATGTAAGCAGAGAGGATGAGTCAACTTATGTTTTGACTTGTGGCTTCTCTCTGTCAGTTCTTGCTTCCACTTGGAGACTGAGAGCCTCTTACTCATCACTGGTCGAATTCAGTGAGGCAAGTGTCATTGGAGAAGATTCTGGAAGCTTCCATTGTCTCTCCACCTCGTTGAATGACTCTGCCACTTGTCATTTCCCGCTCAACGCACCTGGGTAGTGCATTCAAGTGTGTTGCAACGCACCTAGACAGTGTATTTGGGTGCTTTGCAACGCAGGCAGCTAGTGGAGCATCTGAATTGATCTTGATTTGACTAGTTCTGAGTAGTTTTTGGTGGAGAACTTCTGGGAGAAGCTGTCATTGGTTGACCTTGTTTCTTCAGGAGCTGGAACAACATCTTTAGGGACTTAGGATCCCTTGATTTATGGACATTTCATGCTTATAGTTAAGGCACAAAAATGTCTATAACAGTTGCCCCCTAAAGTATGAGGCCGTTTATCGGGTGAAATGCTTTATTAGGAGGATCCGAAGTTCTTTCAATGATGGGAGGAGACCTGTAATAAGATACAATACAATACATTATTTTCATACTGTTTTCATGATCTAGCTGAGGTGGGCATTCCCATGCTCAGCTTTATAAATTCATTTTTATGTACATAGGATAGACAATCGTCTGATGGTAGACTGATGATTCTGATGAAGTCATCATCCTTTTGGTAGGATGATCATCTGTGCTGCAGTGCTGTACATGTCAATGTCTTTATTTTTCCTGAATATATATCGCAGCCCGGATTGATGAAACTAGATCTGGGGTCTTCAATCTCGTCCGATCTTCACTCGAAGTACAAGTCGATCCATGTGAGAAATGTTTTGAAGTCGAACATGGAAAGACATCGCTTGATTACCAGTCAATGATGTAAACTGTTAACAAGCGCGAGAGGAATCACCGATAATGATAATGACCCTCAAGGTACTGCAGTACAATTCACGTGGTGTGAATAAAGGACTTGGCGTCGAACACCACGCAAAATCTTTCGGTCGAAGGTCATTGATGTATACCTGTCGCCGGAAGTGAGAAACTTGCCATTGAGGCGTGCAAGCTTCAAAGTACTGAAGGGGGTGTTCCTAGATCAACTTCTTGGATAATGAGCTAATGTCGACAAGAAGCGATCCGTCAAAGGAGGGCCTTGATGTATCCCACATCAATGACACGGAACGGAGCAAATGATTTTGATGGAGGTGAAAACAATCTGATGATATATGGTTCAGGGTGGTGGTCATGAAAGAATGAAGTATAATGTATGGTAGTGGATGGGACACGGGTGACTTCTCTGGATGACTTCTCTTGAACATATCGGCGACACTTATATGATGGATTGGTAGCATTTACCCCAAAGGTGGATGGTATGGCGAGACCATGGTGATGTGACCGGTGAATGAAACAACCCAACCCGACTCAGGCACGGAGTGGAAGTGTCATGTTCAAGAGCGACTTGCTACCAATAAAGGTTCTTTGAGTTTCTTCCCAATTTTTCCCCAGTCATTGCTGACCAGTACCTCTTTATTTTTGTCAAGCTTGAGGAGGATAACATATGCTTGTTCTATAATTTGCCCTTCGGGCAAACCCATCGCTATGTTTTAACGAGCCTAGCGATAGTGAAACTCGTTCTTGTCTAAAGACAAGTTTGTCGCTATTAATGTTTTTAACGAGTCTAACGAAAAAAATAACTCGGTCCTTTTCATTTTTAGAGAGTCTGAAAAGGTACGTAAAGTTAACTCCGAAAGTCCTTTTTCGTCATCTAATCCCTTAAGTCCGAAAAAGTATAAAACAATACAGAAGGGATGAAATTTCGATAGTTTTAACAAGCCGAACAAAACAAGCGCTCGATCTTTTTGTGCAATAATCCCTCAGGTCCAAAAAGATTAAAATCTAGAGGAGGGATAGCACTTCCGGTCGCTTTTACGAGCTGGAAGGCCAAAACTCGGCAATCTTTTCATATTTTACGAGTCAGATGAAAAGAGCTTAAAGAAGACTCGTCTTTTGAGGAACGAGTGATAAAACGGGTAGTAGCTGATTCCAGGTAAGGGTTGGAATTTTCCAATCACGGCAGTGTCACAAGGATGGCTAGTGAAATCACTCTTCGCAGCTGTTCCTCAAAATGGGTAAACAATCAAATGGAGGTGAATGATCGGCCAATGGAAAAGTGGAGGTGATGGTGCAAACACGACCAAGGCTTTAATGGCTGATAATGTTACATTCACGGTGGTTATTTACCGGAGGATAGTTCATTTTTTAACGAGCTTAAACGTGGGTTGAAACACTTGCTCGATCTTATGTTTATTTTTTAACGAGCATGAACTATGTGCTAAAACTGCTCGATCTTATGTTTATTTTTTAACGAGCATGAACTATGTGCTAAAACTGCTTGATTAATCCAGTCATATGATAAGAATGTCTCATATAAGATGCCATTTTTTATGGAGCTTGCGCCTTACAAAGCTATGCCCCGCATCCTTTCGTTATGCAAGTTCGGAAACGACTAATCCTACGAGTTTAAAGGGTTAGCCTACAGGTTTAAAGGGAGGACCTAAAAATTTAAAAAATAAATAGCCGCCCCTTGCTTGCACTCCAAAAGGTTTGCATGCCCCCAGGTATAAAATACGATTTCAAGGTTACCCCTCAATTTGCAGACAAAACATTTGTTCTATCAGGAAAGGCCTACCTCTTTCAGGTTACCAAAGATTGTTCTATTAATCTTTCAAACAAAACACTTCTTCGGCGATGTCTACCGAGATAAACAAAGGTGAGTGACAACGAGCGCCACACACATAACTTTGACAAGAGAATCTTATTCTAGAATAACCCCTCTTCCAATCACGGACGGGGTACAGACTAGTCATATTCTCCCGCGGAAACCTACCCTATACCCGAAGTTTTCCTGCCGAAGCAGACCAGGACGCATGCCCCCTGGGTTCCAGTCATATCCCTCCGAATTACTCGCGCTCATCTGGAGGACGGACCGTAGGTTGAGACATTTCTTGCATGAAGAGACCATTTAGGGATGGTATATGACTATTTGCGATGCGTGATCCGGGAAATGAAAGCTGGTCCACGAGCTTGACCACTCTTCCTTCGTGCGGAAAACACATTACTCTAAAGAGTGAGGAGACGATGGCTCCCATGCAATAAATATAGTTTCGTCCAAGGAGTAAGTTATAATCCAAGGGTCCTAGAACGACCATCACGTTCATTTGAACGGTCTTCCCTTTCAATGTTATGGGCACATTGGGGAGGATCCCTAAAGGTCGACTGGTTCCTTTATCAAAACCTGTCAGATTTCTCATCTCAGGCAAAAGCGATGGCGAACCAAGCGCTTTCCAAGCAGTAGAGGAAAGGATACTCACAGAAGCCCCCTCATCTATGATGGTACCAGCCATGACCATTCTATATATTTTGACGATAATTCTGAAGGGTATGCTTGCTGGTAAACGGGGTCTGCCTAGTTGATTCCAGTCGAAGGAGACAACTAGGTTGCTTGGAGGTGGGACCGAGTAGACGGCCGGGTACGGCTCTGACGAACTTCCTTCCTGCGATAAAGGAATGGGTAGGTTGCCCCCGTGTTCGTCGGAGTCTGTGTTGATGAAGAGAATTTGGACAGTGTCATCCTTGTTCTCTTCAGTGACTGTGTCATTCGAGGATAAATCCTCTGAAGGCAAGACCGGGTCAACTGCCGCCTCGACCTTTTGACTTTCGTCGGGTATGGATTCAGCTGGTTCATCTTCAATGACCGGTGCTTCAGCTGACCACTTGAGCGGGCTAGCTGGATTCTCAACTAACAAATGCCTCGGCAAGAGTTTTTTATATCCAGGAGGAAGTCGTAACGGTGAAACCGGACGATCATCCAAAACTCTTTTAGCTTCGTCTAAGAAGGGACAATGGTGGATGGCGTGATTGCCTTTGCACAGTTTACAGGGAGATCTAGCTCTCCCTTTTTGTCCTGGGACTTCACTTTCGCTAGTTGACGGTGTGCTTTCAACATGGCTATCAGAGGTTGACGCCACCGGATTGTGCAAACGGGGAGACCAGTCCCTTAGTATTCGAGGGATGCAGGGACAATCTCTGTGAAAGTGGTCTCCCTTGCAAATGACACATGGCGATTTAGGCTTGGTCAGTGTAGTGTGTGGATTTTCGTTAGACGACACTCATTTGCCCCCAGTCGCTTTTGGCTCCTTCTTCTTCTTCTCTTTCTTCTTCTTTTCCTTCTTCTCCTTAGGAACTTGACTTTTGGCTTTGCCAGCCCCATCAAGCGAAGAGGAAGGAGGAGAGGAAGAATTAGAGGAAGTAGAAGGTTGGTGGGTAACTCTGGACTGGTCTAACTGCTGATTCGATTGTTCAGGAATGGTGGTGTTCTGAACGACATTGGTTGAGAAGAGCCAGACCGACAAGCCAATTTTCAGTCCTGGAAGCGACAATGTGGCCATATGGGGCGCACCAACATCTCCCCAAGAGGAGAAGGGACTAGGATTTCCACCAAGGGGAATTCCTTGGTTGGTAGGCTCCATTTTCTCAACCTAAAGATCAATGCAGGAAAAAGGGTATGAATATTCCGTTTAAAATAAATTTTAACGACGCTTGGACACAACCTGCTTTTTCAATTTTAAAGAGTCGAGAAAAAGCAAAAGATGACTCTAGTCTCCTTCGATTTTTAATGAGCCTGAAGTGACAAGTGCTCAGATGGACCTTTTCCGTTAAGGAGTCTGAAAAGGAACGAAAGGGACTGCTCTGGAGTTCTAGGTAGAGGGTGTACCAAACCAATCGCAAAACCGCAGAATACTTTTTAGGGTACGGGCGGTCAATCTTCCCGAATGCTGTGTTTAGTGCATTGCGATCAGTAGGGCGGCCGACACGGCTTCCTATGGATAAAGGTTTTATGCCTATAGGGGTCTCCCAATATATACTCGACGGTACGTGGGAGCACAATCCGTACTGGCACTTATCGTCTCACAGTGGAGGAATCACCCAACCAACAGTGAGGACAACAGTTACCAGGCTTTACGACGCCGGAACACTTCTCTACCCTAGATCTCTATGTTGTGCGTTAAGTTCCAATGCATTGTTAAGTTCATTCAATTTATTTTAGGTTGATCTTTCTTAGAAGTTTGCCTTTTTGGATCACCACGAGATGTAGATATAATTCCTAAATGCAGTCTAAAGATGATAAGCAAGCTTTTATCTCTTTTCAACAATGAAAATCCTAGCTACAAGGGGAAAAGAAAGACACAATCTTTTCTCAAAGAGCATAGAGCACACTGTAAATGCACTTTTCCTAAATCAAACCATACAAACTGTCAAAATGCAAATGCACTTGTGCATGTATTTGTTTTCACTTTCTTAATATTGATGCCTAAAAAGAAAGTTGTTGTACAAATTTGAATTCGATTTCAAGTGAAAATACAAACAAGTTTCTTTTTGAAAAAAAGATGATTACGACACTTTATGATTTTGAAGTAAACACTTGTTTCGACACTAGAAATTCACAAATTCAAACCAAAAGACAAAAGTAAAAGTGCAATCAACTGTCAACAGCAAACAAACTTACTCTTAAGATCAAAACGACACTTACGACAGGTTTAGATCTAAGGGTGACAGTATGACTAGTTTACTTTTGTAATGGGAAACTGCAAATGGTGTAACAAATACACAAAAACTAATACAGTTTCTTTTATACAACTGAGGCAGAATTAAGGCAAAGAAAAGGGGTTTTCAGATAGGTACACACACTGATAACAAGCTGCAAAAATCAGAGATAAAACTGAACAAAATGAAGCAAAGAACCACAGCTGCACAGGGCAAAGGCTGATCAGCGCACCTGTTGCACAGAGAAACTGAATTGCAGCGTAGGTAGCCCTCTCGGGACCTGCATTGAAATGCAGAACCTCTTCACAGAGCCTGTGCTGAAGCAGAAACGAGAATTTTCTCTGGGTTCTGGGTCACGGTTTGCAGTTTAATCTATGGTTTTTGGCCGGATAAAAGCTATCAGTAAGGTACAATTAGAGGGATGATTTAAAGGAGGACTAAGAGCTATCACAAAGGGCAATTAGAGCATTTGTGGATCAGCTGTTCAGATCATAAACAGGCCCAGTGAGTGGACTAGAGTAGCAGATCTCTACTTTGCATTTGTAAATGGCAAATGCAGTTCGATTCGCCACTCCTAAGTTTATGAGAAGAACAACAATAGAAACACAAATAAACTAACTAGATACGATCCCCAGCGGAGTCGCCATTTTGTTGTTGGGAAAAGTATCTATTCAGAACGCCCCTATCCCACTCTAAGGTGTGACAGTGCCTTAGCAACAAACAAGGAAAACTACTTGAGTATTCTTCTTTATGAAATGTAAACGAAGAGGAAGGATAAACTAACCTGTGTCTTGCGCTAGTTTGTTGATCCAATCGCTCCTCTCTTCAATAGCTCCCAGCTCCCTGCTCCCTTACCGGCCCAGCTTCACCAAATTCCTGCAAGATCACAGAAGAGAGAAACTACACGAAGATATAGATTTACATTCATAAAAAGCTTAGGATCAGATTAAGCTAAACATGCAAATATAACAAAACATCATTGATACACAACATGTAGGAGAAACTCAAATAGTTTTATTGATATGATAAGAAAGTCCAAGAGGAGATACAACCAAGTGAGTCCCGATCCAGCATCTACCTCCCAGCAAAGGGATCCCTTCCTCACCTCCAACAAAGCATAAATCACCCAATGCACTAATCTCAATCTCAAACCAACAACAATTCTCTGCAAAGTACAAAATTCCAGCCTCTGGATCTCTGGGATGAGGGATCCATATATAGATGTAAGCAGAGAGGATGAGTCAGCTTATGTTTTGACTTGTGGCTTCTCTCTGTCAGTTCTTACTTCCACTTGGAGACTGAGAGCCTCTTACTCATCACTGGTCGAATTCAGTGAGGCAAGTGTCATTGGAGAAGATTCTGGAAGCTTCCATTGTCTCTCCACCTCGTTGAATGACTCTGCCACTTGTCATTTCCCGCTCAACGCACCTGGGTAGTGCATTCAAGTGCGTTGCAACGCACCTAGACAGTGTATTTGGGTGCTTTGCAACGCAGGCAGCTAGTGGAGCATCTGAATTGATCTTGATTTGACTAGTTCTGAGTAGTTTTTGGTGGAGAACTTCTGGGAGAAGCTGTCATTGGTTGACCTTGTTTCTTCAGGAGCTGGAACAACATCTTTAGGGACTTAGGATCCCTTGATTTATGGACATTTCATGCTTCTAGTTAAGGCACAAAAATGTCTATAACAAATGGAAAACCCTACACGTCCAAAAATCTAACCCTAGGAGATGAAGCGCCAAACTATGGGCCCTGTTTGGGTAAATTGGTACATCAACTTCCCGGGGTCCTAACTCTGGCATACAATACCCGTTTAACACTCACCATGCCTCATTAGAAAGATCTATCCGAGGACTAGAACTTTCAAGTGACCAACATCAGTCCATATCCTATGTTAGTCCCAGTTTTCCCAAAAAAACGTCGTTTAGGGCCTCAAAACGGCTCTGAAAGTTCAAGACTTGAAAAACTGCAAAAAATAGTAAATTGTGCTACAAATAAAGAAATTGAAAGAAACAATTGTGGGGGTCCAAGTGGGATAGGCTAGTGGGCACCAACATCCACATGGATCAAGGGGTGACCCAGTCTATCATCAAATGGTCAGAGCCACAGAAATCTTTTAGCTTTACAACTCTTAGAGAAAGATGCATGAAGCTCTTAAAGGAAGCAAAGTTTACAACAAATTGAGGTAAATCTTTGTTTTCAAATTAAATTGAAATGAGGTTTGTTGATTTTGAGGTGTTGTGCAGACATAGTGGGGGATTTCTACCTTGATGTAGAACATATTGACTTTGGAAGCAATCAAGAGGAATAATGGTGCCGATTTAATAAACAGGATGGTCTGAAACAACAAAGGGATTACAACAGTAAGAAGAATTCTGTAACAATAGTTGTGTGTTCAAGTGAAGATTGAACAAGAGGCAATGGTCTTTTATTTTTAGTCAATTATGGATTAAATGTTTATTACAAGTAGCAATGATGAATATTTGCAGTTGAGGATGATGGTAAGGAACCTTGTAGTAGAAAGTGAGGAAGAACAACAAAGTTCACAGAGGAAGAAGGTGAGTAAATTGCATGCAAAATCCATAAGAGCAGAGAATGCTCAAATGAAGATTCTAGAGGAAGGAGTTAGCAAAAATACCAAGAGAAGATTAGGCATGGAAGAGATTAGTATGGTATTTACAAACAGGTTGGTGGAGTCAACTTGTTGCAGTGGCTTGTTTCCAACTCACCATGAGCAGGGAGAAGCTCATGGAAGAAGGAAATTTGTGACTACTAAGAGTCATAGTAAAGGTTCAAAGAGAAGTCATATTATATCAAGTCAGGACAAACTTGATAGAGAAGTAGCTAAAATTAAACTACAACTAGAGATGATTAGAGGACTGCTACAGAAAGATGAGGAAGACCAGGGTTACAGATGGAATTTCTAGTTTTGAAGGCAACTTGACAATGAAAAGAGGCTGAAGAGAAGAATAACCTTACAGTAAGGAGGGTACAAGTGGAACTCCTAGTTGGTAGCAACAACCAAAAACTTTGAAAGGGGAGGAGAAAGAGTGCTCAAGAAGAGGTTCTACTATAGAGAACCTAGAGAAGAGAATATATTAGGAGGATAACTTGGTATTGGCGACAAGTAGCAAACGTGTTACAGAGAAAAGAAGGGCTTGTTGCTGCTTATTAGTAGGAAAGGAGAGTTCACAAGACCAAGAGATGACGATCATTAATCCAGGTGGATGTTGGTGGCCACCCACCTATCCCATTTGGACCCTCACAACTGTCTCTTTCAATTTTTTTGTTTCCTTAATTATAGCACAATTTACTATTTTTAGCAGTTTTTCGGGTCCTAAACTTCCGGAGCCGTTTTGAGGCCCTAAACGGCGTTTTTTGGGAAATCCACCGCCAGCGATTTTTCTGATAAAAAGCGTCTTTTCCGTCGTATTCCTCGGAGAGATCTTTCCAATGGGCCATCATGCGCGTCAAACGCAGATAATACGACCAATTCGCGACCCTAGGAAGTTGGCTGTCCAACTCACCCCAAAACGGGGCCCACAATTTGGCGTTTCATCTTCTAGGGTTAGGTTTTGGAATGTGAAGGGTTTTCCATTGTTTCTCAACAATAAATAGGCCCTCGAGCCTCATTGTAACATAGTTCAAAACAGTTCAGAGGCATGTAGCCGACACATCTCTTCTCAGAGATAAGCTACCATTGCCCTAGCTGGGTTATTTCTATTTGTAAGCATATTTCAGTATTCTCCATTAATGAAATGAAGTATTATTTCCGCTGCATCTCTGTTCTTATGGTTATTGCATCTCTATATTTATGGTTATCTTTGTAATATATTGCGTTCCTGCTTAAATCCGGATCAGTGATCTGCTTCCCTTTGTCATTCCCCTTGTCGGGTTCTGACTCAGAGTCGGAACATGCATCTGATTCGGAAGCCTTCAACTCGACCACGAGTGACTGCGGGGTGACCCAAGACAACCCGTCGAAGCCGCAAGAAAAGAACAACACCACGAAGCCGAAGAAGGACACAGGAAAGTGGTGTAAGTTCCACAAGAGTCCCACTCATAACACAAGTGAGTGTCGGACCAAGCAGTCACTCGTGGCCGAGTTGAAGTCTTCCGAATCAGATGCATGTTCCGACTCTGAGTCAGAACCCGACAAGGGGAATGACAAAGGGAAGCAGATCACTGATCCGGATTTAAGCAGAAACGCAATAGATTACAGAGATAACCATAAATATAGAGATGCGATAACCATAAGAACAGAGATGCAGCGGAAATAATACTTCATTTCATTAATGGAGAATACTGAAATATGCTTACAAATAGAAATAACCCAGCTAGGGCAATGGTAGCTTATCTCTGAGAAGAGATGTGTCGGCTACATGCCTCTGAACTGTTTTGAACTATGTTACAATGAGGCTCGAGGGCCTATTTATTGTTGAGAAACAATGGAAAACCCTTCACATTCCAAAACCTAACCCTAGAAGATGAAACGCCAAATTGTGGGCCCCGTTTTGGGGTGAGTTGGACAGCCAACTTCCCAGGGTCGCGAATTGGTCGTATTATCTCCGTTTGACGCGCATGATGGCCCGTTGGAAAGATCTCTCCAAGGACTATGACGGAAAAGACGATTTTTATTAGAAAAATCGTTGGCGGTGGATTTCCCAAAAAACGCCGTTTAGGGCCTCAAAACGGCTCCGGAAGTTTAGGACCCGAAAAACTGCTAAAAATAGTAAATTGTGCTATAATTAAGGAAACAAAAAAACTGAAAGAGACAGTTGTGGGGGTCCAAATGGGATAGGTGGGTGGCCACCAACATCCACCTGGATCATTCCTCCCCCCTTAGGAAGCAATGGTCCCCATTGCGTTGAGTTCCTCCCTGAGATGAGGAAGCTTCTGCTAAGCTGGGTCTCTGGTGAGCTGTTCTACAATCTCTGATGTGTCCAGAAATGATGGGGAGCATGGTCGGACACCCACCTATCCCATTTGGACCCCCACAACTGTCTCTTTCAGTTTTTTTGTTTCCTTAATTATAGCACAATTTACTATTTTTAGCAGTTTTTCGGGTCCTAAACTTTCGGAGCCGTTTTGAGGCCCTAAGCGGCGTTTTTTGGGAAATCCATCGCCAGCGATTTTTCTAATAAAAATCGTCTTTTCCGTCATAGTCCTCGGAGAGATATTTCCAACGGGCCATCATGCGCGTCAAACGGAGATAATACGACCAATTCGCGACCCTGGGAAGTTGGCTGTCCAACTCACCCCAAAACGGGGCCCACAATTTGGCGTTTCATCTTCTAGGGTTAGGTTTTGGAATGTGAAGGGTTTTCCATGGTTTCTCAACAATAAATAGGCCCTCGAGCCTCATTGTAACATAGTTCAAAACAGTTCAGAGGCATGTAGCCGACACATCTCTTCTCAGAGATAAGCTACCATTGCCCTAGCTGGGTTATTTCTATTTGTAAGCATATTTCAGTACTCTCCATCAATGAAATGAAGTATTATTTCCGCTGCATCTCTGTTCTTATGGTTATCACATCTCTATATTTATGGTTATCTCTGTAATCTATTGCGTTCCTGCTTAAATCCAGATCAATCATTGTTATTAGTCATAACAGTGGTTCAGGGGGAAGTCACAAGTAGAAGAAGAAAAGTGTCAAAGTAGTTGGACCTGAAGGAATGAGTGATAAATTTTTTTGAGAAGGAGATGGTTGAGTAAGAGTAGAACTCAATCATATAAAACAATTGCTACAGGAAAGTCAAGAAGACCAGAGTTATGGTTGGCTAATGAGCAAGAAGAGGGTGAGATGGCATTCCTTGCAAAGGACAATTGTTGAAGAAGAAGTGTTATAGGCCATTTTTTCACATCTGATCAATATGCCTCCTAATGGGATCAATTAATATCCTATTCCCCCTTGTCATCATCTTGCACAAAGCCCTAAGCATGTATCTTTCATTCCCCATAGGTTTTGCCTAAAACTACATCATTTGAGCCAGTTTTAGGACCAACACACCCTGGTGTCTTGTTGGACAACGTTCACCTATAGGTTGCTCCATTGTAGCCTACATTGATCACTTATAGGCTGTTACAATAGAGGAAGGTGAGGAGATTTGTAGTAGCCTAGAGAAAGGAGTGCTTGAAGGGTTAAAGAGAAGAGGACCAAGAAGATGCCAAAATCCAAAACTCAGGAGAAAGTTTGGTGAGGTATCATGTAGAAAGGTGGAGACTTGTTACTACAAAGGTGTGTTGCAACTCACAAGTTGAAGTTGTTATGAGAAGACCATATGCATATGACCAAAAGGTCATAAATTTTCATACCTTAGGAGTCTGATGTAGGTGCATAGATGGAGCACAAAATTCAATGAAGATTGGACAAAAGCTTGCCAATGTGATGGGATGGTTATATGATGATGCTGGGAGGAATTTAAATGTTTTTGTAAGAAACTGTAAATATTTACATTAGGAAGTGAGTTTTGTTTTTAGAATAAATTGGAGGAATTATTTCTTAATGTAAATATAGTTTCAATTTCCCTTATTTTGTGGAGAATGGGAAACAATTCATCTCTTGTGACTCTTGGTTGTCCCATGTTAGCTTTCTTTTTAAAGAGAAAGAGTGTTTGGTGGAGGAGAAGAGTAAAAGCTCCAAAGCGAAGAGAAGAGACAGAGGTCGAAAGAGGTTTGGGCTGCATATGGCCACATTGTATATATGGTAATGTTTAATGTATATTTGAATTTGATTAATGAACATGTTTATGCCTCTGTGTTTGTTAACTTCTACGCCTATATATTGTTAATGAAGTTGTTGGTCTTTGGGGTAAATGTAAATGATCAATTGAGTGAGTTAGGAATCTACATGTCATTCTTGTTTTTTGAGTATGGAATATGAATGGCTTAATTCACGAGGATTGTGATGTCTAAAAGACAGGAAGTTCATGTAAGAAAGGAATTTGAATGCCCTTCACAATTGTAATTAGAAGGTGATTGCTAGGCCTGTAAAATGGATGCTAATTCTGAGTGTTGAATCACAACATCGAACCCTATGTTTAGCCTTTATTCCATATGAGGTTTTTAGCACTACTATGAAATTATTTCACAATGCCTACCAAATTTTTAACTGCGCTATGAAATTATTTCGCAGTGATTGCACATAAAGTTTGGAGGATTATGTGTTCGGTTTTTAAATGCCCATTTGGCCTACCCGTTGCACCATTTGTCAAGTGGAAGCATATGTAAATTGAATGAGGAGGGAAAAGGATTGGAAGGTGAGAGAAAGATCTCTCATGGAACTTCTCAAAGTAAATTCATATTCCTATTTTGACTGCATATTTTAAATGGGTTCTTGAAATATTGTTGAAAAGGAGGTAAATACGGAGCTTTGAGTGGAGTTAGCATGGGTTATTGGCAGCCAGGGTAACCCGATCTGTTATCACATGACAAAAAACATAGACAATGATGACCTAGTTTTGTGTTCCATTGAGTAAAATGGTATTGGAATGGATATGCAAAATATGTATAGTGATCATGAAACTTTATTTTTGATATTGATGATTTAAAGAATGATAGTGTGGCCAGTAATATCTTAATGATGTATGTTCACTAAATTTTTTGGGGAAGGAAGAATACATGACTAAATATTAATGGTGAAGATGGCAAGGCTTATTTGAAGTAATGATGTACCTAAATGACTATACCTACTGTGTAAATATCAACTCTTTAATTGAAAGAACAAGAAATGATTATTGAAAGGTAATTGGCATCTTGATGATTTGACACTAATAGTATTGATGGGATAGCCTAGATCATAGACAAACGTTGAATAATATTATTTCATAGCTGGTATCGATTATTTATATAGCCAAATGAAATTTTTTTCTTCTTCTAATGAATTATGATAAGAGTGCTTATAATGTTTTATTGCTCTCTATTTGATATGTATTGCGATGATTTTGGTATTTATGATGTTATGATATGAGATTATATTGATATGTCGTTCCATTCATTATGTGATGGGATGGTATATTTTTTATACATAAATGTTGATGTTATAGCTTATGATGGTATTGCATGATGTGAAGCTTGTGATTATTGTATGTAGATTTTATAACATGCATGAGCATGCATTTTTTTATATTCAAAAAGATGATATGTTCTCATGATGGTATGCAAGATTTGTCAAATGGATTATTTTCTATGATGTTACGATTATCACTAATGCATTGGTTGAATGTTGATATGTGATGATTGACAAGAAATCCACAAATGGGCTGAGAGAACCAGTTTATTTGATGATCTCGTGCTAGCCCATACCTATGAGGGAGAATATGTAACACCATATGGTTGGAGATAGACTCAATTAACACTACATATAGCAATGGTTCATATGCCTTGTATAGCTCTTGATGGATAACTCTTGAAGGGCTATGAGACCATCTTGAGGAGGACGAGTGCTTGATATTGGATTGGGATGCCAAAGTCTAGAAGTGTGTGTAGGATTTCGATGCCTGGGGATGTGCACCTTAGTGAATGTGGAGGGAGTTGGGCCAACCTTTTGAGATGCCTAGAGTACTGGGTCGGGTGTCTGCCTTGGGGAAAATGAGGTCTAAACCTTGGGGTGAGCCTTGGGGCTATTGTATAGATTGATGAGGCTTTATGTTTGATTCTGAAAGTTGGGAAAAAGGAATTGAGGTTCCATGGGATTTCTTTGATGTTGTGTAACTTTCAATGCTGCTGGTATATTAGTTCAACAAAGGGTGTAGGGAAAACACAAAGTAATAAAGAAATAAATAAAATAATAAAAAGTTAAATGATTAAACTTAACTTTCGGATGAAGTTCCTTAAAAAGGAAGAATATGTAATGCCCCATGGCATAAATCAATTAATAATAATAATAATAATAATAATAATAATATATGAAATAATATTAATATGTGAATAAATAAAGCGATAATAATAATAATAATAATAATAATAATAATAATAATAAAATAACGAAGAAAAATAATAATAACAAATAAACAAAATAACAAATAATAAACTGAAGTTATTAGTTAACAAATAGTAAGAATTATAGTAACAAATATATATAGTAAGAAAAACTGAAGTTAACAAAATAGAAAAAGAAAAAAAACAAGAGTTAAATTAAAAAAAATGTTGAGTTAAGTAAAAGTTAAGACAAAGAAATAAAAATTAGCATGTTGACAAATGGATAGTGTGCTTGCCGATATCTTCCAATCTCCTTCCATTTTTGGAGTAATTTGTTCTATTTAATAGACAAAAAGGGAGATGAGAAGCATTCATTCTCTTCAAAGAAGAGTGTTATGAGACAAATGATTCCCTGGCTCGGTTACTACAACCTGTCCTCCTCTTGGTAAACCGAGGATTTGAACTTGAATCTCTTAATTTTCACATATTTCACATTAGTTTGATCACCAATTAAACTTCACTAATACAAATTAAAAATATTTAATTAAAATATATATATATATTTTTTATTTTATTTTATACAAATTATTATTTTTTTATTTTACAAATTATTTTAAACAAGAGTTAATAACAAATTTATATATTAAAATTCTAAAATTGTATATTAACTCGATTACGCTAAATATCCTAAGTTTATTTTTACTTAATAAACCAAAAACTTCATAGCAAGTAAATCTAAAATTAGATTACTTCCCTCAAACTTAATTTACTAATATTCAAAATTTTAGTAAATCAACGCAATTTCTGTACAAATAACTAAATCCAAAATTAAGAATGCGGCAAAAAACAACCTTAATTTAGTGATACTCTTAATGCTGACTCATAATTATAATAAATCAATTCAGTTTCTGTACAATCACTATGTGGAGCGTTGAATGGGCCTGCTTTGCGAGAGGGCGTTAATGTCAATTTTGAGGAGCAGGTAAGGAGTCATGATCCGATCACATAAAGGGGATCATTAAGATCTTCACAGATGTAACATGGCATAGGCATATCCACGTGGTAGGGAGGCGCAAGGAGCGGACAATCTTGGCTGAATAGTGCGATTGGGTGGAAAGAGACTCGGCTGTGGCGGATCTCATTCCAGCTGATAGCGGTTATCAAGTTCATGGACTCATGACTGTTGCACTATGTCACAAACCGATGTTACTTACAGGTACGCCCTCAAATCTCGATTTCAGTTTTATGGTGGAAGTCTTAGATTAGTCATAACCCTATACAGAGTAATCCAGACATTTTTCAGTGATTGGGGTTTCGATTTATCGGTGGATATCTGCTGCTTGCTGCGGATTTCTGCTCAGAATTTGCAATTTCAATACTTACAAAAGAAGAAAAATCACGGATCAATGTCTGCAAATCTCAATTCTTTTGTCAGTTTGTATCATGTTTTTTCTGCGATTGAAAAAAACCCTACCCTCTGTGCCTTTTGACCTTTTGCCCCAATTGGGTTTTTAATAAAACTGGGTGCTATAGCCATAAAAAATGGTGTTAATTTAGAACCCTCGTTATAACCCTTCGTTATCATATTTTCGCCTAACGATTGAAAGTGCACTAACATGCCTGCAAGTTACAAAAGATGTTTTTTTTTCGAAAAATCTAATTCCTACTCGGCAAAACTGGGCGCTTAAATGTAATTTCATGCTTATTTGGCAATGTATTTATTGTGGCGAGAGAGGTAGGCACTGATTAATTAGCAATTTTGGATATCATTGTCCAGTTGTTACAATTCTCTTTATAGGAGCATTCTTCATATTGCTCACAATTTTTTGATGATTTTGATCAGCTGTTACAATGTTGCTCATAAAAGCACTTTTCAAATTGCCCTTTTGCAAAAGTTGCAATTATATCCTATGTTATACTCTACTTACATCACAATTCTAGTCTCTTATATAGGCGTGGCTTCAAGTGTGATGAAGCCTAGATAAACCAGGCTGGATTCTGGAACATATAAGGGAATGGAAGAACACCAAAACAGCTGAAAACATGCGAGAAGGTGGAAGAATACCCAACCGATAAGTCTCTAAGGCTATAAGCCTATTGATCTCCTGCAAGTGCTAGATCAATAATCTGTTATTATCTAACCTGTATTAAAGTTAATCCTAATATTCTCCAACCTACAGGCAATTATCTATGAAAGTTTCCTCTAACGAAAAATGTATTTATAAATTATATATCACGGTTTTGCTTTCCGCGCCTTTCCTTCATTATTTCATTGCCGACGGTTCTTTCAGAATGTTAGCCAAGTTTTATGATGAGGAAAGTATGCTGTTTTCCAATCCAGGTAAATACAATGAAGTGGAGATGATTTATGACATTTAAGGAGGATTTCCGTGGTTAAGAAGATGTGGGTGAGGGTATCTATCTCATCAATATTGTTTAGAACTTGCATCTAACTTCGATGACTTGAGACAGTTCCATTAAACCTTACATAAATGAAATGGTCATTGAAAACAAACCATGTTTGTAAAGATTTGAAGCTTGATTGGAGAATGGTACCACCATAGCAAAGTTATTTACTTACGCTTGAACGTAGCCTCCTTTTCGAACTTTAGGTATGTGTTTGTGTGATGTTTATATATTCTTTGTTATTTTGGGTTTCTGGTCAAAAGAAAGGTATCGAGTTTTCTTAATCTTAACCAGAGTTTTTTTCTGTGAGACACTCTGGTCACCATCATATTTTTAAGAATTTTTACGCATTTTTTTTCCATGTTAAATATTTGGGGAAATTCTAAGTGTTTGTGTGATGTTTATATATTCTTTGTTATTTTTGGTTTCTGGTCAAAAGAAAGGTATCGAGTTTTCTTAATCTTAACCAGAGTTTTTTTCTGTGAGACACTCTGGTCACCATCATATTTTTAAGAATTTTTACTCATTTTTTTTCCATGTTAAATATTTGGGGAAAATCTTAGAATTTTCAGGGTACAAGGCCAGTCAACAGCAAGGCATGAAGCCATTACAATAATACTAAGAGCTTAACATGATACTTACAAGAATTGAACTTGGTTAGAGAGAATAATAATCATTCCTCCCAACCCTTTGGCTAAACCTAATTAACACTTAACCAGAATTGTCAGACATATGCATCTGTTTGTCATTCATATGTTCGTAGGTACTCAAGGGAATCCGTGAAGTTGATCTATAGTAGCAGATTACAATAGTTATTTCTGACTAGATACTAAAGCAAACTGCTTCAGGCACTCATCTAACTCTGGCCTGGCCATGATGCTAAATAATAGTTCTTTAGGAAACTTAATTTCTAGTCATTAAGAATCAAATAACAGTAAAAATGGTCAGATTTCTATAAGTCACTTTAGGCGTCGTTGAGGCTTTGGCGTTATCCCCATTATGTACTTCTCTGATAACTAAACAAGTTGGCCAATGGCTACACATCTGTCTGAGAGATTGAATGAATCTACCCAATTGTGTAAAGGTATTTACTATTTTACGAACCACAAAAATAAGGTGTATTGGGCCCTGGATTGCTTATGTTCGTTATGTTAGGCCAGTTTTTATGTTCTCACATGTAAGATATGGTAAGATATGGTTGAAGAAAGGAAAGTAACAACTTCTTTGTAATTTGGTTTATCAAATGAATGGAAAGCATTTTTTTTGGTGAGACTAATATTACAGTAAAAGGTTTCATATCTATAAGCTATAATTTTTTCCTTTAACAGGAAGCATTGAATATGCTTCTTAATTACAATTTAATCGTAAGTGATATTGTTTTCCTTTAACAGCAAGCAATGAGCATTGAATATGCTTATTAATTACAATTTAAGCGTAAGTGTTGATATCTGCCACCTATCGAACGGTGTAACACTACTTTACACTGATGCATGTGATCACCAGACCTTAATGGTGTTGACGGATTCACCGCTACTCTTTATTGGACTACATCCAGCATTTTTGGGTAATCAAACCCTGATAAAGATTATACTAACACCTGGCTTCCTTTTACAGGAAGAAAAAAAGCAACGTTATCAATATAGCTTTTTGTTAATTTCCAGATCCTAAGTCATAAAGGTGAATTTTGGGTGCTATTTTTGTAATATCTCTTCCTTGAAGCACATGGTAGTTCTAAAGATTAAAAACGACTAAGTTCAAAGTTGTGATTGCTCTTCGGAAACACAAAGACAGTTTTTAAAACTAAATATTTAAAATGACTGGTACTTTCCTTCTGTCATGTTTTCACTGAAGGTTTCAGAAATGTATTTTGTTTGTGACACTGCATGTTTTCACTGAAGGCTTAAAAAATGAAGGTTTCAGAAATGTATTTTGTTTGTGACACTGCTTTTATGTCACTGCAGTTTGAGACAATATATTTGTCTTGGCTTTAAAGAGTCTGGTGAAGCATCCTTGTGTATTATGATGTTTGACATTCGTTTCTGTTAATTTGTTTGATGAGATCGGCTCTTTTTACCTACTTGTCTATGCAGCTGTGGGTCTTGCGGATATCCTTTGAATTTGAGCTCATCAAACCGCATAACATCAAATATTGGTTCAGCGTACCGCAAGGCCATTAAGAAAGGCATCATTTCTTTCTTGTCCATTGATGTGAGCAGGTTCACTCAGGTTGACGAGGTTAAATGTGCTCCCTATTCCTGGCGTCTTTGGCGTATGAGAACGAAACTTCTTTGTCGTAAATGTGGAGCTTTTATTGGCTATGGCTATGATGATTCTGCAGCTCCTTGTAGATTTGACAGTTCAGATTCAAGCTCAGGTAGTGGAACTCCTACTCGGAAGAAATACAATATGAAGATTCGTGCACTACAACCTTCAGATGAAACTCATGCATCTGAGTTGGCATGACAGGTCCGGGAGTTTAGGCTTTTACATATCAAGCAAAGAATCTTATCCAATTCTCCTGGATGATATGTATTTTCATCATCATGTTCAGACTATGTAATTTCTACTTTGGGTTTGCTTGCAATTTTAGGGTGGTTTTTTGTTTTTTTTTTGAGTATTTGGAAGGACAAATATTTGAAATGATTTATTTGAAGCAAATATCAGCCTGAGCAGATGTGTATCTTTGCAGGAAGTATTATCTGGGCTAAGGCTGAAAGTATATGCCTACCATCTTTGTCAAATGTTTGACAATGTTCAATGTTTGCTCTCAGTGAAGATCAGTTATTCAGATTACATTTGAGGAATGAATGGATTTTATATGGCTGAATTGTTTTTTAATAAGCAAGCTTGCCTATATGCAATGATTATGAGTACAGTTTTCCTTGCCTTTTAGTTTTGAGGTGATTTGTGGAGGTTAACATTTCTGCTTTGAAGGAATGGCTGGCAATGGAGATGATTCTAGTTGTGGTTTCATTGGGGAAACATGTATAAACGACCTTCCAGATGAGTGCCTTACTATTGTTGTGAAATTTCTGGAGAATTGGGTTGATCGGGATGCATTTGGGCTCACATGCCACCGATGGCTCAAAATTCAGAGTGGGATCCGTCGTTCTGTAAAGATTCAGTCCCGTGATAGTTTAAACACTTCTCACAATTTCTCTAAATATCTTGGCAGGCTTTTCGATCGCTTCACTGCACTTCATTCTGTTTCATTGTCTGGCTGCACCGAAATTCCTGATTCGGCCCTTACTGTGTTTCAGTCAGCAGGTTCAAAGTTGCGGCACCTTTCACTCGACTGTTGCTTCAGCATCACAGATGAAGGGTTAGCTTACATTAGTAATGGTTGCACTGCATTGTTGTCTTTGAGTCTTTATCGTTGTAATATCAGCGATAATGGTCTTGGATATGTGGCAAGAGGTTGCCCAAAATTAGAAATAATAAATCTTTCATATTGTGTGTATGTGACAGATTCAGGCATTGCAGTTATCTCTGAAAGGTGCCCTGAGCTTAGGTCTGTTATTATTTCATTTTGTAGAAACATACAAGGAGAAGGCTTTGAGAAGAATTTGTCTCTTCAATGTTTAGAAGCAGAGTCATGCCGCTTGACAGATGCTGGGCTGTCCAAGACTGTTAAAGGTGGTTCTCTTCAATTTTTGAACTTGTCCCACTTACATAATAGCATAGCAATTGGCTTAAGAGGATTTGGGTGTATTGGCATGGCATGCACTAATTTGCAGTTCCTGTACATGAGGATGTGCCGAACCCTTGAGAACTTGGCTGTAATAGAGATTTCCAAGGGTTGCCCATTGTTGAAAGAATGGAATCTGGCAGTCTGCCAAGAGGTGAGCGTTGCAGGGTGGCAAGGTGTTGCCCAAAATTGCAGAAACCTAGAGATCCTTCATGTTAATCGCTGCAGAAATTTCTGTAATGCAAGTATGCATTCAATAAAAAATGGATGTCCCAAACTCTCCTCTCTCTACTTACATGGATGTCCTAACCTGACATCAACAACAGTGGAGCTTTTCAAACAATCCCGGTCTGCTGTTCGAATTATTCCCCAGGAATGCATGTGTGCAGCTCCTTTTGCTGATAAATTTTTAAAGAAATAAGATTTTGCTGCTCAAGATACAGACGGGACAAATCTGATACAATATTAACCGTTTTATTGATGCATTTGTTCAATGAAATTCTATAGGTTTTTCCCAAAACTTGGGAAGCCCTCCTTATGAAAACAGACGGGACAAATTTGATGCCATATTTTCTGTTTTATTAAAGCAATTGTTCAATGAAATTCTATAGATTTTGCCCGAAACTTGGGAAACCCTCGTTATGAAAACAGGCCGTGGTCTTTTATCATTCTTCCTGCATAGAGGTTCTTTGCAGTACACTTCAAATTAAGTACCTATGTCCAGATAATTGTCCTGTAATGGTTTCTTATTATCGTATACTATTGAATCATTTCTCACTATTTTTGTAAATGTATAAGAATAGCACAACTTTCAAGAAGAAACGTTATATATCTGTATTGTTTTAGGTCAGTTCATCGGATAGAACCATGAAAAAGTGATGGTGGTTAGAATTTTGTGTAATTGCTCTTTAGCCTGACGCAGCATAGTTTTTTATATTTAAGTGTGATTTAGTTTTAATAGTGTTTGAACACTATGATTGGAAGGAAATAATTCAGAGATGGTTACACTTGTGAAAATGTTTTGGAGGCAGACTTTCTGTAGACTCCAGTTAGCCCGTAACAAAGTACTATGCCAAACAAGGTCAAAAGCCTGTGTTTTAAAGGCAGACTGTCTGTAGAATCCAGCTGGACCATATTAAATTACCATGTTGAACAATTGTCAAAACATAAAATGTAACAGTATAGAATGACTGTGAAACGTGTTTTATGCTCATGAAATACAGGTTGTCATTACACTGCATTTATAAATTGCATTCCGAATTTTACAGATTATCGTCTCCCACATTCTTTTCCCTTTGGAAAAATTGCATTTTAAAGGTTTACAGAACATTCTTGTCTAATCTAATTAACCCAATAGAACACATCAAGGGATTTTATCCTTTGAATGAAAAATCATTGATGTTAAATGTAGTTTACTGCCTTAAAAAGCATTTCACAGTCCAGGCATTTGTAGGATGTCACAAAATACAAATAATAATTAGAAAACAATAAAAAACATAAATCCATTTTCTGTTTAAGAAATGTAGCTTAAGAAGAAACGTTTTGCACAGGTTCAGTGTGAATATGCAGGAAGTGGTTACAGACATTTCTTTGGTGACCGCATTGGAAAGGTTTTTGTGAATTTTATCTTGTAATTTCACTTGGAAAATAAAAAATACAAGTGAAAGTTTGGTATTTAGAAGTTAACTAGTTTTAGGAATCTAAATGAAATGTTTTAAAAGTCTACAATATTGGTGACTTAGATTACGATTTAATCTTGGTCCACCTCTCATGATTAAGATAGGTGGCAGTTAAGATTAAGGATATTAGTTATCCTCTTTCAACGCATAGGAAAAATCTCACACATACAAAAGAACAAGAGTGCTAAAGGAAACGAGGATGCACGAGGAAGAGAAGAAGAGCACATTTTCTAAAGGGATCAACAAATATAGCTGGCAGTACAGTGCATATCATAGGTATAGCTGTCTTTTCTTATGTATAGTCCATACGTCTTCAGATCTTGCTGTACACCTTCATATCTGGTTATAACATATTGCTATTGTGCTTCGGTGATTATGAAGGAGAAAGAGTGATTTGCTGTCCATGAAAGACAAAAGTAGAGCAGATTGTACTATTGCAGCTGCCTACACTTTTCATAGGTCACACGTTGTTGTTTCAGATGATTTTATTGACCATATAGCTGCTGGTTTAAAGGACACTATAGAGGATACCTTGTAAGCTTTGATTAAAGGAATGAAATGTTGATCTGAAGGAGAAATTATGTGTTTTATTTCTATCATTGTACGCTTTTCAGTTATTTTTGTGACTGATCCTGTTAAATAAATTTTGTTTGAATTTTTTTTTTTTTTTTTTTGCTGCGCACGCGTTCTGATCTGCGTCCGGCTAGGTCAGCGTTCGCTGCCGAGACTGCCCGCCGCCATGGCTGCACCAGGGGGTGCGGAGCCCTCTCCCATCCCTCCTCCATCATCAGCAGAAGCCTTCCGAAGCCTGCTATCGCAGAGGGGGAAAAAACGACCTCATCCCGAAGTACCGAAGTTTATCAAAAAGCTCGATGAAATCCCAGAAATCGCTTTGCCGGAAGATCAGCCGATCAAAATCGCCCTTGCCTTGGCTGACAGAGGTTTAGTGGGGCAATTTATGGGTCGTTGGCCAACAACAAAATCGACTGATGAATGGGTTCAACGAAACTGGAGGCCGCTGCTGGCCAACAATGTGATCTGCTACGCGGTCGGAAGAGGTTTTTTCATCTTCGAATTCACTACCAAGGAAGATCGAGATCTGGTGTTCAGAAACGGCCCATATTTCATGGGAAATCAAGGACTCTTTCTGAATAAATGGACCCCCGACTTCGATCCTTCAGTCGATGTCCCAAAGGAGGTCCCTGTTTGGGTTCGGCTACCCAACTTGCCAATACACTGCTGGAGCTATCAATCCCTGCAAAAGATAGGAAATGGACTGGGCAGATTCATCGACAAAGCTGATAACAAGGGCCAATACACCTGCGCCAGAATCTGCGTGGAAGTAGACTTGGAAGCTGGGCTGCCGGAAGCCATCAAACTTACAGTTGGAGATTGGCACCATTTCCAGAAGCTGGACTACGAGCAACTGCCTTTTAAGTGCAGAATCTGCCATGAGCACGGTCACTTTCAACGAAACTGCCCCAAAGCACCATCAGGGGACAAAGTCGAAGAAGAAGGATGGAAGGAAATAAAAAAGGGGAAGGTAGTCTCAAAGCCAAACGAGCAGAAGAAAACAGGACCAAAGGGGAATCCCCAGACCAATGATAAGACCAAACCAGTCTCAAATGAAGGCCCCTCCTCAGGGGAAAAGGGGGATGCCTCAGAGAACCATGAAGAAATTGCAGATCAGTTGAAGAAAGGGAAAGAAACCGAAGAAGAAACAAATGTCCCCCTAACAGAGGTAGATCAAGGGGGAAACGTAGGCAACGACGAGCACATTAGTCTTGCAACTGACTCAGGGGAAGAATCAGAAGAAAGAGACTCTGAATCAGACAGCTCACAAGTTTCTCCAATCAAATCGACCAGGGGCCGAAAATCCAAGAAGAAACAGAGAGAGGAGAAAACTTATATGGAGGTTCTACAAGGCTCCCAGAAAACTCTCAAAGGAATGATGAACACCAGATCTGGGCGCAAGCACAACAAGGCTTCAAAAGGAGCCACTCCCTCCCAACCCAGTAAATAATGAAATACGTCTCCTAGAATTGCAGAGGATTAGGTAGCAGGCTGAAGGAAGATGCCCTGAAAGACATTGTGAGGTTGCATGTACCTGAAATCCTTCTCATCCAGGTGACAAAGCTGGAGGACACTCTCCTCCTCCATTCCAGCAAAACATTCTGGCGCAAAGGCCCTGGTAGAGCTGTCAGTGCTAGAGGCGCCTCTGGTGGGATTGCCTCATTCTGGGATAGCTCAAAATATGACTTGATTCAAGAAGAAAGTTGCCAACACTGGATTTTCACTCAGCTCCTTCACAAAGACTCTGGTCAACAAGTAAGTATATTTAACCTTTATGCTCCGGTCTCTCCAACGGAGAAAAAAATTTGTTGGGACTCGCTCCAGTCTTTTCTTATATTGCACAATCCAGAAAACATCATTATTGCAGGGGATTTGAACGTTACTCTGGCAGCTGAAGAGAAAAAAGGTGGATCTCCTGTAAGAGATCCAGCTAGAGAATGGGTAGAAGATATAATGGTTGGCTGGGATCTGGAGGACATCAAACCTTCAGCTGGGAAATACACTTGGTCTAACAAAAGATTAGGTCCCAGCCATATAGCTGCTCGCCTGGACAGATTCCTCGTCCAAGCCTCCTTTCTTACTAGTGGTCTAATGGCCTCATCCAAAATCCTACCTAACTGCACCTCCGATCATAAACCCATTAGTCTCGAGCTCTCCATGGATGGTTTTCTTGGCCCCATTCCCTTTAGATTTAGCCCTTTGTGGATTCAGCAAGAGGGTTTCAATGAGGTGGTTTCTGAAGTCTGGAATCGGAAAATCCTGGGATCCCCTTTCTTTGTGTGGGAAGAAAAGTTGCGGGCTCTTAAGAGAAGGCTCAAGGAGTGGGCTAAAGCCCTGAAAACGCCAGCTGCCAAGAGAAAAGAGTCTTTAGAAAACCTTGCTGCCCTCCAATCATCAATGGAGGTTTCTGCTATTACCCAAAGTCTGCTCCAAAAAGAAGTTGAGTTGCAAAAAGCCCTCCATAAAGCTAGCAGGGAAGAAGAGGAGTATTGGAGACAAAAATCCATAAATTTATGGTTACAGGCCGGCGACAAAAACACTAGTTTTTTCCACAAGCATGTCGAAGCTCGCAAGCAATTCAAAAATGTTTCTGAAATCCGCTCCCAAGATGCAATGGTTAAAGATTTTGAAGGCATCAAGAGAGCAGCCTTCTCTTTTTTCAAAGATCTTTATTCAGCGCCTGATGACCCACCTATAGATCCTCAAGCCTATCCGTATAATCTAATCCCCTCCTGTGTGCAAGACTCTGTCAATAATATGCTGACTGCTCCGATCAGCATGGATGAGCTCAAGAAAGCTTTGGATTGCATGGAACCGGATAAGGCGCCAGGGCCTGATGGGTTCACTGCTAGGTTCCTTCAGACTTGCTGGTCAACTATCAATAAAGACCTCCTGAGAATGGTTAGGAAGTCCCAATATTGCGCAAAGCTAGGAGGCAGTACCAATTCAGCCTTCCTTGCATTGCTACCGAAAGAGAAAGGAGCTTCAGATTTCAGTAGATTTCGTCCCATTTCGCTGTGTAATACTAGCTATAAGCTGATTACCAAAATAATATCCATTCGTCTCAAGAATATTCTGCCGGACATCATACCGGAGAATCAAGGAGGCTTCATCAAAGGGAGAAAGATTCTGGATAATATTGTGCTGGTTCAAGAGGCAGTTCATTCAAGTGGCCAGAGAAAAGAGAAAGGAATGGTAATAAAACTCGATTTGGCAAACGCCTTTGACAGGGTGAGGCATGACTTCCTGTTTGCTGTTATGACGAAAATGGGCTTCTCACTAACCTTCATAAATTGGGTGAAAGCCTGCGTTGCCTCTCCTTGGATTGCACCGTTGGTAAATGGCCGTTCTACTGAATTTTTTAAAGCATCCAGGGGATTAAGACAAGGTTGTCCGCTGTCCCCTCTTCTCTATGCTATTCAAGCCTCAGTGCTCAGTTTCCAGCTGGACTTTTGTCAGCAAGTCCAAACTCTGCCAGGTCTCAGAATGGTGCACAATGTCAAAGACATAAATCATGCCCAATTTGCCGACGATACTCTGCTCCTAGGTGGAGCGAGCATTAATTCGGCCAGATCTTTTAAAAAGGAACTGGACATTTATAAGGAGGCCTCCGGCAGCAAGATAAACTATTCAAAAAGCACAATCTATGGCTGGAACTGCTCGGTCAAAGATCTGGCTGACATAGCTAGGCTCCTTGAGATGAAAGTCTGTCAAACCTGGGAGTCATTCAAATACCTTGGGATCCCAATCTTCAAATCCACTCCTAAAGTTATCCACTGGATGCCCCTATTAGACAAGCTTAAGCTAAGAATTCAAGCCTGGGGAACCTCCTGGCTGAACACTGCTGGGAAAATAATCCTTATAAAATCTGTCCTAATAAGCATGCCACTTTTTCAGCATTCCATTCTCCTTGCCCCCAAAACCTTTCTCAGTAAAATGGATGGTATGTTGAGAAGATTTCTTTGGGAAGGAGGGAAAAATAATGAAAGAAGACTTCATTTAGTCAATTGGGATACCATTAAGAGGCTAATTCTGGAAGGAGGTCTGCAAATGAGAGATTTGGCGGCACAAAATCTTGCTCTAGGATCTAAAATCCTGTGGAATATTGTGGCAGGGAAAATAAACTGGAGCAAGAAAGTTCTATGGAAGAAATATTTTCGAGGCCAGCGTTTGAGATGTTTGGACCATCCGCCAAAAGCCACCAAAGGTTCACCAATTTTCAAGCTGTGTACCGCTGCTCTGGAGCATTTCAGTCCCAATCTCTACTGGATCCCAGGTAATGGGAAAAAAATCAGAATCTGGGAAGATCAGATTCTAGGAGACCAGCCTTTGCAACATATAGAAGGCCTCGCAAATATTAAATCATGGCTACAATCCAACAATATGGAAACTCTTTGGGACATTTCCACCTGGACGGAGGACGCTGGTAGACGGTGGGACAGCTGGAATCTGGGAGAGGTTCCACATCGTCTGCAAGCTGAAGCTTCATTACTATTAGACAAGCTCCAAGGAAAATCTCCCATGTCAGCAACAGCCAAAGACAAAAGAGGATGGGGCTCCCATACTGGTTCTTTCACGGTTGCTGAAGGTTACAAAAATTTGACTGCAGTTCCTAATGTCCCTCCTGACCCAACGCAATGGAAATTCATTTGGGGCTTCCCCTCGCTTCCAAAAATAGACTTTTTCTGCTGGACGCTAGCTCACAACAGTATTCTCACAGGAGATAACCTGAGAAAAAGTGGAATGGAAGGGCCATCCAGATGTCCATTATGTATGTCAGAGGAAGAAACAGCTGATCACCTATTGTTGTTGTGCCCTTTTGCCAAAGCAGTTTGGAAAGGGGTTCTGAGATCAAGGGCTGACAAGGTAGAGCTGGCAAGAAATATACCAAACCTGTTTCACGAGTGGGCCAAGCTATCATCGTTCTGCCTCAATAAAAAAAACCTGCTTAAGACCGCATGGATGTGGATCCCTAAATTCATCTGCTGGAAGTTATGGTTGGAAAGGAATAATAGATTATTCAGAGGAGAAACCTGCACTACAAACAACGTAATATCCAAAATTAAAGCTATTCTGGGAGAGACTTTGGATGTTATGCCGGCCTTAAGGAACGAAGCGAATCTGGACAGTGAGGAGGAAATCTGGCTGAAAGATATTGTTTCAAAAAATCAAACCAGTCCAAGCTCTCAGGCCTCTTGCCATGCTATGTGGGAAATACGCCTAGAAGAACAAGAGTTTCTAAAGTGGCGCTCTGCCCTGGATGACCACTGTCTATTTTGACGGGGCCTCTAAAGGCAACCCTGGAGCTGCGGGAGGGGGTGGAATTCTGTTAAATCTTGATGGCAGTACATTGTTCAGGTATCATTGGGGTCTGGGATTCGAATCAAACAATAGAGCTGAGGCTCTGGCTTTGTGGCAGGGGCTGTCTCTAGCTCTTAATCGGAACATTCAGTCTCTGACGGTCTTCGGAGACTCTAGGCTTATCATTCAAGCGATGAACTCTCACTCGAATCCTTTGCAGATCCATTTAGTCCTCATTCTCAAGAAAATTAGATCCATGCTGGCCAAGTTCCGGAAAATTTCCTTCTATCATATACTGAGGCAACTGAATTCACAAGCCGATTTGGAAGCCAATCTTGGCTCAGCCCGCAGCCAAAGAACCCTTTCAGTCAACTCTGAAGAATCTCTCTGCATCATCCCTTAATCTTCTTAACAACTTCTCTATCAGGAAATCTGTTCACTCTGATGCAATGAGGATCTGCTCATGAACTAGTAACATAGGCTTTGCAACAGGCTATTCCTGAACAGGTTCCCTGATCGACTGTTACTAGCACCAGGATCCATGGATACGAAATCAGCTCAGAAAAGATTAATGCTCCGGAATCTAAGTCCACAGCAGTAGCACGGTAAGCTCTGTCCTCATCAGAAACATACGCCAGAGGATGAATTACTGAAGATAAGTAGACAAAAAACCAAGCGGGTCCATTTAAAGGAAGGGTTCAACAGGAACCTCCAAACAGAAAGATGTTCTCTTCTGCAACGACTTGGATACTGTGAGTTTGAAGGAAAGTATGTATCAGCATTTCCCAATAGCAGCAATGGAGTTTGATGAACTAATTCCTGGTTCTGTCCTGATAACGAGCGACGGTGCTCTGTTCTGGTGTAAATACAAGCAACAAATCTATAGGAGGTATCTTTCAGAATCTGTAGGAGGTATTAGATAAGCTGAGATCCAAACAGAGGCGCAGATTTCTAAGCACATTCCTGCTTTAGATCATTCAGATGGCGGATGGCTTTCCGTTGGACGGTGGATAAATGGAAGGACCCAATCGCTTGACAGAACAACAAAATGGACAGAGCATTCTCTGCCCTGGCAAATGGATGGTATCTTTATCATTAAAAGGCGGTCCAGACAAAAGGCCAGTTCAAAGAACCTTCAAGTAGGGATTCTGCGAAATATCTATCCCAAAGGGCGATCCAGTCTCTTCTATGAACCTGCTGAATCAAAGAGCAAAGTGAAATAAGAAAGCCTGAGAGATAAGTAATATGGGGGAACAAATGAACTCTGTGTATCAAGTACGCGGCAAATAACCGTTAAAGTCAAAAAAAAAACATTAGACCAATTGTCACTTAGGATTGAAAATTTTACATGGTATTAGAGTTATTTATTTGATTGATATTCTCATGGATTTACAATAATAAATCCTGTTGGAAAGAAGTACTAGCAGTTAGAAAGTTTCACCTACAAATCTGCAATAGTTGGCAGCACAAAAGAAGAAGTGAAGGCTAACCGAATGATCATGGTTACGATAAAGGGTCATTTGATCTCAAATAAATTGGAAAAGAAGATATCAAAGGAAATGTTCGATGCCTAGTAAGTCTCTACTAAGAGTGTGAACCTAAAGAGAGATGATAATGAAATAAACTCCAATCCATAGAGATGATCAAGTCATATTCAATCATCGGTTATTTTATAGAGGTCGTGTAGATTCATGATGAACTTATGACTATTGGGGAGAAGATTGCAGATGTAGGGCTAGTGAATATGACATTAAATGGATTTTGAACTTCATGGGAAACATTTGTTAAAGGTATTTGTGCTTATGAGAACTTTGTTAACTTTGAAAAGTTATGGGATGATTGTATTCAGGTGGAAACTCAGAGGGCGTGAAGGGTAAAAAAGAATGATGGTGATGAGAACCCAATCCCATTTGGTCAAACAAAAAAAGACGAAGGTAAAGAACCTAGCAAGGGTAAGATAAAGAGTGAGGAGTCAATTTCACGGTGAGTGAAGGACTTGAGTAAAATTAAGTGCCTTGTTTGTTATAGGCGCGATAATTATGCATCACAAAATCCAGATAAGAAGGGGGGTAAATGGGAGAAGCAACAAAAGTTAGTAACAAATTTTGCGAAAACTTAGATGAATAAGTTTGTTTCCAAGTTCAAGAAGAATTTCTCACTGGTACCTTGCCTTTCTACTAACACGGTTCTTAGGAATGCATGGTATGTGGACAATGGGGCATTTCATCATATGACATCAACTCGATAGTTGTTTTCTAGTCTAAAGAAGCAAGACTTGAGAGTATAGGTTAAGCTTAGTGATGATGCCAAGTACCTAGTAGTAAGAGTTGGTATTATTCTTTTTTGACTGAGTCTGGCAACTCATTTGATTTTGACAATGTTTTGTTTGTTGTAGGTCTTAGGAAAAAACACATTTTTGGTTTTGTTTATGGAGGGTAATCATCCTAAAAAAGAACTTGCTTTCAATTTCAATTATGGAGGATAAGGGCTTTGCAGTTGAGTTTAAGAACCAAAAAGTATTTATCTAGTATAATGAATTTAGCTTAGATATAACTTAAGTAATAGGGGTTAGAGAATATAATCTTTATAGGTTGTAAGGTGAACTTGTTTGAGTTCTAGTTCATGATAGTGGTAGTTTATGTGAGTTGTGGCATAAGAGGATGGAGCTCTTGTGTCAAAGGGCATTGCCTATTCCAAGGGAGATAGTCACAGGTTTTCTAGAGTTCGACACTGACCAACATGGATCATGTAGAGGGTGCATGCTTGGTAAGCATGTCAAACATGCTTTCTCAAGTAGTGAACATAGATCTAAGTAGAGTCTAGACCTAGTATATTCATGATGAACTTATGACCATTGGGGAGAAGATTGCAGATGTAGGGCTAGTGAACATGACACTAAATGGATTTTGAACTTCATGGGAAACATTTGTTAAAGGTATTTGTGCTTATGAGAACTTTGTTAACTTTGAAAAGTTATGGGATGATTGTATCTAGGTAGAAACCCAAAGGGAGTGAAGGACATAGAGGGCGTGAAGGGTAAAAAAGAATGATGGTGATGAGAACCCAATCCCATTTGGTCAAACAAAAAAAGATGAAGGTAAAGAACCTAGCAAGGGTAAGATAAAGCGTGAGGAGTCAATTTCACGGTGAGTGAAGGACTTGAGTAAAATTAAGTGCCTTGTTTGTTATAGGCACGATAATTATGCATCACAAAATCCAGATAAGAAGGGGGGTAAATGGGAGAAGAAACAAAAGTTAGTAACAAATTTTGCGAAAACTTAGATGAATAAGTTTGTTTCCAAGTTCAAGGAGAATTTCTCATTGGTACCTTGCCTTTCTACTAACATGGTTCTTAGGAATGCATGGTATGTGGACAGTGGGGCATTTCATCATATGGTATCAACTCGCTAGTTATTTTCTAGTCTAAAGAAGCAAGACTTGAGAGTATAGGTTAAGCTTACTGATGATGCCAAGTACCTAGTAGTAAGAGTTGGTATTATTCTTTTCTGACTTTGAGTCTGGCAACTCATTTGATTTTCAAAATGTTTTTTGTTGTTGTAGGTCTTAGAAAAAACACATTTTTGGTTTTGTTTATGGAGGGTAATCATTCTAAAAAAGAACTTGCTTTCAATTTCAGTTATGGAGGATAAGGGCTTTGTAGTTGAGTTTAAGAACCAAAAAGTATTTATCAAGTATAATGAATTTAGCTTAGATATAAATCAAGTAATAAAGGTTAGAATATAATCTTTATAGGTTGTGTTGGCTTGTTGGGGCTTGTCCCAGGTTCAGAGTTAATTAGCCAAACAAATCCCTGTACTATTAGCCCTTTTAGCAATAGTCCGCGGGGCGCGAACTAAGGTCTCACCTGAAGTAGTATGGTGGGGTGCTAGAACCAGGGTTCCGCACCTTGGAGATGTATGATGAATTCCACTAGTCCTTTGTTTGTCCCTGTGCGCACCTTCCGTTCCTCGCGGCCTGATACCCTGCCTTTGCGCATCCATAACCGGGGGCTCCGTCACGCTCTGCGCTATTACCCGAGCTCGTATTTATCTTCCAGTATTATTTAAGCACCTTCGCCTACTTAAATGTCTTAAGTTATACTTAACAATACAAAACATTCATATAGGTTCACGCAGTAAATAAACAATATATTTGCAAATTATATCCAATCATGCATTAACCCAGGAAAAGATACACATAATTATATCAAAACTTCTCTTTATTGATTCTTCAACGGTTATAGACTCGCTCTACCCTGCACACTCAGCTGCAGGGGTCTACGCACTGAGTTGCGGACTATTAGGCCTCTACGCACTCAGCTGCAGAGCCTTCTCCTACTCTACAACCCACAGACACACTTTACACTTCGACTCAATCACTTAGACTTCTCATTCTTCTTCTCCCGTTATCTTTTACACTTAGAGCCTCACTCTATTTATACAATCCCATGGTCCGCGGACCATGGGTAGGTCTATCCAGTCGACATTACATTACAAAAACTAGGGCGGACAACCCTGTGACTCTATCATACTTCACGCTTTGTGCCCGCAATTCGCGGAGCTTTTACAAAAGACTTGCTCAAAACTTGGGCTTTAAGCCCCAAAACATGCCTTTGGGGGGATTCCATACCCAACAAGCCCCCAACACAAACATTGTGACTCGTCCTTGAGTCACTCTATCAGTGCAAAGATCTTTGCGTGGAGTCCTTCTAATTGTTCTTGAACTGCGGCAAGGTCAGCAACACACTGAGTTGCTACTTGCTGGATCTGTTGCATACGTTGTTCTGAAACCTTTGTGTCAGGAGTGCTTCTTTGCATTAAGGCGTGCATCCCCTGCATTTGTGCAAGTTTGCCTTCAATTTCTGCTCTAATGGTAAAGGCCTCATCAATCCAAGGATGAACACGCGTCTTTAGGAAGGTTTCCTTGTGTCGTGTCGCATCCACCTGCCCTTCAACGCTTTAGCCTGTTGCATCCGTGCGAGCCTCTGAGTGAGGACCACCGTTTGCGCAGTTCCTTGGATGCTGTCATACTGCTATTGGAGTTCTCGCGCCTCTATTTTTAAACGCTGGATGTTGGAGTCCTCCTACAGGTTTGAGAGGACCTCGAGTGATTCTTCCTACATACTAGTGCAGTCTCGCACTGCACCACCAATCTCGTCTAGCCCGCTATGATAGCGCTAGCGCACTGTTCTCTGACTTCCGGGGGGGTGGACGACTACACCTTCAACCGCAGCTCGGTGATCTGATGGTTTAGCTCCAGCTGAACCTTTGTCATTTCTTCCCTTGCCTCGCGGACCCCTGCTGCTAACCTATGGATCTGTGCCTCTGCTGGTATGTCTGCTGGGATGGCCAGCTCTGGGATGCTTTGGCAAGCGTCATCTATTACCTGTACCAGTTGTTGATTCTGCAACACCACTTTGTCACACTGCAAGCTCAGTTGTTCCATATTGATTTTCTGCTCACTAAGGACTTGTAGTGCGTGGCTCTCCCTAGCGCGTAACTCTGCAGTTATCCCATCCTGCAAAACATATAAGGTCTCTTGCAGGAGTGCAACCATATTGAGACTGAGACCTTTCAATGCGCTAACTGTAGGCCTGTCGACCTCGTTTGATGTCACTAGTGCTCCTTCCGACAGCACTATGGTATTCGTCATCCACGAGCGCAACATCTGCTCTATTGCTGTTGAGTCGACTGTGAGGCTGGTCGAAAGGGTACCAGTCTGAGGAGGGTGCGCTTATAATTCCTGCAACTGCGCTCTGAGGGCCCCCAACACAATCTGGTTCTCCTGCATGAAATCTTGGAGAGGCTCATTTGTGACATTGCGCACCGTCTCGCCGATGTCGTGCAGATCACCCTCGGTTAGGGTGATCGGGTCAATAGACAATTTCGATGCCTTGACCTTCTTACGCGACCCTGCCTGCTCTGTTGGGTGTTGGCACTTTAACTGTGTCGACGCGATTTGTGGGTCCGTGCCTCCCTCTTTTGTCTCTACTTCCTCCGCTTCCTGCCCCTGCGAAGGCATTATTTGGCCCTCGCTCGCCTTTTCGGTCGCCTCTTGTGCTACTGCGGCCTTTTCCTGCTCAGTTGCTTTCTGTGCAGCGTCCCGCGTCGCCCATACTTCTGTTGCCGCTGCTTCCTTCCTTTGCTTTTCAGCGAATTGTGCGATGCGTAGCGTGGCCTCGTCTTTCTTTCTTTGTGCCGCTGACTTCTCGATCTTCGTGACGTCTGGGGCACGCCACTCCGGTGGCCATGCCTCCAGTACATTAAAAATGACGTTGTCTGTAGCTACGAAGGGTAGCTTTATCCACTGTTTGGTCAAGTCCTTGCGTGCTTTGCCATAAATGTTATGCATGTCTGCTTTAAATTCTGCAAAACTCTGCAGATTGTTGTAAATAGTGGGTGACAACTGCGGCTTACGGTTGATCCCCATTTTGAGGTTCATCTCCATGAACACCTAGAATATTTTGCTATCGCGGATCCTCTTAGCATCCTTTGTGGCCTAGAGCGAAGCATACTTCGCGGCCTCTGGCAGGTCCCTGTCAATTATGGGGAATTGACTATCCTCGGGTAATTCCCCTGCCACGAGCACTATGGACAACAGAAGCCATGCATAGTGGAACGTTTTGCCCTGTTCCTGAGCTTCATGGAAATTTTCTAAAAACTCCTTGCAGAGGAACTCAGACCAGTTAAACTGGACCCCCTCCGCGCACTGCTCAGCCAGTGCTACCACCAGTGCTGGGATTTCGTCTGCGCGACACTTGTGCATAACCTTTCCTACCAGGATTTGGGTCGCCACACATATTGCTTTCTCCTTGATGCTGGAGATGGCATAGCCCCTCTTCTTCTTTTCCAGCTTGTACTTTTTCTTCATGGCCTCCGCGATGGCCAAGTCACTGCTTTTCCCTTCCGAGATGTCCGCGGGGTCCTCCCCTTTGCATGGAAGCCGAGAGATGCAGTGAATCAAGTCTGCCGTGATGAGGATGAGCTCCTCTAGCCACAAACACCCATTATGCACCAGACAGAGTAGCTGCTTGATGACGAAAATGGTTATTGGGGTGTGGTGGAAATGCGGCACCTAGAGCAGATTCACTGGCCCCGCCTTTTCCACTCTGCGCAACCACTTTTGCGACTCTAGTTCTGTAACCCCCGTCGTGGTGTTCTGCTTGGGCTTCATAAGGTGCCTAGTCTCAAAGTGAGGGAACTTCTCATGGTCAGCGAGGTCCCAATCTTCGAATTTTAGGCTCGGCACACGTCCCAGGTGCGTGCCCTCAAACATAATGTTGTCAGGGAGGAGTGGGGTCTGGAGCGAACTCTTGGTCTTGTCCAGGTCCTTGGGCACTTTAGCCTTCCCTTTTCGTGGGGGGACATAGGCGGGCAATTTTGTTGCAGGGTGCGCAGGTTGAGTGTCCTCCTCCATGCCTTCATCCTCATCCTCTGTGATGATAAGATCCTCTAGATCTTCTTCTTCGTCATCCGTCTCTATGGTGATGACTTCCTCTTCTCCTCCATCGACAACTTGGTGCGCAACGTGTTCTGTGGGGACACACATACTGGAACCATTGCTTGTTTGTCCTTGGGTCTTGGCGTGCGCGGTGATTTCGGGATTTCTGCCACAATCCCGGCACCTCCGGAGCATCCCCCATAGCTAGGGTCTGCACGGCCTCTTCGGCGGACATTTCAGTTATCTCCATATCATCCTCAACTGATGCCATCATATCTGTCCAGAAATTTCGCACTCGCCAACTCAGGGGCTCAATCAACGCTCGCGACACAACAATCAGGGCTCTGCTCAATAGCTCAATTTGCAAATGACCAAGTGTTGTTTGCTGGCCAACTCTTTGTATTTTATAATGCTTTTTGAATTTGAATTCGACCATTCCTCCCAAATCTGGTTCATTAATGCTCCCTTGGCGCAAATTTTCCCAAATCTTGCCCATAAATCGCGTCTTAAATGCCTGCTGCCCGCTCCATTTAGCCTCAAGTCGAGCATCCCATCGTGAATAGTGACTTCAACGATCACTTTCTGGCCAACCCGCGCGGCAGCGCTGCTCACCAGGCGCGGTCGCAGACCTTGTGACTCTTTGCTTCTGCGCACAGCTCCAACATCACGCAGTTCTCAGGTAGAATAGTTTAGAGTCCCGCACTCCCTTTCAACTGCTTGGAGTGCTAAGACTGTTCTTCCCTTGGCTAGTTAGGTGGTCATACCACTCGTGGAGAGTTTCATCATGTTTCTTGGAGAATACCCACCTTTTATTGTTACGGTCAGCATCACGCACGTTACCATCTGCAATGCGCTACTCTGCTTAGCAATGTGCGGTCAAAGCCAAGGCATCACACTGATCAATTCGCGCCGATAGGCCTTAAACCTGTCATCGCTGTTATCGGGAAATCTAATGTCCACTCGGAGTTGCTAGTCCTACTAAGACTGGTAGCTACTTTAGAAACAAACAAACTAAAACTACTTTCGCTTTCCTTTATGAGAAGTAGATAAGAGGGGAACAAAGGAAACCAACCTCAGTGTTGCGCTTAGTTCCTTGCTTGGTTCCTCTCCCTTCTGACAGATCCTTGCCGCTTTTCTTTCATCTACACAGCTTCAAAGAACACCTGTGGAATCAAAGTAGGATAATACTATCGAAGAACAGAGATCTACAATCATAAACAATATAGGACCAGATATATATTGACCACACAAATGCATATATCATCAAACATACAAGAATGTGGAGGAAAACTTGAATAACTTTATTAATATCAAGAATAGCAAAGAGGATTACAACCAATTGTTCTAACTCAGCGTCATCCTCCTAGCATGAAAGCCCTTTTTCACCTCATGAAAAGCTTAGATCACCCAACACTATGATATTCCACCAAGAAACCAACAACGCTTCCTTACAAGATACAAAATTCTAGCCTCTGGATCTCTGGGATGAGGGATCCATATATAGATGATTGCTGGGGGGTGAGTCAGCTTCTGGGATTTTGATTAGTGTCCTCTCTCTGATAGTTCTTAATTCCACTTGGAGATTGCTGATCTCTTACTCATCCCTGGGCGAATTCAGAGAGGCAAGTGTCACAAGAGAAGTTTCTGAAAGATTCCATGACGATCCACCTTGAAAACTGTCTCTGCCATTTGTCTACTCTCGCCCATCGCACCCTACAGAAGGGATTTCCAGTATGCATTGCACCCTTTTCACTGGGCAGGTGAGATGCATCGCACCCTCTGCACTGGGCAGTGTGTATGGTCCAGCTTTGAAAAGTTTTGAGCAGTTTTCTGTGGAGAACTTCTAGGAGATGATGTAATCAGCTGACCTTGTTCTTTTAGGGTGTGAAGCAGCACTTTTAGGGACTTAGGAGCCCTTGGTTTATGGACATGTTTGATTGGGGTTGCAGTGCCCAAAAAGGTCTATAACAGTTGCCCCCTAAAGCATGAGGTCGTTAATCTTTTGATGTCGGGTGAAATTCTTTATCATGAGGATCCAAAGTTTTTTCGAGTTGGAAGGCGACCTGTAATAAGATACAATACAATACATTATCTTCATATTATTTTTCATGATCTAGCTGAGGCAGGCATTCCCATGCTCAGCTTTATAAATTCATTTTCATGTACATAAGACAGACAACCGTCTGTGTGGCAGACTGATGATTCTGATAGAGTCATCATCCTTTGGTTCGGATGATCATCTATGCAGCAACAATGTACATTTGATGTTTTTATTTTCCTGAATATATCGCAGTGCGGATGGATGAAACTAGATCCGGGGTCTTCAAACTCGTTCAATCTTCATTCAGAGTACAAGTCGATCCATGTGAAAGATGTTCTGGAGTCGAATATGGAAAGAAATCACCTGATTACTAGCCAATGATGTAAGCTGTTAACAGGGGTGAGATGAATCACCGATAATGATGATGACCCTCAAGGTACTACAGTACAATTCGTGTGGTGTGAAAAGGGACTTGGCGTCGAACACTATGCAAAATCTTTCGGTCAAAGGCCATTGATGTAAACCTGTCGCCGGAAGTGAGAAACTTGCCATTGAGGCATGCAAGCTTCAAAGTACTGAAAGGGTTGTTCCTAAGTCGACTTCTTGGATAATGAGCTGATGTCGACAAGAAGCGACCAGTCGTAGGAGGGCCTTAATGGATCCCACATCTACGACACGGAATGGAGTAAATTATTTTGGAGGTGAAAACGATCTGATGATACAGGGTTCAGGGTGGCGGTCATGAAAGAATGAAGCGCGAATGTATTGCAGCGGATGAGACACAGGTGAATTCTCTGAGCGACTTCTCTTGAACATACCGGCGACACTGACATGGATTGGTAGCGTTAACCCCAAATATGGATGGTGTGGTGGACCAATGGTGATATGACCGGTGAATGGAACAACTCAACCCGACTCGGATGCGGAGTGAAAGTGTCATGTTCAAGAGCGACTTGCTAACTATAAAGTTTCTTCAAGTTTTCTTCCCAATTTTTCCCTGGTCATTGCTGACCAGTATCTCTTTATTTTTATCAAGCTTGAGGAGGATAACATATGATGGTTCTATAATTTTCCCTTTGGGCAAACCCGTCGCTATGTTTTAATGAACTTAGCGACAATGAAACTCGTTCTTGTCTGAATGGACAAGTTTGTCGCTATTTGGTTTTAACGAGTTTAACGTCAAAGATAACTCGGTCCTTTTTAATTTTAGAGAGTCTGAAAGGGACGTAAAAGAAAATCCAATAATCCTTTTTCGTCATATAATCCCTTAAGTCCAAAAAAGTATAAAATAATATGAAAGGGATGAATTTTCGGTAATTTTAACAAGCCGAACAAAACAAGCGCTCGATCTTTTTGTGTAATAATCCCTCAGGTCCAAAAAGATTAAAATCTAGAGGATGGATAGCACTTTCGGTCGCTTTAACGAGCTGGAGAGGCCAATTGCTCGGAAATCTTTTCATATTTTACGAGTCAGATGAAAAGAGCTTAAAGGAAACTCGTCTTTTGAGGAACGAGTGATAATTTCAGGTAGCAGCTGATTTCAGGTAAGATTTGGAATTTTCCAATCACGACAGTGTCACAAGGATGGCTAACGGGATCACTCGTCGCAACTGTTCCTCAAAAGGGGTAAACAATCAAATGGAGGTGAATGATAGGCTAAAACAGAGTGGAGGTGATGGTAAGAACATGACCAGGGCTCAAAAGCTGATGATAATGCATTCACAATGGTTATTTACCGAAAATTGGTTCATTTTTTAATGAGCTTAAACTCTGGGGGAAATATTTGCTCATTGCCAAGGTTTAATTTTTAACGAGCTTGAACTTCGCATAAAAACTGCTCGTGATAATGGTCATTGATTATTTGATTTCACCGCTAACCACTTTGTTCCTTCAAAGGTTGTACTGCCTGTTCAATTGCTTCATCAAATCGATTAGAAATGAACAATATATGTTTGAAATATGAGTTAAAACATTAATATTTTACTCGAATTACGTGAAAAGTAATTTAAAAGTGGTTTTTTACCCCCATTTTACCATTTCATTCGAACTTTGGTTTGTTGGAGCTCTGGAGGTGCTTTTCCCCCTTGATTTTCACTAGCTGATTCCAGGAGATTTTGTGGACGATTCTTGGTGCCATCTGGACCAGGTAGGAGCTAAACCTGAGCTCTTCAGTTGCATTCCTTCCTTTTTGAATTCTGAGCATGTTCCCTATTTTTCTGAGCCCCTAGGGTTTGAAAAATTCGCCCTGGCTCCATCGCACCCTTTCTATATCGAAAGGTGCGATGCATACTGGCTTGGTCATTGGCAGTGAGTATGCATCTCACCCAGTACACTGCTGGGGTGCGAGAAGGAAAACTTTTGCACTGTTTTCTCATGGAATTTTTGCTTGTTTTTTGCCAAATCAGGACCCTGACTCTTCTTTTGCTTATTTTGTAGAGATTCATCGGAGAAAAATGGTTGTTACATGGCGAGAACGCGAGCATGAAGAAGAGGACATGCTTGCTTTACATGATCCGGTTATGGTCACTGCACTGCAGAACTGTGGCCTATTCAAGTTTTTCCTCATCTCTAGCATGAAGCAACAAATCAACTTGTTGCAATATCTTCTCGATGCATGGGATCCTACCGACCAGGTGTTTCAGATCAGAGGCAAATCTATCCCCTTCACTGTCGTGGACATCTATTTTTGACCGGTTTATCGAGGCGTGGTGCTCCTCTTTCATTATCAGGTTCCGCCCGTGGGGGCGAATCCGTGAGAGATTATATTCGCCAGTATTGCAGAGAGGGATCTCAGTCGAGTAGGGACGGCAAGATCAACATCCGAGATGTCACTGACCGGTCCTTGAGGACCATTCTATTCACTTTTGCTAGACTGGCTGGTAGTGCGGCTCTTCACGTGGCTAATAGGTCCTATATGCAGTACGCCTTGGAATGCCTTGAACCAAAGGTGTTCCACTGGTGTGACGCAGTACTTCTTGTGATGAAAGAACAACTGACCAAGGTAAAAAGCGAAAAATCCAAGAACTTCGGCTATGGTTCTATTTTGACTGCTTTCGCCTTGGAAAAGATCCCACTGATGCAGCGGCAGTAAATTTCACTTGGCTTACCTCCACCGACCAAGCCACGGATGCAGAGATGGGTCGACCTTATGGCCCGACATGCTGGTCAGTCCCAGGTTTCCTTTTCTACTACCTTCTTCAAGTGGTTCCACCGTCAGGAGATGGTTTTTTCCGAGTATCCATATGCTGGTATGGATTTCCGGGGTGACCCGGATTTGGTGTTGCCGGCTGGTGAGCAGTGGGGTGCTATCGGTAAATACTCTGACCATATCTCTGTTTATCGTTTCTTTTTATAACGTTCTTGTGCTTTCTTCTATTAGGACTAATCAAAACTCATGTGCCCATGTAGATATTGGACCAGTTCGGCCAGCAGTACGTCTGAGAGTACCAGCTGTCGCTCCAACAGTTGAGGTTGTGGGGAGGGCTATCCTTCGCGACCTTGATGTGGCTGAGACTCTTTCAGCATTACAGGATCAGGTCGAGGGCCTCACTCTTAGTATTCCGGACGTGAGGACCAACAAGCTGCCTTTGAGGTTGCAGCGACATACTACTGGCGTGCCGAGTCGATGGACTAGGCTTTTACGCATGATTGCACAGGCGGTGACTTGTTATCACCAGCATCATTAGACTAGGGTGCCCCCTAGCATTTTGAGTTTTGGGTCATTTGAACGATTTTTTCTTGGTTACAGAACATTATGTATAAACCATAAACAATTACATGTATATGTTTTTGATTTTCAGAGCTTTATTTTAGTTGAGTTACGTGATCTTGATGCAAATATTGATGAAATGCTTCTTTTATAAATGTTGCAAATGTCTATCTAACACATAATTTGCCAATGAGTCTGTTAATGTGTTTAAGTTTTTGGAAATATGCTGATATTGAATAGAATCAAACTGCGTTTCCAAAATTTTGACCCTTAGGAACATGGGATAGATAGCTGGATTCCATACGGAGTAGATACCAGTGTGCTGTAGGATGACGAGTTGTGAGTCTAGCCTGACGACAATTCGGCGTATGCCATGCGTGATGGCATCAGAGAGGAGCTTTATTGACTCACTAACTTGCCGCTTGGATCGAAGATGGCCCAGGCCGCAGAAGATAGGTTCTGTGAACTACGACTCGCTCCGTCGACATATCCAACAAATGATTCCAATAGGTCCGACATCTGCAACAAACATAAAAGCGGATCACTTAACCAAAATAATTACCCTTAGCGAAAACAAAAATGTAACAAAAGCATAGGGGTTACTATCTTGAGTCAAGCATAGTAACGCTTAAGGTACAACACGTTGCGGGGTTGCCCCAGTGGAATCCCATCATAGTCCACTAACTCATAGGCTCCTTTTGCTAACACGCGTTTAACAATATAGGGGCCCATTCATAAAGACTTGAATTTGCCTGCTCCCAATTTATCGAGCTCCTGGTCGTAAAGTAAGACCAGGTCACCTTCTGAGAAGACACGGGGTTTGACATTCTTGTCGAACTGCGCCTTGACTCGTTTCTTATGGGATTCGTTAGCCAAAGCGGCATCACGACGGGTTTCATCCAATTGGATTAGTTCCAAGAAACGAGCCTCCTCTTCTGAAGTTCCGGGGAGAAGGTCAACCGCGAGTTTGAGGGACGAGACTTCACATTGAACTGGTAAGATTGCTTCCAGGCCATACACCAGTTGAAAGGGTGTAAACCCGATTGCATTCCTCACCGATGTCCGGTATGCCCACAAGGCTGAGTACAGGATCATGTGCCAACTCTTTTTATGGACTCCAATCATCTTTTGCAGCATCTGCTTCAGGACCTTGTTGATTGCCTCAACTTGTCCGTTGGCCTGCGGATAATATGGAGTAGAGCTGTCGTGGGACAACCCTAATTTGGCAGCCAATTCAACCATCATGTGATTGTGAAAATGTGATCCATGATCTGTGACTATGGCCTGTGGAACACCGAATCTGGAGACTACATGATTGAAAAAGAAGAGGGCAGTCGTTTCGCCACTGCTGTTTAATGTAGGCTTTGCCTCATCCCATTTGGTAAAATAGTCTACTGCGACTATGATATACCCATGCCCCATGGCCGAGGTGGGGTTACATGTCATGAAATCTATGCCCCATTTGGCAAATTGCCCAACAACAACTACTGGTTGTAGAGGTGCGGGTGGTATTCTGGTTTTTCGATCAAAGATTTGACATGCATGGAAACTTCTAACTGCGGTTATGCAATCTTTGAACATTGTTGGCCAGAAGTATCCTACTCGTAAAATCTTTTGCGCCATAGCGTAACCAGATTGATGCCCCCCACATGCGCCTGAATGGCAATCATTCAGGACTTTTTCAGCCTCCTCGTGGGTGAGGCACCTCCTCAGAACTGTATCGACACCACGACGGTAAAGTGTATCACCGACGATCATGTAGTCTTTTTCTTGGTATCAAATGTGTCGTTGTTCCGAGCGGGAGGTATTAGACCTATATGTTTGGGTTTGGAGATAGATTATTATGTCTCCATACCACGGATTGCTTGAAGATATCAGAAACAAAGATTCGTCCACGATTGCTTCTTCTGATGTTGCATCGTTGGACGACGATGGGAGATCGCATAGTAACTCCGCGAAAACCAGGGATTTCTTCGATTTGGATTTTATAAATTCCAGATCAAACTCTTGTATAATTGCTATCCATTTTGAATATTTGCCCCCCAGCAACTGTCGCGACAATATATAAGTCATGGGGTTGCAATCTGACAAAATGGTGGTTTTATGAAAGAGGACATAGTGTCGAAATCTCTATATCGCTTGAACAACTGCGAGAGCTATCTTTTCAACGTAGGAGTACTTGCTTTCTGTATCATTTAAGTTTCTACTCAAATAATATATAGGATGTTCAATTCCATTGTCTTCTTGAACTAAAACCATTGCGATGGTCGTATCCGCTACAGCTAGATACAGGTTAAAGTATTTTTGATAATCAGGAGCGTACATTAATGATGCTTTTATTAGAGATTGCTTTAAAGCATCAAAGGAAGCTTGCGCGACCTGATCCCAGACGAAGGGTACTTCTTTTTTCAATAGACGAGTATAACCCTTAGCAAGTTCAACGTAATTTGGAATGAACCTCCTCAGAAAGTTTGCTTTCCCTTGGAGTTTCTGAATCTGAAGCAAATTTGAAGGTGGAGGCAAATCAATGATTGCCTGAACCTTACATGGGTCGAGACGAATCCCGTCCTTTGAGACCACAAAGCCAAGTAAATGACCAGAACTGACATAGAACACACATTTGTGTGGATTGAGTCGTATCTTGTAGTGTCGGCAGCGTAGAAATATCGCTCTCAAATGCTGCGGATGATCGGTCCGCTTTCGCGAATGAGCTGGAAGATCGTCGAGATATGGTTGAACGATGTTTTTGATGTCATGGAAGGCATAATTCATTGCCCTATGAAATGTTGCCCCTGCGTTCTTTAAACCAAAGGGTAGCTTGCGATATGCAAATGTGCCCCACGGACAAATAAATGCAGTCTTTGACTGGTCCTGTGGGCGGATATTTATTTGATTATACCTGGAAAATCCATCCATAAATGAAAAGATTTCACATCCGGCGCATTCATCAATTATCTGGTCAATGAAGGGTGTAGGGTAGTTGTCTTTCGGACAAGCTTGATTTACATCCCTATAATCGACGCACACTCTAATTGTTCCTTGTTTTTTCATTACAGGAACAATATTTGATACCCAATCGGTTAGAGGAACCAGGTAAATAAAACCAGCATGGAGAAGTTTTTCAACTTCTGCCTTGATGGCAGCGGCTTTCTTGGGGTGCACCTGCCGTAGCTGTTGTCGTATCGGTTTGACATCTGGATACATCTTAATTTCGTGTTCAACTATGCTCGAGTCAATGCCTAGCATTTCATCATACGACCAAGCAAAGACATCTCTGAACTCGCGAAAAAGAGCGTGATATATCTCCAGTTCTGAAGGAGAACAAGATTTGCCGACATGAATATTCTCTACAACATTTGTTTTGGTCGAGATATTTATGGCGATAGTCTCTTCAATATTGGACAAGTTTCGCTCGGAATCCACCGTGTTTACAGTATTTGATAGAAAATCAAAAACTGATGGATGATGAAGGTCAGTAGGAGTATCTTCTTTGTAATCCGGAAGATGGGAACGATGGTGGTAATCTTCCCATGGTGCCCCATCAATCATCATTGAATGAACAATTCCTTCGTCTGTATAATGTACTTTCAACCAAGGATCTGAAGGGGTACCATATTCCTTAGACCTATCTATCCAAACGCTTGATGAGCGTTGATTTGGGTTTGCCTCCCATGCCGAAAACATTGATTGCTACAATATTTCTATTGGGCTTGGAGGCAATACCTGCAGATGATCCATGTCAATATCGTTTTCAGAGATCTTTTGAATAGAAGATATCATATTGCAGGTTCCCACCTTTGCCACTTCCGCTAGATTGATTGGAGGCGGTAGGGCAAAATTCCCCATTAATATAGGGTCTTTTAGTAGGCCTACTCTGATATTTTGAGGCGAATGAGGGCTTCCGTGGATCATCGGAATGCTTCCCGTAACTTGTGAACTGTTGGGGAGAAATGTTTGCTGGTCGACGATTGTAATTCCTCCTTGAAAGGGAAATGCAATCTTCCTAAAGTAGGTCGACACAACGGCTGCCATAACATATATCCAGGGCCTTCCCAGTGGGATGTTGTAATCGAGGTTTCCGTCGATTACTTCAACATCTATTTCTACTGTTTTTCCCCCCAGTTCAACTTGCAAGTTATTTAAAATCCCATATGGGGTGTATGTTCGTCCATCAAATGCTCTTAATGTCGTCGAAAATCGCGACAAGGTTGGAGATCCTAAAGTTTTCTAGCAACTCATCGACATAATGCATGTAGATGCCCCCTCATCAATAATTGTTCGATGAACGGTTATGTTGAGGGCTTTCACTTGAATAAGGAAAGCTAGTTGAGCTGGTAACTGAGGGTCATATCCTTTGTGATTAAAGGATACAAGATTGGAATCCATTGGGTCAATCCCACCTATCGCTGATAATAAAGCCTGCTTTTGAGAGGGGCAATTTTGCAGTACCTCAAGTGTCGACATAGCGGATGGCGATTGGGCCAGATCCTCCACTATATTATAATGATGCGCTGCTCTGGCATGAGGATTAAATGTCGATTTGTGTACTACTCCCTTTGGTGGCTTTATCGTTAGTTCAGGAATGATGGGTGACACAACTTTGGTCGAAGTTGTTGTCAAACTACTAGGTTGATCATTAGCCTTGTTGTCCGACAACTGTGGATTCCCGTAATCTTTATTCCTTGTCGATATCAAAGCATCATTTTGCTGCTTCGAAACCGACAACATTAGCACTTGGGACGGGGAAGCATTGTCACTAGCAACCAGATTTGTTCCTGGATTTGGAAACGGATTAGTCAATACTGCCGAGGTTTTTGAATTCTTGAAGAATTTTCTAAGCTCAGCTTTATATGGACACTCTCTTGTCTAATGATCCTCATCACATATAAGGCATGGACGATTTGGTTTCCTATCTCCAGAAGGGTTTGCAGAAGATTTTTCAGGGGACGACTCCTCCGGTTTCTTCTTCTTCCTTTTTTTTCTTCTTGCCTCCTGGTTTCTTGGTTTCTTTGCCTTTGTTAGTCGATACGGCATTTACTTCTGAGGCTAGAAGTTCTTCATTTACATTTTGACCTGAAACTGTACGGGCCTTTTTCAATTTAGCCTTTACGGTTTTCGTGCTGGTCGTTTCTATCACGCCGTCCCCGGCATGAGAGTTTTTGTTTGATTTAGGAGAGGGAGGAATGGAAAATTCCGGTCTAGGAGCATCAGGGATTTTATTGTAGAGCGTGCCAGACTGAGTATAGATCAAATCTAAATATTGCGCACGAGCAATGACTTGCTCTTCGGTGACGACTTCTCCCTTTGCCACATCTTCTGTAATAGAAGGTAACAATGACTTAATAAACCATTCAACCAACAACTGATCAGGAACATATGTTTTTACCATTCTGCGACGATATCGCCACTCATGAATATGATCGGATATGTGAGTGGTTGTCGTTTGCTTGAAATTGGTAAGAAGCTCTGTTCCCATTTCGTACCTTATGGGTAACTGAAAATGGGTTAAAAAGGTTGTGGCTAGGGTACTGAAGTTATCAAACGAAGCTCTAGGCAATTCGATATACCATTTTGTTGCCGGACCAGTTAACGTTCGCTGAAAAAGGCGAAGCTTGATCGAATCATCATTTAGAGTGTTAGATGAACACCACAGGTGAAAGGTCATCACATGATTCGACGGGTCTTCACCCGGATTTCCATTAAATTTAGGAATATCTGATGGAAGTTTATGAGGAATCGTTGGCCACCAAGGGGCGTAAGTGATTGGATCGTTTGTTAGCCGATTTAGATCTGGTAACTCTAAAGTTGCCACGAAGGGCAACTGTTGATTCAGGTTCGGCGAAGCATACCCAGGATAAGATGGGATTGCTTGAGTAGTGGGTCTTTGCATACCAGCATAGTGCATTTGATGCTGATAACTTTGGTAAGGTTGATGGGCATAACCATTATGAAATGGTTGATGTTGACCGTTTTGAATATACGGCTTCCCATTACTTGCAAAGACTTGGTGCTCAGATCCTTGGTAAACTTGTTGGAATTGTGGTTGTTGATATTGTACCAGCCATGGTTGTGAGACCATGTGCTGTTGTCCAATACTGGCTGTTTGACCAAGATGAGGGGTAATGGTACCCATTTGAGCCTGGGTCACTCCAGTTAAGGAGCCACTAATCGATGATTGTGGTGGCATCGTAGAGACAAGGGGCTGTTGGATTGCGACCTGAGAGACTTGAGGTTGGCATACAACAGGTAACGCTTGTACTTGCGACACCGTCACAATAGCCGGTGTAGTGGGGATATTTGACATAGGCAGACTTTTTTGCATTGAGTATACAACTCTTGGTTGTTGAGGTAGTATTGGCATCCAACCACTGGATGTAATTCCAGCATAACCTGAATTCTGTTGTGAACTCTCGTATGTTTGACCTCCCGGAGGAGACAATGAAAGGGCATATTGCCCCCCATACGGCGGTAATCCAGTGCTTAAGGGAATGACTTGCCTTTGAGGACCGGACTACCCAAATTGACACTGCGAAGGATCAATTTGCTGAGACTCAACATAAGAGATTCCAGATATTATTCCGGACGAACAAATGGGAACAGACCATACTATCGAAACAGCCCCTGGATGGATTCCATCCATTGATTGAGAGCTAGTTGCCATAGATGGTACGCCGACGAACATTATCGGAGTAGCAACAGGAAGTTCTGCCGCTGCTGTGTCAGATGACATAGTCCTAGATGTTGACGGTTGTTTAGACATATCTAGTTTATCCAAAAGATTTCCCAGTGATTCTACAGGAACTTCCGATAATGGTAGAGTAATTTCTAACGAAGAAGGATATAGGGTGATCCCAACTCCAAAATGCGATGGAGTATTAGATGTAGGATCCTCCACAATCTCTTCTATAGCAATCAAACCAGGTGGAAGAGGTAGACCGTCAGGTCTGTAAAATATTTTCGGTGCCGAAGAAGGTATATATTCTGCAGCGACAGATGTTTGTGGAATAACGCCTTCCGAATCAGCTGTAGATGGGGCCAGTTTAGGTATAGAAGTGTTTACCCTCACACTAGGATTAGTTCTACTGTCCTCTAGTGGCTGCGGAACTTCTTCTGTAAAGGCAGGGGTACCAGAAATGTTTGGAGTAACCAGAGTCTCCGAGGGTGTCGAAATACTTGTTCCAACCAGACCAGGGGACTTTGAACCGGTTAAACGAGTTCGCTTTGTCCGGAATAGTTTTGATTCTGGAGACAAAGACGGTTGACTCGTAAGTCTCCGCGAACAACGGGGTTTTAATTGAATTTCCTCCACGATTGCGGATTACTCGATCAACTAAAAATAAAGGGGAAAATGTTTCCGAATTAAATGAATTTTAGACGCTTTGACACAACTTGTTTTTTCAATTTTTAAGAGTCGAGAAAAAACAAAAGATGACTCTAGTTGCCTTCGATTTTTAATGAGCCTGAAGTGACAAGTGCTTAGATGGACCTTTTCCTTTAAGGAATCTGAAAAGGAACGAAAGAGACTACTTTGGAAATCTAGACAGAGGGATTACCAAATCAATCGCAAAACTGTAGAATACTTTTTACGGTACGACAGTCAATCTTCCTGAACGCTGTGTTCAGTGCATTGCGATCGATAGGGCGGTAGACATGGCTTCCTATGGATAAAGAATATAGCCTATTGTGGTCTCCCAATATATACTTGACGGTACGTGGGAGCACAAGTCCGTACTGACACTTCTCGTCTCAAAGAGGAGGAATCACCCAACCAACAATGAAAGCGACAGTTACCAGGCTTTACGACGTTAGAATACGTCTCTAGCCTAGACTTCTAGATGTTGTGCGTTAGGTTCCAAAGCGTTTTTATGTTCATTAAATTTATTTTACAGTTGATCTTTCTTAAGAAATTTGCCTTTCAGGTTCACCGTGTGATGTAGATATACAATTCCTAAAATGCAATCTAAGATGATAAACAATCGTTTAATCTTCTTTTTGCAATGAAAATCCTAGCTACTAAAGAAAGAGAGATGATATTCTTTCAACATAGAGCAGAGAGCACACACTAGATGCACTGTCCTAAATCAAATCAACAAGCAGTCTAAATGTAAATGCACATGCATGTATTTTTTTTTAGCTTTCTTAATGTGTGAATGACAAGAAGAATGCTAAGTACAAATCTGAATGATCTTTTCAAAGCGACAGTACTAACAAATTTCTCTTCAAAAACGAAAGGAATATAATGATGACACTTTGCTATTTTGAATTGAAAACTGCTTTCGACACTTGAAAAACTACTAATCCAAATCAAATACAAGAGTAACTATATAATCGACCATCAAGAACAATAAAATTATTTTCTTTGATTGAAAACGACACTTGTGACACTTTCAAATCAAAAGACGATAGTTTGATTATGCTACTTCTTTGTAAAAGAGAACTGTAAATGGCGCACAATACATAAAAACATTCACAGTTATTTGCACAATGGAGGTGGAATGATGGAAAGGAAGGGAGTTTCCACAGTGGTATACTGATCACAGACAGGAAAACCCTTGAATAAAGCTGAAGAGAGTGAACACAGAAACCAAAATATGAGGGCAGAAGGGGTCTTGTCTGATCAACGCACTTGCAACACAGGGAAAGTGCGATGCAGCGCATCTACTGCACATGGGAGGTGCGATGCATCCAGATTCCCAAGAGGAGAAGGTGCGATGGTCTAGGGATGAGACTTCAACTGGGTTCCGGGTCACAGTTTGCAGCTCAGTTCAGGGATTTAGGCCGAGAAAGTGATGTTCAGTAAATATAAATCACAGGGGTTGATCTAATGAGGTTACTAGAGCCACCACTAGGGCAATTAGAAAGTTTGCAAATCAATTGTTCAGTTTATAAACAAAACCCGGAGATAGACTGAAGCAACATTGATCTACTTTGCTCTTGCATAGCAAATGCAGTTCGAAGGCTAGCTGGCTTAACTTCAGGCTCCGTATGTAAGTTTATAAAACAAACAAATATACACAAGCAAACAATCTATTCGCTCCCTAGTGGAGTCGCCATTTTGTTATCGGGAAATCTAGTGTCCACTCGGAGCTGCTAGTCCACAAAGACTGGTAGCTATCTTAGAAACAAACAAACTAAAACTACTTTCGCTTTCCTCTATGAGAAGTAGATAAGAGGGGAACAAAGGACACCAATCTCAGTCTTGCGCTTAGTTCCTTGCTTGGTTCCTCTCCCTTCTGACAGATCCTTGCCGCTTTTCTTTCGTCTACACAGCTTCAAAGAGCACCTGTGGAATCAAAGATACATAATACTATCAAAGAACAGAGATCTACAATCATAAACAATATAGGACCAAATATATATTGACCACACAAATGCATATATCATCAAACATACAAGAATGTGGAGGAAAACTTGAATAGCTTTATTAATATCAAGAATAGCAAAGAGCATTACAACCAATTGTTCTGACCCAGGGTCATCCTCCTAACATGAAAGCCCTTCTTCACCTCATGAAAAGCTTATATCACCCAACACTATGATATTCCACCAAGAAACCAACAAAACTTCCTTACAAAATACAAAATTCCAGCCTCTGGATCTTTGGGATGAGGGATCCATATATAGATGATTGCAGGGGGTGAGTCAGCTTCTAGGATTTTGATTAGTGTCCTCTCTCTGATAGTTCTTGATTCCACTTGGAGATTGATGATCTCTTACTCATCCCTAGGCGAATTCAGAGAGGCAAGTGTCACAGGAGAAGTTTCTGGAAGATTCCATGACGATCCACCTTGCAAACTGTCTCTACCATTTGTCTACTCTCGCCCATCGCACCCTACAGAAGGGCTTTCCAGTATGCATCGACCCTTTTCACTAGGCAAGTGGGATGCATCGCACCTTCTGCACTGGGCAGTCTGTATGGTTTAGCTTTGACCAGTTCTGAGTAGTTTTCTGTGGATAACTTCTGGGAGATGATGTAATCAGCTCACCTTGTCTTTTAGGGTCTGAAGCAACACTTTTAGGGAGCTAGGAGCCCTTGGTTTATGGACATGTTTGATTGGGGTTGTAGTGCCCAAAAATGTCTATAACAATCGCGATTGTACACATCTCGCCTTATCACCCTGATTTTTTTTTGAGAAAATCTTTTTTTATCTTGTCTTCCAGCTTCTTGATTTCCGCATCCACCAGAGCGCTTTTCTTCCTTAATCGTACCCTTTCTTTTTCAAGTTCTTAGAGTCTGAGATTTCCCCGTTGGATTTCTGCTTCCATGGTTTTGCAAACCGTTGTATCTATCGGTGCTATCATGCATAGTCTAAGTTCTGCAAGTACTATAAGGCTTACTATGGTTGCTTCATACTCCAGCCTTGGCGGTGCTTGCGAGGTTAGGTTTTTGCATGCGGTCTTATAAGCCTAGAGAACTGCTGGTACGTGCAGGTCCCAATCAGTCCGCTTCACATTATGGACCTTGTTTAGTGCTTCGCGTACTTTGTTAAAAGCTTATGCATGGATATTCTTTTGCACACTTGGCCTTTCCATGCTTCGTGGCCCTCGCCAGAGGGGTCGTTCGTGCCATTGCCTTACCCGCATTTTTTTTCTGATCATGTCTCCTACCGTGAGGACGGTGTGCATTCATACAGGTTTCACACCATATGCTTGTATCCACCTGGATAGGTGGGTGCGTGGGCTGGTTCGTCTGACAATTTTGTCTGTTAATCGCATCGGAGGCTTCTCAAATCACATGTGCATCATCCTTCGGCAGTCACGCTAGTCCTCAAAACTCTTCTGGTGTGTACACCATCTTGTGCGCGTAGCGCGAAATATCCATTTCAGAGCGTCGAAACGTTGTTGTTCAGGAACTCCTCCACTTCACCTAATCCATCGTACGTAGGCAGATCCCTTATCTCTGTTGTTACACAACGCAGGGATATAGTCATCATGTTACATTTGAGCGTGGTTATCTCGTGTAACCGGTTCTGCCATCTTTCTATCTCTTCGTCAGAATCTGATGTAGAGGAGCTTTCGCACTCCCATGAGATTCGGCCATTTGCGGTTGGATTTACCCAGTCTTGCTCGCACACAGTTATCTTGTAGATGCAGTCCAGATCGTCGTCATTGTCGTAGTCGCGCACTGGCTCTGTGTAGCGCGATCCTTCTGCAGGGTCCAACGGTACCACTACGCGCAATGACTTTTTCTCAAAAATCATCTTGCACTTCTTTAGATTTATCACTCCATTCATGTCAGTGGCCCAATCTATTCCCAATAGCGTGGGGTAGGGATTGTTGTCATCAACAATCTCTATCACTTCAAAATCTACTAGCGCGCTTGCTCCTTCGATGTCTACTGTGATTCCCTGTAATCTCCCCATAGGTAGGATCTTCTATTGGTTCGCCATTCACAGTTGGATAGGAAACCATTGCAATGTAGGCCTGCCCATGCGCTCCCATGTCTGCTTTGGCAGGACGTTCCCGTCTGATCCGAAATCCAGAATCACTTGGTCCATCTCGTATTCCCCGATCTGTGTAGTCAATCTCATCTCCCTTCCTGTTCACGCTGTGTGCTTCCCGAGCTTCCAGACTACGCGCGGTTCTCCTAGAACGGTCCCAACACATCTAGTTATGAGTTCTTACAGCCCCTTTACAGCCTTGTTGTTGCACAACAGCTTCATGCATGTCTCCAAGAACGTAGTGAGAATTGATGGGTCCATTTCTGGCTCCAATATGTATTTACTTCTTGAAGTGGAGGCATCAGTGAAACTCCTCTTAGCTTCCATGAAGGTCTCCTTAGCGTGCTCCAAATCAAATTCTGGTTCCTTTGTTGGAGCCTTATGAACCCAGGTACTTTCTTCAGGCTGCTTGCCTTTGTCATCCCTTGTTGTAATACCACTCCGGAGCACGATATTTACATTAGGGTCTTCCTCGCGCGGCTCAGCCCTCATCATTTGTAGGTTTTGAGTCGGGGGAGGTTGGAGTGCTCCTTTATCGCGCAACCTCACTATCAGTGTTAGACAGTCCTATGTCTCACGATCAAACAATGTACAATACAAGCATGATGGTCGCATTGGATTCATACAATCGCGGGCATAATGTCCTGACTCTCTGCAATTGTAACATATCAGCTGTCTACGACCTTTTCCTGGTCCCGTTCCATTTTGGCCTCGTCCGCGTCCCTGAAATCCGGTTCGCGCCATCCTTGCGTTCTGGTCAAGGGGCCGTGTTTCAGCTTGAACTCTGTAGGTAGGAGTCCGATCCATCATCAATGCATAACTTCTACAGGTGTGCTCGTCATGGTCTACTGATCTATAGAAATTATAGAACAACTATTGTGAATTCTGTGTATACTTCTGTAATAGATAGCAGTTATCTGTAGCATTCTTTCCTCCTATCTGACAAATCATGCACCATAATGCAGGCACCGCACTTGGTCCTACTTGTGCCTTCGGTCTCAATGGCATTAGTCCTCCCCCTAAGAGGTAATTCGCAAACATCGGGTAGTGGTCCTTGTTGTGCCCTCGGCCCTTGCATTTTACGCACCAAACCTCATTGCGCATCTCTGGGCGGGTTGTCCTGTCTTGTTTCAAACTTTGCATCTTCAGGCACAAGTTTTTTCAGCTGCACGTGAATCTGCTGAACTCCCAGGCTAGGATCTTGTATTGGAGTCTCGTGCAATCTCATTGTGACCTCCAAAGCCTCAGCCTGAGTGGTTAGTCTTTGTTGCGCCAATGCGTTCTATAGATGCGGCGTTAACGATGCTACAAACCAATCGTGGTGTTGCCCATTTGTTAAGGTCATGTTTGCTTCGCGGATTGTGCACTTCAGTTTTTGATCCAACTCAGATGGGGTTTCGCCTGGTAGCATTGTGATTTCCTTGAATCCAATGATCGACTGTGCTTTCTATTTTGGTCTGCTAAATTCTTTGTTCAGCGCAGTTTGGATATCCGCTATACTCGCATTCAGATTTTCATTGGAATTCTTAATGTACCAGGTCAGTGCGTGATCCTGCAAAGCGCTGACCAACATCGCCTTCTTTATATTGTTGTCTGTGGCACACTGTGCTTCCCATACAACTTTTACCATGAACCAAAATTGGTCCGGATCTTCATTCTCTACTCCTTTGAACATTGGTAGATTTATTGTGCTGGCCATACTGCTTCGTGGTGTTGGCGGAGGTGGTATGGGCGAAGTCGGGGGTGAAGATGGTGAAATTGGTGGTGGTGTGGGTCGGGGTGGTATGCACGGAATCCTTTGCCTTATCAGATTGATCGCATTTCTTGGAGAAACCTCCGCGAGCTCTTTTTCGCCTCCTCGCGGAGGTGAAATCAAGGGGCTAGTCTTTTATTCTGTGCTACCTTCGTTTTTGTAGATTCTCCCACTTCACGTAGCCCCAAACATCAATTTATTCGCATAACCTGTTTTTTACATAGTAGCATGTTAATTCAAGCGTTCAAAGACTTAACGTACTTACCTCTCGGTCCCTTGAGGAAGCGTCGTTCTGCCTCGCTATCACTGATTGAAGTATCTATCGCGAATTCAGTGATGAAACCTCCTATGATTCGATCGAGCCAGTGGTCGACAGCGCGTGCAATCGGATCTTCCGATGCTTCCAGTCTGTGCACCAATTCTGGAGTACACACAATAGGTTTGTTGAGTTTACAACTTCCTTGGATATCTGCTAGTTTCGCAATCCAATCATACAACTCAGTGGGGAAGGATGCAAAGAAAATTTCGTGGATCTCTATATACAAGTAGCAATCTAACCACTCTTCCTTTGATAGTCACGGATTCCTATTTTCCTGTGCCGCGAACTCGTGAATCTTTCTGTCCAACCAATCTTCAATTCCTTTCTTTGTCAGATTCCAGTGATATGACATCAGACATCTCTATCTCGGTCCCGGCAATGGAACCATTTGTTGGCTTGCTGGGGCCTCACCCAGGTTCGGAGTTAATTAGCCAAACAAATCCCTGTACCACTGGCTCTTTTGGAAACAGTTCGTGGAGCACGAATTGAGGTCTGATCCGAAGTAGTATGGGAGGGTGCTAGAACCAGGTTTCCGCACGCTGGAGATGTCTGATGAGTTCGACTGGTCCTTTGTTTGTCCCTGTGCGCAGGTGCCTTCGCACACCTTCCATTCCTCTCGGCCTAATACCCTGCCTTCACAAAGCCCTAACCAAGGGCTGTGCCGCGCTCTATGATATTACCCGAGCTCTTATTTATCTTCCAGTACTATTTAAGCACCTTCGCCTACTTAAATGTCTTAAGTTATACTTAACAATACAAAACATTCATACAAGTTCGCAGTAAATAAACAATATATTTTCAAATTAAATCCAATCATGCATTAACCCAGGAAAAGATACACAAAATTATATAAAAACTTCTCTTTATTATTCTTCAACAGTTACAGACTGGACCTGCCCTGCGCACTTAGCTGCAGGGGTTCGTGCACTCAGCTGTGGACTACTAGGCCTCTGCGCACTCAGCTACAGAGCCTTCTCCTACTCTACGACCCAAAGACACACTTTACACTTTGACTCAATCACTTAGACTTCTTATTCTTCTTCTACCGTTATCTTTTACACTTAGAGCCTTGTTTTATTTATACAATCCCATGGTCTGCAGACCATGGGTAGGTCTATCCAATTGACATTACATTACAAAAACTAGGGTGGAGAACCCTATGACTCTATCATACTTCGCGCTCTGCACCTGCAATTCGTGGAGCTTTTACAAAAGACTTGCTCAAAACTTGGGCTTTAATCCCCAACACATGCCTTTGGGGGGATTCCATGCCCAACAGGTTGTAAGACGAATTTGTTTGAGTTCTAGTTCATGACAATGGTAGTTTGTGTGAGTTGTGGAATACAAGGATGGAGCTCTTGTGTCAAAGAGCATTGCCTATTCTAAGGGAGATAGTCACAAGCTTCTAGAGTTCGACACTGACCAACATGGATCATGTAGAGGGTGCATGCTTGGTAAGCATGTCAAACATGCTTTCTCAAGTAGTGAACAGATCTAAGTATAGTCTAGATCTAGTACACTTAGATGTTTATGGATTGATTTCAATAGCACCAACGATAAGAAACACGTACTATGTTACCTTCATTGATGACTTCTCTTGCAAAACTTGGATCTACCTCATAAAGATTAAGGATGAGATATTAGTAAGTTTTAGGAGTTTGAAGCTCTAGTTGAAAACCAGATGGGGAAGAAAATCAAAGTCTTGAGATCAAATAATGGGGGTGAGCTAAGTCACTAGATTCACTCCCCCCTCATGTGTCATGAATCCATCTTCTCAGACATGATTCACATGTGACACATGTTAGATTCAAACTTGATGTGTGTCGGAGTTTTGGGATTCGTGCCCACAAGGAATCATGATTTTCGAACATGTGTTTGCAAAAAAGTGACTTGAGGGCTTGATGAAAGCTAAAATTGGGCCACATTTTTCCATTTGCATTCATTGTTTGGGCGCTATGGAACTGTGGGAGCGACCAACAAAGGAGATAGGTGTATTTTTGAGGTGATTCAAGCTATAGGTAAGTGGATTTCCATACCATTTTTTTTCTTCTAGTTTTGCTACAACAGTTTCTCTGTCCATTTTGTTTACATTTTTTCTTTATTTTTACAGTAGTGATGGCTCAATCAAGGATAGCAAGGAAGGGGAAAAAGAAGGGGAGAAATGTCCCCATTGGTAATGCCTCCCCTCTTTCAGTTTCATTAGCGTATGCAAGTGTTCCATCTGTTGGAAGTGAGACTGCAACAACAACTTCAAATGTTGAGAGAAACATCAATTTAGCAAGATAGTAGGTTCAAGAAAGTAATATCCCTTGTGGAAGTATGTTATAAGAGATCAAGGGCCATACACCAAGTTAAAAAGAGACAATGTTCTTTTGACATGCAACTTTTGCAATACTCAATTCAAGAGCACCTATTTCCATGTGAAAGCGCATTTGTTAGGCATACCATCTTGTGGTATTGGAGCATTTTTAGGAGTCGCTGCATCTAAGAGGGAAGAATTAGAAAGATAGGTCAATGTTGGTGTGGCAACGATGGCTACATCATCTAAGAAAAACAAGAATAAGGACCCCCGTCCATTTTTGAGGAAAAACAATTATCCATTTGAGAGTTTCAGTGGGGTGTAGGTCAAGAAACAAAAAAGAGGGCACTTGGTCCAATGGAAAAGATATCTCAACAAGAGAGGCAAGAATATATTGGTATTACCATTGCCTTTTCTTTCTATCTCAACTTCATATCATTTAATGTTACATGATCATCTTTATATATTGAGATGTGCCAAGCTCTAACTAAAGGGGCTCCATCGGGGTATGTGTCTCCTGGGTCAGAGAGGCTTAGAACCACATTATTGACTAAGGCAAAGAAGGTGGATAAAATGCTTGAGCCCATTAAATCAACATGGCCAAGTTTTGGGGTTAGTATTATTTCTGATGGATGGACAAATGCAACATGCCATCCACTCATCAACTTTATCGTGTCTTCCTTGAATGGACCAATTTTCTTGAAAGTAGTGGATTATCTTGAAAATCCAAGGATGCACAATATATGGGTGAGTTGTTCATTAAATTTATTGAAGATGTAGGCGTTGATTCTTATGTGCAAATCATTACAGACAATGCACTTGTTTGCAAGGTTGTTAGCATGATTGTGGTGTGGAGAAATCTAGGGCATAGTAATTATATGATTTCTCTTCTATTAGTAACTGCTTGTGAGTGTTTTTTACCTCTTTAGATTATTGTATTATTCTAATTAAGTTATTAGTGTTCTTCTTCATCAAACAACTGTTGGCATTATGAGACAAGTGCTGTCCTTGATGGCAAATCACACTGATAACAAATCATAGTGCAGAAGGATAGCAGCAAGGAATTGATGATCAGTCTACAAGTATGAAGAAAAATACATACACGCTGGTTCACTATATACCAAGTCGCGTATACAAGCAGGTTCACTATATACCAAGTCGCGTATACGCAGGTTCGCTATATACCAAGTTGCGTATACGCAGGTTCGCTATATACCAAGTCGCGTGTACACGCCGGTTGGCTTCAGTAAAAGCGCGTGTATGTGGAAAACTTATCTTTGGTCCACGGCGGTTATTCCTTGGAAGTTGTGCCTATGGTTTTGGACCTTGGTGTCTCGACGGACGTGTTGATCCCTAGTTTTGAAGATGATGGTATTGGATTTCTATGGTTTTGGCTCTTGGTATTGAAAAAGGCCTAAGGCTATATAAGGAGAAGGAAATCATTAGGCAAGTGTATCGGAAATGTCTTGAATATCTGATGAAGTATTAGATCCAGTATGCAAGTTATTGGTTGATGATGTATTGCTTGATCTGAGCTAAGGAGAGATCTCATCGGTTGATGGAGAACAAGATCTAAGGAGAGATCGGGATCAAATGGTTTGAAATGAACTATCTTTATATAGTTGATTATGCGTATTTCTAGATCCGCATGACTGACGCAATATTATGTTCTGGGTATAACTGATGTCTGGTACAGCTGCAAGTTATGAAAAATTATTTTTAGATCTGTACGCAGGTTGTCTTCGGTAAAACCGCGTGTATACGCGGGTTGCCTTCATTGAAGTAGTGTATATCTTTTGGAGCTTGATTTTTGGGTTGCAGCTGGGTCTGACTGTTATTGCAGAGTTCTGTAGTCTGCTCTGTGTTCTGGTGACTGGGTTTGACAGGGTTTCAGTGGTTCAGTGATTCAAAGATTGTTGATGTGAGTATTGGTTGTTTTGTAATGTTCTATTAAGGTTGAATGAATTGTGGTCTTCAGATTGTAATATTGTGCTTCAGGAATATCCAGTCTGAAAATGTATGAAAAGTGGTACCTGAAGAAAAGAAGATTGTAGGCCTGCACCTACGTACTAGTATCTTAGCTAGTACAAGAGCAAAGGGGGTTGAAGCTCCCTTCCAAGGAAGTTTGGAGAATGAGAGAAGGTTGAAGCCTTCTGCAGGTTGTAGCCTGCGTACTGGTATAAGGCTGCACCAGTACAAAAGATTGTAAACTGAAGTTCTTATTAAAGAAAGATAGAGACGACTTGCAGCAGGTGGTTTTCACCCACATTGGGTTTCCACCTTATATCATGGTGTTCATGTGTGTGGCTTTTGTGTGATGATCTGTTCTGTTATACTGTTTACTCTTAATATGGTGAATAATGACCTGATGCACTTAACTGAAGATAAACTAACTGAATTATAAGTTTTCTGGTTATACGCTGTTTTCTTTAGACACAGTAGCGTGTACACGCTGGTTCACTTAACTGAAGTAGCGTATATGTTTCTGAGCATTGAAAAAGTTTTATTGATATGATAATACTGATTCACCCCCCCTCTCAGTATTATTTCCAATAACAACCGCTAATGCATAAACCATAAAGAGACAAGAGACACAAAATATAGACTATCAGCCAAGGCCAAAACTTCTCTCTTTGAGAGGAAAAACTGAACAAATTATTCTTCGTATAGAGATTCCAACTGACAAATACCAAGACTAAGATCCTTGACCTATTAGAGCTCTCTAATACCAATACACCAAGCTTCCTATCTTTCCCTCTTGAAACAATGATGGTCAACTTCCTTCTCCTTCCTTCTGCTTTTGACTTCTTTCATATCTTGTCTTCTTTCCTCTGTTTCAGGCCTACAACATTTTAGCCCTAAATTAGAACCCTTGCACATGTAGATGACAGTCCTTGATTTTATTTGCTTAATATGGATGATACTTCTTTGGCAACTTGACCTTCCTTATGACTTCAATCTAGTTTCCTTTGAAAGTTGACCTTACAACTGTAGATGGTTACTTCTTTCTTCGCACATGTGACAATTACAACACCTAAAAAATAGACCTAAGACTTGAATTTCCTTCTCCCTTCGCTGATCCTTAGGCTCCTTCTTGATCACTTTCGCACTGTTTTGTTGTACCTCGCACTTCAGACTTGATCATAAAAAATCCTGTCCTGAAATGAAGATGCACTGCACTATATATAGTTGTTTCCCAAGGTAATAAGCCGACTTGATATCAAGTTGAGCTGACATGTCAGTGGGAGAGGTAATTAATTCCACTTTGAAGTCGACTTGAGGTTATTGCTTGTGCTTAGTCTTGGAGGGCTACTTGACACTTCTATTGAGTCATACACAAGTGTAATATGCCCAAGAAGGGTACTTCATACATGACATAGACTAAAACTGACTTTTATGATTAGATGACAAATCCTAAAGGCTCACACTGGGAGCCATCACTAAAATAAAATTCCTTGCTCATGAAACCCATGAGACAAACGCTACAATAATTGTTTTGTTTTTCTTCTTTTCACCAATTACATAGAACCACAATTACACATCATTATGAAGATGTAACCTAGTTACTTTTCAGCACTCCCTCTTAACTAGGGAGGTATTCATAAAGGTACTTGGTCATTCTCAATCTGAAGAATTTCTCATAAGAAGAGTCAGATTGGTAAACCATCTGTATAACATCATATCAACCAACATTGTCACATAACAAGGCCTTGACTAACAACTCTATCCCTCCAGGAGATCTGAGCATAATGCTGGCGAGACCAATCATGTATAGACACCCTCATCATTGTCTCTCTCGGAACATACCCCACCCGAGTTTTCAGGATGTGTTCCACCAAAACTATTCTTATCTTGGATTCCCAGTCCTCAAAGAACATCGGTCCTCAATGACTACTCTTATATTGGATGCCCTAATACATCCTCAAAGAGCATTGGATGCCAAATGCCTACCCAATCTTCCATTCTATCTTCCCAAGTGAAGACAAGAATGATGTGTCTATCTCTCCCTCTTAATTAAGGAAGACATATATATTCCAATAAAGGAATGTACTCATTCCTATAGAAGGAATGCACCTAAGCTCCCTCTTGGCTTAGGAATTTCCAAGTTTCCTCTAAGTAAGAAATTTGTTTCCAGGCTTCCTCTTAATTAGGGACCTATAGCAGCTCCTTAGGTGGAGATAATGGGACAACCAACTATTTGAAGAACTCCTCCTCGCAATGTCATGAAATTCTTTTCGTTATCTAAGAGTCTTCATGTTTGATACTTCTACATAGGGCATTGACCATTCATCATTTTCATCCATGAGTCAGCCATGTCATCATTAGAAAGTGATCCATTAGTCCATATTTGGCCTTCCTTCATGGCATGTTTACTTAAGGATCTTTCGTTCTACTACATGTGCACCAGTGGTGGAAGATATCCATAGATCTTCCCTCGACAACCCTGCATAAACCCATCTAGATATCTGTTCAAAAATAGAGGAATGAACATTAAAATCAACATTACCTTTGTGATGGTATTTCATCATGACATCTTCCAGTTTACATCATAATCCTGCATACATATCGACACATCTCCCAAAGATATATTATTATTGTCAAGGTTTTTTTTTTATCAGACTCCGTCATAGTCTTCATATCTTCCGTGGAGATATCCTAGTCAAATATTCTTGGTCTTTCGGATGTTGATTGCATTTACCGTGGTTGCATATTCCATGATCTCTTCCTTCCTTTTTTCGCATATTACATTCCTAGGAGCTTCTAATCAGAGTTCCTCAATTGTAGTCAACTACCTCATACTTCATATGAGGACATATTACGTTGATTTTATCTAGTGAATGTGTAACCCATGCATTCTTGCATTCCTTTGAGGGAGGAAATACTTTCTTTTGATCATGCTCTCAATATAGAGCATTGATTCATGTTACTTGCAACCATATGACATGGCTTCCACAATATCAAATGTAAGCATACACACCTCATTTTTCCTTTGGGTCATCCAGACTTCTTGCAACAACTTCCTTGATTGAAAGAGCTTCAATTCCTTGATCTGTTTCACTTTTATGTCACCATACCATCATCCCATGGATTCCACATGATTGGAATTCTTGATGAAACACTTATTTTTCCTTATGATCTGTGAATCTTTCAATGAATATTTCATCTGAGAATCTTGAGGATCTAAAGTATCCTCATCAGCAGATGTTTCCTTTTGACAAATATATGATGAACCTTGTACTATATGACCTTTCCACTTGTGTTTTCAATGGGATTCCCAAGAGCTATATCCTTAACTTCCATAGATTCTAACTATCTTTCATGCTTCTCTATGATGTTGTTTAGAGCTCTTGCTTTTAATTCTTCTATGATGCCTTGATGCATCCCATTTAGTGAATCATGATAGCCATATCTTACAACAAAATACTTAGGAATTTGATAAGAACTTAGGTGAGGAAGACTATCTCAGTAATAGAGATCTCTTACTTCCTCTTTCTTGGACTTCTTATTTTCAGCTTCCTCTACTACTTTGGCGATGTGGGCTTCTTCTCTTTCTCTTTTTTTGTCCTTCTTGAATTTAGGAAATTTTCTTTTGTAGTGCTCATATTTTTGACACCCATAGCATTGAATCTTAGACATGTCCCTTTTTCTTTTTCCAAGAAACATACTTTCCAAATTTCCTTTTCTTCTTGCCATTGTAGCATAAGCTTGAATTTGCTCACCTGCTCCCACATCAGATTTGGCCTTTAGTCTAGATTATTTTTTTGGGTGTGGAGATTAATTATATTTTTTATTTGAGAGGTACCACAAATCAAGAATTATGGTTTGGTGGTTCAAACATTGCTCTACAGGAATATGTTGATGCAGATATGGCATGCGATAAAGATAACAGGAGGAGCACCACAGGGTATGTGTTTACTGTAGGTGGAACCACTATTATTTGGGTTTCAAAAATGAAAAGTGTTGTTGCACTTTCAATGACAAAAGCTAAGTATGTTGCTGCTACATAGGCTAGTAAAAGAATGGTTTGGTTGCAAAGGTTTATGGATGAATTGGGTAAGAAACAAGAGATGGTTAGGTTATACAGTGACAGCCAGAGTGCCATTCATCTTGCAAAGAACTCATCATTTCATTCCAAGACTAAACATATACAACTCAAGTACCATTTCATACGGTCAGTGTTGGAAGATTGAGAATTGAAGTTGGAAAATATACACACTAGCTAGAATCCTGCATATATGTTAATAAAAGTTGTAACCAAGGAGAAACTGAGATTCTGGTCAGTTTCAATTGGTCTTCAAGTATGATAATGAATATGAGAAACAACTAGGTCCAAAGTGGGGTGAGTTTCCAACAAATGAAGTAGTGGTGGATTTTCTATAATCAATCTCCAAGTGGGAGATTGTTGGGTGTGGAGTCTAGTTATCTTCTTTATTTAGAGGTATCATCGCGTTGAACGTAAATTCCTAATGGGGAAGGAACGTTGCCTGTTTAATCGCTGTCAGGGGGGTCTAGAGAGGGCGATGACAATTTTATGAGCCCCCCTTGGCAGGGGCTCGGGGGCAACGCCTCCGAAGCTAAAAATATATGAAAACTTTCCTTGTAAAATATTGTAATTTCGTAGTCAATTTGGATCGTTCATTAGGAGAATGATCTAACGGTAGAAGTTATGTTTAATTTAGGGTTTTTTTCTCTAAAAGGAAACCCCTTGATTTATATGAGGGATTTTTATTGTGGATGTATGTGTGTGTATGTGTATTCTGAGCGAGAAATAGAGAGGAGACTGTGTGAGAGTGAAGAGGAAATTACAACGGATCTGCTGTGGGTTGTATTTCTTCATTTTGTTGGATAATATAACAGGAAGGACTGGCTGTTTCTCCATGTTCATAGCCCAAACTAGGTGAACCACATATATCTGTGTTTCTCTTGTTTTATGCGTTTTTGGTGTTTGTGTTTCTATAATATTTTATGTGGTCCATTTCTCTGTAATATATAATTTTCTAACATCTTCAATCTTGAACAGTGACCATAGATCCTGGAATGGAGTAGCTTCTTTTTCCCCATAAATACTTGAAGTAAAGTTACCTCACTCCCCCGATAGTGCATTTAATACCACTGTAGTCATTTCACTATCAGACATGACTTCTCCTAGATCTTGTAGTTTATCCTGGATCTGAAATATCCTCATAAAGTATGAGAGTATTCCATCTTCCTTTGACATCTTCAGCTTGTAGAGTTCTTGTGTTGATGAGATGACTTCTCTAGCAATGCTTACGACATATAACTCTACCAGTTTGTCATTGATTTCTTTTGAATTTTTGAGTTTAGATACATATGGGATGAGGGGATCCTTGATGGATTCTATGAGAATCCTTTGAGCCCTAATTTCCCCTTTCATATACTTGGAAAGATCTTGAGAATCTTCCTCTCCTGGTTTTGTGATAGATCCTTTGACATGTTCCATCACCTCATTTTCAATGAGATTCAAATATGTCCCTTTCTTCCATGAAAGATAGTTTGAAACCCCAAGCAATTTGTTGCTTTCCTTGCAAAGAGACATTTTGACAGATATACTTGATATAATTCTCCTTCTTGATTCTTCCTTGATGTTGATGATGATATAGAGGATAGAAAACTTCCTTTTGATGAAGATAGTTTTCTTCAATAGTGATCCTTGATCCCACAGAGAGGGAGATCCCTTGGATCTTTTGATGATGATGATGCCTTCAATGGTAGGGATCTTTCTTGAGAGAGATTGCCTTAGAGTCTTGATGACAATGCCTCTAGCTCCCTGTTGATGGGCCAAAATGTACTGCTAACAACTAAGGGGGTGTCCCTAGTGTGAAGTCCCATTTAGACCTCACACCGTTTGGGATAGGAGCCCCATTCGATATGTGGGCCCGACTGCCATCATGAATGTTTCCACTCTTGGTTATCAAATGAGAAGGTGTCAAAGTGGGACAAGAATGAAATTCTTAGGTAGTGGAACAAAATCAACGCAAGATTGACAAATTGCAGAAAGAGGTACAAACAAGTCTCAACAACAATAATAAGAGATATGCCATGAGAGGGATTAGTGAGCTAAAACCCAATCAAACATACAATAAACAGGAACATGCCAGAAGTTAATTGCAAAGTAGTTCAAAATAGGTCACTGACATGGCAAGGAACAAGTAAACATAGATTTGAAAGAAAAACATACATGCAACCACTATGTACCAGTCCATAACATATTACATATATGAAAGCACACATACAAATATAGTGAAGTATCATACAACTAATACAACCACCATGAGTAAGCATGGGAATCAATGTCGAATAGAGAGAACATCTTATTAATGCTGCTGCAAATTCAAGTACTTATCATGCAATTGGTCAAAACCCAATAGTGCAACATGGGCTGTTCACACCATTGCCCAATGCAAAACACTAGCCCCATTGAAAATCCACTCTACTTGCTGCCAAGCGCTAAGTGGCTCTAGCTCTCAAGCATAAATAAACTATCTAATCTTAGCCTCCACTCAAGTGCTAAAGTCTCGCTTTGTCAATGAGGCATGAGGGCACATTTATAGAGGTCAGGTGTCTATTCACCTACCATGACCTTTGACCTTCCCTCATGCCCTTTCAGCTACCCTCATGACTCTTGATATTACCTGCTTCTTTCTCAAGCCAAAATGATTATTACATGCCCACATCAGTCCTAACATAGTGGCTGATATAATGGTGGGCGATATTTACATCATGATGAAGGAGATAGAGAGAAATATGTGGAGGGTTATTGGAAACCCTAGAATGCTTGTTGCCCATATGTCGCAACGATGCAAATGCTTGGTCCTGGAACCAACTTGTTTTCTTGCCACTATGCTTCGCTCACATTCATCAATCTTTGGTGATGTGCCTTTGAGTTTATTGAAAGGTTCTTAGCACTTGGAAGGGAGCATCTGGCTTGCTAAAAGGAAACCCTAGTGTTGGATTTTGTTGCCGACATTGTTGTGAAACCATGAAGACATGAATTGTTGGAGTGCCTATCATTGTGCCTTGCCTACACCCAACCACCTCTTGCTGTTGTGTTCTTCATTGAAACCCTATTTGTGTGGGTTCTGTAGAAACCCTAGCTCCCTTCATCTAGGTCATATTTCTGCTTTCTCCCATGATCTGCAAGCAAACAAACCATATTATTCACATACATATTGGCAGTCAGAGAATAATATCAGAAATATTAAAATAATGACTAAGAATGAAACACTAATTTGGACCCCTGTTTAGTCCCTTTCAATGCTGCAGTGCTGTCAATGAATCCAATTTCTGACCATATTCTTTAGCTTGAACCAATCTCATCCAATGGTGTTTAAGGTGAAGGTTCTCAAGCTTTGTTATATTTTATGGGGGGGGGGGGGGGTAAATGTAGTGCCAAGAGGTATATAGCTCTCTCCACTTTGGGATTCAATACTCTAACGTGTGAGGTTTACCTCCTTGAATTCTCTTTTGGAAAGCTATGAAGATTTCTTCAAAATGCCATAGAGATTTATCCATAATCCAAGCATTATAGTAGACCAAAAAGACAACCCCACATATGTGAAACCAACGATGTAACTTCTAGTGTTTCAAATAAAGGACAACTCTGTTAAGAAGACTGTTCTCCCTCGCTTTGTTTTTCTTATGTGCTTCGTTAGCCAACACGGCATCACGACGAGTTTCATCCAGGTGGATTAGTTCCAAGAAACGAGCCTCTTCTTCAGAAGTTTCGGGAAGCAGATCAATTGCAAGCTTGAGGGACGATATTTTGCACTGAATTGGCAAGACAGCTTCCAGACCATACACCAACTGAAAAGGCGTAAATCTGGTCGCATTTCTCACTGAAGTCCTATATGCCCACAGAGCTGAGTACAAGATTAAATGCCAATTCCATTTGTGGACTCCAATCATTCTCTGCAACATGTGCTTAAGGACTTTGTTGATTGCCTCAACTTGTCTGTTAGCCTGCGGATAATATGGAGTAGAACTGTCGTGGGACAATCCTAATTTGGCAGTCAATTCAATCATCATGTGATTGTGAAAATGCGACCCATGATCTGTGACTATAGCTTGTGGAACACCAAATCTAGAAACTTCATGATTAAAAAAGAAAATAGCAGCCGTTTCACCACTGTTGTTTAATGTAGGCATCGCCTCGGCCCATTTTGTAAAATAGTTGACAACGACTATAATATACCCATGCCCCTCAGCCGAGGTGGGGTTACATGTCATGAAATCAATGCCCCATTTAGCGAATGGCCCAACAACAACTACTGGATGCAGTGGTGCAGGTGGTAATCTGGTTTTGCGATCAAAAATCTGACAAGCATGGCAACTTTTGACTGCAGTTATGCAATCTTTGAATATGGTGGGCCAGAAGTAACCTACTCATAAGATCTTTTGTGCAGTAGCGTAACCAGATAGATGCCCCCCACAAGCACTTGAATGAAAATCATTCAAAACTTTTTCAGCCTCCTCATGCATGAGGCACCTTCGTAGAACTGTATTGACACCATGATGATAAAGCATATCGCCAATGATCAGGTAGTCTTTGGCTTGGTATCGAGTACGTCGCTGTTCAGAGCGAGAGGTGTTAGGCCTAAAAGTTTGGGTTTGGAGATAGACCAATATATCCCCATACCATGGATTGCTTGATGATATCAGAAATAGAGTCTCATCCACGATTGATGCTTTGGATGTTAAATCATTGGATGATGAGGGAAGGTCACAAAGTAACTCCGCAAAGACGAGAGATTTCTTTGATTTGGATTTGGTGAATTCCAGATTAAACTCTTGAAAAATGGCTATCCATTTGGAATATTTCCCCCCAGCAATTGATGCGATAGAATGTAGGTCATAGGGTTGCAATCTGACACAATGGTAGTTTTGCGAAAGAGAACGTAGTGTTGAAATCTCTGTACTGCTTGAATGGCTGCTAAAGCCAATTTTTCAACATAAGAGTACTTGCTTTCTGTATCATTAAGATTGCAACTTAAATAATATATTGGATGTTCAATTCCACTATCTTCTTGCACTAAAACCATGGAAATGGTCGTATCTGCAGTGGCGAGATACTGGTTAAAGTCTTCTTGATAGTCTGGAGCATTCATTAATGATGCTTTTATTAGGGAATCTTTTAAAGCATCAAAGGAAGCTTGCGCAACCTGATCCCAGTGGAAAGGTACTCATTTTTTCAAAAGATGCGTATAACCTTTAGCGAGTTCAGCATAATGTGGAATGAACCTCCTCAGAAAGTTAGCTTTGCCTTGAAGCCTTTGAATCTGAAGTAAATTTGAAGGTGGAGGCATGTTAAGGATTGCCTGAACCTTAAATGGGTCGAGTCAAATTCCGTCCTTAGAAACTATGAAATCAAGTAGTTGACCAGAACCAACACAAAACACACACTTGTGCGGATTGAGTCGTATCTTGTAGCGTTGGAAATGTAGAAATATGGCTCTCAAATGGTGCAATTGATTAGTCTGCTTTCACAAATGAGCTGGTAGATCGTCGAGATACGGTTGAACGATGTGTTTGATGTCATGGAAGGCGTCATTCATTGCCCTATGTTGCCCCTGCGTTCTTCAAACCGAAAGGTAATTTACAATATGCGAATGTGTCCCACGGACATATAAATGCAGTCTTCGACTGGTCCTATGGGTGGATATTGATTTGATTGTATCCGAAGAATCCATCCATGAATGAAAAGAGTTCACATCCGGCACATTCATCAATTATTTGGTCGATGAAGGGTGTAGGATAGTTGTCCTTTGGACACGCTTGATTTACATCCCTATAATCGACGCACACTCTAATTGTTCCTTGTTTTTTCATTACGAGAACAATATTCGATACCCAATAAGTGAGAGGAATAGGGTAAATGAAATCAGCATGCAAAATTTTTCAACTTCCTCTTTAATGGCAACAGATTTCTTCGGATGGATAGGTCGAAGCTGTTGTCGTACTGGTTTGACATCTAGATACATCTTGATTTCATGTTCAACAATTCTCAAGTCAATGCCTCGCATTTCTTCATATGACCATGCAAAGACATCTCTAAATTCGCGAAAGAGAGTACAATAAATTTCTAGTTCTGATGGAGAACAAGATTTGCCAACATGAATATTCTCTACAACATTAGGTTTGGTTGAAATATTAATGGCAATAGTTTCTTCAATATTGGACAGATTTCATTCGGAATCTACTGTATTTACAGTATTTGATAAAAAATCAAAAACTGAAGGATGATTAAGGTCGCTTGAATAATCTTCATTGTTATCTTGAAGGTGGGAACGATGGTGGTAATCTTCCCACGGCGTCTCTCCTATCATCATTGAATGGATGATTCCTTTGTCTGTAGAATGTATACGAGACCAAGAATTAGAAGAGGTACCATATTCTAAAGACCTACCTATCCAAACACTCATTGAGTGCTAATTCGGGTTTGTCACCCAAGCCCAGAAAATTGATTGCTACAAATATTCTATGGGGCTTGGTGGCAACACCTCGTGGTGATCCGCACTATCAAAATTGTCAGAGTTCTTCTTAATTTCAGGGGTTGTAGAAGATATCATATGACAGGTTTCCACTGTGGCCACTTCCGCAAGTCCAGGTGGAGGTGGGAGGGAAAAAGTACCCATTAAGGAAGGGTCTTTTAGGAGACCTACTCCGACATTTTGAAGTGATTGATGACTTCCATGGATCAATGGAATGCTTCCAGTAGCTTGTGAACTGTTGGGAAAAAAGGCTAGTTGGTCGACGATTGTGATTCCACCTTGGAAGGGAAATGCAATATTTCTAAAATATGTAGACACAATGGTAGCCATAGCATAAATCCAGGGCCTTCCCAGTAAAATATTGTAATCAAGGTTTCCATCAATGACCTCGACTTCAATCTCTACTGTCTTGCCCCCCAGTTCAACTTGAAAGTTACTTAAAATCCCATACGGCGTGTATGTTCTTCCATCAAATGATTTTAATGTCGTTGATGATTGCGACAAGGGTGGTGAACCTAAATTTTTCCAACAACTCATTGACATAATACAGGTAGATGCCCCCTCATCAATGATTGTTCGATGAATAGTTTTATTGAGGGCTTTTACTTGTATAAGGAAAGCGAGTTGGGCTGGTAATTGAGGTGTATATCCTTTATGATTAAAGGCCACAAGATTGGAATCCGCTGGATCAATCCCACCTATTGTTGATAACAAAGCCTACTTTTGGGAGGGACAATTCTGCAGTACCTCAAGTGTCAACATAGCGGATGGAGATTGAGCCAGATCCTCCACTATATTATAATTCTATGTAGCTCGAGCACGAGGATTAAATGTCGATTTATGTACGACTCCCTTTGGTGGCTTTATAGTTAATTCAGGAATAATGGGTGGAACAACTTCTGGCGAAGTTGTTGTTGAACTACCAGGTTGATCTGTAGCCTAGTTGTTTGACGACGATGGATTCCCATAATCTTTATTCCTTGTCAATATCAAAGCATCATTTTTTTGTTTTGAGATGGATAACATAAGCACTTGGGATGGGGAAGCTTGATCGATAACAACCAGATTGGTTTATGGTTTTGGAAACAGATAAGTCAACACTGCTGAGGTATTTGAAGTCTTTAAAATTTTTGTAACCTCAGCTTGATGTGGACAATGTCTCATTCAATGCTCCTCATTGCATATGTAACATGGATCACGAGGTTTCTTTTGCCCAGCAGGGTTTTCAGAAGATTTTTTAGGAGTTGAATTCTCCTGTTTCTTCTTATTATTTTTCCCTTTCTTCTTGCCCCCTGGTTACTTTGGATTTTTTCCCTTGTCAGATGACACAACATTAATCTCCAAGGCAAGAGGTTTGTCATTTGCTTTTTGACTAGAAACTGCAAGGGCTTTACTAGATGGAGCCTTTGCGGTTTGCGTGCTTGAGGCACCGATCACACCATCACCAGTGTGAGAGTCCCTGTTTGATTTAGGAGGGGGTGGAATGGAAAATTCTGGTCTAGGAGCGTTAGGAATTTTGTCGTAGAGTGTGCCAGACTGAGTATAGATCAAGTCTAAATATTGGGCACGAGCAATGACTTTCTCTTTAGTGACAACTCCTCCTTTTGCCATGTCCTCAGTTATAGATGGCAATAAGGACTTAATAAACCACTCACTAAAAGCTGATCAGGAACATACGTCTTTACCATTCGACGACAACGTCGCCACTCATGAATATGATCAGATATGTGAGTGATCTGATATTCACCCTATGAGTGACATCAATTAAAGATTTATTGATTAAAGGTATTATAGACTCATGTGCTGGTGTGTGTTCTGTGTTATTTAAGCAACGGATTGATTAGATTACCAATACAGAGACATTTTAAATGGAAAGACAATAGAGAAATATAGTAAGCAAACACAAAGACACAAGAAATTAATAAGGAGTTCACCCTATCCTCTAGGGTTACGTCTCCGATCTAGGTTTCAGTGGTGGCCTTATTTTATTGTGTCTTTAAGTAGAGAATTATAATGCAAGAGCTCAATATGAGTCACCTGAAACAGATTTGCTTGGCAGGGTGGTTCTTGGATTCTCCAAGCCACTTGAGTACATAGAATTCTTCTTCCTACCAGCTCTGTGACCTTCTGGTCTACAGTGGCAAGAGCCTGATGTGGTGCTCAGCCCGGACAGATCCTCTCTGGGATGGCTCAGATCTCTCAAGCCTCTGGTGCTCAATGCTACCTCTGGTTAGCTCGGCCCTTTGTCCTCTTTCTGCTTTTGCTTTACTGTCTTCTTTATCTGTGTTTTGTCCTCCTCTTGGGATTCTGGTCTCACTGTCTCTCGGGGTTCTCTGTCCTTTTCTGTCTCTCTCACTAGCTCTTCTATTCTTCTATTCATGGATTTGAGGCCATTCTTTCCCATGCCTGTTCGGTTCCTCTTCTGCCTCTGTCGATTCACCTTTTGCAACTGCGCTTGGAGTTCCCTGGCTCGGCGTCATCATCAGCTCGCAGGGAGTGGCCACATGTCCTCCTCTAACTCATGCCAGCCTGCTTCGTTGGTTCATTTCTTCAGTTACATCGTGGATGAATCATTCCTCCACCATGGTGGTCAAACGGATTCCAAATCTTTACAAATCATGGCATATTCCCTCGTCGATTCTGCTTCCTCCATCGGGCGCGATCTCAGCCGTCCGATTTGGGCCCTCCAGATCTGATGCCATATGCATGTTTTGCGTAGTTGACTTGCTTAACCGTTATCGTGCAATCAACAGTGGTTTTCTCTCACTTCCACTTGCCATGCGTCGATTGTTGAGTGGGATTGCTCCGCTTCCATCCAAAACCGCTTACCATTTCAGGGCACCCTGATAAATACTCCCGGTTTCCAGGGCACGGGTCCTGCCTTTGTCCTTTTTGCGCTTTTTGCCTTTCACCCGTGGTTCTCCGGCTCCCCTACGCGACCAAGTGCTCGGGCTTCCCCCATTTTGGCCTTTTTCACCCAGCGATGAGCGATTATGCTAATCGCGCATCAAAGAATCACCTCCTTTTCCCGATCTGGGGCTCCCAAGGGCTACTTTGACCTCCCGTGCAGTCTCCATGGGCCTCGGTCAGCACGCTTTGACTGAGGTCCTTGTTGTTCCACGCTGGCTGCCATTGCCACTGGTTCAGGGTGTTTTTGATCACTGTTTTGAATTCTTAGAAGTTTGCCCCGACCTGATACAGTGATGTTTCTTTGACAGTCTTATGGATCTAATTTGGATCATGGCCTTCCCACCGAAAAAGCTTTTGGACCACCAGAAGTTGGTTTTCAAGCATCGACTAAGCAAGGGTATTGTTCTCTCACTTGTCCAATCTCAATCCACTCTACACTGCTCGGCTTTGAACCTTTGAGCCCAATTCTGAGGTACTCCACATCTCCCCTGCACGTTGTCCTCACCTTCCGGTCTAGCACTGTGTCTTCCTACAACTCATTGAGATATTCAAGTAGTAGGTCATCAATAGAAGGCAACTGACTCTGCTCTTCAGGGTCCTCAATCATTGAAGGTTCAAACAATCTCAAGCAATCTGCATTTACGACTGAGTAGATGTGCATGTAAGCTGGTAGATCAAGGCGAAAAGCATTTTCACCAATCTTCTCAAGTATCCTAAAGGGTCCATACCTGATAGGCTTTAGCTTTTTACCTTCACCTTGCATCCTGTCCTTGCTGATATACAACCAGACTTGGTCTCCAACTTGAAAACTATGCTCCATCCAATGCTTATCATGCCTAGCCTTATACTTGGCTTGGCTCTTTTCCAGCTGTTCTTGTACTGCCTGGTGGATCTCCTGGATCTGTTCAATGAACCTAGTTGCCTTGTCCACATCATTGTGTCCATCAACCATGGTATCTTTACCAAAGACAAAATCCAAAGGAGACCTTGGTGTGAAACCAAAACAGGTCTCAAAAGGATATCTCTGTGTAGAAGAATGTTTTGCTCTGTTGTAAGCATGCTGCACATAACACAAGTGTTCATCCCAAAGCTTAGGATGTTTGCTGCAATATCCTCTCAGTAACTGGATCACTATCTTGTTAACTACTTCTGTCTGGCCATCTGTTTGTGGATGAAAAGCTATGATTTTCTTCAGTTTGGTGTCCATCAGTTCCCACAGACTCAACCAAAACTTCCCCACAAATTGGATGTCTCGATCAGATACAATGGAAGTGGGTAATCCAAAATGAACCCATACATGTTCAAAGAACAATTTTGCAGTCTATTCAGCTGTAATTTGTTTATTACAAGGTATCAAAATACACATTTTGCTGAACCTATCCACAACAACATATAGATAATCATGACCTTTCCTAGATTTAGGTAGTCCTCCAACAAAATCCATGGAAACACTTTCCCAAGGGTGAGAAGGAACTGACAATGGAGTGTACAAGCCTAGTTTTCTATTGCTGGGCTTTCTTTTAGTACACATGGCACACCCTCTTACATATCTAGAAACTGTCTCATTCATTTTTCGGCCAATAGCAGAATCTTTGCAACTGTTTTACTTACCCCAAAGTGACCTGATATCAGAGAAGTGTGTGCTTCCCTAATTATCTTTATCCTCTCAGTTTGTGGAATGCAGAGTTTCCAACAATGATATAAGAGTCAGTCCTTCATATGATAGTCTAATTATTCTACTCTTTTTCCTTGACTCAAAGTTGCATATACATCTTTAAAGTCCATATCCTGAGCATATTGTTCTATGTAGCTTTCATGTAGCATAGAATTATGCTTAAGTATGGTAGATGCATTTATAATGGGTCTAGATAACATGTATGCAACCTTGTTATGTATGCCCTTTTTATATTTGATGGCTAAATGAAACTGTTGTAGAAAACCCATCCATCTGTAATGTCTTGATTGCTGCAACTTATTTTGGGAGTACAAATATTGAAGTGGTTGATGATCAATATGTATTACTGTCTCTTTTCCCATTAAGTAATGTTTCCATTTTTTCACACTTTGAACTACTGCATACAATTCTTTATCATATGTAGGCTAGTTAACTACTGCAGGATTAAAAGTCTCAGAATGATAACATATGGGTTTACCGTGCTGTGTCAACACTGTTCCCATGGCATAGTCACTGGCATCAGTTTGGATCTCAAATCTTCCTCCAGTATTGTGCTACTCTTAAGAAGCTTCTCACTTCTGTAGCAGACCTGTGTTTAGGCCAGTTCACAATGACTGCCACTTTAGAGGGATCTATTTTCAATTCATCCCCCTACTATATGACCCAAGTAGTTTAGAGATGTTTTGCCAAATTCACATTTTGAGAGTTTAACATAAATTTTTTCTCTTTTCAAAACATATAATGTTTGTTTAACATGCTTTAAATGTTCTTCCCACATTTTACTAAAAATCAGAATGTCATCCAGATACACAATAACAAAATCATCAAGAAAAGGTCTGAGTACATCATTCATTAATCTCATGAAAGTAGTAGGAGCATTAGTTAAGCTGAAAGGCATAACCAGCCATTCATACAATCCCTGCTTTGTTTTGAAAGCAGTCTTCCATGCATCTTACTCTGCAACTCTGACCTGATGGTATCCACTGTGAAATAAACATCTTCCTTTAATTGATCCAAAAGATCATCTATGCGAGGAAGGGGATAACGATTTTTGATTGTTATCTTATTTAGTGCTCGGTAATCAATGCACATTCTCCACGAGCCATCTTTCATTCTCACCGAAACGATTGGTGACCCACATGGTGATGTGCTAGGCCTAATGAAGCCCTTCTCAAGCAACTCCTGCACCTACTTCTTGATTTCAGCATCCTCTAAAGTAGACAACTTGTACATCCCAATGTTAGGCAATGGAACATCTTGCTGCAAAATAATATCATGTACTATTCCCTTTTTGGGTGGCAGACCTTTAGGTTCTTGAAATAAGACATGATACTTTGAAACAACCTTTTCTATGTCAGCTTGTTGTTCAACATTACAATCCTCAAACACATTGGTTTTATCAGGTTTCTTTTCCTTTACAACCATCAGTAAGAATTGTTTGCATGAATTTATCATTCTTTTCATCTGCCCTGAGTTTATGAGAGTATAATTATTATTGAGCTTATGAGCTCTTACAAAGTATTCAATTCCATCTTTAACAAGCAGATACTTGTTCTCAGCTCTATAGAAAATAACCTTTCTATCATACAAGTAAGGGCTTCCTAAAACAATTCCACATATACCCAAAGGAATTATGTCTAACTCAACCTCATCTACAAATGCTGACCTAAAAGAAAACTTGAGTTTGCACTATCTAGTCACTTGTAGTTGTGCTTTATCATTCAACCATCCTAATGGGTATGGTTTCTTGTGAGGTGTAGTTGCTAATCCCAATTTCTTTACAATTACTTCAAAAATTAGATTTACTTGTGAGCCACTATGAAACAAAGTATCAATCTTTTGATTTTTGGAAATAACTCGAATATGGAAAAGCTCATGTCTTTTTATCTCATATTCTTCATCAATAACAGATTGAGCAGAATTACTAGTAGATGCTTCAGAATTCTTACCTTTTATACCTGTGGCTGCTATAGTTGTTTCATCTCCTGAGTCTGATCCCAAATCTTCTGAATAGCTGCAGCAATCTTCTTCTTCTTGCCCTCAGACTTCTTAGGTCTCAGCTCTGGATGCAGAATCCAACAATGCTCATCATCATGCCCATCCTTTTTACAGTGAGTGCATGAAGCTTTTATTTTCTGTGCAGTGTTAGCCTTCCTTGCTTTCCACTTCTACTTTCTTTTCTCCTTGCTCTTACTTATAGTGGGTTGGGATGGTCCCCCAACTTCTGGATTTCCATTCTTTCCTCTAGCTTCTAGATGAGTAGCTTGTACAGATACCTCATCTACACTAGTGGGATTAAACATGAGGATGGTATGCCTCATGTAGCTATGTAGACCACCAATGTACTTCAAAAGAGTCTTTGGTGAGTCTAATGAGATACCCAACATCAATGATCTCTTTCTGAATTCTTGAGTATACCCTTGCACAGTTTTCCCTTTCAACTGCCGAAGAGTTTGCCAACTCATCATGGCTTGTTGCATGTAGGCCAATGGATAGAACTTCTTTTTGATTGCAGAAACAAATTCACTCCAGACAAAGATAGTCTTACCATGTCTCTTCAGATCATCTTGGGTTCTGCCTTCCCACCAAACCAAGGTAGTGCCTCCTAGGCATAGGCTTGCCAGCTGAATATTACTCTTGTCTGAGTCTATGTTCTGTACCCTGCAATACACATCAATTTGTCTAATCCAATTGTCCAACTTTCCAACATTTAGCTCTCCATCATATATGGGCAAATAAAATTTAACATCTAACTTGATAAAATATGCTTTCTTATTATGCACAAGGCTATTAGGAGGTGTGAGAAAGCTTTCCTCTTTCCCTTTTCCTTTGGAGTGGTCATGGAAGTGAGACTCATCTTCTTCCTTATCTTGTTTAGATTCTGATGAATCTTCAGTCTTATGCTTTCTAAAGTCCCTATACATTTCTTCTACCATAGAATTTATAACTAGGAAACTTTCTATGAATTTAGGGTCTGGCCCCACAGAACCTTCCTCTGACATTGTCTTCCGAGGATAGAATCTTCCAGTTTCAGGATTAGTTTCCACCAACTCTCCTTGTCCTAATTTGAGCTTTGATCTAGTCAGCATTCAACAGCTAAACCAACACAAGCTTGCCTAACCTTACAGCCTAGAGCTCTAATACCACTTGATCTGATATTCACCCTATGAGTGACATCAATTAAAGATTTAGTGATTAAAGGTATTACAGACTCATGTGATGGTGTGTGTTCTATGTTATTTAAGCAATGGATTGATCATATTTCCAATACACAGACATTTTAAATGGAAAGACAACAGAGAAATACAATAAGCAAACAAAAAGACACAAGAAATTAATAAGGAGTTCATCCTATCCTCCAGGGCTACATCTCTGGTCCAGATTTTAGTGGTGGCCTTATTTTATTATGTCTTTAAGTAGAGAATTGCAATGCAGGAGCTCAATATGAGTCACCTGAAACAGATTTGCTTGGCAGGGTGGTTCTTGGATTCCCTAAGCCACTTGAGTGCATAGACTTCTTCTTCCTACCAGCTCTATGACCTTCTCGTCTACAGTGGCAAGAGCCCAATGTGGTGCTCAGCCCGGACAGATCCTCTCTGGGATGGCTCGGATCTCTCAAGCCTCTGGTGCTTGACGCTACCTCTGGTCAGCTCGGCCCTCTGTCCTCTTTCTGCTTTTGCTTCACTGTCTTCTTTCTCTGTGTTCCGTCCTCCTCTCGGGATTCTGGTCTCACTATCTCTCGGGGTTATCTATCCCTCTCTATCTCTCTGACTGCCTCTTCTGTTCTTTTGTTCATGGCTTTGAAGCCATTCGTTCCCATGCCTGTTCGATTCCTCTTCCGCCTCTGTTGATTCACCTTCTGCAGCTGCGCTGGGAGTTCCCTGGCTCGGCGTCATCATCAGCTCGCAGGGAGTGGCCACATGTCCTCCTCTAACTTGCGCCAGCTTGCTTCATCGGTTCGTTTCTTCAATTACATCGTGGATGACTCTTTCCTCCATCGTGGCAGTCAAACAAATTCCAAATCTTTATAAATCGCCGCATATTCCATCATTGATTCTGCTTCCTCCATTGGGCGCGACCTTAGCCGTCCGATCTGGGCCCTCCAGATCTGACACCATACACATGTTTCATGCAGTTGACTTGCTTGATCATTAGCATGTGATCAACGACGATTTTCTCTCACCTCTGCTTGCCACGCGTCGATTGGTGAGTGCGATCACTCCGCTTCCATCCAAAACCGCTTACCATTTGAGGGCGCCCCGATCAATACCACCAGTTTCCAGGGCGCAGGTCCTGCCTTTGTCCTTTTAGCACTTTTCGCCTTTCGCCCGTGGTTCTCCAGCTCCCCTACGCAACCAAGTGCTCGGGCTTCCCCCATTTCGACATTTTTCACCCAGCATCAAAAATCACCTCTTTTTCCTGATCCGGGGCTCCCAGGGGCTATTTTGACCTCCCGCGCAGTCTCCATGGGCCTCGGTCAGCGTGCTTTGACCAAGGTCCTTGTCGTTCCATGCTGGCTGCCATTGTCACTGGTTCAGGGTGTTTTTGATCGCTGTTTATAATTCTTAGAAGTTTGTCCCGACCTGATACAGTCATGGTTCTTTGACAATCTTTTATGGATCCAATTCAGATTAGTGAGTGGCTGTGGTCTGTTTAAAGTTGGTAAGGAGTTCTATTCTCGTTTCGTACCTTATGGGTAGCTGAAAGTGGGTTATAAAAGTAGTGGCAAGGGTGCTAAAGTTACCGAACGAAGCTCTAGGCAATTCAATATACCATTTCGCTGTCGGACCAGTGAGTGTTCTTTGAAAAAGGAGAATCCTAATTGAATCATCATTCAAGGTGTTAGAAAAGCACCACAAATGAAAAGTCATTACATGATTCGATGGATCTTCTCCTAGATTTCCATTGAATTTAGGAATATCAGAGGGAAGTTTATGAGGAATCATTGGCCACTAAGGGGCGTATGCAATTGGATCATTCATCAGCCAGTTCAAATCTGGTAATTATCGAGTTGCTATGAAAGGCAACTGTTGATTCAGGTTAGGTGAAGCATACCCAGGATAAGATGGAATCGCCTGAGTAGTAGGTCTTTGCATACCAGCATAATGTATCTGATGCTGGTAACTTTGATAAGGTTGTTGGACATAACCAGTATAGTGTGGTTGTTGATAACCGTTTTGAAAATGTGGCTCTCCATGACCTACAAATCCTTGTTGCTCAAGTCCTCGGTAGGTTTGATATTGACCAAGCCTAAACTGAGGTTGGGTTTGTTGGAATTGCGGTTGTTGGTATTGAACCGGCCATGGTTGTTGGACGATTTGCTGTTGCCCAATACTGGAAGATTGACCAAGATGCAAAGTGATAATACCCATTTGAGCCTGAGTTATTCCAGGTAAGGAAGCACTAACCTGAGGTTGCGATTGAGTCATAGAGACAAGAGGCTATTGTATTGCAACCTGAGATACTTGAGGTTGAGACACAACAGGCAGTGCTTGTACTTGTGACACAATCACAATAGCAGGTGTAGTGGGAATATTCGACACAGGTTGGGTTGGTTGCATTGAATATACAACCCTTGGTTGCTGTGGTAGTATCGGTACCCAACCACTGGATGCAATTCCAGTTTGACCTGAATTTTGTTGTAAACTCTCATATGGTTGTTCTCCAGGAGGGAATAATGAAAAAGCATACTGCCCTCCATATGGCAGCAGTCCAGTGTTCAAAGGATATATTGGTCTTTGAAGACTGGTCTGCCCAAATTGATATTGGCATGCAGGATCAATTTGTTGAGTTTCAACATAAGAAATACCAGATGGGACTCCGGATGAATAAATAGGAGCAGACCATGTTGCTGAAATAGCCTTTGAGTGGATTTCAGCTAGTGATTGATAACTAGCCGGGACAGATGGTGTACCAACAAACATTGTAGGAATGGCAGTAGGAAGTTCTATTGTAGCTGTATCAGATGACACAATCCTAGATGTTGATGGCTACTCAGACATGTTTAGTCTATCCAAAATATTTCCTAGCGATTTGACAGGAACTTGCGATGAAGGATGATTAAAAGGACTAACTTTAGGAGTAGAAGGATACAAATGAATCCCAGTTCCAAAATGTAACGAGGTATTGGATCGAAGATCCTCTACTATCTCCTCTATAGCAATCAGTCCAGGTGGAAGAGGTAGACCGTCAGTTCCGTAAAATATTTCTAGAGCCGAAGAAGGTATAGCTTCTGCAGTGATAGATACTGGAGGGTAACACCTTCTGAATTCTAGAACTCAACTTCCAGATGTTCAGGCAAATGAACTTCAGTCTCTAGATCAAGTCTAGATGGAGCTATTTCAGGTATATAAGTGTCTACTATTACACTAGGATCAGTTCTAGTGTCCTCTTGTAACTGCAGAACTTCTTCTCTAAAGGCAGATGTACTAGAAAGAATTGGAGTAACTATAGTCTTTGACGATGTTGAAACAAAAGTTTCAAATAAACCAGATGAATTGGACTCAGTGAAATGAGACCGTTTTGCTCAGAATGGCTTTGTTTCCAGAGTCAAAGATGGTTGACTCGCTAGTCTCCACGAATGATAGGGTTTTGACTGACTTTCTTCCATGATTGCAGATTACTTGATCAACTCAAAATTAAGGGGAAAATAATGTTATTCTGAATTAAATTAATTTTAATGACGCTTTGACACAACTTCACTTTTTCAGTTTTTAAGAGTCGAGAAAAAGCTAAAGATGACTCTAGTCCCCTTTGATTTTTAATGAGCCTGAAGTGACAAGTGCTCAGATGGACCTTTTCTTTTAAAGAGTCGAAAAGGAATGAAAGTGACTACTCTAGAAATCTAGATAGAGGGATTACCAAACCAATCACAAAACTGCAAAATACACCTTGGTGATAAATTAAAGAGAAATTACCAAGGACTTATGTACGGCAGTCAATCTTCCCGAATACTGTGTTCAGTGCATTGTGATCGATAGGGCGGCAGACTCAGCTTCCTATGGATAAAGGATATAATCCTATTGTGGTATCCAAATATATACGTGATGGTACACGGAGCACAAGTCTGTGCTAGCACTTGTCGTATCAAGGAGGAGGAATCACCCAACCTTCAATGAAAAATGATAGTTACTAGATTTACAACGCCAAAACACGTCTCTAGCCTAGACCTCTAGATATGTTGTGTTAAGTTCCAAAGCGTTGTTAAGTTCATTGAAATTTATTTTAGAGTTGATCTTGTTTAAAGTTTTCCTTTCAATTGTTCACCACGTGATGTTGATTTGAAATTTCTAAAATGCAATCTACAATGATAAACAATCATTGTTTATTTTGATCAATGAAAATTCTAGCTACTAGGGAAAGAAGATTACAATTCCTTCAAACAAAGAGCAAAGAGCACACACTAGTGCATTTTCCTAAATCATTTTTTGCACACAAACTAACTGAAAATCAAAATGCATGTATTTGTTTTTCATTCCCATTAATGTGAAAAATGCCAAAAAAGAAAACTAAATGCAGCAAAGATCTGAAATATTTCTTTCAAAGCGACATTTTCGACAATTTCTTTTTCAAAAATAGAAAGGAAGACTAAGCGACACTTTTCAATTTCGAATAGAAAATGCTTTTGAAACTTCAAATATCAACAAATCAAATCAAATACATGACAAAAAGTTCAATCGAATATCTAGGGAAGGAAGACTCCTTGACACTTCTCTTTTTGACACAAAATGATAGTTACAACACTTTTTGTACCAAAACGACAGATCGATTTAAGCAACTTTTCGACAAAGGATTGTAAATGATGGAAAAATACATAAATTTTTTTACTAATCCTAATCAATCTATGTGATGCAAGAAGGCCTCAGTAAGGCATTGTTCATAAGCATCAAATCAACTAAACAGAACTGAAAACAAGGACAAAAACACCAAATTTCAAGAATGGAAATAGGTTTAGTCGGTCATCGCACCTAGGATTCACAAAAATAGGGATGCATTGCACTTTATAGACTCAGGAGGTGTGATTCATACTGGTTCATAGTGACAAACAGTGCGATGGGCCAGGGAGCGCAACTGAAGTGGGTTTTGGCTCAAATTTGCAGTTGATTTCGGTGAGTTAAGCTGAGTTATGATGGACAGTAAAGAGAAAATTACAGAGGAATGATCTTGAGAGGTCACTGAGCTACCAAAAGGGCATCTAGAATGCTTGTAAGTCAAATTTTTAATTCATAAACTAAACCAGAGATTGACTCAAGAAACATTCATCTACTATGCAATTGCAAAGCAAGAGCAGTTCGAAGGCTACCTGGCTAACTTCAGGCTCTGTCTATAGTTTGTAAAACAAAAAATAACAAGAAACAAACATCTATTCGATCCCCAGTGGAGTCACCAATTTGTTTCTGGGAAAACTAGTGTCTTTTCGATTGACTAGCCCTTTAGGTTTGGCAGCTACCCTAGAAACAACAGTTTACAAAAATTCGTGATTTCTTCCATGTATAATAGATAAGAGAAAGACAAAGGAACCAACCTGGATCTTCCGCTTAACTCCTTGTTTGATCTCTCCCGCCCCTTGATAGAGCTTGCAATTCCTCTCCATACTTATCCTGCTTGGAGAGTACCTGTAAGAACACAGTAAAAAAGAACCGTCAAGGCATCTTGATCTATTATATCATAATCATTATGGAATCAGAAATATAATGAACATATAATGGCATTCACGAATAATAACATTCACAATTGCATAGTTATATGGAAGAAAACTCGAAGAACTTTATTATATAGAAGGGAGAATTACAACCTAGTTGTTTGATCTAGCATCATCCTCCCAGCATGAAGCCCTCTTCACCTCATGAAGTAGCAAGATCACACCAACAATACAATGATCTTTCCTCAAACTATCAGTACTTACTTGCAATTCACAATATTCCAGCCTTTAGATCTCTCAGATGAGGGATCCATTTATAGATGTGTGCAATGGCGTGAGTCATCTCTAGGTTTTGATTAGTGTCATTCCACTTGTTACATTTGGTTCCACTTGGAGATTTCTAGGATCTCTTACTCATCCCTGGGCGAATTTAGAGAGGCAAGTGTCATAGGAGAAGTTTCTAGAAGATTCCATGAGCATCCACTTAGCAAATTGTCTCAGACATTTGTCCATCCTCGCTCATCGCACCCTACAGAAGGCCTCATCAATATGCATCACACCTGGCTAGTGTAGAAGTCAGTATGCATCGCACCCTGACAGTGGAGCAGTCAATATGGTCCAGTTTAGGCCAATTCTGGATGGTTTTTCAGGTGGAACTTTTGGGGAATGATGTAATCAGTTGACCATGATCTTTTAGGGTATGAAACAACACTTTTAGGGGTTGAAGAGCCCTAGTTTAACGACATATAAGATTGGGTTTGAAGTGCCCAAATATGTCTATAACAATGGGGGAATGGTTAGAGATACCCTTGGATCCTACCCATTGTTGGTAGTTTGTCAAGGTGTCAAGAAAGTTATGCTTGATGTGAAAACGATCCAATCTCCAACCCAGAGAAATATCTCCTATCCTTCTATTATTCCATGTCGGTTTCATTTTGTTCATGGAAGAACTTATCTGCTGAAGATTCCACATGGGAGGATGTCGATTTCTTTTCCTATCTTACATTGAATAAAATTGTGGGTACTTCTTGAATCAATCGACACTATTACCTTTTTCTTCATGATTTGTCCTTCTATCTTGATGGTTTGAGGAGTGGTAATTCCAGCCAATGCATTACAAGATATGGTCGGATTCATTTCTTCTTTATCTAGGCTTTGTTCTTGGAGTATAATCTCTTCTTTTGACCTTTCTTGCTCCTTTTCTTCTTCCTCTTCACAATCTATGTAGAATAATTTCTTCTCAGCACACTTATGACCTTTAGTGTATTTGCTATCACAACCGTAACAAAGCCCTTTTGCTCCTTTTTCTTCCAATTGTTGTGGTGTCAACCTTATAGGTTGTGGAATACTAGGGGCAACAACACTTCCATCTTTATAGTTGTGAGTGGTATGCTTCCTGGTTGCCATAATTTTGATTTCCATTTTTCTTGCTAACTTGAATGCCTTCTCTAATGAATCAGGTTCCCAAAGGCAAACATCATGTTGGATATTATCCTTTAAAGTCCCTATGAACACATCAATCCTATGCTCCTATGGAATATTTTTTACCCTTATGTTCAATTTTGGGAACTCTTCAATGTGCTCCATTATTGAACCCTTTTGTTTGAGACTTATCAATTGGGTAAAAAAAGTGTTGCTTTTTGTATCCTCATAATGTGATGTCAATTCTTCTGTAAAAATTGCCCAAGTGATAATTTTTTTACGAGAGCAAAGCCGTTGATACCATACAAACTGATTTGGTTCCAAATAGAGTTGCAATATGTACCTTTTGTGTGTTTTTCACATTATTGAGATTGAAAAATTGCTTCATCTATAATATCCATGTTGCGGGATCCTTGCCCTCAAACTTCCTCATATCGATTTTTGGAGTATGGTGGGTCTTCGATCCAACATTAGATTTGATGAAATCATGATTAACATTTCTGTTGTTTGCATCATGAGTTTCCTTTACTACCCTTTCACCATTTGTAATCATTTCTTGTAGAATATTTGTCAAATCTATCTTCAAATCTGCCATGTCTTTCTTCAAATCTGTCTTCAAATCTGCCATGTCTCTCTTCAAATCTATCTTAAAATCATCCATATTAGCTTCCACACCATTCATCTTAGCTTCCACACCCTTTATCTTTGATTCCACGCCATTTATCTTAGCTTCTGTTAGCTTTTGTGAGAGTGACATTTGTTGCACTTGGTCTTGTAATTTTGATATATCATGTAGCATTTCTTCCTCTTCTTCATGATTCATGCTAGAGCTTTCAGGTTGCTTACTAGGTGTTTGCATTTTCTTTGCTCAGGGCATCAGTTACCGATAATAATTCTCTACTATTCCCTTTGAATTCCTTCAAAATAATTTTTCAAACCAAGCTTAAGCAAAAATTTTAAAAAATCTACACACCTTTTTTCACTTTGTAGGAGCTCGATATTGCCTCTGATGTATCTCTGTAATTTCAGATCATCCAGTTCTGAAATTGTGACCTGGAGTAACCCCCTGTGTCCTCTTTCCAATGCCACCAGTTTGATCCAAATTGGATTCTCCAAGGAAGAGTTATGCCAAATCTCCCACAGTGACTTGATTATAGACTAGTTCAATAGAGCGAACTTGTATGACATGCCACGTGTCCCTATTTTGAAATTTGTCTATAAAAATATATATACAAGAAACTGCAGTCCGTCCTCTTTCTGTATCTTCTTACAAAACTTTAATCCGATGCTCAGAGAGAAAGTTATGACGATTTTACCTAGGTCACTTCTTTGGAATGTAATTCAGGAGTCTGCAAAAAGACCAACTTCGTCAGATCATATCTCCGCAAATATAGTGAAAAAAGCTCTAAAATTCAGCCCAAGGTTCGGTGTGATTTCATCTCAAATGGGTTTTTTTTTTTCACTTCTGAAACGTCACAGAAATTTTTTTATAGCGAAAATTCCATGATGACCTATTTGGAGCAGAGAAACCCTAGAATCCAAAGCTCTGATACCAAATGTTATGAAACCAGCTCACAAAAAGATAGAAAAGATAGATCAACGCCTTAGAATTCAGCCTCTTCGAGGGAACAACCTCCTTTACATTACACAAATGAATGATTCTTTGATGATTCAAATGACAAAACCTCCTTTCTATATATAGGAGTCTAAGGAGTCACAATATAACCCAGCCGACCTAACAATAATAATATAAAGGCACAAAAATAACAATAGAGGGATTCTATGGGGCACAGTAATAACAATATGGGGACAATAGGGGCACAACAATATTAATAAGGGATATAACTACAATAGTAATGGGGTAATCACTAGTATTATAGGGACGTAACAGGATCCAACTGAGCATTATGTCCCCAAGATTCCGCATGACCAATCGTGAAGTTGAGATACCCTCCCATGATAATATTATTGGAATTAGTCAAGGAAAGATGCATTAAACAGTCCCAAAATTTGACCCTGTCAAGATAGGATGCATAGACATTGATGATTTGAAAATCGTTGCCCATCTCCGAAGAGTATATATCCATGCCAATAAATCTAGCACCCCCCCAGGTAGTGATGAGATTGATAGAGTAAGTATTTATACCAAGATATATACCCCCAGATCAACCATTGACATCAAGGGCATGAAAACACCAACCAGGCTTCATGGAGTGCAAAATCTGGGTGACCTGTTCTGCCTTCCCTAGGGTTTCTTGTAAAAAGATGATGTCAGTCAGCTCTGAATCCAGAAGTCTCTTGAGGGCTATTTTTTTAGTAGGGCTAGCCAACCCTCTACAGTTGAAGGAAAACCACTTCATGGATGAATTCAAGGGAGGGTGTTCTTTGCTCTAAGAATCTTGTCAATAATGGATTGTCTTCCTAGGGCCACATCTTCCCCAACAAGGAGTATAGCTCTGGAAATCATTGATGGAAACCCTTGAGGGATCTTGGTTGCTTTAGGAGGGGGGATGATACCAATTCCAGAAGGATCAGGTGGTAGGTATATCTAGGAACGAAGATTATATGGATGAGAAAGACAAGATGAAGTGGAGGGCTCTAGGGATGAGATGGTGGCTACACCAGTAACTGAGGGAGGGGTAGTGGAGAAAATAGAGTTAGGTAGGTCCAATGGGAAAGTGAGTGGGGAAGTAGACATGTAAGCAATGGATACAAATGCAACATGTAATTGCTGTGCAGTGCATGACAAAGAAATAGAGGAGAAAGAGTACCCGAGGAGAGAGTGGCCACAGTAGCAGTCCGAGATCTCATCATAGGAAGAGATGGAGGCCGCGGAGAGACATAAATGGTCGGTTGTGTAGTAACCCCATCCGTAGCCATCGGGCTGGTAGTGCAAGGAGTCTATTCACCCACTGGAGATGCCTCAGGATGTGGAGCCTCTGTGCTTTTAGCAGGTGATGTTGCCGAAGATACTAAGGGGCATTCTTTAAACAGATGCCCAACCTTATGAAACCTTCTACATTTGAAGGGCACCCCTTCGTAATCTAAGATTTGAATACGGGTGAAATGCTTCCAATGAAGTGTGATGTTCTCTTCCAGTCCCTTCCTGGTATCAAGGTGAACCAGGATGCGAGCCAATGATTTATTTCCTGATGAGGTATAGGACTTATCATGATCCAAATAGGTGCCCAGGGCATTGCTAATGTGAGTAAATATATCCTCCAACCAGAAATGCAATGGAAGCCTAGGTAGGCGGACCCAAATTGGTCCAACATCCAATTTCTCTTGTTATGGATTGAAGAGGGGGCTCCATCTCTTAAGAAGCACAAGAGCCATTTCGATATGCCAAAAGAGGGATAGAATCCATTCGGTGTATTCCTCCCTATGGAAACTGAGAGAAAACCAGCCTCGCGCCAATGTAGTGATAGTTGGAAGTTCCTTAAGCAAATTTCCCCATATCTCCATAGACCAAAGGTGAAGATGCTCTGCTAAATATGTTATGGCCATAACATGACCCACCAGTACCCTGTTTGTTGTGTCCACCACTTCACCCATAGTAACTCCTTCCTCGAAATGAAGAGGGACATCCTTGCATGATGCCTTTACACACTTGTTCTTTTTTGCCTTGCCTGACCGGGGTGCTGTCAGATGGTCCCGGAAGGGATCCCGTGTGTCTTGTGTGTATGCCTGTAGGGAGAGATAGTTGTTCTGAGGATTGATGGTTGGAATGTCAAAATAGATTGAAGGGATATTAGATCACCCTAGAACGAAGGTAATTTTAGCGAGGATGCCAGGATTCAGAGGTTGGATGGGGAAGCCTCTAGCTTGTGTAAACCCTAACGAAGAGGGATGGGCAAATGAGGAAGGTTGCCGGGATGCATAAGGTGATAAGGGATTGAAATATTGGAGGGGGATATGGAGGAGACCAAAATATTGAGGGTGGAAGGTGAGAGTGGAGGGAAACCGAGACCTGTAGAGGCAACAGAAAGAGAAGAAAATGATTTGTAGGGAACGGAGGGTCCGGGAATCGGACTAACAGGCAAAGGTCCTATCCTGTCAATTGAGGGTTTATGAAAACCTCAATAAAGCTATTTTAATTTGAAATTTAAGCACTCGATTGAGCATTTTAATTGCTCAACCGAGCTTCTGAATTTCTAAAATACACAATTTCAACAACCCTTCTGCAAAAATTTCTACAACACCATTTTGTACCCTAATTCGATTAGGGAAAAATTTGTCCCTTGGTGGCAGAGTTCATCATGTTGGATTCATGAATGAATCCTATATCCAATGGTGTTTGAGTTTGATATTTTCGAATTCATATGATATTTTTCATCTAATTTATTTTAAACATAATGCTTGAATTTTTTTTTGGATAATTTTAAAGAGGCTGAATAAAACATCAGTAACGTAAAATATACACAACAAAAAAAATTCAAAAATACCACTAACTTCATTTAAGAGGCCTCTTCAAAATAGTTTGTTTTTCCATTTATTTAAAATTATAGTTGAAAAAAATCTTAATAAAACACGTGTTTGCAAAATGAAATTGAAATATTACTTTTCCAACTTTGAAAAATAATAAAAAATATAATTTTGCATTAAAAAAAAATTAATATGAAAAACTTAGTTCTCTCTATAGAGATCATGCTAATCTCTCTCTCTCTCTCTCTCTCTCTCTCCCTATATATATATATATATATATTAAAATTACACATTTTAGACTAAGTTAGTCTATGTGAACACACACATACCTCTTAAGATGTGTGAAAATTTGCAAGGGAAAACATTTCGTTTAATAGAAAATTGACATATTGTACGACACTAATTTTTTTAATAAAAAAGATCATTATGACAACAACATAAATATCCACAAACTGTATTTTTACTCTGAATCCAAATTCACGATGCTTATATGAATTTTGAGGGCTTAAAGTCAATAAAAGAGTAAAATTTTGAAATTTCATTGCTACATTTGGCCCAAAAGTGTAACCCATCTTGATGCATTCACCAATATACAATTTGGAATGGGCTTCTTCCTGTGCTTCTATTAGGTGAATAATTATAGGAAAATTCATCTCATGAAAGGACTTGATCCCACTGCTTGCTATGCTCATTTACCAAACTCCTCATCAAATATCCCAAGCTTATGTTTACCACTTCACTCTGCCCATCAATTTGAGGATGATACATTGAGTTGAAAGAAAGATTGATCCCAAGATTTTTCCATAATTTCCTCTAAAAATTCCCAATAAATTTTTTGTCCATGTATGAAACTATACTCATGGGCAGTCCATGTAGTCTCAAAACCTCTTTTAAAAATAAATTTGCAATGTGGATTGCATCACTAGTTTTATGATAGGGTATAAAATGAGAAATCTTGGAGAATTTGTCTACAACTACAAAAATTAGATCATTTCTCCTCTCAATTTTGGGTGAACTCAAAACAAAATCCATGCTTATGGAATCCCATGGTCTACTCGGTATGGGTAAGGGATGATATAAACCAACATTATGTTTCTTCCCTTAGATGTGCATATTGAATGTTTTTACATTCGTCTATAAATTTCTTTACATCAAAGCTCATACCCGGTTAGAAATAAGAACTTAGCTAAGTATATGTTTTGTCATGCCGCAAGTGCCAACTAATCCTCTGTTATGTTTTTATTTCAAAAAATTGTACCTGATTGAGCATTTATGAATACATAGTTAGTTTCCTTTAGATAAAAACCCTTCTTGAACCATATACTCCATCCAAGGGATCCTATCTATTAGTGTTGAGTTCTCATATGCTTCATACGCTGCTCCAAATTTTGGGTCGTCCTTGTACATTTCCTTGAGATGTTCAAATCCAAAAGTATTTATTTGGAATTCTTGCAAAACCAAACATCTCATGCTTAGAGCATCTTCAAATTTGTTAGCATTTCCATTGATGTTTTTTAGGAATAAAGTAAAATTTTTCATAGACTCTACCATTTGGCATGCCTCTTATTTAGTTTTACCTACCTGGTTATAAATTATGGAGCATGGTTGTTGGTGTATAGGAATTTTTTTTTAGCGTAAGGTAATGCCTCCATTTTTTCAAGGATTGCACTACTACATGAAGCTCCTTGTCATAAGACAATTATTTATGCTTGGCCTTGTTCAATTTTTCGCTAAAGAAATCAATGGATTTATCTTCTTGACTTAGAATAACTCCAATGGCTATCCTACTTGCATCACATTTGACTTCAAAAAGTTTATGGAAATATGGTACGGTTTTGAATAGGTTTCTATGTTATCTTTTCTTTCAACAATCTAAATCCCCTTTCAACCATTGTTGTCTATGTAAATGGTTCTTTTTCTTTATTAATAGTTTCAACTATCAATGTACATATATGGCTAAAATTTCAAATGAATTTCCTTTAAAAACTAGCCAATCCATGAAAACTCCTTACCTCATAAACATTTCTTGGAGAAGACCACTTCTTAATAGATTTTACCTTCTCTAGATCCATATTTATTCCTTTTGGAGAAATAAAAAACCCGAGTAGAATAGCTTTGTTTTCATGAAGGAACATTTCTTCAAATTTACTAAATGCTTCTCTTGTTGTAGCTTTCTCAAAACTAATTTTAAGAACCTTAAATGCTCTTCTATCTTTTTTGTTATAAACAAGAATTCCATCAAGATATACAATCACAAATTTACCATTAGAGTATTTAATTTTTTTTTTCATGAATCCCATGAATGTACTTGTTGCATTGGTCAATCCAAAAGTCATACAAAACCATTCATATATTCCATCACTTGTTTAAATGTTGCCTTCCACTCATCTCCCTCTATCATCCTAATATGATGATATCCACTTTTCAAATATATTTTCCAAAAATAACTTGCGCCACACTAACCATCCATTAAATCATCTATGTCAGTTAAAGGAAATCTATATCTTATTGTTATTTTATTTATTTTCTATGAATCAATGTTCATTCTCCAGACCACATCCTTCTCTGGACTTAAAACTGCAAGTACAACATAAGGGATTATAATGTCTCTAATTAGTCCCTTATTTAATAACTATTGAACCTGATTTCTGATTTCCTTATTCTCCTTCGGTGTCATCCTATAGGTTTCCTTTCTTGATAAAATAGCTCATGGGATCAAATCTATGTGATGGATGATGCCCCTCGTGGTTGGCAATTCATTAGGAAACTCATCAATAAAATTATTAGAAAATTCATCTAATAATTCTTGAATTTCATTAAACTAATTATTTAACGCAGTATTAGTAAGGAATACTCTTGGTTTTTCCAATTAAAGTAAACTATACCTCTTTTTCTTTCATAATTTCTCATAGTAGCTCCTTCCCACTCATAATCAACATGCTCGAGCCTGCTTCTTCCTTTGTCCTTTCATCATTCAGTGGTAACAACACATGCTTATGACCATCCTTTTAAAGGGTTTATGTCTTCCTCCTTCCATCATGGACAACTGTCCTATCATACTGCGAAGGTATTTCTAACAAAATGTGATATACATCCATAGGCATAATATCAAATGGAACTTCATCCCTATAGCTACTAATCTAGAATTCTATCTTACTTCGTTAACTTACCAAAATTTGATGTCCTTTCTATAGTAAGAACACTTGGCATGGAGTAGGATGTACCATCATCGACATACTTAGATTCTCCACCATATTTCTAGAAGCCATATTTTCAGTATCATCGCTACCAATGAGTGACTTTACAAAATTTCCCTTTGAATTTTCATATTGTTTTAAACATATTTCTTCATTGTTTCGGTTCATGAACTTTTTTTTCTTTTGCTTGAACCAAAACTCTTTTTAGCATCAAAGATTCAACTCTCTTGGGAATTTCTTCTTTTACCCCTATACTTGGTTCCTCTTTTTTGGGTTCTGAAATGTGATCCCCTCTTTGATTTGCTGTCTTATTTTAAGAGAATTCCATGATTTGTGTCTTCTCTCCCCACATATATGATGCCTTACTTCTTGTTCTTTGCCTCTACTCCTTGAGAAAAATCTTCTGCCTCTAGACTCTTCTCCCTTAGGTGATTGGATACTAGAGCTTTCTACTTCCTCCTTTGGAGTATGGAATATTCCTTTCTTAGAAGATCCTTTTCCGTTTATTGGAATCCTTCCTCTGCTTCTTAGGCTTTGCTAATTTCAAGCCAATTTATCCTCTTCTCTTAAATCTTCCTGGTAGGCATCCTCTACTGTCATTGATTTCAAATGTTGTCAATGATGTCAAAAATGTAGGTTCCATGAATATTTACAAGGAGTTTCATGCTGAGGGGGAGTCCTATGGTAGCCGTAGTGTTTTATAGAGAACCATCATAGTAGTAGGAAAAGTGAGGAAGCTAAAAATATTATAAATATGATGGTTAGGTGGCCAAGTATTTGATGAAACTTTTATCTCAGGGGATCTGCTAAGTTTCCTTTACTGCGTGCTTAGATCGATAAACCTCTCTAATGGTATAGGGTAGCCTGAAAAACTACAAAGGATGATGGAGTTATGTTCATATGAAGTATGGAAGAGTTCTAAGACTCAAGGTTCTGCATAGACCTTATGTTTTGCAAGAAATTTATTTGTTAAAAAAATTTCGTACTTAGGCATATTTATGAATAAGTCAGTTCAGTTGGGTTGGTCGGGCCCTTGACTTAGTTAGTTGGTTGCTCCAATCACGGGGTTATCTCGATGGGAGGTTTCAGCAGGAGCACAAATGAATGACCCCTGAACCATGACTCCCGACCTATATGGTACTCGTCTAAGATAGGTGGCAGAGATACAGGTCGAAACCATGGTGGCGAGGTGATGTCAACATAGGCTAACATGGAAACCAGGACTTGGGACACATGGCATTCAAAATTGAGATTTAGGTGCAAAGGAGTCTACTTCCGAGTGACACATGGTAGTGAAAATAGGGGATACATAGCATAGATGACATTAGAATCCTGATGTGGCAGAAACCTTGAGGTTTGTTCCCAGAGATTGTTCTACTAATTTTTTTTTGTATTTGATTTCCTCAATTTTTAAGTTGATTGAGTTACATGCCCAAAAATAAAGGAAAAGGTCTATATTCAAGTAGTTCAATCTTGTCAAGGATTTTGAACTAGTTAGGAGAGAAGTGTTAACATTATCCTCTAATTTCTCGACTTGTGTAGGGCCCATAACATAAAGACTCAAAATGTTTGTTGAGTTGGCCAGACAACAATCTGGCAATTAGACTATCTATTAATCAAAAGATCCCCTAACCCCCGAGTTATAGAATGAAGCACTCAATAGTTATGCCATTGGTTCTATCCCCTTGGGTATATGATGCCATATCATTAAGGAGCATAGGATGTCATGTTTGAAAACATTCACTAAATCTAGAAGTTATCCAATTCTAGAGATATAGCTATAGACACTTCTAAAAAACCAATGATACACCAAAATTGTTAAACTAAGTAGATTAATCAGAATTTGATGCCATAATAGAAAACACGATTAGGAATTGAACTGCATTGATTAGAGGCCAAAATAATGATTAACGCAATTGGTATAACACATTTGTTTCAGTAGTGGGCTTCCCCTGGTATTGGATAGATGACATGGAGGACAAGTCTCAGACAATTTAACTTGAGGATGTAGTTTATGTTGAAAGTCTCTGAGCATGTATTGTGGTCATTTAATTAACAAAGGGAACCACACTGAGAAATTAAGGATCAATTATATTATGCAAGAAAACACTCTGTATGATGATGATTACTAGGTTTTTGCTTCAGTGTTTACTTTCCTACAAGTTTTGATTCATTTAATGTGGTTCTCAATCTACATGATAGAGCATGAGGAAAATATCTATATAATATCGTAAAGGGATAATTTATTGTGTGGGAATACAACAGTGAGAGAGAGAGATGTGTATGCGCCAATAACAACGTGGACTAACAAAGTATGTTGCACATGGGAGTTTGTATGGTTGTGTTCTAATAATATGTATATTGTGTGGAATATAAAGGGTGAAGTATACTAGAACCAATTGTGGTAAAGAAAACTAAGTGTGTATGAGCAGAGCAAAGGAGAAGGAGATGTAGAGAGACAACATACCAATTTTGTATTACTGAAGCAGGTCATTGTTAGTTTTAAAAGTGTATGAAAATAGAACACTTAACTGAATCAAGTTGGGGCCTACATTTATGATAGGTTGGAACCTTTAGAAAGCTGGGGCTTGCTACACTGAAGGGGGTTGGGGCCTCCTGTGAGTTGGTTCTCACAAACATATGATGTAATCAGAGTTAGTGCCTTGAATATCATAATATATAAAACAAGCTTTGGTAGTTTTTCTCTCGGAAGGGTTTCCAAGTAAATCATTGTGTTCATGTATGTGAATGTTGGTCTCTCATGTGTTTCCCGATTGTTTCAATTGGAAGTTTAAGTTCTCAAAAAAAAAATTGTTAATTACCGATTCACCCCCCCAAGTAATTCCTAATTCCCAACAATTAGTATCAGAGCTTGGTTCCTTCATGATTAGCTTAATCACTAAAAAGTAGACCAATATGGAATCATGGAAAAAAAATAAATTTAGGATGCTTACTTGAGTAAGATACCAATCTTTGATGGTACAAATTATGTATTTTGGAAAGTCATGATGGAAGATTATCTCATGTCTCTAGGTGTAGTTGTTTGGATTTATGTATTAGTTGGCTATGCTATCTTAGATACCCCTCCTATAGATGTTGATGGTAAAAAGTATTAGGGGAACAATGCAAAGGCCAAGAATTCCATTCACTTTGGCCTTAATCAATTTGAACTAGTAAAAGTAATGCATTGTAAGTAGACCAGGGGAGTATGGGACAATCTTAAGAATAGTTATGAAGGAGACAAGATAGTTAAACAAGGTAAGCTTCAATATTTTAGTACGAGTTTCGAGAGCTTAAGAATAAATGAAGAAGGGAATATAGTAGAATATTTTATTAGATTTGATGAGGTAGAGAATATTATCATAGGACTTGGAGAGGACCTTAAAATGATTTAGTGGTCTAAAAGGTATTGAGATATTTTAATGCTAAAATATCAACCATAAAATAGATGATAGACTTGAAGTCTCTCACAATGGAGCAGCTACGTAAGTGACACTCACAACCTATGAGAAGAGGATATGAAAAGACAAAGTTGAGCCAAAGGAGGAAACATTTAAAGTGTCAAATAAGGCTAAGGAACACAAAGATCACTGATAGTTTTCTAGTTGTGAATCTGATTAGGAGTTGGCTTAGTTTTCCAAAAAACTAAAACATGGTTCATGTAATTATTAGGGAAAGTTACTCATAAAATTATTTGAATATGGAATAGTTGCAAATTTTTCCTCCAAGTGTCCATATAAAGAGAAGTTAGAAAAGGAAAATGATCAAAATCCCAAAGATAAAGCTCAAAAATATCTGAGGAAGAAATCCCTAAAAAAGGGGCTCTACTTCAAAGAGGAAAACTCTGCTTTAGAAGAAAATAGTGAAGAGTCTTTAGAAGATAAGTTTGATGATTTTAGGTCCAAAAGCAGCTCACACCTTGAGGAAGAAGAAGAAGGTGTAGTGGATCTTGAAGTAGATCTCATCGATGCACTTGATGAACTAAAGAAGGCCTGAAAGAAGAATAAGGAACAAAAAGAATAGATGCTGCGAGCCGAGGAAGGTATGCACAACTCTAATAATGAAAAGTTTGTCTATAAAATACAAAAAGTTGAAGAATATATTAAGAGCAAGGACATTCTAGCACAACAATTAAAAGAAAGCAAAAGTATTTTAATAAGCTAGAGTATGAGAATACATTTTTGAAAGAAGTGTTGATTAAGAAACATGAGAAAGTAATTCCAGAATCATATAAAGAATAAATTTTATCTATGAAACTCAAGCTTGAGGAAGAAAAAAGGAAAGAGGAGGTTTTGAATTAATCAATCAGGAAATGGGAAGAGAACTTCCATGGTTTAGTAGCAAATATTGTATCTCTGAGAACATACATTGGGAAATCCAAAATGAAGGTGGATTTAGAATTTTTTTGTTGTTGAAGGAACAAATAAGCTAAACCATGTTCTGAGCAGTCAAAGATCCCCAAAAAACAAGGCATGTATGGGATACTCAGAGCCACAAAAACCTTTTAAGGGAAAGGCCGGTACCAGGTCCACAAAATTCATAGGTCTCCAAAGCTATGTAATGGTATTGCAAAGAATATTTAATGATGATAAATGAAATACATTTTAGAAAATCACTCAAAAGTAGCACAAATCTGTTAAGTTTTCAAATACTCCCCCATACAGAAATGTTAATCAGCCAACAAGACAACCAAGGTACAATAATTATGCTCAATCTCATCAATCCTCAACTTTTAGGAACCCAAAATTTCTCTATGACCATTGGTATTCATGCCATTTTTTTGGACATAAAGCTGTTATCTGTAGAAATTTAAAAGTTGAAAGAGAGAAAAATTTCAGATCTAGATACTACCAGAAACCTAGATCTAGAAATTCACTCTATGGGAGTAGAAACTCATTGCCCCCTTCCCCTGCTGAATGAAATGGAGTATTTAAAATGTAATAAATTTGGACATAAGACAAATGAATACATGAGCAAGTTTGTTTGTCCATCTAGACAATAGATATTTGAACAATTAGTACATCCAAGAGACATGAATCGATGGAAACATAAGACTGATAAATTTGAGGAATGTGGAATTTCTTTATCTACACATGACCATGAATAAAAATAGTACGTAAATAGTGGATGCTCCAAGCATATGAATGGATACATAAGTAATTTCTTATTTGTAAAAGATAAAAGTAAGGGTAGTGTCTATTTTAGAAATAATGCTCCTACACAAATGAATGGAAAGAAGATAGTAAGTATGGATGAAATGACCAAAGAACATTTTTTTTATATGTGGATGGTCTCAAGCACAACGTATTGAGCATAAGCCAAATCTATGATAACAACTTTGATGTGACTTTACACTCTATGGATTACAAGATACGAAAAGAAGAAAATGGAAAATTGATAGGAAAGTCATTCAGGACTCACAACTATGTGTATGTGTTTAATGACTCTAGAGTGAATTGTCACTTGAGAAAAATAGATCAAACATGGCTATGGAAAAAAATTTGAGAATGAGAAGGAACTAAATATTAAATTCTTAAGATATGATAAGGGAGGAGAATTCACCTCAAATGAATTTGAATATTTATGTGAAAAACATGTATAAGGAGGAAATATTTAGTAGCACCAACACTATAATAGAATGGAGTGGCTTAGAGGAAAAATAGAACCATTCAAGAGATGAGTAGAGAAATTATAGATGAAGGGAAGGTTGCACACACCTTATGGGGAGAAGCAACTCAAGCAACTTTATACTTAGCAAACATAACACAATTTAGACATAACATTGATAAAACCCCCTATGAGTTGTGGAAAGGAAGACCAACATCTGCAAAACACTTCAAGGTATTTGGGATAAAATGTTATATCAAGATAAATGATAAATACCTTAGAGAGTTTGACTCTCAAGAAGATGAGGATATATTCCTTGGATATTCACTTAAGAGAAAAGGCTACAAATGCTTCAACAAGAGGACAAAGAGGGTTGAAGATTGCATCAATGTTATAATTGATGAAACATTGCCTCATCCAATGAAGTCTAAAGAAATTGAGAAGTCAAATGATGAGAAGGATTCTACTCTCAATATGTAGATAAATAAGAAGATGAAGTAGAGGAAGAAGATGAAGAAGATGATACAACACGAAGGCATGAGACCCCATCCAGGTATGTACAAAAGCGACACCTAGAAATTCAAATACTTGGTGATTGAAGGTTCAGTGTAAAAAAAAGAGTGAAATTCATTGGAAGTTATACTCATGCAAATATTACATTGGTAACTAAAATCAAGCCCAAAATCTTAGTCAGTCTTGTGAAGACAAGTTTTGGGTGAAAACAATGAATGAAGAGTTGGACTAGATTGAGAAAAAAGAAACTTGGAAACTTGTTCCCTTATCCAAAGTTAAAAATGTTATTGTCACCAAATGGGTTTTCAAGAATAAACTGAATGAGGAAGGAAAAGTTGTAAGAAATAAATAAAGACTGGTATGCAAGGGTTATGCACGAATAGAGGGAATTAAATTGGAGGAGACATTTGCACCAGTAGCAAGATTAGAAGCCAATAAAAATTTTCTATCCTTTTCCAGCCATAAGAACATTAAAGTATATCAAATGGATGTAAAATCAACCTGCCTCAATGGATATTTAGAATAAGAAATTTATATAGAATTACCAAATGGTTTTCCTACTCTAAGAGAATGAAGATTATGTTTTCAGATTAAGAAAGGCTTTGTATGGGATCAAATGAGCTCCAAGAGCATGGTATGCTAGACTAGACAAATATATTTAGCTACAAGGTTCTAAAAGAGGGATTACTGATAGTAGATGTACATTAAATATGAAAATGATCACTTGATAATTATTGTGGTTTATGTATATGATATTTTTTGGTAATATTGCATTGATGTCATTAAACACATTGGTGATAATTCATGTTGAATATTGAATGTTGGAGTTGTGACCTTAAACTTAAATGTTGGATTGGTGAGCTTGAATGGAAAATCATGAAAGTGATGTGAAGTGTAAAGGCTGAAAATTAAATTTGAAGTGAAAAGGTTGAAAGTTAAATGTGAAGTGCAAAGGTTGAATGTGAAGGTTGAACATTGTTAAAATGGGACATTACAAAAGATGAAATATATATAAGTTTTACAGAACAGAAAATGTGGAAAATAAAAAATCTGATTTGTCTCTTTTAATCATTACTTATGAGATGTTTTAATTCAACTCTATTTTATATTATAATATATATACATACATATACATACATACATACATACATATATATATATATATATTATATATATATATATATATTTATATATATATATATTTTTTCTTCAGAACTAGAAGTGAAGAGACAAGCTTGTGAGAAGTTTTTGGAAGTCCAAGAGACAATGTTTGATTTAATATTCTTGCAAAGAATACAAACAACCAAGATGACTTTCTTTTAAAATATGGAATGTTGAATGGTAAAAGGATTTTTTTTTAAGAGAAACAATCTGCATAAGAAAGTGGATGAACAATAAGAGAAGAGCTACAAAGTGAAAAGGAGAAGCAGTGCAACAATAGACTTGATAGCATAACTGTAAATGAGGTAACCAACATTTGTGACATGATGTTGTGATTGAGAGATTTATGTCCCTTTCTATGTTGTAGCTTGAAAAGGAACAGGTTGTAGCCTATTGAGGTAGGAGCCTCTAGTAGGTTGGAGCCTACAAAAATATGATATAATAAGGAGTATAAGATTACCTTCAAATCACTTTCAACCTAAAATTCGTGGTTTTCTCCCTTCAGGGTTTCCACTTATATTTGGTGTCTTCATGTGTTTATTATTGAATGTTGTGTGAATGTTTTGAATTCTTTATAAGTTGACAAAAAGTAAAGAATTTTGAATTACTGATTCACCCCCCCATAATTCCCAATCATAAATATCAATTGTTATAATAGCCAAGTTCCTTCAGTAGAAGTCTAACAAGTGGAAGGAGGTCCTAAGTCAGTAAAATGGCTAGTCAATAAGGATACTCAACAAATAAGGCCCCTCTATTTACTTGTACAAACTATGCCTTCTAGAAAGTGAGAATGAATACATATTTAATGTCTCTAGGAGTAGAAGTCTAGGTTGCTGTGATGATAGGGTATGAAGAACCAAAGGAAACAACTAGTGACAAAGATGCCAAATTGAATTTTATAGCTAATGCAAAAGCTATGAATTCACTTCTTAGTGGTCTATGTGAGTCTAAATTTATCAAAGTAATGCATTGTGAGACAACTAAATATATCTGGGTTAAATTAGAAAATATTCATGAAGGAGATAAAAAGGTGAAGATGACCAAATTACAAGTGTATAGAACACAATTTGAGACCTTAAAAATGAATGAATATGAAGATATAGCTAAATTCCTTTTAAGAGTTGATGAAGTTGTAAATATTATGTCGGTTCTAGGAGAAACAATTAAAGAAGTGTAATAGTTCAGAAAATATTAAGGTCATTACCTTCTAAATTCAATCCTAAGGTTTCAACTATAGAAGAAACATCAAACTTTGAGACTTTGAATAGAGATAAACAATGTGGCTCTTTGACATCATATGAGATGAGAATTCAAAAAGGGAAGACATCTAGTAGAGAGGAAACTTTCAAGGAAGACAAGCCCATAGAAGAAAAGGAGTGTTCATGCTTAGGTTCTGATGAGAGGAAGAAAAATTTGTCAGAAGGTTGAAGAAAGGCACATGTAAGTACAAAGGAAAAATTTGATTTAAGTATTTTAGTTGTGGAAGAGTGGGACATTATGCATCAAAATGTTCTTATAAGAAAGAGGGAAATCAATGTAAAGGGAAATAGAAGAACAAGTCTAACAAAATGTAGAAAGAGAGAAAATTCAAAAGAAAAAATTTATATGCTTAAGAAGATAGCAGTGGATCTAAAAGTTCCAATGAATCCTCTAGTGAAGATGGAACCAATGAATTCATGTTGATGGCCTTGGAAGAACTTGAAAAAATTTCCAGGAATATGAAGAAGAAGAGGAAGGTGAGGTAGACATTGAGGGGGAGTTAATCATTGCCGTAGATGAAATAGAAAGGCTTAAACTAAAGAATAAAAAGCAGAAAGAGATCCTATTGAAATATGTAAAGGAAGAATTAAATTTAGAAGATATTATCAATTTGAAAGTTGAACTTGAAGAAGCAAAGAAGGTGGAAGACATTTTAATGAACCAAACAAAAGAGAAAAGTCAGGAATGTGAAATTTTGGAGGAAGAGGTGGTAAGTCTAAAGAAAAATCTACAGAAGGCTCAAACTAAACTAAACATGAATAGATATAAGTCTTTTGGATTAATCTCATCATTAGGATTTGGTTGACGTTTTGAACCAACTAATGTGGTTCATCCTTAGGACAAGGTGAGAAATCAATCAATCTAAAGGAAAAAATAGCATGGATGCATCATTGCCTAGAGTTAGCCGTTGAAAACTAGTCGTTGGCAAAATATTATTTTAAGAAAAAGTGGTAAGGGATTATCTATTTAATTATTCAAAATTTAGTTAAAAACTAGTTGTTATGTGATAATTAATTATTTAATTTCGATATTATAAAATAATGATTTAATGATATCAATTTATATGGTAATAGTAAATGTATATAATATAATTTGACTTATTAAATAGAATATATCCGGTTGAAAACTAGCTATTAGGAATAATCCAAAATTAAAATAATATATTTTAACAATAATTTATAAATATTAAAAAATAAAAAATAAATAAAAATAAAAATTATTTCACTATATTTTAATGATAATTTATTAATATTATCAATTTATTTAATAAGAATATTTATTAATGTTGTTGATTTAATATGTTATTAGAGGATAACTTGTCCTTAAATAGGAGGATATTAGCGTAGGAGGAAAGCAAAGATAACTCAAAAGGTTAAGTGGAATATTAATAGTTAAGTATATTATTAAGCGCAAAATGAAATTTAGTTGTAAAAAATATAAAAAGTTAATAAAAATAAAAATAAATATTATTTCACTATATTTTAATGATAATTTATTAATATTATCAATTTCTTCAATAAGAATATTTATTAATGTTGTCCACTTAATATGCTTATGCCTTATTAGAGGATAACTTTTCCTTCAATAGGAGGATAGTAGTGTAGGAGGAAAGCAGAGATAACTCAAAAGTTTAACTAAAATATTAATAGTTAAGTATATTATTAAGCACAAAATGAAATTTAGTTGTAAAAAAAAAGGACGCTAGAAAATATATAATAAACTGATCATATTAGACAAATGAAGATAAAGAGAATTAAAAAGGAAAATAGGGGATAAGACTATAAGACACCCTGACATTGTCGTCCTTAGAGTGGACAAAGGTGGAGCTGTTGTCATTCTTGATAAGTCTGACTATGTCCACAAAATGGTAGACCATCTATCTAGTAGTGGGAGTTACATCAAGCTTAAGAAGAATCCCATTAAGTCCATTTCCAAAGAGGTAGCATCCGCTATTAAATTTGATCCGTCTCTTAATCCTCTCTCCTGAAATCTCATTGAGAGCAATCCCCTCACCCCTAGAATCTATGGCCTACCAAAGATTCATAAATCAAGGGCCCCCTTAAGACCTATTGTTAACACAATAGGCGGACCTACCTACCTTCTTGCAAAATTCCTTTCCCAAAAGCTTAAACCTCTTGTTGGTCGCACTGATTCTTTTGTTAAAGACTCTGCCTCCTTTGTTCAAGAGTGGAGAGATGTCAGATTGGAACTTGGAGATTTGTTGGTTAGTTTTGATGTCGTATCCTTATTCACCAAAATTCCCATCCAAGAAGCCATTGACATCATAAATCACATCTTCGACAAAGACACTGCCAAGTTAGTTGGTCTTTGCCTCACTTCGACTTTCTTTAGTTTCCAGGGTGAATTTTATGAGAAAACTTGGGATCCCCTCTTTCACCCATCGTCACTAACTTGTTTATGGAATATTTTGAGACCAAGGCCTTAGCCACTGCTCAATTTTGCCCTAAAAAATGGAAAAGGTTCGTTGATGATACCTGTGTCATCTGGTCTCATGGTCGTGAGAAACTGGATCTGTTTCTTAACCACCTTAATTCTCAATCAGACTCCATCAAGTTCACGATGGAAGTTGAGGAGAATGGTTGCCTTCCCTTTCTTGACATTCTCCTTTCTAGGAGAGATGATGGTTCTATCTGTCACCAAGTCTTTAGGAAAAAGATTCACACTGAACAATATCTTCATGTGAGTTCCCATCATTTCCCGGCTCAGAAATTCGGGGTTCTCAGCACTCTTGCCACCCGTTCTCTAAGAATCTTTGATGATAGCCACCTTGAATAGGAGAAATCTCATCTTCTTGAAGTTTTTAAAAATAATGGGTATAGCAGACCTCAAAGCCTCAAGGCCTTTCACAGAGCCAGCAAAGTGCCTAGAGTTAAACCCGCTCATGCTGATCCTATCTCTAAGGTTCATCTCCCATATATCCAAGGAACCACGGATAGGATTGCCCATATTCTTAAGAAGATTAATGTCTCTGCTTCATTCAAACCTCTCAATACCATTAAGAATTCTCTTAGATCTGTTAAGGACCCTATTGATCCTAAAGACACGAAAGGAGTCTACCTTGTTCCTTTCTCCTGTGGTATCCCCTATATTGGAGAAACAGGTAGGTCTATTAAATAGAGGATTAATGAACATGCTACTGACATTAGACACAATCATTCCCGCACATCAGCCCTTGCTGAACATGCAGAGAAATCGAAACACCATGTCTGCATTGAAGAATCCAAAGTCATTGCTAGGGTTGATCATTTCCACCACAAGAAACTTAGGGAAGCGATTGAAATCGAAAGGCATTCCAATAACCTTAATAGGGATGATGGGTGGAAATTAAGTAAAAGCTAGATTCCAGCCCTCTCCTCATGACTCCTCCTCCCTTTTTTTCTCCTTTCTCCCTCCATTTCCTCCTTATTTCTTCTTTCCTCTTCTAGTCTTATCCCCTATTTTCCTTTTTAATTCTCTTTATCTTCATTTGTCTAATATGATCAGTTTATTATATATTTTTTAAAATCCTTTTTTTTTTACAACTAAATTTCATTTTGCGCTTAATAATATACTTAACTATTAATATTTCAGTTAACCTTTTGAGTTATCTCTGCTTTCCTCCTATGCTACTATCCTCCTATTTAAGGACAAGTTATCCTCTAATAAGGAATAATCATATTAAATGGACAACATTAATAAATATTCTTATTAAAGAAATTGATAATATTAATAAATTATCATTAAAATATAGTGAAATAATTTTTATTTATTATTATTATTATTATTATTATTATTTTTTAATGTTTATAAATTATTGTTAAAATATATTATTTTAATTTTGAATTATTCCTAACAGCGAGTCTTCAACCCAATATATTCTATTTAATAAGTCAAATTATATTATATAAATTAACTATTATGATATAAAGTGATATCATTAAATTATTATTTTATAATATAGAAATTAAATAATTAATTTCACATAACAACTAGTTTTTCACTAAATTTTGAATAATTAAACAGATAATCCCTTACTACTTTTTCCTAAAATAATATTTTACCAACGACTATTTTTCAACGGCTAACTCTGGGCAATGATGCATCCATGCTATTTATTCCTTTAGATCAATTGATTTCTCACCTTGTCCTGAGGACGAACCACATTAATTGGTTCAAAACGTTGACCAAATCCTAACGATGTGATTAATCTGAAAGACTTATATATACATTATGGATCACAAAAGTCTTAGATCTAACATTAAACACGAATATTTAGCAGATAAAAGGGTTCGAAAAACTGGATGTGATATTAAATGCTCAGAGGTCTCCACTCATAAGGACTAGGTTAGGCTATGAAGTAGAATCCAGTAAATCCAAGGCAAAGGATAAAAGGATAATCACCTTTGTAAAAGATGCTAGGGGAAAGGATGACAACTCACATCAATATGAGAACAAAAATTTGAGCAACAACTCAACATCAAGTGGACAACTGCAAATGAACATTTTCGGTGAAGTACAAAAGGAAAAAGAATTGTACAATCAACCAACAACCTATTATAAACCACATTTCTTCAAGAGACAAGATTATCAAGTGGAAAGATGGTGAGAATATCAAACAACATCCACTACTAGGTACAAAAATTTGTTTTATGGATATTGTTACTGCTGTAAAAATTTTGGATGTAAAGCCATAAATTGTAGAGCTTATATCCGAAGAATTGATTTAGGAAATTTTAAGATGAGAAAGAATGTATTCATAAACATTAAAACAAACATGAATCTAGACAAAAATGCATTTGATCCTCTCCTTGATATCACTAAATGTTTCTATTGTCACAGCTTTGGGCACATGTCATATGAATGCCAACTTAAAGACAATAGATTAACATCTCAGAATATTTATAGAACAAATGGATGCATGGAATGGATAAAGAAGGTAGAAGAAAAGAAACCTGATAAGTGTGACCTAGTTCTGAATGCTCAATATTAAAACAATAATTTTTATGTGCACAGTGGATGCTCTAGACATATGATAGAATATAAACGTAAGTTTTTTCCTTGAATGAAAATAAAACTCGAAATGTCACATTCAACAATGATGAAGCAAGAAGAATTAGAGGAAAGTGTACAATTTATCTGAACAACGAAAGAGGAAAGGCTCAAGATGTACTGTTTGTAGATGGTCTAAAACATAACTTGTTGAGTGTAATTCATATGTGTGACAAAGGTTGTGATGTTCTCTTTAGAGCTCAAGACTGTGAAATTATGTCAACATCTACATGGAAGGTTCTGGCTAAAGGAGTTCGAACTGAGAATAATATATATATCTTGAAAGAAGAGAGTGATGAATTCTACATCAACAAACAAGATGAATCCCGGATATTCATAGGAGATTGGGGCATCTAAACTTTGATCACATCATCAAACTTAGCAAGAAGAGAGCAATCAAAGATCTACCAACAATTAAGAAACCTAAAAACACTATCTACAAGTCATGTCAAATGGGAAAAAAACATGAACATCATTCAAAGGAAAAGATAAACTAGCAAGTAGTAATCCTTTGCAGCTAGTTCATATGGATTTGTGTGGGCCTTCCATAAAAAAAGCACCAGGAGGAGAAAAATATTTCATGCTAGTAATCGAGGTCTATTCGAGATTGACTTGGGTGGCATTTCTCATAAATAAGTTAGAATCATTTGATAAATTTAAAACATTCAAGGCATTGGTAGAAAATCAAATAGGGCACAACATAGAGTGCATAAGGTCGGACAGAGGAGGTGAATTTACATCAGATGAGTTTGCAAACTTGTGTAATGAATTTGTGATAAATCAACAATATACTATTGCAGACACACCCCAATAGAATGGTATTGCAGAGAGACAAAACAAGTATGTTTAACAAATATCGAGAGCTATAATGCAATAAAGAAACATTGTTCAAACCTATCAGGCAGAAGCAATGCATAAAATAGTATATATTCTCAATAAGGCATATCTTAGACCAAACTGTGGTAAGACACCATATGAACTGTGGCACGAGAAACCAATATCTATAAAGAATTTTAAAGTATTCGGGAGTAAATGTTATATAAAAAATAATGATGAAAATCTAGGAAATTTTGATGCTTGATTTGATGAAGGAATATTTTTAGGATATTCATAAAACAATAAGGGATATAAATTTTATAATAAAATATTTAATAATATTTTGGAATGCATAGATGTAAAGATTGACGAAGATCTACCCAATAAGAACAAGAGCACAAGTTTTATCAATCCTCTAGATCATCATCATCATATCAATAAAGATAATTAAGTACAAGATGAAGAATAAGAAGATACAAAGACTCATTCAAAAGGACCCTCAAGACACACTCAAAAGAATCACCCTAAAAATCAACTTATTGGAGAATAAAGTGAAGGAGTACAAACAAGGAGGAAATTAGCAGCAAAATCTAAGCAAGTCCATATAACCATGTTGTCACAAATAAAGCCAAAGAACTTTTAAGAGGCAACTAAAGACAAAATTTGGATCGATGCTATGAACGAGGAGTTAGACCGAATTGAGAAGAACAAGACTTGGGAACTAACACCAAGACCTGTCAGAAAGAATGTCATTGGCATAAAATGGGTATTCAAAAATAAGATGAACGAATAGGAACAAGTTGTTAGAAACAAAGGCAGACTAGTGTGTAAGGGTTACTCATAAGTGGAAGGTCTTGATTATGAAGAGACTTTTGCACCAGTCGCGAGACTGGAAGCAATCAAGATGTTTTTTGCCTTTGCATGCTACAATGATTTCAAGGTGGACCAAATGGATGTGAAGTATGCCTTCCTAAATGGTGATCTTGAGGAAGAAGTCTATATGGAACAACTTGAATGTTTTTCATTATCAGATAAGCCTAAATATGTCTGTAGGTTAAAGAAAGAACTATATGGTCTTAAACAAGCACCCTGAGCATGGTACTTTAGATTGGACAAGTACCTTCAAAAACAAGGTTTCAAGAGAGGAGGAGCTTATAGTAATATGTACATAAAGGCTGATGGAGTTGAATTACTGATTATAGTTGTGTATGTGGATGATATTATGTTTGGCAATAATAAATATCATATGGTTTGCTGAAGAGATGAAGACTGAGTTTGAAATGTCAATGATTAGAGAACTTACCTTCTACATAGGGCTCCAAATCCTACAAAATCCTAGAGGCATATTCATTTCTCAAGAGAAATACCTAAGAGATATGTTGAAAAGGTTCCAAATGTAATATTGTAAACCTATCTCAACCACCATGACTATTGGATGTAAGCTATGTGTAGATGATGAATTGCCTGATGTGGATCAAAATATTTACAGATCTATGATATAAAGTCTATTATACCTAACAAATTCTCAACCAGATATAATGTTCATGGTCGGATTAGTAGCAAGATATCAATCAACACCCCAAAAAAGTCATTTGTTAGCAACAAGAAGGATATTCAGGTACTTGAAAGTGACTACAGGGTATAGATTATGGTATCCGAAAGGTGAGGACTTTATATTGATAGCATACATAAATGTGGATTGGGATAGCTATATGGATGACATAAAAGGTACAAGTGGTGGTGCATTCTACCTAGGAGAGTCTTTGGTGGCATGGCTAAGCAAAAAATAAACATCTTTTTTTCTATCTACAACGGAAGATGAATACATAGAATCTAAAACCTGTTGCACAAAAGTGTTGTGGATGAAGTAGATACTTCAGGATATAAAGTTAAATTTTAGTGAGATTATCTCTATCAAATGTGACAATACAAGTGCAATAAGCATTTTGAAAAATTCTGAGCTTAATTAAAAAACTAATCATATCTCTATAAAGTACCAATTTCTCATAGAACAAGTGGCTGAGAAAATAATGAAGATGGAGTACATACCCATAATAGAACATATAATAGACATATTTACAAACCCTCTTACTAAAGAACCATTTGAATATCTGAGAAACAAGCTAGGGGTAGTGCCTACAGGTGCTCCTCACTGATGTAACATAAAAAAGGAGAGTCTAAAAGTTGAAATTTAATGCACCATCTAAGGGGGAGACTACAAGAGCAAGAGGAAGTAAACAAGAGGAATAGGAAGCATATGTTTTGCCAAGAATCTGAAGCCATTAAGAAGCAGTAAGAACAAAGGAATCATAAAGTTGTGAGATCAAGTCATTTTCTTCATGAGAAAGTGACATCAATCAGGTGCACCATTCAAAATTTTAGACTTTAATGAAAGGTATTATAGAAAAATGTACACATGTATATATACTATATATAAGAATGTAAATAAATAATAGACAAATCATGTTGGCATAATTAGATTTTTCTAAAAAATCCTTCATTCTTTGTTTGTTTATATGGAATACATTGATGTACATTATGCTGATCCATGTATTAAATGAAAATTGATCTATGAAAACTCGAGATCCATTCAAACATATATATACATACAACCAGAAGCAAAGAGACAACTATGGAAGTAAAATGACTCTTAAATCCAAAGGAATTCAAGTAATTAAGCTACAATGCTACATTCAAAGTTTGATATATCTTCAAACATGTATGCTACCATCAAGCCAAGAGGAGCATATTTTATTTATCTCTGTGGCAATTTTCCAAGAATTATTCATCATGTAGAATCATGAGATCAACATTTGAACAACACCATTTACAAGTTGTACATGAAGAAATATAGCTCAATAAAAGATCAAGAGAAAACTACTGCAAATAATTATTTCATGCATAGATCCTTGTTATGGTTGCAAAGAACTATTGCTAAAGAAAATTATGAAAATGTTTCTACAACCAGAAAGGCAACATGTGACTAAACTACATTTCATCATCTTATTACATCATTAGGATCTCTCTAAGTCCTTCAACGCTGCATAATCATAAATATTTGAATGATGTGAATGCTTGAAGAAGCAAAATGAATTTATTAACAAAAGATAAAATTCCTGAAGTGATTCAACAACACAATTGAACAAAGTACATTTTGTTGTTCCAACAATAATCCACAATCTCATAGGAATTTGAGTGTGGACTAAATTCATCAGGAACTCATCAATGTTCTTAAAAAAAACATTTGGAATCAAGAATTTTTTTTCTAAATAAGATAAAAAAGCTTATGGGAAAAAGAAATCATAGCCCACATGGAGATAATTCTCCATACCAAGGAATAAATTGGAGTTCATCAATGACATATCAAGCAACTATAGTGATTTAAATAAAATTAGGCTTTGCAATATCAAATACCCTAGGAGAAAAATATTTCAAATAAACATATTGAATAATTCAATTCTGAAGATTGACATTCAAATCTATTGTATTGCAAAATAAATGATTCTACAATTAGAAAGTGTTCAGTGATTGAAACATCGTGCCTCACTCAATTGCAACACTAAGGAGTTTATTTAATATTAATGCTACATGATCAAAGTGAAATTACGGAGGAAATTACCCAAAGCATCAACATCTGAGTTGAGGAAGAACAAATTCCTACATATGAAAGAGTAAATGAAGATTCAATTATGTTACAAAAGAAGAAATGGAATTATATAAAGAGAGAATTCTCCATATCTATACAAGATACATAAAATAAACCTCATACATCTCATAGCAAACAAATGAACGAACATTTAAATCCATTGTACTATCAAATCCATTCTCTACAATCATTGAGATGTAATTTCTAGGCATCTCAAGAACAATAAATTATTGAGTAAGAGGATACCAGTGCATGCCATTGATAATGGCACCACTAAGCATGGATCATTTTCCTACAAAGGGGAAAGATACATAAAAGTTTAAGACATCTGAGAAAGTAAGCATAAAAGAAAAAAAATTGGCATCCATCAAAGAGAACCAAGTGCTCAAAATGATTTCTATATATCATGATAAGGTACGAATAGTGGCAAGGAAGGTAACACAAGGACAAATAAGAGTAATGTTTAATTGCAATTATGAATGTCAAAATTTGACTGGAGTATAAATGTCAAGGACAGAAAGACATGCCCATACATAGTATTGAAAACTAATGGATTGGAGCAATGTTAAAATTCTCTAAGATATCATAAATGTGAAGTGGAATAATTATGTACAACATAATAATAATGTACAATGGAATAATTATATGCAACTTTTTTATTGGAGAATCTGATTTGATTCCTTCATCATTAATTACCTTAGAGTGTTATTATTATTTAAATGGCATTACTGTCAAATGTTCAATGGAATTATCAAGTGTTCATTGACATTATTATTAAAATTGCACAATAAACTTATTGATGCACAATAGGAATCATGAATATGTTGTAATATTCCAAGCAATTAACGCAACAAGTCTTGGTGTTAACTCAATGCTACAAGTCCTCATTTATATTAACATAGTGGTATCGAAGAACCATTTATGATTTAACACAACATATGGTTTATATGAGTTAATATTAAAGCAACAATTAATGGTGAATGCGTTCAATATTACAATATTGAGGTTATCACCATGAAATTACAATATTTGGATGGAGTAGCAATGTTATATATCGATTCATGATTAAGAAACCTCATATATGGTATTATGGTGGCATATTCCAAGAATTCATGGAGAAAAAACTTCATATATTAACGCATTCCAAGAATTCATGGAGCAACAAATTTATGGAGTAGCAACTTTATATATTAACACATTTCAAGAATTCATGGAGTAACAACTTTATGGAGAAACAACTTTATATATTAATGCAACATATGGATTCATGGTATTAACGCAACATCATATGAAGTGTAGCATATGGAACATTTGAAGCGTAACATATGAAGCATTGCATATGGAGCATATGAAGCATAGCATATGGAGCATTTGAAGCATAGCACATGGAGCATATCAAGTGTAGCATATGGAGCATATCAAGCGTAGCATATGGGGCATTTGATATTGTGTGAATCTGATTGTGTGAAGTGTTGATGGAAGCATAGCATATGGAGTGTTTGATATTGTGTAGCATATGACACATTGATGGAAGTGTAGAATATGGAGCGTTTGATGGAAGCATAGCATATGGAGTGTTTGCTATTGTGTAGCATATGAAGCATTGATGGAAGCGTAACATATGGAGAATTTGATATTGTGTTGATAGCATATGAACCATTGATATTGTGTTGGTAGCAGCGTTTTGATAACACTGATTTGGTAACAATATTAGACAACAAGGTTGAGTTGATTTTGCAATAAGTTAATATTGCAAACAAAGTTTGGTAGCAGTGTTGAGCTGATTTGCAAGAGTTAATATTACAAAAAAAATTTGGTAGTGACCTTGAGTTGATTTTGGTAGTGGTACTACAAGGTATCATTGAGCTAAAATTATAAGCATCGTGGTATTAATATTGCAAGCAACGTTGAAACAAGAATACACATTTATACAAACAAGCAAGCACAAGAAAATACATAATATCTCCATATGGAAAACCTTCACTACATTGCTACTTGGTGCAGGTGGCATCCCTATTGGAATTTGGAATTTTGGATTTCGACAAAGTGTGTGCAACCTATTGACATATGGAATTTGGAATTTTGACAAACTATGTGCAACATATTGACATGTGGAATTTATGATTTTGACAAAGTGGTATCGTATCCACACATTAGAAATAATTCACACAATTTAAATGGAGCAACTTTGAAAAAAAATGGTATTGGTATTTTAATGGAGTAGTATTGAAAATAATACATTAAGCTTTGGAACATCTCAAGAAACAATGGAATTTATGGTGAAAAATGAAGAGCAACACTGGGCCTTGTACCCTAACATTTGAAGATCTTAAAAAAATCCATGAATTAGGGTTATATCTTTCAAAAATTTACTTCTTGAAGAAACTCTTATGAAACTATTTGCAAAAGTTTTCAACTATGAATTTGCAAGAGAAAAGGTTTTTAGTTTTTCATTGCCATTGCTATCAAAGGGGGAGGTGATAGTGGAATTTGTTTTTCTCTAAGGGCATAGATAATCATAATGTTTCCATCAATGCCAAAGGGGGAGAATGTTGGTAATATTGGAATTGATGTCATTAACCACATTGGTGATAATTCATGCTGAATATTGAATGTTGGATTAGTGAGTTGAATGTTAAATGTTGGATTGGTGAGCTTGAATGGAAAATGATGAAAGTGATGTGAAGTGCAAAGGCTGAAAATTAAATGTGAAGTGCAAAGGTTGAAAGTTAAATGTGAAGTGCAAATGTTGAATGTGAAGGTTGAACATTGTTAAAATGGGACATTACAAAAGTTGAAATATATATAGGTTTTACTGAATAGAAAATGTGGACAATAAAAAATATGATTTGTCTCTTGTAATCATTACTAATTGAGCTGTTTTAATTCAACTCTATTTTATATTACAAATTATTTTTTTCAGAACTGGAAGTGAAGAGACAAGCTTGTGAGTAGTTTTTGGAAGTCCAAGAGACAATGCTTCATTTCATATTCTTGCAAAGAATAAAAATAACCAAGATGTCTTGCTTATAAAATATACAATGTGGAATGGTAAAAGGATCCTTTTTTTTTAAGAGAAACAATCTTCATAAGGAAGTGGATGAACAACAAGAGAAGAGCTACAAAGTGAAAAGGAGAAGCAGTGCAACAACAGACTTGAAAACACAACTGTAAATAAGGTAACTAACATTTATGACATGATATTGTGATTGAGATATTTCTGTCCCTTTCTATGTTGTAGCTTGAAAAGGAAAAGGTTGTAGCCTGTTGAGGTAGGAGCCTCCTGTGGGTTGTAGCCTGAAAAACTTGTAGAAGTTGGAGCTTCCTTTGAGGTAAGAGCCTCTTGTTGGTTGGAGACTACAAAAATATGATGTAATAAGGAGTAGCATCTTTCCTTCACATCACTTTCAGCCTAAAATTCATGGTTTTCTCCCTTCAAGGTTTCCACTTATATCTGGTGTCTTCATGTATTTATTCTTGAATGTTGTGTGAATTTTTTAGCAAAAATAATTCAATAATAATTTAGCACAAACATAAACCATTAGTTGCATAAGAATAAAATTAAGTTGAGAAAAAGTAAAGAAATCTAAATTAATGATTCACCCCCCTCTCAGTAATTCCCTAGAACAGATTCACCCCCTCTCTCATTTCAAGAGCTACTCCATTTCAAAAGTGTGAATTATTTCCAATGTCTGAATATGATAGCACTTTGTCAAAATTCCAAATTGCATATGTCAATATGCTGCACAAAGTTTGTCAAAATTCCAAATTCCATATGTCAATAGGCTGCACACACTTTGTCGAAATCCAAAATTCAAAATTCCAATAGGGATGCCACCTACACCAGGTAGCGATGTAGTGAAGGCTTTCCATATGGAGATATTATGTGTTTGCTTGCACTTTCTTATCTGTATAGATGTGTATGCTTGTTACAACATTGCTTGCAATATTAATACCACACTACTTGTAATTTTTTTTGGCATTATGATGTATGTATTGTACTTGATGGCAACCCACTTGCAGCAGAACAACTCTCTTGTATATGGTAACTAGATGAATCTACAAAAGAGATATCAGATGTGATGAAATGTAGGACAAGAGTGTGTGATGAAATGTAGGGTAGCTTCAAGGAGTCAGTTCAGAAAGCAACTCACTCAGATGATAGATCACAGTATTGCAGGTTAATAGCAAAGAGTTACAGATCAACCTACATAGAATGAAGAAAGAGAGGTATACGTATGTTCACCATTGACCAAGCTGCGTATACATGCGGGTTCACTGTATATAAGTCAAGTATATGTACACACACACTTTTACAAAAGGAAAAGTGCGTATACCTTGGAAAACTAAATGTTTAGTCCAAAGTATTGGTCCATGGTATTTTGATCCATGGTATTGATCCAAGGTATTAGGTCCGAGGTATTGACCCTAGGTATTTGGTCCAAGGTATTGGTCCTAAGTGTTTTTGGTCCATGGTATTGAGAAAGGCCTAAAAACTATAAAAGGATGAGAAGATCATTAGGCCAGGTGTGCAAGTATCGAATATCTGATATAGGGTGAGATCTAATATGCAGGTTATTGGCTTATGGTGTCGTGTTTGATCTGAACTGAGGAAGAACCTTATCACTTGATGAAGGATAAGATCTAATGATGCATCAGGATCTTAAGGCTTGAAGTGAATTACATTTATGTGGTTTGATCATGTATCTGAATAATTGGCGCATGTTGTAGTTTGTAAATATGATGATCTAGGTATGATTGAAGTCTAGATTAGTTGTTATGTTTAAATCATATTTTACAGATCTGTACACAGGTTCACTTCAGAAAAGAAGCGTATACATGCTGGTTCTGCATATCAAAACAATGTATACATCATAAATTTGATTTTCTAATTTGTACGCTGGTTCTCTTTGAGGAAAGCGTGTATGCACACAGGTTAGACATATGGAAGTAGTGTGTACCTTATAAAATATGTTTTAGTTGCTTCTATTTGCTATTGCAATGTTTTGGGTTATTGATTGGGTTCTGGTTATTGTATTCTGGTGACAACATTCTGAATGATCAGTGATTGATTGATACGGTGGTGGTTGGTTCAAAAGGAGAATGGTTTATGCAGATATATTTGATGATTGAATGATGTTGTTGATGGATCCAGTCTGAAAATTTATGAAACGTGGTTCCTGGAAGAAAAGAGAAGGTTGTAGCCTTCTGTAGGCCAACACCTACGTACTAGTAAACATATCAGCTAGTGCAAGAGCTAGGGGGGTTGTAGCTCCCTTCCAATAGAAGCTGGAGAACGAGAGAAGGTTGTAGCCTTCTGCAGGTAGAAACCTACGTACTGGTATAAGACTGCACCAGTACAAAATTGTAAACATAATTCTCTTATTATTAAAAGAAGACAGAGACGATTGCAGTAGGTGGTTTTCACCCACATTGGGTTTCCACCTTATATCTTGGTGTTCATGTGTGTTTCATATGTGTGATGATCTGTTCTATTTTTATTGCACCTGGTTACTGTTTATATGGTGTCTGATGCACTGATTGAAGATCAATATATGATGAATTAACTAAATCATAAGTTTGTTGGATATACACTAGTTGCTTAAACACAGTTGCTTGTACACGCGAGTTCCCTTAACTGAAGTAGCATATATAAATTTGATTATGGAAATGAAAAAATTATTAATTAGATAATACTGATTCACCCCGCCCTCTCTGTATTACTTCCGGCAATTGGTATCAGAGCAGGTCCTTTAGAAGAAGCTTGATCACTTGAAGGAAGATCCATCATCATGAGTAATCAAGAAAGCGGGGGACCCATCAAACCACCAATCTTTGATGGGAGCAAATTTATTTATTGGAAGGTAAGAACCACAACCTATCTTCAATCTCTTGGAACAGATGTCTGGGAAATCGTGGAAGGAGGATATACTTTTCCATCAGCAATTCCTACAGATATAGTAGGTAAAAAGCAATATGAAACCAATGCCAAGGCTGTCAATACATTATTGGGAAGTCTGTCACAATCAGAGTTTGTCAAAGTTATGTAGCTCAAATCAGCGAAAGAAATATGGGACAAAATCGTTCTAAGCTATGAAGGAGACTCTCAGGTAAAATGTGCTAAACTATAAACTCTCAAAATTCAATATGAAACTCTCAAGATGCGCAATGATGAAAGTATAGCTAGTTACTTCTTACATATAGATGATATTGTTAATTTCATGAAGAATCTGGGTGAAGAGATAAAGGAAGTTACCTTAGTTGAAAAAGTTTTAAGATCCTTATCTGCTAAATTTGAATCAAAGGTATCTGCCATAGAAGAAAAGTAGGATCTACTGACTATTACTATGACACAACTTCACGGAATCTTAACTGCCTTTGAGATGAGAAAAGGAGGTCCATCAGATATAAGAGAAGCTGCATTCAAAGCTTTAGCAAAAGGAAAAAAAGAACTCAATGAATCAGGACATATTTAAGAAGAAGATGAGGAAGTGAACTTTGTCAAGAATCTTCAACGAGGTTTCGGTAGATTCAAAGGTAAACTACCTTTCAAATGTTTTGCCTGTGGTAGAGTCGGTCATTATGCTGCCAAATTTCCTCATAAAGATAAATATGATAAAGGGAAGGAAACTCCAAAATGGAATAGAAAACAAAGTGTAAGTAAAAATAGCTACTATACTCATGAAGATAGTGATGGCCTATCAAATAGTGATGAAGATGAAAATAGTAATGACTATGGACTTATGATGGCTTATGAAGATGATGATTTTTTGGATTCTTTGGATGAAGATGACCTTCATGAAGAAACCTCTAAACTCAAAATTTGTTTAGAAGAAAATAATATGATTATAGATACCTTGACATACCAACTTGCTGAAAGAGAAAAACACAATGAAAAGATAGAATGTGAAATTGTGGGTCTAAGAAAGGATCTTGAGGAAACAAAAGCTCTCAGTCTTAGATTTGCTAAAGCATCAGAAACCTTAAACGAAATTATCAAAGTGCAGCGCTCTCCTTTGATAAAGACAGGTCTTGGATATAATGAAGAAAAATCTCAATCACAAAAGTCGTTAACCTCCACTAAAAGCTATATTGATGTAGTAAAGAGTAGTGAATAGTTCAACAATCTTTAGCAAAGGCATAAAGCAGATCACCAAGTGAATCAGGCTCAATTTACTTCAAAGATGAATAGAAGCCACGATCAACCTCAGGTAAATTGTACTCAATTTGCTTCAAAGAATATCACTAGAAACTACAATCAACAGGAAAGTAGGAGGAACTTCAACTACAATCAACAGGTTAGTAGATTCAAAAATCGCAGGAACTTATTTAATGGTCAATGTTTCTCATGTCATAATTTTGGACACAAAGTTGCTCAACTTGTTGCTTACAGAACTATCATGACTAGAGAAGCACGAAATCAAAGGAATGTGACAGGGATCAAGAAAAGTTCCTATAATAACTTTTCTCTTCTTGAAAATGAAATAGAATGCTCAATCTGTAACAAATTTGGCCATGAAGAATATGAATGCAAGAGTAAATTTCAACAGATAGATCAAAAGGAGCAAACTCCATTAAATCCCAAAATATGGAGAAAGAAAGAATAGCGAATAGAAATATGTGGTATAACCTTGTATGCAGAAGGATAAGAAAACTAGTGGTACATCGACAGTGGATGCTCAAAACATTTGACAGGTGACAAAGTAAAACTACACTCATATAATGCCTTAGGAAAGGAAAAGAGTGTCTCATTTGGAAACGACACTCCTGCTGTCATAAAAGGTAGAGGTTCTATTTTCTTGAAAGAAAAAGTTAAAGCTGGGAATGTTATGTATGTTGATGGCTTAAAGCATAATCTGTTGAGTGTGAGTCAAATGTGTGATCAAGGAAATGAAGTAGTGTTTCGATCAAATGGATGTGTTGTTCGGGAGCCTAATACAGGAGAAACTGTGATCAAGGGGAAAAGAACTCCAAACAACCTATACATACTCAAGGGAGGACAACAACAGTGCTATCTAAGCAAAAATGATGAAAACTTCCTATGGCACAGAAGATTGGGACATTTGAGCTTTTCTCAAATAAGAAAAGCATGCAGATTCTAGGTTGTTCGTGATCTTCCAAATATCAACATTCCTGAAAATACTATATGTAAATCATGTCAATTCGGTAAGAAAACCAGATCTCAATTCATCAAAAAGGAAGGGTCAGCTATTAAGCCTCTTGAACTTGTTCATATTGATTTATGTGGTCCATCAAGGAAAAAGTCACCTTGTGGAGAAGAATACTTCATACTTTTCATTGATGATTTTTCCAGAATGTGTTGGATAGGTCTTCTAAAGCATAGATATGAAGCATTTGAAAAATTCAAAGCCTTCAAAGCTTTGGATGAAAATGAATTAGATCGCAAAATAAAATTCCTCAGATCTAATCGAGGAAGGGAATTTACCTCAGATGAATTCTTTGACTTTTGTGAACAACATGGAATAAAAAGGCAGTTCTCCACCACAAGGACTCCTCAACAAAATGGAGTGTTAGAAAGGATGAACAACACTGTTCAACAAATGGCTCATGCTATGCTAGATGAATCTGGAACTCCTGTAGCCTTCTGGGGTGAAGTTGCATTCGCCACTGTCACTATTCTCAACCAAGAAAATGTTCGGGTAAACAACACTCACACTCCACATGAACTTTGGTATGGTAAGACTCCTACCGTAAAATACTTCAAAGTTTTTGGAAGAAAATGTTACATCAAAAGGACTGATGAAAAACTTGGTAAGTTTGAACCCAGAGAAGATGAAGGTATGCTACTTGGCTACTCTTCCCGAAGTAAAGGATATAAATGTTACAATAAAAGACTTGGGAAAATTATTGAAAGTATTGATGTTGTGGTTGATGAAGCATGCAAAAATCCAAAACAGATAAAAATTGAAGATTATGACAATGAAGAAGATGAGGATCATTTTCCCACATCAAATCACACTGAATCTGAAGAAGAAACCAATGAAGCACCAAAAGAAGAAATAACGATAGAAGAAAAGACTCTGTCCACGTATGTTCAGAAAAATCATCCAGAAGCTAAAATTTTAGTTGAAAAAGGAGCAAGTGTGTAGACTAGAAGAACCATTGCCGAAGCTTCAAGCTATCTAGCATTACTATCTTCCACTAAACCTCAAAATGTAAATGAAGCATGTAGAGATGAATGTTGGGTCAAGGCCATGAATGAAGAACTTGAGAAAATTGAAAAGAATAATACTTGGGAATTAGTTCCTAGACCTCATGATAAGAATATCATAGGAACTAAATGGATATTCAAAAACAAGCTGAACAAAAATGGAGAAGTTATTAGAAACAAGGCCAGACTTGTTTGTAAAGGATATGCTCAACAAGAAGATATAGATTTTGAAGAAACTTTTGCACCTGTTGCTAGACTTGAAGCCATCAGAATGTTTCTTGCTCTTTCTAGTTTTCAGAAATTCAAAGTATACCAAATGGATGTAAAATATGCCTTTCCTAATGGAGATTTAGAAGAAGAAGTCTATATTGAACAACCAGAAGGATTCATTCTTGGAAATGATGCAAAACTTGTATGCAAACTCAAAAAATCTCTCTGTGGTCTAAAACAGGCTCCAAAGGCATGGTATTACTGTCTTGAAAAATATCTCCACCAACAAGGTTTTTCAAAGGGGTCAGCAGATAGCAATCTATATACAAAGATGGACACTGATAAATTGCTAATAATTGTTGTGTATGTTGATGATATCATTTTTGGTAGCAATGAAGAATCCATGAGTCAGAATTTTGCTTCAGTAATGCAGCAAGAATTTGAAATATCCTTGCTTGGTGAGCTTACCTACTTTCTTGGTCTACAAGTGCAGCAAAATAAAGATGGTATTTTTCTCTCACAAACCAAATATCTCAAACAGATCCTGAAAAAGTACGGCATGGAAGATTCTAAACCAGTATGTACTCCAATGGTAATAGGATGTAGTCTCTGCTCAAATCATGAATCAATAGTGGTACATCAACCAACTTACCGATCCATGATTGGCAGTCTGCTTTATTTAATAGGTACCCAATCGGACATCGTGCATGCAGTGGGAATAGTTGGAAGATTCCAAGCAAATCCAAAGGAATCACATCTTTAGGCAGTCAAAAGAATTTTCAAATATCTTCAAGGAACACAGAACTTTGGCTTATGGTATCCTAGAGATACAGATCTTACACTTCATGCATATATAGATGCAGATTGGGCAGGAAATGTTGATGATAGAAAAAGCACTAGTGGTGGTGCATTCTATATGGGTTCCAGGTTAGTGTCTTGGTTCAACAAGAAGCAAAGCTCAATTGCATTATCTACAGTTGAAGTAGAATATGTGGCCGCTGCATCTTGCTACACACAATTACTTTGGATGATGCAAACCTTGCAAGATATTCAGATCACATGTACTCCACCCATTTCCATTCTATGTGATAATATAAGTGCCATCAGTATTTCAAATAATCTAGTCAGGAACTAAAAGACCAAGCACATACCCATAAAATATCATTCCCTATGTGAACAAGTGCTTGAAAAAAATGTCAAATTGGAGTATGTTCCCTCCAAAGAACAGGTTGCTGATATATTCACTAAACCACTATCCAGAGAGACATTTGAATATCTTAGACAAAAGCTGGGAGTCGTTTCTGCATCATCCTGTTGTTAAATCCTATTTTTCAGAGAAAGGTGGTTATATGCGAGTTTCATGAAGTGTAGTCGCATACATACACAAGTTTTTGTGGACACAGTCTGTTAGTCCCCTATACTACTAGTGTAACCCCTTATTGTTATTAGTACAACCCACTTATTATATTGATGTACCCATCTAGTGCCCATATTGTTACTATTATGCCCCATAGAAGCCCACTATTGTTATTATTGCGCCCTTACATTATTATTGTTATGTCGTCTCTGATTATGTTATGACCCCTTAGACTCCTATATATAGAAAGGAGGTCTTTTCATTTGTATCATCCAAGAATTGTTCATTCATGTAATGTAAAGGAGGTTTCCCCCTCGAAGAGGCTAAATTATAAGGCGTTGATCTATATTTTCTATCTTTTCTTGAGCTGGTTTCATAACATTTGGTATCAGAGCTTTGGATTCTAGGGTTTCGCTGCTCCAAACAGGTCATCATGGAATTTTTGCTATAACCTTTTTTCTACGATGTTTCAGAAGTTGCAAAAAAAACCCATTTGAGAAGAAATCGTACTGAACCTTGGATCCAAATTTCAGAGCTTTTCGCTCTATATTTACGGAGATATGATCTGAGGAAGTTGGTCTTTTTGCAGACTCCTGAATTACATTCCAAACAGGTGACCTAGGGAAAATCGTCATAACTTTCTATTTGGGGATCAAATTGAAATTTCGTAAGAAGGTACAGAAAGAGGATAGAATGTAGTTTCTTGTATGCATTTTTCAGATCCATAGGTTGAAACAGTGACTCATGGCACGTCATACAAGTTCGCTCTACTGAATTAGTCTATAATCAAGTCACTGTGGGAGATTTCGCATAACTCTTCCTTGGAGAATCTAATTTGGGTCAGACTAGTGGCATTGGAAAGATGACACAGAGGGCTACTACAGGTCACAATTTCAAAACTTAAAGATCCGCAAGTACAAAGTTATAGTCGTTTCAAGATCGAGCTCCTAAAATCAAGAAAAAGCAAGATGCGGAAGTTTGATGGCAAGGATCCGGTAAATTGGATACTTCAGATGGAGCAATATTTTGATCTACATGGTGTACCACTGTTACAAAAGGTATGTATTGCATCTTCATATTTAGAACCGGATCAGTTTTTATGGTATGAAGGGATTTTTTCTCGTAAACAACTTGTTACGTGGTCAATTTTCACGGAGGAAATGATAACACATTATGAGGATACAAAGAGAAGCACCTTCTTTAGAGCAACACCACAACAATTGGAAATAGTAAAATGGATTTGTGACATAGTGGAAAGAAAAATTATGGAAACTAGGAAGCATACCCCTCACAACTATAAATATGGAAGTGTTGTTTCTCCTAGCCTTCCACAACCTACAAGGGTTACACCACAACAATTGGAAGAAAAAAGAGAAAAAGGGCTTTGTCACAATTGTGATAGCAAATGCACTAAAGGTCATAAGTGTGTTGAGAAGAAATTATTTTACATAGAATATGAAGAGGAGGAAGAAAAGGATCAAGAAACATCAAAAGAAGAAGATATACGCCAGGACCCCACCCCAGAGAAAGAAGAAATGAATCAGACCATATCTTGTAAAGCATTGGCAAGAATTACCACTCCTCAAACTCTCAAGATAGAAGGACATATCAAGAAGAAAAAGGTGCAAGAAGTGAAAGATCAAATCAAGAAAGAAGAAATGAATCCAACCATATCTTGTAATTCATTGGTCGAAATTACCACTCCTCAAACTATCAAGATAGAAGGACATATCAAGAAGAAAAATGTTCAAGAAGTGAAAGATCACATCAAGCATCAAGAAATGAATCCGACCATATCTTGTAAAGGATTGGAAGAAATTACCACTCCTCAAACTCTAGAGATAAAAGGACATATCAAGAAGAAAAAGGTTCAAGCAGTGAAAGATCACATCGAGCATCAACAACAAGTTCTCCAACTTTTAAAGGATAACGCCACTTCGGTGCAAAATCAAACGAAACAATAGGTAGATCAACATCGTAGTGAAAAATGTTTTGATGTAGGTGATTGGGTATTTTTATTGCTACATCTCAAGCAAGCTATTTATGAGAAGGAAATGTTGGCAATACTACATGCACTTAAAAAATGGCGACCTTACCGAATGGGAAGACTCTTCAAGGATGAGGATGTGGAAGCATTGTTTTGTGCTATTTCTATTATCCAACCAGATTGGATAAACAAAGCAAGGGATGAATGGAAGAAGGACAAAGAAGTATGGCCACTTATTCAAAAGTTGCAAAGGATCCCAATTCAAACAATATTGCCAGAAGTTGAAGAGGAAGGAAAAATCATATTGGAACCTGGAGCAGTCACAAAAACAAGAACTCGACAGCTACGAAATCGATCAATTTCAGAGTATCTCATCAAGTGGAAGAATGTACCCGCTGGAGATTCCACATGGGAGGACAAGAATTTTATACAGAAGCATCAAGAACTACTCAAGCGTTGAGGGCAACGCTTTTTGAAGGAGAGGGGCATGTTAGGCCCCTATACTACTAGTGTAACCCCTTATTGTTATTAGTACAACCCACTTATTATATTGATGTACCCATGTAGTGCCCATATTGTTACTATTGTGCCCCATAGAAGCCCACTATTGTTATTATTGTGCCCTTAAATTATTATTGTTATGTCGGCTATGATTATGTTATGACCCCTTAGACTCCTATATATAGAAAGGAGGTCTTTTCATTTGTATCATCCAAGAATTGTTCATTCATGTAATGTAAAGGAGGTTATTCTAAGGCGTTGATCTATATTTTCTATCTTTTCTTGAGCTGGTTTCATAACACAGTCTCGTATACGTTGGTTTGAAGAAAACCAGTGGGCCATACTTAGGAAAAAGGGGGTCTGATATGGATCTGACAGTGAACAGAAAATGGTTGATGATATTGATGTACATATACAGGTTGCTGGCCTGGATACTGTTGACAAATGCTACTGATGATAGTCGCTGATGACTATCATGGTCTTGTTTAAGCCAGTTGGTCTCTGTTATATATGTCATGTATATCTTTTACGGTCATGAAAAGACCTAATTTGTAACCCCATTATGCATGGGAGGAATGATGTAATGTTTCTTGTTTTTAGCTTGTATAAAAAATTGATATATCCCTAGCTGGTTGGGTAGATGAGTCAAATTTGGTATATCCCCACTTGGTTGGGAGATGGATGCATGTATGAGTCATTGATGATAGGAAGGTCATTTGTGATGTATGTATAGAGTCATGTTCTTCTTTAGAACATCTTTTTGCAGACTTTGCTTATGCTCAGGGGGAGCATGGACTCGATCATGGGAGCTCAATCAACACTTCAGCATATCAGAGAATTCAGCATGCACTTAGGGGGAGCATGACCCTTTGCCCTTGATGTCAAAGGGGGAGAGTGACTTGGTGTGGTTGTTGCCATCAAGTCCAAAGGGGGAGATTGTTGGCATTATGATGTATGTATTGTACTTGATGGCAACCCACTTGTAGCAGAACAACTCTCTTGTATATGGTAACTAGATGAATCTACAGAAGAGATATCAGACGTGATGAAATGTAGGACAAGAGTGTGTGATGAAATGCAGGGCAGCTTCAAGGAGTCAGTTCAGAAAGCAACTCACTCAGATGAAAGATCACAGTACTGCAGGCTAACAACACATAGTTACAGATCAACCTACACAGAATGAAGAAAGAGAGGTATACACAAGTTCACCATTGACCAAGCTGCGTATACATGTGGGTTCACTGTATATAAGTCACGTATACGTACACACGCACTTTCGCAAAAGGAAAAGGGCGTATACCTTGGAAAACTAAATGTTTGGTGCGAAGTATTTGATCCATGGTATTGATCCAAGGTATCGGGTCTAAGGTATTGACCCCAGGTATTTGGTCCAAGGTATTGGTCCATGGTATTGAGAAAGGCCTAAAAACTATAAAAGGAGGAGAAGATCATTAGGCCAGGTGTGCAAGTATCGAATATATGATATAGTGTGAGATCTAATATGCAGGTTATTGGCTTATGGTGTTGTGTTTGATTTGAACCGAGGAAGAACCTTATCACTTGATGAAGGATAAGATCTAATGATGCATTAGGATCTTAAGGCTTGAAGTGAATTATCTTTATGTGGTTTGATCATGTATATGAATAATTGGTGCATGTTGTAGTCTGTAAATATGATTGAAGTTTGGATTAGCTTTTATGTTTAAATCATCTTTTACAGATCTGTACGCAGGTTCACTTCAGAAAAGAAGCGTATACACGCTGGTTCTACATATCAAAACAACGTATACATCATAAATTTGATTTGTTGATTTGTACGCTGGTTCGCTTTGAGGAAAGTGCGTATGCACATAGGTTAGACACATGGAAGTAGCGTATACCTTATAAAATATGTTTTAGTTTCTTATGTTTTCTGTTGCAGTGTTCTGGGTTATTTCTTGGGTTCTGGTTACTGTATTCTGGTGACAATATTCTGAATGATCAGTGATTGATTGATACGGTGGTGGTTGGTTCAAAAGGAGAATGGTTGATGTAGATATATTTGATGATTGAATGATGTTGTTGATGGATCCAGTCTAAAAATTTATGAAACGTGGTCCCTGGAAGAAAAGAGAAGGTTGTAGCATTCTGTAGGCTGGCACCTATGTATTAGTAAACATATCATCTAGTACAAGATCTATGGGGGTTGTAGCTCCCTTCCAGTAGAAGCTGGAGAATGAGAGAAGGTTGTAGCCTTCTGTAGGTAGAAGCCTGCATACTGGTATAAGACTGCACCAGTACAAAATTGTAAACAGAATTCTCTTATTATTAAAAGAAGACAGAGACGATTGCAGCAGGTGGTTTTCACCCACATTGGGTTTCCACCTTATATCTTGGTGTTCATGTGTGTTTCTTATGTGTGATGATCTGTTCTATTTTTACTGCACCTGGTTACTGTTTATATGGTTCTGATGCACTAATTAAAGATCAATATATGATGAATTAACTGAATCATAAGTTTTTTGGATATACGCTAGTTGCACTAAACATAGTTTCATGTACACACGAGTTCCCTTAACTGAAGTAGCGTAAATAAATCTAATTATGGAAATGAAAAAATTATTAATTAGATAATAATGATTCACCCCCCCTGTCAGTATTATTTCCAACAATTTTAGCTCAATGTTGCCTTGTAGTATTGCTACTATAATCAACTCAAGGCTACTACCAAAATTTGTTTGTAATATTAAATCCTTGCAAATCAACTCAACGCTCCTACAAAACTTTGTTCGCGATATTAAATTATTGGAAAATCAACTCAACCTTGCTGTGTAATACTGCTACCAAATCAATGTTATCAAAATGCTGCTACCAACACAATACCAATGCTTCATATACTACACAATATCAAACACTCCATATGCTACGCTTGCATCAATGCTTCATATGCTACCAACACAATATCAACACTTCACATAATGAAACTTACACAATATCAAATGCTCCATATGCTACACTTCATATGCTATGCTTGAAATGCTTCATATGATACACTTAAAATGCTCCATATGCTACACTTCAAATGCTCCATATGCTACGCTTCATATGCACCATATGCTACGCTTCAAATGCTGCATATGCTACACTTCATATGCTGCTACATTAATACCATGACTCCATATGTTGCGTTAATATATAAAGTTGTTGATCCATAGAGTTGTTGTTCCATGAATGCTTGGAATATGCTACAATAATACCATGTGTGAGGCTTCTCAGTGATGAATCCATATATAATGTTGCTTCTCCATCCAAATATTGTAATTGCATGGTGATAACCTCAATATTGTAATATTGAATGCATTCACCATTAATTGCTTCTTTAATATTAACTCATATAAACCATATGCTGTGTTAAACCATAAATGGTTCTTTGATACCATTGTGTTAATAGAAATGAAGACTTATTGCATTGTGTTAACACCAAGAATTGTTGTGTTAATTTCTTAGAATATTACAACCTATTCATGATTTCTATTGTGCAATGATAATAATAATTCCAATGAATGCTTGATAATGCCATCGAACATTTGATAATAATGCCATTTAAACAATAATAATGCTCCAAGTAAATTAATTTTGAAGGAATAAAATAAACTTCTCCAATAAAAACACTGCAAATAATTATTCCATTGTACATTATTATTCTTCTGTACATAATTATTACATTGCGCATTCATGATAGCTCAGAGAATTTTAACATTTCTCCAATCCATTAGCTGTCAATACTATGTATTGGCTTGTCTTTCTATCCTTGCCATTTCTACTCCAGTCAAATTTTGACATTCATAATTGCAATTAAACGTTACTCTTCTTTGTCCTTGTGTTACCTTCCTTGCCACTATTTGTACCTTATCATGATATATAGAAATCATTTTGAGCGCTTGGTTCTCTTTGATGGATGCCATTTTTTTTTAATTTTATGATTACTTTCTCCAATGTCTTGAAATTTTATGTATCTTTCCCCTTTGCAGGAAAATGATCAATGCTTAGTGATGCCCTTTTCAATGGCATGCACTAGTAGCCTCTTATTCAACAATTTATTGTTCTCGAGAATCCCCAAAAATTGCATCTCAGTTATTGTAGAGAATGAATTTAATGGTACAATGGATTTAAATGCATGTTAATTTGTTTGCTATGAGATGTATGAGGTTTATTTTATGTCTCTTGTATAGATATGGAGAATGCTCTCTTTATATAATTCCATTTCTTCTTTTGTAACGTTACGGACTCTTCATTTACTCTTTCAGATGTATGAATTCGTTCTTCCTCAAGTTAGCTTTTTGATGATTTGAAGAATTTCCTCCATATTTTCACTTTGATCTTGTAGCATTAGAATTACATAAACTCCTTAGTGATGCAATTGAGTGAGGCACGATGTTTTAGACATCCATGGATTTCTAATTGTAGAAGAATTTATTCTACAATATAATAGATTTGGATGTCGATATTCTAAATTGAATTATTCAATATGTTTATCTGAAATATTTCTCCTAGGGTATTTGATATTGTAAAGCCTCATTTTTTTCAAATGACTGTAGCTGCTTGATATGTGATTGATGAACTCTAATTTCTTCCTTGGTATGAAGAATGATCTCTGCGTGGGCTGCAATTTATTTTTCCCATAATATTTTTGATCTTATTTAGAAAATATTTCTTGATTCCGAATGTTTTGTTTTAGAAAAGTGATGAGTTCCTGATGAATTGAGTCCACACTCAAATTCATATGAGATTGTGGATTATTATTGGAACAAAAAAATGTACTTTTTTCAATTGTGTTGTTGAAGCACTTCAAGAATTTCGTCTTTTGTTTATAAATTCATTTTACTTCTTCAATAATTCACATCATTCAAATATTTGTGATTATGCAACGTTGAAGGATTTAGAGAGATCCTAATGATGCACTAAGATGCTGAAATGTAGTTTAGTCACATGTTGCCTTTCTGGTTGTAGAAACATGTTCATAATTTTCTTCAACAATAGTTCTTTGCAACCATAACAAGGATCTACGCATGGAATAATTATTTGCATTAGTTTTCTCTTGATATTTTATTGAGCTAGATTTATTTATGTGCAACTTGAAAATGGTGTGGTTTAGATGTTGATCTCATGACTCTACATGATGAAGACTTCCTGGAAACTTTCCACATAAAAATCTACTCCTCTTGGCTTGATGGTAGCATACATGTTTGAAGATATCTGAAACTTTGAATGTAGCATTGCATCTTAATTACTTTGAGTCCTTTGGATTTAAGAGCCATTTTACTTCCATAGTGTCAGGCGGAAAGAGTCGATTGTGCGGACACAACCAACCTCCCTAGGAGCCTAAGACTCTCTAGTGACAAACAAGACAAACAAGAGCAATCCTTCTCTAAACATGCATTTACTATATAAGAAATCAAGTGTTTAGATCCTACCTGTAATCCAATGCTGTTGTAGCTATCCAGCTCCGCTGATCCGGATGAGCTCCTCCTTCACTTTGAAACCTGCATACACTAACAATCAAATGATTAAATAGCACTTGATAATCTCATAGAATAAAACATATTTAACACATAGACCAAGGAGTACATGAAACAACTCATAAATAACAAGTTATTGAGAAGAATGGACTCATTTGCATTAATAGGTAACAAAAGGAACACATACAACCTGAGCCTTGGTGTTGTGCAAGTCCCTCCCAGGGTCCATCAAGAGTTCTCCTTTACTTTGACAAAGCTCACCCACTTCCAAATAGAACAAGCAAATATGGCAATCTCTCCTCACAAGCTTCTAAATGGGAGTCCTAATTCCTGCAGCATCTACCCTTAGAAATGTTTAGCTTCCAACCTCCTCTCCTTCTGGCCCAATGCCTGTATTTATAGTGCTCAAGAGGAAGTTAATCAGGTCCACCATCAATGGGATAATCCCCTCTTTGGATGGGATAGCTCCCTTATTGATGGGATAAGTTCCTCTTTGGTAGGGGTACATGAACCATCTGGAGGCGCTCAATACACGTCGAACAACCTTCTAGAATGCTCTAGAAATGACCACAAGTAACTTTTTAAAGATGAAACTTGCACATTTTGACCTTTATAGGGGGACGCACCTGCCCCTTTACATACAGAGCATCCAAAGACGCAGCTTTTGTGAACATTGGGTGCGTACCCGCAGGTAAGGTTGAGAGAACCTGCGTACCCAGAGATAAATACATTTATAAAGACTTTCTCTCTTTTTGGAGTTTGACATGGAGAGCAGAGGCATAAGACTTGCCTAAGAGGATAGCATGACTGTTGATAGAGCCATACTAACTGTAAATAGCCATGGTGACATTTTTTAGTGTAACAGATTGCCCCCTAAAGTGCGAAGCCTGTAATAGATTAGGGTTTTGTATTATCTAGGAAGGGTGAAGCGCTTTATCATTTCAAGGATTATCTCGTGGAGAGCCTGGTCAGAACCTGCAATTTTCAACACAAAATACATGTATAAGATTATATCATCACTGAGGTAGGCATTCCCATACTCAGGTCAAAACTTTAACTAACAGACTAACTACTCTAATACAGGAATGATCTTGCAGTACATCATAATCATAGACTTTTGTAGACACAGTATGGGCGCAGCCATCTGTTTATGATTAGTCTACTTAGATAATGAATACAAAAATCCTCGCAGCCTGGATGGTGGAAACTAGATCCAGGGTCTTCATTTCTACTTCCCGAATTGGTACGATTCTAGCCATGCGAATAAATGAGCTGATGTCGAACATGGTAGAAACCACTTGATTACCAGTCGATGATGTAAACTGTTAACAAGTGTGAGAGAGACCACCAGTAATGTCAATGGTTCTCAAAGTACCCAGTACAATCCATGAGATGTGAATGAATGAGTTGATGTCGAACATTTCACGGAATCCTTCGATCGAAAGTCAATGATGTAAACTGACGTCAAAGGCGAGAAACCTGCCATTGATGCATGCAGACTTCAAGGTACTGACGATTTCTAAGTCATCTCTCTAGATAATGTGCTGATGTCGATAGAAAGCGACCTGTTGCAGGCAAGCCCACAACACGAAATCATTGTTCAAGTTGAAGAAATGTTGCTGTAAGGACTGACTCAGGGATGGTCAAATGGATGACAAGTATTTTGCAGATGAAAATTTTGCTTGCAGACCTCTTGAACACATAACGACACGACAGATGGCTTGGTGATGAATAACTCAAAGTTAATCCCCGGAACCCGGCTGAAGACTTTCAAAGTAGTTTGATCAACTGTGAGGTAAAAGATTTCCCAACCCAGGTGAATGAAAAGTGTCGTGTCCAAGAGTGGTAATAAAGTTTCTTCTGAGACAAAAGATAACAAATAGGCTCATTCTTCTCTCTTTTCCCCCACCATTTCTGGCAAGTACCTCTTTATTTTTAACAAGCTTGAGGAGGATAACATATGCTTGATTATAAGCTCATCCTTCGGATGAGTCCAACCTAGTTTTGATTCGAACCCTAGGAAGGAGTAGTTCGTTCCTGTTTGTAATTGAACAGGTCCTTTACTGTGAAATGTTTAACGAGCCCAGTATAGGAGAAACTCGGTGTTTTTCAATTTTAGAGAGTCTGAAAAACTTAAGAAGACTCCAAGTTGAACTTTTTCGTAGATTTGTGTCCCTCAAGCCCGAAAAAGTATAAAATAATACCTGGGGGAACCGCTTGATCTTGCGACCAAGGAGTACTTTCATAATTAGTGCCACTGACCTGAAAAGTAAAAAGCGATCAAGGACACGTCGTTTTATTTCCAGTATCGAGTTTGAAACGACAAAAGCCCGGCAACCTTTTCCTGTTTTTACGGTCAGAAAAGGGCTATAAGGGGACCGTCTTTTAATTCCGTTTTAACGAGTGTAAAAGAAACGCTCGGCAATCTTTTCATGTTTTAGGAGTCAGAAAATGGCTTAAAAGATGACTCCAAGGTTTCACTTTTTCATAAGTTTTAATGAGTTTGAAAAAATGATAAAAATGTACTCATGGTTTTCATTTTTTCGTAAGTTTTAATGAGTTCGAAAAAATGATAAAAATATACTCATATGGCCGACTTTCAATTTAATTTTACGAGTAGGAAAAGACGGAAAGAACTCGGCATTTTCATTTGTTTTACGAGAATGAAAGATAGCAAAATAATCTCGGTATTTTCATGAGTTTAACGAGTCTTGAAAATAACTGAAATTGACTCGAAATAGGTTTCATTTTTACAAAAGCTTGAAACAAAGAAAAACTATGCTTCAAAGTAGTTTCATTTTTTCACAAGCTTGAAACAGAAAGAAAACTGCGCTTGATGCCCCCTAAGCGTAACTTCTAGAGCGCATGCCCCCCCATTTGTCAGGCGGAAAGAGTCGATTGTGCGGACACAACCAACCTCCCTAGGAGCCTAAGACTCTCTAGTGACAAACAAGACAAACAAGAACAATCCTTCTCTAAACATGCATTTAGTATATAAGAAATCAAGTATTTTAGATCCTACCTGTAATCCAACGCTGTTGTAGCAGTCCAGCTCCGCTGATCCGGATGAGCTCCTCCTTCACTTTGAAACCTGCATACACTAACAATCAAACGATTAAATAGCACTTGATAATCTCATAGAATAAAACATATTTAACACATAGACCAAGGAGTACATGAAACAACTCATAAATAACAAGTTATTGAGAAGAATGGACTCATTTGCATTAATAGGTAACAAAAGGAACAAATACAACCTGAGCCTTGGTGTTGTGCAAGTCCCTCCCAGGGTCCATCAAGAGTTCTCCTTTACTTTGACAAAGCTCACCCACTTCCAAATAGAACAAGCAAAGATGGCAATCTCTCCTCACAAGCTTCTAAATGGGAGTCCTAATTCCAGCAGCATTTACCCTTAGAAATGTATAGCTTCCAACCTCCTCTCCTTCTGGCCCAATGCCTGTATTTATAGTGCTCTAGAGGAAGTTATTCAGGTCCACCATCAATGGGATAATCCCCTCTTTGGATGGGATAGCTCCCTTATTGATGGGATAAGTTCCTCTTTGGTAGGGGTACATGAACCATTTGGAGGCGCTCAATACACGTCGAACAACCTTCTAGAATGCTCTAGAAATGACCACAAGTAACTTTTTAAAGATGAAACTTGCGCATTTTGACCTTTACAGGGGGACGCACCTGCCCCTTTACATACAGAGCGTCCAAAGACGCAGCTTTTGTGAACATTGGGTGCGTACCCGCAGGTAAGGTTGAGAGAACCTGCGTACCCAGAGATAAATACATTTATAAAGACTTTCTCTCTTTTTGGAGTTTGACATGGAGAGCAGAGGCATAAGACTTGCCTAAGAGGATAGCATGACTGTTGATAGAGCCATACTAACTGTAAATAGCCATGGTGACATTTTTTAGTGTAACAGATTGCCCCCTAAAGTGCGAAGCCTGTAATAGATCAGGGTTTTGTATTATCTAGGAAGGGTGAAGCGCTTTATCATTTCAAGGATTATCTCGTGGAGAGCCTGGTCAAAACCTGCAATTTTCAACACAAAATACATGTATAATATTATATCATCACTGAGGTAGGCATTCCCATACTCAGATCAAAACTTTAACTAACAGACTAACTACTCTGATACAGGAATGATCTTGCAGTACATCATAATCATAGACTTTTGTAGACACAGTATGGGCGCAGCCATCTGTTTATGATTAGTCTACTTAGATAATGAATACAAAACTCCTCGCAGCCTGGATGGTGGAAACTAGATCCAGGGTCTTCATTTCTACTTCCCGAATTGGTATGATTCTAGCCATGCGAATAAATGAGTTGATGTCGAACATGGTAGAAACCACTTGATTACCAGTCGATGACGTAAACTGTTAACAAGTGTGAGAGAGACCACCAGTAATGTCAATGGTTCTCAAAGTACCCAGTACAATCCATGAGATGTGAATGAATGAGTTTATGTCGAACATTTCACGGAATCCTTCGATCGAAAGTCAATGATGTAAACTGACGTCAAAGGCGAGAAAATTGCCATTGATGCATGCAGACTTCAAGGTACTGACAATTTCTAAGTCATCTCTCTAGATAATGTGTTGATGTCGATAGAAAGCGACCCGTTGCAGGCAAGCCCACAACACGAAATCATTTGTTCAAGTTGAAGAAATGTTGCTGTAAGGACTGACTCAGGGATGGTCAAATGGATGACAAGTATTTTGCAGATGAAAGTTTTGCTTGCAGACCTCTTGAACACATAACGACACGACAGATGGCTTGGTGATGAATAACTCAAAGTTAATCCCCGGAACCCGGCTGAAGACTTTCAAAGTGGTTCGATTAACTGTGAGGTAAAGGATTTCCCAACCCAGGTGAATGAAAAGTGTCGTGTCCAAGAGTGGTAATAAAGTTTCTTCTGAGACAAAAGATAACAAATAGGCTCATTCTTCTCTCTTTTCCCCCACCATTTCTGGCAAGTACCTCTTTATTTTTAACAAGCTTGAGGAGGATAACATATGCTTGATTATAAGCTCATCCTTCGGATGAGTCCAACCTAGTTTTGATTCGAACCCTAGGAAGGAGTGGTTCGTTCCTGTTTGTAATTGAACAGGTCCTTTACTGTGAAATGTTTAACGAGTCCAGTATAGGAGAAACTCGGTGTTTTTCAATTTTAGAGAGTCTGAAAAACTTAAGAAGACTCCAAGTTGAACTTTTTCGTAGATTTGTGTCCCTCAAGCCCGAAAAAGTATAAAATAATACCTGGGGGAACCGCTTGATCTTGCGACCAAGGAGTACTTTCATGATTAGTGTCTCTGACCTGAAAAGTAAAAAGCAATCAAGGACACGTCGTTTTATTTCCGTATCGAGTTTGAAACGACAAAAACCCGGCAATCTTTTCCTGTTTTTTACGGTCAGAAAAGAGCTATAAGGGGACCGTCTTTTAATTCCGTTTTAACGAGTGTAAAAGAAACGCTCGGCAATCTTTTCATGTTTTAGGAGTCTGAAAAGGGCTTAAAAGAGAACTCCAAGGTTTCACTTTTTCGTAGGTTTTAACGAGTTCGAAAAAATGATAAAAATGTACTCATGGCTTTCACTTTTTCGTAAGTTTTAATGAGTTTGAAAAGATGATAAAAATGTACTCATATGGCCAACTTTCAATTTAATTTGCGAGCAGGAAAAGATGGAAAGAACTCGGCATTTTCATTTGTTTTACGAGAATGAAAGATAGCAAAATAATCTCTAGATTTTCATGAGTTTAACGAGTCTTGAAAATAACTGAAATTGACTCGAAATAGGTTTCATTTTTACAAAAGCTTGAAACAGATAAAAACTATGCTTCAAAGTAGTTTCATTTTTACACAAGCTTGAAACAGAGAGAAAACTGTGCTTGATGCCCCCTAAGCGTAACTGCTAGAGCGCATGCCCCCCAGCTTCATTTCATTCAACCAGTTGGATGAAATGAAAGTTGAGTTACGAGATCATTTGTAAGACTCGACCTCAAATTATAAGAAAATTATGCAAAAACTGAAATAACTAACCTAAATATACAACTTAACATCTATGAGATCTAGTCAATCTCTCGACTCAAATCTGAAGGAGGATTTGTTTCGTTTTTTAACGAGCTTGACACAGGAAAAGAACTATGCTCGGATTCGGTTTCATGTTTATACAAGCTTGAAACGAAAAACTATGCTTGTTATAAGTTCACATGCCCCCAGCATAATGATGCAAAACTAGGTACATGCCCCCCAAGCTTCATTGCATTCAATGAGGTGGATGGAATGAAGTTGTACTTTCGCAATCTTGGAAAGACTCGTGGGAGTTGTTTCATTTTTTAGTGAGGTTGACACAGGAAAAGAACTATCCTCATGACCCTTGTTTCATTTTTTGAACGAGCTTGACACAAGATAAGGAACTATGCTCATAACTACTCTCTACAATCTACCTAACAAAAACTCTACTCTAAAAACCTTGATTCATTTTTTAACGAGCTTGACACAAGACAAGGAACTGTGCTCTAAAATACTTGATTCATTTGTTAGTGAGCTTGACACAAGACAAGGAACTATGCTCATGACTACTCTCTACAATCTACCTACTTAACCTACCCTTGTTTCATTTTTTAACGAGCTTGACACAAAAACTTATGGTAACCAGTTGGAAAGTTTACGGTAAGAAGACTCCAAGTTGAACTTTTTCGTAGATTTGTGTCCCTCAAGCCCGAAAAAGTATAAAATAATACCTGGGGGAACCGCTTGATCTTGCGACCAAGGAGTACTTTCATAATTAGTGCCACTGACCTGAAAAGTAAAAAGTGATCAAGGACACGTCGTTTTATTTCCAGTATCGAGTTTGAAACGACAAAAACCCGGCAACCTTTTCCTGTTTTTACGGTCAGAAAAGGGCTATAAGGGGACCGTCTTTTAATTCCGTTTTAACGAGTGTAAAAGAAACGCTCGGCAATCTTTTCATGTTTTAGGAGTCAGAAAATGGCTTAAAAGATGACTCCAAGGTTTCACTTTTTCGTAAGTTTTAATGAGTTTGAAAAAATGATAAAAATGTACTCATGGTTTTCATTTTTTCGTAAGTTTTAATGAGTTCAAAAAAATGATAAAAATATACTCATATGGCCGACTTTCAATTTAATTTTACGAGTAGGAAAAGACGGAAAGAACTCGGCATTTTCATTTGTTTTACGAGAATGAAAGATAGCAAAATAATCTCGGTATTTTCATGAGTTTAACGTGTCTTGAAAATAACTGAAATTGACTCGAAATAGGTTTCATTTTTACAAAAGCTTGAAACAAAGAAAAACTATGCTTCAAAGTAGTTTCATTTTTTCACAAGCTTGAAACAGAAAGAAAACTGTGCTTGATGCCCCCTAAGCGTAACTTCTAGAGCGCATGCCCCCCCTAGCTTCATTTCATTCAACTACGGTGGATGAAATGAAAGTTCAAGTACGAGATCATTTGAAAGACCCGACCTAAAACTACGTAAAAAACTGAAATAACTAACCTAAAAATACAACCTAACATTTACGAGGTCTAGTCAAACTCTCGACTCAATTAGAGGAGCATTTGTTTCATTTTTTAACGAGCTTGACACAGGAAAAGAACTATGCTCGGATTCGGTTTCATGTTTACGCAAGCTTGAAACGAAAAATTATGCTTGTTATAAGTTCACATGCCTCCAGCATAATGACGCAAAACGAGGTACATGCCCCCAAGCTTCATTGCGTTCAATGAGATGGATGGAATGAAGCTTTACTTTCAAGATCTTGGAAAGACTTGTGGGAGTTGTTTCATTTTTTAGTGAGGTTGACACAGGAAAAGAACTATCCTCAAAACCCTTGTTTCATTTTTTAAACGAGCTTGACACAAGATAAGGAACTATGCTCATAACTACTCTCTACAATCTACCTAACAGAAAACTTTACTCTAAAAACCTTGATTCATTTTTTAACGAGCTTGACACAAGACAAGGAAATATGCTCATGACTCCTTGATTCATTTTTTAACGAGCTTGACACAAGACAAGGAACTTTGCTCATGACTACTCTCTACAATCTACCTAATTAAGCTACCCTTGTTTCATTTTTTAAAGAGCTTGACACAAGACGAGGAACTATGCTCCAGAAGTTCGCATGCCCCCAACATAATGATGCAAAGCGAGGTACATGCCCCCCAGGCTTCATTGCATTCAACCAGATGGATGGAATGAAGGTTTACTTTCAATATTTAACTTGAAAAGGGAGTTGTTTCATTTTTAAGGAGGTTGACACAAGAAAAGAACTATCCTCATACCTGATTCTTTTTTTTAACGAGGTCGACTCAGTAACAGGAACTATCCTCATACCTGATTCATTTATTAACGAGGTTGACTCAGTAACAGGAACTATCCTCAAAACCCTACTTTCTACAATCTACCTACATATCCTAAAATCTACCTGATTCATTTTTTAATGAGGTTGACTCAGTAAAAGAACTATCCTCATACTCACTGATTCATTTTTTAACGAGGTTGACACAGTAAAAGGAACTTTCCTCGTACTCACTGATTCATTTTTTAACGAGGTTGACACAGTAAAAGGAACTTTCATTTTTTAATGAGGTTGATACAAGAAAAAACTATCCTCGCATACACTGATTCATTTTTTTAACGAGGTTGACACAGTAAAAGGAACTTTCCTCACAACACCAGTTTCATTGTTTAACGAGGTTGAGACTAGAAGAAACTATCCTCACGCTCACTGATTCATTTTTTAACGAGGTTGACACAGTAATAGGAACTTTCCTCTGCTAACTGATTCATTTTTTAACGAGGTCGACACAGTAAAAGGAACTTTCCTCGTACACACTGATTCATTTTTTAATGAGGTTGACACAGTAAAAGGAACTTTCCTCACAACTCCTTGTTTCATTTTTTAATGAGCTTGACACAAGACAAGGAACTATGCTCATGACTTCCAGTTTCATTTTTTAATGAGGTTGAGACTAGAAGAAACTATCCTCACTACAGCCTATTTCATTTTTTAACGAGGTTGATATAGGAAAAAAGTATCCTCGGAACATCCAATTTCATTTTTTAACGAGGTTGAGAGAGGAACAAACTATCCTCGTACACACTGATCATGGCTTCCAACTGGAAGAAAGACATGTCAATGGACACACCTTGATCATGGCTTCCAAGAGGTCTTCATCAGAAGGAAGAATAGTTCTCTGGAAGGAACACATGTCAAGGGACTCAAAAGGGATAAGAACATCGTGTTCAAGTAATCCCATGGAGTTTTCCATGTCAATTACCGGATCTAAATCAACAGTGAGAGGCTCACTTACATCGGTAACTGAAAACATGGGACCAGTTGCCACATAATTAACCAGTGGCAGGGTAGATACCACTTTAGAATCAGGAACATTTAGGGGTGTCATATTATTGGTAGTTGAAACAAGACTAGGGAACGAAAGCTAGTCTACAGTCACAATACTGCCATTGTGAGGGAAAGACATCACGCGAAATAGTGTCGATACGACAGCTTTCATTGCATAAACATAGTCTCGCCCAAGGAGTAAATTGAAATCCAAGGGACCTCGAACTACCATAAGATCAATACAGACAGTTTTACCTTCCAAGGTAATAGAAAACTTAGGAAGGATCCCTAAAGGTTCACTAATGGTTTTGTTAAAAGCTTTCAGATTCTGCGTAATAGGCGCAAGCTGAGGGGAACCCAAAGCTTTCCAAACAGTTGAGGATAAAATACTAACAGAAGAACCTTCATCTACCTGAGTACGATGTATGTCCCTACCACCAGCCTTGACAATGATTTGGAAAGGGATGGAGGAAGGAAGACGAGGTTCTGTCGGTCTATTCCAATCAAAGGAAAAGACCTCAGTGCTTGGAGGGGGTTCTATAGAAACAGGTGAAATGCCCCCCGGCATAGAAGAACCTGAGCGGTATGAAGTTCACTCTCTAAATGGAAAGTGGGATCGACCGAATGTGAAATTGAATCGACCACTTGATCAACTAATTGATCATCAACCTGAGTGACATGAGTTTCACTCTCCAATGGAAGAGTGTGATCAACTGTACTTGAATTTAGATCAATCACTCCGTCAGTTGACGGTAGGTTGGGAGAAAGTTTACGGTAACCAGTTGGAAATTCTTGCTGAGGAACAGTAAGGTTTTCCAACAATTTTGAGGCTTCATCCATGTGAGGGCAAATGTGAGTTTGATGACTCCCTTTGCATAACTTACAAGGAAACCTAACTTTACCCTTTTTCCCAGGAACCTGACTATCACTGGTTGATGGATCAATAGAAAGTTGATGAGATTTTTCTGACCATACTTCCAAGACTTTTGGAATACCAGGACAATTGACAAGGAAGTGGTCACCCTTACAAAGCCTGCAAGGGTATTTGGGTTTACGGTGCATGTCAGAATTTTCCTCAACACAACTAACACTTACAGTCGTGGTTGGTTGGTTGACTTCTTTCTTATCTTGCTTCTTCTTCTTCTTCTTCTTCTTCCCTTTCTTCTTCTTCTTAGCCTCCTGGTTACTAGCATCAAGGCTTTTACCAGGCGAAGAGGAAGAAATGGAGGAAGAAAAATTAGGCGAAGAAGGTAAAGGGTCAACAAAAGGTTGGTGATGTTGAGATGGTGAACTCTGTTGAGGTGAAGCATCCGGTTGAGATGGAACAATTGGAGTATTTTGGGCCAACGAAGTTGAAAATAACCATATCGGTAAACCTATTGTAAATCCAGGTAATGACAAAGTAGCCATATAAGGAGGACCAACATTTCCAAAGTAAGGAAAAGTACTAGGATTCTCATTAGGAGGGGTTCCTAGGTTGGTAAATTCCGGAACATTTGCCATTATATTCAACTTCAGTGAATTTTATTAACAATCTTAAAACTAAAATTAACAATTCACAATTCACACCTAACAATTAAAATTCACAATTCACACCTATGGTCTCTAAAAGTAAAAACAAACAAATTAACACGCGCTATCAAATCTAGGAGTCAAACCACACACAAACAGTAGCCTTCCAGACCGAAAACACTAGTTGGTGATGAAGCCCAACATCGTCGAATTCAGTACAGAAGTGGCGGGTGGAACAGTTACCCCGGCAACCTGATTAATGAATAGACTGGACCAAGTTCCTCCACTTTAACCATCTCGAGTGAAGTGACCCCCCCAGAAAATCCAAGTGAGTCTAGCCGACGTCTGCTCCAGGTACAGTGGGATCTTCCCTCCACCGTCACCTTGGGTAGAACCCTAAAGATAATGGTCACTAAGTTTACCAACAGCAACAAATGCACCTGGGGGAACAGTCTACACTCCGACAACACGCAAGGGCAGAGTATCAAGCTCAATCCCCTTGTCGATTCCTTGACAATAATCCAAGTTTTATCGACAAGTGACCCCTGGCTCCTCGACAATGGTTAATCCGAGGTTTACCATTTGTAATACATGCGTGTCTGGCGTCGTTCCCAACGAGGGAGGATTGATCCCCTCACTGGTTCGGACACGAGCTCGTGCTTCTCCTTTAAGAGGAGCTTTCCCAGAGTACAAATGAAACAATTGGATTTATCCTACCACAAGATGAGCTACTTGTTTGGTTTTGCTGTCTTGGAGAGTTAATTACTCTCCTACTCCAAGACACTAGCCTGATCTATGTTGGTGTATCAGAGCCCTAGAAATGTAAAAATTACTAGATGAATTTTAATTAAGCGCTGTGTTATTAAGGCTGTTATTACGCAAATGGGTAAATGGATATGAAACCAATGGTGTTATGACCCGACTCAACTGAATGCAATCGAATATGATAATGCAATCTTTTCAATTCGATGAATCCTAACTAGAGTAAGGAGAGAGTTTCCATTCACTTCCAACAATGCAAGAATTGATCACTAAGAGAAAATATAACAAATTCTCTAATGCACTAATTTCATCAAGAAAAACTAATGCAAATCAATTCCAAACCATTTTTTTATTTTTATTTTTGTGTAAATTCAAATCAAAGAAAGCTGATCTAAATATACGATTGATTTTTCAGAATGTGAACTATGCAATTGTAATCTATGCACAATTCACTTGAAAAGTATGCAAATGTAATCTATGCACATTTTTCAATAATATTCTGAAAATAAGAATTCTAATTATGCAAATGTGATCGATGCAAGAGAATCCTCAAACACAAGATGATTCTAATGTAATCTAAGAACCAATCAAGTGCAAGTCGAGAAAATTGGGTGAGAGTTCCAAAGATCAAAAAATAAAAACACTCAAAGGCGATTAACACTCATACACAATTTAGCCCCCCCCCCCCGGCGAATGAGGGGGAAATTTTTTTGCAAAAACAAAAGCAAAAAGATGCAAAATTGTGAAAAGACTGAGACAAACTGTCAAGTAATGATCAAAGGAAATCAAATCAAGAATTTCTCAAGAAAGAGACTCAAAACACCCAATTGATGAAAGCTTAAAGCAGGAATGCTAATGAAACAAGCTTAGGTGAAGATCTTTGACAGGAGACTAATGGATCTAGGCAGTAAAAACTAAGAAAAAGCAAAATCTAAGAGAAAAAATGCAAAAAATGGAATTTTCTTAAATTTTAGCAGGGGACGCAGGCAACCCGTTAAGACAGGTGCGGGCCCGCTCTGTGCACACAGCGACAGTGCGTACAGGGACGCACTGTGCAATACTCAGAGGGTGCGTCCTACTGGAAAATTCAAGAAAAACTAAATTGAGTCTGACCCTAAGCTAACCCACCCAAATGCAAAGTCACAGAGCCAAAAACCAGAAAATAAATGACTTTTCTCAGATCAAAGTTGCATACAAAGGAAAAGACTTTACACATCAATGGAATCCCCAGTGGAGTCGCCAATTTGTCAGGCGGAAAGAGTCGATTGTGCGGACACAACCAACCTCCCTAGGAGCCTAAGACTCTCTAGTGACAAACAAGACAAACAAGACAAACAAGAACAATCCTTCTCTAAACATGCATTTACTATATAAGAAATCAAGTATTTTAGATCCTACCTGTAATCCAACGCTGTTGTAGCAGTCCAGCTCCGCTGATCTGGATGAGCTCCTCCTTCACTTTGAAACCTGCATACACTAACAATCAAACGATTAAATAGCACTTGATAATCTCATAGAATAAAACATATTTAACACATAGACCAAGAAGTACATGAAACAACTCATAAATAACAAGTTATTGAGAAGAATGGACTCATTTGCATTAATAAGTAACAAAAGGAACAAATACAACCTGAGCCTTGGTGTTGTGCAAGTCCCTCCCAGGGTCCATCAAGAGTTCTCCTTTACTTTGACAAAGCTCACCCACTTCCAAATAGAACAAGCAAAGATGGCAATCTCTCCTCACAAGCTTCTAAACGGGAGTCCTAATTCCTGCAGCATCTACCCTTAGAAATGTTTAGCTTCCAACCTCCTCTCCTTCTGGCCCAATGCCTGTATTTATAGTGCTCAAGAGGAAGTTAATCAGGTCCACCATCAATGGGATAATCCCCTCTTTGGATGGGATAGCTCCCTTATTGATGGGATAAGTTCCTCTTTGGTAGGGGTACATGAACCATCTGGAGGCGCTCAATACACTTCGAACAACCTTCTAGAATGCTCTAGAAATGACCACAAGTAACTTTTTAAAGATGAAACTTGCGCATTTTGACCTTTACAGGGGGACGCACCTGCCCCTTTACATACAGAGCGTCCAAAGACGCAGCTTTTGTGAACATTGGGTGCGTACCCGCAGGTAAGGTTGAGAGAACCTGCGTACCCAGAGATAAATACATTTATAAAGACTTTCTCTCTTTTTGGAGTTTGACATGGAGAGCAGAGGCATAAGACTTGCCTAAGAGGATAGCATGACTGTTGATAGAGCCATACTAACTGTAAATAGCCATGGTGACATTTTTTAGTGTAACACATAGTGGTCTCTTTGCTTCTGGTTATATGTATATATATGTTTGAATGGATCTCATGTTTTCATAGATCAATCGTCAGTTAATACATGGATCCTCATATTGTACATCAATGTATTCCATATAAACAATCAAAGAATGAAGGATTTTTGAGAAAATTCTAGTGATGCTAACATGCTTTGTCTATTTATTTATTTACATGCTTATATACATGTGTACATTTTTCTATAAAACCTTGCATTAAAGACTCAACTTTTGAATGGTGCACCTGATTGATATCACTTTCTCATGAAAAAAATAATTTGATCTTGCAACTTTATGATGCCTTTGTTCTTGCTGCTTCTTTTTGGCTTTAGATTCTTGAAAAAATCATATGCTTCCTATTCCTCTTCTTTACTTCTTCCTGCTCCTGTAGTCTCCCCCTTAGATGGTGCATTCAATTTCAAGTTTTAGACTCTCCTTTTTGAAGTTACATCAGTGAGGAGCACCTGCACGCACTATCCCTAGCTTGTTTCTCAGATACTCAAATGGTTCTTTGGCAAGAGGATTTGTAAATATTTCTACTATCTGTTTTATTGTGGGTATGTACTACATCTTCACTGTTTTCTCAACCACTTGTTCTTTGAGAAAGTGGTATTTTATAGGGATATGTTTAGGTTTTGAATGAAGCAAAAAAAATTCCAAAATGATTATTGCACTTCTATTGTCGCATTTGACAGAGATAGGCTCACTAAAATTTACCTTCATATCCTAAAGTGTTTGCTTCATCCATAACACTTGTGTGCAATAAGATGGAGCTACTATGTATTCAACTTCTGCTATAGATAGAGAAAATGATGTTTGTGTTTTGCTTATCCATACCACCAAAGACTCTCCTAGGTAGAATGCACCACCTCTTGTACTCTTTCTATGATCCACACAGCTGGCCCAATCCACATATGTGTATGTTGTCAATGTAAAGTCCTTACCTTTAAGATACCATAGTCCATAGCCTATAGTCCCTTTTAAGTACCTGAATATCCTTTTTGTTGCTAACAAATGACTTTGTTTGGGTGCTGATTGATATCTTGCTACAAATCCAACCTCCAACATTATATTTTTTTGAGACGTTGTTAGGGATAACATACTTCCTATCATAGATCTGTAAAGCTTTTGATCCACATCAGGTGATTCATCATTTGCACATAGCTTACATACAATAGTCATGGGGTTGAGTCATGTTTACAATCTTCCATTTGGAACCTTTTCAACGTATCTCTTAGGTATTTCTCTTGAGAAATGATATTCCTCCCAAATTTTGTAGGATTTGGAGCCCTAGGTATAAGGTAAGTTCTCCAATCATTGACATTTCGAACTCGGTCCTCATCTCTTCAGCAAGCCATTTTACTAGATGATATTTATTTCTTCCAAACATAATATCATCCACATACACAACTATAATCAGTAATTCATCTCCATCAACCTTTATGTACAAATTAGTATCAACTCCTCTCTTGAAACCCTGTTTTTGAAGGTACTTGTCCAGTCTAGAGTACCATGCTCGTGGTGCCTGTTTAAGACCATATAGTGCTTTCTTTAACCTATAGGAATAATTAGGATTATATGGTAATGAAAAAAGTTCATGTTGTTCCATATAGACTTCTTCCTCAAGATCACCATTTAGGAAGGCATACTTCATGTCCATTTGGTACACCTTGAAATCATTATAGCATGCAAAGGCCAAAAACATCCTGATTACCTCTAGTCTCATGACTGGTGCAAAATTCTCTTCATAATCAAGACCTTCCACTTGTGAGTAACCCTTAGACACTAGTCTGTATTTGTTTCTAACAACTTGACCATGTTCATTCATATTATTTTTGAATACCCATTTTGTGCCAATGACATTCTTTCCGACAGGTCTTGGTGTTAGTTCCCAAGTCTCATTCTTCTTAATTTGGTATAACTCCTTGTTCATAACATCTATCCAAATTTTGTATTTACTTGCCTCTTCAAAGTTCTTTGGCTCTATCTGTGACAACATGGCTAGATGAACTTGCTCAGATTTTTTAGGGTGATTATTTTGAGTGTCTTGAGGGTCCTTTTGAACGAGTCTCTCTATCTTCTAATTATTGATCTTATACTTCATTCTCTTTACTGATATGATGATGATGATATGGAGGATTGATAAAACCCATTCTCTTGTTCTTATTGGGTAGCTCTTCCTCAACCTTTGCATCTATGCATTCCACAATCTTATGTAATATTTTATTATAACATCTATATCCCTTAATTTTTGATGAATATCCTAAAAATATACCTTCATCAAATCGAGCATCAAATTTTCCTAGCTTTTCATCATTATTTTTGATATAAAATTTACTTTGAATACTTTAAAATGCTTGATTGATTCCGATTTCCTGTGCCACGGCTAATATGGTGTCTTATCACAATTTGGTCTGAGATGTGCCTTATTGAGAATATGTATTACTGTATGCACCACTTCTTCCCAATAGGTTTGAGCAATGTTTCTTTCTTGCATTATGGCTCTGGCTATTTTATGAACATATTTGTTTTGTCTCTCTACAATTCCATTATGTTGCAGTGTGTCTGCAATAGTATATTGTTGCTTTATCCAAAATTCATTACATAGGTATGCAAACTCATTTGATGTAAATTCACCTTCTCTGTCTGACCTTATGCACTTTATCTTGCACTCTGTTTGATTTTCTGCCAATGCCTTGAATGTTTTAAATTTCTCAAATGCTTCTGACTTATTTCTGAGAAATGCCACCTAGGTCAATCTCGAATAGTCATCGATTACCAACATGAAATATTGTTCTCCTCCTGGCACTTCTATTCTAGAAGGCCTGCACAAATCCATATGAAATAGTTGCAAAGGCTTACTACTTAATAGTTTATCATTGACTTTGACTGATGTTTGTGTTTGTTTTCCCATTTGAGATGACTTGCATATAGTGTTTTGGGGCTTCTTAATTGTTGGTAGACCTCTGACTTCTCTCTTCTTGTTGAGTTTAATTATGTGATCAAAGTTGAGATGCCCCAATATCCTATGCCATACCCATGAATCATCTTGTTTTCTGATGTAGCATTCCTCACTCTCTTCTTTCAACATATATACATTATCCTCAGTTTGAATTCCTTTATGTAGAACCTTCCCTATAGATGTTGACATGATTTTATAGTCTTAAGCTCTAAAGTGAACATCACAACCTTTGTCACACATCTGACTTACACTCAAAAAGTTATGTTTTAGACCATCCACAAATAGTGCATATTGATCATTTCCTCTTCCATTGTTCAGACTGACTGTACCCTTTCCTCTATTTCTTCCTACTTCATCATTGCCAAATGCGACATTTCCAGTTTTATTTTCATTCAGGGAAACAAACTTGATTTTATCTCCTGTCATATATATAAAGAATCCACTATCCACATACCATTTATTGTTTTGATCTTGAGCATATAGAACTTGGTCACACTTATTATGTTTCTTTTCTTCTACCTTCTTTCTCCATTACATGCATCCATTTGTTCTATAAATATTCTAATATGTTAATCTGATGTTTTTAAGCTGGCATTCATATGACTTTTTCCCAAATTTGTGACAATAGAAACATTTAGTGATATCAAGGAGAGGAGCAAATGCATTTTTGTCTAGATTCATGTTTGTTTTAATTTTTGTGAATCCATTCTTTCTCATATTAAAATTTCCCAAATCAATTCTTCTAACATAAGCTCTATAATTTATGGCTTTATGTCCAATTTTTTTACAGTTTTAACAATATCCATAAAACAAATATTTGTACCTAGTAGGGGATGTTGTTTGAGAATCTAACCATTATTGACACTTGTTAATCCTGTCTATTGAAGAAGTGTGGTTTCTGATAGGTTGTTGTTTAATTGTCCATTTCTTTTTCCTTTTGTACTTTACCGATAATGTTCCTTTGCAGTTGTTCACTTGATGTTGAAGTGTTGCTCAAATTTTTGTTCTTAGATTTATGTACATTGTCATCCTCTCCCCTAACAAATTTTATAAAGGTGATTGTCCTTTTATTCTTTGCCTTGGATTTATTGGATTCTCCTTCATAGCCTAACCCGATCTTTATGAGTGGAGGCATATGAGCATTTAATATCACATCTAGTTTTTAAGACCATTTTATTTGATGAATATTCATGTTTAGTTCAGTTTGATCCTTCTCTAGATTTTTCTTTAGAATTATAACCTCTTCCTCCAATCCTTCACACTCTTGGCTTTTTTCTTTTATTTGCTTCATTAAAATGTCTTCCACCTTCTTTTATTCTTCAAGATCATCTTTGAACTTGATAATGTCTTCTGAATTTGATTCTTCCTTTACATATTTCAATAGGATCTCTTTCTTATTTCTATTCTTTAGTTTAAGACTTTTTATTTAATCTAGGGCACTGATTAACTCCCCCTTAGTGCCTACCTCACCTTCCTCTTCTTCTTCATATTCCTGGTAGTCCTTTTCAAGTTCTTCCAAGACCATCAACATGAACTCATTAGTTCCATCTTCACTAGAGGGTTCATTGGAATTTTCAAATCCACTGTTATCTTCTTAAGCATATTATTGTTTTCTTTTGAATTTTCTCTCTTTCTGCATTTTGTTATACTTGTTCTTTTCTTTCCCTTTAGGCTGATTTTCCTCTTTCTTATAAGGACATTTTGATGCATAATGTCCCACTCTTCCATGGTTAAAACACTTAAATTGAATTTTTCCTTTGTACTTACCTATGCCTTTCTTCAACCTTCTGACAAATTTTGCTTCTTCTTCATCAAAACCTGAGCATGAACACTCCTTTTCTTCTATGGGCTTGTCTACCTTGAAAGCTACCTCTCTATTGAATACCTTCCCATTTGGAATTCTCATCTCATATGCTATAAAAGAGCCACATAGTTGATCTCTGTTCAAAGTCTCAAAGTTTGATGTTTCTTCTATAGCTGAAACCTTAGGATTGAATTTAGAAGGTAATAACCTCAATATTTTCTGAAATATTACACTTCTTTGATTGTTTCTCCTAGACCCAACATGCTATTTACAACTTCATCAACTCTTAAAATAATTTAGCTATATATTCATCTTCATTCATTTTTAAGGTCTCAAACTGCGTTCTATACACTGGTAATTTAGCCATCTTCACCTTTTTATCTCCTTCATGAATATTTCTAATTAAATGCAAATATTTTTAGCTATCTCACAATGCATTACTTTGATAAATTCAGACTCACATAGACCACTCAGAAGTGCATTCATAGCTTTTTCATTAGCTATAAAATTCAGTTTGGCATCTTTGTCACTAATTGTTTCCTTTGGTTCTTCATACCCTATCATCACAACATCCCAAACTTCTACCCCTAGAGACATTAAATATGTCTTCATTCTCACTTTCCAGAAAGCATAGTTTGTACTAGTAAATAGAGGGTCCTTATTTATTGAGCATAATTCTTAACTAGCCATTTTATTGACTTGGGACCTCCTTCTAGTTGTTAGACTGTTATTGAAGGAACTTGGATATAATAATACCAATTGATAGCATATGAAGCATTGATATTGTGTTGGTAACAATGTTTTCATAACATTGATTTGGTAACAGTATTACACGGCAAGGTTGAGTTGATTTTGTAATAAGTTAATATTGCAAACAAAGTTCGGTAGCAAGGTTGAGCTGATTTTCAAGGAGATAATATTATGAAAAAATTTTGGTAGCAGCCTTGAGTTGATTCTTGTAGCAGTACTACAAGGAAACATTGAGCTAAAATTACAAGAAATGTGGTATTAATATTGCAAGTAACTTTGTAATAAGCATACACATCTATACAAACAAGCAAGTGCAAGAAAATACATAATATCTCCATATAGATAGCCTTCACTACATAACCGCCTAGTGCATGTGGCATCCCTATTGGAATTTGGAATTTTTGAGTTCCACAAAGTGTGTGTAGCCTATTGACATATGGAATTTGGAAATTCAACAAAATGTGTGCTCAAGCTTGTGAAATTGGTAGTGATTTGGAATAGATGGAACAATAATTTGCTGAGGTAATAAAAAAATAGTTTAAAAGTTCATTGATAGGGGAGTTGTCCTTCTTCCTTGGATTGAAAATTACCTAATCTAATAGGGATATTTTCATTTCTCAACCCAAGGATCTAAATGAGACATGTTGGAGAAATTCGAGATGGATGATTGCAAGCCAGTGAGTACCCCCATGGTGATTGGCCATAAGCTAAGTAAAGAGGATGAATCTCCTATGGTGAATCAGACAATCTGTAGATCAATGATTGGAATCTTGTTATATTTGACTACTTCATATCTGGACATGATGTAAGCAATGGGTTTGGTGGCTAGATTTCAAGCAAGTCCCAAAGAGAGCCATGTCAGTGCAGTGAAAATAATTTTAAAATATCTACAAGGTACAACAAACTTTGGCTTATGGTATGCTAGAATTAAAAATTTCAATCTAAAATATTATACTAATGCTAACTAAATCGGTAGCATTGATGATAGGAAAATTATCTATAGAGAAATATTCTTCTTGGGAGACTGTCTTGTATCTTGGGTTAGCAAAAAGTAGGACTCAATCTCTCTATCCAAGGTAGAAGCAGAATACATAGCTAGAACTACTTGTTACACTCACATTTGGTGGATGTAGCAGAATATCAAAGGCATTGAGGTAGACTTAAATGAACCTATCCCAATCCTATGTGACAACACAAGTTCTATCAACATCTCCAAGAATCCTGTTATGCATTCAAAGATAAAACATATTCCAACCAAATATCATTTCTTAAGAGAATATATTGTTGTTGATATTGTTCATCTTGATTGTTGCCACTAATGAACAACTTGCAGATATATCTACAAATCCCCTATCGTGGGACCAATCCCTCTGTTTTGATTGTTTTTCATTTCGTGGTTTGTGTGAAATTTTTTTGTATCACCCTTTCCCTTTAGTTTTTTGTGCTTTTCTTGGTTTACTGCTTTGATTCTAAAATTTAGAGTGACAGGTCTGGTTTTGATATTTGAACATTTTAATTTTTTCTTTTAAATCCTCGATCAACACATTTTACTTTCTGACAGTCACGCCGACCAACAAGAATTTCTCTTAAACAATCACGCCATACCCCCTTGTGGCGCTTGTTTTTAGTTAGGCAATTGTGTTGATTCCTGTAGGTGAAGATCAGGGTTTCTCATGAATCACAACCAGTGTGTCTTGCCCTCATAATTTCTGCCTCTTAGCCTATTTGCCTTTGTTCTCCCTAGCTAGAAAGCTTCATTAGCTTGTTTGTGTGCTTGTTTGGTTTGAGATTTCCTTACTTGAATTTTTTAGTATTTGAATGGTTTGTGGCCCTAGGGAATCTAGGTCATTGTCCATTTAGCTGTTTCTATGCTCAACGAGTCAAGTGGTTGGTTAACTGCTCCATGCATTTTGTGTTTTCGTCCTTTTATTGCATTGGTTTCAATTAAACAAGTTTAAAAAGTTTCGTTTGCTCTTCTCTTGGTTGAATGTCTCTTTTCAAGAATAGATTACAATTGCTTGTCTTGTTTCTATTGAGTCTTTGGATGATTTCTTTAGAAAGGGTTCTCTTTTTCGTGCTTTGCATAGGATTGGTGCTGATTGTTTGAAAAAATTTCATTGAAGTGTTTATGTGAAAGATTCATTTTATCATTTCATTGAAAAATACATCATTCTAGTTTGCTGAATCGATATGATGCATTAAGTAGCATCATTGAAAGCTAGAATCACATCATCATTTTCATTCGTAATGAAATGAACTTATTTTACCATTGAAAGGAATAGTTGAAGTGCATTTGATAGGAAGATAGGAAGTGGAAAGAATTTTCATTATTTTGTTTTAAAAAGCGAAGTAGTGAAGATTCATCTTGCTTTCAGTTGCTTGTTCGTTGCATTGATTGTTTTCTCTACTATTATTAGTGTAAGCATTCATCGAATTGAAAGGGTTTTGTCTCATTTAGCTACATATAGGAGTTTTTTGAGTCAGATCGATAGGACCTAAAAACTGAGACATAATTTCAAGTTAAAATTTAAAATGTATTCAATTAATCTAAGGCGCATTTGAAACTTAACGCTCACATTTTAGAGGTCTAGGCTAGAGACGTGTTCTGACATATTTAAACATGGCAATTGTCATTCACTTCGGCACTAGACAACACTAGTATGGACTTGTGCTCCCCATACTGTCACGTATATAAAGGGAGACCCCACTAGGTTCACAATCCTTTATCCACAGGAAGCCAAGTCTGCTGCCTTGTAAACGTGATACACCGAACACAACATTTGGGGAGATTTCCTGCCTATACTTCTCGGTTCAACAGGAGGTATTCTGCAGTTCATGGTTACTTGGTAATCCTTTTTCCTATATTATCTTGAGCAGTCGTTTTGGTCTTTTTTGACTCTTTAAATTTAAAATATCATCGAGCACTTTTCCTTTTGAGCTCATTCAAACCGAAAGTGATAGAGTCATATTTGCCTTTTTCTTGACTCTTAAAACATGAAAAGGCACCAAGTTATTTCATCATCTTAAAAAATTGCTGCCCACGATCACATCACATACCTGATAGTCTTATTATGGACCACATCGTGAGTATACCTTTAATATATTTTGAAGAAGCCATGAAATTAATCTCTTTTCTCTTGTTGTTTGAGACAAAGTCATCGTGGCAGAACCATCAGGTTCACCTAGTTCCTCTTCCACTCCTCCATCTGAAAGATCATCTAAGGAGCCTCTTCCTAAACTCATGCAGTCACTTGAGGATCAAGGTGTTGAACTTGGAATTTTTCTGACTATTCAACCTTTGTCATCTTGTCCTCCCCCATCATATACTGGGTCACCTTACAAATCTGGCTTGGAATCTGTGGATAATCCTATCCAAACTCCTGAAGGTCAGCAAGGATTGGTTGTTTACCCTTCGAATCCTTTGTTCAATCCTATTGTGATATTACGCAGCATCCATACAGTCCGTACGATCAACCAGGTATTCCTTTGGAATTATCCCCTTGATCATCTTCGGTTGTATGTCTTCATTTGTTTCCACCCATGGAATCATAAGGTAATATTCCAATCTCCTCTTCGGGTCACTTGAAGGTTTCTGCTACACACACTCCTCATGTAGTTGATGAATAGGGATATCAATTCCCTCTTGAAGGTTTCCCTTACATGGGAAGCATTCTGACTAGTGTCTACCTTGAGTATATCATCCCTTCATTACTGCATGGTTATACCTCTCTAGCTCAGTTAGTGTGAGGTACTCCTAGTGCCTCGTCATTATATCACAACCCTATCTGGTCATTTGAAGCTATGCCTACCTTAGGTCCGTTCATTCAGAACCTGACCTCTCAACCAGTTGTGCATATTGCAGTCACTTCAGTTCCAATACAACGCACCATTCTGAATCCACTCATTTTTCCATTTCAACCGACTCTTCATTTCAGCTGATAGTCTCAAGTCAAGTCTCTGTAAGTTCTTTGACCCCTCCAGTAAGTGGACAGGTTGTACCATTGCCTAGGGGGAAAGATCCAAATATTTCCATGATGTCTGGCGCAAAAAATGTGAGTCGCTCACAAAGTCACATAGTTGGAATGAACCAGCCCTCTTCCGGTGCCATTCCAAACCCTGCTAGTCCTTCTGGATAGAGTAATGTCCAATACCAGCAGCCAAACCCTGCTGGTCTATCTAGGTCAAGTAACGTCTAGTACCAACAACCATATGTGGCTGAGATTCCATTCTAACCTCCTTACATTCCATATGGTTCACAAGCGATGGTAAATCCACCTTACGCCCCTCAAGTTGGACCTTATGTTCAACCTGGTCCATCCATTGTGCCGGGTGGATATGGCCAGATCCAATTTGGGAACTTTTAGTACCCTCAAGGTATCGCTCCAGGAATTGTCCAAGTACCCTTGCAATAGCAAGGGCAACCTTCGTAGCAACAAGGGCCATCCTTGCAATAGCAAGGGCAGACAATGCAGCAGCAAGGACAACTACAACAACCACAGGGGGAACCCTTGCAATAGTCGCAACAAACTTTTCAACTGCAAACGTAGTTTGTTCACCAATCTTCTCAACCTATGTCCTTGCAAGTTTAACCTCTGCAGCGATAGGGAAAACCTTTACAACAACAAGGCCAACCCTTGCAACACCCAGGTCAACCTAGGCAGCAACAACCCTTGTACTCATATCAATAGGGTCAACCTTTGCAAGGTCAAGGTCAAGTCCTGTAGCAGCAGACTCAAAATCCTTATGTCCAAGGGCAATAGGTTTAGAATCCTTATGTCCAAGGGAAGTCGGTGCAAAATCCTTACGTCCAAGGGTAGCAGGTTCAAAAGCGTTATGTCTAGGGGTAGTAGGTGAAAAATCCATATGTCCAAGGTCAACAGGTGATGAGCACCAATATTGCAGCAAGAATGCTACAACTCCTGGGGCTGCCAGCTTTACTTTATCAACTTGGGGTTTGTACAAAATTAGAGGTGACAGTGTTGTATACACAAGTAAAAGTGATGGTTATGCCTTTTGTCAATGTTCATTTGGTGAGAAAGACCAGTAGGGTTTTCAAGCCAGACTTCTATGGATTCAGAAGAACCTTTATTACTAATGAAAGAAAGAGAAATCTACTCTAGGAGAAAGCTTGTCTACTGCAATAATGAAAATGACTGAATTCCAACATTAAAACACTCCTAACTAACTGCTAAGAAACTATGATTTACAATAATTCCAAGCTAACATGTATGAAATTCTACTGTCCTAAGCATGCAAGTTCAAAACATCAAACATTACTACTGTGCAGGTAAATGACTGAAATAAATATGTTTTTTTTTTAATTTTTGTCCTTTTATGGAAAAACAAGTGTGAAAGCTAATCTCTTTTGGTGATGTGGTAGGTGGCTTAGGGATGCTGGTGGATGGTTGGAAGGTTTGGAACACCCTTAGGTGACCTTGTGTGGCTTCCTAGATGGTTTCCCTCAATTTGGCCTCAAAACAGGCCACTATAGGATGTCCTAAAAACCTACAGGATTCCCCGTATTTCTACATGATACAATCGAGAGAAAAATCATGGGTGCTGAAGGTGATGGAAGGTCTAGGGAAGGTGGTTGATGGGTGAAATAGAGTAAGAAAATGCATAAGATCACTCAGAACTCAAAACCAAGGTTGGGAGATGGTTGGATTTGCTCAACATGCATGGAGAAGTTTCCATGTAAAATGATGAAATTGGTGAAGGTCTTAGTAAAAGCAATGAATTATTATGGATGGATGAAGTTGGAAGGTGGTTTCTTACTATGAGATCTTTCTCTACTTCTGAAACACCCGCTCTGCATAAAACATTGATATTTGCCAAAAAAAAGTCATGTAAACAAGAAAAATTTCACTAAGACAGAAAAACAGAGTTTAATGAGCTAGTTGTCTACTTCATGCATGAGGGAAATTGCAGAATAAAACAGAATCATTGATGAGATCTACCATAATACTAAAAATGGAGGAAATGGTAATTGAATCCTACACTTGCAAACTGATCAAATGCTGGCTCAAGTACAGTAAACTCTAAATTCTATGAGAAATTAGAAATCTGTATTTTTGGGGCTGCATAGGGGTGCTTTCCTCAAATCATGATCCCTGAAGGAAGAAGTGAGGCCAAGACACCTACTGACAACTTTTTGATGCTCCTTTTATCCCTTCTAACCTATTGCTAAAGTAAAGCACAAATGAAAGGAAACTAATAACCAAACTAATCAAAGCTATACTACTTTCAATGAAACACTTCCAAGGGACATTTAACCATGAATCTATGAAATTAATCTAAGCATATAGATACAAGAAGAGGATCCTTTGCTGCTAGGGTTGGGCCCTAACCCAAGAGCTTCATCCCTCTGAGTTAACTCAGTACTAGATCATGGAAAAACTCATTCTCATTATCAAAACAGAAAATTACATAGCAATGTCTTCCACAAGTTTGGAGCTCAATAATAACTAGTGTTTTTACAATAAAAATTCGAAACCTAATGAGGCTCTAGGCCTCTTTATTTATACAATTGAAGTCTCCACTGACTTCCTTAAATATAGGGAGGCTCAGCTCCCAAACTCAAGATGAACTAACTCTCTGACTATCACTTGCTCGACTGCCTTTTGATCTTCATGACTTGGCTTCTTGTACTATGAGCTGGTGTGATTGATGGAGGAATATTCAAATGAGGGAGGAGTAAATGAGGAGGATTTACCTCCTACAATATCTCTTCCTTGTCCCATTCGAGTTTCAGCCCTTAATCTTTCCAAAATTACTTGATTTTCTCTCACAAGCCTGCAGTCAATGCAAATTAGTCCACTAGGCATAATATCTCACTTTAACTCATCTCATTAAGCAAAATATACTCAAAACATGTAATAAGTTGTGAGAAGAGTTGATTTGACTAATTTAGGAGGTGAATGAAGGTCCATATAGTTATCCAATGATGAGGCTCATCATCACCCCCTACTAAAATGGTTGCTCATCCTCTGAGCAACTCAATCAATATCCATGTCTTTCATAGCTCTAGTGATCTCCCTGACATCCAATGCTTTAGTTGTGGTTTCCTCTTCTTGTGCATAGAATCATGTCTTCCTTTCTACCTCCTCCCACTAATTTCTTTCTTCCTCTTCCTTCCTTCCTTTTAACATCCCCAAGAGTAGTGGTGGACTGAGTCTCAAGCCAATCCAATTGACTTTGAGCCTTTGGATGGTTTGTTTGTACATGGGTGTCCTATTCAGTGCTTCTCTCATCCTTTGAGGAGAATGGTACTCTCTGATTTTCAAACTGTATGGCAAAGTATTCCATCTCCTTTGTAAAGCTTGCATGTTGTCATCCCCTAATAGTCTGAACATATCCTCAAAAAGTGTAATTGCTTGCTCTTGGGCAACAAGATACCTGGGTGCAAGTTGAGGATAATTTGCAATTAAATTATGTGTGTTGATGACAACCATTGGATTTGACTGCTCATCTCTTATCATGAGAGGCTCTGTTTGTTCCCTTGCCAATATCTTCTTCATTTCTGCAACCCTTTCTTCCTCATGGTTCATCCATGATGCAAAGCCATCAATTGTAAATCCCCTAGATTTGCATTAGGGTCCCATACATTCATATATGTCAAGGCCATGTTATGCAAGTAGAACTCAGACATCTTAGCCCTATCTTCCAATGTGCTTTGATCACAAAGATCAATGAACTATCTATAATCCTAGAATGGCATAGTGCCTCTCTGTGCTAGGGTCTTGATTTGGAACTACAACTATTATTCCTTAAGGTATAATGCATAGGAATTAGCTAGTGTCTTGCATTGGATTTCTTCCAAAGATAAATTGGCCATGGATGCCAATTGATTCTCTCTTTCTTGTAGTTGTCCTTTCAACCATGCATTTTTTTCCTCCAACTGAATTTTTATTAGGACCTCTTTGTCCCTCAGGCTACTTGGTTCTCTGCCCATCTCTTTAAGCTTCTCCTCAATGTGACCAATGTCCTCCACTCCCTTGGACTTCGCAATCTGCATCCATCTATGTGTTCTGGATCTTTCTTTCTCAAGCTCAAAGAATAATGGGATGGCAATTTTTTGTGGAATGACCCTTTCCCCTTAAATAAATCTGTAGTAGGAATCAAGCTTAGGTTGAGGACTAGGTTCCCTTAGCTTTGGGTCCTATCCCTTTGTTTCTTGCTGCATACTTCCTTCCTTAGCCAATTTGTAATTTTTCTGTAGGTTTAGCAGAGTTTCCTGTAGGACTGCCTCTGCTTCCTATAGGTCCTGCTATGTATCCTGTAGGATGTCTTTTCTTTTGAATGAGGTAGATCTAGGCGCAAGACTTCTCTCATAAGTGATAGGAGACTTAGGGGAGGTTTTTGCTGAGGATCCTTCTCCTTGAGTTTTTATAAGAGGAGCCATCTTCTCCTACTGTTTAGGTGAGTCCTAAATAACAATGGGAACCTTGGTTGGAGTTTGAGGTTTTCCTTGCCTTATCCTTGTACTTTTCCTTGTTCTAAAGTATAATGGGGTTTGTCTTTGTCTCTTGACTTTTTGTTTGATAGGGGTGCTAAGGGTAGTGAGGGCAGCTGCTGCCTCTTTCTTGGTGGGTTTTGGAGACACCCTGGGTGGCTCCTCCTTGTCCTCTACCTCCTCTTTTCCATTGCGCTTTTCACCTTTTTATTTCCCCATATTCTTCTCCCTCTAGGTCCTCATCTTGTTTATCAGTTTTCTCCTTGGCATCTTACTCTGTTTCTTCATCACCTTCCTTCTCTTTCTCTTCCTCTTCCTCCTCATATATTTCCTCTTAATCCCTCTCTGCTTCTTCTTCATCTGTTTCAGTCTCTTCTTCATCCTTTTCACTGACAATAGGGATAATATCATATGTGAGGGCTTTGATATCCTCCTCTATCTGCATGTCTCTAAAAATTGCCCATTGGATAGGAATTCTGAGGTTTTGGAGGGAATCTTCTATGATGATTCTAATTAACCCATGGTGGGCTAACTATTGGTAGTTTCCTTCCTACACCTTTATGCTCATATCTATCAGTGATTGTAGAAGGAAGTATGGTATGCTGAGCTTGTGGTGAGGAGGTGTTTCTGCTCCAAACCTCAATTCTTCAAGAAGCCTAAAGTGATATCCATATACCACACTATATCTACCTTCACATGATATGTATTTTATAATATGGTAGCTTACCTCATTCCAGGGGTATGGTAGGCTTGCTCCCCTCACTCCATTTTTGTCTTCAATGGGCTCCTCTCTCTCTAGAAAGAATTTCTTCTTCGAAGTTTGTGTATTTCCCTTGTCTTCCTTTCTCCAAGGCACTCTTAAGGGAAGTGTGGTAATTATGCTTATGAGTTCAGGGGTGAGCTCTATGGAGAGGCATCTCACCACAACAATGGCATGGGTCTTGGTTAGTGGAATGAGGGAGAGAGAAAATTCTCTAGCTACTTCATCATTGTACCCCCTCAATTTTGTAGGTTTTAACCCCGTATAGAAATTACCTGCATACGAATTCTAAAACACAGAAAATAAACAATGCAAGAGCATAACACATAAACCACATATACATAGAGATTTTCCCCTAGATCACAAAACCAGGACTGCCAGCTTGATTTTTTCATTATACTATTCCTTTCAATGTTACAATACATATTTATACATGCCGAAGCATCCACTACCATGGACCGAAAAACCATCGCGTCCAAAACCATGGACTGGAAACCATCGCATCCAAAACCATGTGCGAAAATCATGCACAAAACCATATGTGGGTCCACCCAACCTAACATAGGGTCCAAAACCAAAATTTTATGGGGTGTTGCCCTGGACCCCATAGAGTGGGGTTACGGGTACCCCTCAAACCCCCTATGACCTTGCCCCCTCTAACCCCCAGTTAACTACGTGGGCTAGTCGTGGAAAGAGTATAACACAACCCAACAAATTTCTCAAAGTACCCCATCCAATTATGCCTTGTCAATATTTCTAGCAAAGGAGGGTGTTGGTGAATCCTTACAGTGTTAATGGGCTCCCTTCTATTAAACCCCCATCTCATTCTTTTTGGTGAATTTGAGGAGAAGATATGTATGATACAAAATTTTAATGAAGGAGGAAATGAGACTGAAATTCCTGTGGATACAATTCCCTTATACAACTATCAATTCAATCAAACTAGGAGATTTTTCTGTTCTTTTTACTTGGAAAAATGGAAGGAAATGTAGAGCCTACCTCCTCATAGTGCTTGTTGTAGCCAACCCCTGTGTTTCCCCCTCTGAAATTTGTCTCTGCCAATCCTATAGACTGCCTGACTATATCTTATAGGATTCCTGTGTGATCCTATAGGATTTCCTGTAGGATCCTGTAGGAAGTCATGCACAAGAAAAAAAAAAGGTTTTCCTCTCCGTTAGGTTTCTTGGGGATGAGAGAGACTTTTATAGAGTGAAACTTGAGAAGGTGAATGCATGAGTGCATGGGGATCAACGTTTATTTTCTCTTATGGTCGAGTTGAGTGTGGTGGTCTGCTGGTAGCCGAGGTATGAATTTCTATTTTTGGACCGTTGGTCCCCACTACCACATCATAATTCCCCTCACCTCGTAATCAACTCCCACTTCAGGCATCCATAGTCTCAACTGCTTTCAACCTCATCCTCCTTTTCTTTGACTTGATGGTTGCCACGTGTGGGAGGACCAACTGTTTTGTCCTTGTTGATTGAATGAAGGTGGCCAAGTTAATTGACCACCTTTCGCTTATAAACCAACTCGTTCATAACCTTTACATATTTTGATTACATTATGCAAATGAGAGAGTGAATTGAGATACTTACCTGTGGTAACAATACCTTGCTGTAGTTTGTTCAAGAAATTATGAGGTTTTTGCTGTATGTTGGCTGCATGTGATCTCTCCTTTTTTATTTATTTATTTTTATTGTCCTTTGATGATTTCCTTGATGTGCAGGTACCTGGTGTTGAAGATGATGGTGCTACTACTGCTCTAGAGCTTCTTCTACCCTTGGATCTCCATGTTGGAAACTTGCTGCAACTTATGATTTTTATTTTGTGGGATAGGCTACTACAGGATTTCCTACAGGATGTCCTGTAGCTGCTTCTCCCTCAGAATTTTTAATCATTTCTACTGTTGGGACCTGAGGATGATGAACATGGATAGAGAGGAGGTCTAGGGGTGTGTGAATAATGAAAAATAACCTTTAGGTGTTGTTCCCCTTTGCTCTCTGTCTCATTTTTCTCTATGTTTTTTCTTGAAGACTGTAAATTTTTTTGAAAACTGATTTTTTTTAATGATGAATGCAGGGGTGATCAAGGTGGAGAGAGGTATGGTAATGAAGTGGTGATGTAGGAATTTTATTTTTTTGACATGTGTAGGTAATTTCCTTGCCCTAGGGTTACTTCCTTTAGGATTCCCAAGCCACTGTAATTCCTATAGGATCATCCTATAGGTTTTCAGGGGATCCTGTAGGTTTACAGGGAATCCTGTAGAAAACACAGTACCCTTGCAAACTAAGGAAAATGAGTGAAAAAAATGAAAGGAATGGTGGAATGATGAAGGATAATGAATGGAGAAATAAAAATATGAGTGGAATAGGTCCCTTTTGATTCTCCTTTGCTCTCTGATCGTCCTCCTGCTGACCTGCAAACAATTTTTCATGATTTTTCTTTTCTCCTTTTTTTTTTTTGAAAACAACTAGTCTACCTCCAAGAGGTTTTCATCCTAGCTGCTTGCCCTGGGCACCTCAAGAGAGGTTTCACCCAGAGATCTTTTTATTTATCTTTTTTTTTACACCATTGGGTCGCCCAAAGAGGTTTCCAACCCAATAGTGGGACTCAGGCACCTCATGGAGGTTTTTACCTAAGTCTCCTTTTTTTTTTCTTTATTTTTTTTTCTTTTTCTCAGTGGCTTAATGAGGTAGGAGCTGAGGCTTGCTCCACCACCATCACTATTTTATTGATACCATTAATGAACTCTTGTTTTGAAAATGGCCTTTTGTAAACTTTCAATATATGCTCGTTAACAAGTAAAGGAATGGCCTCTGCATCTATGGTTCTGATTTGCACTAAACCATTATTATGACATCTCTCTATAACATAAGGTCCTAACCATCTTGGCCTTAACTTGTCCTTAAAGTCTTTATATATTGAGTCATATAACAAAGCCAAATCACCTTCTTGAAATTTCTTATCCTTGAGGTTCTTATCATGCCAGATATTCCTTTGAATTTGAGTTACCTCTCTGTGTAGGAGGGCTTGCATTGTGAACTCATCTATACCATTCAACTAGAAAAATCTCTCTTTTTGTGCACTGCTAAGATCTAGATCTAGTTGGGCTGCCATCCTCAATGTATTATACTCAAACTCAATGGAAAGTAGGGCCTTTTTCCCATAGACCAACTCATAGGGTGTGAATCTAGTGGTGGTCTTCCAGGTGGTATTATAGGTCCAAGTGGCCTCAACTAGTCTATCTACCCAATCTTTCATGTTGTTGCTAACCACTTTGGTCATGATTCCCTCCAACACTCTATTGGTCACCTCCACTTGCCCATTAGCTTGTGGGTGATAGGGAGTGGAGGTTCTATGCTTGATCTTATGCTGGCTTAGCAAGTCTTCAATCATGTTGGAGGTAAACTGGCTGCCTTGATCAGTGACTAGTTCTCTAGGGTACCCAAACTTGTAAAATACATTCTCCCTTAAGAACTCAACCACCTTCTCCTCTATTGTTGCCTTGATTGCCTTGGTTTCAGCCCACTTAGTCAGATAGTCAGTGCATACAATGATATACTGCTTTTTCTTGGAAGGAGGGTCAATAGGTCTAATGAAGTCCATGCCCCACTTGTCAAATGGCTCGAAAGTCACTTGAGGTTGCAAAGGAATTTCATCTCTTGGAGTAGGCTTTCCCATCCTTTGGCACTGATCACACTGACTAGTATATATTTTCACATCCCAATGAAGAGTGGGCCAATAATAACCAGCTTGTAACACTTGAAATGATTTCCTCTTTGCTACTAAGTGACCTCCACAAGGCCCATCATGACAGGTCAAAAGGATGTCAAAGACTTCCTCCTCCCTGACACACCTTCTTAGAATTTGATCTGGGCCTAGTTTGAAGGGGTTGCCCCCAATCCAAGTGAAGGGGGTACTATTCCTCACACTATTTCTTTTCTCTTTGGAGGACAAATTTGGTGGGAACTATGCATATACCAAATAGCTTGCTATGTCAGCAAACCATGGAGAGAGAACTGAAATAGAGAATAGGTGCTCATGTGGTAACTAATCATCAACCATTCCCTCCTCATCTGCAGACAAAGTTAATCTGGACAAAAAATCTACAACAACATTTTCCTTGCCGGGCTTATGAACAATAGTTAGATCAAATTGCTGTAATAAAAGTAACTATCTAATAATCTGGGCATTCGCATCAGGTTTATTCATTAAATATTTGATTGCAGCATGGCCAGTATGTACAAATGTTTGATAGCCTGTAATATAATGACTAAATTTGTTCAATGAATGCACAACAACCAATAGCTCCTTTTCGGTCACTATGTATTTTAGTTCGACCTTTGAAAAATTCTTACTGATAAAGTGAATGGCATAAGGCAAATTTTCATCTATCTGGCCTAGGGCTGCTCGTATGGCTTTGTGTGAGTCATCAACATGTATATGAAAAGGAAGGGCTCAATTTGGGCCTCAGAGAATCGGTGCACTGGTTAACTTGTCCTCTAAGGTGTCCAGGGCCTCTTGACAACTTTTTGACCATACAAACTCAGAGTCTTTGGCCAACAACCCAAATAAAGGAGAAGCCAACTTGCTGAAGTCTTTTATAAACCTTTGGTAGTATCCAGCTAACCCTAGGAAACTTTTGACATCTCTCTGCTTTTGTGGAGGTGGGACCCTTCAAATGATAGCTATTTTGATTGAGTCCACCTACAGTCCTTGCTGAGATATTGAATGGCCTAACACAGTCCCTGCAGTCATCAAGAATTCACATTTTTCGGGATTAAGAGATAGGTTCATTTCAATGCATTCGTGTAGCACCTTACCTAAGTTGGATAGAGCCTCCTGGAAATCACATCCATAAGGTGTAAAATATACTAACTCGGCAAAGATACTCAGGACTACTCTCTGGAAAATGGCAAGAGCATTGCATGGGCCAAAACGAAGGACCCCATAGGCGAAAGTAGCCCAAGGACAAGTGAAGGTGGTTTTATCTTGGTATTCCAGGCTTATATGGATTTGATTATACCCGCTGAATCCATCTAGGAAAGAGAAAATATTTTCCCTGCCAGGCGATTTAACACTTGGTTGATGAAAGGTAGAGGGAAATGGTCCTTCTTTGTGGCTTTGTTTAACTCCCTGTAATCGACACAAATCCTCCACTTACCATTTTTATTTGGAACCAACACCAAAGGAGAGACCCACTCACTCTCTGAGATAAGGTAAATGAATCCTACATTTAGTAGCTTTTGCAGTTCTTCTTTGACTATATCTTTAAGAGCTGGATTCATCCTCCTTTGGGGTTTTCGGACTGGCTTGCAACCTTCTTTGATATAAATGTGGTGAGTAAACACTGAGGGGCGCACTCCCTTAATTTCTTTGTAACTCCAAGCAAATGCATCTAGGTGTTCCTTTAGAAAGTTTCACAACTTTTCAACTTCCTAAACAGAAAGAGATGGGTTGATTTTCAAAGTTCCCTCGAGGTCGAATTCTATGGTTTTGACTCGGATAGGGTTGGAATTGGCTAAGCATAGATTAATCTGATGGTCGTTTTGGGTTTCGTTTACTACTTCTTCTAAGGACAATGTACTGGGAGTTGGAATTTGGAGTATGTGTTCAATCAAATCATCTTCATGCTATTGTCTCCCTCCCATGGTTGTTTCTAAGGTATAAAGTTGGGTGGAATAAGCTTCATCTTCCTCCTCCTCTTCCAACCACAAAGGTAAGTCATGTTCTAGAGATGGTTGAGTAGGAGGGTATAAGACTAACTTCTTGGACATATGCCCATTCTTGATAGTCATATTTCCAGCCCTGTAGCTAATGTAGGCATCATGAGTGGCTAACTAGGGCCTCCCAAGGATGAGAGGATAACCAGTAAGCTTAGCCTTAGGTTGGAGAACTAGGAAATCTGCAAGGTATTCCCAAGAGTCAATGGAGACCATCACATCCTTCACAATCTTCTCATGGGTCATTGTGGAGCGGTTTGTAAGTTGCAAAACTGTTGTGGTCTTTCTCAATTAACCTTGGAGGTTGAGCTTAAGCATGGTGTCCTTGGTCATGACATTAATGGTATCCTTAAGATCGATCAAAGTGTGTGGGACAATGGTACCATTGATGTGCGCATCTACTACAGGGTACTTTGGACAGATTACCTACCCTAGCATTAAGTCGGACAACTATCTAATGATATTAATGGTAGGGGCATCTCTTCTTCGCCTCCCTAGATGCTTGAAGCACTTCTCCTTAATCAACTTGTTGTAAATAGGTACATCTTTAATAGCTTGGAGAAGTGGAATTTTGACACATAGGTTTTTCAATTCTCCCAGAAGTTCAGTTTCTTCTGGGGTAGGTTGGAGTGGTTGGGTTAACCTCTCAGGAAAGGATGGTGGATTTACTTTAGGCAGGCTTTCCTATCTTTCCTCCTCAACCTCCCTAGGTGGAGGTAGAGGTTGGTTGTCTGGAAGTACTCTCCCAGATCTCAGGTTGATTTCCTGAATCTCCACAACATAAGCAGGATATGATGTCTCTCCACTGTATACTTGTTGTGCCTATCTATTGTTCAGGTTTGGATTTGGATGGGAAGGTATCTGGGGTTGTTTAGGTGGAGCAAAGTGTAAAAGTTGTGGTTGAGAAGGTGATGAAGGCAATAAAGCTGGAGCATTGTTGTATGGGGGCCTCCACCCTTGGGGCAGTGCATTCCACTGAGGTTGTGGCAGAGCATATGGTTGAAATTACTGGCTGGTTGGCTGGGAATGATACTGAGGTGCAAAGGACCAAGGAGGAGGTGTAGACTAGGAAGGATGAGTAGGGGGCCCCCAAGAAGGTATGGATGTGGTCTGGTTGGGGTTGTAATATGCATGGGATGACCCTTGCATTCCATGCTGGTATGACCTAAGCCCATGAGGTCTCCTTTGGTTTATGTAGCAGAGTTGTTCAGTTACCCCTTCAACTCCTTGATATACAAATTTTAATCCAGGGAGAGAAGGGAACTTGTCTGTGGAGTGGTTTTCTTCATAGATTGATCATTTTTCAATAGAATTCAATGGACATTGGTTCCTAGGGTGCCTCTTGGTGCATCTAGGGTAGAAAATGGCTAAGGATCTCTACGCTTCCTCCTATTTTCTCTTAATGTGCATAGTGTCCATCTGTGGGGCAAGGGTTTTCAACATCTCAATCTTGAAATCCTCTAGCATGTTTCCAATTTCACTCTTAATGCATGAATTGGAAGAGGATGGACTGACCATAGGTTGACTACCCCTACCCTTTTTCCTGGCTGCCTTAGAATGGTTTCAAAAGTTAGTCTTGATATTCTCATAGGGTAACTGGTAGATATCCCCTCCTGATAACAATTTCAGTGTATCAAGAAGATTTTACCTTACTCCTCTAAGCAGGACTAACTTCAGTGACTCAGGGTCAAGTGTGCACCTAGCCCTTTTGTTGCTAAGATGTAATCTTTTTTCATAATCCTCTAGGGAGTCATCATGCCCTAAGGTCATCCTAAAAATTTGCTCTTTAGTGTCTTTAGGCCTATAGTAGTCTCGATAATTGTTGTTGAAGGGTTGCTACATTTGAGCCCAAGTTGTGCTGTTATCCCCAGGTAAACCCATGAACCAGTGCAAAGTTGCATCCTTGAGAGTGAATGGAAATAGTTTCAACTTCTGCTCATCATTGGTTTATTCATAGGTTCGGCATATGACAACAAACTCAAATAAGAAAGTGTCTGGATCTTTTGATGTCAGGCCATGGAAATGAAGAAGGGCAGAGGGGCTTATATTTTTCATCTTAGTATCCCCATTAGTTTCCCTGAAGGGGAAGGCACCCTCAACTCTTTCTCTATTTCCTCTGTCATTTCTGTTTTCAGCCATTGGTTTAGTAGGTATGGGTTCTTCTTCTTCTTCTTCCCCTGTAGGTTCTTCAAATATGTCTGGTTTCCACCTAAGGGTTCCTCTAGTTCATAGCCATCGAAGAAGAGGGAAGGTTTGTTGTTTGAAGCAGTGGGGGTATTTGAAAAAAATTCCCTAAGTTATCCCTATTCCTACGAGGCATGAAAAAAATGTTTTTGTCTTGTTTTGTGTTTTTTTTATGCTTTGAAAGTAATTGTGGGGTTGAAATTGCAGACTGAATGAAAAATTAACTACTGATTGAATTAAAAATTAACTACATGATTGAAAGCTTATTTGCAGAATGGAAAGAAAAGAAAAGAATGTAGAATGGAAAAGGAAGCAAACTAAATTACTTTTGCAGAAATGAAACTAATAGCACAATATCAGAAACAAGAAATGGGAGAAAGAAAACAGTAATCACATATTACTTAGACACCTCCCTGAAAATTACACCAAAAAGTGATGAGCACCAGTATTGCAGCAAGAATGTTGCAACTCCTGGGGCTACCATCTTTACTTTATCAACCCGGGGTTCGTACAAACTTGGAGGTGATAGTGCTATATACATAAGTAAAAGTGATGGTTCTACCTTTTGTCACTATTCAGCTGGCGAGAAAGACCACTATGGTTTTCAAGCCAGACTTCTATGGATTCAGAAGAAGCTTCATTACTAATGAAAGAAAGAGAAATCTACTCTAGGAGAAAGCTTGTCTACTGCAATAATGAAAAAGACTGAAATCCAATGCTAAAACACACCATTTCCTAACTAACTGCTGAGAAACTATGCTTTACAAGAATGCCAAGCTAACATGTATGAAATTCTACTGTCCTAAGCATGGAAGTTCAAAACATCAAACATTACTACTGTGCATGTAAATGACTGAAATAAATATGTTTTTTTTTCTTTTTGTCCTTTTATGGAAAAACAAGTGTGAAAGATAATCTCTTTTAGTGATGTGGTAGGTGCTTAGGGATGCTGGTGGATGTTTGGAAGGTTTGGGAGACCCTTAGGTGACCTTATGTGGCTTCCTAGAGGTTTTCCCTCAATTCGGCCTCAAAATAGGCCACTACAGGAAAACCTACAAGATGTCCTAAAAACCTACAGGATTCCCTATATGATCTAGGTTGATCTTCAGGAACACACACAGGACAAGGAGGACTCTAGAATGACTTCAACCCAGGACCAGATCATAGATCTCATCGTCCTGATCGCAGAGGTATGAACGGTTCGTCAAACCAAGCTCATATGCAAAATATAGAGCTCTTCAAAGTTTGACATGACAAGGGAAAACGCGGGGCCCACAATGCGCCACATGGCATCCCAATCAGCACGTGGAAGCCACATGGCAACCCATTAGCTACTCACAAATGGCCGTCATTGGTCTCTTAAACCTACACAAGCAACAAAAATCATTTTTGGGTTAAAAAACCCTATAACAAAAATGGTTTAATATAGTTATTAAAATAACTATATAAAAACAATGCAAACACAAATCATAACAAATCATTTTATATTAACTAAAAGTTAAAAAAAATGAAAAAGGTTAATATAAAATTGGTTGTATATTATGGTTATATTAAAATACAAAACCACATATATTTATAACCATATTAAAAAAATCAAACCCATATCAAATTCGTTTAGGGTTATGGTTATAAAGTCAAACAAACCATAACCAAAAGTCTCGGGATCTGCGCGAGGATGTGCATGGTTTATGGTTGGAATATTAAAATAACCAACGTGAATGTCACGTGGAAGGTTGTTAATTAAAAGGGTTAATATATAACCAAAACCCATAATAGATGTGGTGGGAATATTATATGGGTATGGCCATATAAAGTTAAAACAAAACCTATAATAGCCGTCAATGAAGACCAACGTGAATCGTGGGCTCCACGGATGCATATTCAAAAGTCAAAAAAAGAAGAAGGCATATCATGGCTATCGAGAATGAGTTAATTGGGTTTTAAAACTATGCAGTTGGGATTGTAAACAAATTTATGTTATTTGTGGAGGGGCAGGGTATGACCTCATAACCTCCTCCACACAAAATTAACCATTTACCAATTATGCCAAATCAATTTTTTGGTAACTCTATCGATTAAGTTATTTAAGAACTCAATTTTGAATCACTGCATGGATTTTGAGGTAGAACGCTGCGAGCACACTTTTCGAGACAATGAATTAATATTTTAACGCAAGAACCATGAATTTTGCAGGAGGGCAAAATTTTCAACTTCTTAGAAATTGACAAATTTTATATGGATTTTACACCTCTTGTCACCACAAACACGATGGCGCTATCCATTTTTCAATCTGAGTTCTGCATCTTCCAGTCAATCCAGAATGCACGCAGAACCATGATTTCAGTGAAAACAAGGAGTGGAACCATGAGCCATGAAATTTTCCCAAGGGGGTAAAATTTCATTTTTGTCAGAATATGGTCGAGTTTATACTCGTTTTTCATGGTTTTCCTCAGAGATCCCAATGGTGAAATCAGATTTGACATCTGAGTAACGGATTTTCAGCGCATCCCTGAAACAAAATCTTTGAGGAATCCCCAGGGAATCTAAAAGATTCCTTGAACTCCAAATTTTCAACTTCTCAGAATTTGGATTTTGGATAGTGGTTTCAGCATTACTCGATGCCACAAATCTGATGGTGTATTTAGATTTTTCTTTCTCTGATTCCTTCTTTCAGTCACTTTTCTAAGTGCCAATGCAGATGTTCATCTTCATGTGCAAACAATCTTCTTCTTGCGATCGATGCTGTGAGATCGATGTTTCAGTAAGCTTCAACACTTTGGTAGCCTTTGCTTCAGATGTCCCTTGGTGGTGAGGTATATGATGTGTTCATGTACTTCTTCTTTCTGCATTATGTTGTACAGATCCATGATTGATGTTGATGCAGGATTTTGTTGATTACCTGTTGTCATGATTCCTTGCTTGATTTAATGCGGAATCTTCTATGTGATGTACTTTCTATCATAACTCTTTATGTTATGCTTTGATATCCCTTGTTGTATGTTATTGGGATACTCTTGTTGTCATCATGCATGTGTTTTGTTTTGACATCCCTTGTGCCATGTTGGCGAGATGCGCACCATGCTTGTTTTTGTGTCATACTGACAGGAGTCTTTTGATTGAGAGTTCTAGCTGTGGAACATCTCTTAGAGCTACCCCTGCATGAGGGCATTCTTCCTTGTATGATCGAGATATCATCTCTGTGTACATCATCTTTATTGACAACACATAATGTAGTGGCCTACACCATCTTGACATCGGGGCCCGGAGACGTAGTCCCTCCTGGACGAACTCCATTATCAACGACCTTTGTTCTCATGTGCTAATGATTTTTATGTTCCTCTTCTTTACAGTATGTAGATGTATTCATTAATGTTCTTTTAAAATGAAATTTAACACATCACGAAAGTAAAAGGTCTTGGAAGGGTCCTTCTTCACACCCGGACCTGGATCACTGTATTTCTACAGGATACAGTCGAGAGTAAAATGATGGGCGCTGAAGGTGATGGAAGGCATATGGAAGGTGGTTGGTGGGTGAAATGGAATGAGAAAATGCATAGGATCACTCAGAATTCAAAACCAAGGTTGGGAGATGGTTGGATTTGCTCAACATGCTTGGAGAAGTTTCCAAGTAAAATGATGAAATTGGTGAAGGTCTTATTGAAAGAAATGAATGACTATGAATGGATGAAGTTGGAAGGTGGTTGCTTGCTATGAGATCTTTCTCTACTTCTGAAATACCTGCTCTGCATCAAACATTTATATTTGCCAAAAAAAATCATGTAAACAAGAAGAATTTCACTAAGCTAGAAAAACAAATTTTAATGAGCTAGTTATCTACTTCATGCATGAGGGAAATTGTAGATTAAAATGGAATCATTGATGATATCTATTGTAAGATTGAACATGGAGGAAATGGTAATTAAATCCTACACTTGTAAATTGATCAAATGCTGGTTCAAGTACAGTAAACTGTAAATTCTATGAGAAAGTAGAAATCTGTCTTTTTGGGGTTGCATAAGGGTCCTTTCCTCAAATAATGATCCCTGAAGGAATAAGAAACCTACTGATAGCTTTTTGATGCTCCTTTTATCCCTTCTAACCTACTGCTGAAGTAAAGCACAAATGGAAGCAAACTAATAACCAAACTAATCAAATCTACACCACTTTCAATGAAACACTTCCAAGGGAAATTTAACCATGAATCTATGAAATTAATCTAAGCATACAGATACAAGAAGAGGAGCCTTTTCTACTAGGGTTGGGCCCTAACAAAAGAGCTTCAGCCCTCTGAGTTAACTCAGTATTGGATCATGGAAAAGCTCATTCTCATTATCAAAACAGAAAATTACATAGCAATGTCTTCCAGAGGTCTGGAGCTAAAAAATAACTAGTGTTTTTACAACGAAATTTTGAATCCTAATGAGGCTCTATGCCTCTTTATTTATACAATTGAAGTCCCCAATGACTTCCTTAAATCTAGGGAGGCTCAGCTCCCAAACTCAAGATGAACTAACTCTTTGATTATCACTTGCTCGACTACCTTTTGATCTTCATGACTTGGTTGCTTGTACTCTGAGTTGGTGTGATTGATGGAGGAATATTCAAATGAGGGAGGAGTAAATGAGGAGGATTTACCTCTTACAATCTCTCTTCCTTGTCCCATTCAAGTTTCGGCCCTTAATCTTGCCAAAATTCCCCGATTTTCTCTCACAAACCCGCATTCAATGCACATTAGTCCACTAGGCATAATATCTCACTTTAACTCCTCTCATTAAGAAAAATATAATCAAAACATGTAATAACTTGTGATAAGAGTTGATTTGACTAATTTAGGAGGTGAATGAAGGTCCATATAGTTACCCAATGATGAGGCTCATCAACAGGTTCAACAACCTTTTAACCGTATGTTGCTTATCAGCAGCCTATGGCCAGACAATATCAAGGTTACTCAGGTTAGAATCCTCCCTATGGGCAAGGTAACCTACAGTGGGGGAAAAATTAGATACCATATGGACAAAATACTCCACTATGGGACAAAATCCTTACCGACAAGGATGGGTTCTGCAATCTAAGCTTGCTTAGTGGCCCCAAATGCCTTTTAATACCCAATTTCCATTCTTGGCCACATTGGAGCTACTAGAGGTTTCTAGACTGACAAATGATCCATTCTTCATCTGCCATACTAGCCTCCAGTTCCGTCCAAGATTCCGAGTGATTGTCCAAAGCTTGAGGGAAAAGCAAAGGAGGATCCACAAGCCCACATGATGACATATCACCTCTGGTGCTCCTCCAATTCGTACATTGATGATTCAATTCATCTCCGACTTTTTCAATGAACCCTCACAAGTGTTGCAGCCAAGTGGTACATCAAATTGCCTCGAGGTACCTACAATGACTTCAATGTTAGGTAAACTTGACTCAGGATAGAGTCAAAGTTGACTAGGTTAAACAGTGATGGTTTTGGGGCACATGGTATTGTGCACCCATGGTATTTTTCCCACGGTATTATATGTAATGGAGCTTATAAAAGGTTGGAAGGACTTCATTGTAATGCAAGACTTGGAGGTGAGCAGTGAAGGCTCACTTGGTTGGATTGGCCAGGGTTTTGGCCAATGCTAATGAAATCTTATTAGGTTGGGTTTTTCTCCGGATTTGGGGTTTTCCCAGATAAACATTTGTGTTTATGTGTTTATGGTTGTTGTTGGTTATTTTCTTATATATATTCCTCTCGATAATTATTTATGTTATGCAATAAATTTCTTAACAACTGGTATCAGAGCCAGATATTGGTTTCAAAGGGATTCTTTGATGCCAGGGGTTTATAGTTCCTGATGAGATCAATGCAGCATTTTTTACAAATCTGGGTCTGGAAAATAATGGTGGAACAATCGTACGCGGAAGAACCTTGAAGAGAATGTGTGGAAGATAGTGCCATAAATGCCAGGGATCGCAGTGCATTTGCGATATTTACTGGTTTGGAACATGCTAACGAATTGTTCAGGATTCATGCGGCTATTTAAAGAAGGTCAGCAGAAGAAAATTGTTCATGCAGCTTCGAAAATTGTTTGCTTTCTTCTATGTGAGGCCACTGGTGCTGGAATCTACGAGGTTCTCGTTGGGCTCGCAGTTGGAGCGGTTTGATAGAAGTTTTTGAGCAAATCAAATTGAGAGAGGATGGATCAGAATCGCAGTAGCAATAAACAAAAAAAAAATTAATGAAGTCAAAATTATTGCATGTAAATGGGCATACCACTATAAGACCTAGTAAGGCATGTGTACCCCTCGGTGATCACCGGTAAAGTCTGGGTTAGACCTAGGTGATAGGGGGATGTCGGGTTAACAATACCCCGGGTAAAAACTCTGAGAGGGGTAAGAGCTAGAGTGAGCGGGATTGTCTGACTTAGCAGGTTTCACTGGAGTTAGTCAAGGAACCCCAAGTCAAGTTTAAGGGGGGAATATTGTTAGGTAAACTTGACTCAGGATAGAGTCAAAGTTGACTAGGTTAAACAGTGATGGTTTTGGGGCACATGGTATTGTGCACCCATGGTATTCTGCCCATGGTATTATATGTAATGGAGCTTATAAAAGGCTGGAAGGACTTTATTGTAATGCAAGACTTGGAGGTGAGCGGTGAAGGCTTACTTGGTTGGATTGGCCAGGGTTTTGGCCAATGCTAATGAGATCTTATTAGGTTGGGTTTTTCCCTGGATTTGGGGTTTTCTCGGATAAACATTTGTGTTTATGTGTTTATGGTTGTTGCTGATTATTTTTATATTTATTTCTCTCAGTAATTCTCCGTAATTAATTTGTTTTCTCAAGTAAATTTCTTAAAATTCAACACTCTTTCTATGGCTTTCCTCACACATTTTCATCTGCCGGTTCACTATGAAACTAACACCCATATGCTTATGTCCCTTAAGCAAGACACTGTGACCCATATCTCCGATCACATCCATGAATGGAGGCGTCGACATCGCTTGATCAAGTTTGAAATTGCTGATCAATTGTTGACAGAATGGTTTACCAAGTCATTTGTCAGCAAAATTTCTGAGGACATAGCTATGGGTGGTTGTGTCACTGAGGAGAAAGCCATCGCTCGTGCCCAATATTTAGACCTCGTCTACTTGCAATCTAGCACATTATATGATATGTTACCCGATGCTCCAAGACCATCATCTGATCTAACAACATCAAAGTCTTTGGATACCCCACCTATTGATGGAGTGATTGGTTCCATGTCTCAGACCCTCGCGAAATCTTCTTCCAAGCAGAAGGCGGTCTCAAATGCTGGTTCCAATGATCCCTCTCAAAATTTACCTGGTCTTGGTAAAACCTCTGAGGTTCACACTGTCCAGTCTACCGCAGCAGACAAACCCTATAAAGGAAAATAGAAGGGAAAAGGCAAGGCCAAAGTTGATGTCCCATAACACGGCCCTCCTAAGTCATTTGCTAGTGATGCTTCTCAAAGGAAGCCCAAGTATCCATGTCTCATCTGTGAGGAGGATCACTATATTAAAGATTGTCCCCGACGGTCTGAATTTAGTCCCTTACTCAAAGGGACCCCAGCTGTCCTGAAAGAGCCCTTTCTGTCCTAGCAGACCCAAAGGGTAGACCAACCTCAAACTTCTGCTTCCTCAGGTTCCCAAGTGTTTATGATGAGTATGCCTATAAATGTGGCTACTAGATTGAAATATTACCAAAAACCTACTCAATAGCAGGGAAAGAGAAAGATGGTTCCCCTTCCTCCTCTCTCCCATCTACCTCTAGTCCTCTCCATATAGAGTGACCTAATCCTGATTCCAATATTTGACCACTCTCTCGGGGTGTGTTGCAAAAGTCCTTATATGATCCAAACACTCGAGCCACTCAGCATTACAACATTGTTGAGGATTTGGCTCAAGCGCCATCAGTTATGTCTGCTCTTGAGTTCTTCCAAAGCTTTCCTTCTTAATGGAAAGTGTTGCTGTCGGCTATTGGAGGTATTGATCCATCTGATTCCAATCTCATTTGTTTTTATCTGGAAAACCATGTTCTGTGCTTACCTCATTAGATTTCCTTCCTCATTCAGGTCATCATTAATGAGAAGACAATTCACAGGACCATCATTGATGAAGGTTCTTCCACCTGCATCATGTCTATCTCTTGTTGGAAGGAAATTGGTTCTTCCACCTTGAACCAATCACCTAACACTTTGGAAGCCTTTGATGGGCGTGATTCTCGACCATTCAGTGTCCTTCCTAATCTTGCCATTACCTTGGAAGGTAAGACAATACATGTCGAAGTATAAATTCTGGATGAAAATATTAATTATAATTTTCTACTCGGACAGAGTTGGACCCATGTTATGCATGCTGTGGCCTCTTCTCTATTCTGCGTGCTCCGTTTTCCCCATCAGGGGAAATTTTTCACGGTCGACTAGTTGTCTTTCTTTTCTTCTTCTTCCTCGGATGGCAATGTTCCTTACATGAAGCACACTGGTGCTGCTTATGAGAGTGTGGGGGCTGGACATTTTAAAGATCTCGCCTTGATGGGTATTTTTCCTCTCCCACCTCCGCATGTTGCCTCAGTCAACATGATCTTGGTTAAGTCTGATCCTTGGGTCATTCCCTCTTCTGATCTTGTTGATGCTTGGGGTGATGTCATGCCATTAACCCCTGCCGAGATCAATTATGTGGAGTTTGTTTCAGCTTTAATTTCGGTACCTACTGATCATACTGTTTGGAGTAGGTCTCTTGACACTTATTCTCAATACTCATGGCTTGGTTCTTCAGATTCCCCCGATTCCTTATCCGAGACTTTTCTTTTTGACGAAAGTATCATGGAAATTATGTCTCCAGAGGAAGCACCATGGAATGATACTCATCATCATTCCTCATTCTTGCGTGACCTGGTGGCCATTTCTACCTGTCTTGAAAAGTTCTCTTCTCATTTCCTAACCCAACCACTTCAAATTCCTATTATGACTCATGAAGTTTGGTAGTTTTAGAGCGTAAATTTCCCTCGAGCTGAAAGACAAGGTTCTAAGTCCACATCAAACCACGCTCAGCCTCGTAGCTAGCCCTACGAGGACAAGAGAGGGCTCTCTCTGGGTCAATCTTGGCAAAAGATAATCGATGGGGCTCGAGATGACTGTAATAAAAGCTAATATTAGGCTAGGTATGAAGTGCAAAGGATTTGATTTAAGTTTTTGGGGGTTTTGTGCTAGAAACAGGGAAAGGCAATTTGGGCTCGAGGATGAGGCACAATTTCTGTAGAGTTCTGATTGGGGCAAGAAAGGCAATCGTTTTGATGCTTTAAAGTGAGTGAATGGATAGATCAGACTAGTGAGGAGCTAAGGAGAGCAAGAAAGTCTCAAGAATTCTCCTTAAACAGATGAAAACATGGAAATTTAAACAAATTCAAAGGCAGAGCATAGTAGTTAATGGATTCTACCTTAATCACTCATTTTTTCAAATTCAGAAGAAAAGATAGGAAAATGATACACATAAAACTAATGAACTTACAATTACTTAGAGAAGAACACCATCAAAACATAAATCCACATGCATCCCAAACAGAGCTGCAAAACCCTGGTCTTTCCTTAGCCAAAAATGCAGAGATAGAATGTACAATGATAAGCCAAAGCAATCCCTAGTGTCCAACCCCGAAAATGACTCAGGAATTACATGATATAGATTAGCCCAACTCAATCCCTTACCTCTAGGGGTCGAGCTCATCATTCTAGGAGCTATTTCAACCAATTCTAAGCAAAGCACTAAAATCTAGGCAATCAAAACAACTTGCCTTTATAAGGTAGGAAACTGATTCATTCATTAAATTTTCACTTTTTAGTGAATGAATCCTCTAGAACAAGTAAATAAGTGCCAAAATTACATCATGTTTATCCAATTACATCAAGATAGATCAAAAATTACATCAAGATAGATCAAAAATTACATGAAGAAGCAAAACTAGTCAAACTGGCCGAATTTCTGAGCTGGAAGGTGAAAAATTGAGCAAAAATCCTCTATGCGCCGCGCCAAATCCTCTATGCATCGTGCCACTTTGAGGTTGAGTTTGAGGCACTTCCTGAAGTCCAAATTGAGCCCAAGTGTTCTTGTTGGAAAGCCCTACCTGTCTACTTTACAACCCAAGTGGAATTTCTGAATTTGGTGCCCATTTGCACCTCCAAAACTTCAATCTCCCAAGACTGCTTCCTATGTGTCAAAATAAGGGCAGAGAGGTCATTTTTTGAGTGTTGTTGACCTCCTGAGGACTCAAAACTTGCCCAAAATTCTTTGCCATGCACCAACAGTCATGATTTTGCATGAAAAATCTAGAAATATAAACTTTTTGCAATTTGGAGCTCCCTAGCAAAAGCGCGTGGCAGGTGGTGCGGTGCATAAGGAGAAAAACCCTGTTTTTGGTGCCAAAATTTGTCAAAATGCCAAAAATGCCCCAAATTTGTTGAAATTTGGGCTGGAGTTTCTTCATTAAGTGTCATGCTGGGCTAAAGAGGCTTCGGCCAATATCTAAAGACGATCAAGCTCCCTTTGCCTCTTTTGCTTCCTTATTGCCTTCCTCAATTTTGCCTTTAAATTCCTGATTCGTGCCTTGCAAACCTTGTTCCGCGCCATGTAGTGGAAAGCCATGTGTCTCAGAAATGCATGGTCCTTATTGGCCTTGTCCAACAGTCTCTCCAAGTGGATGTTGATTCTCTTGAGATTAGACTCCCGATCCTCATTAATCTCTTGCTCTAATGACGTGAGCTCAATTCTTCTCCTTTGTGCAGCTTGGCGATTCTCGCGGATGTTTTGTAACTCCATGATTACTTACTGATCTTCAAGATATTTTTTCCTTTGCTCCAAGTATTTCATGGTACACTTAGCTCTCTCCAAGTCAAGGGATAAGGCTTGGATCTCTGTTTGCTGCTCCTGGATGATCTCCCTAAGCTTGGCACTTTTTGGGCCCGTATCTGTATCATCATCATGAATGAGAATGAAGTCGGTCTCTTGTTCACCTGAAGGCCCCTCATCCTGCATTGCGCTCTTGCCTTTGTCCTGTACCTATGGTGTTGATGTCGGAAGCGAGGCCCTTTCCACACTGGGTGGAGATAACACTCGCTTTGCTGCTGCAAACAAATGTCTAGTGCCCCTCTGATATGTGATGAATACCGGCACACTAGCGGTCTCATGGCGCTCATACTGAGGAGAAGGTCCACCTATCTCATGATTGACCTCTGATAATCCATGTGAAGCTCTGAAGAAGTCACGAGAGATGAAATCATCCCAAGTGATGCCCTGTAATCCAAGCTGATGAACCACTAAAATCTTAATAAGAGCAAAATGATAAACACTGTTAAGTTGCTGCTGAGGGGTTTTATGCTGCACAAGTGTGGTCATCCTCTCTATGTTCCGGTAAACAAAATACGGAATGTTCATCATCCGTATCCTGGTGAAATGCATGAGCAACCTGATGTGATAAGCATATAGACGAGAGAACCGTCCCTCACAGCTGAAATATTTCATGATCAATTTCATTAGTGGAGCATATTCATCTTTCAAATATCGGAATGGAAACACTCTCTTGAGCTACCTCAAGAAACCAGTTTTAATGTATGGCTCATAATGCTGCCGGTCAATCTTCTTCCTCTTAGTCCATGGTTCCCCAATGTTTGGTATGCCGGTTGCTAGTGAGACAGTTTCTGGTGTAAGTGTGAAGGTGACACCAGCTAAGGTAGCCTGATATCCATGTAAATGTAGCACAAATAAACGAGCCAAATCATGATGAAATTTAACACTAGCCACCTTTTGACAAAACTCATAGCATGACTGATGTTGGAAACAAAACATAGGAAGAGGGTAGGACTGTCATTCAGTGAGGGTGACTGGTTCTTCTCGGATATGTCTACCTCCTCTATGAGGCCTCCGGGATGCATGTTCCTCCATGGGGGAGTCACTTTGGGTTTCCATTTCATAATCCGATGAATGCTCAGATGCCATGACTGCTGTTTTTCAAACTTCCTTGGAGAAAAAGATGCTGGTGTAGGAAAACTATGCTGAACTGCTCTTTTAGTGATGTGTTCAAATTCTACCACCAAGGGGAAACAAATGAAACAAGGGACTGTTAGGAATAGGGAAATTAGTAAGGGATTAGGGAGAATTGGGACTATAGGGATTAGGGAAATGTAGGAGGGTTTTGAGGGATTTGATGTATAGGGTTAGGAATTGTTGTGTAGGGTTTGAGCTGTGAAATTGGAGAATTTGGGACAGAGCATTTAGGAGAAGGGATTAATGAGCTTAGGGGGGTAGAAAATTAGGGAATGAAAAAAACAAGGGAGGAATGGGAAGGAGGAGTGACAACTTTGGTAGCAAAACACTAATTTTGAAACCCACAACAATTTTACTTTTGAGGTACTTTGGAGGTAGGGTTTAAGATTTTTGTTTCAATTGTTATCAGCCATAAACCACCATAACTTATCACACAATTGGATGAAATACCAAGATAAGGACCCTACCTAGCAAATCCACGCAAGTTATGGGCAATTTGGAGAAATTTCAAGCAAATTCAGGCTTTCAGGTGTATGCGCCGGGCCGCATACCCAACGCGCCGCGCCCATTCAGAATTACACTGGAAAATTTCTCCCAGTGCGCCGCGCCACCTGCTCTATGCGCCACACCGGCCAAGTTTCCTCCAACTTCACCCAAATTGCACACTAACTCAACCAATTTGCTTTGAGTGGCTTCTCCTTGGTCTTGGCATGCAAATAACATTGATCTTCATGAAAATATCTTTATAAAGACATGGATTTAATTTTTGACTCTCCAAGACCCATCTTTGTAATGTTTTGGCATTGGCACTTTTTCTATTTTAATACAACTCTGTTTTTAAATTTCCTTTTTGATTTTTTGACTGAAATGATGAAATTCTTGGCAATTTTTTGCAGGGATAGCTGACATGGAATTTGGCAAAGGAGACCAGGGCTGTGCCTGAAGAAATCAACTGAAAAACTTTTTAAAATGTTACAAAAGACAAAATGTTGAATTTTCTTCAAAACAGAGTTTTGAAGAACAATCATAATCCATCAATATGACAATGCAATTCGCGAAATAGAAAACATGTGTAGAACCTCCCTTTCGCCTACTGGCATTTGGACACTTTAACGACTCAATTTGTGAAACCCTAGACCTATGACTGACATGACTCTTTGCCCATTAAAAGATCAAACATTGAATGTCATGGACTTTAATAAACATTGATGAAAAGACCTAAGCCAGCAGGTACAAGACATGAGGGGAATGAATGACAAAGCCCTTCCGTCAGATTATGACATTCTCCTAATGGAATGCAACTGAGTGAATCGAGCGAGACACCTAAAAATGAAATGAAAAAGAGGAATGATCTCTGACAAAGGGATGTAAAAACTGACTCTAACATTGGCTCCAATGGGGATGGTAGCTCCTTGGAGGTGCCAAGAACGATAGATCTTTGGGAGAGCTAGACAGTGCCTTCATCCATTGGGCTATGGAGTCATTATTTTGACAAACAACACAAGACTTTGAATCAATTTATTTGACTGAAACTTGACTCAAAACGACCTGATGATGAAACTGAAATGGCTGAAAAACTGACTCAACAAACTGAACTCAAAACTGAAATCTTTCTTCAGAATTATAGCCTTCACTTCGGGCCCCAGACCGAAGAAAAAATCACAGCACACACTTGCAATGAAACTGAAATAAAATGGTATTTACAATGACAATGTTTAACAACAGAAGTAACTTAGAAATGATACCGCTTGAGAAGCCGACCATTGACAACCCTCCTGGACAATCTTCCCTGTTCATCTCCTTCAAAAGAAAGGAATTCTGACCTCAATATGCTATGATCCTAAAAGGACCTTTCCAGAGATTTTCAAACTTACCATGCTTGCCCTTTTCCTCATTCCTTGCATCCCACTTTAACACCACATCATCCAACTGAAATGTGTCTGCCTTTGCTTTTCTGTCATAAATCTTTTTAATTCTCTCCTGCAACTTGAATGTGTTTTTAAAAACATCTTCCCGTGTCTGCTGCATATGGATCATTTGATTTAGTCTTCTCTGCATTGGATCATCTTCACTATCAGCCTCCTGAAGAAGTTTGACAACCGGAGCTGCAAGAGAGGTAGGGAAAACTGTATCAACTCCATAAACTAGCTCAAAGGGGGACATACCAATGGATTTCTTCTGACTCACTCGATCTGCCCAAAGTGCATGGACCAAATTCTTATGCCAACTTTTCTTGTTTATTTCCAGCATCTTCTTAATGATATTGACCAAAGATTTGTTGGAAGACTCTGCCAATCCATTGCCTTGTGGATGGTAGGCGGTTGAGTGCCCCAAAGTAATGTGATATTTACTACAAAACTCAACCATCCTTTTTGACTTGAAAGCTGCTGCGTTATCAGTGATTAACTTATTCGTTCAACCAAAACGAGACAAAATATTATTCTCAAGGAATGAAATTATGACCGCATCCGTAGCTTGCCTAGTGGGAATTGCTTCGATCCACTTCATGAAATAATCTGTCGCCGTGAGGATCCATCTATGCTGACCTGAAGAAGCAGGATGAATTTCACCAATGAAATCCAACCCCCACTGCTGAAAAGGGGCACTCACCTCAATGGGCTTAAGCGGAAAAGGCTGTAATTTCTACTTTCCTTCAAAAATCTGATAGTTATGACAGCTCTTGACAATCTTGAACACATCAGCAAACAATGTCGACCAATAGTATCCAGCTCTCAGAATTTTATTTGCCGTTGTTTTCCAAAAAGGGTGACCACCACAATCTCCTTTATGGAAATCCTCCATGACCTGCTTTGCTTCTTCTTCCACCAAAAAATTCAACAAAACGCCACCGGGATCTTTCCAATAAAGTGCAGAATTCAAAATACAAACTTAGCAGCCTTTAACTTAAGAGTTCTAGCTTTGTTTCTAGTCATACTAGGTGGCACAAACAAATTTTGCAGCACATATATGATATCTGAATACCGCGGAGAAAGAACAAACATTTCGGATACCTGAATTGACGAACCTTCCTCATTCTCATCGGACATAGCAGCGATAAGATTTATGGCCAAGACGTGCAGATTTGATTAAGCCATTAACTTTGCCAATCCTTGTCCTTTAACAAGATTTGTGGGCCTTATCTCCACATCGTACTCCAACAAGGCTGCATTCCACTTACCTCGTCTTCCTTCCGGATCAGTCTGCACTAAAACATCCTTGACAGCAGCGTTAGGAACATAAGCTAAAATATTGGAATGCAGAATGTACACGCGGAAATCGTTTAGTGCTTTTACAAGTGCAAGGGCTTGCTTCTCAATAATGTTGTATTTCAAAGCAACATCTCTTATAGTCTGGCTGAAAAAAGCAATTGGTCTCTCATACTCATCTCACTTCTGCATTAATACAGCTGCCATTGTATGCTCCGAAGCAAATGAAAACAATATAAAATCCTGAGTATAATCCGAGCTTATTAGAACCGGGGTTTAAGAAAGAGCCAATTTTACTAAATTGAAATATTTTATAGCCTCTTCCGTCCACGTCACTTGGTTGTCCTTCTTAAGCATGTTTGTAATCTCTCTTAGATGTTCAGCAAGATTAGGAACAAAGCGGCGCAGAAAATTCATCTTACCATTAAACGATTGAATCTCCTTCTTATTCTAGGGTAGGTCAATTTGCTGAATTGATTCCACACGTGCTGGATCAATATGAATGCCATCCTTTGATATGATGTGTCCAAGGAGTTTGCCCTCATCCATGGCGAACAAGCTCTTCTTCGGATTCAACGACACACCATATTTTCTGCACTTTTGAAAAGCAATTTTCAAATGATACATGTGTTCTTCATCTGAATTAGAAAACATGGTCAAATCATCAAGGTACACAACCAAAAAGACATCCTTTTCATTTGCAAAAGCCATATCCATTTCCCGCTGAAATGTGGCACCTGCGTTCTTCAAACCGAAAGGCATTTTAGCGTAATGAAAAGTCCCCCACGGAGTGGTGAACACTGTCTTATCTCGGTCATCTTCATGGACTAAAATTTTGTTATATCGGGAATAACCATCGAGTAGTGACATGCGAGATGCTCCAACTACTCGTTGAAGTATGTGATCCATTTTTGGCAATGGATAATTATCCTTCAATGAAACTTTGTTGAGATTCTGAAAATCAATGCACAAACGGATCTCACCTGTCTTCTTTCGTACGGGCACCAAATTAGATATCCAATCTGAAAATCGGATGGGAACAATGATTCCTGATTTGTACAACCTGTTTACCTCCTTCTCAATTGATGGAAACAATTTTGGATTAAGCATTCTTAACTTTTGTCTAAAAGGTTTCTGATTAGGCTTAATAGGAATTGTGTGTCGAATTATATTGGTGTCATACGTTTTGAAATCAGAATAGTCCCAAGCGAACACATCAGCAAAGGATGACAACAAACTGATATATTTGGCCTTTACCTTTTGTGGTAATTCTTTGGACAACTTTACCATCTTCGGATGTTCGGCTGTTCCAATATTCACCTCTTCGACTCCCTTCTCTATTGGCTGCAATGTTGGTTTGCGAGCTATGTCATCATGATCAAAGATTTCTTCTAAAGGTATCAAGCCTTTAGGAATCACGTTATCCTTGAGCTGCAACACTTCCATTTGATTGATCTGCACATCATCTTTACCGTCATCATGTTCTACATCAATTGAGGTATCTTTGAACTTACCTCTGTTTTGCAGAAAATCATCAATCTCCTCATCATCTTGGAAGACTTGCCAATATCTCTGGTTGTCCGGGAAAGTCGGATGGTGTTTCACATGGATTTCAAATTTATTACTTGTTGCCTTAGAAAGTGCATCAGCAATACTATTTTGAATACGAGGCACACACGTCAAGGTGTAATATGAAAACAGCTTCAAAATGTCTAGAACAACATTCCGGTATGCCCGCATCTGAGGATGCTTTGCTTGATATTCGCCTTTAACTTGCTTAATCACCAATTCAGAGTCTCCATATACAAAAATCCTCTTAGCATTCAGATTCCTTAGAATTTTTAGGCCAGCAATCAAAGCTTCGTACTCAGCCTCATTGTTTGAGCAACCAAAAGAAAGTTTATAAGAATAGACCCGCACATTACTAGGCACTTTGTTTGGAGTAGAAAAAGGACTGCGTACCCAAATTCCAATTCTAGCACCATCATTTCCCACTGCTCCATCGAAATCCATGGTCCACAGGCCATCTTCCTCCTCTTCCAAGTGTTGAAACTCTGTCACCTCTGTTTTTCCTGCTTGCTGTCCATTGTTTTGGGCTGATTGCTCAACGGTATTCTGTTGTTTTTGTCCTTCTTTATTCAAAACTTCTCTGAAATTCTCTGCTATTTCTGGAATATCATCTGCTGCAACTAACTGACTATCAATCTCATTGAAACTATCTGAATACAAAACAAAAGACTCTAAATCTGTATGTACATAATTAATCGGATGATTAATTGGTTTCTCCTTGCTTGTAATCATGTATTTCATTTTCTGCTCCCGATAAAGTTTTCTCATTTGGCCAAACACAGGAATCGTTGCATAAGAGAAATCAAGTTGCATAGTTCCCTTAATCTTTGCTCCCCAAGATCTGGAAAGAAGCATTCCAAATCTAGGAGGGATATTCGCCACCACCACATCCATCAAAACGTTTTTTGCCGGAATCTGATCCAAATTGACCACCAAGTCTTTAATAAGCCCAATACATCTCACCCTGCTGGAATCAAATGAATAAAGATCATGGTATTTCCTAGTGATGTCCAAACCCAACTTCTCCATGATAGCCTTCGGCATAAGATTGTGGGAGGCGCCGGAATCAAACATAGCATTATGCAACATAAACTCATGCACTCTCAAACTGATATAAAAAGGAGACACATCACTGTCTGGAGACCCACCATTCAATACTGGTCCAAAAATCAGCTCTGGTTGATCATCTTCCACACTCACCATATCAGACATTGGATCAAAGTTCAAAATTTTGGAAACCTGACCTCTATAACTGCTGTTCCTCATCAGTTCATTCAAGGGAATGGATACCTTCAATTTAGAAATTTCATTTTCCAAACTAAAAGTAGAAGTCTTCTCTACCTCTTTGGCTGGAACCTATTTCTTCTCAGCTTTATCTTTTGATACAATTGGCTGATCGACTCTCTCATTTGCTGATGGAGATTTGTTAGGCATAGGATCAACAACTTCTTTTCCTTTATTTGGTGCAATAGGTGGCTCATTCTTAGATGCTGGACCTTCCTTTCTCTTCTGGATTGGATTGATGGGGACATTTCTGTTTCTTAATGAATACTGACGCTGCTGGGCAGACAAGGAATGCATATACCCTCTCTGATACTCATCTGATTCCTCTTCAAGAGTTGTATCATTTTCCAAGATAAAATCTACATCCTGCTGTATAGTTGAACTTTCTGCATACTTATCATCTTTAGTGATAAAGGTGGGCATATCATCAGGAGTAAAGAAGTGATTTTCTTCTATTACATGGTCTTCATCATCAGATTCGGGACCAACAAAATTCTGCTCAAGAGGTGTCTTTACTTGCTGCTGTTGGGATGCTGTTTCTTGTGCTCGTTGCTCACGCTGTTTGATCCTGAATTGAGGTTGTTGCTGTCCATGGAAATTAGGATTCTGGATCCGCGGTTCAGGCTTATCAAGTGTTAAACTTTCAATCATCTTTTCTACCTTGTGTAGGACCTGATCTGAGGTAGAATCTTCTTCTTTTATTGAAACTCTCTTCTCGGTTTTCAATCTAGCTCTCTTGTCATTCAAATTTGCCTCAACACTAACGGCGATTTTCTGCATTTCTTCTAAGGTAGCTGGATCTCTCTCTCTTAATTGATAAGCCATGTCCAGATTGAAACCATCCAGGAACTTTAGCAAAGTTGACTTTCTAGTTGGCCTTAAATCATCAGGAATTGCATTATAAACCGCATTAAATCTAATACAATAGTCTTGCACAGACTCACCAGCATTCCGCTTGATCTTGGTATATTCAGAAGTGATCTGAAGAGGATCTTTCTTGACTTCCCAGCGATCTAAGAACTGTATTTGAAGCTCTTCTAATGTGGGAATACTTCTAGCTGTCAAAGCTCTGAACCATTTTCTCACCTCACCTGCGAAAGTCTGCACGAATAATCTCATGGTCACGTTTTCTGCATCAATCTCATGAAGCTCAAAGAAATCTGTCATCTTGTCCACATGTTGCTGAGCCATGGTACTTTGAGGAGTGCCATCAAACAAAGGAATTTTACTCTGATAATCTGCGGGCATGTCACCCAAAACTTGAGGCAGCGCGAGAGGTGCAAACCGAGTAGCCATTGCTCTTGGTGGATTTGCAATCGGCCTTGGAGATGTTGGGGGAGAAGGTGCAGCTGATGTGTGAGGTGTATGAGGAGGTGTATGCGGAGGTGAAGCAATTTTGGACGTAGAAGGAGTAGATGGAGGTGAATTTACAGCAGACTTTTGATCAGAAATAGTAGGCTGCGGGGGAAGGGTGGGAATGAAAGGCGGTTCAGTGGGAACCCTTGAGCTAGATGGAGTTGCAACAGCTCCAAGTGTTGCAGATGTAGCTTCTAGGAAATCAATGATATTTGCAGCCTCAATGTCAGTTTGGAGCTGTCTTAGAATGAAATTCTCAATGGACTTATTGGATTTTTCAATTTCTAGAGCAGCAAGAAAGTCCGGATTCGGGACGATAGACTCAAGAGCGTTTTCGGATTTGGTTTTAAACAATGATAACTCAAACTGTGTGTCAAAATCAAGCTCTTCAAGATACTTGAAAATTGCAGGGCAAGAATGGGATTTGAACACGGGAGTCACAGAGCTCTCTTGACGAACAATTCTTGAAATCAGATTGGGATTTTCGTAAAAAGGTGGAGGATTTGGATCTGGATTGGCTCTAGTATATCCCTTTGAAGCCAACATGTTATTTTAAAGAAATCAAAGGAACATAAACAACTTGTTCAAACTTTCAAATTCTAAACTTATCATCCAAAAGCTTAGAATTCTCAAATGCACTGGGGTGATTTACAAGTCAAGTGTCACGATTACAAGCTAGACCAGAGATTGATTGAAGCAGTGTTTATCTACTTGCGCTAATGCAAAGAAAAAGTGTTTCGAAGGCTACCTGGCATAACTTCAGGCTCTGTCTGTAGCTTATAAAACAAATGACATCAACAAGCAAACCATTTTCGTCCCCAGTGGAGTCGCCACTATGTTAGAGCCTAGATTTTCCTTAGGTTGAAAGACAAGGTTCTAGGTCCACATCAAACCACGCTCAGCCTCGTAGCTAGCCCTACGAGGACGGGAGAGGGCTCTCTCCAGGTCAATCTCGGCAAAAGATAATCGATGGGGCTCGATATGACTGTAATAAAAGCTAATATTAGGCTAGGTATGAAGTGCAAAGGATTTGATTTAAGTTTTTGGGGGTTTTTTGCTGGAAATAGGGAAAGCCAAATTGGGCTCGGGGATGAGGCACAGTTTCTACAGAGTTCTGATTGGGGCAAGGAAGGCAATTGTTTTGATGCTTTAAAGTGAGTGAATGGATAGATCAGACTAGTGAGGAGCTAAGGAGAGCAAGAGAGTCTCAAGAATTCTCCTTAAACAGATGAAAACATGGAAATTTAAACAAATTCAAAGGCAGAGCATAGCAGTTAATGGGTTCTACCTTAATCACTCATTTGTTCAAATTCAGAAGAAAAGAAAGGAAAATGATACACATAACACTAATGAACTTACAATTACTTAGAGAAGAACACCATCAAAACATAAAGCCACATGGATCCAAAAAAGTGCTGCAAAACCCTAGTCTTTCCTTAGCCAAAAATGCAGAGATAGAATCTACAATGATAAGCCAAAGCAATCCCTAGTGCCCAACCCTGAAAATGACTCAAGAATTACATAATATAGACTAGCCCAACTCAATCCCTTGCCTCTAGGGGTCGAGCTCATCATTCTAGGAGCTGTTTCAACCAATTCTAAACAAAGCACTAAAATCTAGGCAATCAAAACAACTTGCCTCTATAAGGTAGGAAACTGATTCATTCATTAAACTTTCACTTTTTAGTGAATGAATCCTCTAGAACAAGTAAATAAGTGCCAAAATGACATCATTTTTACCCAATTACATCAAGATAGATCAAAAATTACATCAAGAAACAAAAATAGTCAAGCTGGCCGAATTTCTGAGCTGGAAGGTAAAAAATTGAGCAAAAATCCTCTATGCGCTGCGCCACATCCTCTATGCGTCGCGCCACTTTGATGCTGAGCTTGAGGCACTTCCTGAAGTCCAAATTGAGCCCAAGTGTTCTTGTTGGAAATACCTACCTGTCTACTTTACAACTCAAGTGGAATTTCTGAATTTGGTGCCCATTTGCACCTCCAAAAATTCAATCTCCCAAGACTGCTTCCTGTGTGTCAAAATAGGGGCAGAGAGGTCATTTTTTGAGTGCTTTTGACCTCCTAAGGACTCAAAACTTGCCCAAAATTCTTGGCCATGCACCAACAGTCATGATTTTGCATGAAAAATCCAGAAATATAAACTTTTTGCAATTTGGAGCTCCCTAGCAAAAGCGCGTGCCAGGTGGCGCGGCGCACAGGGAGAAAAACCCTATTTTTGTGCCAAAATCTGTCAAAATGCCAAAAATGCCACAAATTTGTTGAAATTTGGGCTGGAGCTTATTCATTAAGTGTCATGCTGGGTTAAAGAGGCTTCGGCCAATATCTGAAGACGATCAAGCTCCCTTTGCCTCTTTTACTTCCTTATTGCCTTCCTCAATTTTGCCTTCAAATTCCTGATTCGTGCCTTGCAGACCTTGTTCCGCGCCATGTAGTGGAAATCCATGTGTCTTAGAAATGCATTGTCCTTATCGTCCTTGTCCGGCAGTCTCTCCAAGTGGATGTTGATTCTCTTGAGATTAGACTCCCGATCCTCATTAATCTCTTGCTCCAATGACGTGAGCTCAATTCTTCTCCTTTGTGCAGCTTGGCGATTCTCACAGATGTTTTGTAACTCCATGATTGCTTGCTGATTTTCAAGCTATTTTTTCCTCTACTCCAAGTATTTCATGGTCCACTTAGCTCTCTCCAAGTCAATGGATAAGGCTTGGATCTCTGTTTGCTACTCCTGGATGATCTCCCTAAGCTTGGCACTTTGTGGGCCCGTATCTGTATCATCATTATGAATGAGAATGAAGTCGGTCTCTTGTTCACCTTAAGGCCCCTCATCCTGCATTGGCCTCTTGTCTTTGTCCTGTACCTGTGGTGCTGATGTTGGAAGTGAGGCCCTTTCCACACGGGGTGGAGATAACACTCGCTTTGCTGCTGCAAACAAATGTCTAGTGCCGCTCTGATATGTGATGAATACCGGCACACCAGCGGTCTCATGGCACTCATATTGATGAGAAGGTCCACCTGTCTCATGCTTGACCTCTGATAATCCCTGTGAAGCTCTGAAGAGGTCACGAGAGATGAAATCATCCCAAGTGATGCCCTGTAATCCAAGCTGATGAACCACTAAAATCTTAATAAGAGCAAAACGATAAACACTGTTAAGTTGCTGCTGAGGGGTTTTATGTTGCACAAGTGTGGTCATCCTCTCTATGTTCTGGCAAAAAAAATACGGAATTTTCATCATCCGTACCCTGGTGAAATGCATGAGCAACCTGATGTGATAAGCATATAGACGAGAGAATCGTCCCTCATAGCTGAAATATTTCATGATCAATTTCATTAGTGGAGCATATTCATCTTTCAGATATCGGAATGGAAACACTCTCTTGAGCTGCCTCAAGAAACCTGTTTTAATGTATGGCTCATAATGCTGCCAGTCAATATTCTTCCTCTTAGTCCATGGTTCCCCAATGTTTGGTATGCTAGTTGCTAGTGAGACAGTTTCTGGTGTAAGTGTGAAGGTGACACCGGCTAAGGTAGCCTGATCTCCATGTAAATGCAACACAAATAGATGAGCCAACTCATGGTGAAATTGAACACTAGCCACCTTTTGACAAAAATCATAGCATGACTGATGCTGGAAACAAAACATAGCAAGAGGGCAGGCCTGTAATTCAGTGAGGGTGATTGGTTCTTCTCGGATATGTCTACCTCCTTTATGAGGCCTCTGGGTGCATGTTCCTCCATGGGGGAGTTACTTTGGGTTTCCATTTCATAATCCAATGAATGCTCAGATGCCATGACTGTTGTTTTTCAAACTGCCTTGGAGAAAAAGATGCTGGTGTAGGAAAACTGTGCTGAACTGCTCTTTTAGTGATGTGTTCAAATTCTGCCACCATGGGGAAACAAATGAAACAAGGGACTGTTAGGAATAGGGAAAGTAGTAAGGGATTAGGGAAATGTAGGAGGGTTTTGAGGGATTTGATGTAGGATTTGATGTATAGGGTTAGGGATTGTTGTGTAGGGTTTGAGGTGTGAAATTGGAGAATTTGGGACAGAGCATTTAGGAGAAGGGATTAATGAGCTTAGGGGGGTAGAAAATTAGGTAATGACAAAAACAAGGGAGGAATGGGAAGGAGGAGTGACAACTTTGGTAGCAAAACACTAATTTTGAAACCCACAACAATTTTCCTTTTGAGGTACTTTGGAGGTAGGGTTTAAGATTTTTGTTTCAATTGTTATCAGCCATAAACCACCATAACATATCACACAATTGGATGAAATACCAAGATAAGGACCCTACCTGGAAAATCCACGCAAGTTATGGGCAATTTGGAGAAATTTCAAGCAAATTCGGGCTTTTAGGTGTATGCGCTGCGCCGCATACCCAACGCGCCGTGCCGCGCTCGTTCAGAATTACACTGGACAATTTCTCCCAGTGCACCGCGCCTCCCCAGTGTGCCGCGCCACCTACTCTATGTGTCGCGTCAGCCAAGTTTCCTCCAACTTCACCCAAATCGCACACTAACTCAACCAATTTGCTTTGAGTGGTTTCTCCTTGGTCTTGGCATGCAAATAACATTGATCTTCATGAAAATATCTTTATAAAGACATGGATTAATTTTTGACTCTCCAAGACCCATCTTTGTAATGTTTTGGCATTGGCACTTTTTCTATTTTAATACAACTCTGTTTTTAAATTTCCTTTTTGATTTTTTTACTGAAATGATGAAAATCTTGGCAATTTTTTGCAGGGATAACTGACATGGAATTTGGCAAAGGAGACCAGGGCTGCGCTTGAAGAAATCAACTCAAAAACTTTTGAAAATGTTACAAAAGACAGAATGTTGACTTTTCTTCAAAATAGAGTTTTGAAGAACAGTCATAATCCATCAATATGACGATGCAATTCGCGAAATAAAAAACATGTGTAGAACCTCCCTCTGGCCTGCTAGCATTTGGACACTTTAACGACTCAGTTTGTGAAACCCTAGACTTATGACTGACATGACTCTTTGCCCATTAAAATATCAAACATTGACTTTCATGGACTTTAATAAACATTGATGAAAAGACCTAAGCCAGCAGGTACAAGACATGAGGGGAATGAATGACAAAGCCCTTCTGTCATATTATGGCATGCTCCTAACGGAATGCAACTGAGTGAATCGAGCGAGACACCTAAAAATGAAATGCAAAAAGAGGAATGATCTTTGACGGAGGGATGTAAAGACCGACTCTAACAGGTCGGAAGGAAACTTGGGTAATATTACCCAAATAATGCCCATTGACATTTCTGTTAAATAGGATGTCGTTGAAAACATTCATATTGGGGTGACTTGTTCTCCTGATAAGATCAAGCTCTATACTTGTCTTGTTCAAGAGTTTCGAGACATATTTGAGTGGTCGTATGAAGAGATGCTTGACATTGACCCAAGTATAGTCATGCACGAGATTCTAACTTATCCTAATGCAAAGACCGTTCGACAATGAGTTCGTCCAGTGCACCCTAGAAAAGCGACCACCATTAAAGGGGAAGTTGAAAAACTTCTTTAGGCTGGATTTATTTATCCTATCCCTCTAACATATTGGGTGTCAAATATTGTACTGGTAACTAAGAAGCAGGGCACCATTCGGGTCTGTGTTGATTACTGTGACCTTAATCGTGCTTGTCCAAAGGATAATTACCCCACTCTTTTTATAAACCAGATCATCGATGAACGTGCTAGGAGTGAGATCTTTTCCTTTATGGATGGATTTTCTGGTTACAACCAAATAAACATTGCATTGACTGATCAAGATAAGACTGCCTTTATCTGTCGGTGGGGAACTTTTGCATATAAAAAGCTCCCTTTTGGCCTTAAGAATGCTGGGGAAACTTTTCAAAGACTGATGTCATATGATTTCTATTTTATTAAATGTGTCTTTTGTGTCGAATCTAGATGAAGGTTTTATTGTTTAGAAATATGGGATTCATCTTGATCCTCTCAAAGTTGAGGCTATTGTCAATCTACCCCCTCCCTCTTCGTTGCATTAATTACAGAGTCTGCAAGGGAAAGTGAATTTCCTTCATCATTTTGTGCCTAACTATGCTGAGCTAGCTTCAGGGTTCACCCAGTTGCTTAAGCAAGGGACTCCATTCATTTGGGATGAGGCTACCCAAAAATATTTCGATGACTTAAAAGATGTCCTCATTAATGCTCCTTTGCTGCACCCTCTGAACTATCATCGTGATTATTTCCTCTATCTAGTTGCAACCTCTAGCACCATTACTATGGTGCTGGTACAAGACGATGATGAAGGTCATGAACATGTTATTTACTACCTCAGCTGCAATCTCCTCGATCCTGAGACCCGTTATGCTCATGTCGAGAAGTTGGCTTTGGCTATTGTTCAGGCTGTTTAGCACTTTCGACATTATATTCTCCTCTGATCTAAAATTGTGATTTCCGAGTGTAACCCCATGACTTACATTCTGACTCGTCAATTACTTGGGGGCAAGTATTCCAAGTGTATTGTCATCCTCCAAGAATTTGATTTGGTGTTCACTACTGCCAAATCTAATAAATCACTTGTATTCGCTGAGTCAATTTTCTCTCTTCCCTCTACTTCTCTTCCTACTGGTGTTGATGAGCAGCTCCTAGATGAGACTCTTTTTCTAATTAGCACTCTTGATCCTTGATACGGTGATATCATCGTGTATCTCCAAACATCCACCTTCTGGTCTGCGTTGACCAAGGATGATCGCCGACGCATTCGACATCAATCCCAACCTTATTGCATCATTGGGGATACTTTATACCATGTTGGTGTTGATTTAATTCTTTGCCGATGTTTAAATCTCGATGAGGCTGAAAGAGTCTTGAATGACTATCATTCTAGAGCATGTGGCAGTCATTTGTCTAGCTATGCCACTGCTCAAAAGATTCTCCGCGCTGGTTATTTCTAGCCCTCTATCTTTAAGGATTGCATCCTTGTTGGTCCCTTTGCCAAATGGGTCATCGACTATATGACATGTAGCCCTCGTTTGGCTGGGGGGAATGGTTATATTATCATTGATGTGGATTACTTCACCAAATGGGCTAAAGCGATGCCTACATATTCAACTAACGGTAAAATGGTAGCTCAATTTCTTTTCAATCACATTATTTCTAGGTTTGGAGTGCCTCAAGCCATCGTCACCAACCATAACTCCCATTTTCATGATTAGATGATGGCTGAGCTGACTTCTAAACTAGGCTTGTGTCAAAATGGCTCAAACCCGTATTACCCTCAGGCCAACGGCCAAGTTGAAGCTGTAAACAAAGTTTTAGTTACAATGCTTCAATACACCATTGGGATGCACAAATCCAATTGGCATCTCATGCTCTTTTCAACATTGTGGGCTTATCAAACCTCGACCAAAGACGTATTTGGATTCACACCTTTCCAGCACGTCTATGTTCAGGAAGCAACTTTACCAATTGAGTGTGAAATTCCCTCACTCAAATTGGTTGTCGAATTACTCCCTGAAACCTCGCCTCAAGAAGAGCGTCTCTTGTATTTGGAACGACTGGATGAAACCCACCGTCTTGCTGCTTTAGTCATTGAAGCACAGAAAACGCATGTTAAATCCCATTTTGATCAGTCAGTTCTCCTTGTGCTTTTTTTGAGGGCGATTTTGTCCTTCTATATGACCAAGCTAACGATAAGCTGGGGGCAGGTAAATTCAAACCCATGTGGCATGGGCCCTATGTTGTCAAATGCATGTTACAAAAAGGGGCCTATGAGCTGATTGATTATGAGGGCAACCCCTTAGACAAGCCTCGCAAGGGGTTGTATCTCAAAAAGTATTATGCCTGAGTCATATGGCATGTCTACTTTGTACGTAAGTGTGTTATTCATTTTTGTGCAAGTTTGGTTTGGTGTGTTTTTTCAAGCAACTTTCCTGCTTACTATGTCTGCACCTGCTTTGCAGATTTCTTTTACTCCTTACGTCGGTTTCACTGATGGTGCATGCCGTAGTACTCATAATGTATCTTCCGCGGCACGGGCTATCTACGCTCCTAATGGTGAGTTGATTGATCTTCAAGATATTTGTTTGGGTCAAATAACTAATAACATTGCTAAATATAACACGGTTATCGAACTCTTGTTAGAAGCCATCTCTCTTGACATTCAGGAAATGGTTGTTAACCTTGATTCACAACTTGTTTTTCTTTAGCTCAATGGGCAATATTCCATCATAAACCCTCACATATTGAGAATGTATTTTCATATTCGTATATTGGAAAGAAATTTTATTTACATCACATATCATCATATTCCTAGGCATATGAATACATTAACAGATACATTAGCTAATTATGTGTTAGACAAACATTTATGCAACATGTAAAAAACAAAACATTGTATCATAGTAAACATGAAATATATATATATATATATATATATATATATATATATATATATATATATATATATATATATATATATATATATATCTAGATATATATATATATATATATATATATATATATATATATATATATATATATATATATATATGTATGTCGATAATGTTTGAGTGTCATACATAAAAACCCAAAAATAATATATGTTTTCAGTACATCCGTGGCTCGCAGGCCTCAAAACTGTAAATGCTAAAACTATGGACTACTCAGCACAGTGTTCATGATAGCACGTCACTGCTTGTACTACTCAAGTTAGCAATCAACAGATTCGATCTAACACTCCCACTGTGTGTCGCTGATATTGGCATGGGATGTCACTCACCCAGGCATACTCTGGGATGCCTCTGGTCAAGTTGTCAAGGTTCTGCACAATCTCCTCCTCATTATCAACTCCTTCCTGATAAGGAGCGATCTCAAACTGTTGAGCAACGCGTCTAGCGATCGGGGACATCTTGGTTGGTCGCTCTAGTCCTACATCTGCAATTACAAAATCAAAATGTCATAAATACATACATATATATATATATATATATATATATATATATATATATATATATATATATATATATATATATATATATATATATATATATATATATATATATATATATTTCAAAAACAATAAAAAATCAAAAAATCAAAATTGTTTTGCTTACCTCCATCATCAAAATCTTCTCCCTCTGGGAGTGGCATGTTAGGATCGCCGTGGAAGTTAGTACCACTATATGGAAAATCCTCTACCACGATCAGCTGATGCCTCAACCATGAAAAGAAGGCGGGATTGTATGACATGTGTTGGCCCTCGCTGGTTCTGGGCATCAGTTCACTCGATCGGACCATCCATGGGTCTCGTGGCAATGGGGGGTTTAACTTGGACAACTAATAGTAAAATAGTGGGATCCGCTCCAAAAAGAAAGTCACCAGAATGGAACCATATCCAAATTGTTTCAGGTTCCCTTCCTTGGCTTTGGATAACTGACACTTCATGTTCACCTTCATGGCTTCTGCCCAATTGAAGACAGTGGGCGCCATGTAGTCTACGACATATTGGAATTTGGACTTGTTGGACTCATGCAATGCATGAGCCCTAGCAACTCCATTTATGATCAAGAGCAACACTTTCAATATAAGGTCATTTGTAGGTTTTAACCCCGTACAGAAATTACTTGCATATGAATTCTAATAATAGAAAATAAACAATAGTGAGAGCATAACACAAAAAAAAATTATACACAGAGATTTCTCCCTAGATCCCAAAACCGGGACTACCAGATTGATTTTTCATTATGTTCCTTTCAATGTTACAATATATATATATATATATATATATATATATATATATATGATGCATCCAATACCATGGACCGAAAATCATCGCGTCGAAAACCATGTGCAAAAACCATGCACAAAATCATGGCCAAAACCATTGATCCAAAAAAATATTTTCCTCAGGGCACTGCCTCGGACCTTGTAGAGGGGGCTAACCGCCCCCCTCAAACCCCCTGTGACCCCCCCGTTACACATCCGTGTAATGAAGGGGGGGGCTTTGCCCCACCTCTAACCCCCCGGTTTCACTAGGGGAGCTAGTCATGGAAAGAATATAACACAACCCAACATTCTCCCACTTGTTGTTTTCTTTCCACAAGGGGCCATATGAGAGCTTAATCATTTTTCCAGTCCTGCAATGCCCATTGTTTCTCTACACCAAGAGAACTTCTCAGAGCTCACAGATTTTGTCAATACATCTGTAGTATTCTTCAAAGTGTCCAACTTTACCAGCAACACCCTTTTGTCCTCTATCATATCCCTCACAAACTGATACTGAACATCAATGTGCTTTGTCTTTGAATGGTAAGCAGGGTTCTTTGCCAAGAAAATTGCACTTTGGCTGTCACAATCTATCCTTATAGCTCCCTGTACTAACCCCATACTTGAACACAATCTCTACAACCGAACTACTTCCTTGCTTGCATGAGTGGCTACCATGTATTCTGCATCTATAGTTGATAGTGCCACTACAAATTGTTTCTTACTCATCCAACTGACTGCACCTCCAAATAGGTTAAACGCATACCCACTTGTAGATCTTCTTTGATCCAGATCTCCAGCCCAGTATGCATCAACAAAAACACGAATATCCAAAACTCTATCAAATCCTGGTCTTCCTTGGTAGCACAAACCATAATCACTAGTGCCAAGCAAATACCAGAAAACCTGCTTCACTTCTATCCAATGCTCCTTCCTTGGTTTTGAAATAAACTCACTCAATACTCCCACTGCATATGCAATGTCTAGTCTAGTATAGACCATTGCATACATCAGGCTATCGACTACACTTGCATATGGAACACAAGACATGTCCTCTTCCACTTCTTGTGTCTTGGGACACTGTTCAGCAGATAAATTTACACGTACAGGAATAGGAACCTTCACCGATTTACTATCCTACATATTAAACCTCTACAATATTGTCTCGAAAAAATTCCTCTGGATTAACTAGAGCTTCCTCTTTGCCCAATCTCTTTTAATTTCCATGCCCAAAATATAGTTTGCAGCACCAAGATCTTTCATGTTGAATTTGGAGGAAAATTGGGCCTTCAAATTCTGAATAATTTCTTTGTCATTTCCAACCAGCAACATATCATCCACATACAAGACTAGATAAGTAACACGGTCACCAATTCATTTAAAATACACACAATGATCTTCTTTACTTCTGGTGAAGCCAAGTCCCCATATAAATGTATCAAATTTTTGATCCCACATCATTGGTGACTATTTTAACCATACAGATACTTTTTTAACTTGCATGCCAGTTCTTTCTTACCCTTCACCACAAAGCCTTCATGTTGCTTCATGTAGATCTCTTCTTCCAGATCCCCATGAAGAAATGTTGTCTTCACATCCATCTGTTCTACCTCAAAATCAAAAGAAACAACAACAACAATAAATAAAAGTAATCTAATAGAGGCTACCTTGGAAACAGGAGAAAAAATATCACCAAAATCAATTCTCGACACTTGGGAATAACCTTTTTCTACCAATCGAGCTTTGTATTTCTCCACCTTTCGTTCTGCATTTGTCTTCTTCTTGAACACCCATTTACTACCAATCGGTTTCCTTCCAGCCAACAACTCCACTAGATCCCAAGCCTCATTTTTGTGCAAAGATGCCATTTCATCAACCATGGCATCTTTCAAGAGTTTGCCATCTTATGAATCGAGTGCTTCCTTCAAAGTTCTGGGATCATCATCAGTAATAGATAAAGAAAAAATTGAACAGAAAGCAGATGAACTATACCTTTCTAGCTGCCTTCTTTCTCAAACTGATCTTCTCACACCCGGAGTTTGTATCTCTTCATTTGTTGATTCCTCTTTTGTTGTAGAGTCTGATTCTTCCTCCTTTAGCTCAAACTCTATCTTTTCAGGTTTCTTTGATGGGACTTCATGTTTAATAACATATTTCACCTCTTTGAACGCCACATCTTGGTTGTACACAACCTTCCTTTTTACTGGGTTCCAAAGCTTATAACCCTTTAAACCATCCTTATACCCAATAAAGATGCACTTTTCAACTTTATTATACAACTTTGTTATTTTCTCCTTTGGAACATGTACATATGCATCACATCCAAATACTCTCAGATGTGAAAGAGAGGGTTTCTTACCAGTCCATACCTCTTGTGGAGTCTTATCTTCCAACACAGATGAAGGTGATCTATTGACCAGGTAACATGCTTTCTCCACCACCTCTACCCATAATTCTTGTCCTAACCCGACACCATTGAGCATGGTTCTTTCCCTTTCCATCAACGTCTTGTTCATTATTTCTACAACTCCATTTTTCTCAAGTGTGTATGGAGTAGTATTCTATCATGCTATACCACACTTCTTATAGAATTCTTCAAATTCCTTCATGAAAAACTCTACATTGTTATCTGTCCTCAGCACCTTTATCTTCTTCTTTGTCTAGTTTTCCACCAGAGCCTTAAATTCTTTAAACCTGTCAAAGACTTCAGATTTCTTCCTGAGGAAATATATCCATGTATTCCTTGAGAAGTCATCTATAAATGATACATAGTACACAGACTTACCCAGTGATGTAACCTTCACAGGTCCAAACACATCATTGTGCACAAGCTCTAATATCTGTTTTGCCCTCTTACCATGAGAGGGTAAACTCACCCGATTCTTCTTTCCATATACACAATTTTCATAGAAATCAAAATCTAGAGAGCTGTTAGTCATACCTTCTACCATACCTTTACCATGAAGTATTCGAAGGCCCTCCTCTCCAATATGTCAAAGCCTTTGATGCCATAGCATGGTATTTTCTCCAGATACCACTAGATTTTCTGCTCCACTTTCAGGAACCACAAAACTATTGCACCCATCAATAACAATGCTACCTTGCAGCTTGTACAGAGTTCCAATCCAAACTCCCTGCATCAATACGAGTGCTCCCTAAACCATCTTGCAGGTATCTTTCTCAAACATTGTTTTTACACCTACATCATCCAACTTGCTTACAAAAATTAGATTTCTGGCTAATGCAGGAATATGAAGAATACTCAGAAGTGTTCTAATCCTTCCACCTTGCAATTTCAACTTGATTTTTCTATGACCAATGATTCTATCCTTCCTGTTATCCCCCAAGAAGCCATCACCACCATCTTATTTCTCATACTCGCAGAACCACTCTCTATGGGGAGTGAAGTGAAGTGATGCACTTGAGTCAATCAACCATGCCTCATGATCTACATGTGTACTTGAAGAAGAAGCCAAGTACACATACCCACCTTCATCTGAGGTGATTTTTTTCTCTGCAGAAGGAGCATCATCAGATCCCTTTCCTTTGTCAGGAGCTTTAGATTTACAGTCGCTTTTGTAGTGCCCTTCCTTTTCATATTTACAGCACACCTTTATAGGTTTTCCTAGAGATTTAGCTCTCCCTCTAGATTTAGATCTCCCACTCATTGACTTATTTTTGTTTTTGTTCTGGGATCGTCGTCGTACAGACAAGGCATCACCATTCTGGCTCTCCATATTTTTCCGTCTCATTTTCTCCGTCAGCAAGGATGAGACTATTTCATCAAACTGCAAGGAAATTGCATTGCTACCTATTGCAATAACCAGACTATCCCACGAATCTTGTAGAGAACAGAACAAACTAATTCACTTATCTCCATCTGAAATTTTAATATCAATAAATAATAATTGCCTTACCACAATATTAAATGCGTTCAGATGCTCTGTCACTGAGTCTCCATCTTTCGTCCTCAGGTTATACAACTTTTCCACAGGAATAGTTTATTCACTAGAGACATAGGTTGGTTCAAAGTCCCCAACTTGTCCCACAAAGCCTTCATCGTAGCTTTCCATGATACATTCAGAAATACGGAATCTGATACACACAATCGTATTATTCTCTTTACCTTTCAATCCAACTTCTTCCATTCTTCATCGGACACTCCCATTGGTTTAGTACCTAGATCTACCACGATCCCCTGATCTTTATCCACCAACAGATCCTCCATCTTGAGTTTCCATAACTCAAAACTCTGACCATTACGTTTCTTGATCTTTATCTTTCCATTGTTTGCCATCTTCTTTCACCATAAGAATTGATCCTGTAGATCTCCCACCGAATAGGGTCTACCACAGGCCCAAGCAAAACCCCTCAGCAATAAAGGCATCCCCTTGAAGCCAAAACAGCTCTGACACCAAATGTAGGTTTTAACCCTGTATAGAAATTACCTGCATACAAATTCTAATAACAAAAAAAAAACAATAGCAACAACATAACACACAAAACAAATATATAGAGATATTTTCCCCTAGATCCCAAAATTGGGAGCTAGTCTTGGAAAGAATATAACACAACCCAACATCGTTAACAGTCATGATATCAACCTTGTTGCTTTTTGATTTCAGTGCTTCTAGAGAATGTTCTGCAAGCAACATTCTCACACTTGCTCCAATGGCCCTGGACCCATACAGATTGAATGGTTCCCCTCTTTGGGATAGTCTGGTGATGAAGTAGATATTTGAAGTCTCTAGCTCTAGCTCTTGGTCCTGGATCAAAAATAATTCTTGCCCAACATCCCAAAGACTAATCAAGTATTGTAACATCTCAGGTTGAGCCCGAAGGCTCGATGTAAGGAAGAATTTAAAAATCCCACAGTTCCTCAGAGAATCTAGAAAGTTTGGATCTGCCAATGCCTGTGCATCAATTGCCTCATGCTCACGTTCTTTCCAATCAACCATTTTTTCACTGTATTTTTCTTGCAAACAACAAATATTCAAGTCAACATTAGTCTTGGACCAAGAAATTTCAGATTTGCAACAAAGAATTTGGGAAAAAATGATTTTTTTTTCTTCTCTCCGCACTGGTGCGACTGTTTTAAAAATAGTAGTGCTGATAGTGTAGGTCCTTGTGCTATTAACCCTCGATCGGTGCAATCCTGAACCTGAATCACATGCAGATTGAGGGTGAATTTGTTTTGCCAAAATATCCTCAAAAAATCCAAAAAATGGTTAAAAACAGGAAAAACATGTATGGAAATGAAGCTTAGGGTCTCAGCTCTTACCTGCAACTAATGGTTCATCAATCGGCCTCCTGGATTTGCCACAATCTGCTCCTGAAGTTTTAGGGCACAAATGGGTAAAAATTGCTCCAAGCAAGGTAAAAAAGGTAAATGGTAAAAAATGATTTACTTTTCCCCTTTTTATTCACTTTTCATGATATTTTAGGGTTTTAAAAGCATTTTTCACCTATTTTTACCTTAGAAATCAGATAATGTGTTTGCTTCTTGTGCAACGACAGGTGATGGATTGCTGATGATGGTGTTGGAGTCGTGTTTAAGCTCTTTTCTCGACTCATAAAAAACTCAAATGAAAAGATCGCCGAGTATTTTTCCCTTTTTGACTCGTTAAAGAGAATAAAAATGGGGGGTCTGCTTTCAGCTCTTTTTCGACCCTTAAAACACGAAAAGATTGCCGAGCTCTTGTCGTTTTGAACTTGTTAAAGGCTACGAAGCGTTGTTTACACAGTATATGTTTACCCCTTTTCAGGCTAGGATAAACTATTTACAAAAAAGGTACTCCTTGGCTGACATGGTGAAGTGATTCTCTCAAGTATTATTTTCTACCTTTTTGGGCTTGAGAGACACAAATGTATGAAAAGGGACCTTTTGGAGTTTTCTTTTTTGTGTCTTTTTCAAACTCTCTAAATATGAAAAAGATACTGAGTTACACCTTTTTCGGACTCGTTAAAAAATTAAACGACATTGGATTCGTCACCATGATGGACATGAGCTTCTCCTTCCTATGGCTCATTAATCTTACTAGGTCGGATTCATTCGAAGGATGGACTTACAATGAAAGCACATGCTATCCCCTTCAAGCTTGCGATAAAAAATAATTGGGGTACCTACTAGAAATGGTTGGGGAAAATGGGAAATTCTATCAGTTATGTCGGCAGCTCACTCTTGAACATGACACTTTCTGCTTCATGTTGGGTTGGGGTATCCACACTTCATTGTTGACTTTCTTGGGTTGGGTTGTACATTTTTTCCTTTCCATTTGATCTCTGGAACGCCATCATCACCTCCAATCCTATGGATCCAAAAGCTGCCAAACTCTGAAGTCGTGTCGCCGATATGTTCAAGAGTTATCCTTCTGCAGTTACACTCATTCTTGATTCTCTGTATCATCCATAATCATTACATCCCTTTGTCTTGTGTTGATGATGTGGGATACATTATGGCCCTCCTTCGACAAGGTCAACACATTGTCCAGGAAGTTGGCCGAGAGACTCTTTTCCAGTACCTTAGAGCTTGCTTGGCCTAATGGCAAGTTCTTCACACTCGACGACAAGTTCACATCATTGGATTTTGATCAGGTGATTTCACGGGTGTTTGAATTTAGTTCCTTATTCACATTCCGTGGATTGTGCTGTTGGTACCTTGAGAACCATTGCCATTATTGGTGGTTTCTTTTGCGCTTGTTAACGGTTCACATCATTGACCAGTAATCAAGAGACTTTCTAGCATGTTTGACTTCAACACATCCATTCACATGTTAGAATTTGTACTTTGATCGGGTCGTGTTGGAAGCGCAAGACCCTAAGCTCAGATTACTAAAGTCTAGGTTGCAAGATGATGTGGCATGATCATGATGATATACATATCTCTTTTAGATGGATGGTTGCGACCATACTATGAGTTGTTATATGTGATCATTCTCATTATTGGATGGCTACGACCATACCTTGGGTTCGATATGATCCTCCTTACTCGATGGCTGCACCCATACCTTGGATCCATTTACATGATCTTTCTCTAGATGGTTACATCTATACCACAATTCATGTATCATTTATTAGAGTTTTTAGTGATGTATATGTATCTATGCATGCCTGCATGTTTTCTAACAATTGTCTCTAGTTCCACGCATCTATTTGTAAATCATTTCACCCCTCACTCTAGTTCAACCTTCACTTTTTAGGGGGCATCTGTTACACAACATTTTGTCACTGTCTGTGTACTCCCTGTTCCTCGATCCTAGAGAACCTCTACAATGAATTCTATATGCTTTCCCATCATGAAGAGCATGCCTTCACATCCCTCTTCATGCGCAGAACATTCCCCTCTTGCATCATTTCCCAAGAATCTTCCTTCAATCCCAATTTTTAAGACCGACGCTAGTGCTTAGTTCCTTCCCCACACTGATTTGCAGAGTTTGAAACCAGGCCTAGCATCAAACAGTGCAAGTGAGCCATTCACCACTCACGCGGACCCTCTTTTGGCAAGTTTTTAAAAATGGAGTCGAAGCTTCTAGGGCTCGAAGCTTCGTGAACGGAATCTTGGTAAATGGTTGGGCTAGATAGAGCTGAGAGAGTCTGTTTGGGCTCCTTTCCTCTCTTAAGACAGAACAAATCAAAGAGATAAGCCCTCACCCATCATAAGAGGAACCATCTCCCCTCCATCAAAGCTATATAAACTCCTCCTTTTCCAAGCTCAACTAGTCTTTTTTGGAGCTTGAATAACCAACAAGATATCTATAGATTTAGCCTTCTAGTTTATGTTTGTGAAGGGAGATTAGCGTGCTTGGTTTGGTTTGGAACTAAAGGGAAGAAGCCTTAAACTTCCATTGTTGAGGCTAACCATGAGATGCTAACAATGGTGTTGGAACCCGGATACGTAGGAGACCTGCAATGTCAAGTCTTTGGTTGTATTTCCTTCTGAGTTTTATATCAACACAACCAATGGTTTATTTCATACATTGAGTGTCATATTATGTTTGATGGCTTAAGATTCCTTGACTTTTTAAGTAGATTAAATGAGATTGTATGCTATCACATTTGTTGTTGTCTCTTGTGTGTTTGTTTAAGGTGTTTGAAAGGAAAGAACTCAAAGGAAGCTGGAGCAAAGGAGAGAGATCACCACCAAGCAGATTAGCATTCTAAGAGGTAGGCCTCTTATTCGATTATAGTTTTAAAGAAGTTTTCATTAGGTTGTTCTGTTTGCAGCTAGACCCACTCTTGGGCTAGAGGGATCACCTCTATCTGCATAGGATATTTACCTACTCCATAGAGGCCTCCTATGAGTTGGTGCTCACAAACATATGATATAATCAGATTTGGTTCCTTGATTATCATTCTAATATAAAAAAAATCTTTGGTGATTTTTTTCTTGGATTTCCACGTAAGTGTTTCCTTGTGTTCAAATGTATATGAATGTTGGTCTCTCATGTGTTTCTTGATTGTGGAATTGAAAGTCTAAGTTCTCAACATAAAAGAAAAAAAATTGTTAATTACTGATTCCCCCCTCCCCTCTCAGTAATTCCTTACCAACAATCCCATATTTGGCTTCTACAATGTTAGACCCTCTTTCATTTGCTATCTTATTTTCAAGATAATTCCATTATATGTGTCTTCTCTTCCCACAAAGACAACACCTTACTTCTTGTTCCTTGCCTCTACTCCTTGAGAAAAATATTCCGCCTCTCGATTCTCCTTCTTGGGTGATTGGATGTTAGAGTTTTTTGCTTCCTCATTGGGAGTCTGGAATCTTCGTTTGTGGGAAGATCCTTTTCCCTTTGTTGGACTCCTTCTTATGTTTCTTAGGATTTATTTTCTAGCTAATTTCTCCTCTACTCTTAAAGTTGCCTAGTAGGCTTCCTCTATTGTTTTCAAAGGAAAGAGGCGAACATCATATTGGATATCATATCTTAGGCTATTTATATATCTAGGTATATTCTCAACATCTTCCTATGTGGCCTACTCGAAAGCTTACTCTATAAAATTCTTCGGTATATTCCTTTACTATCATGGTTTTCTTCCTTAGATTTTGTAGTTACTTGAGCAAATTCCACTAGTAATCCTTAGGCATGAACTCGTTTTTAAACTTGGCCACCGTCCTATTCTAACTTTTGATTTTTTCCTTACCTTTTCTTTTCGTATAAGCTTGCAGCTCATCCCACCATAAGGCCGCATGACCCTTCATCCTGGTCCCTATATACTTGACATTATGGTCATCCTCCACATTTTCATAGTTGAAGTATTTGTCCATTACATGGACCCAATTGAGCAAGTCGTCCACGTTCAAATTTCCATCATACACAAACACTTCCATTTTTGGTCTGGATCCCACCTTCGTAACCAACCTTGTTAATTTCCCCTCTATTGACCCTTTTCTTGTTGCTCCCTCTATCTCCTCGTCGGAGCTTGTATCTTCACTCTCACTTGCATATCTTGCATTTGATTCTCATCTTTGAGCTACCTCCATGGCTTCCATCCTCGCTTGGATGTGTCTCAACTCTCATCAGTGACTCCTCTTCTTCCTCAACCTTGTTATATGGGCAAAACGTTCACAGTAACCTTTGTTTTTTTTTTTTGTTATATTGAGCTTCCCATTTTGATACCATTTTGACACAACTAGAACACTACAACATGACCCTTTCCTTTCTCTAATTTTGGTTCCTAAGTGATTCATGGAATTAGATAAATTTTGAGGTCTAAAATGGGCCTCAAAACAAAAATGTACAACCAAAATCAACTTTATGATAACCAATAGGATTCAAGATTATGTCAACCATGAGGATGGTTTATCATTTTTGGAGTAAAAAGGTAATAATATTATAAAATAAAAAAATAAAACTACTTTTTTCAACTCGTATTTTTAACTTATCTCCCTACGGTTTTACTTAAATTTCGAGTGGGAGCACTCATTGAATGCATAATTTAATTCTTTATCCAAGGAGTACCCACGCTGCATACTTTCGATGGACCATTCTACAAGAAATATTAGAAATACATGAAAAAATGTGATTGCAATCCAACGAGTGCTCCTACTGAAAATTTGAGTAAAACCGTAGGGAGATAAGTTGAAAATATGAGTTGAAAAAGTAACTTTTCTTTTTTCCCTCTAAAATTTGATGATGTAATCTAATCTTATTTTATTATTTCCAATATTATTTTATAATATTCCTTAGGAGGCCCATTTTAGAACTCAAAATTTCTCTAATGTTATCTAGCTCTGAGTCCGATGCTATTCCACAAGACCCAATCACTTGGCAACTCTTCTTCATTTAACCCCAACATATTTCTAATGGTCATGATTAGTGGGAGTAAATCCATGGTGCAGGTAGCTTACAAGGGGGTGGGGGGATTTGGCCTTGAAATTATAAAAGGAGGGTGGGAAGGGGCTAGGGCACATTCGACTCTTGCCCACAAAAAAAATAAAATTAATAATAATCAGACAACGGAGAACAACATGTACGAAATCCATGGTTCTCGTAGATTATGCATGAGGGGGGCACACAAAACCCCAATTTTTCTTGTTGTATTGTGAATGCATGAATCCTTAGACTTTGAGGTGCTGCTGTGCCATTGAAACTTGCTCTTGCATCTCCTCACACAACTAGGTTAGTGGATGGTTTGAAAAACACACATCCTACCATGGCGAAATCCCTCAAAATGGCAATTTCAGTCATTTCACGATCTCTTAGCGGCTCCTCTCAACATTTTATTTGTACATAGGTTAAATTCATAAGTTTCGACCATAATCCCTCGGTTTTTTTTTGTAAATGGACGATTACACAGATTCAAACACATAATAAAATAAAAAAACACAACCTATACTAAGTTTTGTATTAAATCAAATTTACATAGATAGGTTACTTCATATAAGCTTTACATCCTAATCACCAAACCTCTCCTCATTTTATTTTTATTGTTTCTAGACCCCAAAAAAATAAAAATAATATCTCCTCACGACAAAATGAGAAAATAATTAACAACCCTCAAAGATTCCTGTAAGTGTCCCCATTCTAGATTCCATCTTATATTATCATTTATTTACATCTATCCTCTAGAAACACTTTAGAAAATTCATTCAATCATACAAAAAAAATTAAAAATTGCTCTATTAAAGAAAATATTTTGTGAAAAAAAAAATAAAAATTAGTGGAATGCTCCTGCATTACTTTCTCTTTCTTGTATCCAATGGAGGCTCATAAATAGTATTGATTTCAATGTAGTTTCAGAACGTGTGGACTAAATATTAGAAGAGTTGAGAAGAACATGCAAATTTAGAATGGTGTCTACTGCAAATCCTAACCTATTAGAAAATTCTGACGAAAACGACCATCTTCCAATCAACGAAGCTTATGGATTAGAAAAATAGTTGAAAATTCAAGCGTTGTATCAAAGGGGTTGTTAGAATAAGCAACTGAGGAGCGTTGGTTGGGAGACTCCAGGGAGGAGTTTAACTCTTGCACTGCTCAGAAGGATGTTTTACCTAGTTTCACTGGTGCCCACAACCAACCAAACATGCTTCCGAAAATTAATTGAAGGCACCTAAATTTGTAGTTTTTTAAAAAAGCATAAAAGTGGTTATTGTGAGTAATATTTGCAGAAATCTGGTGTGTAGACAAGTTGCGTGTTAAGATGTTAACCATCAGCGTTGAGCTTAAGTGTAGATAGGTCAACGTGGTGCAAATATCAATGAAAGTGTTTTTTAGTGAGCACAACGTGGTGTAATATATAGCCAAAGTGTTAAGATGATTTTTTTTGGTTAAAACTCTAAAAAATTTAATTTCCTGAAACATAACGAGATAATGAGACAGTGTGGTTAGAATTTATAATTACAAGTTTATAATTTTTTTTGGTTTTATGTTTTTTTGTGTGTTTTTTTATAATGTAGAAATATAAGGAAGAATTTACATCAGTAAAGAAATGAAAATACATGCATAAGACATACATTATTTACAACTAGGCATGTGATAAGCAAGGATAAATAAAAACAAACAAATAAAAATAATTTTCAGTTAAAGCAGTGACCTAGTCAAAATATGGGCTCGGAAACCCTGCATTTTGTAGAGCATTAGCCGTTATAAGTAACATGAAACAAAAAGATTGTTATTACAAAATGTATAATAAAACAGAGATATGAAGACAACACAATTGTAGAAAAAAACTGATTTTATTAATAATGAAAAGTACAACCAAAATCTTGAAAACTTCTGCAAAATATTTAGACTCATCTTATCACAAAACTACTGCAACTTAAAACAAATCATATACAATAAACAAGCAAGAATGACAACAAATCAAAACTTTAGTGAAAGTGTAAATATGGGTAGCTTGTTTTATAAGAAAAACAAAAAGTAACCCTATCTTCAAACAACCATAAATAAATCAGAAAGCCACAAACCACTTAGAAATTTTACTTTTAAGTATTAATGGATTCACCCTAATTTGTCTCCCCTAAATATTAATAGATTTACTTTTAATATGTGTTATATGCACATATTTCAATTTTTATTAATTAAATAGAAATCCATATTAACCACCCAAAAACAATTAATAACCAACTTAGATCCATCTAACATTGGGTCTATCATGCCCAAGAGGGATCAAATCCCTTGAGGTGCAAACCTTCTTTTTGGAGTGTAGAGTTTGAGGAAAGGTTTGCATCTCAAGGGATTTGATCCATCTGGGGGTATGATATATCCAGTGTTACATGGATCTAAGCTCGTTCCAGTTGAGGGCAACAATGTCACATTTTCATATTATCATTATTATGTATATGTTTGAGATTAACTTCAAAATTCATATTATTTTTTCTTTGCTTGGCATGACCATATCATTCTCTTCTTTAATTTAGTTTGTGTTTCTTGCCTTGAATGGTTTGTACATCTTTGTTTGGATGCTTTGAGTGGTTTGTGTGTTTATGTGTTTGGATTTGGATGACAATGTTTTTGAATGTTACAGTTGTCTTATATTTTTATATGTGTATGTAATTATTTCTTAGTAATTAGTTGATGATGAAGAACGTAGACAATCTTGTCAAACAATTTGCAGGAGGATTGATACTGCACATCTATTTCATTTAATTTTAGGTATCACAACTTATGGAAACTAATTAATTATGAATAATGTCCCTCCAGGTATTACTAAATATATCTTAAAGAGTAGTTTTAATAATTTATCGCGTCAAGATTACTCTTGAAATATTTTTTTTCTTTGCTAATGTTTGAAATAATTTATTTCCTTCAAGAATATTGTGATGATTTTTTTTATCTATAGTCTCTTCAACCAAGTCAAGAAATAATGTATTTTTGAATTTTTTTAATGAGTGGCTAGAATTATAAAATATTTACATTATTTGTTTCTCCAAACAATCATCACGTCTCCTTCAAGAATATTTTGATTTGTTTTGAATGTTTATAAATATGTATTTTCCTCCTATAAATATTATGAATACATTATTATATGCAGTTATCTATTAGTAATTAGTTGGTGATGTAGAAGGGAGACAATCTTATGAACGATTAATTTTCTCTTTGCAGGAGGTGTTTTTTTTGTTTTTTGTTTTTTGTGTTTTTGAATTTGGCTACTCCTATATTAATACAGAATATAATTACAGAGAGGTTGAGGCCTCGAGAGTTCTAGCCCAAGAGAGGGCATGCTTACAAAAATCACTTGAAAAACTGACCAGAAAACTTGCCTAATGACTTGCTTTGAAACTTGATTTATTTAGAGACTGTAACTGAAAACCGGGACAGAGTGTTTGGAATCAGTCAAAAACTCAGTACTGCGCAACTCTTTCATGATCGGAAGATGACCCATAAACAGGTTGACCCAAGACAATATCCAAGAGGATAGTGACCAAAAGATGTTGACCATGACAGTAACCAAAAGACTGGAGAGTGCCACCTGCGCAGGGGAAACCGGCAAGTCAAAATTAACATAAGGCCTGATCCTGAGAATTGTAAAACAAGAAATGACTTTGGATCCAGAAGGGATTAGGCATATTCTTACAACAACTGAACAAAACAGAAGGTGCAGACATGTTCATTCATCATGCGAGGTTGGAGGCGATTCTTCAACAATGTGGTAGACGAATTGGTCAGAATATTCAGACTCAGAGGGTTGACCCTCTTTACTTGAAGAACCACCCCCTGCAGGAGCACTCGGACCGGCGTGGATGGTTGTTTCCTGTATTGCTGAGCCACTAGTGTCCTTGCGTTGAGTAATCTCAATCTGCGAGGAATCGTTCTTGTCTTCCATCTTCAACTCCAAGGGAACCTCTGGACCAATAGCTTCTGAACCGATAGTGTCTTCACATAACTCAACGGTGACTGACACAATGAAGGAGGAGTTGCCTAAGGAGCAAGGGAAGCGAAAGCGAGCTATGTGAGATTGGGAGTGGTGAGAGCACACTTCGGTGTTGAATTGCCCTCGTCCCCTGCCACGACCACTTCTGGTCACAAGGTATCTATCAAAGCAGAAGTCCGAAGCATCAGACGAAGGGTCTGAGGTCGTGGAGGAAGGCTGGCGAGAAACATGGCCACGGGAGCTACCCCTTCTACAGCTCATCCTTAAGCGAACTCGGGGCATTTTGAAGTTTGCAGGAGGAGTGGAACAAATAGCAGCGGAGGAGACTGAGAGGGGACGACAGAGGAAGATGCAAAACTGATTAATAGGAGCATGAAAGCACTGATGGATGGAAACACCTTGATCCCGAGCCAGACAGTACCCTGATCTGTCTCGAGAGCGAGGAACTTCAGTCTCGCTAGACCAGCTTGAGCGCAAGGGAGGAGCCAGAATGAAAAACAGGCAGAGCGCCATTACAATTAAACTGTCAAACTGGAGTGTGGTCAGGAGCTGCGTTAAGGCAGCATTTAATTTGTTGTCCTGAGTCATTAATACATTTCTCATGCGAAGCCGGCTGGCGATGGTGATGAGCCATGCGCCCACCCTCCACGCCGTCGTCGTGCTGCGCGCCATACTATACACCCGCATCTTGGTCTCTTTGCAGGAGGTTTGATTCTGCACATCTATTTCATTTTAATTTTAGGTATCACAACTTTTGACAACTAATTAATTTGCAATAGTGTCCTTTTAGGTATTACTATATATCTTGAAAATCATTTTTCTTAATAATCTATGTCGTCAAGATTAACAACATATAATGAATTTAATGCAAAAAATCAAATAAGATTAGAAAAGAACATTTACACTGAAATCAATGCATCTAATGCAATCAATCAAATAAAATTAGAATTCAACATTTACACTAGCATCAATTCATCCAATGAAAGCAATCAAATAGGATTAGAAATCCAAATCTACATTGAAATAAATGCATCGAGTGAAAGCAATAAAAAAGGATTAGAAAGCAACATCTACACTGAAAGTAATGCATAATCAAATAGGATTAGAAATCAACATCTACACTGAAATCAATGCATCTAGTGCAAACAATTGAATATAATTCTAAGAAAATATCATCTACACTGAAATTAATGCATCTAATGCAAGCAATCAAATAAGATTAGAAATCAACATCTACATTGAAATCAATGCATATAGTGAAAGCATTCAAATATAATTAGAAATCAACATCTACACTAAAATCAATGCATCTAGTGAAAGCAATCAAATAGGATTAGAAATCACCATCTACACTGAAATCAATGCATCTAGAGCAAACAATCAAATCAGATTAGAATAAACATCTAAACTGAAATCAATGCATCTAGTGCAAACAATCAAATATAATTAGAAATGAACATCTACATTGATATCAATGCATCTAGCGCAAGCAATCAAATAGGATTGTAAATCATCATCGACATTGAAATCAATGCATCTTGTGCAAGAAACATTATTCCCTCTCTCCCCCCTTCATCTATATCTATATCTCCCTTCATCTCTCCTTATTTGTCTCTCTATCTCACCCCCCCCAAACACACACATTCTCTCTCTCTCTCCATTTATATCTATCTCTACCTCCCTCCTTCTCTCTATCTCTATCTTCTTCCCTCTCTTCACCTCCCATCTATATCTCTATCTCCTTCTGCCTCTCCTTTGTCTATCTATATCACCCCCAAAGTATACTCTCTCTTTCTCCATATATATCTATCTCTCCCTCCCTCTTACTCTCACTCTCCCTCTCTCTCCTTTCTATTTCTCTTCCCTCTTGGTCTCCTCTCTCCCTATCTCTCTACCTTATCACTCCCTCTCTCTCTCTCTCTTTCCACTTTTCTCTCTTTATGTCTTTCTTCTTACCTACCTCTCTCCCCCATCCAATTCCCTCTCTCTCCCTCCCTCTTTCCTCTTTGTCATGTCCTCTCTCTCTTCCTTCCTATTTGTCCCTTTCTCTCCCATCTCACTCTATCTCTCCCCTCTCTCTCTTCGCCCTCCAACTTTGTCACTATCTCCCTCCCTCTCTCCTCTCTCCTCTCCCCCCCTTCCTTAAATCTCTCCTTCCTTGTATCTATCTCACCCCAAAACACACACACTCTCTCTCCATCTCTCCTTTGTCACTCCCCCCCTCTCTCTCTATGTATTTATTTTTCACTCCCTCTCCCTACCCCCCTACAACTCTATCTCTCTGTCCCTCACTCTCTCCTCCTCTCTCTGGTCCTTCCCCTCTCTCCCTTTCTCTCCTACCTCCCTCTCTCTCCCCCCATCTTTATCTCTCTCTCTCTTTGCCTTATAACCTTGTCACTATCTCTCTCTCTCTCTGCCCTCTAACCTTGTCAATCTCTCTCTCTCTCCCCCCTTTCTCTCTCTTACCCTTATCTCCGTCTCTCACTCCTCACTTTCTCTCTCTCTTCATTCCTCTTCTTCCCTCTCCTTCATTGTATCTCCTCCTCTCCCACTCCCCCTATCTGTCAACCTCCATCACTCTATGTCTTTGTTCTTCCCTCCATATATATCTAAAGTTAATATATATCATAATATATTAATATACATTATTATATAACAAATTAAATATTATATTAAATTTAATATTGCATTAACCGAGAGTTATTAAATTTAATAATATTAATATTAATATGAAATACAATATTAATACTAATATTATAATATCAATCTTAGATTTGATGATGTTTGTTTACGTGGCATGATAACAAAATTTATAATAAAATTACATCAAATTCATTTTTTCAAATATTACAATTTTGATGTGGAAATATTTTTGTGTTTAAAAATTTTAATATATCAGTAAGATATGACTTTTCCTTTTAACGATTTATTTTGCAAATGTTTAGTTAAAAGAAATATTAAAAGATTTTGGAGCAAGATTTTTGATTCTGTGTTGAACTAACATTTTTCCTTTGATCTAAGAAATGACATTCACTTTAGTAAACAGTAAAAGTGCTTAAAATTTTATTTGGTTTGAAATTTTAATGTAATAAATTCTTTTGTTAAAGGTAAATTTATGATCCATTCAAATTCAAGTATATGATAAAGGAACTATTAAAAGCATGAGATAATTTACTATCCACTCAAATACATAGTTATATTTTAATTATTTATCTTAGTCCATTAATAAAATTAAAAAGTTATATATAATTTAAGATTGGCTGATATTAATCAAAATTATTTTTATTTTGAGAACCTAACATACTTACACATCGGGTCATACTAAGTTGTAAAATACACCTATGTGAGCAATGATTACTATAAAAACACCATGAAAATAAAAGTTGGTCAAAATTGGCTATTTGTTTTCTCAAAACAATAGCCATGCTTAATATTTAAAAATATTTATTAAATTATAGATGGTTTTAGTTAACTATCTGTTTTATGTCACCCACAAAAGCTCAACCATGAAATCTTTTACATCATATAATAGAATAACAATAATTATTTGAATTTGATTTTGAACCAGTACATGGGAAGCTGCGTGCTAATTCAATGGGTGCTTTGAGAAAATTCAGGAGCAGAATTACTGGGACCGGCCTGGTCACGATTACCGCCACCAGTAGTTTCTTCACCCAACTCACTTATAATACTAATATCAATATCGCTATCACCGCTGCTCATTTCATGGCCGCTGTGATGAAAGACGCAATTTATGAATTTGTGGACCTTCCTAAGACAATTGTCACATAACAAATCAAAGCGAAAATCGACATGCATGTGCCTGCCTTCCTCGCCTGATATATTGAGGGCACGGAGTAGCTTCGACTTCATCACCCCGTTGCTCGAATCTAAAGCTCTCTGCAATTTTTCTCTCAGCCTTATTTTCTCCTGCAAAGAATAAGGGCGATCACGTGGTGGAGAATAATCAGGCTGCGACTCTAACGGAGCTGTCAACTTCTCCATGGTGGGCTGCACTTTCTGGAGTTCTTTGAGATCTCCGGGAGGAAAGCTAATTCCAGTTTCTCCTCCTCCGCAGTCGCGTGCAGGTCCACTAGCTGCCATGTTTTATAATCGATTCCGACTCTTCGATTCCGGTTTAGTCCATTCGTTTCTTGCGCTCGTTCAATAATTAAAATGTTATTTAACTTTTCTGTTTTCTCCAGATAATTCGACGTGGAGATTTGAAGGGTAGAGCTAATCAAATTGGACGTGGAGTTTTGAAGAGTAAAGTAATGAAATTAACAACTTTAAAACTATAATTGATATATGGCAGCTTAATTTTATATGAAATGAAATATTTCATAAATAGAACTAAAACTTTAAGATGAACAATGTTTCTAAGTCTTCATAGTCATAGGGTGTGATACAATTCAAAGTTTAACCAAGTATCTCTTTTTCATTGTACATGCACCTATTACTTTAATGAGCCCATGGGTGAGGCCACATAATCCAATGGGTGTTGTTTTTTTTTTCATTATATATGCACTCTCTACATTAATGAGTTTATGGGAAAGACTACATAAATCCCTCCCTTTTCTATCTTGGTTATGGATATTTATATGTATAGAATATGGGATTAATAATATCACTATATTTTTAAGGGTTACATGATATTCACGTGAATTAACTATTCATTTTAAAAATGAATAAACAACACATGGTTTAATCTTATTCTATATAACCTTTTAAACTAATTCAAACTTTAACCAAATAACTTTTAACTAATTACCTTTTAAACTAATTCAAACTTTAACCAAATAACTTTTAACTAATTCAAAATTTAATTTAGCCATTCAAATTAATCAAGTAACTCTTTTTCATTGTATATGCACTCCTTACTTTAATGAATGAATCACAGTAAGGCCACATAATCACATAGGTGTTGTTTTGCTCTTTTTCATTATGTATGTACTCTCTACTTCAATGAGTGTATGAGTGAGAACACATAATCACATATGTGTTATTTTGCTCTTTTCATTAGGTATATACCCTCTACTTTATGAGTGAGACTATATAATTCCTTTTTTCTTTGTTAATAGATTTGTACATGAATAGAACTTGAGATTAACAATATTACTTATTTTTTTAAGAGTCACAAGATATCCATTACAGTCTACTTAAAAGTGAATCAACCATATCTAAGTTATTCTTATCATTCAATATCTTGGCAACTTCTTACTCAAAAATAACATAACATGGTAAATGTGGATATCATAATAAAACAAATAAATAAAAGAAAGGGAAAAAATTATTTATAATAAATTAATATAGGGAAAAAAATAATTCTATATTAAATAGGAAAAGAATTATATCTATATATATATAGATATATAATTTTTAAATAAAATTACTATTATAAAAAACTATAAATTTTAATTTGTTAAAATAGCATTTTAAAGTGTAAGGTGTAGGTGGGGTTGGTATAAAGAGGGAAAAATAATATATTTTTGCTTCGAGCATAGGAATTTTTCTAATAATTTAGTGGATTTTTATGCTCTTCTTTAGGGTTTGAGGTTAACTTAATTCTCTCCACATAAGCGATAGGGATTTAAAGAATGTCATTTGTCATTTGATTTTGGGCACCAGTTTTATAGATTATAGATTACATTAGTGTTCTCCGGGATTCAACAATCTTTATGCTATAGTTTTGGAGCAAATTTTTTTCATGTGTTCATATGAAATAATCAATTAGTAAATAAATTTGCAAATAAAGCACTATTGGGGAGAAGGGGAAGCATTGAGATCAATGACAAAGTCTATATCCAACATTAATAGATAACTTTGCAAGTAGAACAATATTGGGGTACAAAGGAAGCATTAAAATTAACTACAAGATCCTATGATATTATTATTCATCACCTTTAAGGTCACTTTAAAGTGGCACCTCGCCCTTTGTAGGCATGAAAAAACTATAATCACTACAAGGAAAAGACCTTCTAGCAGAGTTTTTTACGGAGGGCCCTATAAAAATAGCCCAAAAATCCTTTTGTAGCAGAGGTCACTAGCAGAGGTGGGCGGACTAATGTTTTAGCCGATGTTTCTATGACTGCACATCTAAATTATATAAGCGCATCAGTGCTTTATTATCACTACATGCACCGGGGCTGCATATAACACGTTGAACCATAGAAATTATTTTTTTGAAAAATAAAAAACCATGGTGCACTAAATACAAAAACGCACTAGTGCTTGCAAATTCTCAAGTACTGAACTCCATATAGCAAAACATACTGATTCTATTAGATCATGATGTCCTGATGTAGTAAACGTATAACAATGCTCTGGGGCATCTTAGAAGGAGTACCAATAGATGTTTTCTGATTTCTAAAAAGGGACTGATGCTACTGTAAAACCAATGCATCAGTGTGTTAAGGGTAACGTAAAGCTCTGGTGCATCTCGAGAAAGCACCATTATAATTTTAAATTAAAAAAAAAACACGATGCTTTTCGATATATCCCGCTCCAGTGCGCTCCACGAAAAGCACCAAGGAGGGTTAAATTAAAAAACCCTCCTGACCGTAATTTTAATTTTTACCATCTACAGTGTGGTTGAGCTCTGAAGCATTGGTGCCACTCTTGCCATGTGCAAATTCCCTGAAGTCGGTGCTTCTCTTGCTCACCACCTTTTAGAACCATGCTCACTGTTTGAATTTGCAATATTTTTAGACGATGGCAAAATTTGTTTTTCTCCATTACATGTCTACAAGGCCTCCCTGATGACCAATTGTCCAGGTAATCTCTATGCTTCTTTCCAATTTAAGTTTTTAGTGACTTATAATTGAAAATTAGGTTGAATTTTTCATTGTTTTTGAAAAAAAAAATTTACGCGCAATGCACTCAATATTTTCGGCTCACACCAGTAGTGGTGCACTTTATAAATTTACATGGTGCATTGTGTTTCGGTGCATGAACATACGCACCGCCATTACGGAGGTGCTTTTTGTAAATATAAGTGCGCGAGGAAAGATGCAACATATTGTGTGTCAGTAAATCACTTTTGGTGCATTTATATTTACCAAATGCATCAGAAATAAATATTTTAAAATATTCTTATATCTCAATGCATTTGATAACCTGAACATACCATTCCAATGCCAATAGGTTATACATGCGCACCAGTGCACAAGTATGCCACACTGATATGAAAAATTAAATTTACAAAACACCTGTGGTGCGTCATACTTATGTACGCACCGTTGCTAATGCAGTTATAGTTGAAAGCGCATCAACTTCAGTGCAGGCCTATGTTTTGAGCGCAACGATAATTTTTCTTTTTTTTTTTTAAATTGAAAGTTATGTTTACATTGTTATAAATACATGTTTCATTTAATAAAAAAATGTATTTTATGTATGAGATTGATGTATTTTATATGTCAATCATGTACCTAAGACATGAGCAAAGGGAGCAACAGTAGGAGAAGGAGTAGCAGATGAACCCATACAATATGTCTGACTTGTTAGCACTCTGTAAACTTCCCTAGGTTGAGGAGAGAAATTCCAGAGGTAATCAAAAACCATTTTCAATCTAGGATACATCCCTACTAGCCTTTGAGAGGGCTCTCTCACTAGGGTTTCACTCAGTCAATCAAGTGACTGAAATCTTTCTTGATCTTAGGCTGGTTATGAGAATAAAAAATCTAGGTTTAAGTTGTTGTTTGAAGGTAGGTGAAATAAGGAAGATCCACTTCAAATAGGCTCGGTATAGTTAATGATTCAAGTGAATAAGGGATGATGATGATATTTTGAGTAGGGGTAGGATAGGAAGCTCTGTTAATAATTAACCAAGTTTCATTGTAGTGAGTCGATGAGTGCATCATCAAAAGGTGACAATAAGAGCATCAAACTACATATGAATTCAAATTTCCATTTGAAGAAAAGGAAACACATGAATGTTCATCTAATATAAAACAAAGCACAAAATGAATTCTGCATAATTCCTTTAAGCTGAGCATGAAGAATTGTTTTCACTCCATAGAAATATAAGAAACACTGATGACAAAGAGAATACACATACTAACATACATCTGACACAAGAATCTTGTCAAGAAGGTGACAATACAAGCATTAAACTACAGATGAATTCAAATTTCCATTTGAATAAAAGGAAACACATGAATGTTCATCTAATATAAAATAAAGCACAAAGTGAATTCTACATAATTCCTTTAAGCTAAGAATGAAGAATTGTTTTCACACCATGGAAACATAAGAAACACTGATAACAAAGAGAATACACATACCAATATACATCTGACACAAGAATCCCTTTGTAGGCATGTAAAAACCTATAATCACTACAAGGAAAATACCTTCTAGTGAAGTTTTTTACGAAGGCCCCAATAAAAATCGCCCAAAAATCCTTTTGTAGCAGAGGTTACTAGCGAAGGTGGGAGGACGAATGTTTTAGCGAATGTTTCTTTGACTGCACATCTAAATTATTCAACTACATTGGTACTTTATTATCACTACACGTACCAAGGCTGCATATAACATGTTGCACCATAGATTTTTTTTTTTGAAAAATTAAAAACTAGGGTGCACTAAATACCAAAATCCACTGGTGCTTGCAAATTCTCCAGCACTGAATTCCTTCATATAGTAAAACGTATCAGTTCTATTAGATAATCACATCTCGATAAAGAAAAAATGTAACAATTCTTTAGGGAATCTTAGAAGGAGTACCAATATACATTTTCTACTTTCTAAAAATAGATCGATGCTATTGTAAAACCAGTGCACTGGTGCATTAAGGGTAATATAAAGCCCCAATGCATCTCGATAAATCACCATGATAATTTTAAATTAAAAAAAAAAAAACCATGATGCCTTTCGATATATCCTGCTTCAGTGCACTTCACGAAATGCACCAGAGGAGGGTTAAATAAAAAAAACCCTCCTGGCCATAATTTTAATTTTTACCATTTATAGTGCAGTTGAGCTTTGAAGCACTAGTGCCACTCTTGCTATGTGCAAATGCCCTGAAGTCGGTGCTTCTCTTTCTCACCACCTTTCAGTACCATGCTCACTGTTTTAGTTTCCAATATTTTCAAACAGTGTGAAAATTTGTTTTTCTCCATTACATGTCTACAATGCTTCCCTGATGACCAATTGTCGAGGTAATCTCTCTGTTTCTTTCCAATTTAAGATTTTAGCAAATTATAATTGAAAATTAGGTTTAATTTGTCATTGTTTAAAAAAACAAATTGACGCATGATGCACTCGATATGTTCGGGTCGCACCCGTAGCGGTGCCTCTATAAATTTACATGGTGCACCACATTTCGGTATGTGAACATAACACACCACCATTGTGGAGGTACTTTTTGTAAATATAAATGCACTAGGAAAGATGTGATTGTGTGTTGGTGTGTCACTCCCAATGATCTAGGTGGATATTGGTGGCCACCCGCCAATTCCACTTGGACCCCCACCATTTCTTCTTTTAGTTTTTCAGTTTCCTTAATTGTAGCATAGTTTACTATTTTTAGCAGTTTTTCGGGTCTTAAACTTCCAAGGCCATTTTGAGGCCCTAAACGAAGTTTTTTTGGAAATCTACTGCTAGCGATTTTCTGTCTACAATCATATTTTTTGTCATAGTCCTCGGAGAGATCTTTCCAACGGGTTATCATGTGTGTCAAACAGAGATAATATAACCAAGTCACGACCCCAGGAAGTTGGTTGTCCAACTCACCCCAACAGGGCCCATGAACTCTTGGTGTTACATCTCCTCGGGTTAGGGTTTTGGTTGTTTAGGGGTTTCCTTATTGTTCAATAATAAAAAGGCCCTTGAGCCTCATTCTAAGGCAGTTTAGAGGCATGTAGCTGCTACATCTCTTCTCAGAGATAAGCTACCATCGGGCTAGCTAGGTTATTTCCATTTATGTTTGTAAGCATATTTCAGTATTTTACATTAATGAAATGAAGTATTATTTCTGCTACATCTCTGTGTTTATGGTTATCTCTGTAATTTGTTGCATTCTTGTTTAAATATGGATCAGTGGTATCAGAGGGTCTGCTTTTTTTCTCTATTTTTCTTTGCATGTCCCCAACGAGGTTGGGATATAAGGAGTTAGGGCTTGAACTAGTCGAACCTTTGCAAGACCAGCCTCGCAAATCCTGATGGCCTCCCATGGCGGATGAAAAGAAAGATGAGGGGGTAGGAGATCCTATCAAAATCTTGCTCGAAGAAGCCCTCGAGTGACAAAGGAACATGATGATGGACAACTTTGCCCAGATCCTTTAGCGACTACCCAGGGGTGATGCATCGGCTTCCAACAGCTACTCTGGAAATGCCACACGATTTAAGGTACAAGTTAATTTTGAAATCCCCATATTCGAGGGTCAGATAGACACAGATGTTGTCGATAAATGGTTAAATCTTCTAGAGGGTTATTCTGTTCATGATTTTTCCTGTCGGGAAAAGATTATTTTCTCTCTTCTCAAAGTAGCCCCCCACATCAAGGACCAGTGGGAAACCTACTATGATCAGAATGATGAAAGTACAGGCTCACTATTTTCAGCCGCATCCACTTGGAATTCATTCCAGGATGCCATCAAGGAGCAGTACTACCATGTCATAAGCTATGAGGATCAATACATAAAGTGGACCACGCTGCAGCAGGGAAGGGACCAAGACATGCCAGAGTTTACCAATATTTTCCATACCCTTCACACAAAGTAGGGTATCAAGGATTCGAAGCAGCATTTGGTACACAAATACCACGGCTGCCTGCACAAATACATCCAGGAAGAAATAAAATTCCTGAACATCTCCTCGCTCAGCATGGCATACCGATATGCCGTTAAGGTCAAGCAAAAGTTTAAACAAAAGAAGAGAGACTTTGGATTTCTGAATCTGAAGCAAGGGAAAGGTGCCCCCAAACCGCAAAACAAAGGACAAAGCCAAGGTAGGGCGGCCCAAGAAAACCCTCCAAAGTTGCAAGCAAAGAACAGCGTCGCGAAGCGGAAAAAGGACACGGGAAATTGGTGTGAGTTCCATAAGAGCTCCACTCACAACACAAGTGAGTGTCGGGCCAAGCAGTCATTGGTGGCCGAGCTAAAGGTTTCAGAATCAGATGCATGTTCTGACTCTGAGTTAGAACCCAACAAGGGGAATGACAAAGGGAGGCAGATTATCGATGCAAAGCCCAACACCACCATTGCCACCACAAAGATCTAGAAGGAGGAACCCGAAGATCCAGAGGAGGATGAGCGTCTCTTCCACTCCCAGATGTGGGTAAATTTTTCCCCACTACATTTCATTGTCAACAACAGGAGACAAACAAAACCTCATTTCGATAGAGGTCATGAAGTGGCTGGGCTTACTGACCACAATGCATCCACAACCATACACCATCGGGTGGCTTCACCAAGGACGGGATCTTTGCATGAGCCAGCAGTGTCGCCTTCCATACAACATCAAGCCCTTCACTAATGAGGTATTCTGTGACATTGCTCCCCTTGAAGTTTGTGATGTATTATTAGGACAACCATACTTGTGGAAGCAACATGCTATGTATGAATCAAGGCCCTGTGCTATTATTGTTACTTTGGGAAATAAGTTGTACAGGATACTGGAGGTAGCACCACCTACCGCCATCTCTTTGGTTACTGCAAAACAATGCAATAAGTTCATTTCCAAAACCGGGAATTTTTTTTCCTAATGATATGCCCTCAAGGAAAGAAGAAGATGGTGGCCATGACCTCCAGACAGGGCCACTCCACACAACAACTATAGATGGACAAGGTCGTGGAGGAGTAGTAGGACATCTTCACCTCCCCCGCAGGGGTTCCTCTGCACTGTCAGGTCAAGCAGTCCATCGATTTGACCCCAGGTGCACCACTTTTAATGGACCAATCTATCGATTCTTCGTTTTGGAGAACGATGAAAACATGAGGTAGATTCAGGAGTTGTTGTAGAAAGGTCACATCTGTCCAAGTTCCTCACCCTGTGGGAGCCCAATCATGTCGGTACATAAGAAGGATGGGACTTGGAGACTCTGTATTGACTATCGAGCACTAAAAAAGATCGTTGTCCGTAATAGGTACCCGATCCCACGGATTGATGACCTCCTAGACCAATTGAAGGGGGGGAAATGTTTCAGCAAGATCAATTTGAAGTCAAGATATCACCAGGTACCAATCAAACCCACCGTTGTGTGGAAGACTGCCTTCAAAGCCAAGAAGGGACTTTTCGAATGGTTGGTTATGCCTTTCGGATTGACAAATGCCCCTGCAACCTTCATGAGGCTAATGGATGACATCTTGCGGCCATTAACCAACTCATTTGTAGTGGTATACTTGCATGACATCCTGATCTTCAGCCAGAGTTGGGAAGAGCACTTCCACCACATCTGCGACAACACAAGTTATGTGCCAATTTGGAGAAATGCACTTTTGGCATGACCCAGGTTTAGTATCTGGGATACATTATTGATGAATAGGGAGTGCATGTGGATCCAACCAAGATCCAAGTCATTTAGGATTATCCATATCCAAACACTTTGACAGAGCTCCACAACTTTCTAGATCTTTCCAACTTCTACTGCAGGTTCATGTTGGGATTTTCTCATATCACTTGGCCCTTAAGTCAAGTCGCCAAGGGAGGAGCGAAAGCAAAATTCTTTTGGTTTGAATCTCAATAGAAGGCATTCACAGAGTTGAAAGATTGCCTCTGCTCGGCACCAGTGTTTGCATTACCTGACTTGCAACAACCATTTGAGGTCAAGACATATGCCTCTAACTATGCTAATGGGGCAGTCCTTACTCAACACGGGCATCCAGTGGCATATCATAGTAAGACACTTTCAAACACAGTTCGGAAGTATCTTGTTAGAGTCTGTATTTTCATCCCTCCATCAGAGATCAAATCCTCTTGTTGCATTTCATATTAGGTGTCCCGCCCAGTCATCTACATTCCATTAGGCGCATAGATCATCTGATGGTAGTGGCATTCCTCCAGTTTCCCTCATGTTATCTACCTGCTAGCTCATGTTTGTTCATTTAAAAAAAAAACATATATAGTCTTCTTAAAATTGCAAAGGTTGTATTTAGGGTTTCATTGTCAATTAGGTCTAGGGTTTCATTAGGGTTTCGTCAAAAAGTGTTTCAAAGTGTCCAATAATTACCAGCAGGCCATGAGGAGGTTTCAAATATCAATAAATTTCATCGCCAAGTGTTCAAAAATGTGTTTTTCCTCAAAACTCTGTTTAAAGAAATCAAACCCTACCATTTGAAATTCCTCAAACAAAAATTGTTGCTTAGGGTTTTGATGACTATTTTGCCACCAAGTTCACTCCCTTATCCTTTTTTTTTCCATTGATTCTCTTATTTCCTAAGTTTCCCCACTCCCTAAATTCACTAATCCCCTATCCCAAGTTCCCTTTCCCAAAATCCCAATTGTAAAATCCCAAACCCTAATCCTATATAAAAACTCCCAAAACATCCCATATTTCCCTAACTAAATCTATCCCAACAGTCCCTAATCCCCCACTACTTTTCCCTCCCCTTACAGTCCCTCATTTCATTATTTTCCCTTGGTGGTAGAGGTCAAACACATCACCAAAAACAGTTTAAGACAGTTTGACATATCAGCACCTACTTCTTCAAGGCAATTTGTCTACCAGCAGCTATGGCATCTGATCCTTCATATGGTTATGAAGAGGAGACCCAAAGTGACTCACCCACAGAGGGACATGCACCCAGGAGGCCTCGTAGAGGAGGCAAACATATCGGAGAAGAACCAACCACCCTTGCCGAATTACAGGCCTGTCCTCTTGCCATCTTTTGTTTCCAGCATCAATCATGTTATGAATTTTGTGAGAAGGTTGCTAGCATTCAGCTTCATCATGAGTTGGCCCGCTTATTTGTGTTGCATTTACATGGTGATCAAGCCACTCTTGCTGGTGTCACTTTCACATGAACACCAGAATCCATTTCGTTAGCAACCGACATACCTAACATTGGAGAGCCATGGAACAAGAGGAAAAAAATTGACCGGAAGCATTATGAACCATACATCAAACCCGGATTTTTGAGGCAGCTCAAGAGATTGTTTCCTTTTCGATACCTCAAGGATGAATATGCTCCTTTAATGAAATTGATCATGAAGTATTTCAGCTGTGAGGGCTGGTTCTCCCACTTGTATGCTTATCACATCAGGTTTCTGATGCATTTTACTCGAGTACGGATGATGAACATTCCTTACTTCATATGCCAAAACCTAGAGAAGATGACCACTCTTGTTCAGCACAAGACCCCTTAACAACAGTTCAAAAAAATTTATCACTTTGCTCTCATCAAAATTGTGGTCATTCATCAACTTGGTTTACAGGGCATCACTTGGGATGACTTCATCTCCCGTGAGTTTTTTAGAGCTTCACAGGGACCTTCAGAGGCTGGGCATGAGACAGGTGGACCTTCCTATCAGCATGAGGGACATGAGGCACAGATCGCTAGTGTGCCATTGTTCATCACCTATCAGAAGGGCACTAGACGGTTGTTTGCAGCAGCAAAGCGAGTGTTATCTCCACCTGGGGTGGAAGGGGCCTCGCTTCCATCATCAGCATAGCAGGTTCAGGACCGAGGCAAGAGGCCACTATAGGAGGAAGGACCATCAGGTGAGCGGGAGACTGATTTCATCCTCATTGAGGGTGATGATACCGATATGGGCACAAATCTTAGAGAAATCATTAAGGAGCAGCAGGCGGACATTGATGCCTTGTCTACCAACTTGGATAGAGCCCAATGGACTATACAGTACCTGGAGTAGAGGAATAAGCAGCTTGAGGATCAACAGGTGGTTATGGAGTTGCAAAACATTCGGCAAAATCGCCAAGTTGCCCAAAGGAGGAGGGTGGAATTTACTTCATTGGAGCAAGATATCAATGCAGATAGGGAGTCATGGCTTGAAAGAGTCAAATTCCACTTGGAGAGGAAGCTAGAGAAGGCCATCAATGAAAAGAATATGCTTAGAAACCTGTCCTATCATTATTTGTCTCGGAACTTGGTGTGCTAAGCAAGAATCAGTAGTTGGAAAGCAAGGTTGAAAAAAGCATCAAGAAGGAAAAAATAGGATGAAGGACTTCAGATCTTGGCTGATGCTTCCTTTGCCAAACATCATGCTTGATAGAGAAGACTCAGCCCAAATTTAAAAAATTTGGAGCAATTTTTGCATTTTGCAAATTTTTGGCACAAAAAACAGGTTTTTCTGCCCTATGCGCCGCGCCACATGGCACTCGCTTTTGATAGATGCCTCCACATCACAAACACTCAGCATTTTTGGATTTTTCATGAAAAATTACACTTTCCTACCTATGACCAAGAAATTTGGGTAGGTTTTGATCCCTCAAAAAGGTCAAAAACACTAAAAAAATGACCTCACTGCCCCTATTTTGACACACAGGAAGCACTGTTTAGAGAATGGACTTTTGGAGGGGAAAATGGACGCCAAATTGAAAAACTCCACTTGGGTTGGAAAGTAGACAGGTAGACCTTTCCAGCAAGCACACTTGGTGCTCATTTAGACATCGGGAAGGCCTCCAAAAGTGGGTCCAAACAGGCATGATACATAGAGAATCAGGTGCGGCGCATAGAGGAAAAATTGCCAGTTTGACCAAGTTTTGCTCTATTTTTCGCCCAGTTTTGCCTAATTTGACTTCTTTACTTTCTTAATGGAAAATTTATGATGTAATTTGATGGAAATTGATGGATCATGATGTAAATATGTTATATTTTCACTTGTAGAGGTAGATTCATCAGTTTAGAGGTTGTTTGAAACTGAATGAATCGGTTCCCTTGTTTCTAGAGGCATGCTGTTATGTTGCCTAGTTTCTAGTTCTTAGTTTAGAATCAGTTGGATCGGCTCCTAAACATGTGAGCTCGACCCCTAGAGGTAAGGATGAGATATTTTTGTCTATATTATGTTGTTTTTCAGTCATTAGCATGGTTGGACTCTTGAGAAAGCATTGAGCTTCATTGTACACTCATATTTTCATTTTGGCTAAGCAATTGAGACCAGGATTTGCAACACTCTTTGGGATTCATGTGGAAATTTGGCTTGGTACAATGCGTCTCTTTGTAATTGTGAATTTGTTTATGTTATTGCATGCCATTATCCATCTTATTTCTTCTGAACTAAACAAACAAGAGTGTAAGTAGAATACATTGAAAGTGCAGTGCTCTACTTGAAGTTTGCTTTAGTTATTTGATGTTTTCAGCTACTTGGGGAGGATTCATGATTGCTCTTTCCCTCTTCAAGACCTAACCCATCTACTCCTTCCATCTCACTCAAATTTAAGTGCCAAAACGATTGCCTACCTTGCCCCATTGAGATCTCTACAGAACTGAGCCTCAATCCTTGCACCCCAAAATATGCCTTTACATCTGAGCAACCAAAAACACTATTTTATTCAACCAAACTCTCTTGCACATATACCTAGCCTAAGATCAGTATTTCTATCAGTCGTCTCAAGCCCCATAGATCATTATTTGCTGAGATTGACCCGGAGAGAGCCCTCTCCTGACTTAGTAGGGCTAGCTACCAGGCTGAGCGTGGTTAGATGTTGGCCTGGATCCTACCTTTTTAGCCTAAGGTAAATCTAGGCTCTAACATAGTGGCGACCATACTGGGGACTAAATTGTTTGTTTGTTGGTATTCTTCATTTTATAAACTACAGACGGAGCCTGAAGATTAGCCAGGTAGCCTTCGAAACGCTTTTGCTTTGCATTAGCGCAAGTAGATAAACGCTACTTCAGTCAATCTCCTGTCTAGTTTTATAAACGAAGTATCTAAATTACATATCACCCCAGTACATCTGAGAATTCTAATATTTTGGATGATAAGTTTAGGATTTGATAGGCTGAACAAGTTGTTAATGTCCATTTGATTTCTTGGAAATAATAACACACTGGCTTCTAGAAGACATACCAGAGAAAATCGGATCCTGATCCCCCTCCTGTCTACGAAAATCCCAATCTTATTCCAAGAATCATTCGCCAAGGAATTTCTATCATTCCCGTGTTCAAAGCTCAATCGTGTCCTGTTGGTTTTGAGTATCTTGAGGATCTAGAATTTGATGAGCAGTTTGAGTTGTCATTGTTTGAAACCAAATCTGAAAGCGTTGTTGCTTCAACTGCTTTAAATCCTAAGTTTGTTATAAATCTTGAAACCGAAAGGGCCAATAAATCTATTGATGATTATATTTTGAACCAGCTCCAGACTACAATTGTGGCTTCTAATATTACCGATTTCTTAGAGACTGCTTCTGCAACCCTTGGGTCATTTGCAATTGCGTCCAGCTCAAGAATTCCTACCAAACCTCCTTTCATTCCTACCATTCCTGTGCAGCCTATTGTTTCTAATAAAAAATCTGCAGTAGTATCACCTCCTTCTACTCCTAAAATACCCAAGATTGCTTCCCCTCCGCATACACCTCCTCATACCCCCCATACATCAGCTCCACCCACTCTCCCAACATCCCCAAGACCGATTGCAAATCCACTAAGAGCAATGGCTACTCGTTTTGCACCTCTTGTACTGCCTCAAAATTTGGATGATATGCCCGCCGATTATCAAAGCAAAATTCCTTTGTTTGATGGCACTCCTCATAGTGTTACAGCTCAGCAACATGTGGACAGAATGACGAATTTCTTCGATCTCCATGAGATTGATGTAGAAAATGTAACCATGAGACTCTTTGTGCAAACATTTGGTGGTGAAGTAAGGAAATGGTTCAGGGCCTTTCCAGATGCAAGCATCACTACATTGGCCAATCTATAGAGACAATTCTTAGACTGCTAGGAAGTGAAGAAAAATCCCCTTCAGATCCTTTCCGAATATGAGCACATCAAGCGAAACGCTGGTGAGTCTGTTCAAGATTATTGTATTAGATTCAATTCAGTTTACAATGCAATCCCAGATCATATAAAGCCACCCATGGGGCTAGCCTTGATTAAGTTTTCGGATGGTTTTGATACTGATATGGCTTATCAATTAAGAGAGAGAGATCCGGCTACTTTGGAAGACATGCAGAAGATTGCAGTCAGCATTGAAGCAAATCTGCTAGCCAAAAGAGCTAGAGTAAGAGCTGAGAAGAAAGTCACAATAAAAGAAGAATCTTCCTCATCAGATCAAGTGCTTCGAAAGGTGGAGAAGATGCTTGATAGAATGAAACTTGACAAGTTTGAACCACAAATCAGAAATCCTAACTCTGTGGCCAGAAGCAGCCCCAATATAGGATCAAACAAAGAGAGTAGTGAGCCCAAGATCAAGCAGCGTAGCAGCAAGTGTAGACACCTCTACAATAGAATGTTGTACTTGGTCTGGAATCAGAAGAGGAGGAGAATGTGATTGGAGAAGAAAATCATTTCTTTACACCCGATGACATGCCAATTTACATCACTGAAGATGAGGAGTATTCCGAGAATCTAGCTGAACGAGGGGATGAAAGTTTTATTTTGACAAATGAGATAGTTCTTGAGGAAGAGTCCGATGATTACCAATGAGGATACATGAATGCTTTGTTAGCTCATCAGTGGAAATATTCACTTCGAAATAGAGATGTCCCAGTAAATCCAATTCAGAAAAGGAAGGAGACTGCAGCGTCAAAGAATGATCCTCCTAATGTGCAGAAAAGGGGAAAAGAGACACTGATCCTAGCACCAGAAAAATGACATCAGCAAGTGAAAGACCAAATCAACCAAATGTGTCAAAGGAGAAAATGGAAAAGAAGGATGTTCCAGCGAAAGAGGTAGAAAAAGTTTTAGTTTTTAACTTAGAAAATGAAATTGCTAAGCTGAAAATATCCATTCCTTTGACTGAGCTGATGAATAACAACAATTATAAAAGTCAGGTGTCTAAAATTTTGAGTTTAGATCCATCATCAGACATGGTAAATGTGGAGGATGACAGTCCCGAGCTGATATTTGGGCCAGCTTTGGAAGGTAAGTCTCAAGACAGTGATTTTGCTCCTTTCTATATCAGTCTCAGGGTGCATGACTTTATTTTACATAATGCTATGTTTGATTCCGGAGCCTCTCATAATCTCATGCCGAAAGCCATCATGGAGAAATTGGGATTGGACATCACTAGGAAATACCATGACCTTTACTCTTTCGACTCCCGTAGAGTAAGGTGCATTGGGCTTATGGAGGATTTGATGGTCAATTTGGATCAGATTCTGGCTAAAAATGTTTTGATGGACGTGGTGGTGGCGGATATACCTCCTAGATTTGGCATGCTTCTTTCCAGATCTTGGGGAGCAAAGATTAAAGGGACAATGCAACTTGATTTCTCCTATGCTACAATTCTCGTGTTCGGTCAAATGAGGAAACTATACCGGGAACAGAAAATGAAGTACATGATCACTAACAAGGAGAAATCGGTAAATCATCCGATCAACTATGTACATACTGATCTAGAGTCATTTGTTTTGTATTCAGATAGTTTTAATGATGTAAATAGCCAAATAGTGGAAGTAGAAGACATTCCCGAGATTACTGAAAATTTCAGAGAAGTCTTGAAGCAAGAAAGGCAAAGACTTGATGGCACGCTGAAAAATCAGCAGTCCAACAGCAGCAACATATTGATGGACAGCAAGGAAAAGAAAACGAATTTCAGCATTTGGAAGAGGATGAAACAGGCCTGTGGAGCATGGACTTTGATGGCGTGGTAGGAATGGAAGGTGCTAGAATTGGTATTTGGATACACAGCCCAGTCTTTGACCCAAACAAAGTGCCAAGTAATGTAAGGGTCTGCTCTTATAAACTAGCATTTGACTGTTCAAACAGTGAGGCTGAATATGAAGCTTTGATTGCTGGTTTGAAAGTTCTTAGAAAACTGAATGCTAAAAGGATTTCAGTGTATGGGGACTCCGAGTTAGTTATCAAGCAGGTGAAAGGCGAATACCAAGCTAAGCATCCTCGAATGCGAGCCTACTGCAATGCGGTGTTGGATATCTTAAAGGTATTTTTTGATTACACTATAACTTGTGTGCCTCGTGTTCAAAATGTCATTGCAGACTCACTTGCAACAACAACAAGCAATTTGAAAATTCCAATGAATTCAAACAACGAGTTTGAGATTCACGTGAAACATCGCCTAGCTATCCCCAACAATCAAAGGTATTGGCATGTGTTTCAGGATTATGATGAGATCAATGAATTTCTGCAAAATAAAGGTAAATTCAAGGACATTTCTATTGATATGGAGTATGATGATGGTGACAAGAATATGGAAGTCAATCAGATGGAAGTTTTGCAGCTTCCTAAAGGTCTAATACCTTTAGAGGAGCTCTTCGATCAGGACTATGTGGCTAAAAAGCCAACCTGCTGCCAACTGAAAAAGGAGTTGAAGATGTGAACATTGGATCAGCTGAAAATCCCAATCTGGTGAAATTATCAAAGGCGTTGCACCCACAGGTAAAAGCAAAGTATATCAGTTTGTTGTCCTCTTTTACTGATGTATTCGCTTGGGATTATTCAGATTTGAAGGCTTATGACACAAGCATAATTCAGCATGTGATCCCGATCAAGCCAAATCAAAAGCCTTTTTGTCAAAAGCTAAGAAGAATAAATCCAAAGCTGCTGCCCTCAATTGAGAAGGAAGTGAATAGGTTGTATAAAGCTAGTATCATAGTCCCCATAAGATTTTCAAATTGGATTTCAAACTTGGTGCCCGTCCGCAAGAAAACAAGTGAGATCTGGTTATGCATTGATTTTAGAAATTTGAACAAAGTTTCCTTGAAAGACAATTATCCATTGCCCAAGATGGATCACATACTTCAACAAGTAGTTGGAGCATCACGGATGTCACTACTCGATGGTTATTCAGGTTATAACCAAGTTTTGGTCCATGAGGATGATCGTGATAAAACAACGTTCACCACTCCATGGGGAACTTTTCATTATGCAAAGATGTCGTTTGGATTGAAAAATGTTGGTGCAACCTTTTAGCGGGTGATGGATATAGCATTTTCCAATGAAAAAGATGTTTTTCTAGTTGTTTATCTTGATGACTTAACAATTTTCTCTAATACAGATGAAGAGCACCTCTATCATTTGAAGATCGTTTTTCAGCGGTGTAGGAAGTATGGCATTTCACTCAATCCGAAGAAAAGCTTGTTTGCCATGGATGAAGGCAAGCTTCTCAGACATATTATCTCAAAGGAGGGCATCCGCATTGATCCAACTCGGGTGGAGGCCATTCAAAAGATTGATTTCCCACGAAGTAAGAAAGAAATCCAATCCTTCAATGGTAAGATCAATTTCTTACGTCGCTTTGTGCCCAATCTTGCATAACACTTAAGAGAAATCACAAACATGCTGAAAAAGGATAGTGCAGTAAGGTGGACCAAGGAAGCAGTTAAGTCTTTTAATTTGGTGAAATTAGCTCTTTCTTCAGCTCCGGTTTTGATCAGCCTGGACTATACTCAGGATTTTATTTTGTTTTCCTTTGCCTCGGATCATACTATGGCAGCAGTCTTGATGCAAAAAAGAGACCAGCTCGAGAAACCAATTGCATTCTTCAGTAGAACCATAAGGGATACGGCATTGAAGTACAATATTATTGAAAAACAAGCCCTTGCGTTGGTAAAAGCATTGAAAGATTTTCGGGTTTATATTTTGCATTCTCACATCCTTGCTTATGTCCCTAATGCTGCTGTTAAGGATGTCTTAGTGCAAACAGATCCGGAGGGAAGGAGAGGCAAATGGATTGCTGCCTTGCTGGAATATGATGTGGAAATCAAACCGAAAAAGCTCATTAAAGGACAAGGGTTGGCTAAACTCATGGCTGAGTCAAATCTGCATGCCTTGGACATTAATGTAATTGCTGCTATGTCCGAGGAAGATGAAGAAAATCTGCCCACTCAGGTATCAGAAATTTTCCTCCTTTCTCCCTAGTATTCGGACATTGTTTATGTACTTCAAAATCTGTCATCACCTCCCGGAATGGCCAAGAAAAAAAGTAGAACACTAAAATTGAAAGTTGCAAAATTTTGTATCATGAATGGTGCACTTTATTGGAAAGATCTCGGTGGTGTTCTGCTAATTGTTTAGTAGAGGAAGAGGCAAAACAAGTGATGGAAGATTTTCACAAGGGAGATTGCGGAGGCCATCTTTTCTGGAAGACAACAGCCAATAAAATCTTGAGAGTAGGGTATTATTGGCCAAGTCTATTTTCTGATGTGTACAAAACAGTGGTCAATTGTCACGAATGTCAAATTTTTCAAGGTAAGCGGAAGTTGCAACCTTTACCACGCAAGCCCATTGAAGTAAGCACTCCATTTCAGCAGTGGGACTTGGATTTTATTGGTGAGATTCATCCTTCTTCTTCAGCAAAACATAAATGGATCCTCACAGTGACGGATTATTTCACCAAATGGATAGAGGCAATTCCTACAAGGCAGGCCACCGATTCGGTAATTATCTCATTTCTTGAAAACAACATTTTGTCTCATTTTGGATGTCCAAATAAGTTGATCACTAACAATGTAGCAACCTTTAAATCGAAAAGAATGATTGACTTTTGTCATAAGTATCAAATCACTTTGGGGCATTCGACTGCCTATTACCCACAAGGCAATGGATTGGCAGAATCCTCAAACAAATCTCTCGTCAACATCATCAAAAAGCTTTTGGAAACCAACAAGAAGAGTTGGCACAAAAAGCTAGTCAATGCACTTTGGGCAGACAGGGTAAGTCAAAAGAAATCTATCAGCATGTATCCTTTTGAGCTTGTGTACGGTGTGGACATAGTCTTCCCGACCTCTTTGGCAATCCCGGTGGTAAAACTATTGCAAGAAGCTGGCAACGAGGATGATAGTTTGCAGCGGAGGATCAACCAAATGATACATTTGCAGCAAACTAGAGAGGAGGTATTTCAGCACACTTCCAAGCTGCAGGAAAGAATTAAGAGGATATATGACCGGAAAGCAAAGGCGGATAGGTTTGAAATCAGAGACATAGTGTTGAAATGGGATGCAAGGAATGAAGAGAAAGGTAAGCACGGTAAATTTGAAAATCTTTAGAAAGGACTGTACAAGATTGCTGCACATCGGGGCCAGAATGCTTTCCTTTTGCAAGAGATGAATGACGAAGACTATCCTGGTGGGCTGGTCAATGGTCGGCTCCTCAAACAGTATATTGTGTGATCTGTTTTTTGCTGTCATATTCATCATTGTATATACCGGTTTGTTTAAATTCCATCGCAAGAGTGTGCTGTTTTCATTCTTCAGTTTGGGGCTCGAGGTGAAGGCTATAAAGTTGAGGTTTGATCTTATTTTTGGTTTGGTTTGTTAGATTTAGGTCTTTTAGTCAATTTCAGTCTTGAAAATGAGTCAATTTGAGTCACATTCAGTCCTGAAATTGAGTCTTTAAGTCAAGAGTTTAGTTTTTTTCTGTCAAAGTTATTGACTCCATAGCCCAATGGATGAAGGCACTGATTGGTTTCCCAGAGATCTATAGTTCTTGGCACCTCCAAGGAGCTACCATCCCCATTGGATCCAATGTTAGAGTCGGTATTTTCATCCCTCCGTCAGAGATCAAATCCTCTTGTTGCATTTCATATTAGGTGTCCTGCCCAATCATCTACATTCCATTAGTTGCATAGATCATCTGGCGGTAGTGGCATTACTCCAGTTTCCCTCATGTTATCTACTTGCTGGCTCATGTTTGTTCATTTAAAAAAAAAACATATATAGTCTTCTTAAAATTGCAAAGGTTGTCTTTAGGGTTTCATTGTCAATTAGGTCTAGGGTTTCATTAGGGTTTTGTCAAAAAGTGTTTCAAAGTGTCCAATAATTACCAGCAGGCCATGAGGAGGTTTCAACTATCAATAAATTTCATTGCAAAGTGTTCGAAAATGTGTTTTTCAAAGTTTTGAGGAAAAAAGAGAGTATTTAGCTTTTATTGTATAAAAATCATGAAAATTTTGTTCCCCATTGTAAATTTCTTCATCTATGATCCTGGTTTCCTTCCTTAGCCCAAAAGCTCCAACACCTACAAAACAAGCAAAGCTTAGGTCATTTAGTTCATCACAAAACCCAAAAAGAAGTGAAAAAGTCCAAAAACAGAGTTTGAAATAAAGTCATTTGCAAAACATTATGAAAGTGGGTTTTGGAAAAATAAAATTTAAAAACTCCATGTATAAATCATTTCTTCAAATGTTTGAAGTTCATTTGTACTCCAAGAGCAAAGAGAAGCAAAGTAAAATGATTTTGGTGAGTGAGTGTGAAGTTTGGGTAAAAAATCGTTGTAAGTTGTCAGCGCAGGGCACTGGGCAGGAGGCGCAGTACACTCACCGGACGCGGTACATTGGGCCGCATTTCATAGTGTAAAACAACACAGGTGCGGCGCATACTGAGGGCACAGCGCATTGGGCTGGATGCGTGGCGCACACAGCCAAAGAGCCCGAAAATTTCCAGAACTCGCTCAAATCGCCCAAAAACGCACGAATTTGTCAGGTAGAGCCTCCATTACCGTTTTCTATCCAAGTTGGATGCTTGCTTCATGGTGCTTGTTTCATGGTGATTTCTTAAAGAAATCAAACCCTACCATTTGAAATTCCTCAAACAAAAATTGTTGCTTAGGGTTTTGATGACTGTTTTTCCACGAAGTTCACTCCCTTATCCTTTTTTTTTCCATTGATTCTCTTATTTCCTAAGTTTCCCCACCCCCTAAATTCACTAATCCCCTATCCCAAGTTCCCTTTCCCAAAATCCCAATTGTAAAATCCCAAACCCTAATCCTATATAAAAACTCCCAAAACATCCCATATTTCCCTTACTAAATCTATCCCACCAGTCCCTAATCCCCAACTACTTTTCCCTCCCCTTATAGTCCCTGATTTCACTATTTTCCCTTGGTGGCAGAGGTCAAACACATCACCAAAAACAGTTTAAGACAGTTTGACATATCAGCCCCTACTTCTCCAAGGCAATTTGTCTACCAGCAGCTATGGCATTTGATCCTTCATATGATTATGAAGAGGAGACCCAAAGTGACTCACCCACAGAGGACATGCACCCAGGAGGCCTCATAGAGGAGGCAAACATATCAGAGAAGAACCAACCACTCTTGCCAAATTACAGGCCTACCCTCCTGCCATCTTTTGTTTCCAGCATCAGTTATGTTATGAATTTTGTGAGAAGGTTGCTAGCATTCAGTTTCATCATGAGTTGGCCCGCTTATTTGTATTGCATTTACATGGTGATCAAGCCACTCTTGCTAGTGTCACTTTCACATTAACACCAGAATCCATTTCGTTAGCAACCAGAATACCTAACATTGGAGAGCCATGGAACAAGAGGCAGAAAATTGACCGGAAGCATTATGAACCATACATCAAACCCGGATTTTTGAGGCAGCTCAAGAGAGTGTTTCCTTTTTGGTACCTCAAGGATGAATATGCTCCTTTAATGAAATTGATCATGAAGTATTTCAGCTGTGAGGGCCGGTTCTCCCGCTTGTATGCTTATCACATCAGGTTGCTGATGCATTTTACCCGGGTATAGATGATGAACATTCCTTACTTCATATGCCGAAACATAGAGAAGATGACCACTCTTGTGCAGCACAAGACCCCTCAGTAGCAGTTCAATAATATTTATCATTTTTCTCTCATCAAAATTGTGGTCGTTCATCATCTTGGTTTACAAGGCATCACTTGGGATGACTTCATATCTCGTGAGTTTTTCAGAGCTTCACAGGGACCTTCAGAGGCTGGGCATGAGACAGGTGGACCTTAATATCAGCATGAGGGCCATGAGACACAGATCGCTAGTGTGCCAGTGTTCATCACCTATCAGAAGGGCACTAGACGGTTGTTTGCAGCAGCAAAGCGAGTGTTATCTCCACCTGGGGTGGAAGGGGCTTCACTTCCATCATCAACATAGTAGGTTTAGGACCAAGGCAAGAGGCCACTAAAGGAGGAAGGACCATCAGGTGAGTGGGAGACTAATTTCATCCTCATTGAGGGCGATGATACTGATATTGGCACAAATCTTAGAGAAATCATTAAGGAGCAGTAGGCGGACATTGATGCCTTGTCTACCAACTTGCATAGAGCCCAGTGGACAATACAGTACCTGGAGCATAGGGATAAGTAGCCTGAGGATCAGCATGTGGTTATGGAGTTGCAAAACATTCGGCAAAATCGCCAAGCTGCCCAAAGGAGGAGGGTGGAATTTACTTCATTGGAGCAAGAGATCAATGCGGATAGGGAATCATGGCTTGAAAGAGTCAATTTCCACTTGGAGAGGAAGCTAGAGAAGGCCATCAATGAAAAGAATATGCTTAGAAACCTTTCATATCATTATTTGTCTCGGAACTTGGTGTGCCAAGCAAGAATCAGGAGTTTGAAAGCAAGGTTGAAAAAAGCATCAAGGAGGAAAAAAGAGGATGAAGGACTTTAGATCTTGGTTGAGGCTTCCTTGGCCCAACATCATGTTTGATAGAGAAGACTCAACCCAAATTTCAAAAAATTTGGAGCAATTTTTTCATTTTGCAAATTTTTGGCACAAAAAACAGGGTTTTCTGCCCTATGTGCCACGCCACGTGGCGCTCACTTTCACTAGAGGCCTCCAAATCACAAAACTCAGCATTTTTGGATTTTTCATGCAAAATTACACTTTCCTACCTATGGCCAAGAAATTTGGGCAGGTTTTGAGCCCTCAAAAAGGTCAAAAACACTAAAAAAATGACCTCACTGCCCCTATTTTGACACACAGGAAGCAGTGTTGGGAGAATGGACTTTTGGAGGGGAAAATGGAGGCCAAATTGAAAAATTCCACTTGGGTTGGAAAGCAGACAGGTAGACCTTTCCAGAAAACTCACCTAGAGCTCATTTTGACATTGGGAAGGCCTCCAAAAGTAGGTCCAAACAGGCGCAATGCATAGAGAATCAGGCGCAGCGCATAGAGGAAAAATTGCTAGTTTGACCAAGTTTTGCTCTATTTTTCGTCCAGTTTTGCCTAGTTTGACTTCTTTACTTTCTTAATGGAAAATTTATGATGTAATTTGATGGAAATTGATGGATCATAATGTAAATATGTTATATTTTCACTTGTATAGGTAGATTCATCAGTTTAGAGGTTGTTTGAAACTGAATGAATCAGTTTCCTTGTTTTTAGAGGCATGTTGTTATGTTGCCTAGTTTTTAGTTCTCAGTTTAGAATCAATTGGATCAGCTCCTAAACATGTGAGATCGACCCCTAGAGGCAGGGATGAGCTATGTTTGTCTATATTATGTTGTTTTTCAGTCATTAGCATGGTTGGACTCTTGAGAATGCATTGAGCTTCGTTGTACACTCATATTTTCATTTTGGCTAAGGAATTGAGACCAGGATTTGCAGAACTCTTTGGTATTCATGTGGAAATTTGTCTTGGTACAATGCTTCTCTTTGTAATTGTCAATTTGTTTATGTGATGGCATGCCATTATCTATCTTATTTCTTTTGAACTAAACAAACAAGAGTGTAAGTAGAATACATTGAAAGTGCAGTGCTCTACTTGAAGTTTGCTTTAGTTATTTGATGTTTTCAGCTGTTTGGGGAGGATTCATGATTGTTCTTTCCCTCTTCAACACCTCACCTATCTACTCCTTCCATCTCACTCAAATTTAAGTGCCAAAACGATTGCCTACCTTGCCCCATTGAGATCTCTGCAGAACTGAGCCTTAATCCCTCACCCCAAAATGTGCCTTTCCATCTGAGCCAACAAAAACACTATTTTATTCAATCAAACTCTCTTGCACATATACCTAGACTAAGATCAATATTTCTATCAGTCGTCTCAAGCCCCATAGGTCATTATTTGCTGAGATTGACTCAGAGAGAGCCCTCTCCTGACCTGGTAGGGCTAACCACCAGGTTGAGCATGGTTAAATGTTGGCCCTGGATCCTACCTTTTTAGCCTAAGGTAAATCTAGGCTCTAACATATCCCAATTGTGAAAAAGAGATGTATTCCATTGTGTAGGCCTACCGATAATGGATGCATTACATTTTGGGAAGGAAATGGTCATCCACACAGACCATCGACTCTTGCAGTTCATACAGACCCAAGGAAAATTGTAGAATGATCGCCATTAGAAGTGGTCCACTTACTTGCAACATTTCCATTTGAATATCAAGTATAATAAGGGAAACGTCAAAAATGTTGCAGATTTCCTCAACCGACCACCGATCATGGTGTTAACCACCGTGCTCAACTCTTGTGAGCACGAGACTTCTGATTGGCCACTTCTCTACAAAAGCGACCCAGAATTTGGCCACACATACCAGACACTCTTGGAGGGTCAGCATGTTCTAGATTTTCACCTCCAGGATGCCCTGTTATGCCACCTGGGTCACCTTTGTGTTCCTTCAAGCGAGTGTGCCAAGATGATTTGGGATGCACATTACAGTCGGGCTACTGGGCATTTCGAGGTTGAGAAAATGGTGGCAGTACTGTAGAAGTATTTCTATTGGCCGAATCTTCGATAGGATGTCAGGAAGTACATCAGATCATGCACTGCCTGTGCCATTGCCAAACTAACCATTAACAAGCAAGGCCTCTATACCCCGCTACCTACCCCTAGTCGACCTTGGGAATCCATCTCCATGGATTACATGTCAAGCCTTCCTTCCACTAAGCATGGAAATGACTGTGTTTTTATGGTCCTCAACAGGTTCTCGAAGTTGGCCATTATGGTGGCCTGCAAGAAGAATATCACTGCTGAAGCCACTATAAAATATTCTTTGAACGAGTGTGGGTACACTTTGGGATCCCACAGTATATCATCTTAGATCGGGACAGTGGGTTCCTCAATACATTTTGGTCCAGTCTCTCGTCGATGCTGGACACCAAACTCACTAAGTCCACAACATTCCATCCTCATACTGATGGCTAGACAAAGGCTGTCAACAGGATGATCGTACGCATTTTGCGTATGTACAACTCAAAGCATCCACACAGATGGGAAGAGATCCTCCCATATGTTTAGCACAGCTACAACCAGGCTCTCCACAACTTGACTGGCCACAACCCTTTTCAGGTGGGCTTGGAATTCCTGCCACTATGTCCCATTGATGTGGCCATGCCATTTGTAGCTACTCATGTAGATTCAGCTCATGTCCAGTCTAAAACAGATAAGGAAAATAGCTTCATTGAGCACATCCAACATATTTGCCAGAAGTTCCATGACATTTTGGAGAAATCAAATGCCAAGTACAAGCTGCGACATGATTAACATCAGGTGCCACATAAGTTTCAGGTGGGTGACAAAGTCTAGTTGCATTTGAAAAAGGAACACCTTACTGGAGCCTATTGGAAACTCAAACCACTCTGATATGCTCCTTACACCATTACCAAGGCTGTGGGAGACAATGCATTTGAGATCAACGTTAAACCATTCCTTGGCCTACACCCAGTGTTCAATGTGGACCCCCTTCAGCCATACTTTCCACCATTACTAGACACATCCGACATTGCAGAACAACTCACACCCATAGAGTTAAATCCAGATTGCATGGAATAAGCTGCAACTGATCGGATCATGGACACACAGATCAAGCACACTCGCCAGCATAATATCAAACTGTATCGAGTTGTCAAAGCAGGCCAACTCCTTCACCAAAGCAAGTGGCTCACCAGGGACCAAGTTCAGCAGAAGTTTCCTCATCTCATGGAGGAACTCAATGCAATGGGGACCATTGCTTCCTAAGGGGGGAGGAATGATCTAGGTGGATATTGGTGGCCACCCACCAATTCCAATTGGACCCCCACCATTGCTTCTTTTATTATTTCGGTTTCCTTAATTGTAGTACAATTTACTATTTTTAGCAGCTTTGTGGGTCCTAAACTTCTGGAGCTGTTTTGAGGCCCTAAACGATGTTTTTTTGGAAATCTACCAATATTGATTTTATTTATAAAATCATTTTTTTCCATCATAGTCCTCAGAGAGATCTTTCCAATGGGTTATCATGCGTTTCAAATGGAGATAATATTACCAAGTCACGACCCCGGGAAGTTGGCTGTCCAACTCACCCCAACGAGGCCCATAAACGCTTGGTGTTACATCTCCTTAGGTTAGGGTTTTGGTTCTTTAGGGTTTGCTCTTATTGTTCAATAATAAAAAGGCCCTTGAGCCTCATTGCAAGGTAGTTCAGAGGCATCTAGCGGCCACATATCTTCTCAAAGATAAGCTACCATCACCCTAGCTGGGTTATTTTCGTTTCTGTTTGTAAGCATATTTCAGTATTTTACATTAATGAAATGAAGTATTATTTCCACTGCATCTTTGTGTTTATGTTTATCTCTATAATTTGTTGCATTCTTGTTTAAATCTGGATCACCCGGTGCATTAATATTTACCAAATGCACCAAAAATAAATATTTTAAAATATTCCTATATTTCGGTGTGTTCGATAACCTGAATGTACCATTCCAATGCCAATAGGTTATATGTTGGGTCTCCATAATACTAGTGATTACCCCATTACTATTGTAGTTGTACCCCTTATTAATATTGTTGTGCCCCTATTGTCCCCATATTGTTATTACTATGCCCCACAGAATCCCTCTATTGTTATTTTTGTGGCTTTCTATTATTATTGTTAGGTCGGCTGGGTTATATTGTAACTCCTTAGTCTCCTATATATAGAAAGGAGGTTTTTTCATTTGAATCATCCAAGAATTGTTCATTTATGTAATGTAAAGGAGGTTGCCCCCTTGAAGAGGCTGAATTTTAAGGTGTTTATCTATCTTTTCTATCTTTTTCTTGAGCTGGTTTCATAACATTTGGTATCAGAGCTTTGGATTCTAGGGTTTCGCTGCTCCAAACAGGTCATCGTGGCATTTTCACTATAACATTTTTTATGCGACGTTTCAGAAGCTTAAAAAAAAAACCCATTTGAGAAGACATCGTGCTGAAGCTCGGGTCCGAATTTCAGAGTTTTTCTCACTATATTTGCGGAGATATGATTTGAGGAAGTGGGTCTTTTTGCAGACTCTTGAATTACATTCCAAACAGGTGACCTGGGGAAAATCATCATAACTTTCTCTCTGAGCATCAGATTGAAATTTTGTAAGAAGGTATAGAAATAGGACGGACTGTAGTTTCTTGTCTATATTTTTTAGAGCCAAAGGTCAAAACAGGGACACGTGGCACGTCGTACAAGTTCACTCTACTGAATTAGTCTATAATCAGGTCACTGTGGGAGATTTGGCATAACTCTTCACTGGAGAATCCAATTGGGGTCAAACTGGTGGCATTGGAAAGAGGACACAAAGGGCTACCACAGGTCGCAATTTTAGAATTGGATGATCTGAAATTACAGAGATACATCAGAGGCAATATCGAGCTCCTACAAAGTGAAAAACGGTGTGTAGATTTTTTAAATTTTTGCTTAAGCTTGATTTGAAAAATTATTTTGAAGGAATTCAAAGGGCATAGTAGAGAATTAGTATAGGTAACTCATGCCCCGAGGAAAGAAAATGCCAACACCTAGTAAGCAATCTGAAAGCTCTAGCATGACTCATGAAGAAGAGGAAGAAATGTTGCATGATATATCAAAATTACAAGATCAAGTGCAACAAATTTCACTCTCACAAAAGCTAACAGAAGCTAAGATAAATGGAGTGGAATCTAAGATAAAGGGCATGGAAGCCAAGATTGACGATTTGAAGATAGATTTGAAGGCAGAATTGACAATTTTTCTACAAGAAATACTTACTAATGGTGAAAGGGGAGGAAAGGAAACTCATGATGCAAACAAAGGAAATGTTAATCATGATTTCATAGACTCTAATGTTGGATCGAAAACGCACCATATTCCAAAAATCGATATGAGGAAGTTTGATGGAAAGGATCCCCCAACATGGATATTACAGATGGAGAAATTTTTCGATCTCAATAATGTGCAAAACACACAAAAGGTACATATTACAACTTTATATTTGGAACCAAATCAGTTTGTATGGTATCAATGGTTTTGCTCTCGTAAACAATTTATCACTTGGGCAATTTTTACGGAAGAATTGATAGCACATTATGAGGATACAAAAAGCAACACTTTTTTTAGCCAATTGATAAGTCTCAAACAAAAGGGTTCAATAATGGAGCACATTGAGGAGTTCCAAAAATTGAACATAAGGGTAAAAAATATTCCAGAGGAGCATAGGATTGATGTGTTCATAGGATCTTTAAAGGATAATATCCAACATGATGTTCACCTTTGGGAACCTGATTCATTAGAGAAGGCATTCAGGTTAGCAAGAAAAATGGAAAGCAAAATTATGGCAACCAGGAAGCATACCACTCACAACTATAAAGACGGAAGTGTTGTTGCCACTAGTCTTCCACAACCTATAAGGTTGACACCACAAAAATTGGAAGAAAAAAGAGCAAAAGGGCTTTGTTATAGTTGTGATAGCAAATACACTAAAGGTCATAAGTGTGCTGAGAAGAAATTATTCTACATAGGTTGTGAAGAGGAAGAAGAAAAGGAGTAAGAAAGGTCAAAAGAAGAGGATATACTCCAAGAATAAAGCCTAGATGAAGAACAAATGAATCTGACCATATCTTGTAATGCATTGGTGGGAATTACCACTCCTCAAACCGTCAAGATAGAAGGACAAATCAAGAAGAAAAAGGTAATAGTGTTGACTGATTCAGGAAGTACCCACAATTTTATTCATTGTAAGGTAGCAAAAGAATTGAATTTCTTCTTATATCCAGCACTAGAGTGTCAAGTGATGGTTGCAAATGGAGGAACAATAAATTGCTTTGGAAAGTGCCATAATATCAAGCTATCTATGGGAGAATATGTATTGACTAGCCCAATGCTTTCCATTCCAATGGGAGGGGCTGATGTTGTATTAGGAGTCCAATGGCTAAAATCCTTGGGTACAATAGCTTTTAATTTTCAAGAACATTTCATGAAATTTTCTGTGGAAGGAAAGGAAGTTGAATTAAGGGGTATTGCAGGGAAACTGGGAAAGATAATCAACTCTAACGGTATGACGAAGCTTCTAAAAAAGGAACGAAGAGAATGATGAGTGGGTGGTGGAAGTAGATGAGGTTGATGGATTGGCATGGCCTTGGCCTTGTTGGAGCATTTGAACAAAGGAGGAGAAATTCAAAATTTGACTTCTTTTGACTAGGTTTGACCTATTTTTTCTTTCTTTGGTGGCAACTTGTTTTTGTTCCTTGTAGATGTTGAAGAACACCTAAATTCATCAAAGGGATACATGGAGCAATGATTTTATTTTTATTTTTATTTTTTTAATAGGCCTACTAGTCATCTCAATGAGGTTTTCAACTAGTAGGTCTGCCTAGGCGCCTCAAAGGAGGTTTTCACCTAGGATCTTTTCTTTTTTCTGTTTTTTCTTTCTTCCAACCCATTGACCACCTCATGGAGGTTTTCAATTTCACCTGAGATTTTTTTTTTCTCTTTTTTTTTCTACCCTACCCTACCCTACTTGAAAAAAAAATCACTTTCAAGTATAAGAATACTTCCAATGGAGCCATGTGCACATCAAGATGACAAAAAAAATGATGTGGGAGCTTGAAATGTATGCTTTGACATGTACCTGGATTTCAAAGACCAAATGATTTGACTTTGAAAGGTTCAAGCATAGTTGAAGAAGAGAGTGATGCTCCATCTTGTTGATTTTTTGGAACCAAACCTCAATATAACTTTGATGTCCTTGGTTTTCTTTCTTATCTGGATCATTCTTCTTACCTTCTTCTACCATGACCTTTAAATATTCCTCTTTTTGTTGATTGTTCTCTTGAATATATGGAGGATTTGATGGTAACCATGAGGGAGCTCTCTCGATCTCTGATTTTGATGTTTTCTCTTTATCAATTGCAACCCATGGTTCTGTGGTCTTTTCATTTCAATCTTCTTCTTTTGGATGTAGTCCTTCAATGATATCAAGATAATCTCTTTTTTTCAATACTCTTCCTGAGCTATGGTGAATACCATTGATACCAAGAGGAGATGTTTGGAAGCGTTGTACCTCAGCATTGTAAGTGGGATGAGCTACTTCAATGTGATGGTTTGGAAATGGTTGAGTGGGAGTGGATATTTGAGATGGAAGTGGTTGGGGTTGTGGTTGTGGTGGAGATGAATAGTAGGGATAACATGGAGTTGGGTATGGAGGATATTGAGAAAAAACATTGAGGATATTGTGGATGTCTCCCATAAGTTCCTTTCCAACCTTGTTTCCAAAATTGGTTTTGGGGTTGAGATGGCCAATGTTGCCAAGGAAAGGGTGTGTTCCAATTACTTTGAGATGGATGTGCATAAGCTTGAAATTGTGAATTAGGTTCTTGCATCATACTAGGTTGAATAGGATGCCATGGTCCTCTTGCAGCTACATAACATAGTTGCATTGGCGATGAGCCTCATCATTGGGTAATTATATGGGCCTTAATTCACCTCCTAGCTTAGTCAAACCAACTTTTCTCACAATTTATTACATGTTTTTTATTATATTTTGTTTATGAGATGAGTTAGAGTTGGATATTATGCCTAGTGGACTAATATGCATTGAATGCAGGATTGAAGGAGGAAATCAAGGAAGTTTTTGCAAAAGCTAAGGTTAAAAACCAAATGGGATAAGGGAGAGGGATTGTAGGAGGTAAATCCTCCTAATTTACTTATCCCCCATTCCAATATTCCTCCATCCATCACACCAGCTCAAAGTGCAAGCAGCCAAGCCATGAGGATTAGAAGGCAGCCGAGCAAGTGAGAGACAAAGAGATAGTTTATCTCGAGTTCAGGAGCCAACCCTCCTTGATTTTAAGGAATTCCTTGGGGACTTCAATTGTATAAGTAGAGAGGCCTAGAGCCTCATTAGGATTCATATTTTGGTTGTAAAACTCTAAGCTATTTTTGAGCTCCGGACTTGTGAAAGTTTGATTGATGTAATTTTCTATTTTGGTAATAAGAATGAGTTTTGTTTTGAGCTAACACTGAGTCAAATCAGAGGGCTGAAGCTCTTGGGTTACGGCCCAACCCTAATAGCCAAGGCTCCTCTTTCTTTTATATATATGTTTAGTGTAGTTTCATAGCTTCATTGTTAATTTTCTTTTAGATGCATTTCCATTGCAAGTAGTGTAGATTGGCTTGGTTATTTATTAGTTTTCTTCCATTTATGCCTTACCTCAGTAGCAAGTTAGCAGGGATAAAAGGAGCACCATAAGGTTGTCAACAGGTGTCTCGGCCTCACTTCCTCCCTCTAGGATCATGACTTGAGGAAGGAACCCTTAAGCAGCCCCAAAAACACAGATTTCTATTTCTTTTATAAGCTTTGGAGTTTACTATCTTTTAATTAGTATTTGGTCAATTTTGAAAGGTAGGAATCCATTGTCATCTTTTTCATATCCATTTTTGCAGTAGATCTCATCCATGCTTTCATTCCTTTCAACAACTTTCCTCATGCATAATGTAGGGAGTTAGTTCATTAATTCTTCTTTTCTATTTTGTGAGAATGTTTCTTGTTTACATAGATTTTTGGAAAATATACATGTTTTATGTAGAGTAGGTGCTTCAGGAGGAGACAAAGACTTCATATCTAGTAGCCACCTTCCACTCCATCCACCTTAGCCATCCCTTGTTTTCACCATCACCTTCACTAATTTTCATCATTTTTCATAGAAATTCTTCCAAGCGCATTGAGTGAATCCAACCATATCCTATCTTTGTTGTTGACTTATGAGTAATCCAAGACCTTCTCCCACTCCATTCCACCCATCAACCACCTTTCCTAAGCCTCCCATCACCTTCGACACCTCACATTTTTCTCTCAACTGTATCCTGTAGGTTTACAGGGAATCTTGTAGGTTTCTAGTACATCCTATAGGTTTTCTGAAATGGCCTGTTTTGAGGCCGAATTGAGGGAAAACCTCTAGGAAGTCACCAAAAGAATCCCAAGGGTCTCCCACACCATCCAACCATCTCCTAACCCTCCCAGCCATCCTCAAACATCCTTAATTCACCTGCCACATGACTAAAAGAAATTAGTTTGCATACTTGATTTTGCATGAAAAGACAAAAAGGCAAAAACAGATTTACTTCAGTCTCTTTACTTGCACATTAGTGATGTTTGATGCTTCTTACTTCTATAACTTAGATAGTAGCATTTGGTTCATGTTGAAGTAGCATTTCTGCAAAGCATAGTTTCTTAGTAGTTAATTAGGAAATGGTCTGATTTAGCATTGAATTTCGGTCTTCTCCATTATTGCAGTAGAGTAGCTCTCTCTTAGAGTAGATTTACCTTTCTTCCATCAAGAAATCAAGCTTCTTCTAACTCCATAGAAGTCTGGCTTGAAAACCATAGTGGCCTCTCGCCAGTTGAACAATGACAATAGGCAGAACCATCACTTTTACTTGTGTATACAGCACTGTCAGCTCCAAGTTTGTACAAAACCTGGGTTGATAAAGTATAGCTGGTAGCCCAGGAGTTGTAGCATTCTTGCTGCAATACTAGCACTCATCAATTGGCAATTGACTTGCTCCATTGTCCTCTTGGTAAACTTCCTTCAACCTTGGTAATGATGGACAATGTTTAACATCATGTGATTCTGCATGGACAACACAAATATCAACATCTTCTTTTTCTTCATCTTGCATTCTTAACATTTCTACTTGTTTGGTTAGATTGCTAAGAATTTTTGTTTTAAAATCATCAAACAAATTTCCAAGTTTAGCTTGACTTGTCGATCTTGATGTTGATTTACCTACTCTTGTCTTTCCTCTTGATATGTGTTTGAATTTTTCACAAATTTATTCAAATGATAATTGGTATACATCACCTCTACTCGTGAGATCAAGGAGATTAATCCATTCATCCCTAATTGTTCTAAGTAAGAGGGTTTTTAGTGTGTCAGATCCTAAATGATGTAGTTTTGCCCTCTTAACAATGTACATGAACCTCTCTATTAGATCCTCAAGGTTCTCATCTTCTCTTTGATTCATTCTAAGGATTTCTTCCTTAAGATCATGATCTTTATATTTTTCTAGAAATATTTTTTGCATATCATTCCATGATCTTATTGAATTAGTCCCTAAACTCATGATCCATTTAAGAGCTCTATCCTTCAATATTTCCGGAAACAATCTCAGTTTTTGAGTTTTTAATAAGTAATTATAAGATCTACAAACAATTTCAAATTCAAAGAGAAAGGTTTCCAAATCGTCTGACCTTAGACGATGAAATTTTTGAAGGTGGAGGGATGTTCTTCATGTGCACACTACCACCAATATCTTGAATGGGAAATCCGAGAGGATCTTCCTCATTGTCATCATCTCCATCCATTTCTTCTACATTCTTTTTCATCTTTTCATCTTCTACCTACAAAAGTGGATGGTGATATGACTCTTACTGCACCATGTGATCAAATGGGGGGGTGGGTTGGTGTTTGAGATTTTTTTGTTTTTATGATTGAAAGAAAACACTAATGCAATACACTTTTCTATTTTTGAAATGAAATATGCCTAACGCATTTTTTTTTTTTGGCAAAAAGTAAAAAGAAATGAATAAACTAAGGAAGAAAACAATGCATACTTTGACACCTCCCTGGCAACGGTGCCAAAAAGTGATGAGCCTTGGTATTACAACAAGAATGTTGCAACTCCCAAAGCTACTGACTTTAATAATCAACCTAGGGTTCGTAAAAACTTAAGAGGTATCGACACTATATGTGCAACATACAATGTGTCCTTCCTTTGCTATCATGAGAGAAAAGAAATGTTGCCTATTTGCAGGAATAAAAGATTGAATCTAAAAATGCTTGTAAAGTAATATGAAATTCTCTATTTACTTATTAACACACTTTTCTTGCAAAAGAACCCTATTTTAACCCTATTTGTCACATGTGATGTTTTAACTAATCTAAGCATGAAATTGATATAGAGAGTACTAACTGTTGTGTACATGTGTAAATATAAAAGAACTCACTTTTTAAATATTTTTTCTTTATAATTGCAAATGCTAATCTTTCCTTGATCTTTGGCAGGGGAGATAGGTGTGGAGGAAGAGGGTTAAAATGGTCAAGTAGAGGCCTAATCCTAGCTTCAATGATGATTTTTCTCAATCTGGGCTCAAAACAGGCCACTACAAAATTTCCTATAGGATGTACTAGTTCTCCTACAAGAATCCTCTAATTTACTAAATGATGTTACAGATTTACTATATGAAATTATAATTCATCAAATGACAAAGAAAATCAAATTCAAATTGGATGGAACAAAAATTTTTATTGACTAGGATGTCTTAGGTCCCCATTCCAAGTGGAATCACTCAAAAAGACCTCTATTAACCCATGCTAAAAAAATAACACAAAATTACTAGTCGAAAATCTAGAAATTCAAGAACTATTGAGCTAGTAAATCTATAAAATGCCTAACCTAATCAAGTGAAAATGCAGTGGGGTAATTTATGTTATGAACTATAATTTGTTTTGATCTAATTCAAGTGGAACCAACTCAATTGATGCTCGTTAGCATGCTCTAAAAAATAGCAGAAATTTACTTTTATTTTCCACAAAGGAGTTCAGAAATCTAGATTTGGGAATAAGAAAGCTAATCCAAGTAGCTCAATGATTACTATGACCTTCCAAATATTTTCCAAGGATGAAACTATGTTTTTGATCCTGCAAAAGAACTTACATAAACCATTTAACCCAATCCTACAACAAGAAATCATTAATACTAAATGCAGAAATAGAAAGAAATAAAAACAAGAGATGCATGTGAATAAGAAGTGAATAGAATGAAAGAAAATGATACAAAAGGGCTCTAAGGATCCTAGGATGGCCAAGCATAAGGAAACTCAAAGACCTATGGAGGAGAACAAGATTTAGAAGCTGAACTTGACACCAATCTTCATTATTTTCATCAATACATTTACATTCCTACAAGAAAATACAATGGAATTGCATAAATATGAGTTCTCTCCATAAGAACATTAATGAAAATCTCTCTCTAGAGGAAAATTCAACTTGGTACTTATACAAAATGATTAGAAATCATTCCCCATGAATGGAGGAATCCTTTCCCACCAAAATCTCTTGATTAGTGTATCTAGTTCCCAATACTAGGAATCTGCATTAAATGGCACGGAACATATTCCTAGATTTTCTCAATCATTGGAGTTCCACAATTTGTGCCATAATTCCATAATATCTTGTTGATTTATTATTTAATAGTGCTCCTCCTGTAGTAGGGAGCAAGTCCCTAAATTATCTCCTCCTCCAAATCTTCATAATCTTCCCAATATTCTTATAATATTCCATAAAAATAAATAATATTAGACACACATATGCAATTATTCATAAACCTTCCTAATGAATATATCAAAGTTAAAAATACATCATCTAATGCAAAAAGAGAGGTTTAATATGTTGAAGTATGGTTAGATGATCCTTAATTTATGCTTAATTTAGAGGCATGGACCTTAATATATGTCTAATTTAGAGGCCCATCAACAATAATTTTTCTGAAATTACGCACAAATTTTCATAAAATGATAGGAGAGTCATTGTCCACGAATTTTTGTTAGAAAATTTCTACAACACAACTGATTTTAAATCAGCGATAGCTCCCTCGTCCGAACTCTAATTCAGCTGATTATTTTTTTATTTGGGTATTTTTTTGTGAGGAATACAGATATGTTAGTTATTTTTGTAAATTTTACACAATTTTCAAATCTGATCTAGAAACTCACTGCCCAAAAATTTTCTGCAAAAAATTTTAAAAAAATATTATTCTCGCTTTTCCCAAGAAAGCGCTATATGGAGGTCGTAGCATGTGCATGAAGTTTTTTGAAGATTGCTGCAAAACTTTGAAATTGAAGTATGTGTCAAACCCCATTCCCATGGAGTTGTAAGTTGAATCTGATACCACTAATCTAAATCTTTGGGAGAGGCCCCCAAGATCTAAAAAATTGAAATGGATCTTGGGGGGAGGTCCCCAAAATCTGAAAAATTGAAATGTCAGGAAAAAAAGGAGAGAACATACAGTAAAGAAACCAAAAATATTTTTTTTTTTATTAAAATAGAGAATAATTGTAAAGATGCATTGTGATGGACAATTTGTCCTTTTACAAAATGTGACTTGTTACTTATAGTCTTTTTTTAGTTATAATACCATAGGTAAATTCCATGGGTGGATAAATACCATGAGTGAATGAATACCATGGGTAGATACCACTTACAATACCATGGGTGGATGAATACTAAGGGTGGGTTCCACTTACAATACCATGGGTAGATTCCATGGGTGGGTAAATACCATGGGTGAATGAATACCATGGGTAGATACCACCTACAATACCATGGGTGGATGAATACTATGGATTGATGCGACTTACAATACCATGGGTATATTCCATGGGTGGATGAATACCATGGGTGGATATATACCATGGGTGAATAAATACCCTAGGTATATGCCACTTTTCATTCGGATCGACATCTCTACTAAGGGAGGCATACCCATGCTCAGCACATAAGCTAACATTACATGTACAGTGATCAAGAACTCGTTTCGATTGATGATAAAGTGTGGATCCATGATTGGATGATTATCTATATGATCATAGCCATCATGCTTTGTAATCTTGCATTAATCCTGAAATCGTGGCCTAGATGGATGGAACTAGATTTGGGATCTTCTATCTCATTCACTCGATCATCCAGTCATACAAGTCTAACCATGTGAATAAAGGAGCTAAATTTTAACATGGTAGACACTATCTGATTACCAACCAATGATGTAAGTTGTTAACAAATGTGAGAGAAACCACCAACAATGTTAATGTCTCCCTAGGTATAGCAGTGCAATCTTTATGTTGTGAATTAATGAGTTGAAGTTGAAGAGCACACAAAATCTGTCAGTCGAAGGGTAATGATGTGAACTTGTTGCCGAGAGTGAGGAAACTTTCCATTGATATATTCAAGCACCAAGATACTGAAGGAAGAAGTTCTAAGTCAAATTCTTGGATAATGATTTGATGTCAATAGAAAGTCACCCATCGTAGTTGGTCCTTGATGTATCCCCCATCAATGACACGAAACAAGCATCATGATTTGAGACAAAATAACGATGATGTACAAATAGTTTAGGAACAACAGACATGGAATAAAGGCTTAAGGGTAACATAGAAGATATCAATTGAATGAATTCTCTTGAAGACAGCGATGACACTTAATGGAGTTGGCAGCATTGACCCAAAACTGAAAACAGAGGCTTTGATAACGTGTGATGAACCAAAAGACAAGCAGATTTCCCAACACAACTAGCACGGATATGAAGTGGAAGAGTGTCATGTTCAAGAGCGACTCACTACAATTAATAGGTGGAGTATCTGATTTTCCAAATTTCCCCAACCATTTGTGGTCAATACCTCTTTATATTTCAACAATATTGAGGAGGATAACATATTCTTGATTTGTAAGTTCATCCTTTGGATGAATCCCTCTGAGTATCTTTAATGAAACCTGAGAAGGAGTGGTTCGGTCTCATCATGTTCGATGAGTCCATCATTGTTTGATGTTTTTACAAGTCCAATGAAGTTATATCTTGACTCCTTTTTCATGTTTAGAGACTTTGAAAAAGAGGTGAAAAAGAAAACTCCAAAAATTCCTTTTCGTAAATAGTCCCTTGAGCCCAAGAAGGTAGAAAAAATACTCAGAATAACCCCTTTTCCATGTTCAATTAAGGTATTCCTTTTTCGTAAATAGAATATCTCGTTTTGGAAAAGGGTAAAACTTATACAAAGAAGACGTCTTTTCATTTACTTTAACATGTTCGAAAATACAAGTGATCGACAATGTTTTCATGTTTTGGGAGTTTGAAAAGAGTTGAAATAGGACTTCTCTTGGAGGAAAAATTGGTATAAAGGGTAGAAACTGGTTTCAGTCATGATGAAACTTCTCAAAACACATAGAAGTTAAGATTTTGGCTAATAATACAACTCATTGCAACGGTTCCTAAGGAAAGGGTAAAACAACCAAGTGAAAGTATTTGTTCAGCCAATCATATGGTGACGATGGAATGTGAAAACCAAGGCATATGGCATAATCAGGCTGATAAAAATGTAAATCATGAGAATAAGATGAGAATGGTTTAATTTTTACACAAGCTTGAAACATGGGAAGCTATGATTGATAATACTTGAAGATGGTTTCATTTCTACACAAGTTTGAAACATAGGAAAACTATGCTTGAAATAAGTTTGCGTGCCCCTAGCATAATGACTTAATTTTAGGCACATGCCCCCCAAGATTCATTTCATTCACCTAAGTAGAGCATTGATTACTAATAGGTGGATGGAATGAAGGTTCATTTACGAGATCAAGTGAAAGACTCAAATAAGAATTTACGAGATCTAAACAAAGACTAGAATTGGAAGGGTATCTATTTAATTTTTTAACGAGATTGACATAGGAAAAGAACTATGATCAAGGGACCTTGTTTCATTTTTTAACGAGCTTGACATGAGAAAAAGAACTCTACTTTGGGACTTGATCATGGCCCCCAAAATTCCATGACTTCTAAGAGGTTCTCATCAGATGGGATAAAAATGCTCTAGAAGGTATCAAAGGATCCAATAGACAGATCACATTCCGATGCCCCTACTAGGTCATCAATAGATGCAGGAATGGAATAGGTTTCCACATAATTAATCTGTAGCAGGGGGGATTTCACTTGCATATAAAGACCATTTAGGGAAGCTGGTTGGTTGGGAGTCAAATTAGGACTAACGAATAAAAGCTGGTCAATGTTCATGATTCTTCCTTCATGCGGGAAACACATCACATGAAAGAGTGAAGAGACAAGAGCTCTCATGTCATAAACGTAGTGATGCCCAAGGATTAAATTAAAATCCAAAGGGCCTTGGACTACCATCACATGTTCATAGACAATCTTTCCTCTGGAATTAATAGGCAACTAAGGAAGGATCCCTAATGGTTGATTGGTTCCTCTATTAAAAGCCAACATATATTGGGTAGCGGGCACAAGATGCAGAGAACCAAAATATTTCCAAGTATTTGAGGATAAAATACTAACAAACACTCCTTCATATATGATTGTGCCAAGTATGAGCACATTATAAGCCTGTACTATGATCTAGAAAGGCACGTAAGAAGGAAGACGATATCCCGCTAGTCGACTTCAATCAAAGGAAGTGACCAAACTACTTGGAGGGGGTGTCTTGGGAATGGGAGAACTGCCCCCTGGTGATATGGGAATGGGATAACTTCTCCCTTGTGTTGTGAGAATGTGAGGATTGTCCCCCAATTCATTGCAATCTGAAGAAACGTGAAGAACCTGAGTGGTATGGAGTTCACTCTCTATGGGAAAGGTACAATCAACTAAAGGTAGAATCGATTCAACTATTTTCTAAACCAATGTTTGTTCAAGAATAGACTCACGGGATTCATGTTCAGAGAGAGTGGGATTGAATGGAGACGGATTGTGATCAATTACTTCATCAACTAGTGGAGGATCGAGAGAAAGATTTTGATAACCATCCAGAATATGAGGTTTAGAAGTTTTAAGGATTTCCAACATTTTTGAAGCTTCATCCATATAAGGACAAAGGTGAATAAGATGATTTCCTTCGCATATCCTATAGGGAAACTTGTTTTTACCCTTTTTCCCATGGACCTTACTATCACTAGGTGATGGTTTATCACTGACATGATCTCTAGAGGAAAATCACAAAAGTTGATGTGTGTTTGTGTGCCACACTTCTAATACCTTGGGAATACCAGGGAAATCTCTGAGAACGTGGTCACCCTTACATAACTTGCAAGGGAATTTAACTTTGTGGGATTGATTGGAAGGTTTCTCCATACTAGTTTCATGGGTAGCAATGGTTGCTTGGTTGCCCCCCTTCTTATTGTTCTTCTTCTTCTTCTTCTTAGCTTCTTGGTTACTAGAATTAATACTTTCACCAGGCAAGGAGGAAGAAAGAGATGAAGAAACAACAAGTGAAGAAGGAAAAGGGCCAACTTTATGATCAATTTGAGGTTGATGTTGTTCAGGTGGAGGAGAACTTGTTTGAGGAGAATTTTAGACATTCGAAACCATAGGGGTCGAAAATAACCAAACTAGCAAACCAATGGTAAATCTGGGAAGGGACAACTTTATCTAAGAAGCACCAATATTTCCAAAAGGACAAAAAGGACTAGCATTCCCATTATAGGTTTTTCCTTGATGGGTAGGCTCAAGAATTGTTGCCATTAGTCTCAACTTAAAATCTACTAAGGAGTTGTTCCATGGGGAGGATGTTTTTCTGCGATGAAAATAATTGATTTTAGAAATTAAAGACACAAAATAAAGATAAAAAGGGGTAAACTGGGAAAAACAAATTACCAAGTCACTGTGAATTGCAATATACCACCTTGGTAAACCAAGAGTCTATGTATGTGCATGAAATCTCCTTAAATGTTGTGTTCGGTGTATCATAGTGTACAAGGCAGCCGACTTGGTTACCTATGGTGGGATAGCAACCTAGTGTGAACTTCCAAAATATACCCATAGGTACGTGGAAGTGCAGTCTGTAGTAGTGTTGTCTAATGCATAACCATTCAATGAGAGCCTTCCCATATACTTATCATGCGTGGAGCACCATCCGATATACGTGAAGGTATGTGGAGAAAGATCCTATACATTTACATACGTGGATGAGATATCACCCTTGGAATGTAACGCTGACAAAGCACGAAAACTCCTATGTTAAAAGATGTTGTAAAACGTCTCTATCCTAGACCTCAATGTGTGTCATTAATTTTCAAATGATCCTTAGATTAATTGAGGTGAATTTTAGAGTTTATCTTGAATTATGTTTTGATTTCAAGGCTTAAAACTCAATGTAACCTAAACACACCTATGATGCAACAGCTATGATAAAAAAGAACTTTGTTCATTTTCCTTTTAACAATGAAAGGCCTAACTACATAGGGGAAGAAGAAATCAATCAACAATGCATCAAAGAAGTGATGAAAAAATGAATCTCTTCAACTTCACTATTCCAATCAAAATCAAAGACCTATATGCAATGCAAAAAAAAAAATCTTTTCTTTCCAATTCAATTTAATTTTTATAAGAAAACTAGGATATTTTCATAATCACTGATAAAAGAAAGTATTCAGAATGATGACTGAAACACCAATTCTTACAAGAAATCCAATGATCAAGAAATCCATTTACTAATGACCTAATTAATAAGAATAAAGTAAAATCTAAAAAAATTCTTATCAAAGGCACTCAAAACCAAAAGAAAACAAGATGAAGGCTTCTGAGAGACCAATACACACTCAGGGATAAAAAGAGGACCAACAAGAACCAAGTTAATCAGAGAGAAAATCATACAAAGGAATTTTTTTGCATGAAACAGGGGTTAGCACAATTGTAGATAGGCTACCAGTGCTTGACAATGTAGGTGCAGAGAATGCCAGAGAGAATTGTAACACTCTGTCTCCATACCAGGGGGAATGCTCATCAAGGTAATGCCAAGTTCTGACATAAAAATAACATCAAGCTCAATGAAATGTCTTCCTAGGGTCAATTCAAAATGGAGTGAGGCAATCAAGGTTTGTTGAAGAGGTGAAATAAGTACTAGGGGAAAGGAAACTACTAAGGAAATGAAACTATCCCCAACAAATTCACTAATTTGTAATGTGGAATTTATGACTGTGGACAAAAGCATCTTCCCTAGACCTAGTGGACTAGTCTAGAACAATAGAAAGCAAACAATATAAAGTTTCCCTTAGATAAATTAAAGAATGGAAAGAGGATTACTTGGGCTTCATTGCAAGTTCTTCTCTCCTCTTGTCTTGTAAGCTCCAATCGTACCTCTGATTTCTATAATTAGAACTTACACATACAATCAACACAAACCAAAGGTCTACAACATCTATGTAACATTATCCAAATGGATGAGTAAAGCATTGAAATATATTAATGTAAACATAACACAACACATATAGGAAAACAATATACTCTTTGTATTAATATGCAAAGGAGATAGTTTACAACCAACAGTAGAAGTTGATCTTGTAGAGATCTCCCCAAGTTGACTTGTCCTTCCTTGTCCCAAAGAACACATCAATGTCAACCTAATGCATGAAGATGATGACTCTCTTAGGTTCAAAGAAATAGCATGAGGCTATGATTAGTCTCCAAAAGCCAAACCTGATGTTGTAGATGGTTGTAGATTTATAGGAGAGTGTGGTGTTGGAAATCACCATTGTCGTTAGACCAAAACCCACAGGTGTTAGTCAAAAATCACATCGCCAAAGATAAGGATCCATGAGAGGCGGTTAATCCATGTCGCAAAACACACAAGGAGCATTGGTTTATCCAATTTCCAACAATCTCCCCCAAACCTGAGTCAGGTGTGTATCGAACTCATGACCTACGCTCTGATACCACTTGTTGGAAATCACAAATTCCATTAGACCAAAACCCGCAAGTATTAATCAATTATCGCATCGACAGAGATAAGGATCCATGAGAAGTGGTTAGTCCATGGCATGAAACACATGAGGAACGTTGGTTTATCCAATGTCCAACATGTGGTATTTTAGGAATTCTTATCCATTTACCAATATAGACTTGAGATTCACTCATCATGGGAGGATGAGCTCAAGGGATATGAGGTGAAATATCCAAAGTAGGATCATATAGGATTCAAAGTTCTTATCCAAGGTAAATGATTGAAACAAATCCTCGATGCTTCTGGAAGAGGAAGCTTTGGGATTCTTTTTAATTTTCCAAAATTTGTAGAATCAGTGTGCCCCCAATAAGGGACAACCTATTGTTGATCAGGGTTGGTGCAAAACTTAGCAACCTGTTGCTGAATGCAAATCCCTAAAGGGCTAGCATGCATTGGGACTTAAAATCACTTAAATGAAGCATTCAAACTCAGAAACTCAGGTATTTGGAAGAATCGTGATTAGGGCTTTTTGTAGGGATGATGACAAGGTGTTCACGGATGTGGATTGATCCAGTTTATAGGCCTATTGACTAGATGTGACAAAATGGCCTATAAAAATGAGAAATAGGTTGTTCCACCCTCTTACATCAACTTTCCAAAATATAACAAAAATTACACACATGTTGACTTAATAAGCTATATTACAAGTGGAAGATTAGTCGTTCATTCCTTTTTGAGAACCTATTCATCTTTTTCATTTTCCTATGTAAGGAGATTAGTTGTTTGATTTCCTAGCCGATCCACAGATGAAAAATTTTTGATTGATTCATGCAGTTTTATAACTGACACAGATTTACGACACCCTTCCTTAGAATTGCAACAATGATCTTGAGTGAGTTGCAACAATATCCATTCAATGTGAGTCACAACAATGATGAGACAAGAATTGCAATAATAGATAGGTGAGAATCACATCAATAGTGAGGAAAGAGTTGCAATGATAAATAGGTGAGAGTTGTAGCAATATAGAGTTACAACAATAGTGACAATAACCTAAAATTGCAACACGAGTGGTAGTAACTCGAAGTTGTAGAAGCTATTCTCGAGCAGAGAGTTGCAACAATTCACAACTGGGAGTTGTAGCACTTGTATCCTCATAGAGAGTTGCAACACCTATGTTTGGAAGGTACCTATGCAGGTTATTCATAAGTACCACTGTTAGTGCAGAAAGGTAGTAATCTCTTGAGAATGCATAAGAATATGCATTGAGATGGCATATCAAGAGGATAATTATACCTTGACAAAAAAATGTATCATTGTGGTTGAAAAATGTAATAGGATGCTCGATGGAAACATGAAAAAGATATGCAAAAAGGTATTATATGAGTGCTAAAAATATGTCAGTTTGAGAATTCATCACTAGGCCAATAGGAAATTCACATTACAAAATCGAACCCAAATTTTCTTCCACGCATGATAATACCTATATGCCACATCAACAAAGGAAGCCTTCTAGGGTACAATATAAAACTAGACAAGACAATCTCAAGGATACCTGGGGAGGAACATAGAAACAAACCACTCTACAAATAGCAAATCTTAAAATAAACTGAGAAATTATGTTTAAGATCACCCTTATTCTGATATGTCTCAGAGAGAATAAACCTCTTGGATTTCTACCTGAAACAAAAAATTTCAAACCAACTACGTTCACCATCATAAAATGTGAGCATAGTATGAGCCACATTGTAAAAAGGATGTAAATATTTTGAAGTGTTTGAAATAACAGAAAAAAGGGATTGAGTCATAGGACACGAATTTCAGAGATGGGGGTGGATAATTATTGCTTGGGATGTCATGGTTTCTTGTGCAAAGAAGAAATATGAACTTCAGGACAGCCATTAAATGATGGTTGGTGCATGAAGTAAAGAGACTAGCCCTTGAAATTAAATGGGCTAAGGAAAAGTACTCGAGCACATTCTTGCTTGAGAAAAATACAACAAGAAAAAGATGACATAATTTATGAAGGGTTGCAATAGCAAGGACATAATAGTAAAGGAAGGGGTAGGAACGTTGGCCAAGAAAAAAAGGAGTCGGAATTCAGAAAAGAGGACTTGAACTCCTTAGGGAGGGAATTATTCAAGGAGAAAGGGAGGATACAAGAGCTCCAAGAGGAATGAGGCATTTGAACAAAAGACAGGCGGGGGGGGGAAGTAGAAGCTTTACTTTGTTCGGGAAGAAAACCAAGGTGAGAATGAGATACAAACCTCTAACAGAAGCTCTTAGCAAGAAACAATGAAGAGAAGATAAGAGAAGAGAAGAGAAGGGGATCGATTCTCTGGCCCTAGAGGTTGTGGGTTGAGTGCTAGTCTTTGGAGCCCTATAACAACTTGGGTTCCCTAGAGGTTGTGGGTTGAGATAGGATTCCTTGAACCCTGTAACATCTTGGATACCTAGAGACTATGGGTTGGGACAAGAGGTCTCTAGAGACCTCTAACAGCTTGGGTCCCTGGAGGCAATGAGTGTGGAGTGAAATATTTGGAGCCCTATAACAGCTTGGGATTCCCAAGAGGCTATGGGTTGAGCTAGTTACTTTGGAGCCCTATAATAGCTTGATAAGAGACCATATTGAAGTTGTGTCTGAGACAAGCTCAAAGCATAGTTCTCGGTTACTGCCCTGACTGATACAGTGGTTTTTGTACTCCCTAGAAGGGGATGAAACATTGTATGTGCAGAAGGCAATGAGGTTGGGAACCTATGGAATCCCCATGCAGGTAAGAAAGAGATAAACAACTTTGGAGATTGAGGCAAGAGGTCCTCTAGATTCCTAGGGATATCTGGCAGCTTTAGTGTGATCCCAACAGTAAGAGTATACCCCATAGACCCTAGAATCTAACTTGGGGGTGACAAATGCACATAGTAGTGGATGCAACTACCTATGGTTGGGTGGAGAGTCGTAGTCGCAAAATCAGTCCTTGCAAACTAAAAGATAAGTATTTTTGAATACTAGTTGCAAATTAATGGATTATGTTTCATTGTCATTTGTAATAGATATGGATAAACAAGGACTGTAATTGTGTTGTTGTGTGTATACCTATGGTGCAACTGTGAAGGGATATTTCCCTGATTTGTATGTTGAATATGTCTATGCATATGTGTGTGCACATGTGTGTTGTTCTTACATGTAGAAGTAAGTAAGTTAATAACCTAAGTAATGGAAATCACGAAGTATCTGAAGTTACATAGTGGAAATAGAGCCCCATAACAGTGTTGCCTAATTTGTAGAGCAAAGGCGAACTCTTATTCTGAATAAAATGCTTATCTGTGTCAAAAATAATGCAGTAGCTAAATTTAATGATCTTAATGATCTATTTCAGGCCCAAACCTTGAACCGTTAAAAGAAGTGGGTTCTAAGACCCTTTTTATTAATGTACAATTTATAATAAGGACCCTCTATTGGCCACAGTCAGTTATTGAATACATCAATGAAATTTATTAAATGTTGTTGTGCCGATAGACAAGTAGTATGTGAAGGATCAATGGAATGTTCCCAAGGTTGATCATTCGCAACGATCCTACTTCCATGGTCTTTAGCCTTACTAGTACACAATCATCCATTCCCACTATATGTATTAGGGTCCTATAGTTTGTAGGATCAATTAATGATTATATGTTGATTTTCATGTCATGAGATGTTGTAAATAATGGTTCATTCTACAAATTATTTCCAACAAAACAAAATACAAAATGAAAAAGTATTTAAAAGAAAAATAGATATATATTCAAAAATAAAAATAAAAATGATGAAAAACCCTTAGAAAAATTGAAATATGTGATGCTAGATCAAATGTCACATTAGATGTTAAATAAATTGAGTTTAATTAGTTAAATCACAAAGTTTAATCACAATTAGCTTAGTTGTTAATAAAGTTATTTTGACATGATTGTTTTGTCATATGTAATAACCACCACACTATAATCAAGCACCGCGATCTATCCTACCCAGATCAATAGCACCTGATGATTTCAGACCCCCTTTGCCCCTCTGAAATTTAATCAAAGGGGGGGTCCGAAAATTGGATTCTATCAATCCCACTTTAGCAATGTGTCACCCCCTCATCAATTTTGGACCCCCCTCCACCTAAACCGCTTACAACTCACCCCCCTCCCTAAAATCCGCCTTCCTCCTTCCCACCTAATAACAACTATCAACCCCGCTCCCTCCACTCTAATCCACACCTGCCAAGTGTCACATCCCTTCCAGCTCTACTCCCACTTTTGTCACATTCTTTTACCTATCATTTAATCATTAAGAAATCGTTCGAGATATAATTGTTGCCAAAATTAATTAACCCACTCTGTTAAACAAATAAATCTCAATGGTAAATGATCTTGCTCATAAAATAAAGAAAAACCCCGTTCAATTTATTTTCCTCTATTGTTCCACAACGCTGAACAACTAAACCTGCTATTGCAACCAGTTATCAAGCCAAACAATTTTCATCCAACCAACTCCCGGGTAATTACAGTTTTCCATTTCATTTATTTTCAACATGTCTTCAAAAGGTAAATCGAAAGCCATAGTGGAAAACCCTATGCTTCCCCCTGTAATTGACCTAGACCACCAACCCTTAGTGGATCAATAATATAAAATCTCTAAAACCAATTGTGAGTTCGATCTCTACGAACTCCACAATTGGTTAAAACAAAAATATGTTGATCTCAGTGACAAATTGAGTTTGTGGGACTCCTTCCTACCTCAATTCATTTTTCTGCAAACCCATCATTTTCCAGAATTTGTCTCATGGTGCCATTTCAAGTACATACCCAGTCAAAGAGAAATTGTAGCCCAAAAAAATGACATCTTGTTCACAATTACCCTTGACTCCATATGTCAAATGCTTCAGATCCAAAATTCAGCCTCTCTGAAACCCTTTTTAGTAGATTCCCTCATGGAACTCTACAAAAACCTCACTTTTCCCCACAAAGCCAAATTTTCGAGACATTTCTACCTGAGAATGTCCAATTGCCAAAAACAAACCCTCCTTATCCATCCTCAATGTTTCCTGAAATGACAAAACAAGTCATTTCTATAGTTTCTTGTTTATTGGGCTATCAAACTGATCAATGGGTTGATGAAGCCATTATAGGTTTTCTATCAGTATTCTCAATAGGAGAAAAGCCTTCAGTCATTTTTCATTACAGTGAATTCTTAGTAGAGGTCATCCATGAACAATTCCTCAAGTTTTCTACAGAAGGAGTCTTCAAGCATGCTTTAGTTTTAGTTTACTTGTTCTTATTCCATCAAGCAGATAGATTTCAATTTCCACTACAAAAACTAGATGAACAGGGAAATGCATAGTCGGTGATTCATTGGACTTCCTTGGTAAGGAAGCATACAAATGAATTCACATTCAATGATTATGTGGACCAGTTTTTGTACAAATTTTCTTGCCTACTTAATAATGATGTTGAACCTAGAATTGGACCTGAGATTAAGAGAATTCTACATCTCAGTGAACAAACAAAGACAGGTGACTGGTACCTATATCAAAATTACACTGATATTAGAGTGTATGGATGTGAATTTCCTCCATATAGATTGCCTAAATTTGTTCCTATAAGAATTTTTTCATTAGAGTATATTAGGAAAATGATAAATATGGATGAGTTGCACTTTGTGACAGCCAAAAATAAATCTCAGTTCAAAATCAAAACACAGGTTGGGCCTTTCATTTGTAATGCCAAGACAACAACAAAAGAAGCAGATCTTCTCCTCAAACAAATGAAATTTAAACTCAGTTTCACTTGGTCATATGATCCTTTAGGAATAATCTCAAAGTTGAGAGTAGAGCAGAAAACTACTCCTTACACTCATACTCCCAGACCTGAAATTGAGAAATATATGAATCAAGATCAATGGCAAGAAAATACATTGCAGGAGGCAGAAGAATAGGTACTTTCTACTACAACATCACAGACTCCAGTGCCATAGGAAAAGCAAGATAAAAGACCAAGGGAGGATGTTTCCCCTTCAATTTCATAAATTCAAGGAAAGAATTCCAAATATACAAAAAGAGGCAGAAAACCAATCCAATAGAAGAGTCTTTGTAGGAAGAAAATGTACAGTCTACAATAGTCTTGACAGGTCCTTATACTTCTACTTTCCCTCGAAATGAAGACATTTTCATAGGGTCACCATCATCTTCAGCTTCTCAAGAACCACTGGAAACATCTCAATCAAGAGAATTGGTCCATGATCAAGATGAACCAAATATATTTGCAAGGTATAAGGAAATAAAAATAAGAATGAAATTTTGAAAGCAACAACCTATTCTCAATTTTGGAAACAACTAGATTCGTCACAACACAAACTTCTCTATGATTTTGATACTGAGAAAGGAAGAATGTAGATAGCTTTCCTTGAAGCTGAAGTTCCTTTTCCTAAAACTGTAGAGGACTACAAAAATTCTATCTTTTCTTTTAACATTGACCAAATCCATCCTATTGATCAGATGGATTTGCATAAGAAAATAGGTGAGATGTTGTATTCTACCCTAACAAACTCAGCAATGGCAGCATCCAGACTTTAGGCTTCAGTCAACAATATTCAGTCTCAATTAAAATTAGAAAAAATATCTTCTTTAGCTAAAGACACTAAGATAAAGTCTTTAGAGGATTTAGTGATTAAACTGGGATATGATCCCAGTAATGTAAAAGTTGTTGAGGAGATCATTAAGAGAAAAAACACTGACATTGCAGCCCTAAAGAAGCAGCTCAAACTTCCATCTATTGAAGATCCACAAACAAAGGAAGTTGGTCAACTAGAAAAGGAAAAAGAAGATATGTTCAAAATTATCATTGAACAGAATGGACAGATTAAATAAATGGAGACTGAAATAGAAAAACTACTAAAGGAGAAAGAACAGTCAACTAAATTAGCAGTCATTCCTCTCACAGCAGTTCCAATTATAGGTACATCAACAACAGGGGCTTCTACTTCAACAACTACTACAACAGAGACACAATCTATAGATACATCAAGAGAATTAATCATAGCTACGAGAGACTTGTCTATCAGAGGGCAGGAGATTGAAAAGCTGAAAGCTCAACTTAATAATCTCCAAGAGAAAAAATAAAAAAATTATTATTGTGTATTTTTCAGAGCTTCAAAAAACTCACAGATTAACTCAGAGAATTGAACTTTTAGAGAATCATTCTGCCATGGCACAAACAATTACACAAGAAAAGGAAAACATTTGGGTAGAGATTAATGAATCTATGATTGAAATTTGGCCTTCCATTGTACCATTTTTTTGAACGGGAGTAATTGGTGCAGAAATAAAAAGAGGCCATAGAAGATATAAGGAATGTTTGGGTCAGAAACTAGGTGAAGCTACTGCCTTAATAAGAATTCTGAATTCAAAGACAAAAGAAGAACTGCAAGAATATGAGATTGCAGACAGAACTAAGACAATTCTTGAGGTAAGAAGAGTTCTTACAAAAGGGAATTTAATGCTACAGTTAGAGAATAAATGTCATAACTTGGAGGGTAGCATTCAAAAATTCCACAGAAAGTTCAATATACTACATCAAAAGGGGCTTCCAGGTTTAAAGGGAATGGGAGATAAATTAGTTCAGCTAGAGGATTATCAACAAAAGTTATATTCCATAGCAAGAGATAAATCCAAATTTTCCACCATAAAGGGAACCATTACAGGGAAAGATTTCATGGAAGGTTTGAAGTTCGACTTACTTATCAAACATGAAATAAAACATTTGTTTATAGTCAAGCCCACTTTTCAGAAATATACCGAGGTGGATGAAACCTATAGAAAGTTAATCAAGTTATCCACCCTAGATGAAGACAGATGGGATAAATTATGTCAACTTCTTGAGTAAACAGGTATTCATCTTCTGTAGCAAAGCAACAACCTTTTCAATCCAAGTCATCACCAAAATCCTCAAAATTAGTGCCAGAGAGCTTCAGTAGTTTAATTTTCCTATATTGTTGTACTATTTTTGTAAACAATGTTTTTAGGATATTTTGTAGAAACATCTTGATATTCAAAATCAAGATATTTTGATGAAATTATATAAATACTTCATATATTGAAGTACAAAGGGTTGGAACTCGTATGAAGAAAGCATATCCTTGATGTAATGTTGTGCATGTAATGAAGTGATCGATTCCATTAATATAGAAAGTTTGTTCCAAGATTCCTGTGTCAGAGTATTGGTGAAATTTCCTCTCATGTAAAATTGTTATTTTCTTAGTTTTCCATATATTTTTTTGTCTCTATTGTTTAAAGAAGATTAAGGACTAAATTTGTTTGAATACACTCTACTCTGGCTTATAAAAAATATTAATGTTTTCACTTTGATATTGAGTATATAATTCATCCTAGCATTCTCTATATTTAATTAAATCTAAATCTTTTAATCCCATTCACCCCACAAATGCTTGAAAGATCCAAAAACTTGCCTACCTTGCCCTATTACATTTGTTCTGTAATTCTTGTATTTGATCACCCTAAGACTTATGACTCCATTTCCCAATGAACTATCCTTGCATTTTGTTGATGGTGTTGGATCCACCAACAATCAGGGGATCACCCCAGTATGAAGTTCCAACTAGACCTCACACCGTTTGGTGTGGGAGTCCCATCCGGTACGATGGCCCTATTTCCATTATCTTAAGGATTTGCCTCAACTCTTGCTTGTCAACATAGGAGAGTGGTTTTCTTTGTCTTCAATAAGTGAGGTTCGTGTGCCTGGTGAGTGTAAGTGTCGCTTGTGTCAGTGGTTCTTTCACTGTTGAGGGAGAGGGTGAGAGTGAGTTCCATGTCGATTGCAAGTAGTCCCACTGCTACTAGGAACACAAAACACAACAAGACATACACATCTTCTGGTGGAGTAGTCCACACAGATGTGGAAGTCACACCACACAAGGGAAGATAACACATATAACACTCACTGAATTAGTCCACACGAGTGTAACGGTTGTTTACAGCAAATTTTATGTGAAAGGTCTGTCTGATGTCTAGGAGAGTAGTCTACATGGGCGAGACAACGTTAATAGCATATACAACACATTTCCATTAATATATTATGTATTACAACAAGTGAAATAGTTCAAATGTAGAACACAGGTTAAAGCAACATGCATCACAAGTGTTAAAGATTAGTCTTACAATAGTTACAATACATGTGTGAAAATGTGTTGGCCTGTTAGCAGGCTTCTGAATTAACCGAAATTTCCAAGACACATCATCACACCATACATCACTAACCCCATGTGAGGGGTGTTGGAGCCACTGCTTACTCCTCAAAGAAAAGATTACAGACTCTCTTGGCTATGTGGGAGGAGTTGAGGTGAAAAGTCCTTTGCATGTACAAATGAGGGGGTATTTATAGCCAAGGGTGAAACCAAACCTTGTGGTTGTTTGACTACCTTCATGAATGTTTGACTTCCATGACTTTTCGACTTTACATGACTATTTTTACAACAAGTGAGTCTCTTGGACTTCCACGTTACATTACATTGATTTGACTACATGGCCCACAGCGGAGATGTGGACAACATGACTCATGACATGACTCAACATGTCAGTGATGGTACATTTGTGATTTTGCTGGAATGCATGTTGAGCTACAGTGTTGTTGGGTGATGGATGTCTTCATGATGTGTCACGACTTCACCTCCGCATGGCAAAGTGCGCGGAGTCTTCGATGGTCATTTATTCGCTTGATGTTGCTTTGACACATTGCTCCTTGCTTGTATGTTGGAAGGCTTGAGAGGCTCATCTGTTAGCGAAAGGTGCATGTTTGTTCATTTGTCCATCCATGATCACATATTACATGTTTGCTCATTTGTCCATCTGCAAACACATCTTTGCATGATCATCCGTTCGTGAGCACATCTCTTTGCATGCATTGTTCATTCATCCATTTGTGAACTTGTCCTTCTGCATGTGCTCCCTTCATTCATCCCATTCGTCGTCACGCCATGTTTGTTGGTGTACATGTACCTGTATTCACTCATGAAGAGACGACATCAAATCCAAAAACCTCCTAGTATACCATAACACATGATCGTTTTGGATGCAAGTGACCAGGTGTTACACAGTAATTTGTCACTAGTCCCATATCCCTTGATCTCGGATAAAGTCAGTCCCTGAGCGACATATTCTCTTTGTCATACCTCAGACAAATGTGTCCACATCCTCCAAATCATTCAAGAAGATTAACAAGTTCTCTTGAATCCTAAATATTGACCCTTTTCACCCATGTTTCAAGATCATCGCAAGTAAACCTCATTTTTCCTGCGATGATTTCCTGTAATGAACTAGAATGTCGCGACGTCGTTGCAGGGGTACATCTATTCTATATGATGGTCAAATTTTAGGGCTCATCACAAGTCCTCAATATCTTTCTTGCGAAGATAGCTCTGAATACACTGTTTCCCTGCAATGTCATCTCTAAGTCCTAGTGTTTGACTCGCAACGACCCATATATGGTGAATTAGTTCGAACAGAATGCTTCTGGGTGGTTCTGGAACTGGTTGTTGGGTCAAGGAAGTTTATTTTTCCTCCTTTGGGATGGTGGTTCTGCTTCTTGAGAAACCTCCCTTGGGGATAAGCTCCCTCTCCCTCATTTATGGAGGCTCCTCCTCTTATAAAAGCATTCCCCATTGTTATGTTCAGCTAGTTCTTAGTTTTTGGTATGGAGCAAATTAGCTAGTTTTGGTGTGAGATTCATAGTTTGTAGTGTGAATTATTGACAGTCTAGCAATTGGTTGTGGATTGCCTTAGCCTTGTGCTTTTGAGTGAGAGAGAGAGTTATCAGCCTCTTGGGAGACCCTTTTGAGAGTGAATGCTTGAAGAAACATACTGGCTGGACCCTTCAAGGAAGCTTGCAACGTCAAGGCTTGGTTGTAAGCTTTGCTTTTATTCATTTTAATACAATCAATGGTGATTTCCTATGTCATGTGTAAAATATATTTGATAGATTATGGTTCCTTGACTCTGTAAGTGAATAGATCATTGTTGTGCTTTGTTATGTGTTCTATTGTTCTCTTGTGTTGTTTCAAGTGAATTGCTCATCGAGGAAAAGGAAACGATAGCTGAAGCGGTACAACGAAAGCTCCATCGAACATCGGTTTGAGGTAGGATCTTTCAACAATCACTATTTAAGAAAATTAGTTGTTGTTTTGTCTTGCTATGATTAGACCCACTCTAGCGCTAGAGGGTTTTCCTCTGTCCATAGAGGGAACATTATCTACATCACAAGTTGGCGACTCCGCTGGGGAGTCCTTTGTGTGTTGTCTCTTGTTTTGCTCTTGATTTGTTTTTGATTGAATTACATAGTGTCTCTTGGTTTTGGGGCTGAGCCATCAGTGTTCTGGGTTACTTGAGTCAATCTGGTAGTCCCTCTCACTATCTGAGAGATAAGTCTGGTGTCCTTTAGGTGTTTTTTCTCTTAATTGAGATCGTCGTTATTTATAGCTTAATAGCTGCGACGAGTTGCACCTGTCCTCTTTGGTCAAGCTATACGTCGCGGATATCCCGTCATATAGCTGTGGAAATTCCTGAAATCAGACTGTCGCCGAAGACAGGTGTACACTTGCGACGACGTCGCTCAGTTGCTAGCTTTGTGCTTGCGATGATTTGGTTTTCATCTCAGGTTGCTAGTTCAACCCCTGCGACGATTCCTGTAAGGTTGTTTTTCACAGCCTTACCTCCTAGATTAGCCAACACTACTTGTCCCCTGCTGTCTCTTGTATCTTATCACACTTGTGTTGACTGTATTTGCTAAGGCATATCCTTCTTGGTTCCGTTTGTATGAGTTTTGGTGTTTGGGCTGTGTGACTTAAGTCTTTTGGGATTTTGTCAAGAAGTCATTTGTTTTGGGTTGCTTGTCCTTCCAAGATTCTGAACTACATCCACAACCATTTTATTGACTTGTTTGAAGTTGTTCCCTTATAGCTTGTCTATCCTTTCTGATTGGTCTATAGTGTTTGGTTATTGAACCAGTTTCTCATATTGATTTGATTTCCACAATATCAAACATAGATTACATTTGTTTGGATTGGCCAAGCTTTTCTTGTTTGTCATTAAATTCCAAAAATCAAAAATATTGCATTCATACAACATATGAAAGTGAAAGCACATTTGCATTACTGAATTTTCATGATTGAGAAATTAGAAGCAAATTTCAAATCTTTCATTAGTAGTTACGAGATAAGTGCATTGATGCATTGTGTTTCCTGGTGATTGGATTTCTTGCATGCACTGTTGTTCTTGCATTTTCTTGTTTAATGGTTTGTGTTCGCTTGGAAATGAACTCCTTACCCTCATTTAGGTAGTTGTTCATCAAAAGGAATGGTGTTTTACTCATTGTAGTTGCATCCTAGTAATTGTTGAAATACATTCGATAGGGCCTTAAAACCAAGACGTAATTCAAGATTAATCGCTAAAATTTATTGAATGAACTTAAAAACGCATTGGAACTTAACGCACAGTTATCTAGAGGTCCAGGCTAGAGACGTGCTCCGACGTCGTTAGACCTAGTTACTTTTGTTTTTACTATGGTTGGGTGATTCCTCCTTTTGTGATCCAATACGTACTAGTATAGATTTGTGCTCCCCGTACTATCAAGTATATATTAGGAGACCCCACTAGGTTATCATCATATTATCCAAAGTAAGTCAAGTCTACCACCTTACGAATCGTAACGCACCGAACACAACATTCGAGAAGATTGACTGCCATACGGAAAGTCCTTGGTCATTTCTCTTTCATTTGATCACCAAGGTATATATGTAGTTTTGCAATTTGTCTGGTAAACCTCTTGTCTAGTACTTCAAAGCAGTCACTTTCGTTCCTTTTTTACTCCTTAAAAGTAAAAGGATCATCTGAGCACTTGTCCTTTCAGGCTCATTAAACTTTGAAAGAGATAGAGTCACCTTGTCATCCTTTTCTCGACTCTTAAAATATGAAAAGACGCGGTTTTGTTTCAATGTCATAAAATTAACTACCCATGAAAGATTCCTGGCTATAGTTAGAGTTCCTTTCAAGGTCGATCCCAATGGAAACCTTTCCAGAGTCCACCAGTCAAGGTATCCCCACAAATGGGAGTCCTGGTCCTTTTCCTTCTTTTGGAAATGTTGGTGCTCCATATATGGCAACATTGTCTTTGCCTGGGTTAACCATCGGTTTGCCCATTTGGTTATTTTCAACTTTCGTGGTCCCAAGCATCATGACTCCTGTTCTACCATCTCCTTCATTTGAATCACAACACGATGATTCTAAGGTTGAGCCTTCACCTTCTTCCCCCATTCCTTCATCCTCCTCTCCTACTTCACCTGGTGAAAGTTCCAAATCCAGTAACCAGGAGGCTAAGAAGAAGAAGAAGTTAGATAAGCGAGAGGCCACCCATGCAACTAGTGCTTCGAGTACACCTCTGGTGGAAAAACCTTTTAATCCTCAACGAAACTTTAAATTTCCTTGTAAATTATGCAAGGGTGACCATCTTAGAAGTATGGTCTCATGATATAGCTCGTCCCTCATTGCCTTTTGATGCTCATGTTGATCCTTCACCCTCAACTAGCAGTGGTAAGAAAAAAGGGAAGATTAGATTCCCCTGTAGGTTATGTGAAGGTGACCATCTCCTTCACCTTTGTCCGCTCATGGATAAAGCTTCTACCATTTTGGAAAGTCTTACAGCTTCTTCACCCCAACTTCCAGTTGGTTATTAGAGGCTCTCTTTGGACCCTCTCCAGGTTGACAAAGAGATTGACTTGGATTCATCTCTTGTCCATCCTGCTCTTCCTGAGCATGGCTGTGTTGTGTCTATTTTCGACTAACCATTAGTCGAAAAGAGTGTCGACTCGATTTCACCGCTAGTTGTTCACTCTATTCCAGAAGATCATTATGATTATACTGCTCATGTTATTCTCATCTTGTCAGATTCCCCTGAGTCAAAGAACGACCCTCCTATCCTGGTTAATCAAGAGAGTCCTTCTACAATCCCTACAAAGCATGGGGGCAATCATATGATACCCCCACCAAGTAGTTCGATCATTTCCTTTGACTGGAGTCACTTGACTGCTTTCCGCCTCCCATCATTTGTGCCTTTCCAGATTATAGTACATGCCTATAATAAGACAATACCTAGCACTCTCTTGGATGAAGGTGCGTCGGTTAGCCTCATGCTTTCCACTACTTGGCAAGCTTTGGGCTCCCCACAGCTTGTGCCTGTCACCCAGAATTTGTTGCCTTTTGACAGAGGAACTAGTCAACCTTTGGGGATCCTTCCAAAGTTCCCAGTTACTTTTGGAGGAAAAATTTTCTGTATAGATGTGATGGTCATCCAAGGTGCCTTGGATTTCAGTCTTCTCCTTGGCCGAGACTATATTTATGCCATGGGGGCTCTTGTTTCTTCACTTTTCTGTGTGGTTTGTTTTCCACACGATGGAAGAATCGTGAATATAGATCATTTGTCATTCTTTAGTCACTAGATACCTCCTGTACAACCATCATCCCCTCTCGGTTCTTGTTTGCAAGCAGTACCTTCCCTGCCACAGGTCAATTATGTGGCTACCATGTCTGTCTCCGCCTCTATTGATGATCATGCAGATGGCCTTGTACATCATGTATTGGGGGCATTGGAACCCAATCTGTCATTGGTGCCCAATGACATGTGTTCCTCCCAGAGCATGGTTCTTCCTTCCAGTGAAGACCTCTTGGGAGTCATGTTCTCGTATGGCCCATGAACAGGAGTTGACCAAGGATAGTTCTTTTCTTGTGTCAACCTCATTAAAAAATGAAACAAGGGTCCGAGGATAGTTCTGATCTTGTGTCAACCTCATTTAACAAATGAAACAAGGAGTTAAGGATAGTTCTTAGTCTTGTTTTGACCTCATTTAAAAAATGAAACAAGGGTCCGAGGATAGTTCTGATCTTGTGTCAACCTCGTTTAAAACATGAAATACGGAGTCCAAGGATAGTTTGCTCCTGTGTCAACCTCGCTAAAAAAATGAAACAAGGGGTGAAGAGCATAGTTTTTGTCTTGTGTCAAGCTCTTTAAAAAATGAAACAAGGGTATTAAGGAGACTTCTTAGTCTTGTGTCGACCTCTTTTAAAAAATGAAACAAGGGTCCAAGGATGGTTCGTGATTTTATGTCAACCTCGTTTCAAAAATGAAACAACTCCCTTTTGTCAATCGATTCTTTGGTTGAGATCTCGTCAAATCCCAATCGAGTCTTTCTTAGATATCATCATTGAACCTTCATTACATCCACCTTGTTGAATGCAATGAAGCTTGGGGGGCATGTACCTCGATTGGATTTTTATGTTTGGGGCATGCGAACCTTAGTCAAGCATAGTTTCTCATTTCAATCTTATGTAAACAATGAAACCGAATCCAAGCATAGTTCCCCATGGTTCAAGCTTGTGTAAAAATGAACCCGTGTGCCAATATACCCCTTTTTGGTTTGGTGCATTAAGTGATTTCTTTCTTATTGTGTCTTTTGTCTTTTATGCAGATGTTATGAATATTAGCTAATGCATTAAGTAAATTATGTATTAAGTGAAAATTTGCACAAATTATAAATCATAGACAAACATTCAGACATAACAAGCAAAGATCATAAAACATAAATAGATGTATATCATGTGTTGCGCACCAAGGCACTCAAAAAATAATGTATATGTTTAAGTTACAATGCGAGACACATGTCTGTCAAAACACCATAAAAGGAAACCTAGGAGACTACTGTGGGTGCTGCTCTCTATAGCAGACCACTGCCCTAACTACTCGTCTGAGCAGTCTATGAATCATGTTCGACACATCCATGGTGTGTCATTGGTACTATCTCGGGATCTCCTCGAACCCTCTGTAATCAGGGATCCCCTCAGTCAAGCCTTCCAAGTTTTGGGCTATCTCCTCCTCTACGTCTCCACCTAGAGGTGGCAAGGCAAGCTCTCTGTTCTCCCTCTAAGCTGTAAGAGTGAGACCCACTAGTCTCTCAGGTACGATATCTACAAAAATTGAGTATAATTATTAGGGCATATATGTTCAAAATCCAAAAACAATAAAAAACTAAAATATAAAAGTTTGGCGGTCAACCCAAGTATGTTACCTCTCTCATCCCACTGCTCTCCAAGCAGAAGTAGCATGTTTGAGTCTCCCCTGAAATCCATCCCTGTGTAAGGCCAATACTCAACCACCACCTGCTAACGATGTAGCCACTCCATGAAGTCAGGACCCCATGATACTGGCTGGCCGCTACCTCCTCGCGGCATCACATGGGCCCACCGAGTGATTCGGGTCTCTCGTGGTCTGGGCCACCCTACTCGCATGTCCTGTAACTAAAGTATGGGTACCCGCTCCAGCATGAGTGGTATCAAAATTGAACCGTACCCAAACTACTTCGTCTCACCTCTCTGGCATTTGGTCAACTGCCTCTTCATGTTCAGAGACACGACCTCTGCCCAGTCAAACATAGTAGGATTGAGGCAATCTAAAGCCAACCGCAGTTGTGTTTTAGTTGCCTCATGTTGAGCCTGAGAACCAGCTGCTCTCGTGATCGTGAACAACAACACACGTAGTGACAGATCATTCACTGTTGGAATCTGTAACTTACCGCTAGTGGATGATTTTCGTGCCCCTAGGCACGCTCGTGCAATCAGCATGTCTAAGGACTCTCCAATGATTCACACACCACCCATGCAGGGTCTCTCCCCTCGTTGTGATAAACCAGTAAGAAAATATATATATGTGGCGTCAAACTCAACCTCCTACCCTTGGATGATGAATTTACCCTCTGTTGGGTTCCATGATCGAATTAAGAATTCTAGGAGGTCTAATTGCGCTCTCAATAGTGGCGTTAGGAAGAATTTTAGCAGTCCGCAGTTCCGAAGGACATGCAAGCATTGAGGATCAATTGCCCCTCTCTCATCATCTTCATCATGTGTGCATTCTTGCCATGAGAATGCCATTTTGCACCCTGCACATACAAACATTCTCTTATTAGAAGTTATTTGATCCATTTTCATATGCCACAATGGTGTAAAAATTTTTTTTTTGTGTTTTCTGCACTTGTCGCAGCTGTTTCTAAAACAGCTGCGATGGTCTGATTTGAATAGTTCACAATTTCTCGGATCGTCGTAGGGGTACATCACTTTCCTGCGACGATGCCGATTTTGGCCTGTTTGGAATTCGCAGTCGTCGCAACCCCGCGGGGAAAATCTGCAACAACCGAGGCAAATTTTTGAAACAAAAATTCTTCCCAAACTCAACCAAAACATTGAAATTACGGTTAAAATGCACTCAAAACACAAAGGAAAAGGCAGAATACTTACTTGGAGAAGGTTTGGAATGCAATGAACCACCACAGCTCTGGAAATCGACAACCCAATTTTGCAAGGTATGCATTGTTTGGAGTTTTACCACGGTTAAAAATAAAACAAAGTGAATTATGTTTTTACCATATGCCTTGTTATAGCCCTTTTTTTGAAATTTAGGGATTTGACTATAGTTTTTGGGTTTTTACTATAGTTTTTAGGGTTTTTGCTATGGTTTTTAGGGTTTTTGACTTAGGTTTTCGAACATTAATCATGTATCCTTGTAGAACGGGTCTTATTCTTGAGTTTCTCTGTGCAGGAAAAGGTGTGTCGGATGTAGGTACTGATTGATACATGCTTGGTAAATACCACAAAAGTTTCTCATGAGTCCTCTTTAAGCTCTTTTTTGACTCGTAAAAGATGAAAAGATTGTCGAGTATTTTTTCCTTTTTGACTCATCAAAGGGAATAAAAATGGGGGTCTACTTTCAACTCTTTTCTGAACATTTAAAAACAAAAATATGGCCAAGCCCTTATCGTTTCAAGCTCATTCTCGGTTACAAAATGTCATGTCTCCAGTAAGTTTTCTACTTTTTCGAACTGGAAACACTATTTATGAAAAGTACTCCTTGACCGAAATAATCAAGCGGTTCTCTCGAGTATCGTTTTCTACCTTTTCGAGCTTGGAAGACACAAACTTATGAAAAGGGCCCTCTTGGACTTTTCTTTTCCGTGTCTTTTTCAAAATCTCTAAACATGAAAAAGACTCTGAGTTTTACCTATGTCGGACTCATTAAACCCTGACGACATTGGACTCATCACCATGATGAGACCCGAGCTTCTCCTCCTTAGGGCTTGTTAAAATTTCACTAGGTTGGATTTGTCTGAAGGATGAACTTATATCGCAAGCATATTCTATCCCCTTCAAGCTTGTTTTTCAAAAATAATTGGGGTACTCACTAGCAATGGTGGGGGGAAAATTTGGAAATATTCCATTTGTTACCTACGGCAGCCAGTCACTCTTGAACATCGAAACTTTTGCCTCTCGCCAGGTTTGGGATATCCTCACATCGTCATTGGACTTCCGAGGTTGGGTTTGTCATTTTGCCTCATTCCATTTGATCCTTTTCATCTCTGCTAGACCTTCGATCCATCGGTATCAAAATGTTGCCACATTCTGGAGTCGTGTTGCCGATATGTTCAACAATTTAATCCTTCTGCAGTTTGCACCCTTACACCCTCCTCTAATTCTATGTTTCATTCATCTTCATCTTGTTCCTTATCTCGTGTCGTTGATGTGGGAAACATTGTGGCCCTCCTGTGATGAGTCGCTTCTTGTCGGCATCAACTCATTATCCAGGAATTTGATCTAGAGATTTCTTATGGGTACCTTAGAGCATGCATGCCTCAATGGCAAGTTCTTCGCACTCGACAACAGGTTTGCATTATTTGTCTTCGATTGGGTGATTCCACAAGTGTTTGACTCCAAATTGTTCTTCATACTTTGTGGATTGTACTGATAGTACCTTGAGAACCATTGATATTACTTCATTGGCTAGTAATCAAGTGATTTTATAGTATGCTCGACTTCAGCACATATATTCACATATTCGAAATTGTACCATGCTCGGTTGGGATTCAACACCCCGGACTAAGATTAGAAAAGTTCGGGTTGCGTGGATTGGTTCGTGATTTCATACATGACTCGTTGATTGGATGGTTGTGACCATACCTAAGTCTTTCTGGATGGCTGCAACCATACCTCTATTTTTATATGGTCTTATTGACTAGATGGCTATGTCCATACCACAGACCAGTTCTATCTATCTTTTGGATGGCTGCACCCATGCCCAGACTACATGTATTTCTTTCACTGTCAAAGATATCAGTTGTACTTATGCCTGCAGGTTTTCAGGGATGGTGTTCTATTTCAGTTATGGTTTCGTAAAGCATTTCACTCCTCCCACTCTCTCGACCATCATGCTTTAGGGGGCATTTGTTACACTATAATTTGTCACTGGCCCCATATCCCCTGATCTCAGATAAATTCAGTCCCTGAGCGACATCTTCTCTTTGTCATACCTCAGACAAATGTGTCCACATCTTCCCAATCATTCAAGAAGATCAACAAATGCTCTTGAATCCTGAAGATTGACCCTTTTCACCCATGTTTCAAGATCATCGCAAGTAAACCTCATTTTTCCTTCGATGATTTCATGTAATGAACTAGAATGTCATGACGTTGTCGCAGGGGTACATCTGTTCTCTGCGACGGTTGGATATTAGGGCTTGTCGTAAGTCCTCAATATCTTTCTTGTGACGATAGCTCTGAATACATCGTTTCCCCTCGGCATCGTCTCTAAGTCCTAGTGTTTGACTCGCGATGACCTAGATATGGTGAATTAGTTCGAATAGAATGCTTCTGGGTGATTTTGGAACTGGTTTTTGGGTCAAGGAAGTTCGCCTTTCCTCCTCTGGGATGGTGGTTCCACTTTTTGAGAAACCTCCCTTGGGGATAAGCTCCCTCTCCCTCATTTATGGAGGCTCATCCTCTTATAAAAGCATTCCCCATTGCTATCTTCAGCTAGTTTTTAGTTTTGGTATGGACCAAATTAGCTAGTTTTGGTGTGAGATTTGTTAGAAAATTATATATTACAGAGCAATGGAACACATAAAATATTGCAGAAATATAAACACAGAAAACACATAAAACAAGAGAGACACAGATATATGTGGTTCACCCAGTTTGGGCTACATCCACGGAGAAACAGCCAGTCCTTCTTTTATTATATTATCCAACAAACTGAAGAGATACAACCTACGTCATATCCGTTGTAACATCCTCTTCGCTCTCAATCTCCTCTCTCTTCCTCACTCAGAATATAGATCTACATAGATGCAATACAATTCCCTCATATATATAGTGAGGGGTTGCCTTCTAGGGCAAAAAACCCTAAATTAAACATAACTTCTACCATCAGATCATCCGCCTAATGAATGGCCCAGATTGACTAGATATTACTAGACTTTTACAAGGCAATTTTACATCTATTTTTAGCTTTGGGGGTGCTACCCCCGAACCCCTGTCGAGGGACCGCTGGCCCCCGGACCCCCACGGCAGGGACAAGTCCCCCCTGCACCCCCCCATGTGGAGGGGTGTATAGTCTTCTTAGGATATACATCTAGCTAAAACCTTTGAATACAGAAGATAATCAAGCTCCACACCCAACAATCTCCCACTTGGAGACTGATTATAACAACTCTACTGCTGCTTCATTTGCTAGACAATGACTCCAGTTTGGACCTGGTTGTTTCTCATCTTCTTCATCATACTTGAAGACCAATTGAAACTGAGTGGATTCTCAGTTTCTCCCTAGTTACAACTTTTGTTAGCATATCTACAGGATTCTGGCTAGTGTGTATCTTTTCCAGTTTCAACTGTCCATCTTCCAATGCTAACCGTATGAAATGGTATTTGAGCTATATATGTTTAGTCTAGGAATGAAATGCAGATTTCTTTGCAAGATATATGGCACTCTGGCTGTCACTGTATAACCTGCCCAACTCCTACTTCTTACCCAATTCATCCAAAAACCTTTGTAACCAAATCATTTCTTTACTAGCCTCTATAGCAACAACATACTCTGCTTCTGTTGTTGAAAGTGCAACAACACTTTGGATTTTGAAACCCAACCGACAGCTATTCCACCTACAGTAAATACATATCCTGTAGTGCTCCTCCTGTTATCTCAGTCACCTGCCATATCTACATCAACATATCCCTGTAGAGCAATGTTTGGACCACCAAAGCATAATGCTTGATTTGTGGTACCTCTCAAATACCTGAGATTCCACTTCACCACCATCCAATGTTCTTTTCCTAGATTGTTCATGTACCTGCTTACAACTCCCATTGCATGTGCAATATTAGGCCTTGTGCGGACCATTGCATACATTAAGCTTCCAACTGTTGATGCATATGGAACTTTAGACATATGAGCCATTTCTTCCTAAGTCTTGGGACACACCTCCTTACTTAATTTGAAATGGCTAGCCAAAGGTATACTAACTGGTTTTGCATTCTACATATTAAACATTTTCAACACCTTTTCTATGTACTCACTTTGAGACAATGTTAATTTGCGATTCTTCCTGTCTCCAGTTATTTTCATACCAAGGATTTGTTTTGTAGCACCCAAATCCTTCATTGCAAATGAGTTTTCCAATTTCCTTTTGAGCACATTTATTTCCTGCATGTTAGAACCTGCAACAAGCATGTCATCTACATATAATAACAATATAATATAGCTGCCATCATTTTTCCTTTTGAGATAAACACAATGATCAGAGTGACAACTAGTATAACCTTGTTCAGACATAAACCTGTCAAATTTTAGATACCACTGCCTTGGAGCCTGTTTTAAGCCATACAAGCTCTTCTTCAGCTTGCACACTAGTTTATCCTTGACTTTTACCTCATATCCTTGTGGCTGTTGCATATATATCTCTTCCTCCAAATCCCCATGGAGAAAGATTGTCTTTACATCTAACTACTCAAGATGCAAATCTTCAACTGCAACTAGACTTAAAATAGTTCTGATTGAAGTCATTTTAACAATAGGAGAAAATATTTCATCAAAATCAATACCTTTCTTTTGTGCAAACCCCTTCACCACAATTCTAGCTTTGTACCTCTGTTTTCCTCCATCTTCTTCCTTCTACCTGTAAACCCGTTTATTCTGCAATGTTGTTTTACCTGCAGGGAACCTGACTAAGTCCCAAGTCTAGTTATGTGCTAAGGAGTCCATCTCTTCTTTCATGGCTTGCTCCCACTTTTTCCTAGTTTCTACCTGCATTGCTTCTTCATAACATTCTGGTTCACCAGAATCAATCAACAATACATAATATAATGAAGGAGAGTATCGTTTAGGGGGTCTACTTATCCTGGTAGATCTTCTAACACCACTTTCAGGTGTTTGAAGTGCTTGTTTCTGTTGTAGTTGTTGTTCTGTCTGTTGTTCATTATGATTTTCAGGCACCATCACTTTTCCTGTGATATCGTCAAGCATTGTGTATTCTCTATTTTCTTTTTTCTATTTCCTTTCCTACAACAGATTCTTATACAAGACCTTTTCATTGCATATTACATCTCTGCTCTTAATGATTTTGTGATTTTCATAATCATATAAGCAATAACCAAAATCATTAACACCATATCCAATAAAGGTACATTCCTTTGATTTTGCCTCAAGCTTTGTTCTATTTTCTTTGTTAATGTGGACAAAAGCTTCACAACCAAAAGTCTTTAAAAATGAGTAGTTTACCTTTTTACCTGTACATGCTTCCTCTGGAATACCACCATCCAAGGAACTTGAAGGCCCTCTGTTTATTAGATAAACAGTAGTATCTACAGCATCTACCCAAAATTGTAAAGGCAATCCTGCATGCAATCTCATGCACCTTGCACGCTCCATGATTGTCCTGTTCATCCTTTTTGACACACCATTTTCTTGTGGTGTTCCTAGAACTGTCTTCTCTCTGTGAATTCCATTCTCTGAACAATACCTATCAAACTCTTTGTTGCAATATTCACCTCCATTATCTGATCTGAGACACTTCAACCTTTTCCCTGTCTCATTTTCAACCAAAGCTTTCCATTTCTTGAAAGTATCAAATACATCAAATTTATTTCGAATACAATAAATCCAGGTTTTTCTGGTTGCATCATCAATAAAAGTAACGTAATAACGATATCCACAAAGAGATGATACCTGAACAGATCCCCATACATCTATATACACAAGCTCTAAATTTTCGCTCCTTTTCTTTCCCAACTCTAAGGAATCTGACTCTCTTCTGTTTTCCATAAACACAATTCTCACAGAATTTTAAATGAACATGCTTCAAACCTGGCAACAAATTTCTTGAGTGAAGAATATTCATCCCCTTCTCACTCATGTGCCCGAGCCTATGATGCCACAATGTCGTATCTTCTCCTATAGAGGTTAAAGAATTGACAGAATTAGGAATACCATTGCATAAATACAATGTACCAACCTTTCCTCCTTTCGCTATTACCAGGGATCCTTTAGTGACCTTCCAGGTTTTATCTGTGAAAGTAGTTACACAACCTTCACCTCCCAACTGCCCTGTTGAAATCAGATTTTTCTTCAGATCTGGAACATGCCTTACCTCCTTCAACAACCATTGATTTCCATTCTGTTGTTTTATGAAAACTGTACCCATTCCAATGATTTTATAGGGTTTATCATCACCCAATTGAACCTGTCCAAAATCTCCTTGAACATAATCATGAAAATGTTTCCTATCAAGTGTGGCATGGAATGAGGCCCCTGAATCTACCACCCAGGCATCAATAATATTTTCTAATGAAAGAATCAAAGCATCTTGCAACACATCACCTGTTACATTCGCTTCATGATTGTTTTCTTGTTGTGCGTCTCCTTCTTTTCCCTTTCGAGACTTGCAGTCTTTCTTCAGGTGTCCTTTCTTCCCGCATTTCCAGCACACTATCCCCGATCTGGACTTGGATCTACCTTTCCTTGATTTACTGCGATATCCTAAGCTCTTTCCTCTTTCCATTTTTCTTCCCTTAGTCTCTGCAGTCAAAGCATTACCTGATGTCTCACCGGAGCTTTTCCGTCACATTTCCTTGCTAAGGATTGCACCAACAACATCATCAAACTTTAAAGTACTAGATCCAGAGACAGAGTTACTAATGGCCATAACTAAACCATTCCAACTTTCTGGCAATGAGCACAGAAATAACAGAGCCCTAACTTCATCATCAAAATTTACCCCTACAAAACTTAACTAACTTGTAACTGTATTAAAATCATTTAAATGATCAGCGACATATCCACCTTCTGACATCTTCATATTAAATAAATGCTTCATAAGAAATACCTTATTTGAGGCCGAGGGTTTTCCATACAGTTTGGCCAATGCCGACATTAAACCTTGTGTTGTCATTTCCTTTGAAATATTAAATGCTACCGATGCCGCTAGGGACAACTGTATTGTTCCAAGTGCCTTTCTGTCTAGAATATCCCATTCTGTGTCTGTCATACTCGTCAGCTTCTTTGTCTTTCTACTCAATGGTAGGTACAGATCTCTCTGATACAGATAATCTTCCATCTGCATCTTCCACAACTGGTAGTTTTGGCCGTTGAATTTTTCGACCCTAAACCTACCATCTTCTGCCATTGCTCCCACTCGAACCAGGAACCCTTCTCTCCTACGCGTTTATCAGCCAAATAGACCTTCAGCTCTAATACCAGTTGTTAGAAAATTATATATTACATAGCAATGGAACACATAAAATATTGCAGAAATATAAACACAGAAAACACATAAAACAAGAGAGACACAGATATACGTGGTTCACCCAGTTTGGGCTACATCCACGAAGAAACAACCAATCCTTATTTTATTATCTTATCCAGCAAACTGAAGGGATACAACCTATAGCAAATCCGTTGTAACACCCTCTTCGCTCTCAATCTCCTCTCTCTTCCTCACTCAGAATACAGATCTACATAGATGCAATACAATTCCCTCATATATATAGTGAGGGGTTGCCTTCTAGGGAAAAAAAACCCTAAATTAAACATAAATTCTACCATCAGATCATCTGCCTAATGAACGGCCCAGATTGACTAGAAATTACTAGACTTTTACAAGGAAATTTTACATCTATTTTTAGCTTCGGGGGCACTGTCCCTGAACCCCTGCCAGGGGACTGCTGGCCCCCAGACCCCCCGCCGGGGGGAATTTACCCCCCTGGACCCCCGCGTGGGGGACAAGTCCCCCCCGCGTGGAGGGGTGTACAGTCTTCCTGGGGTATACATCCGGCTAAAACCTTTTGAATACAGAAGATAATCAAGCTCCACACCCAACAAGATTGATAGTTTGCAGTGTGAATTATTAGTAGTCTAGCAATTGGTTGTGGATTGCCTTAGCCTTGTACTAGTGCTTTTGAGTGAGAGAGAGAGTTATTAGCCTCTTGGGAGACCCTTTTGAGAGTGAATGCTTGAAGAAACATACTGGCTGGACCCTTCAAGGAAGCTTGTGACGTCAAGGCTTAGTTGTAATCTTTGCTTTTATTCATTTTAATACAATCAATGATGATTTCCTATGTCATGTGTAAAATATATTTGATAGCTTATGGTTCCTTGACTCTGTAAGTGAATAGATCATTGTTGTGCTCGGTTATGTGTTCTGTTGTTCTCTTGTGTTGTTTCAGGTGAATTGCTCATCAAGGAAAAGGGAAAGATAGTTGAAGTGGTACAATGAAAGCTCCGTTGAACACCGATTTGAGGTAGGCTCTTTCAACAATGACTATTTAAGGAAATTAGCTATTGTTTTGTCTTGTTGTGACTAGACCCACTCTAGGGCTAGAGGGGTTGCCTCTATCCACAAAGGGAACATTACCTACATCACACCAGGAGAGGCAGTAAGGTTGTGAGGTAGGATGATGGCTCCAGGCACTACTGATTAAAACTGTGCAAGAGTCACTGGGTGATGCAGATATCCAATCCAAGTCGACAATGATTGTCCACAAGGTCTGGCTCAGCTAGAAGGAAAAATTACGCAAATTTTGGGAGGGACATTCCAGGCTGCAACAAGGCAAGGCAAACGGAATCTATGCATTTTCTAGAACAAGCAAGTAGCAAGGACTTGACAGCAAAATTTGCACAATTTTCTAGAGGAACAGACCGGGCTACATGGAGGATCAACGGGTAGACATTGTGCAGTTTTTTGGAGGAACTGGCCGGGAGGCTGGCAACAAAAACTGTGCAATTCCTGGAGGGAACTGGCAACTGGCTGCTAAGTCACTGGTAGCAGAAATTGCACAATTTCCAAGGGGGACTGGCAGTTAGCTGCTGGGATCTTGGCAGCAGAAAGTTCGCAATTTCTAGAGGGAACTATCAGTCGGATTGCTGAGCTAATTTGGGTATCTAAATTAACACAATTATTTCTTATCAATCCGGGTTGTTTATGCTTTGAGGCAAGTTCACTATATGTGAAGATCAAATTTAATCAAACCTTGAAAGATAAGTTATTCAAAAGCTTAAAGTAATACATCCTACAACTCTAATTCAATTAGTTTAAAAGAGGAAAAACATTGAAATGGTTCTTGACTCAAGAAGTCCACTTTTGCCTCAATTAACACTTAATGAATCAGAGATTAAAACCAAGAACTTAAGATGGATAAATTATTAATGAAAGAAGCTCTTAACTTAAGAGACACATCAGGTATTCCATCATAGTTCATTCATCTCAATATCAAAATCTCAATAAGAAACTACTTGCATGCAAACAAAGGAAACAAATTTTAATTCATCATTTTAGTAGAAGGGATGCTCAACTTGAACACTTGTTTTTCCAACTTGATAAAGTAATGAATAAGCTAATAACTAATGAAATCAATCACTATGCATGAACCATAAAGCAATCTGAAATAAAGCTTTGAAAAACCAGTTCTACAATAACCAGATTACAAGAAAATAAAACTAGTTAACAAGGAAGTACATACTTAGCTTAGAATGGGGGCCCTCCACCCTTGCCTTGCACACTTGAGAGGTGATATCAGAAGCTTAAATTCAGTCACACATCCATAGCATTGAACAACAAAATAATAATAACACAAGTCTTCAAATTAACTCTTCAATCCAAAGGTGTCACAGCATAAAAGTATAATAAGTCAATACATAAGCCATCAAAGTTTTGGCTTTTAAATAAGAAGTCTCATGAAACAAACTAATCTATATTCACTCAAACAAACCCATCTACTCTCATCCACCTATCTAATTCGAATTCATTACTCCCATCCCAAGAAAGATGACCAATCCTATAGAATCTCAAAACTGCCCTATTTCTATGGGATTTCTGAATGACTAGTCATGATTGACTAGCACCAAATGGGCCTAATAAACCTTGTTTTGTTCGAACTAAGCATAGCTAGCTTAGTCCTAGTTCCCAAGCTATCCATACATGCATTCAATTCGTGCCCAAGTGTCCTGCAACCATATCAACCATAGAGCTATTACGGGAATTTCTGAATCTGCCAATTTTGCACTAAAAACCAAACTTTCATAAAAACTTTAGAAATTGAGAAATTAAAATTAAATACCTGAATGGATATCAAATATACATCAAAATGGGATAAATGAAGGGAAAATGGATGGGAAATAGATGGATTAGTAAGTTTCTTAGAGCAAAAATAAGACCAAAACTAAGGCCCAACATCTCTCCCTTGCTTATCATCAAGCATGTCCCCATGCTTGCTTACTCCTCTTTGACCTTCTTCTCTCTGTAGTAGATGCTTCCTGTTGTGCTGCCCTAACCAAACAATCCAAACCTGTGTCATGTCTTTCCCTGAACAAAGCTGCTTTGACCTTCTGTTTTTCATACTTTGCCTGCCACATATTCTTTTCCTTTAGCCATTTAAATGCTTGCTTAGAAACTAGATCATTTTTCCGTTTCAGTCTCCCCAATTCTTCATTTAACTTTTCATTTGCCTTAACCAATTTAGCATTATCTTTCTTATTTGCCTTTTTTCCCTCTTTTAATTGTTTTTCCAAGATTTTTCTAATTTCCAATTGGTCAGTTAAGTCCCTGATTCTTCCCAAATTGATTTCTTTTTCAAAATCTTGTGTTGTTTTCATTAGTGATGCTGCTGCTGCACCATCATATGAAGAATCCCTCTCAAATACTTCTTGTGCAATGTCATTTTCTTCTTGTTGTCTTGGGGAATATGTTTCTACTTCCTTGTCTAAGTCAATGGGACTTTTATTCCTAAATCTTCTAGGAATAGACATAACAAATGTTTCATTTTCCTGCATGGCCATGTTATTTTGTTGTTTAGCTCTTGTTCTGGGATACAAGGGTGAATTCATCAATCCTCTGTTTTCCTGCTCTGTTTTATCCTGTACTTCATTAATCTGTTCAATGAACTGAGTTTTAGACATGAACTCTCTCCATATTATGCCTTGTGACCTCACCTGATATTCAACTAGGATTTTGATCAATCCTTGGTGGTAAATCTGTCCTGCTTTAAGCATGTGTTCATGTTTTACTGTTTCAATCATTCTCAAGAGGCTCCTATATAGGAAATAAGGCAAGTTAATCCTATCCTCTCCCTTAATATGCTGTAGAAGCCTGACATGATACAAGTGGGCAACGCTATATCCTCTATCACAAGTCAAAAACTTCTGGATGACCAAAACCAACTCACCCCATGGTTCATTGAACCATTCCCTGGGTATCCCTTTTGTTCTATCAAAAGTCCCTTTCTGGTTCTTCTCAAGAAAGAAAGTCCAAGCTTTCTCCTTGAAGTGCAGGCCTTTGTAATACTTCTCACCTATCATGGGTAGATCTAAAGCTTGGGAAAGATATTCCCGGGTTACAGGAATAATAACATCTCCTACCCGTGTCTGGTCCTGACTGAAATTATTTATAAAGTCCCTGGTTATCTGTTCAGAGTGGCCATCAAATTTTTGTAAAAATCTTATCATCCCTGCTTGGTAAATTTTTTCTATAGTTTCGTTCTCCCAGCTCTCTATCTGAAATTTTGGCTCTACTCTGACTGACATTGTTTCTGAAAACTAGTGAATGAATGCCTCTGTTGTTACTAATTTCATCTTGACAAAAAAATATAACTATTTTTTGTTTTCAAAATGAAAATTTGAGAGCAAAGAAGCTTACCTTCCTCCTCTCAACAATTTAACTCTGATTTCCTTAACCTCTGTTTACTCTTTCTCTATAGCAGCACTGTTTTAATTCCCTGTTCCCTGTCAATATGCTAATCTTTGTTCTTGTAAACAAAATACATATGAAAATAATGTTCCATGTATGCTCATCGCCCTATACTGTTGCCAAAATCAAACCATAGTTTCACTGTGTATGTACAATCATGAAAATAAGGAGTGTTTTGACTACAGCGCATGCATATGGCTCTCGGCCTCATCATAAAAGTTTTTTTTTTTAAATTTCCAAAATGCTCTCGGCCTCATCATAAAAAATTTTTGCAAAAATGCTCTCGGCCTCATCATAAAAAAATTGCAAAAATACTCTCGGCCTCATCATAAAAAATTTTCAAAAATGCTCTCGGCCTCATCATAAAAAAATTGCAAAAATGCTCTCAGCCTCATCATAAAAATTTTGGAGATTGCAAACATGCTCTCGGCCTCATCATGAAAATAAAAAAAACACAGCACATTTAAAATGAGTTTTAAATGGCTCGGCAAATGAACTCCCTTTGGCAACCAAAACTCGGTCTTAATACACAACAACTAAATCGCACATGACATGGCTCGTTCGGCCCTTAGAAACTTCAATCCCTTATTTTGGTTAACACAAAAATGCACAACAGCAAGGGTTCATAACAGAGGCATATGCCTTAAAAAAAAATTACCATTCGGTGTTTTCATGCATATGATATGTTAGGGATTGACTGTTGTTGAAGTGTTAATGGGACAACGCACAATAAAACAAAATGTATAATCAAAACAAGGTGCAGTGCGCATTTCAACCAACAGTGCACACAATCAATCAACAAATACTTCCATGCAACACAAACACGCCATAACAATCATATTTCGGTGCCTCCTCTGTTCATAGACTTCGTTGTGAACACGGCACACCATTAAAACTCCACATATGATTCCATACCCTAACGTGTTATCCATGCAATGAGTTTACATTTAAATGTTGCGCGATTCACTAGTAGTTTATGCCATAATTTACGCAGTGAATCAACTGATTTATTGTTGTGGTTTCGGCGTTACCTGTTGTCAACGAGCGCTGAGGAATATCCGGTGCTCCAAATCCCTGTTCAATCGTTCAACTGACTGGTGGCAAGGGCAGAGTAATGTAACCATTAATATCAGATAGTTCACAACTTATACTCCACTGTTTTCCGAGCTTAAACAAATTATTCCATTACCTGATTGAATCCCGAAAATCGGTGATCACTTGTCGTTAGAACCGGGATGATTTTCCTTCTTAAATCCGCCTAAACTCGCTTCACTCTCCTTTTCACTAGTTTGCAGCTCCAAACACCATCGCTCTGAGCTATTCGGCAATGAGGAGTGAGGTTAAACAGTGCAAGAATTCAGTCGGTTCATGACCGTTTCATGGATGTACTGTGCGCCTCTCGTTTATTGGTGTTACAGTGCGTGGTTGGTATGGCTGTCCTGTTTGACCAGTCGCCCGACTGTGTCATGAGGATGGCCGAATCATCGTTCTAATTTGAACGGCATGCGCATAACCTTGTACAGTGCACTGCCCAATGATAACCAGTTGCCATGCCACGGTGTTGACCCCGTACCTGTGTGCTGGCCATTTGTCGTTTTGGTTATGTTGTTTTATTCATTGCTTAACCTTTGGCTGCATTCAACATAATTGCCACCGTCGTGTATTCATTCCCATGCTCCTCATGCGTGCAATGATATTCAGTCATTGTTTGTATTGCAATGAGTGTGTATGCAATTACCATTTTACAATACCACGTTGCAATACTTATATGCACAGTCGTGCCATATGGTTTGCGCGCGGCCGTCCACCATTCCTTATATTATATGCGCCCTTCCTAAGTTTATACCATATGCTTTAACTTATATCATATACCATATGCTTTATATCATATACCATATCCTTTAACTTTATATCATATGTGCTTTGGGTTATAATATATATATGACTATAGCGCATGCAAACCATTTGAACTATGGCATATAGTTTCATATGGTATATATTTGCTTTGATTTCCATATAGCGCATGAGTTTTGTTTGTTTTGATTATATAGCACATCTTTATAATTTTAAAATAACCATCTTGGGTCATATTTAAAATTATCACCATCGCTAATTCTTGAGTTGTATGTGCAGGTTGAAAAAGTTATCCCAGTTTGGTCTTTTTAAGCTCTTAAAGAAAAATACTTAGGGGTTAATGGGGTTAATGATCATGAAATAAATAGGGAATATGTATGGAAATGAAATGGAATATGATGTATAAGGGTTATAGGGTATGTATAGGGAATATAGGATATGAAATGATAATGAATATCCTCAGGTACTAATTTCAACTTAACAAAAACTAAAAATTTCTAAGAAAAATTTGAATTTTCAAGCACAAAATGACTATACATATACTCCCCTGGATGATGTCTGTACAAGTGGGATGGAATCAATTGATCAGATGTTGTAGATGGATTAAAAAGTAAACTTTATTGCTACTCCTTGTTCTTCACGCTCTGGTTCTTGAATTGTTGTTCAAGTCCCTCTGTAATGATTCCTTGTTTCAGGTCCCTGTGCACCGCTTACGGAATATGTACATGTTTTTTTTACATTGGCAGGTCTTTCAGGTCCCTCGACAATGATTTCTTATTTCAGGTCCCTCTGTTGACAATACAAGTTCCTTCTATACTTCAGCTTTCCAACTAAAGATCTTATGCAAGTCTCCCCCTTGTTTAAGATGTGACTTGTCCTCAAGTCAGTTGTTGGTGGAGAGTGCTTGCATTGAAATTATGTGAGAACACTAGAACAAGAATAAGGAATTCATAGAGTCCAAGTTGCCCTGGTTTTCCCCTATGAATTCGTGTTTTCTAAGTGCCAGTTGCCTGGTTTTCACTAGCAAACAATTTTTATTTATTTTTATTCAACTACAAGACTGGAAGATGGCTGAGCCCGGTGTGCCATGATTTCCAGTTCTATATCTTCTATCAGTTGTTTCATAAATGCTTCTTTACTGATAGTCCTATTATAAACTTTGAGCCTATGTCCATTCACTATAAACGAGGTGGAGTCCTGGTCGATTGTCCTGATCTTGACTGCTCCATTGTCAAAGATTTCGTCAATTTCATATGGGCCTAGCCAATGTGTTGTGAACTTTGCTTTGAAGTCTTTGAATTTGGAGTCAAAAAGTAATGCCCAGTCTCCCTTGTGAAATGTCTTTGTTTTGATATATCTATCGTGCCACTTCATTCTTTGTTGTTGCACCAATGTAGTATGTTCTATGGCTTGTTGATGATACTCATCCAATTGATTCAGTTCCATGATCCATTGTTGTTGTGCTTCTGTCAGGTCTAGTCCTAGTTCAGCTGCTAGTCTGTATGTTTGTATCTGAAAATATATAGGCAATAAGGCCTCTTTTCCATATACTAATTGGTATGGACTAAAACCAGTTGTATTCTTCCATGTGATTCTGTAGGCCAATAGTGCATCTTTTAATTTTTCAGACCAATCTTTTCTGTTCAGCTGTACTGTTTTTGTCATGATATTTTCTAGGACTTTATTTGTTGATTCAACCTGCCCATTTGCTTGAGGATGATATGGTGTAGATTTCCTGTGTTTGATCTTGTATTTCTCTGTTAGATCTCGTACCAGCTTTGATGTAAACTGTGTTCCTTGATCTGTTACAATTTGTCTAGGTACTCCATATAGGACAAAAATTTCTTCAAAAAGAAAGGTGACCACTGTATCTTCTGTTGCTCTAGTCACTTCTTTAGCCTCTGCCCATTTGGTTACATAATCTGTACATAATAGGATGTACCTCTTTCCATTTGATGGTGGATTGATAGGTCCAACAAAGTCAAGTGCCCATTGCTCAAATGGTTCTATAAGGACCTATGGCTTCAGCGACATCTCATCTGATATGATTGGTCTCCCTGTTCTCTGGCAACTGTCACATTGCTTGACATATGCCTTAGAGTCTCTGAAGATGGATGGCCAGTAATAGCCCAGTTGCAGCACCTTATATGCTGTTCGTTTGTCTGCAAAATGACCACCACATGGTTCATCATGACATGCTCTTAGAATGTCTAATATATCATCTTCTCGCACACATTTTCTAATCATCAGGTCTGAACCAGTATAAAATAAATCACCATTTACCCAACTATACCTAGAGCTTTCTCTAACAATTTTTCGTTTTTGCTTTTTAGAGAATTGAGTTGGAAACTTTCCAGAAGATAAATAGTTTGCAATGTTTGCAAACCATGGTGTTTTTACTGTGATGGCAAATAGGTGTTCATCTAGAAAGTTATCTACAACTGGATTTGGATCGTTGGGTGAATGTATGCGGGACAAAAAGTCAGCCACTTGATTTTCCTTACCTGGCCGGTCTTGTATTGTGATATTAAATTCTTGCAATAACAGTAACCATCTTGCTATTATTCCATTGGTGATGGGTTTATTCATCAAGTATTTGATTGCTGAGTGATTTGTATGAATGAAAACTTGATATCCTGTTATATAGTGTATGAATTTGTTTACTGCATGTATAACGGCTAACATTTCTTTCTCTGTGACTGTGTAGTTCAATTCTGTAGGTGTTAGATTCTTGCTTATAAAGTATATTGCATAATTGAACAAGTTCTCTTTCTGCCCAAGAGAGGCACCTATCACGGTATCAGATGCATCAGTTGATATATGAAATGGCAAAGACCAGTTTGGCCCACGGAGAATGGGTGCAACTGATAATTTCTCTTTCAGAATTTGAAATGCATTTTGACAGTCATTTGTCCAGTGAAATTCAATATCTTTTGCTAATAGTTTGAACAGAGGTTGGGCTATTTTACTGAAGTTTTCAATGAATCGTCTATAATAGCCTGCATAGCCTAAGAAACTTCTTACCTCTTTCTATGTTGTAGGAGGCATTAAGTTAACTAGGACTTGGATTTTTGCTGGATCCACCTTAATTCCTGAAGCGGAAATATGGTGTCCCAGAACTATTCCTTCTGTCAACATCATATAGCATTTCTCATTGCTTAATGACAAATTTGTTTCAATGCATCGTTTCAGAACTTTCTCAAGGTTATTTAGGCAATCATTATATGTGTTTCCATAAACTGTGAAGTCATCCATATAAACCTCTACACATTCATGAATTAGATCAGCAAATATTGCAAGCACTACTCGTTGAAAGGTTGCAGGTGCATTGCATAAACCAAATGGAAAAACATTATATGCATAGGTTCCCCATGGGCAAGTGAATGTTGTCTTGTCTTGGTCTTCTGTTGCTATTCTTATCTGGTTGTATCCGCTAAACCCATCCAAGAAGGCGAAAAATTTCTTTCCAGCTAATGAGTCTAACACTTGATCAATTAATGGTAGAGGAAAATGATCTTTTAGTGTAGCTTTGTTTAGTTCCCAATAGTCCACACATACCCTCCACTTTCCATTTTTCTTTAGTACAATAACCAGTGGAGAAACCCATTGACTATCTGAAATAGGATAGATGAATCCAACATTTAACAATTTTTGCAGTTCCTCTTTAACTATTTCTTTCATCATGGGATTCATTCGTCTTTGAGGTTGTCTTACAGGTTTGAGTTGATCGTTTGTATAGATGTGGTGGATACATGTGCTAGGATGGATTCCTTGCATGTTAGTATAATCCCAGGCAAAAGCTTTTGAATATTTCTATAATAATGCAATTACCTCTTGCTCTTGTATTGATTGCAACTGGTTTCCAATGTTTAAATGTTTCCCAGGATATACCTCAATTGTTTTTATTGTTGGATTGGAGATTGTGTTTACAGGAAAGATGTCTATAAAAGATTTCCACAAAGTTTGAACATTACAAGTTTCCTAAAAGCATTGATTCAAAAGGTTACTTGCAGCTTCATATTGGGCTTCTCTAAGCTGCTCTGAAATACTTGGTTCTGAAAAAAAAGATCCATTAAGTCTTCATTCTCTTCTTCTTCTCTAAAATCAAAGAATTGATTTATACTTAAAACTAATTTAGTTTGTTGTTTTTCTTGAGTTTCAAGCACTGATTCTAAAGAAGTTGATTGTGCAGGTGAATAAAGAGAAATGTGTTTCCTTTCATCTCCATGTGAGATAATCATGCTTCCTGATCTGCATCCTATGAAGGCATTAGCGGTAGCTAACCATGGTCTGCCTAAGATTAGAGGATGTCCTCCCAAATTTGTTTTTGGTTGCAAGATAAGGAAGTCAACGGGATACTCCCATGAATCCAAAGAGACTATGATATCTTCTAATATTCCTTCAGGAACAACTTTAGATCTGTCTGCTAGTTCTAAAATTGTAGAAGTTGATCTAATGTTGTTTAAATGCAAAGTTTTCATTGTCTCCATTGTCATTACATTTATAGCTGCTCCCAAGTCTATTAATGTGTTTGGTACTGAGAAATTATTTATTGATATAATAACCATAGGGATACCAGGATCAATATATTTCTCTACTATGGTTTGTGTAGACATGAGGCTTGCTAGTTTATCAATGACTTGGATTGTAGTAGGATCCTTCTTCTTTTTCCCTGATTTCTTAATGCACAATTCCTTTATTGTTTTAGCATATATTGGTATTTCTTTAATTGTCTTCAACAAAGGAATTTTTAAATAAGCATTTTTTAACTCATCTAAGATATCAAATTCAAGAAGGGTTATTTCGTTTGTTGTTCCACTAACCTTTCATGATAAGGTGGTGTTTGTGTTGTAATGTTTGTTCCTTTCTGAATTTGTATCTCAGTTTGTGATGTTTCAGGTGATTCTCCTTGTTCAGTTGGTTCTTCTATGATTGGAGGAGAATCCTTTTTAAGCACTTTTCCAGACCTTAGATGGACATCATTAAGAGGAAGAATTGAATATGTGGGAAAACATGCTGCTTCCTCTACAGTGTATGCAGATTTATCCACCTTATTATTCGGATTTGCCATTGGTTGGGCTGGTAATTGAGTTGGTCTGGGTTGATTTGTGGGTAACTGTAACTGTTGTAGTTGGGTCAACAACGGTGGTGGATTCTGTTGTGGAAATGGGATGGATTGTGGATATGCAGAATGTTGTTGTTGAAATGGTATGGATTGTGAATATTGTGGATATGCAAATGGTTGTTGGTATTGTTGCTGGTATTGTTGTTGATACTGTTGAGGTGGCTGGTTTCCATAACCATATCCTCTCCAACCTTGTGTAGGTTGTTGTGAATATTGTTGTGGAGGCCAAGCTTGCCATGGCATTGGAGGGGTCCAAGGATTTTGAGGTGGATAGAGGTAACTTTGTTGAGGGAATTGTTGTTGATTTTGTTGAGGCATCCTAGGTTGCCATGGTCTTCGTGGTGCTACATAATAAAAACCTTCTATTCCTGGCACTTCTTCCATTGAGTTCATTTGTAATTCTTTCAATCTTAGACAATTTTCTGTGGAATGATTTTCTGTACAAAGACCACAAACCTGAACACTATCCAAAGGACATTCTCTCAATAGATGTTTCTTTCTACATTTGGAACAAAAGATTGCTAGAGCTTGTTCTTATTCTTCTTTCTTCTTGTTTGCCTTTAGCACATCTACTTGTGTCCCTAATGTACTCAAGAGGTCTGTTTTGAAGTTTTCCAATAAGCTTCCTATTTCAGCTCTTGTTATCCATCCTGCAGCTGACTTTGTTGCTTTTGAACTTGCTTCTCTTCTTCCTGTTTTTGATCTTCCTCTAGAATATTTTTGACATAACTCAACAATTTCTTCGAATGGTAGGTTTGAAATGTCTCCTTTACCCATCACATTCAAAATGTCAAGGTATTCATCCCTTACACCCTTGAGAAAGATTGTTCGAATGGTTTCTTGATTTAGAGAGTGTTGTTTAGATTTCTGTAGATTATATGCAAATCTTTCCAAATATTATTCTAAACTTTCATCTTCTTGTTGTGTCATTCTGAAAACATCTTCCTTTGAATCTCTAGATCTACAATAAGCTTGATATTTTTTAAGGAAGAATGATCTCATATCATCCCAAGAAGCTATTGTTTGTTCTCCTAAACCCATAAACCATTTCAAAGCTGCTTCTTTTAATGTTGCAGGGAAAAGATGAAGTTTATGAATGTCATCAGTGTATCCATATGTTCTACATATAATATCAAATTCAAACATAAATGCATCAGGATCTTTTGTGGACATTCCATAAAAATTTGGCAATATAGAAGGTGGAATATTTTTCATTTTCACTTCTTCTCCTAATATTTCACTTGTGTCTACTGTTGGAAAGCCAAAGGTAGCCTCTTGATCATTACCATCTTCTTCTCTTTTCCGATCGTTTTCTATCTTTCGATCATTTTCTTGTTTTGCCTCCTCCTCTCTCTTTCTTCTCCATTCTCTTTGTTGTCTTTCATATTCAGCTCGTTGTTCAGGAGTGAAAATAACATATCCATGTCCCTCTTCTGCCATTGGTTGATTTGTTTCAATTTTGAGTGGAGTTTCAGGTTGTTGGAAGATAGGAGGATTTATGGATGGAAAGGCAGGTTGTTTTCCTTTGATAATTTCTTTTTGTTTTCCAGAAATTGAAGATTTTTTTTGCTTTGCTTCCCAAGCTAACAAAGTTTGTCTCTCAATTAAAGTTAATCTTTGTCCAGTTCTTTGTTTTTCTGCCAATTCCTCAATTATTGGATTACCAGTAACTGGGGTGTTTGATGATCCTATCTCTATTTGTGGGGGTTTTTTAATAAATCTACCTTGAGGATCTCTATATCTAGGCATAAAGAAACATAACTAAAAAGGGATGTAACTAATGTTTTTGATGTTTTGAAATTTATCTTTCTATTGATTATGCCGATATTTGCCTCCCCGGCAATGGTGCCAAAATGTTGAGCTAATTTGTGTATCTAAATTAACACAATTATTTCTTATCAATCCGGGTTGTTTATGCTTTGAGGCAAGTTCACTATATGTGAAGATCAGATGTAATCAAACCTTGAAAGATAAGTTATTCAAAAGCTTAAAGTAATACATCCTACAACTCTAATTCAATTAGTTTAAAAGAGGAAAAACATTGAAATGGTTCTTGACTCAAGAAGTCCACTTTTGCCTCAATTAACACTTAATGAATCAGAGATTAAAACCAAGAACTTAAGATAGATAAATTATTAATGAAAGAAGCTCTTAACTTAAGAGACACATCAGGTATTCCATCATAATTCATTCATCTCAATATCAAAATCTCAATAAGGAACTACTTGCATGCAAACAAAGGAAACTAATTTTAATTCATCATTTTAGTAGAAGGGATGCTCAACTTGAACACTTGTTTTTCCAACTTGATAAAGTGATGAATAAGCTAAGAACTAATGAAATCAATCACTATGCATGAACCATAAAGCAATCTGAAATAAAGCTTTGAAAAACCAGTTCTACAATAACCAGATTACAAGAAAATAAAACTAGTTAACAAGGAAGTGTACTTAGCTTGGAATGGGGGCCCTCCACCCTTGCCTTGCACACTTGAGAGGTGATATCAGAAGCTTAAATTCAGTCACACATCCATAGCATTGAACAGCAAAATAATAATAACACAAGTCTTCAAATTAACTCTTCAATCCAAAGGTGTCACAGCATAAAAGTATAATAAGTCAATACATAAGCCATCAAAGTTTTGGCTTTTAAATAAGAAGTCTCATGAAACAAACTGATCTATATTCACTCAAACAAACCCATCTACTCTCATCCACCTATCTAAGTCGAATTCATTACTCCCATCCCAAGAAAGATGACCAATCCTATAGAATCTCAAAACCGCCCTATTTCTATGGGATTTCAGAATGACTAGTCATGATTGACTAGCACCAAATGGGCCTAATAAAGCTTGTTCTGTTCGAACTAAGCATAGTTGGCTTAGTCCTAGTTCCCAAGTTGTCCATCCATGCATTCAATTCGTGCCCAAGTGTCCTGCAACCATATCAACCATAGAGCTATTACGGGAATTTCTGAATCTGCCAATTTTGCACTAAAAACCAAACTTTCATAAAAACTTTAGAAATTGAGAAATTAAAATTAAATACCTGAATGGATATCAAATATACATCAAAATGGGATAAATGAAGGGAAAATGGATGGGAAATAGATGGATTAGTAAGTTTCTTAGAGCAAAAATAAGACCAAAACTAAGGCCCAACACTGATGTTGGGAGCTTCTAGTGAGAGAAACTGCACTAAGGCTAGGATGTCAGCTTGCTGATCATCTTTGCATAATTTCTAAGCTGGGCGATTTTTTGGGCGGTAGAAGACCTGCTCATGAAAATTGCGCAATTTTCTGGATGAGTAGTTGTTCGACTGTCAGGAGGACTACTGGGAAAACTGTGCAATTTTCTGAAGGAGACAAGGATGGGAAATGGGTGTCTATCTGACCTATCTGCAAAATCTCCTCAGTCAGTAGAGTGGGTAAGGTCAGTATCCTCTGCGCAATTTTTGAGGGGAGTCAGTCCCAGGGTGGCTTCCAGGTCCGACTCTCTGTGTGGCCAGCATGAAGGTTGAATGAATTTCTTGTGGGCAGCATAGCTTAAAAAGACTTTCTTGGTGCTTCTACGGTGTTCTGGGTGACAGTCTATTGAGTCGATAGTAGGGTGATGGTACAGTTGTCAAAGGGAAGTTTGGTCATCAGAACTTTAGCAAAATGACTAAGTGTGTGAACGAGTGAAAGATGCAAATGTTATCTTACTAACAAACACCCACATGACTTGACGATGAGACGACTCAAACCAACCAGACACACATGTTCACATGACTGACCGACAGTGTGAGAAACAAGTACAACACTCATGTTTGATCGTTGATTGACCGTGATGATGCTTGCGTGACAGTGAATGTGACTCCATGTGTGAATGCGACAGATGCTTTCATAGCAAACATAACATGTACACATGACAAAAAGACCTTGAGCATGACCAGAACATGGTCGCAAGCATGACTTGGATACCAACATGCAAAAACTTGGATGAAATGAACAAGCAAGGCAGATACAAAGACTCACACAGGCTCACGGGGTGAACCCCAGTGTGTGTAGTCATCAAGTGAAACTCTCAAGAGAGACTCTAAAATTGGGTGTAGGTCACAAAATTTTGGAGGGTGGTTGTAGTCACTACAACACTTGGCAACACACTGGTAGAACTCTAACTTCTATGCTTTGATTCGTTGATAGTATAGGGCCTTGGCCCCTCGAGGAGTATTGAACTATTTTACGGGTTACTCCAGCTTCCCCACTTACCCCATAGGCATACATGGTTCGCCTTTTTCCAACTCAATCAAACACAATTAAAAGTTCAGCTTGATCACATAGTTTTGAATCTGGGAAGGGTAGTTTAGCTCACGAGTTGAAAATTTTCAAAGTATAAGTTTTCATCTCTGGTCTTGCTCCACTACTAGCAGGCCTGGATAGTACCCTGGCGAAGTCACGTAGGAACACACACATTTCTCCACTTCCAGCAAGCCTAGTCAGTACCACGGTGGAGTTGCATACTTCACCTCTCTACACAAGAAGCCTTTCTCTTCTTTCGCCTTTGTATTTTTCAAGAGGGCTGTCCATAGGCACTTATTTATTTTTTGGGCAGAAGAGGGATCCTAACTTATTGAGAGCATAAGAGGTTGTTCCTTCAAAGAAGCATGTAAGACCTCTGACATAGGTTTCTCATTTATATTTCCCCCTTCTCTGTTTCTACTAGTTGGATGAGCTTAAACACACAGAGCAGAAGACTGATTTTAAGCATGCGGATTCCCAGTGTGGACAAGTTCATGGTTGGACCAAAACTTCCCTTGCAGACGGTTCTTATTTTCTGTCAAGAATTCATCGGCCGAAGGTTGTAACCAAGCACAGAGAAGACAGGCACAAGATTAGCCAATTGTTGCAGTGTCACAAGTATATTCCTATCCTAGCCACATACTTTATTCAAAAGCCAGAACGTAGTAGTTGGGGCACTTATTTCCAGAAACAAAAATAATAATATATCAAGCAAACAAAATGAACGTAAATAAAAATAGCAAGAAAAACAAAAAAAGCAAAGCAAAAGTAGAAGTGAAAGTGAAAGTAAAGCGAGTAATAAAACACAGAAGCAAGCACAGAAACAAACATGCAAAGCAAGAAATCAAACAAGCATGCAAGAAAGCAAACCAAAAGCAAACATTACTCCTACTCCTAAGCTAACGGTGCATGGGTCTGATCACGTGAAGTGATATTTCCAATGCAGCCACTGGCTCATTGATTGACCCATGTTGGTGAAGGCTTGGTCCGCAAGCAACTCAGTTGTGTGAACCAACAAATGTGAAAGATACAACAATGAAAATAGACACACTCCAAGATTACAAGCGTCCACAAAACAAAAATGAGTGAAAGTGCATGTCATGCACTCTGTGTACTTGCCATGGTGTTGCGCTACACTGCATGAAGATCTTGAGGGTATGCATTCCCTTGACCATGATATGCAAGCAAACGTGAGAAAGGTAGACCACTTACGTTGTGCAAGTGTGCTTGCTATGCAAGATTCCTCCAATGCATGAGCGATGGGATCGTGTGGTTTGAGTGGAGGTGTTGTAGACATTTTTGTGCCTTACAGCTATAAGCATGAAATGTCCATAAACCAAGGGCTCCTAAGTCCCTAAAAGTGTTGTTCCAACCCCTAAAGGAACAAGGTCAAAAAATTACAGCTTCTCCCAGAAGTTCTCCACCAGAAACTGCTCAGAATAAGTTAAATCAGGATCATTTCAGCTGCTCCACTAGCCAAGTGCGTTGCATAGCACCTAAGTCCACTAGCTAGGTAACTCACCTAAATGCACTACCAGGGTGCGTTGAGCGGGAAATGACAAATGGCAGTGTCATTCCGCGAGGTGGAGAGAAAATGGAAGCTTCCAGAATCTTCTCCAATGACACTTGCCTCACTGAATTCGACCAAGGATGAGTAAGAGGCTCTCAGTCTCCAAGTGGAAGCAAGAACTGACAGAGAGAAGCCACTAATCAAATCATGAGTTGACTCATCCTCCTTGCATACATCTATATATGGATCCCTCATCCAAGAGATCCAGAGGCTGGAATTTTGCACATTGTAAAGAATTGCTGTTGGTTTGAGATACATATCAGAGAATTGGGTGATCTATGCTTTGTTGGGGTTGAAGAAGGGACTTCTTTGCTGGGAGGTTGATGCTGGGTCAGGAATCATCGGTTATAACTCCTCCTGGATCTTCTTGTATATCAATAAAACTATTTGAGTTTCTTCTCCATGCTTGTGTTTCATTGATGCTTGTTACATTTGTATGGTTAACTTAAATCTGATCCTAAGTTATTTATGAATATAAATCCATGTCTTTGTATAGTTTCCTTCTTCTGTGATCTTACAGGTACTTGGTGAAGTTGGGCAAGTAAGGGAGCAGGTAGTTGGAAGTTGTCGAAGAGGAGAGAGATTGGATCAAAGGACTAGCGCAAGGCACAGGTTGGTTCATCCTATTTCTCTTTGTTTATAGTTCATAAAGAAGAATACAAAAGTAGTTTTCTCTGTTTGTTTCTAAGGTAGCTGTTACACCTTAGTGGGATAGAGCAGTTCTAAATAGACACTTTTCCCGATAACAAAATGGCGACTCCACTGGGGATCGTGTCTAGTTATTTTGTTTGTGTTTCTCTTGTTGTTTGTTTCATAAACTTATAAGTAGCAATCGAACTGCATTTGCCATTAACAAATGCAAAGTAGACATCTGCTGCTTCAATCCATTCACTAGATCTGTTTATGATTTGAACAGCTGATTCATAGACCAACTGATTGCCCTTGTGATAGCTCTTAGACCCCCCCTTAGATCTACCTCTGATTGTGCATTAGTGATTGCTTTTACTCGGCCAAAAACCAAAGATTAAACTGCAAACCGTGACCCAGAACCCGGATAGAATTCTCGTTTCTGCCCTAGCGTAGGCTCTGTGAAGAGGTTCTGCATTTCAACGCACTTCCCGAGAGGGCTACCTGTGCTGCAATGCAGTTTCTCTGTGTAACAGGTGCGCTGATCAGCCTAGCCCTGTGCAGCTGAGGTTCTTTGCTTCATTCTTTCCAGTTTTGTCTCTGATTTTTGCAGCCTGTGATCAGTATATGACTGTTTCAGACCCCTTTTCCTTACTGATATTCCACCTCAATTTTACAAAAGAACTGTAGATGTTTTTATGTGTTTGTTGAGTCGTTTACAGTTTTCCATTCCAAAAGTATAATAGTCGTACTGTCGTCCTTTGATTTAGATCTGTCGCAAGTGTCGATTTTGATCATAGGATAAAGCTTATTTGCTGTTGATGGTCGATTATGCTTTTAATTTTGCCTTTGGTTTGAATTTGTGACTTTCTGGTGTCGAAACGAGTATTTATTCAAAATCATAAAGTGTCGTAATCTCTACTTTTTGATTTCGAAAAGAAGATTGTTTATGTGTGTCGCTTGAAAGCAAATTCAGATTTGTACATCAACTTTCTTTTTAGGCATCAATATTAAGAAAGTGAAAAACAAATACATGCATGTGCATTTGCATATTGACAGTCTGTTTGGCTTGATTTAGGAAAGTGCATTTACAGTGTGCTCTTTGCTCTTTGCGAAAAGATTGTGTCTTTCTTTTCCCCTAGTAGCTAGGATTTTCATTGCTGAAAAGAGATAAGAGTTTGTTTATCATCTTTAGATTGCATTTTAGGAATTACATCTACATCTCGTGGTGAACCCAAAAGGCAAACTTCATAAGAAAGACCAACTTGAAATAAATTCAATGAACCTAACAACGCTTTGGAACTTAACGCACAACATTTAGAGGTCTAGGCTAGAGACGTATTTCAGCGTCGTAAAGCCTGGTAACTGTTGTCCTCACTGATGGTTGGGTGATTCCTCCACTTTGAGACGATAAGTGCCAGTACGGACTTGTGCTCCCACGTACCGTCGAGTATATATTGGGAGACCCCTATAGGCTTAAAACCTTTTATCCATAGGAAGCCGTGTCAGCCGCCCTACTGATCGCAATGCACCGAACACAACATTCGGGAAGATTGACTGCCGTACCGTAAAAATTATTCTGTAGTTTTGCAATTGGTTTGGTACTCCCTCTACCTAGACCTCCAGAGTAGTCCCTTTCGTTCCTTTTCAGACTCTTTAACGGAAAAGGTCCATCTGAGCACTTGTCACTTCAGGCTCATTAAAAATCGAAGGAGACGAGAGTCATCTTTTGTTTTTTCTCGACTCTTAAAAACTGAAAAAACAAGTTGTGTCAAAGCGTGTTAAAATTTATTTTAAACGGAATATTCATACCCTTTTCCTACGTTGATCTTGGGTTGAGAAAATGGAGCCTACCAACCAAGGAATTCCCCTTGGTGGAAATCCTAGTCCCTTCTCCTCTTGGGGAGATGTTGGTGCGCCCCATATGGCCACATTGTCGCTTCCAGGACTGACAATTGGTTTGCCCGTATGGCTCTTCTCAACCTCTGTCGTTCAAAACACCACTATTCCTGAACAATCGAATCAGCAATTAGACGAGTCCAGAGTTGCCCACCAGCCTTCAACTTCCTCTAATTCTTCCTCTCCTCCTTCCTCTTCGCTTGATGGAGTTGGTAAAGCTAAAAGCCAAGTTCCTAAGGAGAAGAAGGAAAAGAAGAAGAAAGAGAAGAAGAAGAAGGAGCCAAAGGCGAATGTGGGAAAACGAGTGTCATCTAACGAAAATCCACACACTGCACCGACCAGGCCTAAATTGCCATGTGTCATTTGCAAAGGAGACCACCTTCACAGAGATTGTCCTTGCATCCCCCGGATACTAAGAGACTGGTCTCCTCGTTTGCACAACCCGGTGTCGTCAACCTCTGATGATCATGTTGAAAGCACACCGTCAACTAGTGAAAGTGAAGCCCCAGGACAAAAAGGGAAAGCTAGATTTCCTTGTAAACTGTGTGAAGGCAATCATGCCATCCACCGTTGTCCCTTCTTAGACGAAGCTAAAAGAGTTTTGGATGATCGTCCGGTTTCACCGTTACGACTTCCTCCTGGATATAAAAAACTCTTGCCCAGTCCGTCACTAGTTAAGAATCCAGCTGGCCCGCTCAAGTGGTCGGCTGAAGCGCCTATCATTGAAGATAAACCATCTGGATCCATACCAGACGAAAGTCAAAAGGTCGAGGCGGCATTTGACTCGGTCTTGCCTTCAGAGGTTTCATCTTCAGATGATACAGTCACTGAAGAAAACAAGGATGACACCATCCAAATTCTCTTCATAAACACAGACTCCGACGAACATGGGGGCAATTTACCCGTTCCTTTACCGCAGGAAGGAAGTTCGTCAGAGCCGTATCCGGCCGTCTATCCGGTCCCACCTCCAAGCAACCTAGTTGTCTCCTTCGACTGGAATCAACTAGGCAGACCCCGTTTACGAGCTAGCATACCATTCCGAATTATCGTTCAAATATATAGAATGGTTATGGATGGTACCATCATAGATGAGGGGGCTTCTGTGAGTATCCTTTCCTCGACTGCTTGGAAAGCGCTTGGTTCGCCATCGCTTTTGCCTGAAATGAGAAATCTAACAGGCTTTGATAAAGGAACCAGTCGACCTTTAGGGATCCTTCCCAATGTGCCCATAACATTGACAAGGAAGACAGTTCGCATGAACCTAATGGTAGTCCAAGGACCCTTAGATTACAATCTACTCCTTGGACGAGACTATATTTATTGCATGGGAGCGATTGTCTCCTCACTCTTTAGAGTAATGTGTTTTCCGCACGAAGGAAGAGTGGTCAAGCTCGTGGACCAGCTTTCATTTCCCAGATCACGCATAGCAAATAGTCATATACCATCCCTAAATGGTCTTTTCACGCAAGAAATGTCTCAATTTCCAGTCCGTCCTCCCGATGAGCACGAGTGATTCGAAGGGATATGACTGAAACCCAGGGGGCATGCGTCCTGGTCTGCTTCGGCAGGAAAACTTTGGGTATAGGGTAGGTTTCCGCAGGAGAATATGACTAGTCTGTACCCCATCCGGGATTGGAAGAGGGGTTATTCTAGAACAAGATTCTCTTGTCAAAGTTATGTGAGTTGGCGGGCATCGTCGCTCACCTTTGTTTATTTCGAGAAACATCGCCAAAGAAGTGTTTTGTTTACGCTGTAAATAGAACAATCTTTGGGTAACCTGTAAGAGGTAGGCCTCTCTCGGTAAAACGAATGTTTTGACGGAAAGAAGTAGAGGTAACCTTGAAACTCTGTTTTATACCTCGGGGCATGCAAACCTTTTGGAGTGCAAGCAAAGAGCGATTATTTATCTGTTTTTTGGATTAGTCGTTTCCTAACTTGCATAAAGAAAGGATGTGGGGCAACACTCGAAAAGTTGCCAATTTTTATATGAGATATTCTTATCATATGACTGGATTAATCGAGCAGTGTTACCGCAAGGTTCAAGCTCGTTAAAAAATAAACCCGCACCGAGCAAATGTTTCCACCCGTGTTTAAGCTCGTTAAAAAAATGAACTATCCCCTGGTAAATAACCATCGTGAATGTAGCATTTCAGCCATTAAAGCCTTGGTCGTGTTTGCACCGTCACCTCCACTTTTCCATTGGTCGATCATTCACCTCCATTTGACTGTTTACCCATTTTGAGGAACAGCTGCGAAGAGTGATTTCACTAGCCATCCTCGTGACACTGCCGTGATTGGAAAATTCCAAACCTTACCTGGAATCAGTTGCTACCCATTTTATCACTCATTCCTCAAAAGACGAGTCTTCTTTAAGCTCTTTTCTGACTCGTAAAATATGAAAAGATTGCCGAGTTCTGGCCTTCCAGCTCGTTAAAGCGACGGGAAGTGCTATCCCTCCTCTAAATTTTAATCTTTTTGGACCTGAGGGATTATTGCACAAAAAGATCGAGCGCTTGTTTTGTTCGGCTCGTTAAAGCGATCGAAAATTCATCCCTACTGTATTGTTTTATACTTTTTCGGACTTAAGGGATTAGATGACGAAAAAGGAATTTTGGAGTTACCTTTACGTACCTTTTCAGACTCTCTAAAAATGAAAAGGACCGAGTTATCTTTGTCGTTAGACTCGTTAAAAAGATTAATAGCAACAAACTTGCCTTTAGACGAGAACGAGTTTCACTATCGCTAGGCTCGTTAAAACATAGCGATGGGTTTTCCCGAAGGGAAAATTATAGAACAAGCATATGTTATCCTCCTCAAGCTTGACAAAAATAAAGAGGTACTGGTCAGCAATGACTGGGGAAAAATTGGGAAGAAAACTCAAAGAATCTTTATTGGTAGCAAGTCGCTCTTGAACATGACACTTCCACTCCATGCCCGAGTCGGGTTGGGTTGTTTCATTCACCGATCACATCGCCATGGTCTCGCCATACCATCCACATTTGGGGTTAATGCTGCCAATCCATCACATAAGTGTCGCCGACATGTTCAAGAGAAGTCATCCAGAAAGGCCACCTGTGTCCCGCCCACTACCATACATTATACTCCATTCTTTCATGACCGCCACCCTGAACCATATATCATCAGATCGTTTTCACCTCCATCAAAATCATTTGCTCCGTTCCGTGTCATTGATGTGGGATTCATTAAGGCCCTCCTATGACGGATCACTTCTTGTCAACATCAGCTCATTATCCAAGAAGTTGATCTAGGAACACCCCATCCAGTACTTTGAAGCCTTCATGCCTCAATGGCAAGTTTCTCACTTCCGGCGACATGTTTACATCAATGACCTTCGACCGAAAGATTTTGCGTGGTGTTCGATGCCAAGTCCTTTATTCACACCACGTGAATTGTACTGCAATACCTTGAGGGTCATTATCAGTATCGGTGATTCCTCTCGCGCTTGTTAATAGTTTACATCATTGACTGGTAATCAAGCGATGTCTTTCCATGTTCGACTTCAAAACATTTCTCACATGGATCGACTTGTACTTCGAGTGAAGATCATTCTGGGCTGCGCTATATATTCAGGAAAATAAAGACATTGAAATGTACAGCATTGCAGCATAGATAATCATCCTACCAAAAGGATGATGGCTCTATCAGAATCATCAGTCTACCATCAGACGATTGTCTGTCCTGTGTACATGAAAATGAATTTATAAAGCGAAGCATGGGAATGCCCGCCTCAGCTAGATCATGAAAACAGTATGAAGATAATGTATTGTATTGTATCTTATTACAGGTCTCCTCCCAACATTGAAAGAACTTCGGATCCTCCTAATAAAGCATTTCACCCGATAAACGGCCTCATACTTTAGGGGGCAACTGTTATAGACATTTTTGTGCCTTACAGCTATAAGCATGAAATGTCCATAAACCAAGGGCTCCTAAGTCCCTAAAAGTGTTGTTCCAACCCCTAAAGGAACAAGGTCAACAAATTACAGCTTCTCCCAGAAGTTCTCCACCAGAAACTGCTCAGAATAAGTCAAATCAGGATCATTTCAGTTGCTCCACTAGCCAAGTGCGTTTCATAGCACCTAAGTCCACTAGCTAGGTAACGCACCTAAATGCACTACCAGGATGCGTTGAGCGGGAAATGACAAATGGCAGTGTCATTTCGCGAGGTGGAGAGACAATGGAAGCTTCCAGAATCTTCTCCAATGACACTTGCCTCACTGAATTCGACCAAGGATGAGTAAGAGGCTCTCAGTCTCCAAGTGGAAGCAAGAACTGACAGAGAGAAGCCACTAATCAAATCATGAGCTGACTCATCCTCCTTGCATACATCTATATATGGATCCCTCATCCCAGAGATCCAGAGGCTAGAATTTTGCACATTGTAAAGAATTGTTGTTGGTTTGAGATACATATCAGAGAATTGGGTGATCTATGCTTTGTTGGGGTTGAAGAAGGGACTTCTTTGCTGGGAGGTTGATGCTGGGTCAGGAATCATCGGTTGTAACTCCTCCTGGATCTTCTTGTATATCAATAAAACTATTTGAGTTTCTTCTCCATGCTTGTGTTTCATTGATGCTTGTTACATTTGTATGGTTAACTTAAATCTAATCCTAAGTCATTTATGAATATAAATCCATGTCTTTGTATAGTTTCCTTCTTCTATGATCTTACAGGTACTTGGTGAAGCTGGGCAAGTAAGGGAGCAGGTAGCTGGAAGCTGTCGAAGAGGAGAGAGATTGGATCAAAGGACTAGCGCAAGACACAGGTTGGTTCATCCTATTTCTCTTTTTTTATAGTTCATAAAGAAGAATACAAAAGTAGTTTTCTCTGTTTGTTTCTAAGGTAGCTGTCACACCTTAGTGGGATATAGCAGTTCTAAATAGACACTTTTCCCGATAACAGGAGGAAGTAAAATCTGAGTGTTAGATTGATCTTGAGTGCATACAGATGAGTGATGAGGAGCCTTGAGTGTTTGAAAAATTTCCTGATCAGAAGTGAAAACAACCTGAGGACAACGAGGGCCTGACAAAACCATCAGCTCAGGCTGAAGTGCATCGATAGTCTATGAGGGTTTCGACTTCGTTGACAGATGGATCTTCGTATACCAATGGCTTAGATGGATTAACAATGAGTGAATCTACATCATGATCGGATGATGAGGTGAAGAGATCACGACAACCAAGATTAGAAAATTCAAGATGTTGGTCGGCATCCTCATGGTTTGATGAATCACATAGAGGGGTAGATGAGAAGGAAGGATGCTCACCCTCTGCATTTCCAGAAAGAGCAGATGAAATATTAAGTGGATTTTCAATGAATGATTGATCCTCTCCATTGTTGGATCATGGGCTGACATACGGTGTGTCCTGCAAAATATCAATAACAGGTGCATCCGTCGATGGAAATACGCATGAAAAATCAGGGATGGTAGGATCAACAAGGATGCCAGGAAAAAACAAAGGAGGTACGGACATACAGGGATGGTCCCATGCTGCCGGTGGATGTTCAAGCTCCCCGTCATGCTCTTCATGAATGCTTGCGCATGTTGGTTGTGCAACACCAACTTCATTGATAGATCGATCCTCATTCAAAACAAGTGTAGAGTTCGAAATGGAAGAACACAAGTCAATGTCATCCGAAGGATGATCAGAATACAAAGACAGAGTTTGAGGTACAAAACACATGTGATGAGGTATGGGACTCACAACCAACTCTGCGCAAAAATATGAATGAGCGATGTCGGGAGGTCATGACAGTTCAACAAATGTGTGTTCATGCTCTCCGACATCGCTCTGCTATGGTGGAGCTGTTTGATGAGGGGATGGTGGACAGTCACTTGTGACATCGACCGTTTCCATCCATGATTACGCAACTCCATCACTGAAGAATATTGAGTGAGGCTTGATTTTGAACTTCTTCTTGGGACGAGTAGATTTCTTAACATAGTACTAAAATCGGTACCAAAGATAAAAACATTTCATCTGGCTCTTCAGAGCTTGAAACTGCAAATCACGGAAGCACTGCCAAAAATCCATAGTCGATTCATGCAGAGCCTTTTGTTGTTGTAACTATTTTTGGTCAAGATGGTCTAGATCAAAATTATAGAAAGTGTCTTCAATGAGATCAGATAAGTGCTCAATTGAGTGCACGTTGTCAGCCGATAGGTTGCACAGCCATCGATGTGGAGATTCACGAAGTGTGTATGCAAGCAACAAGCTGGCCTATTCGTCAAAACATCCATATTCTTCATGAAGCATGGAAAGAAAGTCATGTAAGAACTCAGGCTAGGCCACTTCGCCTTCACCATCAAACGTGTAAGTGGACAAGAGATCAAAGAACTCCCTCGCAATGGTGACATCTTCATGATTCGAAAAACATCACGGAGGGAGAATAGTGCAAGAATCCATGATAGATATGAAAAGGTTCAAAATAGGATGAGAGGACATAGCTTGTCATTTGGCCCTCCTTCTAGCGCCAGAAATGTTGATGGTGTTGGATCCACCAGCATTCAGGGGATCACCCTGGTATGAAGTCCCAACTAGACCTCACACCATTTGGTGTGGGAGTCCCATCCAGTATGATGGCCTGATTGCCATTATCTTAAGGATTTGCCTCAACTCTTGCTTGTCAGCATAGGAGAGTGGTCTGCTTTGTCTTCAAGAAGTGAGGTTCACATGCCTAGTGAGTGTAAGTGTCACTTGTGTCAATGGTTCTTTCACTGTCGAGGGAGAGGGTGACAATGAGTTCCAAGCCGATTGGAAGTAGTCCCAATGCTTCTAGAAACACACAACACAATACGACGTACACATCTTCTGACAGAGTAGTCCACACAGATGCAGAAGTCACAACACACAAGGGAAGATAACACGCATAACACTCAACAAATTAGTCCACACAAGTTTAAGGGTTGTTTACAACAAGTTTTATGTGAAAGGTTCGTCTGATGTCTGGGAGAGTAGTCTACATGGGCGAGACAGCATTAACATCATATACAACACATTTCCATTAATAGATTATGTATTACAACAAGTGAAATAGTTTAAATGTAGAACACATGTTAAAGCAAAATGCATCACAAGTGTTAAAGATTAGTCTTACAACAATTACAATACATGTGTGAAAATGTGTTGGCCTATTAGCAGGATTCTAAATTAAGCGAAAGTTCCAAGACACATTGTTACACCATACATCACTAACCCCATGTGAGGAGTGTTGGAGCCACTGCTTACTCCTCAAAGAAAATAATACAGACTCTCTTGGCTATGTGGGAGGGGCTGAGGTGAAAAGTCATTTGCATGTACAAATAAGGGTGTATTTATAGCCAAGGGTGAAACTGACCCTTGTGGTTGTTTGACTAACTTCATGACTATTTGACTTCCATGACTTTTCGACTTTACATGACTCTTTGTACAAAAAGTGGGTCTCTTGGACGTCCACGTTACATTAGATTGATTTTACAACATGGACCACAGTGGAGATGTGGACAACATGACTCATGACACGACTTGACATGATAGTGCTGGTACATTTGTGTTACTGTTGGAGTGCATGTTGAGCTGCAGTGCTGCTGGGTGATGGATATCTTCATGGTGTGTCACAACTTCACCTCCACATGGCAAAGTGCGCAAACTCTTCAATGGTCATTGGTTCGCTTGATGTTGCTTTGGCATGTTGCTCCTTGATTGCATGTTGGAAGGGTTGACAGGGTCATATGTTCACAAAAGGTGCATGTTCGTTTGTCTGTCTGTTTGTGAGAACATCTTGCATGTTTGCTCTTTTGTCCATCTATGAACAAATATTTTCACGATCATCCGTTCACGAGTACATCTCTTTGCATGCATCATTCATTCATCTATTGGTGTACCTATACCTACAATCACTCATGATGAGACGACATCAAATCCAAAAACCTCCTAGTCTACCATGACACATGATCATTATGGATGTAGGTGACCGAGAGAGGAAACAAGGTTGCGAGGCGAGATGATGGCTTTGGGTACTGCTGATTAAAACTGCACAAGAGTCACTGGGTGATGAAGATGGGCAATCCAAGTCAACAGTGACTGTCCGCGAGGTCTGGCTTGGCTTGAAGACAAAACTGTGCAAATTTTGGGAAGGATAGTCCAGGGTGTAGGAAGGCAAAGCAGACAGAATCTATTCATTTTCCAAAAAAAGTGGGCAGAAAGGGCTTAACAACAAAATTTGTGCAATTTTCTAGAGGAACAAGCTGGGTTGCATGGAGGATCAACAGGGAGAAATTGCGCAGATTTTTGGAGGAACTGTTAGGGAGCTTGGTAGCCAAAACTATGTAATTCCTAGAGGGAACTAATAGCTGGCTGCTGGTTCACTGGCAATAGAAACTGCATAATTCCCAAGGGGAACTGATAGTCAGCTGTTGGGAGCTTGGCAGTAGAAACTACGCAATTTCTGGAGGGAACTGTCAGTCTGTTGCTACAAGCTTCTAGTGAGAGAAACTACAGTGAGGCTGGGAGGTCGACCTGTTGATCATCTCTGTGCAATTTATGAGTTGAGTGGACTACTCGGCATCAGAAGGCATGCTCATGAAAACAATGCAATTTTCTAGATGAGCAGCCGGTCAACTGTCAGGAAGACTGACTTGGAAAATTGCACAATTTTCGAAGGGAGACAGGGACGGGCACTGGGTGTCTATCTAGCCTGTCTGCGTAATTTCCTCAGTCAGCAGAGCAGGCAAGGTCAACAGCCTCTACGTAATTTTTTAGGGGATTCAGTCCTGGGGTGGCTGTCGGGTCTGACTCTCTGAGTAGCCAGAATGAAGGTTGATTGAATTTCTCGCAAGCAACGCAACTTGAAAAGACTTGCTTGGTGCTTCTACGTTGTTTTGGGTGACATTCGATCGAGTCGATGGTGGGGTGATGGTCCGGCTGTCAAAGGGGATTCCAGTCATCAGGACTTTAGCAAAATGACTAAGTGTGTGAATGAGTGAAAGATGCAAATGTGATCTTACAAACACACACCCACATGAATTGACAATGAGACGACTCAAACAAACCAGACACACATGTTCACATCACTGACCGACGGTGCGAGTGACAAGAGCGACACTTGTGATTGATCGTTGATCAACCATGATGACACTTGCACGACAGTGAATGTGACTCCTTGTGTGAGTGTGATAAATGTTTTCATAGCGAACATAACATGTACACATGAAGCAAAGACCTTGAGCATGACTAGAACATGGTCGCAAGCATGACTTGGATACCAACATGCAAAAAATTGATGAAATGAATAAGAAAAATAGATGAAAATACTCACAAGGTGAACCCAAGTGTGTGTAGTCATCAAGTGAAACTCTCAAGGGGGCTCCGAAATTGGGTGCAGGCCAAAATTTTGGAGGGTGGTTGTAGCCACTACAACACAGTTTCAACCAAATCTTTGAAAAAACCAAACTCAAAACTCAGTAACTAGCCTAATATCTTAAAAAAACAAAGCTAAATCCAATAGAGAGATCCCTATCTAAAGGTGAAAGGGCTAGATCATAGCTTTACAAGCATTTTTGTGGTTACCTTTGGGTTTCTCTCACAGCCTTGGGAAATTATAGAGTGATAATAACAAGGATTTTAGTGATGAGGATGACAGGTCCCTACTAATAGCCAAATTCTCTAGAAGCCCAAGAGCGGCATCGATGAGCTTCTTAAGGAGTTCATGTGGACTCTAGAACCGTTGGCATGTAGCAGGAGACATAGAACCATCTTGGAAGCTCACACCAATCTTCTGGTAGGTAAGAGATGCAGGAGCACATATGCCGCTATGCGAGGAATTCCCTACCTGAAGTTAGGGAAGGCCCGCAGGTAGGAACCCCTCAATGTAGCTATCATCCAAGCTCATAAGGGGTAATGCCATGGAACATATTAGTTTGACTTCGACGAAGTAGCGAGATCTTGAAGTAGATCTAGAGGCTTAAGAGACCCTTAAGACCAAGCCACGATTGAAATGACCAGCTCTAAGAAGGTTGTGCAGTGGTAGATCCAATCTCTGGGGAGAGTGCAAAGATCATTATTGAAAGCCTTGCATAATGCAAAGTTGATGTCCCTTAACCGATCCATCATAGAATGTTAAGGGAAGGGAATTCATTGTGGTGAAAGGGAACAAAAACCTAAACTTTTGGGAAGGATCGGATAAGGGTTATCCTCTTGTAGACCAGAAGCGAAGTAATGAAAGCTTATGATTGGAGCGATCAGATTATCCTCTCGTGCAATTGGTCAGAGGAAAATTGACGTGGACTATATGCAGGGTCCACACAGCTAGGCGAACAGCCTTGAGGCCAGAGGTTGGAACCAATATTTTGATGGTAACATCAATGAAGCAATGTTGACCTCGACTTAGTCAGAGGCTGGAGGTCGGGTTGCATGCTAATGGATGGATACACGGTTGATATGCTGACTTGACTAGGTTGAAGGTCGGGCGGTCAGGCATTCGGGTGGTCAGCAGTGAGCGAGGAAATCCATGACCTCCAGGATGGGCCAACCCCAACTAGGTTGGAGGTTGGGAGGTCAGGAGTTGGGATGTGAGATGGCGTCGAGAAGTAGGGAGATGGGTATGTCCCGACCATCTGCTTACTTTTTGACGGACGCATCCATGGTGATCCATCACATGGAAACATGAGGTTGGTGACTACCATTCCTGTAAGAAAGGGAAGAAGGAAATATATAGAAATGAAAGAGAAGAAATGGAAATCGAGGGTGTGACCCTCCTAATCCCATTTCCATGACTCGATAATGGAGACTAGATTCGCTAGTAATGAAATTCTTACCTAAGTAAAGTAAGGGGGTATGTTACAAAGTGGTATTAGACCTATCCAGGTTAAAATTTGGATTGGATGGGCCTTCTCATGTGCATATAAAAATAATGGAGAAGAGATTTGACTAAGTAATTGTCTAATGATAAAACTTGAATAAACTTACTGATCTAGAATTAATGAAATTTGTTTGAGAATAAGATCATATTCATGTTATTTATTTTGGTGGTCATAGGTCATAGATATGTTATTATTTTGATTATCATGATGAATATATTGAATGATTGATGCATATGATTTATAAGTGTGTTGACACGCTAACATGATTTTTTTGTTGCAATAGAAGACTCCATGGTAAATCATGACCTTGAGTTTGGGTTATTTATTTTTGAAATGTCTAACAATGTGTGTGATTGATAGCATATCACAAGCAACATTAAACAAAATAAGTCACGGTGATGAGGACCGAAATGGTTGAATACAATTCTGATCAACCATAACATGGAAGTGATGGGGTCAGAGCTAATGAGGGAGAGAGATCGGTTGGCCAAGGGGGAGGGAGTCATTCCCCAGACTGGATGAAAACCTTGAGAAGCCTAAGGGATGAGGTGAGAAGCTTTAAGGATGATAATGAGAGGCTGGTAAGATCCCAAGAAAGGAAATTGCAGATCAACGCAGTCATCTTGCAAAGTCTCTCAGATTAGCAGAGGCAAAGGAAATTTGAGAGGAGGGCGAGTCATAGAGAGAAAAAGAATTCAAGAAAAATAAGAAAACTCTAACGGAGAAGATGGTGACAAGTCCAAGAAAAGCCACAGGCAAGGATGTGAGGACATTGTTCCAGGAGGTGAATGTTTGAGCTATCGAAGAGAAGGGACCGACACGCAGGTGCAATACTCCAACAAAATATCTAAATTGGGTGCCCATAAGCATCAATATTCTCGACATCACCATCACTCCATAAAAAAAGAGAAAGGAAAAGGAGCATATTACTGAAGAGTTTAAGAAGACAAATCCACCTACATTTGATGGGGATATGAATAAAGCAGAGGATGCAGAAGCATGGTTGCTAGGAATGAAGAAAATTTTCAGAATACATGATTATTATGAGAATATGAAGGCTAGGGTTTTCACGTATAGTTTGAAGGGGAAAGTCAATATATGGTGGGAAGACTTGAAGAATGTGAGAGCCATTACTGAGAAGGAGCTAACATGGGGAGAGATTGAAAATATCTTTAGAGGACAATACCTGTCTAAGCGATATTATGATAGAAAAACAAAAGAGTTTTATGAACTTAGAATGGGGCAGTTAACTAGTGATGAGTATGTCACAAAATTTTTGGAACTATTGAGGTATGTACCACATCTCAAGGATGAGAAAGCTAAGATTCAAAGGTTTATCAGTAGGCTACCTGTGTCATTCAGAGATAAAATCAAATTGCTGGGACCCCAAACCCTAAAGGACGCTATCAATAAATTAGGACAGTGCTATGAGCAAGCAAAACACAAACTTGACATTAGGAGCAACTAGCATGTCAAGAGTAATGTTGGACGTAATAATAATTGGCCCAAGAAAAACCCAGATAGGAAGGAAGTAAAGCACCCAGCTCAGACACGACCATTTCAACAAAAAGTCAATGTTGCTAACAAGAAAAATGTGCAACAACCAGTGACAACACAATCCAGGTTGGAAGGTTGAGAACCATTCAAGTGTTGGACCTATGGTGGGGACCACTGGAGAATATATTTCCCACATCAGCAATATGTTGGACAAAATATCTACAACGCTCAGGAGGTAAGCAAAATGGGAGAAGTAGCTCAGAATATGCCTAGAGTTTATGTAGCAGTGGAAAATCTCCAAGAAAATCACTAGGCATGTATCATTGAGATGGAAGGTAAGCTACAACAATAAGTCATTTCCATTTTGATTGATCTAGGTTCCAATTATAGTTATATCAGTCCAAAAATTGCAGAGAAGTGTGGATTGGGTAAGGAATTGCATCAACAACCTTGGATGGTTCAGTTGGAAACATGCATTAGGAGAAGAATCATCCATTGGGTAAGGTCATGTGCAATTGCGCTCAGTGGTATACCCATGATATCCCACTTGAATGTGTTACCATTGGGTGGGTATGACTTATTATTGGGCATGGATTGGTTGTACCTACACCAGACCAAGGTAGATTGCTATGAGAAAGAAATAGAATGCTTAAATGAGAAAGGAAAGAAAAAGAGTGTTGCAAGGCAAGAGGAAACCCGTATTAGTGAGGTTGATCACTTCCATGCAATCCAAATGCAACAACATAAAAATATGCATGTTGATTGTAGTACAAGTTTTCTAAAGTGAGGAAGTTGGTAGAAGATCAAAGAACAAGGAGGTTGAATTACCTCAAAGGTACCTTGTTTTTCAACAGTATGCAGATGTTTTTCCAGTGGAGGTTCCTATATTTCCTCCTCACAGGGAGATAGATTTCTCTATCAAACCAATGTCAGGGGCAACACCAACATCCAAGGCCCAATATAGAATGAGCACACCAAAATTGGTTGAGCTCAAATTATAGTTGAAGGAGATGCTTGACAAAGGTTACATAAGGCCAAGAATGTCTCCTTGGAGAGCACCAATATTATTTGTAAATAATAAAGATGAAACCCTTCGCTTGTGCATTGATTAGAGGCATCTGAATAAAGTGACCATTAAAAATAGGTACCCATTACCAAGGATTGATGATATCTTTGATCAGTTAAGAGGAGCAGTAGTTTTCTCCAAAATTAACTTAAGGCCAAGCTACCATCAAGTGAGATAAGGAGGAATATATTCATAAGATTACCTTTAGAACAAGATATGGGCACTATGAATACATAGTGGTACCCTTTATACTCGCTAATTCCACGACCACGTTCATGTTCCTGATGAACAAAGTATTGCATCCATACTTGGATAAGTTTGTAAGGATAAGTTTGTAATGGTGTTTGTTGACGACATTTTAATCTATTCAAAAACAAAAAAGAACATGAAATTAATTTGGCTACGATGTTACAATTGTTGAGAGAACATAAGCTCTATCCAAAGCTCAGCAAGTGTAACTTCTTCCAATCACAGATACACTATCTAGGGCACATTGTCTCTAAGGCATATTAGTTGAACCTCAAAAGATCAAATCCATAAGGGAGTGGCCAACTCCAAAGAACATGGATGAGATTAGATCATTCATGGGATTGGTAGGATACTATAGGAGATATATTCGAAATTTCTCCAAAACCAGTCATCCCATTACAACTTTGCAGAAGAAAGGGAAAATATTTGAATGGACTGCACAATGTGCGGAAAGATTTGAGCAATTGAAACAATTGCTCACCAGTGTGCCATTGCTAAGAATTGTAGATCTAGATAAATACTTTATGGTGTGTACATATGCATGCAGAGAGGGACTCAGTGGAGTCTTAATGCAGGAAGGGCAAGTAGTGTGTTATGAATCCAGAAAGTTGAATAAACATGAGGAAAATTATGTGACACATGATTTAGAATTGGTCGTTTTAGTGCATGCTTTGAAAATGTGGAGGCACTAACTCCTTGCCAATAATTTCACACTCAAGTCAAACCATAGTGGAATCAAGTATTTGTTTGTACAAGCGAAGTTGAATTCCAGACAAGCAAGATGGTTGGGTATGCTCAGCGCATTTGATTTCAATATTAAGCACATAAAAAGAAAGGAAAATAAGGTTGTTGATGCCTTAAGTAGGAGAATATAAGTAAATCACTTTGCAGTGGTAAGTTGGTACACAATAGATTTTGAAGAAAGAATCAAAATCATTAGACAATTGGACAAAAATTACCAACAATTGAAAGAAAAGTTGCAGCAAGGAGGTGAGGATGAAGGATCTCATCTCATTGAAGATGGCTTAGTCAGGTTTAAAGGCAAAATTTATGTGCCTAACAATGATGAAATTAAAAGTAATAAAAGAATTCCATCTTAAGCCTTACTAAGGCCACCTAGGTATCAGAAGACCCTCACAGCCATCAAAAGGTACTATCATTGGCCGAATCTAAAGAAAGAAGTGGAAGATGTCATAGAAAGATGCATGGAATGCTAGTAGGTAAAGGTTGAATGCAAACACTCGACAAGATTGTTGCATCCTATCCCTATTCTAAAATGTAAGTGGGAGGTAGTCTCTATGTATTTCATCACAAGATTTCCAAAAATAGCTAAGCAACATGATGCAATCATGGTGGTGGTGGAAAAACTTAGTAAGTTAGCTCATTTTGTAGCAGTAAAATCCACCAATTCCGCTAATGATATAGCTCAATTTTTCATAAAGGACATTGTGAGACTACATGGCATTCCCAAGAAGATTGTGTCAGATGGAGATGCCAATTTTACTTCCAAGTTTTGGAAGGAATTGTTTGCATGATTGGGAACATAATTAGCATTTAGTACCACCTATCATCCACAAACAGATGGGCAAATAGAGAGGACTAATCGAATCCTTGAGGACATGTTAAGGATGTATGTGATGCATCAGCCGAAGAAATGGGAAGAATATCTTCCACTTGTGGAGTTTTCATACAATAATGGACACCAAGAGTCCATAAGGATGAGCCCCTTTGAGGCATTGTATGGCAGGAAATGTAATACTCCTATTAGCTGGAGTGACCCAGTTAACAAAGTGCATGTAGGACTTGATATGCTTAAGGATATGGAACAAAAATTTCGGATCATAAATCAAAATATGAAAGTGGCACACAGAAAAGCTATGCAGATAAGCATAAGGTGCATAAAGAGTTCCAAGTGGGGGAACATGTCTACCTGAGAATTAAACCCAAGAAAAGTTCCCTAAAAATGGGGACATGTGCCAAGTTGGCACCACAATATTGTGGACCATTTGAAATCTTGAGAGGATTGGACTAGTAGCATATAGATTGGATTTACCTCCATCAGTTAGAGTTCATGATGTTTTCCATGTTTCTTTACTTAAAATATATGTACAAGATTCTAATCATGTGATTGATTGGTCTATGCTACATGTGGAACCAGAGGGAGAGTTCCAACCAGAACCAATGTGCATTTTGGACCGGAGGAGTCTCATGCTCCAGAATTGAGTCATAGAGCAAGTCAAGGTGCAATGGAAGTACCTTGGGCTAGAGGAGGCCACATGGGAAATGGTTGATGCCATGAAAGCTAATTATCCTTTCTTGTTTGATGATTAAAACAAGTGTGTATAATTGTAATTATTGTATAGATATATGTGTATAAAGCTCCATGAACAGTATATACTATTTTAATTTTGGAATTGTACATCTGTGAATGAACACCAAGGGCGGGGTTCCCTCAAGGGGGAGGGGACTGTGACAACCCCACCCAAGGTTCTGGTATGAGCCACATTGTAAAATGGATGTAAATATTTTGTAATGTTTGAAATAATATAAAAAAGGGAATGAGTCGTGGGACACAGATTCCATAGCTGGGGATGGAGAATTATTGCTTGTGATAACATGGTTTCTTGTGAAAATAAGAAACTTGAACTTCAAGACAACCATTAAAATATGGTTGGTGCATGAAGTAAAGGGACTGGCTCCTAAAATTAAATGGGATGAGGAAAAGTACTCTGGCCCATGTTTGCTTGAGAAAAATGCAACAAGCAAAAGATGACAAAATTTATGAAGGTCTACAACAACAAGGACACAACAGTAAAGGAAGGGGCAATAACATTGACCAAGATAAAAAGGAGGAGGAATTTAAAAAAGAGGACTTGAACTCCTGAGGAAGGGAATTATTCAGAGAGGAAGAGAGGAGACAGGAGCTCTGAGAGGAAGGAAGCATTTGAAAAGGAGATGAAAGGGGGGAAGTAAACGCTTTACTTTGTTTGGAAAGCAAACCAAGGCAAGGATGAGAAGCGAACCTCCATTAGAAGCTCTCAGAAAGCAACGATGAAGATAAGAGAAGAGAAGAGAAGGGGATCAATTCTATGTCCCTGGAGGCTATGGGTTGAGTGCCAGTGGAGGCTATGGGTTGAGTGCCAGTGTTTGGAGCCCTATAACAACTTGAGTTCCCTAAAGGTTGTAGGTTGAGATAGGGTTCCTAGAACCCTATAATAGCTTAGGTCCTTGGAAGTTGTGGGTTGAGGAAAGAGGTATCTAGATCCCTATAGCATCTTGGGAAGAGACCATCCTAAATTTGACACAAAGACAAGCTCGAATCACAGTTCCTGGTTATTTCCTTGACTGATACAGTGGTTTTTGGACTCCTTAGGAGGGGTGAAACATTGTATGTGCATGAGGGGGTGAGTTTGGGCACCTCTGGACTCCCCATGCAGGCAAGAAAGAGATAAACATCTGTGGGGATTGATGCGGGAGGTCCTCTAGAGTCCTTGGGATATCTGGCAGCTTGAGTGTGGACCCAACAACAAGAGTATCCCAGCTAGACTCTGGAATCTGGCTTAGGGGTGACAGCTACAAGTAGCAATGGTTGTAGTTGTCTATGGTTGTGTGTAGAGTGATAGTCCCAGACTCAGTCCCTGCAGACTAAAAGATAAGTATTTGTGATTACTGGCTGCAAATTAATGGATTATGTTACATTGTCAATTGTAATAGATATGGATAAATAGGGACTGCAATTGCGTTGTGTGTATACCTGTGGTGCAACTGTGATGGGATATTTTCGTGATTTGTATGTTGAACATATGTATATGTGTGTGTACATGTGTGTTGTGCTTACATGTAGAAGTAAGTAAGTTGATAGCCCAAGTAATGGAAATCACAGAGTATCTGAAGTTATAGAGTGGAAAGAGATCCCCATAACAATATTTCCTGAGCTATAGAGTAGAGGTAGACTCTTATTCTGAATAAAATGCTTATATGTGTCAGAAATAATGCAGTAGCTAAATTTAATGAACTCAACGATATATTTCAAGCCCAATCCTTGAACCGTTAAAAAAAAGTGGGATCTGAGACCCTTTTTATTAATGCACAATTTATGAGAAGTACCCTCTATTGGCCAAAGTCATTTATTGAATACATTGGGAATTGCTTACAGGTTGTTGTGCCAATAGGCAAGCAATATGTGAAGGATCAATGAGTGTTCCGGGGGCCGGTCATGCCCAACGGTCCTACTTCCATGGTATTTAGCATTACTAGTGTAGAAGCCTCTGTTCCCCCCACAAGGATTTTGGTGTTGAGGACGACGAGCCTCTACCAATAGCCAAATGCTCCAACAACCCATGAGCAACACCGAGGAGTTGCTTAAAGAGTTCGTGTGGACTCTAAAACCATTGGTGTGTAGTAGGAGAGGTGGAACCCTTCTAGAAGCTCACGTCAGGCTTCTAGTAGATAAGAGATGTAGGAGCGCCTATGTCGTTATGCGAGGAATTCCCTACCCGAAGGCAGGGAAGGCCCGCAGGGTAGGAACCCCTTAATATAGTTATCACCCAAGCTCATAAGAGGTAACGTTGTGGAACGTCTTGTCTGAATTTGACGGAGTGGCGATATCTTGAAGTAGAACTAGAGGCTAAAGAGGCCCTTGAGACCAAGTCGTGATTGAAATGACCAGCTCTAAGAGGCCTTCGCAGTGGTAGATCCAGTCTCTAGGGAGAGTGCAAATATCACTACCAAAGGCCTTGCATGGTGCAAAGTCAAAGTCCCTTGATCGAGCCATCATAGAATGTTAAGGGAAGGGCATTCATTGCGGTGAAAGGGAGCGAAACCCTGAACTTATGGGAAGGATCAGATAAGGCTTATCCTCTTGCAGATCGAAACTGCAAGTGAGAAAGCTTTTGATTGGAGTGGCCACATTCTCCTCTCGCATGATTGGTCAAAGGAAAAATGACATGGACTATCTATGAGGTCCACGCAACTAGGAGAATAGCCTAGGGGTCGGAGGTCGAAACCAATGTTTTGATGGTAGCATCAGTGAAGTGATGTCGACCCCGACTTAGTCGAAGGTAAGGAGGTCGGGTAGTGTGCTGACAGACAAATGCGCAGTTGATATGCTAACCCGACTAGGTTGAAGGTCAGGTGGTCAAGAGTGAGGTAGGAAAGTCACGAGCTCTAGGATGGGCCGACCCTGACTAGGTTGGAGGTTAGGAGGTTGGGAGTCAGGATGTGAGATGGCACCGAGAATTAGCAAGATGCATATGTCTCGACCATCTACTTACCTATTGTTAGACGAGTCCATGATGAACAATCGCATGACAGTGTGAGGTTGGTGACCGCCATTCTTCGTGCGTAAGGAAGGGAAAGAAGGGAATATATAGAAATAAGAGAGAAAAAAGGAAACCAATGGTGCAACTCTCGTAATCCCATTTCCATGACTGGACAATGGGGACTGGATTCGCTAGTAACGACTCTCTTACCTAAGTAAAGTAAGGGGGTATGTTACATATAAACAACAAAGCTTACTGAGCAATAACTTCTTTAGATCATTGGAATCTAGTCCGTTGAAGGTTGCATTCTTCTCAACTAATCCATAATCCCACCTTGTTAATTGTTAAGGTTGGGCGAGAGTTCAAATTCATGGAACTTCATAGCTTTGAGCATGTGATGGAGGAACACAAGTTTCATTACATTACTAGCCTTACTTTGTTACATTGGTGTGTTGCTATGTTACACATGGTGAATTAATACCCTTGTGTATGCGCTTGTACTTATTAATTTTTTAAAGGATTAAGGGATAATTTGATAGCTTGTGATGTCATTAATATTAAGAAACCCCATTTTTAGAGTTGAGGCCACATTGGCAACTCGATTAGCTTGATGATTATTCTCCCTCAATACATAATAATATGTAATTTTGTTGAATTGAGGCTCCTGTGATCCATATCAAGTTTATGAGAAGATTTTTCGGCGTAAATCACATCCTGATACATTTGTTGACGTGTTTCGAACCAATGAGTTTGGTTCATCATCATGACAAGTTGAGGAATCAGATCATGGTTACATGTTAAATAGGGAGAGCAGATCTTCCAACGGCTAAGTTTGACTTGGAAACGATTACATTGGACTGGGCAATTAGATCAGACCAACGGCTATATTTGACCATGAAACGACTAAATTTGACTAGCCAACCAGACTAGACCAAGGGATAGGGACTTGGACCAATATTATATTTAATAATATTATTTAATTATAATAATATTATTAGATAAATTTATTCAATGTATTGATACATATTATCATAATATTTTTTAATGTTCTAAATGTTATTAATGTCTAAAATAATAATTTTATGAATATTTATTTTAATACTATAATGTTAGTCATGTTTATTATTTAAGTAAAATGTTAACTATATTTATGTTAATAGTAAAAATAATTCTAGAGAATATTAATATTAATAATCAAGTAAAATGCTAACTATATTTATGTTAATATGTTAATAGCAATTTATTAATAGACTAGGGATTATTAATATTAATAATAGTATGGATTTATTACTCTTAGTATTCCTATAACTATAATAATAATATTACAAAATTAATTATTATTATTATTATTATTATTATTGGTGGTTTGTATAACTTATTAATAGAACTTATTAATTAAATATAAACTTAGAGCTATCTAAAGTAAACTTAAACTTTCTAATAAATTTTAGATTAATAACCATCTATAATGATAATTTTTTAAACCTATTAAGTTAGTTATATAAGGGGTCATCTAATAAAAGAATATTTGGGAAATTTCCCTAAAATGACTAAAACCAAAGTGGAACTAAGGAGAAAGAAAATAGTTTAATTTAACCAGTGAGTTAAAAACCGAACTCATCAATATTTAACATGCACCCATGATCTGATTCTTCAACCTGTCCTGAGGATGAACCACACTTGTTGATTCGAAACGGGTCAACAAATGTATCATAATGTGATTTACGCCTAAAAATCTTCTCATAAACTTAATATGTAATTTTGTTGAATTTATCAACGTCTTGTTTAGGAAATGCCAAATTATTATCTATTATGAAGGAATTTAAAATCATTTGCTTAATAAACCTTCAACTTGATTGTTAAAAGAGTTCCCTAAAATCCATGTAAAATTATTTTAACTACCCCTAGATTCCATGTAAAATTATTTTAATTACCCAAGTTTGAAGAGTAGCGACTTCACACCTTACTTAGAAATAGTCCATCAACCACATTATCACATGGAGCAAGTCTATTCGTCATTTGAACCAAATTAGGGACTCCAATTGGTCTTTACTTCTTGTTTTGAATTATGTGACTTTGGAAATAAGCCCAAATTTTGATGTCATCAATGACTCACCTTTGAGTATTGGTTGACAAAAGTAACATGAAACCAATATAGCACATGATGGTTATCTTAAAATTCAATAATTAAGCGCGTTATTGAGAATTTTTACCCCATTCAATTAGCGTTTGGGCCTACCATAGAGAATGACGGGACACCCACTAGCAAATGAACTTCGAAATTTGATCAAAATAGCCGTTAGTCGCTGTCCTTCGATTCTCGTTTTGATTAACTGAAATATGCAATTTAGCAAAATAGCAACAGTTTAGAAGATAATTAACAATTTACTTAAGGAACGATACCAACGACCAGAATTTTAAACTAAAATGGCCGCGGCTTCAACAGTTTGTCCTGAGGCGCCCATATAGCCGTTAGTGATCATCGGCCATTGCATTACATTACAGTTTTGATGGTGATGGGCATCACCAATCCGCAAAAATTTCGGAAACCCTGCCAGATTGTCCCCACATCTCGCTATATTTGGGGGGCGCTTTCAGAGCTTTTTAATTTCTATTTTAATTTTAATTTTCTTGCTTTGACAGATTTGACTAAATGACCGTTGCGGAGAGCATCGCAATTTGAAAGCCTAACGAGCCAATAAGGCCAGCAATCAATACAATACATTAGGATAGAAGAATTCATTTTGTAAGCCATTGACAGAGCAGAGCCTTAGAGCAAAAAAATGAGCTTCTCAGGCTCCCCTGCAATGAAGGGACTGCAATCCCCATTGAGTATGCGCAAGGGCAGTCCCAGCCCTCGTTTCAAGAGTCCTCGCAATAGGAAGAAAAAGTCTCAGGAAGAGGATATTAACAATGGGCTCAATTCTCCTTCTGCTGCCATTGCTGGAGAGAACCGTGATCCTAATTTTAGTGTGAAAACATCTAATGGGCCTGTGAAAAGCTCTGGTGGGTCTCTGAAATCCAATATTTCAGAAACACCTTCGTTGGCTAATGCCTCTGGGATTCATTCATGTAAATCTAGGAGATGTGCTGCTAACTACCCAGATTGGGGTTCGGTCAATTTCAAGGCTCAACCCCGCAAATTCCTTGTTGCAAAGAGGCATGATCGGCCCGAGAAGGAACCCGCTGAATGCAAATGCAGTGAAAGGAAAGCAGATGGAGATATATCTAGAAAATGTGCTTGTGTTGCTTCCAAGGAATTGAGGGCTTCTCAGGAGGAGTTTTGCAAGGAGAATCTGCAGTTAACACCTTCGGATTGTGCGGAAGAAGAAGAACATACGGGAAGAGGTAAGGACTGCAAAACCCGAGGCTCTAATGTGAATCTTGAGATTGCAAACGATGATAAACGTCATGAATTTGGATGCAATGTAGATGGAAGATATGGGTTTGCTGAGAAAAATGGAGATACCATGTGCATTGAAGATAGCAGAAATGAGAAAATCAAATATGCAGAAAAGGGCATTAATGGTTTTTGGAAATATGAAAAGAAAAAATGTGGCGAACAGGGCATGAATGGATTTTGTGGGGACGAGAAACATGAGGAGGTTCATCGTGGTGAAGAGGGTAGAAATGGGTACTGTAGTGAAGGGAAACATGAAGAAACCCAATTTGGTGAAGTGGGTACCGACTGGACTGAGGATTGTCAGAAAGATGGGCATTTTGGCCTCGGTAATGGCAGTATGCAAGAGAAAATTCATTGTTATCAAGATGGTCTTCAGGATTTCGATGGGTGTGGGAAGGGTTCATTGCCTATTTCAGCAACACCCCAACCCCAGAATATGTCCTGTGCCCCTCGGAGGCTGAGAAATGAACTGCTTGAAGAAGCAATCGGCACCATTCCACAACAGGGAGGAGGAAGAGTGAAGCATTTAGTAAAGGCCTTTGAAAGCCTGTTGTGCCTTCCTGACTCGGAAACTGTGGTGACTGAAGGATGCAGGGCTAGGACATTGGATAGATCTACTACTGATTGCACTGAAGTGAAGCAAGAGTTGAGAGTGAGTAGGGTTGTGAAGTGGGCACTTCCTGGAATGCAGGGACAGGCCTCGGCTGAGAAGTTGGATAGTAATAGCCCATCTAATGAAAGCTTTGGTGAAGTCAAGATGTCAAACAGTGCTCCATGTCTTGAAAGCTATGCTGATTTCAAATTCTGTGTTTCTGAAGATACACCTTCTGGTGTGAACAGTGATACTCAAAGTGTTTGTTCAGGTGGAAGAAGTGGAAGCAGGTTATTATGTCCATTTCCCTCCTTTATGTTCTCTTTAGTGGTGTCCCTCCATTAGCTTATTTACTTGTTGGTGCGAGTTCTTTTCTGTAATATTTGAATACAGGAGTTTATTTGTTTGTTCTAATTGTGCAGTTCTGGGAGCAGAAGAAGACGCAACAGAGGGGTATGGTGGCAATCTTCTCTTCCCCTGTTCCGTTGCAATGTTTGTGTGTCTGTGCATGCATGTCAGTATCCATGGGTGTAGTCATACCCGTGTTAATGCACTGGGGCCTGTCGTACTCTGTATTTAAGAGGATTTGGGGTGGTGTAGTAATATATATACCTTGAGATCAGCATAAAAAACCTGTTGGTGGTGAGATGCTGAGTGTGAAAACACAGGAGTTTGCATGATTTGTGCTTGAAATTTACTGAAGCCTTGGCATTCTGAAATTTACTCGTAGTTTACTGCTTGACATCAGTTTTTCTGAAGATGTGAACATGATGTAACCTCTCACAACTGTAACACTATGCTTCTTTCCAGAGCTTGGATTCCAGTGGACGAGGATCTCTAGTGAGAAATGGTATGCAGCGATGGAAGAAGCAACTTAAGGTCACCGCTGCACAACCTTTCAAGCTCCAAACGGAGGTAAAATGCAAACACAAAACTTAGCCAATTTGTTCAGTTTTTGTGGGTAATTCATTTCTCACACATGTAGTTTTATGTAGCGTTCCTTGATCACTTCTTGTTTAGGAATATTTACATTTATTTATAATGTAGGCATGTACTGTAGCAGAGGAGATCATTAAGAATAGAACGTTCATTTCCTTCTCTTTCATTTCAACCGTGTCTAGGGTTAGAACTTGCTTGACTTCCTTATAATTGTTTCTATGATTTCCTTGTAAATGGTTCCCTAGAACTAACTTTGCACATTTTGATCTGTTTCTTTTTGTAAATAGTTGGACGTATCCTAATTCCTGTCTATGACTAACAGCTGTTTTCTTCCTTCTGTTAATTTTTTGACACAATTTCTATAATTGATCCTGACCATAATCTTAAAAATATGCTTCTCACAGTGTGAATCATATTATGTAAGGTAATGTGAAGGGAACTACAGTAATCTGAGTCCCCCAGTCAAATTAACAATCTTCTGGAATTGGGTTGATTGTTGCATGTTGGAGTGTCCTAGTTTAATAGGGGCGTGACAAAATCTCTTAAACAAACATACTAATAACCAGATTAACATTCTAGCAATGTTTGAATTTAGTGGTATTTTTAGTAGTGTGCATGTTTCATACTCTTGCTCTTAGCCCGTAATGCATGCTCTGCAGCCTTCCTCATAATCTTGTTATTGATTTCTCTCCGCCTGGAAATAAATGCATTTGCCTATCCATCTTTGGATTTATCCAAAATGGAAATAAATTTCCATGATGTAATGAGTTCTAACAACTTGCAGCAAAGAGGCCTCATGAAAGAGAGAGAGTTCATGAAGAAGCTCCGGGAGATGCTCGATGAGGAGGAAAAACTTCGAATTCCAGTTGCACAAGGGTTGCCATGGACAACAGATGAGCCAGAGGTTACTGTTGAATTAAAGTTATATGTTTATTGGAGTCCAAATTTTGTATATTTGTATCGATAAAAGATCTCTGGGCATCATCTGAATCTTTTGCATCTGTGTTGGAATGACAGTGTTTGATAAAGCCCCCTGTGAAAGAAAGCACTAAACCATTGGATGTGAAGCTTCACACTGAAATAAGGGCAGTTGACCGTGTTGAATTTGACCACATTGTAAGGCATAATTTTTTTCTCTCTATGATTTTTAATGCCCTTTAAATGTACACAGCCTTTAATCATCTTCTTCTGTGGTGAATCAAGTAGATTTCAGAAAGACTCAAAGCCATAGAGCAAGAAAGGCTAGAACAGGAGAGATTGCAGAAGGTATGTATTCTTGGGTCGTTTTGTTATCTTGTTTTTCTGAAACCTATAAATTAGCATAGTGAGGCATGCACTTGACAACTGAATTCAACAGTTAGCCGAAGAAGAGGAGATCAAGAGGTTGAGAAAAGAGTTGGTTCCGCGTGCTCAACCAATGCCCTTCTTTGACCGACCTTTCATTCCCAAAAGGTATGGTTTCTTATTGTACTAAGCAAGATGTTTATGTTTCTGTTAACAAGATGTCTAAACAAACTAAGACCTTCTTGTGATTACAAATTGAACAGATCATCAAAGCTTCCAACCATCCCCAAGGAGCCCAGGTTCCATATTCCTAATCACAAAAGAGCAAAGTCCATATCGTGGAATGATTTCAATGCTTATCAATAAGAAATTCCAGAATGATGGAAGATATCTGTGTACAACTACATTATTTAGTCTGGAGAAAAATAAGTTTTCTTTGAGATTCAAGTTGATGGCTCATCAAAGATTGAGATTTTTTGAATCTCTGGTCACTCTGTGTTTTGGTTCGTCAAGCCCAAGCAATATAGTGTTAGTTTTGCAATTACAGGTGAAGAGAAGATACAGAGCATTGTATTTAGTATATCAAGGAATGCTGCCTGTTCTGTCTGCTCATACAGACAAAATTGACAATGAAGTTTTTAGTTTATTTGTATTTTTAGGCATTTGTTTCTTAACAAATGTCAAGTTAATATATGTCAGCTTTCTTCAAGCAGTATTTTCTTATAATTCTGGCCTGATAAAATGATCAAGCTTGTGGGTCAATTAAAAATGATTACATGGATCAAGATAACTTTTCAAGGGACTATTGTTATAAGAGTGTGAATGTTTAAGTATAAACAATCTAGCATTTATAATTCTGTTGCAAACTTATATCCAACCACACTAACTTAATGTTTTCCCTGCAAACTGACATCTTGGAATATTATATATCTCTTACACCATAATTTATACAAAATTTCCATGGTTCTATATCCATATTCATGTTATATATGTAGCAGGACATGGATTTTAATCTGGGAACATGTATTATATTTGAACCAGCTATTTAGTTTGATTCTGTTATACAGATATAACTGGGTCCACTCGAGTACTCTACACACTCTAAAGAGATTGAGACTTCATTGGAACATGACCGTTGAAAATCGAGGCTTTCCTCTAGACAAGACACTTGGACATACTCTAAAGAGATTGAAACTTCATTGGAACATGACCGTTGAAAACCGAGGCTTCCTCTCTAGACAAGACACTATGGGCATCCTGATGATCTGTTGTTGGTGGAAGTTAAATCTTTTAATTGAAAACAGTATTGAAAGGGGTGAGAAACTTTTAAAGGCAAGGCATTCATTTTCTTTTATATCTGGCCATTCTTCAAAGAACAAGAACTACGGCATTTAAACATTTAACTGCCTCTTTTGCTGGGTAAGCTGATATTTCAATTGACTACAGTTTCGATGGGTTGAAGAACTTCCAAATTCAAGGTATTCATTTTCTCCTCCTATCTGACCATTCTTAAAGGGACGAGAACTACAGAAGCATCTTAGCATTTGAAGCATTGGATTTTCAACTTGATGAGCTACTTATAACTGCCTCTTTTGCTGGGGAAGCTGATATTTCAATTGACTACAGTTTCGATGGGCGAAGAACTTCCAATTTCAAGGTATTCATTTTCTCCTCCTATCTGACCATTCTTAAAGGGACGAGAACTACAGAAGCATCTTAGCATTTGAAGCATTGGATTTTCAAATTGATGAGCTACTTATAACAAAATAAATACATGTGTACAGTGTAACACAACCACCAAAGGTTCATTAGACTTTCCAAAAAGCCCATTTGTGACTTTTAAGCACCAAAAAGATTTGCCATAAATACTTGTGATCGAATTTTTCTTGAGTCGAGATGCTAGCCCAGTGTAATGTGTAATTTTGTTCATCCGTCATCAAAATTGAAATTTTGCTCATGTCACCCAAATATAAATTTTAGAAAATTTAAAAATAAAAAAATAAAATAACTATACAAAATATTTAAATAATATCAATTCACAAGAAAAAATTAAACATGAAGAAATTGGATTCTGCCAGACTCATATTATTTTAAATCCGTATTTGAAATAAATCTATACTAATATAATGGTGTAATGAATTTTTAGAACAAACATTAATGAGAATTCTGTCTAGTGCTCAAAGTTTGCCTTCATTTAGCAAATCTTATCTGCTTTGTTATCACGTACATATGAGATATACGAAATATACGATGGTATATATATCCTCTGCACATCGGATGGTATATGTGTACATAATTGAGGGATGCTTGTTACTCCTCGTGATCTGTACACCATAAATGATACTTCTTGTTTGCTGTGATCATTTTGGTATAAGATAATAACTGCATAATTTAATTAGGCTTCAAATTTATCTAAAAATAATGGAAATTCCAACAATAAAATGCAACAGAAATTTGGAACTAGTCTAATGGTGAGTGTCTAGTGCTCAAGGTTTACCCTCATTTAGCAAATCTTATGTGCTTTGCTGTCACGTACACAGCGGATGTACGATGGTATATATATCCCCTGGACATCATATAGTATGTGTACATCGCTGGGATGCATGTTACTCGTGATCTCTGTATAACAAATAGTACTTATTGCTAGCTGGGATCACCTTGGTTTAAGATAAAAACGACGTGGTCTAATGGGGATTTAAATTTGTTTAAAAAATAATAGAAATTTTAGTTAGATTTTGATAAAATTTAATAGAAATTTTGGGAAATTTGAGTTACAGTTGTTAAAGTTTTAAGATTTGATGGCACTGAATCTATTTTCACCATAAAAATAGGAGTTGTCTAATAAGAGGAATTGCCCGGACGGTCAAAAGTGGCCGGAATCCTGGCAAAAAAAAATAAAATTTTTTGTAGAGGTAGTGTTTGAATGGTGTTTTTTATGGTGGAAATAGATTCAACACCATCAAAAACGTCTAAGACACCTAAAATTTTGAAGTTTAACAACTATAACTTGAATTTACAAAAATCATTGCCAGATTTTCTTTAAATATGACCGGAATTTCCATAACTTTCCAGACAACTCCTCTGCCTAAAAAATATGATCCCCTGCACATCATATGGTATATGTGTACATCAATGAGGGGAGGCTTGTTACTCATGATCTCTGATAAAATCTAACAGAAATTTTGGGAAATTCAAGTTACAGCTGTCAAGTTCTAAGATTTTGATGGCCTTGAATCCATTTCCACCATAAAAAATATGATCCAAACACTGAGACTATTAAATTTTTGAGAACTTTTTACACTCAGTGGGTCAGATTTTTGAGAAAAATATAAGCCAGATTCTGACTTTTTACAATCTAGGCAAATTTGCCACTCCTAAACAACTTCATGTAGAGGTTTGTACCAAAGTATAAAACTGTTAGAGAAGGGCAAAAATACCCAACTTGCCTATGAGTCATAAATACCCTGGGACTGTATATGCCTACCATTAGATTTTAGCAGACCAATCATTAACAAGCAAATTAACTTAAAAAAATATGATCCATAGACAAACTGGACTGGTTATTTTCAGCCTTAGAGAAATGTGGACACAGAAAATAACTTACCGGCAGTGCATATGAATCGCAAGTACTGGCAGGACTACGAGTACTCGCCCAGGTTTCTTAACCTTGTATAATGGGCATTAAATTTGCCCCATTGGTACTTTTGTTTTAGCTGATTCAAAGTTTCACTCTTGTGATTATCTTTCAGAAATGCAATAACTTGCATCATCGGGCCAAAACTTGAAAGCCCAAATTCCCATAATAGAACTTTCTATTACTGTGTCAATATCTAACTTTTAACAGAGTTCCTTCTAGATTTGGGTGTCACTTCCATTACCAGTTTTTCACAGGCTGATGAGTTTAACTGGTCAGCTTCACGAAATAAACCCAACAAGGAATAGAATCTGCCAATCCGCTCATATTTTTGGGATTTTGGTGATTTTATTTTCACTTGTCTACCGAGACAACGAATTGGCCGTGACAGCAGATTAAATCCGTCAGAATTTAGTAATTTTTATTTTTTAATCAGAGAATATTGGAGTGTTTAAATTATTTTTTAAAATGGAAATGGGTTGAGTATCATCCAGAATTCTGGAACACTTAAAATTTTGAAGTAATTTAAATTTTCAAAAAATTCTACCAAATTTTTTTATAATCTTATCTGAATTTCAAATTATTTTTAAACTAATTTGTGAACATTTTAAATTAATTCATTTTGGAGTTTGAATAACTCTTACTGGCCAGTTTTGGAAGATTGATTGCCATAAGAGGCACGCTCAATTATGTATGGAGGAGACAGACATGTTTAAGGAAAAAAAATAATAAAAATAATAAAATATTCAAATCAATTTGTTTTGTAATTTTATTTTTATTATTAAAATTATAAATAAATCAAATAATAAAATATAATAGTATTTTAATAAATAATAATAATAATAAAATATATTAAGATATAATGGTATTTTAATAAAATAATAATATTTTAAGAAAAAATAATAAAATAATAATATATTGAAATCAATTTGTTTTGTAATTTTATTTCTATTAATAAAACTATAAATAGTTTTTTTTTGAAATTATAAGATATATTTTATAGTAAAATAAATTTAAATAATAATTTATATTTATAATTATAATATTTTGAAATATATTGAATATATATATCTAAAATATTAAAGTAGTTACAAGTTAGAACTTATTTTATAAGAATTTATATTTTTAATTATTATATTTGAAAACTTTATCTTTTGATTTGGATTATGTACATTAAGGAATCCAAACAAGTGATATAAGGGAGGGGGAACTCACCCTTTGCTATCACCTAGTTCAACAGAGGGGGGAGGCGTGGCCATCCCACCCTCCACATGTTCTGCATACAATTTCATGATGAAGTTTGTCAAACACTCCATCACAACACATTCATTGTGAAGGACGGGTTGATTAATGAACGATCTAAAATGACTTAAACAAGGATGGGTTGATTAATGAATGATCTAAAATGACTTAAACTATTCCCTATTCCCTCCACATGTTCTGCATACAATTAATGAATGATCTAAAACGATTTAAACTATTCATTATATTCACCGAGGAAGTTTTGAATGCCATTTTCACTTTGCCATAATGGCAACTTGCTACTCCTTAGACTTCCTTCTTTCTTAGCTTTGTTGTTTCTATAATCTTTTGGGGGGCACGACTAGGTCCCCTTGACTTGGTCTATGCTACGAAGTTCCCTGCTCAGTGCTCATTTGTTGATGTGGGAGGGTTGGTGGTTCTTAGAGGCTCTAAATTAGTGTTGCAAAACAAAAGGTGGTGGGGGGAGCTTGAGGCCATGGTAGGAGTTTGTGTCTGAGCAACAAGCATGGTGGTCTTGCTTGGTCTTCAGTTCAAAGCATCAACTTGTTCCAAAGTGTTTGGCCTCAAGTAGCCTACTCCACTTTTGTATGTACTTGGTTCTTCATCTGATGTGGTGGTAAAGGTGTTATTTGGAAGTCATTTCTTATTATTCTTTGTTTCTGTCTTGGCCTTGTGTTATCCCTTGTGTTGTGGTCGTTGAATTTGCCTCCCCTTCCTATCTTATGTCATGACCACCCTCTCAAGCCACCCCTCTCTGTGCTCATTCTGCCTTCCTGCTCTATGATCAAGTGACTCCATCTCCTACTTTCCCTCCCTTTGTCCTTACGTCATTGCTCAATTTCCATGGGTGGCACACACTAGTCCCTTTCACTCTTATCTTGGACACAATGCCTCGTAAGTGGGCCCAACCCGCAGAGGCTCTTGTAGTAGGTTTGAGTGTAGCGCTCGTGCTAGTGTGCCCACTATGTTTCCCATCGATTTTACATGTAGATTCCTAACCACATCCAATTGGAATTAGGCCATGCAACAACAAAAGCCATGACTGACAGAGATGAATTCTCAGATCCGGGAATTTTGGCCTTCATTGCTAAGTTTGTTGCCTACCTTGGTCATACTTATGGCCAACAAAGCCAATCTTTTTGCACTATTGAACTGTATTGGCGTACTAAGGTTCTCCTCAACAAAGTATTTCTAGAGAGAAATGAAGCTAAGAGAGAGATCTCTCTCCAACTTGATGATATACAGGTTGAACTTTGGGATGTCTCTTGAGCATCAAGACATGGCCCTTAAACTAGCCTGAATTGAGGCCATGATTTCTCGTGGCAAGGGCTCAACATCACTAGGCACATGAGTAGCTCCAATTGACATCTCCACTTCCACATGATTATCTCCATGGCTTATAGTTTTGTTAGCATCAATTCTCTTTTGGACACTTTCATGTTTCTTTTCTATGTTGTTTGTAGGAAACACTACTACAATTTTGATTAGACTAGAGATTTCTATTACATTAATAAATTGATGCTAGCAACATGCTTAGGATTTGGCTTGGCCATTGTTGGTTATATGTTCTTTTTTCTGGACAAAAACTATACTTTTTTGGTTATGGTCTGGTTTCCTAGTGGCAGATTGTGGCAGAAAAATGCTAGTTATGGTTGTATATGATGTATCCTTTTCACTAATGAATAGAATGCTGAAATTTACCAAAATGAAGAAAACAATTGAGAACTTCATATGTAAATGTAATTAATAACATATAAAACTAATACTTACAATAAACTCTTTCTAATCTCTATCTCTCCATAATCAATTTTATGAATATTACAAAAAAAAATTAAGTTCAAATAAATATAAAACATGTCAAAAAAATGTTTAGCACACATATATGTAATTATATGTACTATTAGGGTTTTAATAAAATAAAAAATAAGAATATATGTGTGTAAAATTTATGTCAATTGGGGTTATGTTGGGTGGTTGGGGGGAATGGCTATTATTTTCCCCACTCAGGTTCAAACCCTCGTTAGTGATGTGATAAGAAAATATTATTATTCTTAAAAATCAACATGGATCCAAAAATGCTATTAAGAACCAACAAAGATCCATCTTAACTCTAGCTTTACCAAGCATCAAGAGGGACAGGAATCAAATCTCTTAAGGTGCAAAGTTTTGGATCACCTTTGGGTGATCAACCAAAGGGATTTATCGCTCATCCATCATATGCGTGAGGGATGGAGTCATTCACTCATTCACCTAGAATTGTGTCGTAGTTGCGTTCCTTCAACCTCCCTTCACTAACACACATTCATTGACATTCCGAAGAGTAACTACTACCCTATACTACAAACAACTACCCTACATAAATCATCCCACCAGATAGGTCTACTTATGTCTTATTCATCTCTTCTATATAGGAGTACAACCACGATGTAGATTGAGTTGCTGAACGGATGGTAAGTTCAAAGTTAAGATGAATTATGTAATTGTTGGGTCTGGAATGATTGAGAAGGTCTAGTTGATATCTACAATCTACATGTTTTCGAAAGAGATAGTGAATGACTATGGATTTCTTGTATTGCCTATAAAGTGTGACTTCTAAATTGCTTTTGAAGAGAATACTTCATAAATAACCTAACAATTTTACTTACACTATCTGCTAAAACCATAATCAATAAATTTTGTTGGTCTTGGATCTTCCTATATTTTTGCAATGAGTGCTTCAAATTGAGTTAAATTCAACTAAAACTTCATAACATATCAATTTTGTATTTTACATCTAGATGAAAATTCCATCATTCCATTTACTCTACTATAGTAATAAGTAATGATAACATGCTAAATAACCAGCATAGATCCATCTTAACTCCAGATCTATCAAGCACCGAGAGGGATCAAATCTCTCGAGGTGCAAACCTCTTTTTTGAGTGCAAAACTTGAGGAAGGGTTTGCACCTCGAGATATTTGATCCCTCTCAGCACTTGATAAATCTGGAGTTAAGATGGATCTAGGCTAGTTTCACTCGTGCGCGACCAAATAAAATCTAACGAACATATGATTAATTTTATCAATAATATGTAAATTCATCTAATATTAATATAATCATTTTAAATATGTCTAAGATTAATCTGATCATTCTAATTTTAAATTTTCTTAGTTACCTCACTTTGTTGAGATGATAAATATTGTTAATAACTTTAATGATGAAAAATGACTAAATATTTTTTTGAATGTAAAGTGACAATGTAATAGTGTTGAATGATATAAAATGTGAATAATAAGAATATAGTCAATTACAAATAGTCTTCATTGTGATTAATCTTAAACTATTTTCTTCTATTATTCTTTTTGTCACCCTTGTTACTTTTGTCATCTTTTCATATCGATTATATGGAAAGGACAGGTTAAATCGTAAATCATTTAAATCTTTAGCTCAGGCTATTGTAGTAAACATCATACCTTGTCTCTCTTTCTCTCCAATATTAATAGGTTGAATTACTATAACACAAAAATCAATGTACATTGTTAATAATTTTTTGTGCTTACACTGAAAAATCAATGCACAATTTTAATCCAATCACTTTAAAATTAATGTAACATCATACATCCAATTACATCAAATTAGAAATCAACATGTACATTGAAATAAATGCATCTAATTCAAGCAATCAAATAAGATTAGAAAACAACATTTACACTGAAATCAATGCATCTAATGCAAGCAATCAAATAGGATTAGAAATCTACATTTACACTCAAATCAACGCATCTAGTGCAAGTAAGCAAATAGGATTATAAACCAGCATCTACACTGAAATCAAATTTCAATGCATCTAGTGCAAGTAAGCAAATAGGATTATAAACCAACATCTACACTAAAATCAATGCATCTAGTGCAAGTAAGCAAATAGGATTATAAACCAACATCTATATTAAAATAAATGCATCTAGTGTAAGCAATCAAATAGGATTATAAATCACCATCTACACTGAAATCAATGCATTTAGTGCAAACAATCAAATAGGATTAGAAATCATGTACATTGAAATCAATGCAGCTATTGCAAGCAATCAAATATGATTAGAAATCAACATCTACATTGAAATCAAGGCATCTAGTGCAAGCAATCAAATAGGATTAGAAATCACCATCTACACTGAAATCAATGTATTTAGTGCATGCAATCAAATAGGATTAGAAACCATCTACATTGAAATCAATGCATCTAGTCCAAGGAATCAAATATCATTAGAAATCAACATCTACACTAAAATCAATGCATCTAGTGCAAGCAACGAAATAGAATTAGAAATCATCATCTACACTGAAATCAATGCATCTAGTGCAATAAATATTCTTCCCTCTCTCCCCCCTCCATCTATATCTATATCTCCCTCCATATCTCCTTATTTGTCTCTTTATCTCAACCCCCCAAACACACACGCTCTCTCACTCCACATCTTTCAATCTCTTTGTCCCTCCCTCACTCTCTCCATATTTCTCTTCTTCCCTCTCTTCACTTTCCATCTATATCTCTATCTTTGTTTGTCTCTCTATATCACCCCAAAACATACACTCTCTTTCTCCAATCTATCTATCTATCCCTCCCTCCTCCTATACCTCTCTCTCTCTCTCTCTCTCTCTCTCTCTCTCTCTCCTACTTCTATCTCTCTTCCCTCTTGCTATCCTCTCTCCCTCTCTCTCCATCTTTCTTATCACTCCCTCTCTCTCTCTCCATCTTTCTCTCTATATTTATTTCTTCTTACCTCCCTCTCTCTCCCCCTCAAAATCCATCTCTCTTTCCCTCCCTCTCTCCACTCTCTCACACCCTCTCTCTCTTCCTTCCTCTCTCTCTCCCTCCCTCTCTCTCTTTCTCTCTCTCTCTTCACCCTCCAACTCTATTACTATATCCCTCCCTCTCTCCTCTCTCCTTCTATCCCCCATTCTCTCCATCTCGCCTTCTTCTTCTCTTTATCTCACCCCCAAAGATACACACTCTCTCTCCATCTCTCCCTTGTCACTCCCTCTCTCTCTCCACTTCTCACTCTCTATGTATTTCTTCTTCTCTCGCTCTCTCCCCCTCCAACTCCATCTCCTTATCCCTCCCTCTCTCCTCCTCTCTCCCTCCCCGTGGGCCTTCCACCTCCAAGCACATCGTTATTTTTGTCTGCTGGTGTGTCTTCAACTTTTCCTAGACTGACAGAGTAAGCTGACTTGCTTCCTCTGTCCATGGCTATATTCTAGCCTTTAAAATGGCCTCTCTTCTATGTAGCTCTTCAATTTGTGATTGCATCTATTTTCCTTCTTGCAATCAAGCGAGGCACTGGACTGGCACCAAAGTGTGCACAATCACCCTAAGTTCATCAAAATTTTGATGCGTTTCTTGGATATCTGTGCCAATTTTCTGCAGGTTTGGGTCCTCCTACAGAGTTGTCCATAGTTCCATTGCCTTTTCGAAGATTAGTGTGAAGCATGTGACTGTTGCATCCAAAGTGGCCATGCTCTCCTTGATGGCTACTCCACGCTGCTTCCAGACCTCTAATGGAGTGGTTGGATGCAATTTCAACTCAAGCTTTGAGATCTTCATTTGGAATTCAAATATTACTCGACCGACCTCATCCTTCGAGTCTCTGACTGCGACAGCCAACATTCAAATCTTTGTGGCTGCTTCTGCATCCTCTAGAATGTGAATTTCTGGCAACGTCTTGCATACCTATCCAATTTCTGCCTCCAAGCTCTAGCTTCGTGCGACCAATTTTTCCTTTTCTTTTAGTGCATGAGCCTTTTCTGTGAAAATATACTCATTGTTCATCTTGACCTTGCTGATAATTGATAGTGCACGTTGCTCCCTGATCCTGAGCTTGTTTGAGCCTAATGAAGTGCATCGAGGGTCTGAATAGGTAGCGCAATTAAGTTGATACCCACATCCTTGATATGTTTGAGTTGGGTGTTTGCTTCATCTACCTCTTGCTCACAGTTATCCTTCTGGTAATAATATAAATCTGCGGTCCAAAGTCCTGTCTGTGTCCAACACCTACGCGCTGGCTTGTTGCAGGCTTGCTTAAATCCCTCTCACTTATCCCACGCTCATCTGAATTTGACCTATTTGAATCTGCAACTCGTGCAGACCTTCTACAAGCCCCCCAATTCCTGCATGTACTGTTGCTCGAACTGTGTCCACAAATCCGTCATTGTGTCGTAGACCTTGTCCCTGATCTCATCCAAGTCCCCCTTAGTGAGGACCATTGGATCCACATGTTCATTCTTATCAGATTTTTGTTTCTTTCTAAACACGGAAGTGGTTTCCATGGTCCACTTCTGCAGTTTAAAGGGAGTGCTCTGCTCCTCACCACCACCTCCTTCCTCCTCTTGGGACCCTTCCTTGTCTGCAGTACGTTGAGAAGCAGACTCTTCAACCTCCAATGTGGCCTCCTTTACAGTGCGCTCCTTGTTAATAGCTGCCTTAGCAACAACTTCCTTCTTTTTCTGTGTTGCTTTCTCTTGGGTTGTAGCCTTCTCAGCCTCTTTATTATTTTGCGTTGTTGTGGTCTGCATGGAGGAAATTTCCCTGACCTTGCTTATTCATGCGCCGATATTTGAGGGTTGCCACCACTCACTTGGCCATTTTCCCACAACTTCCTATACATTTGCATCGGTGACTAGGTACGACAACTTGTACCATACTTTCTTAGAATCTCGCCTCGCGCAGATGGATACATTGTGAAAATCATCTTTAAACTTCGCGTAGGTCTCCAACTGCTTAAACAGGGTAGGTGACAGCCTCAGCCTCTGGTTGATCACCGTGCGAAGGTCCATCTTAACCAGCACCCAGAATATCTTTGTTTCCATGACCCTTTTTGGGTCCTTTGTTACCCAAAGCGAAGCGAACTTCACTGCCTCTGGTAAATCATCATCTTGTAGAGGGAACTGACTGTCTTCTGTCCATCTCCATGCAACTAGCATAATTAGCAACAACAACCAGGGATAGTGGAATGCCTTGTCATCATCCTGGGCTTCGCGAGAATTCAACAGAACCTCTTTGTAGAGATATTATGCCCAGTTGTACTCCACCCCTTTCACGCATTGTGTAGCCAATGAAATGACTAGCGATGACACCTCATCTATGTGACACTTTCTCATGATCTTACAAGCCAAAATTTGGTTGGAAAACTACACCGCCTTGTTTGTTATGGAATAGATAGAGTAGCCATGTGATTTCTTCACTAAGTCAAACTTGCTCTTCTTTTTGTCCGTGAGTTGATTTTCCTTACTCTTGCCTCCAAAATCCTTGGTGAGATCCACCCCTTGATAGGGAAACCTTGTGATGCGGTGGATCAACATGTTTGTAATAGGGATGGGTTCTCCCATCTAGAGACACCCATCATGAACCAATGTGAGTAATTGGTGTATGCACATTGTGTTGATATTGGTTCAACTGAAATGTGGTACCCATGGCATGTTCAACAATCTGGCCTTCACAACCCCCATGACCGACTTCATAGGCTCTAGTTGCGTGACCCCAATTTCCTCATAATATATCTTCACCAAATATCTATTTGTCGCCAACATCAGGAATTTTTCGTGATCCGCTAGATCCCAATCCTCCATTTTGAGTGTGGGAATGCATCCTAAGAGTGCACCTTCAAATGGCACTTTCTCTGGCAATAACAGTGTAGAGATTGTGAATTTAACGTTATCTGGATCCTTGGGTACCTTCGATTTACGATTTCGCGGAGGTATATACTTTGGGAGCCTAGTGATAGGATCTCCCTCCTCAGCATCCAACTCTTCAATCCCTTCACGAAACTCCTCTTTGTCAAGATCTAGAGGTTCATGTGGCTATTTAGACTTATCCATCTTCACTTTATGACAAACCTCAACAGGGATCTTCCTTAGTGACTGCCTCACTGGTACAACTTGTGGTTTCTTCTACTTTTCCTTAGTTGCGGATGGTTTAGGCCTAGGTGACCTCAACACCGTAGGCACAGATGATGTAGCTTCTCTTGCCGACAAAATATCAGGGGTTGTGCTGCCAGAGACAGCGACTTCTGCGGGATCAATCATTTTCTCAAGGATAGTCTCATGGCTCCAATCATACAAGTTTGCGCACCCTGGTTGTGAAAGAAGTTCCTCCCAATCTTCTTGGTTCATAAAATTAAGACAAGAGAACTCACAAGTGATTTTCAGGATGCAAAGTGTTCTACTGCAGGCTAGCATGCCAGATTTATAGCTGATTTCAAATTCAAATACAACCGTTCCCTCTAATTTCTGATCATAAATGCATCTTTGGTGGCAAATTACCAAAGATTTGCGCCATAAATGTAGCCTACCCGCTCCTCCTAATGGGATTTTCGCCATCCAATCAACTACAGTGCACCCAACGACTATGTTTGGACTCATCTACGTAACACCAACCTCCATGACGCAACTTTTTTGGCACAACTCCTCCTGGCATACTTCGGACTTCCCTCGCACAACCCCCTTACTTTGTTCTCCGAGTCTTTGGGCAGTGTAGTTTATAGTCCCGTACTTCCTTACAACTGCCTGGAGTAACAATATTGTTCTTCTATCATGTAGTCATTGCATAGGGGTAGGATCCCCTTCATATAACTTCAATTGACTTCCATTGACTTTTCTCAGAAATACTTCCCCATTTAGCTTCGCGAGCTGAACTGCGACACATCTGTAATTTCCTTGACTAAATAAGGTCTCAACAAGTGCATTTGAAACTTCTCAGGGAACTTTGTGAACTTTCTATCATATAGTAGGACCAAGTCGTTCACCTTGAAGGGGCACAACTTAATATGTCGATCATGCCAGGCCTTCTCGTGCTCGTTTTGCACCTGTTGGTGAAACCTTGCTAGAAATCAGTCTTCTTCTAATTCCAACAATTGGGTGAGGCATTCCTCCATAGTCTCGCGATCTGCCATGCCAGTCAATGTTGTAATTCGCAGGCTCGACACAATATACTCCATGGGCATTACAACCTCAATCCCATAGGCCAACTTGAACGGGGTTTGGCCTGCCAACTTTTTACACATCGTCCTATATGCCCATAGGACCGTTGGTATGCTCACATCCCAATCGTTCCTTTGGACATTGTAGACCTTCGTCAATGCATTTTCCAGAATTTTATTGAATCCTTCAACCGTACCATTTGTTCGAGGATGATAGGTCATACTCTTTTGATGATAAACCTGAAATTCTTCTAGCATAGCAGCAATAGTTTCATTTAGAAAATGCGTACACCTATCACTCATAAGTATCTTAGGAAACCCAAACCTTATCAAGACATACTCAAACAAGATTCCTTCACTGGTTATGCTTCTGCCCATCTTGTCAAATACCCCGTCGCAGTAATAATGTACTGTGTGGCCGTAGTTTTTCCTTGTGGCTATATTGGACCCACAAAGTCAATCGCCAATTTATCAAACACCCGTAATGAAGCATGAGGATTTAAGGGCAATTCATCCCTTCGTGAGGGCTTTCCCGTCCTTTGACAAGCATCACAAGCCCTGAAATACGCCTTAGAATCCTTATGTATCGACGACCACCACAACCTAGCGTGAAAAATCTTTTATGTGGTTTCTCTTCCTGCATAGTGTCCCCTCGCCACTCCTCCATGTGCTTTGGCAAGGATGCTAGATCGTTCGAACTCCAAAACATATCGATACAATATGTCATCAGTGCCCATCTTATATAAGTGTCCCACAATCATAGAAACGTCAGCTACATGGACCACCAACTCCTTCTTTTGTTGATTAGAATATCCTTCAAGTGTTGTTCCATCAGTCAAAAACTTGATTATATCAACAAAGTGATCATCAACGACACACAAAACAAAGAGTTGTGTATCTGGCAACCATTCTTCCAAACTAGTAGGTTCTTCACCTGTCTCAATTCTGGAGAGATGATCCGGTCTCGCATTCAACTGTCCAAGCTTCACAATCACTTCAAAATCATATTCTTGAAACAACAATAACCACCTACAGATCTCCCCCCCCAACATAGGCTTGTTGACTAGGTACTTGAGAGCGGAGTGATCTGTATAAATTTTGAAATGCACGCCTAACAGGTAATGTTGAAACTTCTGCAGTGCATAGACCATCACCAATCCTTTTTGCTCTGTAGTTGAATAGCTTTTTTCTGCCTTTGATAAATTCTGACTTGCAAAGGCTATAGGGTGATCTATCCAGCCTTCTCCTAGATGGATCAATACCGCACCCAACGCATACAGGAGGCATCCACATGGACATGAAACACTTTCTTCCAGTCTGGAAACACCAAGATGGGTGCAGTCACCATATTTTCCTTTGACACATCCAAACTGCATTGGCACTCTTCATCCCAGTATAAAGTCACATCCTTCTTTAGTAATTTCTCCATTGGCATAGTTATTCATGCATAAGCCTTGATAAACTTTCTATAATAGCGATGTGGCCCAATGTTGTGCACAACTGCTTTACATTCTTTGGAGCTTCTAAATTGACAATCACTATTATCTTCGCAGGGTCTACCATTAGTCCTTTCTTACATACCACATGGTAGAGCAATATCCCATAAGGCACACAAAAGATACATTTCTTCATATTTAGAGCAATTTGGTATCTGTGACAAGTATCCAACATAAGGCGTAGACTTGCAACGTGGCGCTTTACCAATCCAAACACAGTCCAGTCATCAAAATACACTTCTAAGAATTTATGGATGAATTCTTTGAATGCTGCAATTACAACCCTTGAAAATATCGCGGGCGCATTCTTCAGTCTGAATGGCATCACTATGTACTGGAAGCATCCCCACTCCATCACGAAGGTCATCTTGTTGCAATCCTTCGGTGCGATCTTAATCTGATGGTACCCTGAGAACCCATCAGTGAATGAATAAGCTTCCTATTCTCCAACATTCTCCAAACTTCATCTGTAAATGGTGTTGGAAATGGGTCATGAATGCATGCATCATTGAGCTTTCTTAGGTCTACGCATATTCTTATTTCACCCTGCTGCTTCTTCTCTTGGACCACCATAGGGCTCAGCCAATCAGATTCTTCTACTGGGTCAGTAATTCCAGCTTCCAACCTTTTGTCCATTTCTTTGCCCACCTTCTCCTTATACTTCGGATTTAGTCGATAGTGTCTCTGTTTCATGGGCTTCACATTGGGTTTTAAAGTGATCTTCATCACTCCCAGATCCCCTACTATTCCTTTCAAGTCTAAGAACTTAGTGGGAAACAAGTCCTGGTACTCATGCAACAGGTCCAAAACTTTATCAACTGTATCATCATCCTAGTAATCACCTATCTTTACAAACTAAGGCTATTCGTCGGACCCAATATTTACTTGCCTGGTCTTTAAAGGTTCTGAAATATCAGGGTTTGTTGCTTTAGGACCTTCAACCTCGCGATATCCTTCAGTCTCTAGAATGTCGATTTTTCACAAATCTTCTTCTTCTTCTTATGTAGTCACATTGTAACATTCCAGTGCATGGTGCAACTGTGTACTCCAGTCTGGTTGAACCCATTCTACCGATTCTTCAGGCGTTCTAAAGATAGCGGCCTTAATTTCTTGGAGAACTTCATCGATGCACTCAAATCCATCCTCAAAGCTAAAAGTTAATAAGAAACTTTCCCTCAAGATATCCCATACAGTTGTCCCATGACGTAGCTTTGTTTCTAAATACCAATTCATTGGAATAATATCTAGGGTATGACAAAAGACATGTACCCATTCTAGCTTAGGCTCTTCTCCCCAAGCTTTAATCCATCGCGCCAAATGATCATGTGGATCATCCTTTCCACGATATTTCTCAGTCATCCAGGTACTAGCATATCCAAACCTCAGTTTCATCATTCCCTTGTATTCCCTCCAATCATCAAAGCTCTCCTTATGCGTATCCCACCAACAAGCAGGTGTAGCGCGCAGTGCCAATTCAAGTGCCTGGAATCAATGTTCCTTGGGCACTTCCCTTTAAGCCATCATATGGAAAGAGATTAACATAATTTAAGCCATCATAATGCGGAAGTTTTCTTACCTCTGTAGATACCCACCGCAACGATTTGGTCATCATATTACAACATAGCGTAGAGACCTCATGCAACCTATTCTGCCAGTGTTCGAGCTCTTCATCTGAGTCTGAGGTACAAGAGATGTCCCTATCCCACGTGATCCGTCTATATGCAGTGGGATTGATCCAATCTTCATCACGTGCAGTAATCTTGTAGATTTGATCTAGGTCATCGTCCTCCTCATAGTCACGAACCGGTTCAGTGTACCGCACTCCTTCAACGGGATCCAGTGGCACAATAACCCTAAGCGCCTTCTTCTCAAATGTCATTCTTCACTTCTTTAGATTAATTACTACATCCATGTCGAAGGCCCAAACAATTCCTAGTAGCGTAGGGTAAGAATTGCTGTCATCCACTATTTCTATTACTTCAAAATCCGTGAGAGAACTTGCTCCTTCAATATCGATTGTTACCCCATACAGGTGCCCCATAAGAATCATCTTTTACAGATTGGCCATGCGTAGATGTATAAGAGACCATTTTAGCATAGGTCTCCCCATCCTTCCCATTTCTACTTTGGTAGGACGTTCACATCAAATCCTAGATCTAAGATGACTTGATCCATTTCATATTCTCCAACCTGCGTAGTCAACCTCATCTCACACCCTATTCACTTGTTATGTTTACCCAGTTTTCTTACAACGCGCTGTTTTGAAGGAACCTTAATTTTTTCCCAAGAAATGGTTGATTAGCTCCTAGAGCCCTTCCACTGCCTTCTTATCTCACAACAACTTCATACAAGTTGTCAGAAAAGTGGCTAATAGCGAGGGATCCACGTCCCACACTTCACTATTTCCAACCGGTTATTCCTGACTCTCTAAAATAGAAGCCTAAACAAATTTATTCTGAGCTTCCATGAAACTTTCTTTAGCCTGGTTGAGGTCAAATCCAACTTCCTTTTCATCAGCCTTGCGTACCCATCCCTCGGTCTCTGGATGCTTTCCTTTATTTTCTCTTGTAGCTATACCATTGCGCATTACGATATTAATACTATGGTCCTCTTTGTGAGGCTCTGCCTTCATCATCTAGATGTTCTGCGTAGGTTTTTGTGTCTTTTTCTCCTGCATCTTGGCAATCAACATCGGGCAATCTCCTATCACATGATCGAACTATCTGCAATATTTACAAGATGGATGTATTGGATTCTGACAGTCGAACACAAAAAGTCCAACTTTGCCACAGATATAAAAAATAACATGTCCGTGACCTTTGCCAACCCCTCCTCCTTTTCCTCTCCCAAGGCCTTGGAATCCTTCACATGTTGCACCCACACCCTGATCCTAAGGCCGATTTTCTGCCTGTATCTGATACGTAGGAGTTAGCTCCATCATTAATTCATAGCTTTGGCAGTTTCATTCATCATGTCCGACCGATTTACAAAAAGTACAAAACAATTGTTGCGGTGTCCGAACCAACTTCTGCAAGCGGTGACAATTATCAATTGCGTGCTTCCTATCTATCTAACAGATAGTGCACCATAATGGTACTCCCATGCTCGGTCCCGTGATATTTTCAGGCTTCAAAGGTACATGACCTCCTCCAATCAGGTAATTCTGATAAACAGGGCAATGATCCTTATCATGTCCCTTGTCTTTGCATTTTATACACCAGACTCCAACGCACACCTTTGGCTTAGCTTCCTTCCCTGTTTTCAAGCTCTGCAACTCCATGTGCGACTTTCCAGCTGCGACTGAATCTATTGTACTCCAATATTCATATCTTGTACTGGTAAGGTTTCTCGACAATAGAACCATTTGTTGGTTTGATGGGGCCTGACCTAGGTTCAGTTTTAACTATGCCAACCAACAAAACCCAAATTGTTGGCCCTTTCGGAAACAACCTGCATAGCGCTGGCTGCAGCCTCACCTAAAACAATATTGGGGGATGCTAGAACTAGGTTTCTACATCCAGAGGCTTGTGTGATGGTTTTTTGAGCTTCTTACAACTTAGACCTACCTTCGCACAACCTTATCTTCAACTACTGCAACTCTATCTAAATGACTTTCAGACCTTCGCAAAGGTACTTAATAGTACTTATCATGCATAAATATTCAAGATCTACTAGTTTCGTGTAGTAAATAAGCATTAATTCATGTTAAACAAATTAGAGAGTGAAGCTACATAAAATCTGCAAAAGTAAATTAAAAGGACATAAATGCATCAATTTTGGCCCAAAACAGTCTTTATTAGATATAAACGTTTAGATACAAACTTTTTATCCCTATGCACTTAGTTGCAGGGGCCCGTAAACTCAGCTTGCGGACTTACCAAGGTCTTCGTGCACTCAGCTGCAAGAGCCTTCCCCTTTCGCCTAAGTACAGGAAACGAACCTTTCCTATCTTAGCATCTTTCCCTTCCAATGATTCTTCACTAATTGACTTCTAAGACTCACTATGACTCAACTTTGTATAGCATTTTCTTTACAATACCATGGTGCGCAGACCATGGGCGGGTCTCAAAACAAATCTATCACCTACCCAACTAAGGTACTAAATTCCCTTTGACTTCTACTAGCTTCGTGCTCTGCTTTCAATATTTTGCAGAGACTTTACATTCATTACAAAAGAAAATACAAAATTGACTCAAAACTTAACAAATTTGACCCTAGGGACCCCATCTCAACACTCCCTCTCTCCTACTCTCTCAAGTCTGCTCTCTCGTACTTCCTCTCTCTCCCTTCCTCTCCTATCTACCTCTCTCTTCCCCCATTACTCTCTCTCTCTCTTTTCCCTCCAATCCTCTCTCTTCCCCAAACACTCTCCTCCTCCTCTCTCAAGTCTTGTCTCGTGTTCTTCCTCTCTGTCCCTTTCTCTCCCACCTCCCTCTCTTTCCCCCCATCATTTACTCTCTCTCTCTCTCTCTTTGCCCTTGAATCCTCTCTCTTCCCCATCACTCTCTCTCTCTCTCTCTCTCTCTCTCTCTCTCTCTCTCTCTCAACTATGGTACTATATCCCTCCCTCTCTCCTTCTCTCCCCCCTTCTCTCTATCTCTCCTTCTTTGTCTCTTTATCTTACCCCTAAACATACACACTCTCTATCCATCTCTCCCTTTTCACTCTCTTTCTCTCTCTCTCCACTTCTCACTCTCTATGTCTTTCTTCTTCCCTTCCTCTCTCCCCTCCAAATCCATCTCTCTATCCCTCCCTCTCCCTTTCTCTCCCACCTTCCTCTCTCTTCCCCATCTCTCTCTCTCACTCTCTCTCTCTCTTCCCTCCGATCCTTTCACTATATCCTTCCCTCTCTCCTTCCCTTTCTCCCCCCTCCATCTTTGTGTCTCCCTCTCCCTCTCTTACCCTTCTCTACCTCTCTCACTCCTCTCCCTCTCTCTCTCTTTATTCTTCCTCTCCCCTCTCCTTCAGTTTATCTCCATCTCTCCCTTGTGACCCCCCTATCTCTCCACCTCTACGACTCTATTTCTTTATTCTTCCCTCCCATATATATCTACAATTAATATATATCATGATATATTAATATATATTATGATATAAAATTTTTGATTTGTATTAATCCAAAGTTATTAAATTTAATAATATTAATATTATAATATTATAATATGAATAATAGATTTAATAATAATAATAATAATATTATTATTATTATTATTATTACTATTATTATTATTATTAGGGTTAATAATATTTTTTTGCATGGTATTAATAATAATTTGGACCATAGGCTTCACCTAAATAAACCTCATCTTTTTTGAGTGTTAGTAAGTATAAAGAGGTTTATGGAGTAAATATAAAAGAGGTTTTCTTTATTTACCACACCTTTAGTTTATTTATATTTTTATTTATTTATCATATCTCTTTTATTTAGCATGGTATTTGGCTCATAAACTTGATATATAATTAGATGTGAATTTTTAATCCTATTTGATATATTTATATTTATTTACCATATCTCTTTTATAAATTTGGTGTTTGGCCCATGGCATTAATAACCCATCGTATTTGATCCATAGGCTTCACTTAAATAAAGCCTATCTTTTTTAGTTTTCGTAAATATAAAGAGGTTTATGGAGTGAATATAAAAGGAAGTTTTATTTATTTACCATACCTCTAGTTTATTTATATTTTTATTTATATACCATACCTCTAGTTTATTTATATTTTTATTTATTTACCATATTTTTGAAGTAAATATAAAAAAAAAAAAGTTTTATTTATTTACCATATCTCTGGTTTATTTATATTTATATTTATTTATCATACTTTTTTTGAGCATTCATAAATATATTTATATTTTAAATTTATATTGTGTTTATACATAATAATATTTAGATTGATTTTTAAATAAAATCGACATTAAATTAAAAATATTAAATATTAAATGTTAAACATTACGTTTACATTCCCACTTACATTTCCATTTCCATTTACATTTACATTTACGTGTGTTTTTATGATGTGTATACGTTTTTATGATGTGAGATTTACCCTATAAAAGCTCTCACCACAATAAACAATAAATAATGATCAAAAAATTGTGAATATCTACCATTTATGTGTTTTTAGAAGTTAGCTAGTGAATGATCATGAATTTCTTATATTCCAAATTTCTTTTGAAAGAACTTCGTGATATATAACCTAACATTTTCCCAACTAAATCCGTTATTAAATTTGAATTGGTGAGTTTTGTCTTGAATCTTTCTATACTAAATTGAGTTAATTTCAATTAGAACAACTTCCAACCACTAAAACAATTTCCAACAAATCTTGCGTCTAAAAAAAATTTCCACCGTCCCATTTACTCTACTGTAATAATAATAACATACTATTTTACCACAACTAAATTCCAACAACTATAGCAATTTCCAACATATCTTGCGTCTAATTTTTTTTCCCACCATCCCATTTACTCTACTGTAATAATAAGTAATAACAACATACTATTTTACCACAACTAAATTCCAACAACTATAGCAATTTCCAACATATCTTGCGTCTAAATTTTTTTTTCCACCATCCCATTTACTCTACTGTAATAATGAGCAATAACAACATACTATTTTACCACAACCGGAAGACCGTTCAATTAAAAAAAAACAAAGCAAACATTTTACATCAATGAACATTGAAGTCGTCGACACAATGTGTACCTAATCTGTTTTCTGAGATGGAGGCTTGATAAATGTGGGGGTTAAAAGGGCTACTTTCTAAGATTGAGAGTTATAAGAAATTGTTAATTTTGACTCATAAAATGGTTTGGTTAACCTTCTTATTAAATATAAAAAGAATTTTTTTAATTTAAAATTAGTGGTGGAGGTATGTTGACTCTGTTTTATATATATAGGTGGAGGTATGTTGACTTTGTTTTATATATATATATATATATTATATTATATTATATTATATTATAGTATAGTGTATATTTTTGTTTTATTTTATTTTAGTTTATTTTATTTTTATTAGTTTTTGTTATTTATTAAATGATCTTGTTTTGAGTTTGATTTTTATTTTTTGATATTTTTTTTCTAATTATTTCTTAGTAATAGAATTTTTTAATAATATTTGGTTTTAATAAATTAATTTAAATATTACTTTTTCAAAAACTAATTATTTATTGTTTTTAATAAATTAATAAATTATTATGATAATTTAAATATAATTTTCAAGCCATTTAATATGGCTGTTATTTAATAATATTTGTTTTTAATATATTAATATATTAATATCATAATTTAAATATTATTATTCAAATATAGCGCTTGAAATTATGGTCTTAACATTGCTTTCCATTTAAGCCTTTGCCATGGGGTGCCTCTTCATATGGTCCTGATGTCTATTTCTCTTATGTGATTTCTACTGAAAGACTTTTCTTAATATATTTACCATGACAACATTCTTCTATCATTGACCTGAGAGGCTCATTCTACAGCTCAGTATGGTGTGTAAGGATGTCCGTCCATCATCAAAATTGAAATTTTGTTCATATCGACTAGAACACTCATTCTACAACTCAGTGCCATGTAAAATGTCCGTCCATCATCAAAATTAAAATTTTGTTCATGTCAATGAAAAAAAAATCACACTAAAAAAATTAAATGATCCCTTTCTACTTATATTAAATCTATATTTAAAATGAATCTATACTAATATTATCATTAAATTTCTTTGAATTTTCAACTCTTCCTTAATATATCTTTGAAGTGATTGACTTAAATTACTAAAAGGACCACCTCTATTTGGAAAATATGAGGCGAAAAAAGGCTAGGGTTAACCCTCGATCACCGTACATTAAATACCAGAGGTAATTTTTCCTTATGAAAACACTAGTTGAGGAATACTACTAATTTTATTATGATATATATGAAAATTTTGTTTTCCATATAATCGATTTCTTCTTATTTTCATGAAGTTAGTGTATTCATATTTAACATTATTCGGATTGTAAATGTCTTTTCCTACACAAAGACGGTTGGAGCGCATGCATCCACAAACTCGAACAAAAACATTGCTGCGTCATTTGGAGACATGAACTTTGGTTGGGGTTACACTTATACACAATAATAAATGCATTATTTAGTGCCTCTCTGTATAATATTTTTTTTAAACTTAGTTAACCAAATAAACAATAGCCTTCGTCGTAGTCTAAAAATTATGTTTTTTTTTTTTTAAATTATGGAAATTCGAGTTATATTTTGAAAAAATTTGGTAGGGATTTTTGTAAATCCAAGTAAAAGCTATCAAAATTCATAATTTTAGGTGCTTTAGACGTTTTTGATGGTGCTGAATTTATTTCCACCATCAAGAACATGATTCAAACACTGCATCTATAATTTTTTTTGAATTTTTTTCCTTGGATTCTAGCCACTTTTGGCCGTCCGGGAAATTCCTCTGCCTCCGTAGACCACTCCTTCATTGATGTTCCATGAGGGAAGCTAAGAGCTGTGTGTGTAGGTTTTCGTAGCTAGTTATAACGTTGCTTGAGTTTTGTGGATATAAACTATAAAATTTTGAAACATCCTCCAAACTACATAGATTGAACTTCAATATTTGATACATTTTCCATTTGATAAATTTGAGTATGCATCATTATGATGCAAATTTATGTTTACATGGATTTATTCTAATTCAATTCAATGTGGCTTGCTTTTTTCAATGCACACACATATCTTTAACTTTAATGGTTAGTGAGATTTTAGCCCCAAAACATTGCAATAATGGAGTATTAATCTTGTCATTGTCATATCATTGTGATGTAATGGAGAAGTTCAACTGCCTTGGAATGAAATTACAAATAAAAAGGAAAATTTGGAGAGATTAAAGAATTTTCTGGTTCCCCTGGTTGGATTCCACCCTTTTTGTTACGAATAAATTAACCATTTGCATATTTGTATGTCTTTTAGGTTCTTTATATGTAATAGCATTGGTATTTTCTCATTGTTTAGTTTCATTATCCTCAAATGAATCTTAAGGATTGAAGGATATTATAGGCTCTCTTTCACAAGTTATTAGGAATAATACAATAGAACAGTCTCTTACACAATGAAAATGACATATATTTGATCTAAGTTTGATGTGAAAGTCTAATTATGTGAGGTTGTAAAGGATCATTCTTCTCCCATCCTGTAAATGGGTTGGCCCTAGCCTAGGTTCATCCTAGTCACAAAAAAAGAAAAAAGAAAAAAAGAAAAACTAAATCATATAATATGAAAGCTACAAGGAAGAAAGATGTAAAATGTCGAAGGGTTGTGGTTTGGAAAAGTTATAGACCCTATAAGGGTTAGATTTTGTTCCTGCAAGTTATAGGTAAATGTTTTATAGTGGCCATGGTCTAATTGTGGTTAGGTTGTGGGATTGTAACATCATAGAAGGATAGTATGTGGTGAGGTCATTATCCCTTTGGGTTCAAGTTGTGGACATGCAAGAAATTGCAACAAAATGTTGTGAACATGTAGACATATTCCACATTAAACAAATGTTGTTTAGTATGTTTCAAACTGTAAAATACTATAGTATGCAAAATGTTACCAATTCAATAATTGTAAGCTCCACAAGAATGAAAAAAGGCATGAAGGGAAAAGTTGTGAATTCCACAAGGGTCATACATGGAGATGGTTGTATCCAATTCATCCACATATTTTTACTATATTAGATATTGATTTGTGAAGTATGGGGATAAAATAAATTTAGGTCAATTACATAATCTTTAAGACAATGATAATTTAGGATAATCACATTGTTGTTGATCAAAACTAGCATTAACTTCATTAAATAGACTTGCTTGACAATGTGTTCCTCCATTGTGTCATCATGTGTCAACTAGAAACCAAGTGAACAAGTTGCCATATCCTAGATAGATAAGCATTGACTCTAATAGTTGACACCGTTAACTAGTTAAAGAGTCATAGACGTTGTTCGACCATCACAAGATCATTAGCATCAATGAAATTTTTTTGCATGTTGAATCTCATTGCATGTAGAGTTTATCATACAATAATAAACATAATTAACTTTGGTGCATTTCTTTTAGTTTTAGTATGAATTGAGTTTGACACAGGAGCATTTCAATGTGGGGAATTGAGATGATGTAACACAAATCTAACTTGGTCAATTTCAATCCTTAACCTAGTAAACTTTGATCACTTTGATCATTACAAAAAGGCCTAGTCATTTATCTTTGATGTGGTTAAGTTTGACCACTTATCTATATCTATTTATAACTATTTTCCTCACCAATTTGGCTAGTTAATCAAATAGTAAAATAGTGGAATATAAAAATCTCAAATATGTATGTCAATTAAAGAGTTATTCTTTATGAACCAGGCTTATAAATATTATGCGAGGTTAAGAGTTATATATTTCATTGCATAAGATAGCAAATACATACAATAGATATTGAGAACCTATTGGATATATAATACGTATTCTTTATACTTTTTCTATACATTAAATTTTTTTAGTTAACCAAGATACATTTTTTCTCAAATAATTACAATACACATTTCTATGCGTCAATGATCTCTTATCATGTGATTAATGCTTAAATTAATAACTCGTATACAATTTAAATTTCTTCTTAGTATTGAAATGTAGCTTATACCATTCACTACAATGTAGACCTCACATGTTTGGCATCATTTGGTCACTAGCACATTATTTTATTATCAATGCTAATCCTTAAAAATAAGCCACATTGGTGTGCAATAGAAGGTTGTGGAAGTTGAGAAATTTGCATTGACATCAACATTGATAAAGATTGGATGTGATTATGAGAACATTTTTTTATGTGTTAGTCATTTTTCCTTGAACTTTGGCATATCTTAACACCATTTCTAGCACGTGGTTGACAAAAACAAATGTCCTGGACCAAACTAAGGGAGTTTTCCTAGAGCTAATATCTAATTAGTTTTTTCCTCTATTTGGTATAGTAACCTCCTTTTATATGTTGTCCCTACTACCAAATGAAAGGGTGGCCTTTATGCTTGGGTGAATAAATCCTAATATGTATTCCCAAGACTAATAAAAAATGCAGTCCTAATCTAAACACCTAGATAGGATTTGAGAAAATAAAATGAAGATGAAATGAATATCCATTTTAGCTATTAAAATAGATAGTATATTGTAGACATAATGGTTAAAAAAATAAAAAATTAACTAATCATAAATCAATTTAGCCTCGTTGTAAGGACAAACAACTATTTCATGCTCACAATTAACAACAATGAATTGAAACATAATATCAAGAAACCATCACTATTGCGTGAGACCAATCTACAACAAGTAAATAATTTCATAACAATTTAATTACAATAGGCAAGAAAGTAGTCCCACACCACACATACACTAGAACAAATCTCCAAATAGTGGCAAGTTGGATTCTCAATTAATATTGAAAGCAATTCACAATTTGAACCATAAGCCTTTCTCCCTATTGCATTTCTCTTATTTATGCAAAAGAGGGAAAGGAATGTTAACTCCTTTAATTCTTTCCCTTGGTTATTTGGTTATGTTTTTTGTCTCTTTAATTTCTTTAGCCACCTATCCATTTCTTCCATTGAAGGTTATATCCCTTTTTCTAGTTCAAATTCCTTTCTTGAGTATTTAAAATTTTTACTTGCCTATTTAGTTTCACCATCGACTTATCGTTTTGGCTACATACACGGTTTGATTTTTGTTATTAGTTCAAATTCCTTATCTTTTGGTGCCATTTGGGGATTCACAAATGATTGTTGAGTAATTTTATTGGTTCACTTGAGCTTCCTTCATTACAACTTAAAATCCTTTCTTGATCATTTGATTTATTTTCCTCCTATGCTACTTGACGGGCTTTAATTATTTTGTCAGTTTGAACTTCCTTTCTTTTGACTATTTGAGTCTCTTTCTTGGTTGGTTAATTCCATTTGCTTTTCCTTGAGATGCTCATGACTACTTAGGAACTATGCCAAGGCATCTAAAAGCTTTCTTTAAGCCATAAGTTGGCTCTTGGACTAGAGTGGGATCCCTCAATAATTTTAAAGGGTCTAGTTTCCCATTGCCACCTTAGAAAAAACTCTAACATTTAGCTCAAAATGTCAGATTTAGAGGGGTAAGGAATGAAAAATAGGGCTGAAGGAAATGAAAGGTGACTAGAATTAAAGGATTGTAAACCTCTCAGATGAAAGGCCTTCCCATTGGGCATGAAGTCTCATTCAAAAGTGCATAATAGATGGTAATGGAAGGTGGAAGAAAATATCATAATCATGAATCTCATGCTTAAAAATGGGTAAGATAGTCTCATTTAGCCAGGGATGATGGTAAGTTGTTGTTTGGCATTGATAATTGAATCCAACAAAATAAATCGACGTCATAATTTGAGTACCATTTGTGAATTCAACTTATGAGCACCTACAAAGTAACTTGCAGGTGTATGTATATATGAATATGATGCATACATCAAATGAATGAAGACATATATAATACGGGAAGTAGTACCAAATTTCTATCTCGAACACATACAAATTTAACTACAACTTAGACTAATTGTGCAAAGAATAGAGGTGAAAGTAAAGAAGCTTAATATAGAAAATATGAAAGAAAGTAGGGTTGCACATAAACAAGAGGTAAACATGATGGATGGTTCGCTCAAATTAGAAAAAAGTCCCGATGTTGAAAAACATCCTCCTACTTTAGCATGTCTTTAAATCCTCTCTTTATGGCCTTCAAATGCTTCTTTTATGATTGAAAATGTTGGAACTTCTTGATTTTTTTCATGAAAAATTATCTTGAAGTTAAGAATGCTTGGAGAATACTCAAAAAATTAATGCACGTGTTGTTCACCCTTCCTTAAAAAACCCTGCATGACATGCCAACTCGTTTAATGATGAACTATGCCAACTATGCCTTTTTCATTTATGACTAGCCTTTTTCAATAATAGATAAAATCTAGATGGTCATATCTATCACTAAGCCACACAAATTTCCCCTTTCTTATGAATAAAAAGAATCCAGGAGATCAAATCCATCAACTAACAACATAGTTTCCAACTATTCATTGTTTCCCTTTCTTGCTAGTTATTTTTCCATTAGTAGGCAAAATTTGGATATCTAGAGGATATGGAATCTAGGAATTTATTTGAGTTGTGAATTAACAAAATTATAGATTTGGAAAGTAGAAAAATGAAAAATCCAAATGTTGAAAAATTTGTCAAGATGCCAGAAAATGGGAACTAGAGGTGGTTGTAAAACACATTATTCAAGGTCAATTAGCCAAATTCAAAGTTTTCATCTCTTAATATTTTTGGGAAGAACCTAAAGGTGGAACCTTAAGGAACCAATTCCCTTCTCTTTCTATGGATTTGGAAGTATGGAAATTTTTTGTTTTTCTAGAGTTGAAATTTGAGAAATCTAGAACTTCTTAAAAATGTGACTTTTGGAAAAAATATAGATGTCTGGATTTGGAAGTCTAGAAATATGGAACTTCTTTTAAATATGAATTTC